>CANJKZ010000195.1:0-1200000 GCA_947471745.1 Closterium sp. Naga37s-1 | reverse complement strand
CGCGTCAAATGACGTGTTCTAAAAACTCCAACTCTTCCTTAAAAACTCGCACTTGGATCTGATGGTAACCGCCGCGTAGACCAATCTTCGAGAAGTAGCGAGCGCCGCGAAGTTGGTAGAGGAGGTTGTCGGTGCGTAGGATGGGATAGCAAGACTTGATTGTTACTTGGTTGAGCGCGCGATCGTCGATGCACATACGAATGTCAACTTCCTTCTTTGGAGTGAACAGAATTGGTGCGGCGAAAGGTGAAGTTCTGGGTCGGATGAAGCCCTTCTCCAGTAGTGCTTCAATTTGGCTTCGAAGCTCCGCGAGTTCAGGCTGAGTCAGCTGCCACTACGTAGGAACAGTCGGTTGCTCGCCACGCTCGAGGGTGGTTTTGTGGTCCTCTGGCCTTTCCGGTGGCAGGCCAGGTGGCAGATCGTCGGGGAAGATTTCGGGGTACTGTCCAGATGAACGGCGTACAGCTGCGCACCCTTGTTGAAGTGGCAGGTAATAGTAATGGCCTTGAGGCATGTAGACTCAATGCAGTCCAGAGTCCACGAGGGTGGAGTTATCAGCCCCTCGTGCTTGCTGATGCTGTACGATCCCGTCGTCTAGTCGATGATAAGGTTGTGCCGTCATAGCCAATCGCATCCAAGGAGCATGTCGCAGCTGTCCAAAGTTGTCGCGAGAAACTTAATGCTGTAGCCGAAATCGTCGCCTCACTCAATCCGCACCGTCCGTGTTTCTTCCAATATCGCCAGAGGTGTCCCATCCATGAGGCGAGCGCCAATCTCGGGCAGACACCTGTCAAGGGGTAAGCCATTATTTTTTGTTGTCGCTATATTAAAAATGCCATGGCTAGCCCCGCCATCCACGAACGTTTTTATTGATTTCCTAACAATCGTGCCAACAACCAGCACAGGGTGATCCACATGAATATCCCCGTTATTCGGCCGAGTGCGATCGATTGCATGAATCGGAACCACGACTCGGTGGGGACGGTGGTGTTCGGCCGACAGAGCACAGTCAGTAAGGGGCCCGTCTGTTACTAAATCTTCCCATTTCCCGGCTCTTTACCATCGTTCCTCCTTCCCTGCGTCTTGTCGGGGCAGTCTTGTACATGTGACCCGGCTTCCCGCACTTCAAACACAACCCTGTAAAAGGGTGGTCTGGCGCATGGACTCCGTAAATCGTGGCCCGCTGGGTCTATCCACGAAAACGGTTTCCCTCCCGGGAACTCATTCTCGCCCACTGCATCAGCGCGTTTGTAGTCTCTGCCAATCGAACAACTTCGATGAAGGTAGCTGGATGGCTGCGGTGCATCACGTACTGTATCTCACATTTGAGGCTGCTGATGTATTTATCCAACCGCTCTGCTTCCGCCATGTCGTCCACTTGATCAGCGAGTGCCATAAACGGCGCCGTGTAGTCTTGAACAGAATCCGACTGCGACGAGGCACGCAACTTCATGTGAGCGTGTTCCGAGGCGCATACTTGCTCGAAACGTTCTCATAAGGCTGCGCCCCACTCCTTCCACGTGCGAATTGTAGTCACACCGAATGTCGATATTGCTCGTCTATTTGCAGAGTTGAAAGTCCCGTCTGTCGCATGTGTCAATCGTGTCGGGGTCCCCGTATCCAAGGTACGTTGCCAACACTCCAGTGCGGGTCATCGGAGAAGTGATACCGCGTGGCGTGGCATCATCGTCGACATTCGCAACAGTAAATAAGACCTCCACGTCGAACAGCCACCCCTTAAATGTAGTACCGTTGTTCGTAGGGTTGAACGGGGGCGGGCTCGCGGGCGTGATCTTGATTGTAGTAACTTCAATTGCTGTTGCCGACGCTGTCTGCCTATCGCCTTCTTCGACGCCGCGTGTGAGCTCGCCTGTTGCATTAACGCCGCTCACCGCTTGACTGGTGGTTTCGCCATCTTCAACGGGCGACTCTTGGTGCGCTTCACCTCACGCCTGGCGTAGCTCGGAGTTTTCCTCCCGTAACTGTTCCACTTCCGTCGTTAACACCTTTATTCCCGCCTGCATGTCCGCCACTTGCTGCATAATTCTATGCCCCCGCCACCTTCCAAATGACCATGAGTACGTAATCGTCTACTTAGGTGGTATACTTATTCACAGCCCGGACAGAACACAGCACCTATAGGACATCGAAGCAGTTTTAAAAATACCGAGTGAGAACCGCCTACTGACTAAAGCCTCTAAGTGTGAGTTTTTATAGGACCGACTGGATTTTTTGGGGCACGTTATTTCAGCCAACAGAGTGGAAATAAACCTGAAAAATATCACAACGATTCAAGCATGGTACGTGCCGACCAACTTGACCGAATTGCAGAGTTTCCTGGGGTTCGTCAACTACGTGCGACGGTGTGTCCCCGACATGGCGCAGTTGACTACACTGTTGACCGACTTGCTGAGGAAGGGGGTTGCGTGCACGTGGGGGGAGAAAGAGCAAGCTGCCTTCTGAGTCCTCAGAAATCTTTTGTGCTCACCTCATGTGCTTCACATCGCAGATCCCCACCGTCCGTTCGAGCTCGTTACCGACGTAAGCAACATCACTATGGGAGCAGTACTATTGCAGGATTTGGGAACGGCCTTCAGCCAATCGCGAACTAGTCCCGCAAACTTCACCTACCCGAACGCAACTACCCGACACATGACCGCGCGATGTTGGCGATCGTGCACTCGTTCCAAGTGTGGCGGTGCTACCTGACAGGAGCCGACGTGACAATACGGACGGACCATCGTGCACTACAATACCTACGCGCCCAACCGAACCTCAATCCGTGACAGATTCGTTGGCTGGACTATCTGGAGTCCAACTTCCACTACAACGTCACGTACAAAAAGGGAGCATCGAACATCGCCGACGCCCTCACTCGCCCCACTGCCCAGCTTCTACTCGCCCAAACCAACCCACTGCTAACAGGCCTATTTACCCACGGATACAGAACTGACCCATTCTTTACCACGGGAAATTTGCAGCAGCTGACAGAAGCAAAGGAAGTGGATTACGTAAAAGCCGGTACAAATCGCATCTGGGTACCAGCTTATTCACTACTACGGGAACTGCTACTGCATGAGGCACACAACGGGGTTACCTCGGGTCACTTCGGGGTAGAAAAAACGCGACAGCAAATGTCGTGGTATTACTACTGGCCGCAGCTGTTGACCGACGTACAGCACCACGTAGGGTCGTGTCCTACGTGTCAGGTGATGAAGAGCTCGCGCAAGAAAAAGGCGGGTCAGTTGCAGCCGATTCCACCACCCGAGCGAGCCTGGCAGCACGTTACCATCGACTTTGTCACGGGGTTACCTTCGAGCCCCAGGGGTAACGACTTGGTCATGGTTGTCGTTGACCGCCTGACAAGTATGGCTCACTTCGCTGCGTGCAAGAAGTCGATCTCAGCCGAATAAACCGCTCGCTTGTTCATTGCAACCTTCGCTCGACTGCACGGGATACCAGCCGCGATAATCAACGGCCGCGATACGATGTTTACCAGCAAGTTCAGGAAGAACCTTCGGGAGCGGTTCGGGACCCGGCTACAGTTCAGTTCGTCGTACCACCCTGAGACCGACGGTCAAACAGAGCGGACGAACCAGACCATGGAGCAGCTGATTCGTGCCACGTGCAACGACCCGACAACATGGGAGCAGCAGTTGCCGCTGATCGAGTTCGTGCGGAGAGTCACTCTACAATGGTGGTGAGCTAGACTACGGGGGTTGGCACGAACTACTAGGAGTGAATCGTAGCTTTGCCTAGTTCCTTAGTGCTTGCACAATCACGGGAGAAATCGGCAAGAGTTTTCACTAGCAAAGTTGGAATTACATAATTATTGGACAAGCAATGACAACAATGACTACATCAGGCACCTAGCAATCCTGCAGCTAGCCTGGTCGACAGACAGCACAGCATGGTCGACAGCCTGCCAGCGTTGCGTAGAGGAGCCGCGCCAGCACTTCAGAAAGGCGACCTGCCAACACAGCAGGTCGACGGTGTGCCAACAGCGGCAGAGCGACTGTCCAGCGTTGCCCCGTAGAAGACAGCGGTGCGCACGCTCGCAGATGCGCGCAGACGATTGGCCCGACTTGCACCGTTGTGCATTCGTCGGCTGTTGTCTGCGCCTGACGAGCCACATCGAATTCGGGATACCAACCTGAAGTTGCCTTCGCCATCGCGACCTCGACGATGTTTGCGTGCCTCCGCAGAACTCGCCGAGCAGGTTACCCGGTCGACCTGGACAACCCCAAGTGCCTCTGGTCGACCACGGCTCCCGTCGAGCTACCCCTTGGTCGACGGACCCCTTCCGTCGACGAGCTCCCCTCGTCGACCGCTGCTCACTTTCAGGTCGACGGACTGCTCCGTCGACCTCCCAGTCGAACAGCCCCTCCTGGTCGACGGCCCACCCGTCGCCCAGACCAGTCAGTTGCAGCTGTCGAGCTCCCAGGTCGATAGCAACACCACAGCGGTCTCCTGCAGCTCGACAAAACCTGTCAAGCAGCTCTCCCACTGCGGATGGTCGGCTGCTACTCCCGTACATCCGACCAAGTCGTCGGCGTTGCCCAAGCGAGGGCGGGGCCAACACTTCACTCCCGTTAACACTCCCCTGCCGCGCTCACGCTTGGGCCCCCAGCCCACACGGCAGCACACTACGGAGAAAACTCATCCTCGGCGTGCACCCCTCACACAGCACGCCGTCACCGCACCAGCCGTGCAAAAGGGCACGGCCCCTAGTGCTGCACATTATCGTCACCGTCGCCGACGTCGGCCAGACGAACTTGGCTGATGGCGACAGAGCACCGGTTGAAAGCCGGAAAGTGCAGTGCCTTCGTCAGGAAGTCTGCCGGCTGCTCGGTAGTCGGGATGTACTTCAGTTCGAAGTTCCCGCGCCTCACCATGTGCTGCAGCCAGGCATAGCGTCGCTCCATGTGCTTGAGGTTGCCCGTCAGCCCCAAGCCCGCAGCGACCATAATTGCCGATTTGTTGTCGACGCGCAGGATGGTCGGCTTCCCAGCGTCGAGCAGCTTGAATTCCGCAAGAAGGAAACGAAGTCGGCGTCCCTCCTTGCCTCCATTTGTGGCCGCAACGTACTCCGACTCTGTCGACGACAATGTCGTGCACTTGATGCGCGAGCTCGACCATGAGACGGCGGCCCCTCCGTAGACGAACACGTAACCGCTCGTGCTCGTCCGCTTCTGCTTGTCGCCCGCGTCGTCGGCGTCCACGTAGCCGATCAGCTCCAGCGACTCTAGTCCACCGCCAAATTCCAAGGCGGTGTCGCGGGTGTCAGCAAGGTAGGCAAGGCAGCGGTCGACCTCGCGCCAATGCTGGTCGCTCCTCACCGTGAGGCCGCTCCCTAGCTTGCTGCAGGCAAACGCGATGTCCGGCCTCGTCGTCGTCGCCGCGAACTGCAGCGAGCCAACCTTCTGCCGGTACTCCTCCTCCTCGCGCTCCTGCGCATCCTCGTCGTCGAATGTCAGCTCGGCGTAGGCGTCGACCAAGACTGGCGTCTTCGGGACTCGACCGCCTTGCTCCTCGTCGATGAAGCGCTTGCGCAGCTTGTCGGCATAGCCCTGCTGGTGAAGCCACAGCTTCTTCGCTGGCCTGTCGCGCACGATCTCCAGCCCGAGGTACTTGACGACCGGCGAAATCTCGCGTAGCTCGAAGGCAGCTTCCAGCAGCTCCTTTAGCTCCTTCAGCATCGCGGGGCTACTGCTGGCGGCGAGCAGGTCGTCGGCGTAGACCAGCACCCAGCAGGTCACTCCAATGTCACCGGCCTTGTAGTAGAGCGCCTCATTGACCTGGCTCTTCTTCCAGCCAGCGCCCAGTAGCACACCGTCGAGTGCCCTGTACCACAGCAGCGGCGATTACTTCAGCCCATAGAGGCTCTTCAGCAGCTTACACACCCGGCCAGTCCCATCGTCGAAGTAGTCCGGCTGGTACATGTAGAGCACCCTGTCGAGCTTGCTCTGCAGGAAAGCGTTCTTCATGTCGAGCTGCATCAGGTTGAGGTCGAGGACGGCGACGATGCTGAGGAAGATCCTCAGTGTGACGTAGCTGCTCACCGGTCAGTGCCCCTTTACCGTCATCGTGGCGATGTCCCAGCGGTGTTCGGGGTCTGCGAGCATGTCGGGGTCGAGCTCTGGCAGTTCGTCATCCTCCTCGGTGTCGCCGTACAACAGGTCATCGTCGACCTCGTCGTACACAGCAGTGAAGGCAGCTGGCGCTAGGCAGGCGTGGAAACTCAGCCGCTCCGGCGGCCGTCGAGCTCGACTAGTGCGTCGTAGCTCAAGCTTCGTGATTGGCACCTCCACCACATCGTTGTCGGTGGAATCTTCTCTTGCCGTCAGCTCCCCTTCTTTGTCGACTGTCAAGTCGTTGACCAGCTGCTTTGAACCTTCTGCTGACTTCGACAGCTGCCCTGTCGACTGCACCCCTGCTGCTGCTGTCTCTTGTTCGACCGGCTCTCTTGTCTGCTGCTCCCCTGTCGTCGACGGCTTCCCATCCTGGTTGCCAAGCTTGGCGCATTGTCGACCGCCGGCGATGCCACTGGCCGGCGTCACAGGCGACGCCTCAAGGCTCCCCTCATAGCCGTTGGCCGACACAAGTGTCGATGCAGGCCGATCTGCGACAGGGAAGGGAGGAGCAAGAACAGGGGGAGGTGGAAGGACCTCCACTACATCCTCGTCAGCAGGCTCATCGACTTCGGCGAGCAAAGGAACCGTCGCCGTCGAGGTGTCCGTCGGCGAGTGTGACTGCGTCCACCCCGACGCCAGCCCAAACTTCGCCTTCCACACCTCCAGCGACAACGTCTCGTAGAAGATCACCTCGACCGACGTGACCACCTTGTTGTCGGTCAGGTCGAGCACCTCCCAGCCCTTACTCTCCGGCGACACGCCCAGGTGAAGCCCCCAGCAAGCTTTCGGCGCGAGCTTCCCACCGCGTTGCTGCTCAGGAACCATGAACTGCACCATGCAGCCCCACACCCGCGCCAGCGTGAGGTCAGGTTTCTTCCCGGTCAGCAGCTGGTACAGAGTCGTCCCCGGCGACGTCGTCGACCGCTCCAAGCCGTTGCACACCCAGACAGCTTGTCGTAGAGTGAGGTGCCACCAGTGGTGCTGCACGCCCATGTGCAGCAGCATCGTCCTCACGGACTCGACGGCCGTGCGCATCTCCCGCTCAGCCATGCCGTTCTGCTGTGGAGTGTAAGGGCACGTCAGGTCGTGGACGATCCCCTTGCCGTCGATGAAATCGGTGAACTCCTTCACGAGGAACTCCCCTCCCCGGTCTGAGCGGAGCATCAGCACCGACTTCTTTGCCTGCCGTTCCACCAGCACCAGCCACTTGTGGAACTCCCGCAGCACGTCGCTCTTCTTAGAGACCGGCATCACCCACATAAATCGAGTGTGCCGATCCTTCAGCAGTGGTAAGAACAAGCTGCCATTCTTGGCAGCAACCCGAAATGGCCCGCACAAGTCAATGTGCACGACAGCCAACGCCTCCTCGGTGTCCGAGCCTTTGTCGGGGAAGGTGTGCCGCGCCAGCTTTCCTCCGACGCACGAGACACATGGTGGGTCTGCTCCGGTCGACGGAGTAATGTCAAGCCCAGTAGCAACTTTATGTTTCGCCGAGCTCTTGATTGTGTCAACGCTGACGTGCGCGAGTCTCGCATGCAACCGGCCAGGGGTCGACTTCGTCTCCGAGACGATCGTCCGCAGAGCCACTACCTCGGTCGACTGCGACCACGTCGAGCAGGGGTGAAGGTCGGTGCAGAGGACTCGTCCGTTGTAGCGTGCTCGACCGAGCACCTCCCCGGTTGCAGCGACGAGAAGCATCTCGTCGCCGTCGCCCTGCAGCTGCACTCCGCTCTCCTTCAGCTGGCCAGCAGATAGCAGGTTCGCCTGTATGCCCGAAACGTAGAGCACGTCGGGGATGAGGACCCGCTTTCCGGCCTCCCCTTGCAGAGCGACGGTTCCGCGGCCCTCAACAGGCTGTAGTGCCCTGTTGAATCCACGCACGTGCTTCACGCCGTTGCTCGGCGCCATGTCAACGAAGACCGTCTTTGTCCCCATCAGGTGGTGGGAGCAGCCGCTGTCAAGTAGCACCGCCATCGGGTTGGCTTGCACAGCTGCCGCCACCGCCTGGAAGTCCTCGCTAGCCTCCGGCGCCAGCGAGACCGTCGGCTCCGCTACGCCGACCATCGAGCACGACGCCTCCCCGTCGCCTCGGTTCTTACCGCTGGAGTTGTCGACGTCCTTCGTCGATGACGTCTTCTTCTACGTTTGC
The DNA here is from genome assembly GCA_947471745.1 of Closterium sp. Naga37s-1. NCBI lineage: Eukaryota > Viridiplantae > Streptophyta > Zygnematophyceae > Desmidiales > Closteriaceae > Closterium > Closterium sp. Naga37s-1. The sequence continues at coordinate 1,191,717 of CANJKZ010000195.1, read as the reverse complement.
TTCTCCTTGCGCGGCTTCGCATCTCGACGTGGGCGACGGCTGGTCGATCTACCGCGGCCTCCCTTGGTGTCGTCCTCGTCGCTGTCATCGCGGTCGGGACACTCATAGGAAAGGTGGTTGGGATCGTGGCAGATCCAACACTCCCGCCATCGACCACCACCTCCACGGCCCTTGTCCTGCGTCGACCTCTTCTCGTCGACGTCCTCCGTCGACCGCCCACCTCCGCTCGGCTTCCTGCGCTGCCCTTGCTGCTGATTCAGCTTCGTCGGCGTAGCGTAGTTTGCCTGAGGAAGGAGCCCCGTGGGCTGTTCGGCCTCCTGCATCACCTCGTCTTGAAGGATGTAGCTGGTGATGGAGTCCTCGTCGAGGGACTCACGCGTCCAGGGTACCATCATCATCCTCTTCATGAGGTTATAGCCGCGCACCAGGCCCTTGACGATGTGGGAGATGTAGGACGCCGTCGAGTATTCGGCGCCTGCCATCCGCATCTCGGCCAGGATCCGTCGAGCACGGTTGCAGTAGTCCGTTGCTGACTCCTGCTCGCCCATTCGAATGTGGGTCATCTTCTCCTCCAGCTGTGAGATGTACAGGTCGTCCCTGACCTGGTACGTCGACAGGATGAAGTGCCATGCCTGGTGACCAGCATCCAGTCGCTCTCGACAGCTCCTGAGCGGAAGCTGCACCACCGGCGAGCAGCACCTCGAGATGACCATGAAGGTGAGCAAGTGAGCCGCACGAGACTCCCCGCGTAGCCCGACATCGTCCACGGACGGAATTGGCACTGTGCCGTCGGCGAAGCCCTTCAGCCCGGCGACCTCTAGCTGAGGTTCTATCGACTCCCTCCAGGTGATGAGGTCCCATCGACCTTGCAACGGTGCGATGGTGATCCGATCCGGCGAGAACTTGAAGTAGCCATAAGTCGGTGCAATCCCGCCCGCCGTCACATGCGTCGTCGCCGAGAGCCCTCCACCGCTTCGTAGAGGAGAGCGACGTCGACCATCGACGTCGGCACGCGAGCTGCCTGCAGCTGCCGTCGACTGCTGCACTTGCGCCTGACTCCTGTCGACGCCACCGTCGAGTTTGATCACTCCTCTCTGGTTCGTGCCATTGTTGCCGCTGACTCGTGCACCGCCGTCGACCTCGTCGTCGACGCCACCTTCGTTTCGCACCGGTCGAGGAGAAACAGGACGGGATGGGTGTTCCGTCGCCCACTGCGACCGGATGCCCAACTCGACGAACAGCAAGGGGATCGTCCCGTACTCGCCATCCGCATGGCGTGTCCTCGCATTAGCCAAGCGTGCCTCCAAGGTGTCCGCTACGCCCGCATTAGCTACGGGGTCGACCATGGTGACTATCGCTGCTGTCAGCCTACGAACGACTTAGTAGGTGCAAAAGTCGGCTCCTATCTGAAGGTAATCTGCGGGGCCGTCCACGCTCACCGCACCATGCGGAGAGTCACTCTACAACGGTGGTGAGCTAGACTACGGGGGTTGGCACGAACTACTAGGAGTGAATCGTAGCTTTGCCTAGTTCCTTAGTGCTTGCACAATCACGGGAGAAATCGGCAAGAGTTTTCACTAGCAAAGTTGGAATTACAGAATTATTGGACAAGCAATGACAACAATGACTACATCAGGCACCTAGCAATCCTGCAGCTAGCCTGGTCGACAGACAGCACAGCATGGTCGACAGCCTGCCAGCGTTGCGTAGAGGAGCCGCGCCAGCACTTCAGAAAGGCGACCTGCCAACACAGCAGGTCGACGGTGTGCCAACGCTGCGGCATAGCGACTGTCCAGCGTTGCCCTGTAGAAGACAGCAGTGCGCACACTCGCAGATGCGCGCAGACGATTGGCCCGACTTGCACCGTTGTGCATTCGTCGGCTGTTGTCTGCGCCTGACGAGCCACATCGACTTCGGGATAGCAACCCGAAGTCGCCTTCGTCATCGCGACCTCGACGATGTTTGCGTGCCTCCGCAGAACTCGCCGAGCAGGTTACCCGGTCGACCTGGACAACCCCAAGTGCCTCTGGTCGACCACGGCTCCCGTCGAGCTACCCCTTGGTCGACGGACCCCTTCCGTCGACGAGCTCCCCTCGTCGACCGTTGCTCACTTTCAGGTCAACGGACTGCTCCGTCGACCTCCCAGTCGAACAGCCCCTCCTGGTCGACGGCCCACCCGTCGCCCAGACCAGTCAGTTGCAGCTGTCAAGCTCCCAGGTCGATAGCAACAGCACAGCGGTCTCCTGCAGCTCGACGAAGCCTGTCAAGCAGCTCTCCCACTGCGGATGGTCGGCTGCTACTCCCGTACATCCGACCAAGTCGTCGGCGTTGCCCAAGCGAGGGCGGGGCCAACACTTCACTCCCGTCAACACTTCGCCTACGACAACGCCACGTCCGCGACGACGCATCAGTCCCCGTTTTACCTGAACTACGGACAAAATCCAACAGTGCCCATGACATCGAGTTCGAACAACCCAACACCACGCGCTCAACAGTTCGCCGAGATCCTGCAAGCTGCCTAAATACGAGCAGCAGACGCAATTACAAAAGTCCACGTCATCGCAAAATGGAACGCTGATCGCCATCGCCGTCCAGTCACGTACCAGTCAGGGGATTACGTACAGCTCGACACACCGAATTTAAGACTGCCCGTCGTACTGAAACTTCGACCGCGCTACTGTGGGCCTTTCCAAATCAGCCACATGATCACCCAAGTTACCGCCCATTTACGGTTACCGACAGACTGGTACATCTGCCCTTCATTCCACGTCAGCCTGCTTCGCCCGTACATCCGAACCACGAGCCAACTGCCACGGCATCGTCCACCATCCATGACTCATCCTGCATCAGAGCCGATCGTCGAGCCCAAAAAAAATATGAGCCATCGGATTCGCCACCCCACAGGAGTCAAGAGAGTCGAGTTCCTCGTTCGCTGGAAGGACCGCACCCCAACAGAAGACAGCTGGGTGCCCCTGGCCAACATTGAGAACCACCCTGCCCTACAAGTGTACCTGCGGAGCCGGGGTTTCCGTGATATACAAGCATTTACGTAGCGGAGGGGGCTTCTTGAGGGGAGGGGGAGGGGAGGGGGGGGGGGGTAGTGTAAGGATTTTTTCGACATTCCATACCACAATCAGAATAGTGAAGGAAGGAATGACTGAACTAGCAAGCAGGTGGGTACAAGTAGGAAACCTAAAAGTGTTGTACCCTATATGAACTACCCCACTACAGTCAAGAAAGACTATAGCATATAAGTTTGACACACCCCCATAGGCAAAGTGGGGAAGAACAAGAGGTCACAAGACCGGTCAAGAAAGGCAAAGCAAGCTCAGGGTGGATCACGACGTCACCACACATTCTGAGCACAAGCAAATGGCCACAAGGCCAGTTCACATGCAGAGTTATATAAAGCAGAACAAGCAATACAGTGAACACAACCTAGCAAGTGTAAGCATGCAGGTATATGTATAGAGATCACAGTACAAGCAGAGTCAAGAACTAAGCAAGTGAGGCACAGTAGGTACAAGGCCTAGAACAGTACAGAAACACTGATGATCACAAGGCTGAAGTGCCTTGGTGAAAACATCGGCAGTGTTGGCCCGAGTGGCCACGTAAGGAAGACGAAGCTGACCACGCTGCTGCAACTCTCGAGCAAGGAAGTAGCGCAGAGCGATGTGCTTCGTTCTGTGCTCCAGTCTGTGCTCCTGACACAAGGCAATCATGGCCTTTTTGTCGACGTACAGCACTGGAGGAGAACGAGGCGGCTCTCCCAGGTCGGTCAGCAGGTAGGTGAGCCAGCGTAACTCCTGTGCAGCCATGGCCCCAGCGTAGATCTCAGCCTCACAAATGGAGCTGAGAACAGAACATGAGCGGGTAGAACGCCAAGAGACAGAGCCGGAGCCAAGGCTGAAGGTGTAACCCTGTGACGACCGCTGCGTAGTCAAGTCGTCAGCCCAGCAAGCGTCTGCGTGACCAGTGAGGACAACTCGAGCCCGTCCTCCAAGCACGAGCCCCATGCCCGATGTACTGCACAAGTAGCGCAACACCCTCTTAGCTGCATCCATGTGCTACTTCCTGTGTCTGCCAGGAGTGACATAGCGTGCTAGAATGCTAAGAGGGTAGGCAAGGTCAGGTCGAGTGCAGGTCATCAGGTACATGAGGCAGCCCACAAGCTCTGGATACTGGCCACTCGGCTCTACGGACTCGTGCGAAGGTGGAGCTGAGAGCGAGTGACTGGTAGGCAGAGGAGTGGACTGTGGCAAGAAGTACGTGAAGCCAAAGCGCTGAAGGACCTGGTGCACCATGTGTGACTGAGTCAAGGTAATGGTGCGCTGTGCTCTGTCCCGGGTGATCCGCAAGCCAAGATAGCTTGTCAGCTCACCCAGGTCTGTGCACGTGTGTCTCTTCTGCAGCTCCGACTTCACGTGGGCGAGTGCCTCAGTGTTAGCAGTAGCAAAGACCAAGTCGTCTACGTACACGAGAACGTAGAATGGCGGCAGAGTGGTGTCGGTGTGTTGAAACAGCGGCGGGTCAGCAGTGGAAGGAGCAAACCCAAGAGCAGCAAGAGTCGTCCTCAGTGTGTCGTGCCACTCACGGGGTGCCTGGCGGAGACCGTAGACTGGCCGCCGGAGGCTCCACAGGGTACCAGCAAGAAACGACCCAGTGAAGCCAGGTGGGCGGCGCAGCCAGATCTCCTCGTGCAGGCTGCCCTGTAGGAAGTCTGTGTTGAAGTCAAGAGAGTATAGCTCGTAGTCACGCTGAGCGGCAACGTGCAGCAGCACCCGAAGAGTGGTCATCTTCGGGGTAGGGGAGAAGGTCTGGAAGAAGTCAACTCCCTGTCGCTGACTGAAGCCTCGTGCAACGTAACGCGCGTTGAAGACAGGCGGAGAACCCGGCGGCCGCTTCACCCTGAAAATCCACATGCCACTGACGATGTTCGCCCCAGGTGGGGGAACCTCGTCGACGTAGGTGCCTGTGGACTTCCAGGAAGCCATCTCTGTGTCCATGGTTGTCTGCCACTTAGAGGAGTAGGGACCCTCTATCGCCTCTGCGTAAGAGCGCGGGGTCGGGATGGCTGGTGCATCCGGGTCTCCCTCTGGGGCAAGCAGCATGGAAACAAGATGAGGTAAAGCAGCGGCAAAGCACTCAAACTCCTCCTGTCTGTCCTCAAGGACGTCCGTGCCAAGAGCACACTCACCCCCGACAGACGGAGGACAGACAGACGCAGACTCAGACTCAGCAACAAGACTAGCGGCGTAGTCTAGACGACAGGCGGCAGCAAAGTCAACAAGCTCAGCAACTAGAGCAGATGCAACAGTGGACTCAAACGAAGGGTCAGTGACAACAGTGGCCAGAAAATGCGTGACAGTAGGACTAGCAGCACGAAGGGAGTCAGACTCCGGGTCCGAACCGTCAGGAAGAGAGGACGCAGGAGGAGACGGCAGAGGGACACGCTGTGGAGTAGTGGAAGGACGCTGAGTCATATAGTGAGTGCCGGGGACAGGAGGAGGACGCTGACACGGAACACGTCGACCAGTGCGAACAGCGCGAACAGGCGACTCAGGACGAGACTCAGGCGACGCAGGACGAGACGCAGGCTCACGACGCTCCGTAAGACCTCTAGTCGGTCCAGAGTAAGGAGAAGGACCAGGCAGTGGAGAGGCTGGCTGTAACTACGACAGTGACTGGACAGGCGGTGGACTCAGTAAGGGAGGAGTAGGACCAGTCGAAGGCAGGAGACCAAGAACCTGCTGAAGGAGCGGAACGTAGTACGGCCGCGGCCGCGCAGCGCCTCCAAAAACAGCAGAGACAGCACCTGTACCCTCAGCTCCAGGGTCTCCAGCTACAACTCCCACAGCACCACCAGCTCTAGTACCTCCAGCAGCTCCAGCTCCAGAAGCACCTCCAGTAGCAACAGCTCCAGCACCTACAGCTCCAACTCCTGCAGCACCACCAGACCCAGCAGCTCCAGTACCTCCAGTACGAGCACCTCCGGGACCAGCTGCTCCAGCACCTCCAGCAGCTCCAACACCAGCAGGACCTCCAACAGCGCCAGTACCTCCAGCACCAGCACCTCCAGGACGAGCGGCTCCAGCAGCTCCAGCACCAGCAGCACCTCCAGCAGCTCCAGCTCTAGAAGTACCTCCAGCAGCAGGCCCCATAGCTCCAGCAGCACGGCTACAGTGCTGAGCGTACCACTCACGTAGCCGCTACGGAGAGAGGGGCTCCCGCCGTGACGGGACACTCGGAGGACCTCCAGACTCATCACGCTCAGGCTCAGCACCCCCAGGCTCAGCACCCCCAGACTCAGCACCCCCAGGCTCAGCACCCCTAGGCTCCACACGCTCAGGTTCAGCACCCCCAGGCTCCGCACCCTTAGAGTCAGCAACCCCAGGCTCAGCACCCCCAGGCCCCACACCCGCAGGCTCAGCACCCCTAGCAGCACCAGAGTCGACAGCTACCTCGACAGGCTCAACAGGGTCTACCTAGGACACACCTGAGGGGGCAGGACCCTGAGGGGGGAGGGGGTCTACCAGAGGAGCACCTGTTGCTAGAAAGAGTGGCGGGGGGGGGAGAGGGGCAGTGCGGTAGGGAAAGAGACGGTAGTAAGATACCGACTCGTCAAACGTGACGTCCTGAGAGGACAGGACACGACGCGAGGTGGGGTGGTAAAACTGGCACCCAGGTGCATCAGGGGGGAAGCCAAGGAAGACGCAGGGAATGGCACGGGAGGACAGCTTGTCCGCGGAAGTATCGCGGACAGAAGCTCGAGATCCCCAGACACGGAACACAGATGCATTGCCAACCTTCCCCGTCCACCGCAGAGTAGGTGTGGTCTCCGGCAAGGAGACACGAGGCTGAAGGTTGATCTGATGCGCAGCATACTGAACTGCGAACGGCCACAAAAAATGGGGAGCAGCCGCATGGATCATGGACGTACGAGCGACGTCCATGACCATGCCAATGCGGCGCTCAGCAATTCCATTTTGCTGTGGGGAGGCCGGAAGCGTGAACGTCTGGCGGATGCCCTCCGCACGTCAGAAAGCCCTCAGAAGGTCGGAGGAAATCTCACCACCTCTGTCTGAGTGCAGACGCAGAACTGGAAGGTCCGAGCCGAAACTCTCGCTGAGCTGGCGACGGGCACCGCGGATCCAGTCGATCAACACCTCAGTGACCTCACCCTTGCGACGCAAGGGGAAGACTGTGGTGTAACGCGAGTAGTCGTCAACGACCAGCAGGAAGTAACGCTCGTGACCCTGTCCACGGACGCGGGATGGGCCCCACACGTCCATGTGGAGAGTCTGCAGGGGAGCCTCTGTCGGAGGGAACTCGGAGGAGTGAGGAGCGGCGCGCTGCCGGCCCTCGACACAAGGAACACAGGTAGGGGCAGGCCCCGGAGGAAGGGGAGGGAGGGACCGAGGGAGACCAGAGACAAGGGTACGGGAGGCCATACCTCAAAGACGAGGCAGGGAGGGGTGACCAAGGTGGTGGTGCCAAAGGAGAGTCTCGTGTGACAGAGGACGACACGAGCAGGGGGCAGACGCTGGACTAGACCTGGACGCGGCAACAAACACCTTACCAGACGCGGCTACCTGACCAGACGCAGTAACCGGAGGAGACGCAGTAGTCAGTGTGTACAGACTCGACCCAGGCCGACGGGTGAGCGTGGCCAGGTGGCGGCCCGTCCGAGAGCAAGTGCAGTGGGTCACACGCTGACCTCCAGGGGTGAACTGGTCAACCCACGCGTCCTGGAGGGGTCAGCCAGGGAGACTGCGACAGGCCGACTGAGCGGCGTGAGTGTGGTGCTGTCGCGAAAGAAGGAGCGCGAAGCACCAGAGTCAAGTGTTAAAGTGTGCAAGGCCTCAGTAGGTGCAGTACCAGAGAGGGCAGACTCACCAGCACCTGGAGCAGCAGACTCACTAGTACCTGGAGCAGCAGACTTACTAGTACCTGGAGCAGCAGACTCACTAGCACCTAGAGCAACAGCCTCAATGCCCGGGTCGGGCGGAACACACAGGTAACAGTCGCCCTCAGCACTATCAGTCACAGCATACATGGCAGCAAGGATAGCATCCAAATCAAGATCAAAGATAGCAACATTCTGCTTAAGCTGATCACCCCAGCGAGGGAGCTCAACAGCGTCAGGAAATTGGGCGCGCCAGGCGTCAGTCAGGCGACCGAAGCAGCGCTACGTAGTGTGTGGCAGCCCGCACGTCTCCCCACGGCGCCCGCCGGTGCGAAGAACGTAAGTGCAGGGACCAACACCCCCAGACCTCCCACGCCCAGCGTACCACTCAAGAAGTTGCTGGGCCGACGGGGTCTCACGGGAACGCGGCTGCTGCTGGCGCTGGCTACCAACAAAGCCTCCAAGCTACGCGGCTCCACCTCGACCAGCACCACCGCCGCCGCCACCTCCACCACCGCTGCCGCTGCCTCCACCGCCGCTGCTGCTGCCTCCACCACCCCCAGCGCCGCCACCGAAGCCCCCACTCCCGCCACCACCCCCACCTCCACCGCCACCCCCTCCGCCTCCTCCACCGCCTCCACCGCCGCCCCCACCGTCCCCTCCACCACCCTTGCCCCCCTTGCCCTTGCTGTTGCGGCGCCTCCCACTAGGAGCAGACGCAGCCCCGACCTCCTCAGTGCCAACGAGGTCGACAGCAGCAGAAGAAGCAACAGAGGGGAGAAGGGGGACAGGGGAACACCCCTCAAAAAAAGGGGCGCGAGGGTCGCCGCGAGAAGCACCTACAGCTACGATGCTCTTCTCAGCTGCAGTGAGGTGCTCCTCTAGCAGGTCGACGGTGAGCTCGGTTTGGCAAAGGGAGAGAAATTGGTCCCTGAGTGAAGCAAGGGAGTCAGGGAGGCGGGTGACTAGGTAGTAAAGGGTGATGTACATGGGTGGGGGGGGTTCTTGGCACAGAACTCAGTGGGAAGCGCAGCGCGGTAGCGGGCGTCACTAGTGCGGAGGTGAGTAATGAGGTCAGCGACTGTGGCAAAGGCGGCAAGGTCAGGGAACAGGTACGGCAGCATGAGGCGGCTGAGGGCAGCAGTGGCAGGGGAGGAGTAGCGCGCTACGACATCGTCATACAAAGACTTAGCAGTCTTGTACTGGCCAAAGTGCGCGCGCTCAGTAGAAGGCAGGTGACTACGAACAGCAAGGCGAGCAATAGCGTCACGAGTGGTCCACTGCGAGCGAACCGTACTGTCAGCAGTGGCAGCAGGTGCAGGGGAGACACCGGACGTAAGATCGAAAAGGGATACTCCGTCCTTAGAGTCACACTGAAGAAAGAGCTGCAGGTCGTCAACCCACACGTCAAAGTCAACCGCACGCCCCTCAGCATCAAAGGTAAGAACATTAGGGCTAGCCATAGCGGCAGTAGCAGCAATAGCAGCAGTAGCAACATTGGCAGCAGAAGCAGCAGGAGCAACAGGAGCAGCGCGGGCAGGGCAGTGCGGCTCAGTAGGGCGACGCGGCTCGACAGGGCGGCGCGGCTCGGTAGGGCGGCGCGGCTCGGCTCGGCGGCGCGGCTCGGCTCCTGGCGGCGCGGCGCGTTAGGGCGGCGCGGGTGCTTACCAGGGGCAGGTGCAGGGCAGGGCCGCAGCTGACGGTTAGGTCAGGGCCGCGACTGGGCGGCAGCAGGGCAGGGCCGCTACTTGGCGGCGGTAGAGCAGGGCCGCGACTGGGGCGGCTGAAGGGCAGGGCCGCGACGCGTCGGCGGCAGCGCAGGGCTGCGACAGGGCGGCGGCAGGGCAGGGCTGCGGCTGGACGGCAGGGTAGGGCAGGGCCGCGACGGGCGGTTAGGGCAAGGCCGCGACGGGCCGTAAGGGCAGGGCCGCGACGGGCCGAGAAGGCAGGGCCGCGACGGGCGGCGAAGGCAGGGCCGCGACGGGCGGCGACGGGCCGCGACGGGCCGTTAGGGCAGGGCCGCGACGCGCCGTTAGGGCAGGGCCGCGACGGGCCGTTAGGGCAGGGCCGCGACGGGCTGTTAGGGCAGGGCCGCGACGGGCCGAGAAAACAGGGGGCCGCGATGGGCCGTTAGGGCAGGGCCGCGACGGGCCGAGAAGGCAGGGCCGCGACGGGCGGCACTAGGGCAGGGCGCGCAACGTCGCAGGTGAGGCAGGCGCGAGGCGCGCTTCGGGCAGGGCAGGAAAAAAAAGGTGTTTATCATGGTGGGCCCTAAAAAAAACCATTCCCACTAGGGAACCTGCTCAGAATACCATGTCAAAATAATGAAAGAAGTGAGGAGATTCACTCTACAATGGTGGTGAGCTAGACTACGGGGGTTGGAACGAACTACTAGGAGTGATCGTAGCTTTGCCTAGTTCCTTAGTGCTTGCACAATCACGGGAGAAATCGACAAGAGTTTCACTAGCAAAGTTGGAATTACAGAATTGTTAAACAAGCAATGACAACTATGACTACATCAGGGACCTAGCAACTCTGCAGCTAGCCTGGTCGACTGACAGCACAGCATGGTCGACCGTCTGCCAGTGTTGCGTGGAGGAGCCGTGCCAGCACTGCAGAAAAGCGACCTGCCAATGCAGAAGGTCGACGGTGTGCCAACGCTGCAGCAGAGCGACTGTCCAGCGTTGCCCCGTAGTAGACAGCAGTGCGCACGTTCGCAGATGCGCGCAGACGATTGGCCCGACTTGCACCGTTGTGTATCCGTCGGCTGTTGTCTGCGCCTGACGAGCCACATCGACTTCGGGATACCAACCCGAAGTCGCCTTCGCCATCGCGACCTCGACGACGTTTGCGTGCCTCCGCAGAACTCGCCGAGCAGGTTACCCGGTCGACCTGGACAACCCCAAGTGCCTCTGGTCGACCACCGGGCCCCTCTGGTCCATCACAGCTCCCGTCGAGCTACCCCCTGGTCGACGGACTCCTTCTGTCGACCAGAACTGTCAGCTGTTGTCGACAAGCTCCCCTCGTCGACCGCCGCTCACTTCTCAGGTCGACGGACTGCTCCGTCGTCATTCCGGTCGAACTGTTCCTCCTGGTCGACGGCACACCCGTCGCCCAGACCTGTCAGTTGCGGCTGTCGAGTTCCTTGGTCGACAGCAACAGCGGTCCTCTGCAGCTCGACGAAGCCTGTCAAGCAGCCCTTCTACTGTGAACGGTCGGCTGCTACTTCGGTACATCCGACCAAGTCGTCGGCGTTGCCCAAGCGAGGGCGGGGCCAACACTCCATTCCCATTAACAGGAAGGAATGACTGAACTAGCAAGCAGGTGGGTACAAGTAGGAAACCTAAAAGTGTTGTACCCTATATGAACTACCCCACTATAGCCTAGAAAGACTATAGCATATAAGTTTGACAACCACGCACGTCAACACCGCGTACAGCAGAAGCTGTTGTTCGCCCGTTACTGCTAACGGGGCTTCGACAACCTTCGCGCGCAATATTCACCAAACCGTGCACTGCTGGCCCGGCCGTGCCGGCTTACGCTTCGGGACTAGCCCAAACCTCGATGCCAGCATCGCACTAGCTAGCTCGTACGCACCGCGTTATTGTTGCATGTTTCGCACATAAGTATTCGCTCATGCCTTCGCTCATATTTTGTACTCGTTTGACAACCTAGTGAAAGCCTCGCTATCTCGTTCCATTGCACCCGTAAGAGTTGTCTCAAGTTATGTTTTCATAACGAAACCGACGTGGGTGGACCTTCACACGTTTCAGTTTTTTTGGAACTTCAACCACTGGTCGTGTGTACTGTACTACCTCGCGGAACATGGCAGACAAGCTGCTGACATACCTCCTTCCCGCCATCTCTCCGCCTTGGGTTCATCCGTCTTTGCGGTTGCGGTTGCGTGCGGGTTGCCCCATCATCTTGAATGGGCAGCTGATAATTTTACCGCTTTTACTAAGTATCCACTTTGGCTGACTCACCGGTGTGCTGTCTGCGGGTGCACTGAAGTTGGCGGAACCATTGTACACACGATGTTTGACAAACCCAAGGTTGCCTTGTGAAGGGGGCTTTTAAGTGATTCTGGGCATTTCACAAATTTAGTCAACGTCGCACCCAGCAAAAAAGGGCTTATAAAAAATTTGTAACTCCCCGTTGACAGTTTGACTTCAGTCTCTTCTGTTTGACTTCGGTTTCTGTGGTTCGTACTGGTTCATAACCACTGCAACTTGCTAGAGGGGCTTGTAATGTGGGTGCAACTGGCTGGTAAAATAAACACGGGTGCAGACTTTCCATCCTGGCAGGGCAAATTCACGCACAGGGGTTGAGCATCGTGTGTACTGTTGGCGAGTCCCAGAAATGTCTGACACGTGGAGAATTTTAGCCTCAAATGGTGAATGGCAGTTGCGGCTGGGGCATACTCACGTCCGAGCATAACCTAATATCAGGGCTGTGAGATAAAGCGTATCTGCCACCTACGATGCGACCACAAGCTCATTCCACATGGCATCTTCTGCTGCACTTACACCTGGACGCCACAGTGGACTTTGCCACACTGAGCGCCGAAAAGCGTAAAAGTGCGCCTAGGGTTTCGTGGCGGAAGGTACTGTATTTCACTGGCTTGTGCGCGCATTGCAGCTTCTTTTTCTATAAAGTTACGACCCACGTGAAAAGCTCTTCGTGGTTGGACCAGAGCCCAGATCTGGATAAGGGCGATTGGCTTGTCCCACCGTCGCAACAGCGATCCAGCACTGCGCGTAGAGGTACCTTTTTCGTCAGCAACTGCTCTTTTTCCTGACCGCCGCGTCAGCCATATTCCTTTCTTGTGCACGCGTTTACGCTGAAGGACTTGTTTCATCTCTGCCCCTCATTTCACGTTGGCTCTAGGAAGACAGCACCTCCTGGTTCCGCCAGCGCGGCAAGTTCGTGGTGCGGGTGGCGGAGACCGTGAGTGAGAGTTGGCGGGGAGCAACGCGTCGAATGACTGCTTCAGAGAGCTCCCCCCAATCTTGGAGCTGGATTCGCGCGCATAAGTTCCTCCAGCGGAACAGCAGAAGTGTGCTTTTCCGCACAGTTCACCAAGCCGTTATCCACTCTCCCCTGTCCAGGAAAATTGGCGATGCTTTTCCCCAACCTCTACCCAAAAGCAGAACACTGACTTTTTCGGGGGGGATGAAAGAATGGTTTGCGTCTAGGCCGGGTACATACTCATCGGTTACAATTCTCGTTAGCTTCGTGAGGTTTCTCGTTGCTAAGGAGAAAGGGTATTTTTCCTTCTCAAATTCGCGAACTCAAACAACTTTGTGTGGACTGAAGATCAGCCGAACATTTCAACACGAAAAGCTACCACGCCCCACGAGCTGTGAGGAGGTTGCAAGTCAGGCATCTCTGTGGCAAGAAGAGGCTTTCATTGATGAGGTTCTGAGAGCTCTAACAGTTGTTGCTCTCATTTCAACCACTAGCTCTGTAGATTGTGCTACCCAGATACCACTACCAAAGACTTGCGCCGACTCACAAGACAACCGTTAGCTTGGGATTTACCAGCTAGTTTCCTGTTATTCGCGTCGCTTAGGCTTTGTAGCTTGTAGAAATCGCTTTTGCGCTAAGTTTCGACGGTTAGTTTTCGCGTTTTAAGATGGATAGTACGTGCGAGTATTGCGAGAAGGGAAGAGCCACCGTATACTGCCGCGCCGATTCCGCTAGGCTGTGCCTTTCCTGTGATCGCGTCGTGCACTCCGCTAATAACCTGTCCTTGCGACATCAGCGAACTCTCCTGTGCGACGGCTGTAATCTCCAACCGGCAGCTTTTCGCTGCGTTGACGAAAACCTCTCTCTGTGCATCGCTTGCGATAGCGCAATTCACGGCAAGTTATCCTCCTCGCAATTACACAGACGCCATGCGTTCGAAAATTTCACGGGCTGCCCGTCCGCAGCGGATCTTGCTCAGCTCTGGGGCTGCGAGTTGGCGAAACCACCCCCGCCGTTGCTCCAAGTTCATCAGAAGCACTCTCGCCCCGCGTGCTCCACGTCAACAGGCGCCACGACGTCTCTCATCGCGTCGCACACGACCAGGCTGTCGCACGACGACGCGCTGCCGTCGCCAGATTCTGGCCGTGCGACGCGGTTAACCTCTGGCTCCGTGAAGAGCTTGCGACCGTTGGTAACGCCGGCGGCGACTATGAGTCTTACCAGCTCCGTGCAGCACCCGTCGCTTTCCAAGCCCGCTGCGCCGGAACCCAGCACCACCACGGTCTGCGCGTCCACTCCGCGGAAGCAGTGGGGGGCGGCGGGGCTAGGCGGATCGGCCGGAGCCCGCGGAGCGGCAGGAGGCGGCGTAGCGGCGGGAGCAACGAGCGGTGCGGGGAGGGCGGTGTCGGCCAGACGAGCGATGTCGAGCACATCGGTGGGTTTGCCACCGGTGAGCACCGTTGCGACGTCGATGCCGGCGGGAGATGCGGATATGATGGACGCGGTGCTGCAGCGGAGCATGTCGCACGGCTTCGCAGGAGCTGTCGCGCAGGGCGACGCGTCGCAGTCATTGTTCCCGGAGTCTGCACGTAGAGCGAGCGCCGCGCATCCGGCGGAAAGTCCGAGAACAGGCAAGGTGAGGTCTGGTTTATGCGTGTCGGCGGTCAATAGATTGTTTACAGAATTCGCGTCCTACCTTGAAGTCGGTTTAGTGCCAGTCGTCATATAACAACCCGTGTCATCCGTCAACCTCTGTCCGTGTTGCCGCTACTGCATGTTTCAACAGCCGTCCGGCCAGCAGCACCGGCCCTCCGCGTGTGCCCCCGGAATGACATCGCCCGCGCCCTCTTCCTTCTCCGCGCAAAGAGCGCCCCCCTGCCCGCCGCGCATGTCTCCGCCGGCCTATTCCGCCGGCGCTCTTCCCAGTACCGCCACCGACCCGGGCCCGTTTCATCCACAGCCGCCGCAGCAGCAGCAGCCGCAGCAGCTGAACCAGATGCCGCCTCCGCATTTCCCGGCGGACTTCGGTTTTGCGGGGCAGCAGGGCGTGCAGGCTGGCGCGCAGGCAGGCGCGCAGGAGTCCGGTTTCGGCGCGCTGCAAAAGGCGGAGATGGAGAGGCAAGCGGAGCTCGCGCAAGGCAATCGCTACTTCTTTTCCGGCGGGCAGCTCTCTGCTTCGCACCCGAATCTGGGCCTTCTCCAATCCATTCCCGGACGGTCCATGACTCACCCGAGCCCCGGCTCGAGCTTCGGTCCAGGCATGGGACAAGAGGAGAGGATGCCGAGCCAGCGTGTGGACTTGGAGATGGGTCTGATGTTCGGTGTTGGCGAGCAGCAGCAGCAGCAGCAGCAGCTACAGCTACAGCAGGAGCTACATCAGCGGCTGCAGCAGCAGCGGCTACAGCTGCAAGAGCAGCAGGCGAAGGAGATGCAGGCGCACGCTCATGCCATGAACGCCGCCGCTCATGCCGCACAGGCCGCGCAGGTAGCGCGTGCTGCGCAGGTTTTTCAGCAACAGCAGCATCAGCACCAGCAGCAACAGCAACAACAGTGGCAGCAGCAGCAGGAGCAGCAGCAGCAATGGCAGCAGCAGCAGCAGCAGGAGCAGCATTGGCTGCAGCAACAGAAGCAGCAACAGCAGCAACAGCAGCTGCAGCAGCAATGGCAGCAGCAACAGCAACAACAGCAACAACAGCAGCAGCAGGAGCAGAATCAACGCTCGCAGCAGCAGCAAGAGCAACAGCAGCAATCGCAGCAGCAGCAATGGCAGATGCTACAGCAGCAGCAGCAGCAGCAGCAGCAGCAGCAGTGGCTGCGCGCGCAGGGGCAGCAGCTGTCCGCACTGGAGACATCAGAGGGGAAGTGGCTGCTAACGGAGAAGGCAATAACGAAGCAGCAGGAAGAGCAGCAGGTGCTGCAGGAGGAGCAGCAGGTGGAGGAGCAGGAGCGGCTGACGCTGCTGCAGGAGCAGCAGCAGCAGATGCTGACGCTGCGGCACAGGCAGCAGCAGGAGCTGTTGCTGTCACAGCAGAAGGTGGAGCACGAGCGGCAGCGCACGCGGCAGCAGCAGGAGATGGAGCTGGTGTGGCAGCGGCAGATGCACTTGGACCAGCACGACCACGCCAACCAGCAGCAGCACCACCAGCAGCAGGAGCAGCAGGAGCAGCAGCAGCGGCAGGTGGTGCAGGGCGCGTGTGGGTCGAGCCCTCTGCTTCCACCCGTTCGCGTCAACCCCAAGGACGCCAAGGGGCTCAAGAGTCCCGTCATTGAGGACGGCTCCCTGACAGCATCGGCAGGCACTGCGGCACCTACACCTAACCTGGTTGCAGCAGGGATCCCCAACGCCGTGGTGGCTGCGCTCGCCGCTGCACCGTCCGCGTTTCTCACGTCGCCGCGCCTCGCCTGCAAGCGCGGCCTTACCATCGCCTCCGCCGCCTCCCCCCTCGTCTCTCCGCGCCACAAGCACGCGCGCAGCTCCGCGTGGCCCCTGCCTGTATCCCTACCTGTGTCTGCGCCGGCGGGTTCCGCGCAGGCGTCGCCTGTGAGGATTGCGGAGGAGCAGGGGGGTGAGGAGGGGCGGCGCGAGTCGTGGTCGCCTGTGGTGATGAGGGACCTGGGCGCGGAGCAGGCGGAGCAAGCGGAGCAGGGGGAAGAGGCGGAGCAGGAGAAATGGACAATCGAGGACGGGAAGAGCCTTGGGAGGAGGGTGGAAGATAAGGGCGGAGGAGCCGGTGGCACTGGCGATGGCTGTGGCAAGGCGCATGACGCTGCTGTGATCAACAGCCCGGCGAATAAGAGCAACGCCTACACCTCCCCAGGTCTCGGCCAGAGCACTGTGACTGTAGAAGGCGTAACTGTAGACCGCGTCTCAGCATTCCCGTCTCCTCCCACACCAAGCACAGCCCATGCCCCCCCTCTACCCTCCGCTCCGCAATCCGCACCCCCCTCCGCCACCCCCTTCCCGCCCTTCTGCACGCCCCCCGCACTCCCCCCAGCTCCCCTGCACGCGCCCCTTTCCCGCGCGCCTGCGAGTCCGAGCGTCTTCCTTCCCGTCCCCCCGCCCGGCAGCCCCTTCTCCCCGGCTATGGCTGCCATCGCCGCCACGCTCAGAGCTGCTCGCCTGCCCGCCCCGCCCCGTTCCGCCCCTGCCTCCGCTGCGTCCGCCGCTCCCACTCCTCCCGTCGCTCCTGCTGCACTGATTCCTTCTGCCGGCGCGTCTGCTGGAGGCGCCGCGGCTGGTGCTCTAGCGGGCGTGGGCGTGGGCATGGGCGCGCCTGCAGGTGCAGGCCCTGCCAGCCTGGGTCTGCGCCCCTCTCCGCCCCTCAAGGTCCTATTTTTCGCCTCTTCCGCTGCCGCCGCTGCAGCAGCTGCTGCTGCTGGTAGTGGTGGCAAGACCGCTGCTCCTGCGGCTGGCAGTGGTGCTAGTGGCGCTTCGGGTGCTGCTGGTGCTGCTGGTTGCGCCAGTGGCAGGGCGTGCGGTGCTGCTCTGTGCCCTGCGGACAGTGCCTGTCCCTCCAGCTCCTCCCCTGCCTCCGCCAGGGCTTCCCTCCGCTCTGCTGCTGGCGACTCAGTGGAAACAGGAGAGGCAGTGGGAACAGTGGAGAACCAGAGGAGTGGCAAGGCAGGGGAGGACAGGGTTCCAGAGAGAAAAGCCGATAAGAAACTGCTCGTTTCGCGCATCGGCGATGCGATTTTCGCCGAGGCAGAGAGGAACCTGGAGAGGGAGAGGGAGATGGGGGCGGAGGAGGGCTCAGAAGAGGAGGTGCGGGTGGGGAGCGCGGGGATGGACATGGGGCTGGGGATGATGGGCATGGGCATGGATATGGGCATGGAGATGGGCATGGACATGGGCATGGGTATGTCGATGTCGTCTTGCGAGGACATCTTCTCGTTTGGCGAGAACAACAGCGAGTTTGGCGGGCAGCTGGGGAGGGACGCGGACGAGGAGGTGGTGAGGGAGGAGGAGGGGGGAGAGCAGGAGGAGCGGGAGGAGCGGGAGGAGCGGGAGGAGCGGGAGGAGCGGGAGGAGCGGGAGGAGCGGGAGGATGAAGAGGAACAGGATGTGGAGGATGCTATCGCCATGGGTGCTGCTGGCATGAGGGATACTAGCTTGGGTGCCGGTAACATTTCTGCCCAGCCCCTGGGGGGCATGGCAGCAGCAGGCACGCTCATGGAGCCACTGGATCAGGACACTGCTGACTGGCTCGCCGCCCGCCCGCCGTCCTCCATGGCTGGCATGAACCGTCTGCTAGCGAGGGTGCTGGGGGAGGCGGGCGGCAGCGCAGCAGGCATGGATGGCAGTGCATCGCCCACCACGTGTGCTCTGCTGGAGCGCAGATTAGGCTCTGCACTGACAGCACCCAACGCCAATGGCCCGAGTGATCTCACCACCCCTGCCACTCTTTTCGGTGCTGCTGCTGCTGCAGACGCCTCTGGTCGCGCGCCTTGGAGGAACGGAGCAGTGTGGAACAATGCTGCTATCCGAACCTTGTCTACAGCTTCGGCGTCCAGCTCCTTGGCAGGTGCGGCGGGAGGAGCGGGTGGGGCGGCGGGGGAGGCGGGGCAGGAGGAGAGGGAGATGGCGCTGTTCCAGGCGCTGGAGGGGCAGATGATGCGCGATGGGCGCAGCAGCAGAGGCGCTGCCACCCCAGACGCACATGCAGGTGGGGGTAGCAGCGTGGGTGATGCCACGGGCATGGCAGCGCTTGTGGGTGCAGAAATGGCGGCAACTGCTGCAGCTGCTGCTGCTGCGGCGGCGGGGGCGCCAGTGCAGGTGAAATCAGAAGCATTTGCTGGCGCTGAGAGAGCCGGTCCCAGCAGTGCTGCTGCGCTGTTCGGTGGTGGTGCCATGCACCCTGCTGGCCCCATGAGCATGGCGCATGCCCTCCATGCCCTCAACACTGCCAACTCAGCCAATGGGAACCCAGTCAACACAGTCAACTCAGTCAACGCAGTCAACGGGAGCTCAATGGCCGGAGTCAACACGGTCAACGGGTTTCTTGCGGACCCCTGGCTGTGCCGGGCGAGGAGCATGCAGGGAGCGGGCGGCGGGGTGATGGGCGGGCCAATGACAGGAGGCACGGTGCTATCAGCCATGGTGGCGGTGTCAGCAGCAGCAGCCAGGGACGAGGCAGTCATGAGATACATGGAGAAGAAGAAGCACCGCACGTCAGTATCCCCACTCTTCTCTTCCCTGCCCTGCCCTGTTCTTCCCTTCCATGCTCTGCCCTGCCCTGCCCTGCCCTGCCCTGTTCTTCCCCGTTCTTCCCTGTTCTTCCGCATGACCTCCTTCGTTGCCTCACTTGGCTGCTGATTCGTTTTCGGTTTCCGTGTGAACACCACAGGTCTTGGGTGCCATCCCTGTTCTCTTCACCCTTGAGCTCTGCGTCTGACCCTCCTGTTTCTCCATCCACCTGTCCTCATTGCTACAGGTTTGCCAAGAAGATTCGGTACGAGTCACGCAAGACACGCGCGGACGGGAGGCAGCGGGTGAAAGGCAGGTTTGTGAAGACTCCTGACGGCGCTGAAGCAACCTGTTCCTGAAACAGACTTGAAAGGGGAGGCTCTCTTAGCTTGTGTTTGTTTTTTTTCCCTTTTTTTGGGCAACCACTTCGACCCGATTAGCTTCTAATTCCAGAACGGCATCTATAAGGCTGATTACTAGCTGAATATATATGCTTTAGTGCTTTGTTAATCATACTATTTGTGTGTTGTACACATTACTCTGCAAATGCTACTTCTCGTGTGTATATTAGTTCGGGGTTTACTACAATGTGCTTCAACAGTAACGAAAAGCGAAGTGATGTAACACGGATCTGGAACGACACAGCACACCATCGCGATCCATGCATTGAACGGTCTAGATCGCAAATCCCACGGCACTGTGAAAAAGGTACTTTCATTCATGACCTCTTTTCTGGTCATCCGCTGCATCCGCCACCTCCTAAAATTCTCAGGATTGAGTACTTTTTCAAGCATGTAGGGAGAGCTCCTCTCGGCCGTAGGATGTCGCGAGACGTAGGTGACGAAGTGTTGGCGAAAGAGTTACAGAAGCTGATTCTCGAGGTGTCGCTAGTGCAGCTGCGAGAGCACCCACCGGCCGTGCGACAAAGGCTATTTGGAATCCCAACGGGTAAAAACCACGCGGAGGAGATCGCGGAAGCTGAGAGAGAAGTGGCGAAACTGATCGCTGCGATCGACGGTGTAGATGCGACGATGGAGACAGAGTCGCCGTTGGATGATGCCAAAAGGGCAGATGACGCCATGGGTGAAGGTAGCCAGGCGACAGATTCACGTGCGACAGATTCACATGCGACAGATTCAGTCGCATCGCCGTCGCCGGCTCAATCACCGGCGGGATCCGCGCAACCCAGCACGCCTGCGAGTGCGAAAGGAGCTTCCGCGGCCGCAAATACCCCCTCGCCCGGTGCACACACCCCCTCGCGCGCTGCCCTGACCCCCTCACCCTCCTCCACGTGGCTACCGTTCGGGGGGATTCTGGGCGCGTGGATGTCGCCCACCTCCCCGCCCCCCGACGCAGATGCGGCCCCCGCTTCCCTGCCCCCCGATGCGGAGGCGCAAAGCAAGGCGGGCGATGCGGATAATGCAGCGCGCGGGTCCGTTGGGGAAGAGGAATCGCCGGCGTCGCCTGGAGCGACTCCGGCGTCGCAAGAATCGCAGGCTCTGGCGATTGGTCCTGCGACTGAACCTGCGATCGGGGCGACGTCCGGAGGGCCTGACTTGGGGGTTAGTGCAGCGGCGGGGACACGTGGCGGATTTGAATTGGAAGATCCGACCGCAGCAGCAGGCGTGAAGGAGGAGGGAAGCAGATTGGAGAAGGTAGATGAGAGGGACGAAGACAGTTCCCCTCCTGCTGCTGCCGCTTCTCCGCCTCGATCTGCTGCCGCCACACGCACTGCTATTGCCGTAACGGCAGAGCAGCTGCAGGCGGCAGAGCAGCTACAGGCGGCAGAGCAGCTACAGGCGGCAGAGCAGCTACAGGCGGCAGAGCAGCTACAGGCGGAGGTGGTGGAGGCGGCTGTAGCGCAGGCGGCTGCCAGCTGGCATGCCACGTGGACGCAAAAAGGAGAGCAGAGAGGGGAGGTGCGGATGAGAGGGGAGCGGGAGGAGGAAGGGGTGGATCTGGGAGACGAGGCAGTGGTAGCAGCAGCAGCGGCGTCACTGCAGCAGCATGTGCTGGCGATCGCCCTGGAGCAAGCTGTAGCGGCTGTAGCAGCTTCAGCAGCAGGGGAAGCTTCATCTGTAGCGGCTGTAGCTGATCGTGGCGATGAGTGCAAGATGGGGGACGATCTGGTGGACACAGTCGTGCACGTGGCCCTCCAACAGGCCGCTGCGGCTGTAGCGCCGGGGGCTGTAGCGGCGGCTGTAGCTGAGGAGAGGGAGGAGTGGGCGGCGAAGGGCGATCTGGTGCAGGCAGTGCTGCAGACGGCACTGGAGCTGGTGGAAGGAGACTGGCGCGGACTGCAGGAGAGGAGTGCGGGAGAGCGGCGAGAGCTGCTGGGTCGACTGGCTGCTGCAGAGCAGGCGGTGAGAGCAGAGGCAGCTGGTAGGGCTGTGGCGGAAGAGGCTAGGAGGGCGAGAGAGAGGGAGGGTACGGCTGTAGCGGCGGCTGTAGCTGAGGAGAGGGAGGAGTGGGCGGCGAAGGGCGATCTGGTGGAGGCGGTGCTGCAGACGGCGCTCCAACAGGCTGCTGACACGTGGCATGGGCGGGAGAGGGAGCTGCGATGGCAGGTGCTAGAGCAGCAGCAGCAGCAGGGGGAGCTGAGACGAGCTGAGGAGAAGGAAGAGGGGGAGCGGAGAGAGGCAGAAGGCAGGATGGGTGGGGAAGTGATGGTGGAAGTGATGGGGGTGGCGATGCAGCAGGCAGAGGAGGAGTGGCAGGCGCGTGTGGCTGCTGCCGAGGCCAACGCTGCTGCTCTGGAGAGGAGAGCAGCAGCAGCAGAGGCGCTGGTGGTGCAAGTGGGAGAGAGGGCAGATGCGGCAGAGGCGAGGGCGGAAGCTGCGGAGGCGGGGAGGAGTGAGGCGGAGGAGAGGGTGAGAGCTGCGGAGGTGGGGAAGGGCGAGGCGGAGGCGAGGGCGGAAGTAGCGGAGGCAGGGGCAGTGGAGCAGCAGCAGGAGCGCACAGCAGAGGCGGCTGAGCTGTGGGGCGAGCTGTCTGATAGGGAAGCAGTGTGGGCCGCTGAGAGAACACAGCTGGAGGAACGGGTGAGAGCAGAGGAGGAGCGGGCGAGAGAGGCAGTGGAGCGGGTGAGGGCATTGGAAGAGGAGGTGGAGCAGCTGCGGAGGACAGTTGAAGCGGTGGAGGGAGAGAGGGACTCGCGGAAGGAGGAGGAGGGGCAGCAGGAAAAGCTGCTGGAGCAGCTGAGAGCGGCGGAGAGACAGGTGGTGGATGACGCTGCCAGGCTGGCAGCTTGCGACGCTCTGATTGGCCGGCTGGAAGGGGAGGTGTGGGAGAAGGAGCGGCGGGTGGGGGAGTTGGAGGGTGAGGTGGCGGCGGTTCATCAGGAGCTGTTTAGTGAGCGGTGTATCTCGAGTGGGCGGGAGCAGCGGTGCAGTGCGGTTAAGGGTGAGTTGGAAGAGGTGAAGCGCGCTTGTGACAGACGGATTGCTGAGCTGGAAGCTGACGTGGCGGAACGGAGGGAGGTGGAGGAGGGGTTGAGAGAGAGGGTGCGCGCGCTAGAGGGGGTGAAAGGGGGGAGAGGGGGGCGGGGAAGGCCGGAGATAGGGGGGGAGAGAGGAGGATCGGGAGGAAGGGGGAGAGGAGGGAATGCAGGTACTGGTTCAGGGGAGTCGGTGGGAGGGGAGGGAGAGAGAGGGGAGGAGGAGGAGGAAGGGGAGGAGGTGGAGAGCAGGAGAGAGGAGCAGGGCAGGGCGAGGGTGGGTGTGGGCGTGAGCGGATTCAGATGGGGGGGAGGGGCGGGACCAGAGGCACGGGCAGGGCTGTCAATGTTGTTGGATGAGGAGGAGTCAGGGCGGGGGCAGCAGTCAGGGCAGTTTGCAGGGCGCGCGTTTGTGGTGCGCCCGGGCAGCACTGGCGGCGCGGTGGGGCGGGGCGGCGCGGGGAGTGAGGGGCGCGGAGGGGAGGCAAGGGAGGCGCGGGAGGGGCGGGAGGGGGGTAAGGCGCGGCGACCAGCGTCTGTTGGGGCCACACCCATGCCCAGGATAGCTGGCAGCGGGGCAGGAGGAGGCGGTGGGGGTGGTGCTGGTGGTGGTGGTGGTTTCAGAGTTAAGGGAGGGAGGTTTTACGGTGGGAATGGGGGTGTGTGGCATGGTGGGAGTGACAGTAGCGAGGGGGGGTTTAGTGAAGAGAGTGAGGGGAGTGCGGGGCCTGTGTCGGAGGAGGGTGACGTGTCACCCTCGTTAAGATCACCTGAGATACGAGCACGTGTGAGGATTGCGCCGTGGGTGAGAGCAGGCAGTGGGGACGGGGAGGAGGAGGAGGAGGGGAGGGAGGTGGGTGGGGAGAGGGAGGAGGGAGAGGCGGAGGAAGAGGATGGGGTGGCGCTGCTGCTGGAGATGGCGCAGGTGGTGGCACGGGAGAGTGCAGGCGAGGGGGGAGGCGAGGGGGGAGGCGAGGATGGAGGGGGAGAAGCTGAGGGGAGGGCGCAAGGGGGTGAGGATGCGGAGGGGGAGGGGGTGAATTGGGGCAGTAGGGAGGAGGTGGAGGAGAGCAGTGGAAGCGTAGGCGATGGAGCAGGGCTAGGCATGGCAAGGACGGCAGCAGGGCTAGGCATGGCAAGGACGGCAGCAGGCACGGGGACGGGAGCAGGCACGGGGACGGGAACAGGCATGGGGACGGGAACAGGCACGGGGACGGGAACAGGCACGGGGACGGGAACTCTGGAGGAGGGTGCTGGGTCTGCTGTGAAGGGCAAGCGGTCGGAGGGGCGCGGATTCACAGAAAAATTGGAGGGGCGGGTGAGGAGGGGCGGATCAAGTGGTGATGGGGAGGGGCTGGGACTGGAGGTGGGTGAGGGAACGGGGGTGGAGGGGGGAGTGGAAAAGAGGGAGGAGGTTGCGGGTGTTGAGGCGTGTAGTGTTGAAGTGAGAAAGGGTGGCACGGGAGCGTCTGGGGTGAGAGCAGGCGCAGAATCAGGAGCAGCAGCATCGGGAGGTGGGGCAGCAGGTGGGGAGAGTGCACTGACAGGAGGGGGGAGTGCGATGACGGGAAGTGTGATGACAGGAAGTGCAATGACGGGGGAGAGTGGGCGGTGTGCGGAGAGGCGGGTGGAGGAGTTGGAGGAGGCGCTGAGTGCCATGCTGGGTCAGGTGGAGGCATGGCGCGGCAAGGCGGAGCGGCAGCAGCAGGAGGCCCACGCGCTGAGAGACACTGTGAGGCGGCTGGAGGCACAAGTGGACGGCACTCAGACTCACCAGCAGCGCGCTCTTGACCCCGCTGCTGCTGCTCCGCTTGCCGCTTCCGCTGCTCCTCCTGCTGCCGCTTATCCTGCCGCTTCTGCTTCTGCTGAGTCTGTGGCTGGACGGGTGGATGCTGCTGCTGCTGCTGCTGCTGCTGCTGCTGCTGCTGCTGCTGCTGCTGCAGAAGGTGGGAACCCTGGCAGTGCTACAGGGAGAGGTGAATCCGAGGCGGGAGAATCAGGGGAAGGGGAGCCAGAGGCAGCGAGTGTGCGGGTGAAGATCCTGAACCTGGAGCTGATGAACAAGAACAAGCGCATTGCGGCATTAGAGGGCCGCCTGCAGGCCAGCAAGGCGGCTGTCTCTCAGATCGCCCGCAGCTACCACGAGCTGGACGCTGCTCGGGAGGAGGCTGATGAGTGCAGGCGAAGGTTGGGTGAGGTGGAGAAGGAGTGGCGGGGGAAGGTGGCGGAAGCGGAGGAGGAGAAGGAGGTGTATAGAGAGAGGATGGTGGAGTTGCAGCAGTACTGGCGGGAGTCGAAACGGGCGGCGGAGGAGTGGGAGGCTGCTGCTGATGAGGAGAGGGAGAGGGCGGATGAGGAGAGGGAGAGGGCGGATGAGGAGAGGGAGAAGGTGAGGGGGTTGGAGAGGGAGGTGAGGGAGGAGAGGGAGAAGGTGGCGAGTCTGCTGCGCGCTGTGGTGGAGAAGGAGGAGCGGTTGTATGCGTTTGCAGCCAATAGTGAGCAGCAGATGAGGGGGTTGAGAGAGGAGATGGAGGAGTTGAGAGGGGTGGCGCGGGAGAAGGAGGAGGAGATGGAGGGGGTGAGGCGGGACTGGCAGCAGGTGTTGGTTGGGTGGGAGGAGGAGGAGGAGGAGAGGAGGAGAGAGCATGAGAGGGAGAAAGGAAGGCTGGAGGAACAGTTGGAGAGAGCGAGGGAGAGAGAGGAGGGATTGAGAGAGGAGGTGGAGCGGGGGAGGTGTGAACTGGGGGAGGTGCAACTGGAGGTGGAGCGAGTGGGTGGGGAGTGTGAGAGGGCAGTGGAAGCAGCGCAGCAAGCGGAGAGGGGGAGGAGAGAGGCGGAGGGGGAGCTAGAGCGAGCGAGGGAGGAGGTGAGTAAGCTGAATGTGATTGTAACGAGTCTGGAGAAGGAGGTAGAGGCGCAGCAACAGCAATTGGACGCTCTGGAAAAGGAGAAGGCGGAGGGTGGCGGGGGGGAGCGGGAGCAGGGGGAGTGGGAGGGGAAGAAGGGGGGACGAGGGGTGGAGTGGGGGACGGGAGAGTTGTGTGCGGGCGAAGACTGGCAGGAGGTGGTGGAGCGAGCAGCAGCGGAGATGGAGCGAGTTTGTAAGGCGTTAGGGGAGGAGCTGGATGCGGTGGAGAGGGATAGGGCGTGGTGGCGGCAAGTGGGTGATGCGCTGTGGTGTGCGGGCAACAGCAGGGCGGGCGAAGGTGTGACCAAGGATGCAGGTACAGGTGCGGGTGTCAGTGGCAGGGGCAGTGCGACTGCCAGTAGCACCACCAGTGGTGGTGCAGATGCTGGGGGGAACGCAGGGGAGGCTGCGGCGCTGCAGCTGCTGAGTTGCTCCCAGGCCTTGAAACGCCTGAGTGACTCTGGCATGGCGGGGGATGCAGGTGGTGACAGCAGGCAGGAAGGAGCAGATGTGGCAGAGCGGTTGGAAGGGATAGAGAGGAGTGAAGAGAGGGTGGCGAGGGAGAGGCAGGAGTGGGATGCAGCAGCTGTGGCAGCAGAAAGCCAGCAGCACCGGCTGAGTCAGCTTAGAGAAACGCTGACTCAGCGGCTGCGCTCTGTGTCGACAGCTGTCAGCCAGCTGAGGAAGCGCCGGCGCCAGCTGGCTTGCGAAGTGGCATGCCAGCTGGGCAAGGCTGGTGACGTGGCAGGGGCAGCGGTGGGGAGTGTGGTGGGGGAGGGTGTACACGTGGCAGTGTTAGAGGAAGCGGTGAGAGGCATGGAGGAGGCTTGGGGGGAGGAGAGAGCAGCCAGGCTGGAGCAGGCCTCCCAGCTTCGGCAGTACTTGGCTGATCTGGCCGAGGCTCGGAAGGCCCTGGAAGAGGCTCGGCGAGAGGCCCGGCAAGGGGTGAGGTTGGCTGGGGAAGGGGAGGAAGGGAGGAAGGGTGTGGGGGTGGTGGGTGCGGGAAGAGTGTTGATGGGGGAGGAAGTGAGGTGTGAGGGTGGAGAAGAGGGGAGGGAGGAGGAGGTGTTGGGTCTGCAGCTGCAGCTGCTGGTGATGCAGTTGACACTGGAAGCAGCAGAGGAGAGGCTGGGGAGGAGAGGTGATGATGGAAGGACGGGTGAGAGGAGAGTGGGGAGAGCGGCGGCTGATGGGAGGGGCGAGGGAGGCGAGGAGAGGGTGGGAGAAGATCGGAGGGGGGATGAACAGGAATGGAGGGAGGGTGGTGGATGGGGGGAGGAGAAGCGGGAGGGCACGGCGGGGTGGGAGAAGGAGGCGAGGGCGCGGGACCTGGAGTCGTTCATTGTGCTGCAGGCGCTGCAGCAGACGGAGGAAGATGCGGCCGCGCGAGCACGCAGCAGCGATAAGGGAGGGGCAGCAGGCAGGGCGCGTGCACAACTGTGCGGGCAGAAAGAGGAATTCAAGGGGGCAATGGCTGGGACGAGGGAGCAGGAGGAGGAGGAGGCGGATGCAGTGAGGAGAGCGCTGGGGTGCTGTGAGCTTCAGCTGCTGGTGGCGAGTGAAGCAGTGGTGCAGGGCGAGGGATGGGGCGAGGCGGTGAGAAGGGAGCTGGTGAGAGAGAGGCGGCGGAGGGAGGAGGAGAGGCGGGAGGCGGAGGAGTGGAGTGAGATGCTGGAGGAGCAGCGCCGGGTGGCTGAGGTGGCGGCGGCGAGGGAGAGGGAGGAGCTGGTGGGGGAGCGGGAGGAGCTGCAGATGAGAGTGGGGGAGCTGGAGGAAGAGGTGGGGTTGAAGGGCGAGGAGGTGGGGCGCCTGCAAGGAGAGGTGGCTGAGCTGCGAGAGCACAAGCGAGTGCTTTACGGGCAGGTGAACGGGTTTCTGGGGCAGGTGGAGGAGATGCACGGGCAGATTGAGGACTTACAAGGGCAGGTGAACGGGCTGCAGGGGCAGGTTGAGGAGTGGCAAGGGCAGGCGAGTGGGTTGCATGAGCAGGTGCAGGCAGGGCAGCAGGCGATGGTTTGGGAGCAGCAGCGCGGGGAGGAGAAGGTGAGAGCAGCGGAGGAGAGGGTGAGAGCCGCACTGCAGACGCTAGAGGAGACCAGAAGGGCAGCTGCCAGTGCTGCTGCACATGCCGCTGCTGCCCTGGCAGAGCGGGAGAGGCAGGCAGGGGAGGAGAGGGAGCAGTGGCGGCAGGAGGTGGCACGCATGGAAGGGGAGGTGGCACGGGTGGGGAGGGAGGTGGAGCGGGTGATGGGGGAGAGGGAGCGGGCGGAGAGGGAGGCGGAGGGGGAGAGGAGGAGGAGGGGCGGGGCGGAGGAGAAGCTAAAGGAGATTGAGAGCCGCCTCAAGCTGCAGCTCGCCTGGCCCTCCTCTCCTCCCCTCTTCGCCCAACCCACTGTTGTTGCCGGTGCTGCTGCTACTGCCACTGCTTCTGCCACTGCCGCTGCCGCTGCTGCAGCAGGTGGAGCTGGTTCTGCTGCCAATCCCTCCGCCTCGCCTTCCTCTGCGGCGGCGTTCTTCACAGCACAGGGGGTGGGCGGGCGAGGGCAGGCGGTAGGGGAACCGGGCAGCGTGCAGAAGAACCTGATGTGGGCGCTGGACCAGGCAGGGGTGGCGGAGGGGGAGAGGGAGGGCAGGGAGGGGAGTAGGCACCTGGCAGGTGCCAGTGGCGCTCTGGTGCTGCATCAGGGGGCACCTGAAGAAACACCTGGAGGGGCAGGTGGAGGAACGCCAGCGTATACACCCAGCGGTGCCATGACACCGGCGTATTTCACACCGTCTGCAGTCACTCCCGCTACAGCTGCCATGCCAGCAGGGACCGGCAGGCACGGGCAGCTACAGCCGTGGTCGCCTGCCTCTAGCGTGGCGTCTCCAGGCGACACTCCCTTCCGGTCAGTCTGCACTATATTCTGGTCAGTGTGCAGTCTCAATGTTGAGTCGTGCTGTTCAGTGAAGATCTGGTGGGTGTATTGCAGTCCTTGCCATGCCAGGTTTAGACAGATGCACGCCCATCAGTTGTGATTTGAGAATTCTAACAAAAGAGCTGCGCCCATTAGTTGGACAATCACAGTGAGTTGCCATCTCAGCGTGTACTTCCTCTGTCACTCAATCTGAGCATGTGTGAACATATGCGTCTAAATAAGATCAATCCAACCTTCTCTTTCCACTTTCTGTCTCCCTATCTTCCCCGTTCCCCTCTCCCTCCCCATCCCTCCCCCTCCATCCCCTTCCTCCCCTCCCCACCTCTTCGTTTCCTCCGCTTTCCCATACCTCCCTCTCTCCCGCGGCCACCCCTCTGCCTCTCTCCCGGCCTGCTGCAAGTGCTGGAGGAGCGGTGGCGGCAGCAGCAGCAGGCGGTGGGGGTGACAATGAGCATTATGAGTCGCGCAGAGGCAACTGATTGAGGTGCCTCAAACGTCCTCCCTTCCAACCCCCCTTCACCCTTACCTTCCAGGCTCTTGCAAGCAGCGGAGGAGAAGTGGCGGCGGCAGCAGGAGGCGGCGGGGGTGGCGATGGCGAACCTAGGGCGGGCGGAGAGGGAGGTGCAGCTGCTGGGGGACGAGGTGGACGCGCTGAGCGAGGTGGTGGAGGAGGCTGCTGTCCGGCTGGCGCACCATGCGCCCATGCTGCGAGGGCTTCCGGGGGTGAGTGGGGGGGATGGGCACATTGAGCGAGTCAGGTGGCAGCAAATCATACAAGTCGTGGGTTTCCCTGCTCCCGTGCGTCTCCCTTCTGCCCCCGCCCCTCCCCCCTCTTCTCCCTTCCTGATGCTACCATCATTCTCCCTCCCATGCTCCCATGCTCCCATGCTCCCATGCTCCCATATTCCTGTATGCAGGCCCTCAGATTGGGGGCCTGCCTGTATGCCATGGCTGTCTGTCAGATGTTGGAGCTGGTGGAAGCCATGATTTCTGCTGCTCTCATTTTGATCGCGTCCCCTCTCCTCCCTTCTCCCCCTCCCGCATCCCCTCTTTCTTCCCGCCTGTGTCTTCCTCATTGCATTGTCAGATGTTGGAGCTGGTGGAAGCCATGAAGGCTGCTGCTCTCAGGCGAGCATGAAGCATCATGTGCTCACTGCTCACTGCTCACTGCTCACTGCAGCTGCATGGATTCATTTGTAGGGAGGAAGGAACTTGCTGTTACTTGATGCAGATGCAAGCATGTGTAATGGACTGAGAACTAATTCAATTTGACTCCTTGTGTTGGAATAACCTAAAGGTTATAGTAACATTCCCGAAGGCTCTCCACTCGCGCGTCACTCCATAACGAAGCTACGCGCGTGTATTATTATCGCGATAGCTCATATAGAGCATGCGGAAGATCGAGAGTCACCAGAAGGTCAATAGTCGAAGACAGTCAACGGTCGTGACCCTTGACTGCCCAGTAACCGCACTTGGAAGTTACGCGATGCAACATGGTAACTGTAAAGAATAGCAATAGTCGTGGTTACTGTAGCAATGCAATTCAGTTAATAAGGGAATGTACTCCTCAAAGTACATGGCTAGCTAGGATTGCTATTTATATCTTTGTACCACTATCATTTAATTATCTTATTCTCTTTCAACTTATTAACAAGGTCATTACGAAGACTTCATTGTCTTCTCTCAAACTTGACAGACTTATCCTATCCACTACGATCCTTCACTTATAACAACATGGTATGAGAGCTAGAGTGGACTATAAGGCCTGTTAAAACTGTTGTTCTTTCTAAAACAACTTTTTTATAAATTACTCGCTAAACTATCACAAACTCTGCATCTTTATGGCTCTAGAAGGAAAAGCCACTGCAGATTCTCCGGGCCCACCACCAGCAACACCTACTGCACCATCAGCGGTGACCTCCGTCAGCGCCGCACTCGTTGATCAGCTGGTCGCTCGCATCAACGCTCTTGAGAGCCATCAAGCTATGAGCATCGATGGCTCAAGCTACGCACGTGGAATTGCTGGACTCCCTCTCCCAGGAGAAGACTGTCGCGTCAACTCCGAGAGGTCATTTACCTTTGACAACCCGTCAAGCTTCAGCTCCTGCGCAAGACAGTCAACATCGCACACAGTCAGAAACAATTGCGACAATGCAAACAAAGTTCGTTATGACTTCAAAGATGAAGACATTAGTTCCCTTCGACCGCAAGGACTTCTACACGTGGAGCTTCGAGTTCGAGCTCCTCGCGACATCTGCGCAAATCTGAATGTACTACGATGGAAGCTTACAGTTTCCGACGGAAGGCACCATCCAAGAGAAGAACCAGTACTACCATAAGTCTCTTCTCGCGTACACCACTCTTCTCGGAAACCTCTCCCCCTCCGAGCAACTTACCATTCGCTCCTACAAGTCAGAGTGGGCACCTGCGTACGCTTCTTGGGAGCACCTGCGCAACTCATACATGGCAACAGATCCCGTTACAATGAGTCGCATACTCATGTCAGAAGAATGAACGAGGATGCATGCATTGAACAGAAATTGGGTACAAGTATTTACCCTAATTGGGTTGTAACCCTTATGGGCTACCCCACTATAGCCTACACAAAATAATCTATATAACATTTTGACACACCCCCATAGGCAAAGTGGGGGAGAACAAGTGGTCACAAGACCAGTCAAGAAAAGCAAAGCAAGCTCAGGGTGGATCACAAAGTCACCACACAGTCTGAGCACAAGCAAAGGCCACAAGGCCAGTTCACATGCAGAGTTATATAAAAGAGAACAAACAGTACAGTGATCATAGCCTAACAAGTGTAAGCATGCAGGTATATATATAGATCACAGTACAAGCAAAGTCACACAGTGAGCAAGTGAGGCAAAATAGGCACAAGGCCTGACACAGTACAGAAACGCTGATGATCACCAGACTGAAGTGCCTTGGTGAATATATCAGTAGTGTTGGCCCTAGTGGCCACGTAAGCAAGACGAAGCTGACCACGCTGCTGCAACTCTCGAGCAAGGAAGTAACGCAGAGCGATGTGCTTTGTTCTGTGCTCCAGTCTGTGCTCCTGACACAAGGCAATCATGGCCTTGTTGTCTAAGTACAGAACTGGAGATGAACGAGGCCGCTCTCCCAAGTCGGTCAGCAGGTAGGTGAGCCAGCGTAACTCCTGTGCGGCCATGGCCCCTGCGTAGATCTCAGCCTCACAACTGGAACTGAGAACAGAAGACGAGCGGGTAGACCGCCAAGAAGCAGAGTCGGAGCCAAGGCTGAAAGTGTAACCGTGTGACGACCGCTGCATAGCCAAGTCGTCAACCCAAGAAGCATCTGCGTGTCCAGTGAGGACAACTGGACCCCGTCCTCCAAGCACGAGCCCCATGCCCGACGTACTGCACAAGTAGCGCAACACCCTCTTAGCGGCCTCCCAGTGATCTGGTCGGTGTCTCACGGGCGCAACGTAGCGTGCCAGGATGCTAAGAGGGTAGGCAAGGTCAGGTCGAGTGCAGGTCATCAGGTACATGAGGCAGCCCACAAGCTCTGGATACGGGCCACTCGGCTCTACGGACTCGTTCGAAGGTGGAGCTGAGAGCGAGTGACCGGTAGGCAGAGGAGTGGACTGTGGCGAGGAGTACCGGAAGCCGAAGAGCTGAAGGACCTGGTGCACCATGTGTGACTAAGTCAGGGTGATGGTGCGCCGTACTCTGTCCCGGGTGATCTGCAAGCCAAGATAGCTGCGCAGCTCACCCAGGTCAGTGCAGGTGTGTCTTTTCTGCAGCTCCGACTTCACAAGGGCCAGTGCCTCAGTGTCAGCAGTGGCAAAGACCAGGTCGTCGACGTACACGAGGACGTAGAACGGCGGCAGCGACGTGTCGGTGCGTAGAAACAGCGACGGGTCAGCAGTCGAATGAGCAAACCCCAGAGCCGCAAGTGTAGTCCTCAGTGTGTCGTGCCACTCGCGAGGCGCCTGGCGGAGACCGTAGACTGGCCGCCGGAGGCTCCACTGGGTACCTGCAGGAAATGACCCAGTGAAGCCAGGTGGGCGGCGCAGCCAGATATCCTTGTGCAGGCTGCCTTGTAAGAAAGCTGTGCTGAAGTCAAGTGAGTGAAGCTCGTAGTCACGCTGAGCGGCGACGTGCAGCAGTACCCGAAGAGTAGTCATCTTCGGGGTAGGGGAGAAGGTATGGAAGAAGTCAACTCCCTGTCGCTGACTGAAGCCTTGTGAAACGTAACGAGCCTTGAAGGCAGGCGGAGAACCCGGCGGCCGCTTCACCCTGAAAATCCACATGCCATCGACTATATTCGCCCAAGGAGGGGGAACTGCGTCGACGTAAGTGCTTGTGGACTTCCAGGATGCCATCTCTACGTCCATGGCTATCTTCCACTGAGAGGAGTAGGGACCCGTAATCGCCACTACGTAAGAGCGCGGGGTCGGGATGTCTGGTGCATCCGGGTCTCCCTCAAGGGCAATCAGCATGAACACGAAATGAGGTACAGCAGCTACAAAACACTCAAAGTCCTCCTGCCTGTCCTCAAAGACGTCCGTGCCAAGAGCACACTCACCCTCGACGGATGGAGGACAGTCAGACTCAGAGTCAGCAACAAGACTAGCGGCCTAGTCTAGACGACAGGCGGCAGCAAATTCAACAAGCTCAGCAACTAGGGCAGACGCAGCAGCAGACTCAAACGAAGTGTCAGTGACAACTGTGGCTAGAAGAAGAGGGAAAGTAGGAGTGGCAGCACGAACTAAGTCAGACTCAGGGTCCGGGCCGTCAGGAAGAGAGGACGCAGGAGGAGATGGCAAGGGGACACGCTGTGGAACAGAGGAAGGACGAAGTGCCATATGGTGCGTGCCGGGGACAGGAGGAGGACGCAAACAAGGAACACGACGACCAGTGCGAACAGCGCGAACAGGCGAGGCAGGACGAGACACAAGCTCACGACGCTCTGTAAGACCTCCGGTTTGCTCAGTGTAAGGATAAGGAGCACGCAGTGGGGAGGCTGGCTGTAACGGCCGCTGCGACTCGAAAGGCGGTGGACACAGTAAGGGAGGAGTAAGGCCAGTAGAAGACGGGAGACCAAGAACCTTCTGAAGCAGGGGAACGAAGTACGGTCGCGGCCATCCAGTGTCTCCACCTCCAGCACCAACAGCACCAGCATCCCCAGGGCCAGCGCCTCCAACTCCGGTGTCTCCAGCTCCAAGGTCTCCAGCTCCAACTCCTGCAGCACCACCAGCTCCAGCAGCTTTAGTACCTCCAGTACGAGCACCGCCAGAACCAGCAGCTCCAGTACCTCCAGCAGCTCTAGCTCCATGGTCTCCAGCTCCAATGCCTGCAGCACCACCAGCTCCAACAGCTCCAGTACCTCCAGTACGAGCACCTCTGGGACCGGTGGCTCGAGTACCTCCAGCAGCTCCAGCTCCAGTGCCTCCGGCTCCAACTCCTGCAGCACATCCAGCTCCAGCAGCTCTAGTACCTCCAGGACCAGCAGCTCGAGCACCTCCAGGACCCCCACCTCCAAGACTAGGAGCTGCAGTACCTCCAGCTCCAGTGCCTCCAGCGGCACAGGCTCCAGCTCCGGCAGCTCCACTCCGAAGGCGTGTGCGCCGAGCAAACCACTTGCGCAGCTGCTGCGGGGAGAGAGGCTCCGGCCGGGGAGACAGTCGTGGCGAGGCACCCGAAGGACCTCCAGAAGAAGCAGTACCCCTCAGCTCAGCACCCCCAGACTCCGCACCCTCAGATTCCGCACCCTCAGGCTCAGCACCCCCAGGCTCCGCACCCGCAGGCTCAGTACCCCCAGGCTCTGCACCCCAAAGCTCAGCACCCCCAGACCCCGCACCCTCAGACTCAGTACCCCCAGGCTCCGCACCCGCAGGCTCAGCACCCCAAGACGCAGTACCTCCAGACGCAGCACATCTAGCAGCACCTAAGTCTACAGCGACCTCAACAGACACAGTATCAGGGAGTGGGTCTACCTGAGACACACCTGAGGGAGCAGGACCCTGAAGGGGGAGGGGGTCTACCGGAGGGGGACCAGGAGCAAGGAAGAGCGGTGGGGACAGGAGAGGGGCAGAGTGGTAGGGGAAGAGATGGTAAAAGGGAACCGACTCGTCAAACGTGACGTCCTGAGAGGGGAGGACACGGCGCGAGGTGGGGTGGTAAAACTGCCAGCCATGCACGTCAGGGGGAAAGCCAAGGAAGACGCAGGGAATAGCGCGGGCGCAGAGCTTGTCCGCGGACGTATCACAAACAAAGACACGAGAACCCCAAACCCAGAACACCGACGCATCGCCAAGGAGACACGGGGCCAGAGGTTGAGCGGATGCGCAGCGTACCGGACCGCAAACGGCAACACAAAATGGGGAGCAGCCGCATGGATCATAGAGGCCGGAAGCGTGAACGACTGGAGGATGCCCTCCCCACGACAAAAGTCCCGCAAGAGGTTGGAGGAGAACTCACCACCTCTGTCAGAGTGCAGACGCGGGACAGGAAGGTCCTGGCGGAACCGCTCGCGGAGCTGGAGACGGACTGCGCGGATCCAAGGGATCAAGACATCAGCGACCTCACCCTTGTTGCGCAAGGGGAAGACCGTGGTGTAACGCGTGTTGTCGTCAACAACCAGCAGAAAGTAGCGCTCGCGGCCCTGTCCACTGACGCGGGCTGGG
Organism: Closterium sp. Naga37s-1; assembly: GCA_947471745.1. Classification (NCBI taxonomy): domain Eukaryota; kingdom Viridiplantae; phylum Streptophyta; class Zygnematophyceae; order Desmidiales; family Closteriaceae; genus Closterium; species Closterium sp. Naga37s-1. Next base: position 1,156,733 of record CANJKZ010000195.1, on the reverse strand, counting down.
CCCCACACGTCCATGTGGAGAGTCTGCAGGGGAGAAGTCGTCGAGGGAAACGAGGAGGAGTGAGGAGCGGTGCGCTGCCGCCCCTCGACGCAGGGAAGGCAGGGCAGGGCAGGCGAGGGCGGGAGGGGAGGCAGAGACCTGGGAAGACCAGAGACAAGGACGCGGAAGTGCATGCCACGAAGGCGTGGCAGGGAGGGGTGACCAAGGCGGTGGTGCCACAGGAGAGTTTTGTGCGACAGGAGGCAACACGAGCAGGGGGGTGCTACCGGACCTGACGCGAACACCTGGGCAGACGCAGCTACCTGAGGAGGCTCGGTAGCCAGGGTGTACAGACTTGACCCAGGCCGACTGGTGAACGTGGCTAGGTGACGGTCCGTCCGTGTACACTTGTAGATCAACACACGCTGAATGAGCCAGACGGAACCGCTGGACACGGGAGAACAGTGGAGGAGCGGGCAAGAACTGGCCCCCCTGAGGGGTCAGCCAGTCTGTCCGGTACAGGTGCAGAGAGAGTAGTGAGGGTGGTGCTGTTGCAAAAGAAACAGCGGGAAGCACCTGAGTCAAGCTTAAAGGTGTGCAAGGCCTCATCAGGCGCAGTGTTCAAGTCACAATAGGCTTGAATGTGCCTAAAACGAAAGATAGAGTGCACAGTCGGATTTCTGCAGAGTGGCTTCAAACGTTGATAGCGTTCTGGTCACAGCTCCAAATGACTAGATTCAAATTGGATCTACAGCGCCGTGATGTCGCCTATAATAGACAATTTAGATCGCACGATTTGAATAAGAAATGAGGACACAACCTTGGTTTTAACGAACAACACTATGGTAGCCACTACAGTCTTAGAACACAAATTAGGAAGAGTTACGAGTTGGGAATGACTCTCAGCTCCTACAAACCCCAAGAGCCGAGGTACAGTGATGTGGAACAGTGCCACACTGTCCCCAACCACGAAGGGTCTCGAAACTACCCTCCACAAGGGCCTCTGCAAGAGAAATGTTACACTACACAAAGTAATGCAACTATTCTCACTATCTTAAAGTTTACCCTTTTGGAGAGCTTCGAAATCACTTGAATCTTGAAACCAAGGCTCTGGTTCTTCAAGATAAATTCTTCCTTGAGTTCTTGGAAGTCTGCTGCGCACACGTGCGACACGCCGAACGTTCCAGACATGATAAAATAGAAAACCGCACACGACACGCAAACGACGACGTGACACGCGACTGGCGATAACTCGCTATTGACTCGACACACACATTCAAAATCATGCATCATCATTCACACACTATTGTAAGCATAAAATATATATTATTTCATGCCCTCATACCATTCCATGCACACACGCATGCATGCACACGGACAACAAGCCGAATGCAAACCGTAGGGTTGCACCAACAAACTCCCCCTCGGATTGTTGGCCTTAGGATCTTGCTCTCTCAGTTCAGAGCCATCCCAGCCAGCTTACAACACTTCCAATGCTGCTGCTCCATCAGCCTCTTGGTCATCATGTCAGCTGGCTGCCCCGTCGTCTTCACGTAGTGCAGCTCAACTTCACCCGCGGCCACCATGCTCCTCGTCCGATGCCATTTCACCCTCATGTGCTTCGTGAGGCCATGCAACAGAGGGTTCTTAGAAAGAGCAATGGCACCCTGCCGGTCATAGTAGAGTGGGGTAGGTCCTTGCTGCTCCTCCCCCAATTGAGCCAACAAACGCTGCTGCCACACAGTCTCCCGTACGGCACGGAAGAGTGCCATGTACTCGGACTCCACCGAGCTCAATGCTTGATCCACCTGCTTCTTGCTCTCCCAAGCAGTTGGGCCTCCACCAACACAGCGAATGAACCCTCCAACATTTGTCATGTCCCCTGGTTCCGAATGATAAGAAGCATCCGATAATGCGGTGAGGAACAAACGCCCGGGTTCAACACCATCCGCGCCATTTTGGCGCCTTTGCGCAGCCGCCGAGTATTGCAGCCCAACCGTCGCTGTTTGGCCAAGATACTTGGCCACCCTCATTCCAGCAGCTACCTGCTCCTCATTAGGGCATTGAACAACCCTAGCCAACTGTCCAGTTGCAAAGGCGACGTCCGGTCGGGTGTTTACCGCCGCGTACATGAGGCTGCCCACCAACGAGTGAAAACGGTGCCTCTCCTCTTCACCAACGCTCTCCTCCTCTGGTCCCTTCACACACTTGAACTCAGAGGGAAAGGGTGTAGCCACATGGCCTTCACTTTGCCCAAAATGGCAGGCAAAGCCTCCAGATACTTCCGTTGATGCACCCGCATGCACCGCTTCTCCACATCTCGTTCGATGTGGAGCCCAAGGTAGAAGTTCACGTCACCAAGGGCCTTGCACTTGAACTTGTCTTGAAGCTTCAGCATCACCTCCTTCACAAGGTCAGAGGAGGGTGAGAAAATGAGGATGTCATCCACATAAACCACCATGAAACTCCTCTGCTCCCCTTCGCCAAGCATGAACAAGGAATGATCGGCAGATGACGGAGTGAACCCGATCTCCTCCAAGACTTCACGCAGCTTCAAGTACCATTGTCTAGGTGCTTGCTTGAGCCCATAGAGCGCCTTTTTCAGCTTCCACACTCTGCCACTACCATCATGAAACCCCTCTGGCTGCGCCATGAAAATCTCTTCCTCTAGGACGCCGTTGATGAATGCGGTTGTCACATCCATTTGTTTCACCACACATCCTTTGATGGTAGCTCCTGCAAGTAGGGTTCGCAGCGTCGTTGGCTTAACCACAGGAGCAAACAACTCCTTATAGTCCACCTTCTCCTTCTGCTGGTACCCTTTCGCCACAAGCCTAGACTTGTAGCGCTCAATTTTGCCGTCGGCATCGGACTTGATAATGAAGAGCCACTTGGACGTAATCGCCTTGTGCCCCTCCGGTAGCTCCACCAATTCCCACGTGCCGTTCTCCTCAATGCTCTTCAGCTCACTCTCCATTGCCTTCTTCCACTCCTCAGCATCACTACTCTCCAATGACTCCTTGAGAGTTGCTGGTTCCCCCGGCATCTCCACCGGAGAGAAGAACGCGAAAGCAAACTCCTCGTACTCACTTTCCTCGTCATCTCCAACCATCATTGCCGCTGCGGCCAAGGCTGACTCGGCTGGCTTTCCCAGCGCCTCATAGGTCAGCCTATTTGAGGCTTGAATTCTCCTCTTGCCCCTTTCTTCCTCCTCAGCTGCAGGGACATGAAGGCTCTCATGGCGTTGCTGCGAGGTGATTCGGATCCGTGGAGCACTCATGGTGCGAGAAGGAAGTGTCGGTGCATGCTCGCTCACTTGCTGCACCTCCTGCTCTTCTTCCTCTGCATCCTTGGCCTCCTCTCCCTCATTCACAAGCGAAGATTGCCTTGTGGTAGTGCTGCCGCTGCTCAACTCCATATAGGGCACCCATTTGTCTGCTCCCACACGAGTCAAAGCTCTGTTCTTGGCCACACACGCAATCCGTACCGCATCAGGCCAGAAGTAGTCGGGTAGCCCGGCTTCAATGAGCAACCCGCGTGCTGTCTCCGTGATTGTGCGGTTCGCTCGCTTGGTGATGCCGTTCATTGCAGGGGAGTATGGCATGGTAAGGGAGTGCCTTATGCCATTCTTCTTCAGCCACAATCCGAATTCCTTGCTTAAGAACTCTCCCCCTCGATCGGTGCGGATTGCCTTCACTAGCCGGTCTTGTTGCCGCTCCACCATCGGCAACAAATCGATCTTCACGGTTTCAGCCACGTCGCTCTTCTTGGACAGCACGTACACCCAAGTCATGCGAGTGTAGATGTCCACTATGGTGAGAAAGTACTCAGCTCCAGCAGCTCCAAGCTTCAGGGGGCCCACCATGTCCATCACCACCTCATCAAGTGGTGCCTTAGCCGTTTCCTCCGAACTTGAGAATGGGAAACGGGTGAACTTGGCTTGCATGCATGTCGGGCAGCCAAGTACCTCATCTGGCTCCCCCTTCACACATATGCCAGCAACCATCTCATTATTCACTAGCTGCTGCAAGATGGGCAGGGCCACATGCCCCATTCGCCGATACAAGGTGAGCCAATCACACTCCCCCGTAGCCAATCACATGGCTAAAATATAAAACCTTGGCAGATATGGCGGATTAATCCCGCACCTCCCTTTTCATGGTTTTCAAGTATCGATTTCTTGCATTTGAATGCAAGCTTTCGGAGTTAAAATTTATCGATTTGATTAATACAACCCTTAGAACTTGAACAGCATTAATCATCATAACAACAAACAAAATCGATAAGATGATCTTTTAATTTCACCTTATTGATTTGATAAGATGGCATAATCTGAAGTAATTGCATCACATGTCAGAATCCCAGTCACTAGACCACTAGGATAAAATGGCTTGTTAACTAGCGGGTCAGTGCGCCCATAACCCCCCAGGACAACGAGTCAGTAACCCTTCCTTAGGATCAATCGGGGATCACCAGTAGACCTCTGACACCCCCCCCGCACTGGGATGGCCGAAGTGCACACACTGGGATTCGAACCCGAGACCTTCGCTCTGATACCATGTCGGAATCCCAGTCACTAGACCACTGGGATAAAAGGGCTTGTTAAGTAGTGGGTCAGTGCGCCCATAACCCCCCAGGACAACGAGCCAGTAACCCTTCCTTAGGATCAATCGGGGATCATCAGTGGACCTCTGACATCACAAATTCACTTCACGAGTGTACATATGCATACGAATAATTGTTTCATTTTGCGAGCCTACTGATAAGCACTTTGTTGGAATTGAAGTTATAGTGTCCATGTTCTTTAGCTCTACAAATAATCCCGCCATCGTTAGATCATAAAAAAGGTTTTATATCAAATAGAGAGTTATACTACGTCACACATAGTTTCTTCATGTGTTTTGTGATGACACGTCGGCACCTTATCAACAAGCACGCTGTGTGTAACCTCAGCAAGTAGCACGGCATTTGTGGCCTTTGATAAGAAATCAGGAGGGGGTGAAAGTTGCTTGCTGTCGTGGCGACCTTTTTGTACACAGCCCCTATCACCACCAATAAGCGGGCGTCAACAAACGGAATCGCTAGAGCAACCGCCGTCTTCCCGAAACGCCATACAAGATTCTTGTTACGATTTTAGTATTTTCTAAGCAACCCATCCCATCTGGTCCAGATGGTCAGCGAATCAGCGAGTTTGTAGAGTCAGCCCGCTAGCCCATTGATGTCCTTATGCAGCCCGCAATGGGATGTGTTGGAAGTACCCTCACTATGTTGGAAGTACTGTCAGGGAACGGTTACTCCAATGCATGTATAAAGAGCAAACCCTTGCTATACAGGTTACGACGTGTTGCAATTGCGGGTGCACTGCATAGGCTTGGGGGGTTGGAAGGCTCCAGGCAGGCGGGAAGCCAAACATGGGCACTAATTCGGCAAATAAAAAGAATCAAGATAATGGTTTATGAGTTATTTGCGAAGCTTATTTTGGGACATAGAATGTTTTGGAGCGTTTTCCGTAACAATTTTATGACCTCTTGCCTTCTTGAAGCCTTCCTAAACCCGTGCCCCGAGCCGAGCCGATGCAGTGCAGCGTGAATTGCAACACGCCGTTAGGTTCACTCACCAGCATCTTTGATGTGCCATTTCTTCCACAGGAAACTACGCAACCTTTCACTCAGTGGTTTGTTCGCAACCAGCCTTCCTTACAACTGATGACTGGTGTTACAAATTTCTGGTGTTTAATGAAATGCTTATTCCAAATAACCATGTTCTCGAGTCAAAACGTGTACCTATTTGCTTCTAACTGTCCACATTTTTTAGATTGACTGACGAATTGCTCGATTCATGACTCTCGCAGGTAAATTGAGTTTCGCAGCCAGGCGATTCCACTCTCGCAGGTAAATTGAGTTTCGCAGCCAGGCGATTCCTGGACGATGATCATCATGATCACCATGACGACCATGACGACCATCACGACGACGACCATCACGACGACCATCACGAGGACCATCACGATCATCATGACGATCATCACGACCATCACGACGACGACGATCATCACGAGAAGAAAGAGAAGCCAAAGCCTAAGCCGAAGCCTCTCACGTGCATGCAAAAATTCCAACTCAAGCACAAGAAGTGCGCGGAGAAGAAGCACGAGTGCGCGGAGATAGCGTCGGGTTCCTCCGAAGGCATGGCGACGTGCGAGGCGCAGGCTAAGACGTGCGGGCACAAGGCGTACTAGTCGTTCAAGAGCTGCAAGTATGGCAAGTGGGGATGCAAGGACTGGTGCCTGTACCACCACCGCCAGTGCTACCAGGCGAAGGAGGTGGGGTGCGAGCCGAATTACGCAGTGTGCGTGAAGGCGTGTGCGCCGAAGAAGGCGAAGAAGGACGACGATGACCATGATGACCATCATGACGACCATGATGACGACGGCGACCATCATGATGACCACCACGATGATCATCATGACGACCATCATGATCATCATTGTCAAGACAGGAGCTTAGAGGCTAGGGTTTGTGAAGAGAGGGTTGGCCAAGAGAAGGAGTTGCACTATAGAATGCAGTACAAGTAATAGGAAAGGGGGGAGGTGGTGAAAGGAGGTAGACCACCTAACACAAGATAGGTGATACTACACTAACTAAACATGCAATTATATAAGAAATACAAATTCTGACATCCCCCCTTAATTGCATGCGAGTATAGCTAGTGTAGGGGCTCATCTCGAAGGGCAAAAATCACCGTGCCGAGTGCTGGGCCCACCGCCGGGTACGGTGGATTGCCCGCCTGCGGTTTAAACCCCCGCAGTGGATGCACGGTGTGTGAGCGCGATGAGGAAAGACGAAGGCGCCCAGATACGACGGATAGAGAACAGACAAGGAGAAACCAGAAAATGCGAACCCCCCCCCCCCCCCCCCCCCCCCCCCCCCCCCCTCTCTCTCTCTCTCTCTCTCTCTCTCTCTCTCTCTCTCTCTCTCTCTCTCTCTCTCTAATGGTCCATGCATTGATATACGAAAGGGGTACAAACATGCAAGGTATAGATGCCAGGAGTGCAAACAAACAAGCAAAGAACTATCTAGCTGCCCACAGCTGCCTATCTACACCTCCATGAGAGGCTATAGTACTGCACAGCAGTCCCCAAGGTGGAGCTCGGACTGCACCCCTCCCACAGGGGGGTTTTCAGCTACTGCCGCCTGACTCGACTTAATAATGTAGCCCACTGACTGTGCTCTTTGCAGAGCCACAGACCACCGCTGCCTGAAGAGATGGAGGAACCTGTTATGTGATGCTATCATTTGCATTCACGTCTGTCTGCCTCCCATCATATGTTCGTGTGTTGCATGCGTGGTGTGAGCGTGTGTAAGAATGTGTGTTTGGTGTTGTTTTGGTTTTTCTGAGTGTGTGTGAATGTTATTTGGCTTGAGCAGATATCTGAAGTGACTCCTCTGCTCAAGAGCTTTCCGACGAACCAAGTATCGCTTCAATCGGAGCACGAACAAGAAAGTTACGAACGTTGGAAGTTCGTATGCTTTTGATATTTGGTTGTGGTGACTATGGGAAGTTGTGGTGTTGACTCCATAAGGAGTACAGACTCCATAAGGAGTACAGACTCTTGGGGGTTGGGAAATTCGTCAACATCACTGTAGATGCTGCCAAGTGGTTGGGAGGTGCCAAACCAGGTTGGCAAGTGTGGCCAAGTTGGGTGAGGTGGATGGCATGAGTTGGGAAAGTGACAAATGTCAAAGTTGGGGTGCCTATAGAGAGGGGAATTGTGTGGTATGGGGTGTCCTTGGTTGGGGACTCCCTTGGGACCTTCCCTCTCGTCCTCCTCATCCCCTCCTACCTGGTTCTATTGCTACTCTAACTTTCTTGTGTGAACTTGTGAGATTATTGTTATTGAGTTACGTTTTCTTTGGCAGCATACCCCCTAGTGCGCCGAAGTTCATAACTCAAATTATGCTCCATATTTTGATACTATTCAAATTGGGAAAGATAGCCACGGTAAAGGGCTACAACATACTCGAGTTTGAGAAAATTCTAATCGTGCGTTAATCGTCGACGACGTTTCTTGTGACGACGACTTTTCTGTCCAGAATTGTAGTTGACGATTTTGAGATATTTCAGCCCCTAATCTTCATAGACTCCGTCCTTAGTCTCTAAAAAGTGGTATCAGAGCTGATTAAGGACTTTGTGGAGAGTCTACTGAAGTGTGAAGACCCTCCTAGACCCACCATGGCCTGTGGGCGTGCCTAAGTGGAGTTCTGGAGGTTGGATGTGACTTCCGCTAAGGGGAAACTCTGCCGAAATTTTGTTGGTGCCGACACTTGTGAAAATATTGTGGGACTTCAGTGTGAACAGCAAGAGGGGAGCTGAAATTTGTGATTGGGAGCAGAGGAGATGAGTCAAGGGAGTGGAGAAGCAGCTGAGAAGAGGAGTGAGCCGCCACCATCGAAGATTGAGGCGTTTGATGGCTCCAACTACGAGGAATGGAGCGGGCGGATGAGGAGCGTCTTCAAGCGCTACAAGCTGCTGAAACTTGCGATGGGAGAAGAGAAGATGCCCGAGGAAGGAGATGCTCAGGATCGGTGGATTGAGCGGAGCGCGGTGTTGTTCGACCTCATCTTGCAATCGGTCAACAACGACATGTTCCAGCACATCAAGGACTTGGTTGAGTTGGACGACTCCGGTCCAAAGGCGTGGAAGCTACAGCGCGACGTGATTCAGCCCAACACGCTGCCCATGGTGATCGTGCTCGAGAAGGAGCTGGCGGCCATCTCCATGCGATCGGGAGATGATGTGAAGCCGGTCCTTGACAAGATCAAGGACACATATGCGAGGATGGCAGCGGCGGGCAGCGATGTGTCGCAGATGCAGCAATGCACCAAGATCATCTCGGAGCTCGACAACTCGTGGGACAACCTCATCCCCACCCTCAACGTTCAGCAGGACAAGTGGACGCCTGAGTGGCTACGGCAGCAGATCCTGCAGGAGGACTTCCGCAGGCGCCACACGGGAGGTGGTGCTGCCAACAAAACTGCTGAGGGGTATGGAGCTGCAGGAGGCAGCAGAGGAAGAGGGGGAGGGAGAGGCCGAGGCCGTGGGAGAGGCTTTGGCAGAGGGAGAGGCCGAGGTGACTACAATGAGGGGCATGGGAGCTCTGGTGGCAGGGGGAGCACCCGAATGGAGGGTGCGTGCTGGTACTGCAAGAAGGCTGGACACCCTTGGTTCAAGTGTTTCAGCCGGCCTGAGGGATGGGCGCCCCCAGGCATGAAGCCGCCAAGTGGTGAACGTGCACGAGGTGGCGCTGTGCAAGGTTCAGGTGCACAAGGTGATGGTGCACAAGGTAAAGCCAACCCTGGGATGTTCCTCATGGTTGAGGATGTGAAAGGGAGTGAGGGTGATGTGGGCTCAGTTGGGAAGGTTGTGATGCACCCCCTCACTCAGTGGGTGATAGATTCAAATTGCACAAGTCACATGACCCCACGGGCAGATTTGCTTGACGAGGTAAAGCCCCCTGGGAAGATCAAGTTTGTGGCTGCCGCTTCAGGTGCTTTGCTCCCTGTGATTGGTGTTGGGAATGCTAAGGTAATGGGAGCCAATGGGGGCCTTGTGGGGCTGGGGAATGTACTGCTGGTTGAAGGTTTGTCCGCTAACCTCCTCTCTGTGCGCCGGCTGCAGAAAAGCAAGGCCAAAGTGACCTTCGGCCCAACCTGCTGCCGTGCAAAGCTTGGGAAATTGCTGCTGTGGGATTTGGAGGAGAAGAGCAGCTGCATCAAGGACCTATGGCAGCTGCCCATCATCCCTTGGAATGGGAAACCACCAGCAACGGCAGCGGCAGCAGCAACGGCTAAAACAACTGCGGGAGGAGAGGAGACTGCACCAACCGATGAGGCCCTAGATGCAGTCAAGAAGGTGCAGCAGTCACAGCAGCCACATGGTGAGGAGCTTGCTGGTGTGGATGCAACCGCTGCATGGGCAAAGGCTTCATCTGGGAATGGTGATGCCGATTGGGAGACGTGGCACGAGAGGTTGTGTCACATCAACATTCCTATGCTGCAGAAGTTAGTGAAGGATGGGAGCTTGAAGGGGTTGGAGGTGAAGGGGGCAGCAAAGGAGATTGGGAGCTGCCCTACATGCCTTGAGACCAAGTTCACAAAGTTTCCGTTCAGCAGCGGCACGGGACCAGCTAAGGCCCCGCTCGCACTTGTGCACATGGATGTGGTGGGCCCTACGAGGGCCCCTTCTCTCTCGGGCAGCCGCTACTTCTTAACCATTGTGGACGACCACACGCGTGCCGTGTGGGTGTACCCTCTCAAGACTAAGGGGGAAGTGGCAGCGGCTGTTCTTAAGGAGTGGATGCCGAGAGCTCAAAGGGAGAGCGGACACAAGGTGAAGGTGATCCGCACCGACAATGGGGGAGAGTTCATTGGTGCTGATTTTGAGTCGGTGCTGAAGAAGAAGGGGATCCAGCATCAGCTCACAGTGCCCTACAACCCTCAGCAGAACGGCGTGGCTGAGCGGTTCAACCGGACCCTGCAAGAAGGTGCTCGCACTCTCCTTGGGCATTCAGGGCTGCCGGATCCGTTTTGGGTGACTGCACTGCGGCAGGTCGCCCTTGTGAAGAACAGGGTGTTGGCGACTGTGGGGGACAAGCAGTGGGTCCCCTACACCAAGTGGTATGGGAGTGCACCAGCAGTCAACATGCTGAGAGCCTACGGCTGCATGGTGGTGTTTCATGTGCCTAAGGAGAAGAGGGGAAAGTTGGAGGCTAGTGGGAGATGGGGAGTACACTTGGGGCTTGCTAAGGATCATAAGGGCTGGTTGATATGGGACTTGACCAGCCAGCAGCTGTCTGTGTCAAGGGATGTGAAGTTCCTTGAGTCCTTGTACTACAAGGAGTGGAAGCAGCAGCAGCAGCAGAAGCTTCCTACTACACCGCTGATCATTGAGGCCGATGAGGTGCAGCGGCCTTCGAGGCAAGTGCAGGTCACTGTCTCAGAGGAGGAGATTTCTGGGGTGACTGAGGATGGGGGAGAACCTGAGGTGGAGGAGCAGCAGCAGCAGCAGCAGCAGCAGCAGCAAGATGCTCCACAAGGTGCCGCACGTCCGGCTGACCGTCCTAGGAGGGATGTGCGCCCTCCTAACCGGCTGACCTATCCGAGTTTTGGCAAGCCAAAGGTGGTACGGGCTGGGAGTGTGGCTGAGCAGTGTGATGAGGAAGAGATAGCACACTGCTACTGGGCAGCCGTCCTTGAGCCCAAGACGCTAGCTGAGGCCTTGAGTGGGCCCGATGCTGAGAAGTGGAAGCAGAGTGTGAAGGAGGAGTATGACTCTCTGCTGGAGAATGAAACGTGGGAGCTGTGTGAGCTGCCTCCTGGGAAGAAGGCCATTTCTTCCAAGCTGATCTTCAGGCACAAGTACGGACCTGATGGGGAGCTGACCCGCTACAAGTCAAGGCTTGTGGCAAAGGGGTTTCAGCAGACAAAGGGGAAGGACTTTGACGAGATCTTTGCTCCTGTGGGGAAAGGGACTACACTAAGGGTGATGTTGGGAATGGCTGCAAACCGTGGATGGAGGATCAAGCAGATGGACATCACAACTGCTTTCCTCAATGGGATCATCCTAGAGGAGCTGTACATGCTGCAGCCTGAGGGGTTGGATGATGGGAGCGGCAGGGTGTGCAGGCTCAAGAAGGCCATCTATGGCCTTAAGCAGGCTCCTCGCGCATGGTACCACAAGTTGGAGGAGACACTGCTGGCTGGGGGTTTCAAGAAGAGTGAGTGTGATCACAGCTTGTTCCTGCTGCAAGAGAAGGAGCAGTTTCTCATGCTCCTGGTGTATGTGGACGGCATCCTGCTCTTCTCTAAGTCGTCTGCAATGATTGAGCGTGTGGAGGAGATGCTGGAGATGCAGTTTAAGTGCTCCAAGATGGGAGATGTGAAGTACTATTTGGGCATGCATGTGGAGAGGGACCTTGACAAGGGAGTGTTGAGGTTGCACCAGAGAAAGTATTGTGAGGGGCTGGCTGAGAAGTATAGGCTGCAAGATGGAGGAAAGCCAGCCACCCCACTGCCTTCGGGGTTCACTGTGGAGCCCTGTGCTGATGAGGAGGTGGTGGGTGAGAGTGACAGGAAGCTGTTTCATTCCGTGGTGGGGGCACTCAATTATGCGGCTAACCACACGCGGCCTGACATTGCCTTTGCTACATCCAGGCTTGCAAGTGTGGTTTCACGCCCCAGTCATGAGCAGCTGGAAGCGGCCAAGAGGTTGGTCCGCTATGTGAGCGCTACGGCATCAGTGGGCTTGGAGTACAGTGCTGTGCGACAGAGGCTGCAGAGGGGTGCAGCTGATTTGGGCAAGGGGGAGATGCTCCTGACCTGCTACACCGACGCTAGCTTCAACTCTGTGAAGGCGGATGGCACCAGCATTGGAGGCTATGTGTGCCTGTTTGGAGGTGGTGCAGTGAGCTGGCACAGCAAGAAGCAGAACGAGGTGGGGCAGTCCTCGTGTGAGACAGAGTACATGGCTCTGCATCATGGGGCAAAGGAGGTGGTGTGGCTGAGGCGTTTGTTGGAGGAGATCGGAGTGTGCCAGAAGGAGCCAACTGTGATTTTCTGTGACAACGAGTCGGTTGTGAAGCTTGCTAAGAACGCTTGCCTTCATGGGCTGACGAAGCACATCATGTTATAGTCACAATAGGCTTGAATGTGCCTAAAACGAAAGATAGAGAGCACAGACGGATTTCTGCACAGCGGCTTCAAACGTTGATAGCGTTCTGCTCACAGCTGCAAATGACTTGATTCAAATTGGATCTGGAGCATTTTTACGTCGTCTACAATTAGCAATTTAGATTGCACGATTTGATAAAGAATTGACGACACAGCGTCGGTTTGAACGAACGGTACTATGGCAGCCACTATAGTCTTAGAACACAAGATAGGAAGAGTTACGAGTTGGGAATGACTCCCAGCTCCTACAAACCCCAAGAGCCGAGGTACAGTGATGTGGAACAGTGCCACACTGTCCCCAACCACGAAGGGTCTCGAAACTACCCTTCACTAGGGCCTACACCAAGTGAAATGTTACACTACACAAAGTAATGTAACTATCTTCAATATCTTGAGGTGTACCCTTTTGGCGAGCTTCGAAATCACTTGAGGCTTGACACCAAGGCTCGGGCTCTTCATCACAAACTCATCCTTGAGTTCTTGATGGGTCTGCTGCACACACCTGCGACACGCCGAACGTTCGACACAGGACAAAATAGAAACCGCGCACGACAAAATAGAAACCGCGCGCAAGACACAAACGACCGCGTAACACGCGTCTAGCGATAACTCGCTATTGACTCGACACACACACTCGACATCATGACTCAACATTCACACACAATTATAAGCATGAAATATATATTATCCCATGCCCTCATACCATTCCATACACACACACATTCACGCACACGGACAACAAGCCGAGTGCAAACCGTAGGGTTGCACCAACAAACTCCCCCTCGGATTGTTGGCCTTAGGATATGTTGCTCTCTCAGTTCAGAGCCATCCCAGCCAGCTTGCAACACTTCCAATGCTGCTGCTCCACTAGCCTCTTGGTCATCATGTCAGCCGGCTGCCCCGTGGTCTTCACGTAGCGCAACTCAACTTCACCCGCGGTTACCATGCTCCTCGTCCAATGCCACTTCACCCTCATGTGCTTCGTGAGTCCATGCAGCACAGGGTTCTTAGCAAGAGCAATGGCACCCTGGCTGTCACAGTACAGTGGGGTAGGTCCTTGCTGCTCCTCCCCCAATTCAGCCAACAAACGCCGCTGCCACACAATCTCCCGTACGGCACGGAAGAGTGCCATGTACTCGGACTCCACCGAGCTCAAAGCTTGGTCAACCTGCTTCTTGCTCTCCCAAGCAGTTGGGCCTCCACCAACACAGCATATGAAGCCTCCCACACTTGTCATGTCCTCTGGTTCTGATGCATATGAAGCATCCGAGTAGGCGGTGAGGAACAAACGCCCGGGTTCAACACCATCCGCGCCCTTTTGGCGCCTTTGTGCCGCCGCCGAGTATTGCAGCCCAACGGTCGGTGTTTGGCCAAGATACTTGGCCACCCTCATTCCAGCTGCTACCTGCTCCTCATTAGGGCATTGCACAACCCTAGCCAGCTGCCCGGTAGCAAACGCGACGTCCGGTCGGGTGTTTACCGCCGCATACATGAGGCTGCCCACCAACGAGTGAAATCGGCGCCTCTCCTCTTCACCAACGCTCTCCTCCTCTGGTCCCTTCACACACTTGAATCCAGAGGGAAAGGGTGTAGCCACATGGCCTTCACTCTGCCCAAAGTTGGCAGCCAATGCCTCCAGGTACTTTCGTTGATGCACCCGCATGCACCGCTTCTCCACATCTCGTTCGATGTGGAGCCCAAGGTAGAAGCTCACGTCACCAAGGGCCTTGCACTTGAACTTGTCTTGAAGCTTCAGCATCACCTCCTTCACAAGGTCAGAAGAGGGTGAGAAAATGAGGATGTCATCCACATAAACCACCATGAAACTCCTCTGCTCCCCCTCGTCAAGCATGAACAAGGAGTGATCGGCCGTTGAGGGAGTGAAGCCGATCCCCTCCAACACTTCGCGCAGCTTCATGTACCATTGCCTAGGGGCCTGCTTCAGCCCATAGAGGGCTTTCTTCAGCTTCCACACTCTGCCACTACCATCATCAAACCCCTCTGGCTGCGCCATAAAAATCTCCTCCTCAAGGATGCCGTTAAGGAATGCCGTTACGATGTCCATTTGCTTTACTACCCATCCTTTGATGGCGGCTCCCGCGAATAGGGTTCGCAGCGTCGTCGGCTTCACCACAGGGGCAAACAGCTCCTTGAAGTCCACCTTCTCCTTCTGCTGGTACCCATTGGCTACAAGCCTAGACTTGTAGCGCTCGATCTTGCCGTCGGCATCCGACTTGATTTTGAAGAGCCACTTGGACGTTATCGCCGTACGCCCCTCCGGTAGCTCCACCAATTCAAACGTGTCATTCTCCTCGATACTCTTCAGCTCAATCTCCATGGCCTTCTTCCACTCCTCAGCATCACTACTCTCCAAAGCCTCCTTGAGAGTTGCTGGTTCTCCCGGCATCTCCACCGGAGAGAAGAACGCGAAGGCACACTCCTCGTAGTCACTCTCCTCGTCGTCTCCGACCATCATTGCCGCTCCGGCCAGGGCTGTCTTGCCCTGCTTTCCCGGCGCATCATAGGTCAGCCTATTAGGGGGTTGAACTCTCCTCTTCCCCCTTCCTTCCTCCTCAGCTGCAGGGACTTGAAGGCCTTGGCGTTGCTGCGGTGTGGCTCGAATCCGTGGAGCACTCGTAGTACGGGAAGGGAGTGACGGTGCACGCTCGCTCACTTGCTGCACCTCCTCCTCTTCTTCCTCTGCATCATTGGCCTCCTCTCCCCCATTCACAAGGGAGGATTGCCTTGTGGTTGTGCTGCCGCTGCTCAGCTCCAAAGGCAGCTCCACATGCTCCAAACCGGAACTCTTCACCTCCCCAAACCGCACGCCTATCTTCGCCTCATTCTCCGCCTTCCAATCCTTGTACATGAAGTTCTCCATGAACTTGCAGTCCCTGCTCACCAAGAACTTCTTGGTGAATGGGTCCCAAAGAAGCCATCCCTTGCTGTTTTGAGCCATGCCCAAGTGCACGGCCCACACCGCCTTGGCACCAAGCTTGTTGTGCCGAAGATGCTTAGGCACGAGCGCCATGCACATGCACCCGAACACCCGAAGCATATCCACCTTTGGCTTCCTTCCTAGCCACTCCACATAGGGCACCCATTTGTCTGCTCCCACATGAGTCAAGGCTCTGTTCTTGGCCACACACGCGCTCCGCACCGCATCTGGCCAGAAATAGTCGGGTAGCCCGGCTTCAATGAGCAACCCGCGTGCCGCCTCCGTGATTGTGCGGTTCGCTCGCTCGGCGATGCCGTTCATTGCAGGGGAGTATGGCATGGTGAGGGAGTGCCGAATACCATTCTTCTTCAGCCACAACCCAAACTCCTTGCTCAGGAACTCTCCCCCTCGATCGGTGCGGATTGACTTGACTAGACGGTCTTGTTGCCACTCCACCATCGGGAACCAATCCGTCTTCAACGTTTCAGCCACGTCGCTCTTCTTGGCCAGCACGTACACCCAAGTCATGCGGGTGTAGACGTCGACAATGGTGAGAAAATACTCAGCTCCAGCAGCTCCAAGCTTCAGGGGGCCCACCACGTCCATCACCACCTCATCAAGCGGTGCCTTTGCCGTTGCCTCCGAACTAGGGAACGGAAACCGGGTGAACTTGGCTTGAATGCACGTCGGGCAGCCAAGCACCTCATCGGGCTCCCCCTTCACACGTATGCCAGCAACCATCTCATTCTTCACTAGCTGCTGCAAGATGGGCAGGGCCACATGCCCCATGCGCCGATGCAAGGTGAGCCAATCACACTCCCCCGTAGCCGAAGTTGGATTGGAGAATGCCGCGCTCGCAATAGCGCCCCACATACTCTCTCCGTAGTCCTCCTCCGCTGCTGCCTCTGGGTTCTCCTCACCCTTTTGCTGCTCCTTGGTTGCTGCACCACTCTCCTTAGGTTCACTGAACTTGCTGGTCCCTCCAGGTTTGCTCTTCTTGAGCTCATTCTCCTTAGCGCGACCGTTCGCGCCATCGTCGCTACCGACCGCTCCATCCTTGGTGCTGATGCTTGCTGCCACTTGCCTCTCCTTAGGCATAGGGACCACTGGGATCTGCCACATCTCGTTGTAGACATCCCTGTCCTCATGAAGGTCCCAAAGAATTCGATCGCCAAGCCTTGCGGTGTAGGTCTTGGCTCCCTTCGAGTTCGTGTCCATGCCGGCCTTTGCCAACCGCCGCACGGAAATCAGGTTTGCAGCAAGGCTGGGCACCCAAAGCACGTTCTTGAGGCCCACCATCTTCCCATCAGCACCCTTGAACATGGCCTTGCCCATGCCTTTCACCTCTGCTCGCTGCCCCAAAGCCGATGTGACATGCTTCACCGGTGACGGCTCGAGTTCGGTGAGCAAGTCCGGGCGAGGTGTCATGCTATAGGTAGCGCCACTATCAATCACCCAATAGTCCAGGGGGTGTAGGGTCACCTTCCCCACAGCTGCTGGCTCCTCAAAGCCTTCATCCTTCTCTGGACCAGCCGGTACTTGCGTCGACACGAAGTAGAATAGACCCGGGTATCGATCGTCGCTCGGGTCCTTGTCATTGTCTCCGCTCTTCATGTTTGCAGCTCCGCCACCGCGACCGCCACGGCCTCCACGGCCTCGTCCTCTCCCTCCTCCTGCTCCTCTACCCTCTTGGCCTTGAGCAGGGGTCCAACCATCAGGGAGTTTGTAGCAGTCGCGCCACATGTGTCCGCTCTTGTGGCAATAGTGACACTCGCCGTCGAATCGGCCGCGACCGCGTCCGTAGCTCTTGTCGTCGCTGCCGTAACCGCCACTCCTGCGGCCTCCGCCGAAGTTGCTGCCACCAAACCTTCCTCCCCCTCGTCCTCTGTCTCTTCCTCGACCATATCCACGGCCGATGCTCGCTGCCCCAGCGCCATCCGCACTCGCCAACTCACGGCGGCGGAAATCCTCTTGAAGGATAGCTCGCTTCACGTCTTCAAGCGAGAGGCGGGGCAAGTCGCGATTAAGGTTGATGATGAGCGAGGACCATGACTCTGGGAGTAAGGCCAGCAACTTGGTCTTCTTTTGGAGCTCACTGTAGTTCAAATCAGCTCCCTCAAGCCGCGTCAACAAGTCGAAGAATTTCTGCACCCCTTCTTCAACCGCTTCGTCTTCTTCAATTCGTAGTGCCGCCATTTGCCATTCCAACACCACCGCTACCGCCGCTGTTGCAGGAGCATGTACACCCTTGAGAGCAGCCCATGCCTTTGGTCCTTTCTCTGGTTCACGCTGGAATGGCTTGATGTGACGGATCTGACTGCTCCCCAACGCTTGCTCAAGTAAGAGATAGCCTTGTGCGCTCTTCCGCACCCACGGGCTCTTCTCCGGGTCGTTCTCGGGGCGCTTCTCCGTTCCTTCCATCACCTCCAGCAGGTCATAGTGGTCAAAGATGTTCTCCATCTTGAAGGACCATTCAGCAAAGTTGTCACCGTTGAACTTGTCAAGCCCAAACACCCTAGGCTCATCCCTAGGTGGGCCAAGAATTGGTTGCATGGGCGCCATGGCTGAATCACGGGGTTGGCCTTGAGCTTGGGCTTCTCCACTGCCACCAGCACCTCTGCCACCCCTTTCCTTAGGTCCAGACATTGTCGAAACTGCTCCAAGGGGCTCTGATACCACTTGTTATAGTCACAATAGGCTTGAATGTGCCTAAAACGAAAGATAGAGAGCACAGACGGATTTCTGCACAGCGGCTTCAAACGTTGATAGCGTTCTGCTCACAGCTGCAAATGACTTGATTCAAATTGGATCTGGAGCATTTTTACGTCGTCTACAATTAGCAATTTAGATTGCACGATTTGATAAAGAATTGACGACACAGCGTCGGTTTGAACGAACGGTACTATGGCAGCCACTATAGTCTTAGAACACAAGATAGGAAGAGTTACGAGTTGGGAATGACTCCCAGCTCCTACAAACCCCAAGAGCCGAGGTACAGTGATGTGGAACAGTGCCACACTGTCCCCAACCACGAAGGGTCTCGAAACTACCCTTCACTAGGGCCTACACCAAGTGAAATGTTACACTACACAAAGTAATGTAACTATCTTCAATATCTTGAGGTGTACCCTTTTGGCGAGCTTCGAAATCACTTGAGGCTTGACACCAAGGCTCGGGCTCTTCATCACAAACTCATCCTTGAGTTCTTGATGGGTCTGCTGCACACACCTGCGACACGCCGAACGTTCGACACAGGACAAAATAGAAACCGCGCACGACAAAATAGAAACCGCGCGCAAGACACAAACGACCGCGTAACACGCGTCTAGCGATAACTCGCTATTGACTCGACACACACACTCGACATCATGACTCAACATTCACACACAATTATAAGCATGAAATATATATTATCCCATGCCCTCATACCATTCCATACACACACACATTCACGCACACGGACAACAAGCCGAGTGCAAACCGTAGGGTTGCACCAACACATCAGGCCAAAGTGGCACTGGGTGAGGAGGCTCTTGGACAAGGAGGTGCGGCTGGAGATTGTGAAGACCCATCAGCAGGCGGCAAACATTCTCACCAAGCGCTTGGCTGAAAATGAGCATTGGAAGGGAATGAAACTTGCTGGAATGAGTGTGCATTGAGGGTGCATGCTTGTGCTATGGCATATGGGATGATGGTAGGCAGCCAGAGGGGGAGTTTGTTATGTGATGCTATCATTTGCATTCACGTCTGTCTGCCTCCCATCATATGTTCGTGTGTTGCATGCGTGGTGTGAGCGTATGTAAGAATGTGTGTTTGGTGTTGTTTTGGTTTTTCTGAGTGTGTGTGAATGTTATTTGGCTTGAGCAGATATCTGAAGTGACTCCTCTGCTCAAGAGCTTTCCGACGAACCAAGTATCGCTTCAATCAGAGCACGAACAAGAAAGTTACGAACGTTGGAAGTTCGTATGCTTTTGATATTTGGTTGTGGTGACTATGGGAAGTTGTGGTGTTGACTCCATAAGGAGTACAGACTCTTGGGGGTTGGGAAATTCGTCAACATCACTGTAGATACTGCCAAGTGGTTGGGAGGTGCCAAACCAGGTTGGCAAGTGTGGCCAAGTTGGGTGAGGTGGATGGCATGAGTTGGGAAAGTGACAAATGTCAAAGTTGGGGTGCCTATAGAGAGGGGAATTGTGTGGTATGGGGTGTCCTTGGTTGGGGACTCCCTTGGGACCTTCCCTCTCGTCCTCCTCATCCCCTCCTACCTGGTTCTATTGCTACTCTAACTTTCTTGTGTGAACTTGTGAGATTATTGTTATTGAGTTACGTTTTCTATGGCAGCATACCCCCTAGTGCGCCGAAGTTCATAACTCAAGTTATACTCCATATTTTGATACTATTCAAATTGGGAAAGATAGCCACGGTGAAGGGATACAATATACTCGAGTTTGAGAGAATTCTAATCGTGCGTTAATCGTCGACGACGTTTCTTGTGACGACGCCTTTTCTGTCCTGAATTATAGTTGACGATTTTAAGATATTTCGGCCCTTCATCTTAATAGACTCCGCCCTTAGTCTCTAACAGAACCTAGCTGCATGAAAAGAGTGAGGTAGGGCGTTGAAGTGACGCCTAGCAGCTGTGTCTGCCAGTAGCTTCAAGAATTCTGGGACCTCTGCACATGGGCACCCATAGGTATCCACTGCCAACGGGAAGAAGCCAACCGTGTCTGGCCGGTTGGCATAGTGTCTCTTTTTCTTCTCTGCCATCTCCCTTGCCGCCCATCCTCTCCCCTTGGTTGCATTCGGGTCCCTGGTGCTGATGGGGTCGGTGATGGTGACATCACAGATGTACACCGCCCCTGAGCTCCTGTCTCGCATAGTGATATCCGCAGTCTGGTCCTCGATTGGGCAGTAAGCGGCAGATTCCCCATGGACGATGAAACCCGCGTCTTGTGCCATAGTGATGCAGGCGTCCCGCAGCTCGTTATGGGTGTTAATCCTGTGTTTGCCCGTGCCGTAGCGGAAAAGATGGTTTGGCAGCCGAGGGTCGGTGATCTCTGTGTGGTCTGAGTAGTCACACTTGGCGGGCGTAGAGAAAGGTAGGCCAAGGCGAAAGTGGACAGCATTGGAGAAATGCTCTGGCGCGACGCGGCGGGTGTTTTCAATCGGTAAAGCCGTCAGCCAGTCTCCCGTGCCATAGCCGGTAAGGGAGAACATGCGCTGGGTGTGCCCAGATAGCGGGTTGAGGCTCATCCGCCGGGTCTCCTGTACTTGTATCGCATATCTCCTCCCGTGGACTTTCACTGCGAGGGCGTGTTGCAGCTTCACGCCCTTAGGTTCTAGTCTCTCTGCTTCTAGGATCTCACGGGCGTCTGCCGGTAGAGCCCTCTCACAGGCCGACAGCCACGCGTGAAGGGGTGTGCTAGTGTCTCGTGGTAGTAACATGAAGTTCTTGGCATTTGTCTGGATGTCGTCCGGTTCTAAGGGGAGCGAACAGAGGAGTAGGGCTGCCTGTGTGAAGCTTGCTAGGAAGCCATATATTCCTTCGATCGTGGGGTCGGTGAGGCCGATCCCACCTAGGGAGGGGGGTAGTGTGGACTGTTCCCAGACCCGGTTTTGCTCAGTAGTACTTGTTGGATAGCGGATACCGCATGAGGCTAAAAGGGTGGCAAGTAGGTCCCGTCCCCACTGCGACCAGCTGCCGTCGGGGAGAAGGTTGAGCGGTGTGGTCCGCGTAAGGTAAGCTACGCGGCGAGATATGCAGCGCGTGAGGAGCAGCGAGGAGGTCTGTGGGTCCATTCGTTCTAGCAGTGGGAGCGGTTTCGCCATTGCCGTGAGTTGTTCCTTAATGAAAGAGGCTGCACCGTCCGTCGTTCCTATGAAACTGCCTAAGAGCCGCACGCCGTCACCGGAAAAGGGAACTCCTAGTGGTAGTTGTACCGAGTTGGCTGGGCGGGTTCTACTCCATGCGGCACACTTTCCGGGATTATGTTGGAGGCCTACTAACTCTAGCTGTCCGGTAAAATGAGCGAAGGCTTCGGTTGTGTCGGCGGCGGCACCTAGGAACGTGACATCGTCGGCGTAGGCTAGGCAGAGCACGCGGGGGTAAGCGTCGGCAGTCGCACGTAGGGCTGGGTGTATTCCTGCTGCGAACAGCAGGGGGCCTAAGGGGTCTCCCTGGCGGACACCTCGTTCGCTTTCCAAGGGTGCGCTGTTGAAGCCGGCATCGAGGTAGAGTAGCGACGGGTTGCCGTATGTGAGTTGAACCAGCGGCAGTAATGGTTGTAACGCATCGTCCGGTAAAGCTGCCACTATTGCCTGTCACGAGATACTGTTGAAAGCGTTTGATAGGTCAGTTTGTAGTATCAGTGTGTTAGGTCGGGCGTCGATGAAAGCCCGTACAGTGTGGATGATCGCCTCTGCTCCACTTGTGACTGCCACCCCGAATTGCAGCGGCAGGAAAAACTCCCGTGCTGCTTCTCCTATTACTGACAAGGCGGCCTTTGCCGCCAGGCGGGTCAAGCATTCGCCTATTGCAATTGGTCGGGCCCCGCCTTCCGACTTGGCCAGCGCAATTAGGCGGGATGACGTGAGCAGGTCTGCTACAGGCTGGGGCAGTTTACCCCCCATCATGGTGTTAACCAAGGCGTGAAGATGGGTGCAGACCGATGCGTTCGTGATTGCCGCATCGCGCAGGTGTTCAAAAGTGGTGCCAGATGGCCCTGCACCCACTCCGTTCTCGCATCGGCTAAGAAGCTTGTGGAAGTCAGCGTATCGGATTGAGAGGCTTCGGGGATCGTCGTGTTGGGGCCACGTCAGCGGCTCGGGTCCCGCTTGTGGGTGTTTCTGTCGAAGTTCATCCAAAATCCCAGGACAGGGCATGCAGACTGGGGTTGACTCCAGTGCCAACACCGCTCTGCGTAGACTCCCGCGCTTTGCCAGTCCCTCCGCTCTGCTGATGACACCTGTGTCATCGGGTTGGTGTCGTAGCGGTGCTGGGTTATTGACTGCTTCGGTTGCTTCAGTGTATAGCTGATCCCATTCGCCACGTTGGAACAACCGGGGTCGCGCTTTGATTTTCCGCCAATCTGGGCGTTTTGGCGAAGTCTGACGAAGAGTGATACGCGGGAGAAAAAGGAGCAGGCGCAGCCTGCGATAGAGCCCGGGTTACGCGATAGATGTAGGATTGGTGTCAGCAGGCATAGCGAAAAAAGCTGACACAGGTTTGGCGGCAATCTGCGGGCTAGCGAGGGTTGACGATTGTCGCAGAGCGGGGCAATATCCCAATTCGCAAGTGATGCGAACCGGTCATGGTGTGTCGCCAGCTCCTCTGGCGAGTAGTAGCGCTGATGTGGGACCACGGGCGCCACGCTGGCCTGGCGCCTCGCGGTCCGATTTGTGTGGCTGCGGCTCGGGGAGGGGGTTGGAGATTGAATTGAATTTCTGGCCGTACGATTGCCATCGTGCGGCTCACCCTCAGCACGATGAGATTCCTCTGCACTACGCTGCTCTGTTCGACTTCTGCTCGCTGCCTCTTCCCTTTCCCGAGTTCCATCTTCCTCTTCACTGGTACTAGTAAGGACATCCGTCTCTTCCCTATAAGAGGGGTCGCTGCGCTCTTCCTGGTCGATATCTTCGATGATCATTCTTAAAGCCTGTCGTCCCGCCACCTGGAAAGCATTCTCCGGTCCGCCGCCCACACGACTAGCTGCTCCTCCCCCGCGGCCTCTACCCCGTCCTCTCCGCGATGGTGATCGAAGGCTGGCTTGAGCCAGAGCGCGTTGTCGTTGCGTCTGCGGGTTCCGGTAGGTCGTCGGCAGTGTCTGGCTCAGTGACTGCCTCGAAGAAGCCGCCACTGTCGTTTGCACCGAAACCCCCTCCCTTCGCGCTGGAGGCCCCGAATCCACCAGAGCCGGCTCCACCTGCCGCAAAACCTCATCCCCCCACTGCGGCTGCTCCTCACGCGCACGCTCCCGCGGGGCCTGCTCCCGTTGCCCCTGTTGCTCCTGTTTCTCCTGTTGAGTCTCCAGTTCCCGTTGTCGTTGTTGAAGCCCCCCCCAGGAGCCCCGGTCCTCGATGGGCCGCATGTCTCTGTCGCCCTGCCTGCACCAGTTGCTGCTGTTGGTTCGTCGCCGCACGCGGTGTCCGCCACCACTGGCGGCCCGGGGGAGATGGGGGGTGGGCGTTGCGCTGTCGGCTCCCGTCCTACCGATTGCGGCGACGTCGGTGCTGCCCTCGGGCGTCCTGGCGGTTCCTGATCCCGCGCCGCACACTGCTGCTCCCCTGGCTCAGCGTCAGCCGTCTCCGGGCCGCCGGCAGCATCGGCCTCACTCTCCTGCGCCCCGTGACGAGCGAGAGACGACGCGGCGGCGACACGATTCTCCTCGGCGCCGTGGGTCCCAGGCGAACTGGGCTGCATCCCGTGGCGGTCAAGGTGGCTGGTGGGGGGGGGCGTGGTCGTGGTGGCGGCTGGGCGTATGATCAGCCAGTAACGAATGGCTGATCTACAGCGCGTTGTTTCTGATGCGATGCGACTGGAGCGAAACGGGCAGGCGAGCCAGAGCAACTCGCCGCGCGTCGCTCCAGCACATGCGTCCCTTCCTCCGTCTGCGCCCTATGAGCCTGCACCTCCTCTTCCACAGTCAGCCGTTCCCCCTCCCCCAGCTCCCTCTGCATCTGCCGCTGCTCGTGGGAACCGGATGCGCCTGCCGTGGGTTCTCTCTCCCGCTCGGTTAGGAGAGCAAATGAACACTGAACTGAATAATGAGGCTCTAGGACCAGGTCCTAGGGCCTTTATACTGGGCTGGAGAGGGCTGGAGAGGCTAAGGACTAGGCCTCTCTCTCTCTCTCTCTCTCTCTCTCTCTCTCTCTCTCTCTCTCTCTCTCTCTCTCTCTCTCTCTCTCTCTCTCTCTCTCGCTCTCTCTCCCACTTGGTTAGGAGAGCAAATGAACACTGAACTGAATAATGAGGCTCTAGGACCAGGTCCTAGGGCCTTTATATTGGGCTGTAAGGGCTGGAGAGGCTAAGGACTAGGCCTCTCTCTCTCTCTCTCTCTCTCTCTCTCTCTCTCTCTCTCTCTCTCTCTCTCTCTCTCTCTCTCTCTCTCTCTCTCTCTCTCTTTCATCCCACCTTAACCTCTCTCCTCCCCCCCCCCCACAGCAACAAGTGCTGCAGTGGAGAGAGGAAGAGGGAAGGGAGGGACGGCCTGCTGGTGGTTCACACTCGCCACCCCCACGTCTCCCCCTCCCCCCCTCCCACGACGGAAGCCGCGGAAGGGAGGGCGGGGGGGTGGGGGGAGGCGGCGGATTCTGCTGCCAGTGCTGGCAACGTCAATCGCGACGGCGCATGCGCTGGTGCTGGCAATGGCGGTGAAGTCGGCGCTGGCGCCTGGCGCTGGCGTCCGCGTCCGCGTCTGCGTCGGGCGCTGGCGTCCGCGCTGGCGCCTGGGGCCCGCAAGGGCGATGCGCGGGCCACAGGTCGACGAAACAGCGCGGGGCGACACGACGGTCAGGGGCAGGGGCGTCGCGACGGGCAGGGGCAGGGGCGACGCGATGGGTTGGTCAGGGAGGGCGACGTGACGGGCAACGAAAACAGAAAAAATACAGCGCATTTCGTGCTACAGCAAGGGCGGGCCCATGATCCTTAAGAGATATAGTAGGTCCTAAGACCGTAGTAGCTCTGAAACGATGTCAAGATAGGAGCTTAGAGGCTAGGGTTTGTGAAGAGAGGGTTGGCCAAGAGAAGGGGTTGCACTATAGAATGCATTACAAGTTATAGGAAGGGGGGAGGTGGTGAAGGGAAGTAGACCACCTAAGACAAGATAGGTGATACTACAGTAACTAAACATGCAATTATATAAGAATTACAAATTCTGACAATCATGACGACCATCATGATCATCATGACGATCATCACGACCATCATGACGACCATCATGATCATCATGACGACGACCACCACCATGAAGAGTAGATCGTCTTCGTGGCAACATCTCGTGATGCCAGTGAGGCCTGGCGGAAATGAGTCGTGTTCTTCCTGAGATTGTCAGGTCAGCTCTTGCAATGCGGTGGACCCTGTTTCGAGCAATGATGGAATGTCTGCTCGGGGTATTAGCGTGTGGAGCAGCAGAAGAGTGTTGAACTGTAAGGGTGTAGATGCTTCAAGCACACGGCGCTGGGATCTGTGACATGCTGTGTTACTGGTAGGTGCTGGTTAGTGGTGGGTTGAGTGTGTTGGAAACAATTGATTTAACGCCTCTGTCGTGTCGAAACACCAAGTCAGAAGCGAAGCGAAACATATCGAAGCATTAGCGAGTCAACCCTCGGAGGTTGAACAACTGCTGGAGGTTATGCGAAAGTCAAAGGTCAGCGACTTTTGACCTGACAAATACAGCGCGACAGCAAGGACAAACAACTGACTCGCTATTGAGCAGTTGCCCGAGTCGTCACTGTATCGAACCGCAACAGCAACAGCAAAATGATTATTAACTGTATCTCTTCGTATTCCTTGTATTCTTATAAAAGCTTGTATCCCTTTGTTTTAATCAATCTACTTTGCCCTCACATACTAGCGCAAGGTGGTTCACAAAGTTCTCATTTAACGCTTCCGCTATTACATTGTCCTACTCAGAATTTAGTCCTGCAAAGATCATAAGGGCTTTTCTCAGTCCAACATGGTATGAGAGCTATCAGGACAAATTCAACTACAATCAAGACACCCACAACATCAGAAGGCATGGCAACGTAGAAGGAGAGAAGCTCCTCTAACGGCTCTCCCGGTACTACTCCTACTCCACCTCCTGCCTCTGGCCTACAGACAGAGGAGGGTACGGCAAAAAGACCAAGGGCAACGTCTACAGAAACTCCCGCAAATCAAGACGCGGCCTTCGACCCAGACATGATGGAGAAATTCTTCTCCTTCATGTCCTTCTACGAACAACACCAGCAAGGGGCACCTGCACAGTCAAACGACAGCAACAACAACAACACAACACCGATGAGCCTTGACGGTTCATCCTACGCACGAGGAAATCAGCAACAACCTACCTTCGCCCCGTACGAACCTCAGCGCGGCTCCGTCAGCTTCATGCTGTGCCAGCAGCCTTCACCTGAGCAAGAGAAGACACTAGATGCACTTCAAGTTCAGACGCAGTTTGCGCACGTTTTAAAACTGCAGACGTCAAGACCATTTGACGGAAAGGACTTCTTTACCTGGTCATTCGAATTCGAACTGATGATGGAAGGCGCGCAGATTCTTGGCTTCTTCGATGGGTCCCTGCCATATCCAACAAACGGCACGCAATACGACAAACAGCAATATACGTATCAATCTATGATGGCGTATACAATCCTACTGCGCAACGTCACACCGAACCAGCAGCAGAACATTCGGTCTTACCGAGGATACGGAAACTCCGCCGAGCTCGCATACAACCACCTGAAGAACCTGTATCAGGCAACAGACAGCGTCAATCAGAGTCGGTTAATGGCACAACTGACAACAGTGGAAATGAAACCGGGCGAAAAAGGGATGGCGTATATCAGCCGCTGTTGCGAATTGCGCGACAAACTCCTTCGATGCGGAGGGTCGATATCAGAAGACGCCTTCGTCACTGTCGTCATTGGCGGTCTTGGTCCTCATTGGCGCTCCACTCGCGCCATACTCCGAGCTCACGGGAAGATCTCCGAAGCAGCATTGTGCGCTGAAATTCACGCCGAACAGCAAGACATGGACCTACAAGAAGAAAAACACAAGAGGAAGACGTCAGTGTCTGAGTTCGCTTTCCACACTCAACGGCGCTACAACAACAACAACCATCGGCAAAACAAGTACCTAGGTCAACAACCCGTACCTCCGTTTTGTCATCTCTGCAAGACGTCAGGTCATCCCCGCACACACTGCCCTAACCGACAACAGTCAGTACCAACACAGCGGCAGCTTCGACCTTCAAGCAGTCAAGTCGCCTCAACGCAAGCAAATTCCACCACTCAAGTTCAAACGTCAACAACGTCGATGGGACAACCTGCACAAGGAACAAGGGACATCGTCAGCTGCATGGCAAGATTGACCGACTCCTGCATCACTGAATCGCCGCCGCACTACTCACCAGAAGAACAACTCGACGAAACGACTCCACGTCGAGAATTGCTGCAACCGAACCCAACGTACGCAGCCATCGCCCAAAGCGAACCGTCAGGGAAGGATACCTGCTTCTTGGACAGTTGCTGCGGGCTCTTCAGGACGCTTTGTTCAACGCAAACACGAACTTCAACGCGAGGTCGTCATCACCGTCGCCAACAATCAGAACCTGCGCACACGACGACAAGGCGTAGTGCAACTTCAGTCACGAGAGACAAACGTCATACTACAGATGTCGAAGGTTTTAATAGCAGAAGGGCTCGGTTACAACCTACTGAGCGTCAGTCAACTGATGGCGAAGGGCATACACCTCGAAGCAGATAGCACCACTCAGGAGTTCAAGTTATACCACGGGAAGGGCGGTCTCTACATCGGGAAGGCGGTCCTGAAAAACAACGTCTTCGTCCTCGACTTCGTCCCAGATCTTGGCACCGCTGACAGCGACGGGATTGTCACTTTCACCTCCTGGACACATCCACCGGATCTCGACCCCGACTTCAGTCCAGAAGGCTTATGGTACTCGCGCACCATCCCTGAGGCAGAACGAACAAGAGCATTAGCAACAATTCAACACTCGGCAGCAGCAGAACCAACACCAGCAGCAGCAGAGACAACATCGGCAGCAACAGAGACAACATCGGCAGCAGCAGAAACAACGGCAGCAGCAGCAGCAACATCGACACCAATCGCTGGTCCTTCAACTGCATCGGCTCCAATCGACGACACTCCACCGACTCCTGCGCAGCAGCTTAACCCAACACCACGAGAAGCACATCGAAGCGTAAACTTCACCGCAAGCTTCTACTCCAACTCCGACTTGTACCGTCGCTCACCTGGACATCGAGCTGGCGAAGACATCTGGCACGCACGAATGGGACATCCAAGCAACACGGTGTTAAACAACACAATCAGAGCAGGAGTACTCGACAAAGATTCACTGCTCCTAACCGATGGAAGCGAACTTCGACGAGCTCGTGGAACGTGCTTTACCTGCCCCGAAGCTGACTTACCACATCGGCCATTCGCTTCTCACCACAACCCCAGTGCACCAGCTTACGCACCACTTGAGAAAGTGTACAGCGACATCCTGTACAATCGCGAACCTGGACAAGGAGCATACAGCTACACCATCACGTTCATCGATGCCGCTACGCGTTACGTTTGGCACCTTAACCTTCCGAGCAAGGACATGGCTTTCGAGGCCTTCGTCGCTTGGCTCCCAGTAGCAGAACGAGAATCAGGCGTGAAACTAAAAAGCTTCCAGTCAGACGGAGGAGGAGAATACACCTCACAGAGGTTCAAGCAGCACTTGGTAGAAAGAGGAATCAAGAGGCTCATCTCTCTTCCCTACGCTCACCAGCAGCAAGGCGTAGCAGAAAGGATGAACAGGACTCTCCAGAACACCATGCGCAAGCTGCTACGAGGCATGCGACTGCCCAACCACCAGTGGCCCGAAGCAATGGACCACGCTGTAATGCTGCACAACTTGCTCTCGTCATCATCGCTCCCGAACAACACATCACCGCATCTGCTGTGGACAGGAAAACAGGGCAGCACAAAAATGTTAAGAGTTTTCGGCTGCATGGTACAGTACCGACCCCCATCTGCACGAGCCGGCCGATTTTTCCAACGCGCACAGTGGGGGCTACACCTGGGCATCGAAAGAAATTACAACGCGTGGAAGATTTTCGACGTCCATTCCAAAGCAACAGTAGCAGCACGTGATGTCATTTTCTACGAACGACTCACCCTTCCGACGTATCTTGCCAACCTGGAAGAAGATCGGGACCCCACAGGTGGCTTCCGTGGTAACCGATGCTTCGCCTCGGTAGCAGACGAAGCTGACTGGGATGAGCAGAACGTGGATGAAGCCTCGGAGGAAGCCGGACCTCTCCCTTACTGCTCCGTCAACGTCCCAATGGATGACGAAAATCCTCGCGAAAGCGCCAACGCCGACGTATTTTACCACTTCGCCGACAACGATTACGTTACACCTGCAGAAGTCAACACCAACAAAGCAGAACGCATAGGGCCCAACTTCATACCTGACCCAGAAGCAGGTGACGAAGCAGCTTATCCCGCGGACACAACTCTCCCCTGTTACACACAGAGTGGCCTCCAGATACTCGGCCTCGTCACCGCGGTCCACGGCACGGAGATTCCTAAGGAGCCTGCCACAGTTCAGCAGGCTCTGGGGGGGGAGCATAGGGAAAAATGGCGTGAAGCCATGGACAAGGAACTGAAAGCACTGGAGGAACGCAACACCTGGAAAGTCGTCCCTATCGGCGTGGCACGAAACAAGACAGTACTCACCGGGAAGTGGGTCTTCCGTGTGAAGACAAAGGCAGACGGCACCATCGACAAGTTTAAGGCGCGCTGGGTCGTACGCGGCTTCGACCAAGAGCACGGACGCGACTTCACAGAGACATTCGCCCCGGTCAGCCGACACACCTCACTACGAATTCTCCTCGCGATCGCCGCTCACACGGCTCCCACGGAGAACCTAACCAAGTCTGTCAGCTGCAAAAATCCCTTTACGGCATCAAACAAGCTCCAAGGCTGTGGCAACAGTATCTGCACGCAAGACTTATTCGCATTGGATTCTGCCAACTACCTCACGACCAGGGCATGTATCGGCTCACAAAGGGCACCGACTACATCCTACTGATCGTCTACGTGGACGATTTACTTTACATCGGCTCGACCAACAACGTCACCACCTGGTTCGAAGGGGAACTACAGAAGGATCTCACGCTCACAGTCTCGTCCACTGTCACGCAGTATCTCGGCCTCAACATCCAGGAAGAAGAAGACGCGATCTACCTCAACGCCGCAAAATACGCCGACACCATCGCCAAACGCTTCGCACTCACACCGACCACCATCTCTACGCCATACCGCTACACGGCAGGAAATAACAAGGAAGGATCCGCTCCACTAAAGCCCGCCGGCATACGCGACTACCAGAGAAAGCTGGGATGCCTCCTCTTCGCAGCTGTCACCTGCCGTCCGGACCTATCGTACTCCGCAAGTCAGCTCGCGACCTACCTCAAGAAACCTGAAGCAGAACACATGGCGGAACTCGACCGTGCTTTCCACTACCTCGTCAGCACTTCAACCGTCGGTCTAACCTACCACAAGAACGGGACTACGATACCTAAACTAATCGGCTACGTCGACGCCGATCACGCCGGCGACTCCGACAACAGACGCTCACGCACTGGCTACATCTATCACCTCGAGCCTATCGGACCCATCTCATGGCAGTCGAGCAAGCAGGAATTAATCGCTCTCTCTTCAGCTGAAGCTGAATATATCGCACTCTGCTCAGCCACCAAGGAAGGACTGTACCTTCGCGAACTTCTGGAGGAGGCGAAGCTGGCTCAGTTACCCAGCTTCTCCTTGTTCTGCGACAACCAATCGGCAATTCGCATAGCTAACAAAAAAGGATTCGCGAACAGGACGAAGCATATCGCCCTGCGATATTTCTTCGTAAAGGACGAGATCGAGAAGGGGAGACTTGAGCTGTCTTACTGTCCCACGTCCGAGATGGCAGCTGATTACTTGACAAAGAAGCTCGGGAAGCAGAAGTTCGAACACTGCATGCTGCTGACTGGACAAAGCCACGTCACCAGCAGCGACACTCCAGAAGCGAAGGGGAGTGTTGGAAACAATTGATTTAGCGCCTCTGTCGTGTCGAAACACCAAGTCAGAAGCGAAGCGAAACATATCGAAGCATTTGCGAGTCAACCCTCGGAGGTTGAACAACTGCTGGAGGTTATGCGAAAGTCAAAGGTCAGCGACTTTTGACCTGACATATACAGCGCGACAGCAAGGACAAACAACTGACTCGCTATTGAGCAGTTGCCCGAGTCGTCACTGTATCGAACCGCAACAGCAACAGCAAAACGATTATTAACTGTATCTCTTCGGATTCCTTGCACTCTTATAAAAGCTTTTATCCCTTTGTTTTAATCAATCTACTTTGCCCTCACATACTAGCGCAAGGTGGTTCACAAAGTTCTCATTTAATGCTTCCGCTATTACATTGTCCTACTCATAATTTAGTCCTGCAAAGATCCTAAGGGCTTTTCTCAGTCCAACAGAGTGGGGGATCAGGGTGTGGTGTATGTGTGGGGCAGGGAGCAGCATAGAGGGGAATAATCTTGTAATGAAGTTAATATAACAAAAACATGCGGAATTCGGGAAAAATATTGCAGCGAGAGTAACAGGAGGCAGGCCTTCACTCAAGCACAAGAACACCCAACTTCCGTACAGCTCTCATTTTAGTTAATCACAGATTGCTGCAACTTCACACTTGAGAGGTATTAAATCGCAATCAAACGTCTGACTCCCTTGTTCCCATTTAATAGCATCGTTGTGTCGTCGAAGTGCACTGCCTCATTTGTACCACCCTTGAAGGACAAGGCGGGCAGAGAAGCAAAGGAGAGCAGAGAGTACCTGCATGGGACGAGAGGGGGGGGGGAAAGCAAAGGCAGGGGAGGGGGAGAGAGACGTGTGGGAAAAAGAAGAGGGGAAGGAAGGCGAAGGGGGTGTATAATGCAAAGGAGAGGAGAGTACCTGCATCGGACGAGAAGGAGGGAAAGTAAAGAGAGGCTGCAACGACAGGAGAATGCGCGCGAGAGAGGTGAGCGACGGGTGGGAGAGGGAAAAGGGGAGCAAACACGAAGGGGGTAGCAAACACGAAGGGGGGAGAAAACACGAAGGGGGGAGAAAACACGAAGGGGGGAGCAAACACGAAGGGGGGAGCAAACACGAAGGGGGGAGCAAACACGAATGGGGGAGCAAACATGAAGGGGGTGTGTAATGTGACGCAGAGGAGAGCGGAGGGGACCTGGAAGCGACGAGAGGATGCAATGACAGGAGAATGAACCGAGGAGAGGTGAGCATGAGGAGAGAAGGAAACGTGGGTGCGTTGTGTAAGGCTGTAGTGGTAATCTCTACGGAAAATGCAGGGAATTTCTATGGAAAATACGGGGAATCTGAATCAGCCCCAAGGGATGAGGATGGGCATAACGCATAATAGGCCAAGTAGGCATCGAAGGGAGAATGGGAGAATAAGGGAACACTTGAATGAGGATAGGAAGGATGTGAAAAGGAGAAGTGACTTGACTGAGTGATGTGAAGTGAGAGTGCGAGGAAAAACTGTGAGGAGGTAATTTGAGGAGGAAGTGTGAGGGAAGAGTGTGAGAAGGGCAATTGAGAGCGCAGAGTTAGAAGGAATGTGAGAAGGGAGTGTGGGGAGGGAGAGCGAGGAGTTGGAGTAAGAAAGGAGTGAAAGGGAGTGTGAGTGGGTGACACAGGACGGAGAGTCGAGAAGGAATGAGTATGAGACCATCTGTCAGAAACAATCCAGAGCAATAGATGTTTCTGAGGCGTGACCATCCAAGTGCAAGGCATGCCAATCCAGCAAAGAAACAGAAAGAGAAAGAGCAGGCGAATGTGGAGCTCCTCCTCTGTGCATGGACCAATGTGAATGAGCAACACACACCCAGCACAGACACAGTGCAGTTACTACAGCCACTCTCAAGAAGATACACCCTCAGGTCATTTGATGCTACCTGTGACAGCAACATTAGCTAGAGCTGCCAATGGGGCACCTGAAAGAGCACGCGGCACCTGGAAGGGCAGGGAGTACCTGGAAGAGCAGGGAGTACCTGGAAGAGCAGGGAGTACCTGGAAGAGCAGGGAGTACCTGGAAGAGCAGGGAGTACCTGGAAGAGCAGGGAGTACCTGGAAGAGCAGGGAGTACCTGGAAGAGCAGGGAGTACCTGGAAGAGCAGGGAGTACCTGGAAGAGCAGGGAGTACCTGGAAGAGCAGGGAGTACCTGGAAGAGCAGGGAGTACCTGGAAGAGCAGGGAGTACCTGGAAGAGCAGGGAGTACCTGGAAGAGCAGGGAGTACCTGGAAGAGCAGGGAGTACCTGGAAGAGCAGGGAGTACCTGGAAGAGCAGGGAGTACCTGGAAGAGCAGGGAGTACCTGGAAGAGCAGGGAGTACCTGGAAGAGCAGGGAGTACATGGAAGAGCAGGGAGTACCTGGAAGAGCAGGGAGTACCTGGAAGAGCAGGGAGTACCTGGAAGAGCAGGGAGTACCTGGAAGAGCAGGGAGTACCTGGAAGAGCAGGGAGTACCTGGAGGCCTCAAGGCCTCAGGCTACCTGGAAGAGCAGCAGGCGGATGCAGAGGTGTTCCTCTGTGCACGGGCCGAAGAGGCGCAGGAAGAGGTTGACGAGGTTGAGATCGTTGCTGCCCGTCAGGCGGTGCGTGGCCGGGTCAAACCTGGTGTTAGGGAGGAATGAGGCGGAGAGAGATTGGAGGGGGAGGGGAGGGAGAGGAGATGTGTGACATAGAGGGGTGGGTGAGGGGAAGAGGTTGACCAGGTTGAGGCGCCTCAAAAGACGTCACCTGTCAGGACAGATCGACCTGACCCGACTTAACGAGTCAGACGCGCATATCGAATCCCAAGGTGGCCGATCTGTGCAGAAGAACAGTCGAAATGCTCCGATTTACGAAATCGGCCACTGAAATCGCCGAGGGACATGGACTGGCGATTGTATTGTGCCCATTCATGCGGACCGGGCACCAAAACTGCCGATCCGACTGGATCGGGAGTCAAAACAGCTGATTTGTTGAAATCCGCCGATCCACCAAACAGCGGTTGCACTGATTGGTTGTCGGAATGCGCCAGTCTGCATGGATTGGCTGTCAAGATCGACAACTCACACAAACGGCGGTCGAAATGCACCAACCAGCACGAATTGATGGCCGAAATGCGCCTATCTGCTGCGCGGATCAGCAGTCAATATCGACAATTTTCCCATGCTGTGTACCATTTCTCCTCCAACAGGTGTTGGTGCGGGGCTAAAAATGCCCGTATGGGAGCACGTTTGACCTTGCACCCTACCTCAAAATGAATCAAGGCCTACCGAAGGACGTCAAGAGGGTCTGGCGCTGCCCCATCTGCTACCAGCAGCAGCTGATGTGGTCGGGTCGGGACTCCAGGCCTATTGTGAAGTTTTTGGCCTTTTGTGAAGTTGATTGAATCGGAGGTAGGATAGGATGCAAGGTCAAACGTGCTCTTCTGCGGGCACTTCCTGCCCCGCACCGGCATCTATCGGGGGAGGTAGGATGGGAAAATTTGACCCGCTTCTTCATCTTAAATAGAGGTAGGGTACCATGTTGAACGTTTTTATGAGAGTACTTCTTGCTTACAGCACTGGCAGAGTCAATGCGATGTTAAAAGAGCAGCACTGGCACTCTCATCCCATAAGCGCACTTTCCGCCGCACACCAGTATGTGGCGGACAATGGGAAAACCAAAGGAGCTAACCAGATATGAATCAAAGGAGCATGCGAAGAGGGAGAGACGATACGGGAGGAGGGGGCATGGTATCGAGACTCCTCATTTCACGCAAAATGGAGCGCAAAGGCATGGTACTCACTTGGGCAGGCGATGTCTAGGGCATGGCACGAACTTGAAGAGCTGAGACGGGACGACAAGGGGCAGGAGGAAAGGGTCGAGGGGGAATGGGAGGGGTGAGGGGGATTGTGAGGGATGGGGTGCATGGGGGAAGGGAAAGGATGAGCGAAAAGTTTGCTTAGAAGAACATGAGCAGGCGATGACATGTTGACATTCAGAGGAAAACAAAGTAGTTCTGAAATTTCTGAAAAGTGACAACATACCTGGGGAAGGGAGTAGATGAAATTGATGACCTGAGGGAGGAAGAGCAACAGAAGAGTCTCACTGATGGAAAAGAAGAGAGAAAAGGGGAAGGCAAGGGTTGAGTGTGTGAGACAGCAGAGGGGGACAGGGTCGTAGCAGACAATGCAATGCAGCAAGAAGAAGAGGAGGTCAATATGGATTGATAATAGACTGATGGACTGAATTGAAATGAGAAAATCGATGGATCGATTAAGACGGGTTGAAAACATTGATAAGGACAAGCTACTGAACTGATAAGCGGTTACCTGAAGTGGCCTAGAATGCCGACCACAGCGAGTGTCATTCCAGCAAAGTAGGTGAACGTGTCACCCACAAAGACCTGCGAGGGATACCTGGGAGAGAGGGGAGAGGGCAGAAGACGTGAGGAGGGGTACCACAGGGGGAAGAGGTATGCTTCAATCAAGCTGATATTTTAGAGGTCTCAAAAGTCGAGGTGGGAGGACCACGTGAAATAAGTGTGTTTTTGAGACGCCTCAGAAACACACATATTTCAAGAGGTATGCTTCAAGCTGATACTTGAGAGGTCTCAAAAGTCGAGGTGGGAGGAGAAGAGGTGTGTTTCAAGCTGATATCTGAGGCTGCTTTTGAATCGACTCAAAAGCAGATTCAAGCTAATAGCTGAGCTGAAACGTCTCAGAAGTAAAGGTGGATGGAGATTACCTTTCGTAGCAGCTGTTTTTTTAGAATTCTCAAAAGCACCTGCACCAGAAAGTTCCAGAGAAACACGTGCAGCGAAAAGTGGACGAGAAAGAGTTCCACTTTCAGCCGATTGGACGCACAGCGTAAAACCTGTTGAAAACTCACCAGTTGAAGACGAGGAGAGCGAGTGTGCATGCAAGCAGAGGGAGGATGAGGTAGATGGAGAAGAGGTGCGCCTGTTGCATGTCCGGCTGCAGTGGCAGCTTAAAGCCTGGCAGCTCGCCTATCTGCCATATGTTGAACAGCAGCACCTGAGAGGGAGAGAGGGGGAGGGGGGGGGGACGGGGAGGGTAGAAGGGACGACAGTGAATGAGGGGAGAGGAAGACGAGAGAGAGGGAGAGAGTGGCTGGCAGCTTGATTTTTTAGAATTCTCAAAACAAAGTGAGAGTGGCAGCTTGTTTCTTGAGCATTCTCAAACAAAGAGAGAGTGGCAGCTTGTTTTTTGAGAATTCTCAAAACAAAGAGAGAGTGGCAGCTTATTTTTTGAGAATTCTCAAAACAAAGAGAGAGTGGCAGCTTGATTTTTTAGAATTCTCAAAACAAAGAGAGAGTGGCAGCCTGATTTTTTAGAATTCTCAAAACAAAGAGAGAGTGGCAGCTTGATGTCTGGCGGCGTATTTGAGCCTGCCAGATGCTGAACAGCAGTACCTGAATGGGTACGGGAGGGAGCGGAAAAGAAAGAGAGCAAGAAATGGGGGGGATTGGGGAGGGGGAAGGCAGGGAGCAAGAGACAGAGAGAGGATGCGTGGTGGGAGGATAAGAGGGAGGAGTATGAGAGACGGGTAAGGGGGGGTCGCAAGGAGGAGGCAGGTTGAGAAGGGCAACAGGGTAGAGAGGGGTAGAGAGGGGTGGCGTGGGGTGGAGGAAACCATGATCTATTCCTGAGCTGTCTGTGCTGCTCTCGAATATAATGCATATTGTGATAAAGCTGTACTCTTTACAACATAATGATGGGGTTCGCCGTCATCTTATAGAGCACCCCATGTACGCCTTATAGAGCAACCCATGTACGCCTTGTAGAGCACCCCATGTACGCTTCATAGAGCACCCCGAGACCCCACACTTAATGCCTTGGAGCTATAAGTTAACATTCTCTTTCTCCCAATCTTACTGCAGCAGCGATCACTGCAGTCTGGCCGGCCTCCTAACCATTCACTCCCGCCAGGATATTAATGGAGTTGGAGCAGAACACCACGAGCATGGCCATGTAGACCTTGTACAGCACGCCTAGGTCCCACACTGCCACCTCCCTCCATTCCACACCCCCGCTCCCCCCATTCCACATCCCCCCTTTCCTGGGTGCATGCAGCCCTAGTGACGCACGTTCACGCCACACTCACCGCAGCAGCGATCACAGCAGTCTGTCCAGCTTCCAGCCCGTTCACTCCCGCGAGAATGTTGATGGAATTGGAGCAGAAAACGACGAGCATGCCCATGTAGACCTTGTACAGCACTCCCAGGTCCCACACTGCCACCTCCTCGCCTGCCAGCCCTGCCAGCAGCGGCCGCAGCGGCTTGGGGATGACGATGGTGGTGTGGCCTGAATAGGCCATTAGGAGAGGCAGGGCCGCTATAGACGGCAGAATGAGCTTGCTGCAGGGGAGAAGGGGGCAGGGAGGGAGGGAGAAGCACGGGGCAAGGGATTGGAAGGGACGGACGAGCACATGGCTTGGGGATGACGATGGTGGTGTGGCCTGAATAGGCCATGAGGAGAGGGAGAGCCGCGATGGAAGGGAGAATGAGTTTCCTGCAGAGGAGAGGGGAAGGAGGTGGGGGCGGGAAAGAAGGCGAGAAGGGGCGGGAACGGGGCGGGAAGGGGCGGGAAGGGATGGGAAGGGGCGGGAAGGGGCGGGAAGGGGCGGGAAAGGGCGGCAAGGGGCAGGGAGGGGCAGGAAGGGGCGGGAAAGGGGTGGGAAGGGGTGGGATAGGGCGGGAAAGGGGTGGGAAGGGGTGGGATGGGGCGGGAAACAGCATGATGATGGTGGTGTGGCTGGAGTAGGCCATGAGGAGAGGCAGCGCGGCGATTGCGGGGAGAATGAGCTTGCTGCGGGGAGAATGAGCTTGCTGCGGGGAGAATGAGCTTGCTGCGGGGAGAATGAGCTTGCTGCGGGGAGAATGAGCTTGCTGCGGAGAGAATGAGCTTGCTGCGGGGAGAAGGGGGGGAAGGAGAGAGACAAGCATGGGGCTTGGGAGGGAGCAACCACGTGGCTTGGGGGTGGCAATGGTGGTGCGGCGAGGGCAGGCAAAGAGGATAGGAGAGGCAGTGCGGTAAAGGATGAGGTAGCCACGTGAAAGAAGAGTGTTTGTGAGACGTCTCAAAAACACCCTTCTTTCAGGGAGACGCAGTGCGGTAAAGGACGAGGTACAGAATGACATGAAGCATGCGGGATGGCGGGAGACCTTGTGAGGCATCTCAAATGGCTAAGGACGTTAGGAGACGAGGGAGGGGAGGGGAAAAGGGCCCCGAAAGTTACCTCATCTCATCCCCCCCCTTGCCCATCTGCCCCTGCCCATCTGCCCCTGCCCATCTGCCCCTGCCCATCTGCCCCTGCCCATCTGCCCCTGCCCATCTGCCCCTGCCCATCTGCCCCTGCCCATCTGCCCCTGCCCATCTGCCCCTGCCCATCTGCCCCTGCCCATCTGCCCCTGCCCATCTGCCCCTGCCCATCTGCCCCTGCCCATCTGCCCCTGCCCATCTGCCCCTGCCCATCTGCCCCTGCCCATCTGCCCCTGCCCATCTGCCCCTGCCCATCTGCCCCTGCCCATCTGCCCCTGCCCATCTGCCCCTGCCCATCTGCCCCTGCCCATCTGCCCCTGCCCATCTGCCCCTGCCCATCTGCCCTGCCCATCTGCCCCTGCCCATCTGCCCCTGCCCATCTGCCCCTGCCCATCTGCCCCTGCCCATCTGCCCCTGCCCATCTGCCCCTGCCCATCTGCCCCTGCCCATCTGCCCCTGCCCATCTGCCCCTGCCCATCTGCCCCTGCCCATCTGCCCCTGCCCATCTGCCCCTGCCCATCTGCCCCTGCCCATCTGCCCCTGCCCATCTGCCCCTGCCCATCTGCCCCTGCCCATCTGCCCATCTGCCCCTGCCCATCTGCCCCTGCCCATCTGCCCCTGCCCATCTGCCCCTGCCCATCTGCCCCTGCCCATCTGCCCCTGCCCATCTGCCCCTGCCCATCTGCCCCTGCCCATCTGCCCCTGCCCATCTGCCCCTGCCCATCTGCCCCTGCCCATCTGCCCCTGCCCATCTGCCCCTGCCCATCTGCCCCTGCCCATCTGCCCCTGCCCATCTGCCCCTGCCCATCTGCCCCTGCCCATCTGCCCCTGCCCATCTGCCCCTGCCCATCTGCCCCTGCCCATCTTCCCATGCCCATCTTCCCGAGCCCAAACGTGCCCTTGATATGATCCATTCCCCCCAGCAGCACCCCCCAGCAGCACCCCCCAGCAGCACCCCCCAGCAGCACTTCCCAGCACTCACACGCGCCAGGGGATGTCGAGCACATCGTCGATGAAGCCCAGGAAGGCCATGTAGCAGATGCAGGCGAGCGCTGCATTGTACTCGAGCAGCCACTGCACCATGGGGGGGGACGGAAGGTGGGGGAGCGAAGGGGGAGAAAGGTAGG
The DNA here is from genome assembly GCA_947471745.1 of Closterium sp. Naga37s-1. NCBI lineage: Eukaryota > Viridiplantae > Streptophyta > Zygnematophyceae > Desmidiales > Closteriaceae > Closterium > Closterium sp. Naga37s-1. The sequence continues at coordinate 1,116,885 of CANJKZ010000195.1, read as the reverse complement.
AGGGGGCGAGCATGGGGTGAGTGGGTAGAAGTGAGTAGACCACGCCATGTAGCAGATGCACGCCAGCACTGCGTTGTACTCAAGCAGCCACTGGAGGGGGGAAGAGAGTGGAGAGGGGGTGGTGGGATAGCAAGGGAGACTGAACGAAGCCCAGGAAGGCCATGAAGCAGATGCTCGCCAACGCTGCATTGTACTGAAGCAGAAGCGCAGAGAGCAGGCACGCCACTGGGAGAGGGGGCGTAGAAGTGGATGTGCACGGGCGAGTGGGTAGAAGTGGGTAGAAGCAGGCAAGGCCACGAAGCAGATGCACGCCCGTCCCAATCCGGCCAGGACCAACAGCCAAAGGCGCGTTTGGCTCCAGCAGCTGCTGGATCCGCTGATGCACGCGGGCAGAGGGGGGATGGCAGGGAGAAGTGGGGAGAGGGGCGCACGGGAGCGAGGAGAGGGAGCTGAGAAGGACATGATAGTTTTGAGACGTCTCAAAATGAGAAGGACATGATACGGGGAGAATGACATGATACGGGGAGAAGGACATGATACGGGGAGAAGGACATGATACGGGGAGAATGCAGCGTGAGAGTGGGATTAGCTGAGCAAGGAACTGCATATCTTACCTGAGCTCGCTATAGCTGAAGAAACACCTGAAAAATCACCTGGGAGGCACTCATAGGCGAGTCAGGCGTGAAGTAGAAGTGCTGGAAGAGGATGGTTACCACCAGGTACACGAGCGCCACCACCAGTCCCTGCGCCTCGGGTCTGGATAGGGGGTAGTGTGGAAGCACATGGCATGGGGTTGCATGGAGCCATGGGGGTCATGGGGTGCATGGGGGTACATGCACAGCAAAGGTGACAAGGGGGAGTCACCATTCACGTCTCGGGCCTGGGGAGTGTGGGGCAAGCATGGAATGGGGGGCATGGGGGTGCGCGGCTGACAAAGGAAATGCACAGTACCACCTACCTATCCACCCATGAGCACACAGTGGGTACCACCAAACCCGATCCTGAGTCCCACAGTACGGGGGAGGGAGGGAAAGGGTGAGTGGAAGTGGGAATGATGCACACTACCACTACCCAATCGACCCTGGGTACACCTGGAACATTACTCTCCCCTTCACTAAAATCACACTTGGAATTGCCGGCTGAGAGCATCGCTCGTAAGCAGCACATCTGAGCAGTGTTGATACATCAGTGTTTCTCACCGTTCGTTGTACTCACATCTTGATTTCTCCAGCTGGGGAACCTCGCTTGTTTATATCGAATCCGAACATGTTTCTCCGCAACATATAAGTCACCGCCAACGGAATGAGTTTCGTCGTTATAAAGAATCCCGCGACGCTCATAACGGCGTTGATTGTAATGGATCGTCGCTCTAACGGATCCAGGTCCATCACGAGAAACGCCACTATAACGGGAGTGAGGACGCACGCCGCGAAGATCCCCACGCGGACGCGCCTCGACCATCTGTTCAGCGGCGGAGCGATGATGACGTCACCAGAAGCATCGCCTGGTTTGCCGTCAGCGACGCTTTTCGAATCTGCCGTCGCGACGCTTTTCGGATCATCTGCCGTCGCGATGCTTGATTTTGGTCTCCGTGCTTGTGCGTGACTGCGAGCCATCACGCGACTACAACAGCAAGGCCGTCGCCGGAATCAAGCTACACGATTAATCTGAAGTCCGATAATGCAACCAACGGCGATATTAGACAGAGAAAAGACGGCAGCTCGAAATTGAGCAACGGCAAGGGATGCAGTAGTCTACGTGATCATCCCGATCTAGAGACATTGCCTACATTCTCAAGCGCATTCCTAGAGCATTCCTCGTGAGGGCAAACCACAGCCTATGCGCCAACAGAACGCAGCCCATGTCAGCAAAACATAGATTCTATATTCTTGTGCATCCGTTATTGGCCTCTCCACTGTTCCACTATACCTCTTGAATGCACTAACGAAGTGAGCCCATTATTCCAGAAAAAAAAACGTAACAGCCAACATCATATTAAAAGGGATTAAGAGATCACATCTCAACCAGAAAATACATCGTACATATTGATTTGCCTCAGCAGCTCCACAACATGTTAAAATGAAGGAATTGCAACTCTACCCATCATGTATATAATGTGCTTATATCTGGAGCAATACGCTTATGGCCGATCCTCATTTACAAGTGCACCCCTTATAAAACCCTTATATGTTATAAGTGCATGTGTAATTTGATTTTTAAATCATTTATAAAAACGGTAACGAAATTCAATTTTGCAGCGAGGCCACACCCATCTTCGCTTAGGTTGACTTTCGAGGACCTCATATCCTGCGCGTCCAGTCAGCACGAGCTGGCATGCCCTCAAAGTGAGGTGTTACACTGTACTTTGCCTCTGTGCGCTGGCAGTGAATCGCCCGCGCGCAATTATGATCTGTGACACTTAAAGCTCAAGGCCCAAATTGTTCAGGATTACTAAAGTTGACCCTTGGGTGGTGGGAAAGCAGAGTAGGAAAGTCGAGGTGTTTGAGGGGTGTAGGGGTTTGGTTTCGCCCAGCTTCTCGCCACACTCAAAACAAAATTCGCTGACTCAGCAAAGCCTAGGGGACGCTCAGGTTTGGTTGCGCGAGTCCCATATTGCACAAATATTACTCTTGCCAGTTTCCCGCACCACCTGTTCCATTCGCTGACTCAAATGTTCTGGCCAATCAGATAGCTTCGTACATTTCGTAACCACAATTCGCCCAGCTAAAGCTGCAAAGCAGCACTAGATCAACCTTACTAAACTTGCCTCGCGCGGCCCGCAATTTGGGCCTTGAGCTTTAACAATTTCGATTCGATTGAAATCACAGGGATGTGATGTACAATTTGGTATTAGAAGTCATTTCAGATATCTGCTCAGACAAAATAACATTCACACACACTCAGAGAATCCAAACCACACCGAACACAAATTCTTTCACACGCTCACACCACGCATGCAATGCACGAACATATGATGGGAGGCAGACAGACGTGAATGCATATGATAGCATCACATAACAGAAGTAGCACATCACTCCTCTCTCCTCTGCCAGCTTTGGCAAGCAGGATGCCGGGCAATGTGCCAAACGAACCATGACCGAGTACTTGTCAATTCTCAGCATGGTGCAGTTTGCAGCCATCTCTACCCGTCATAACCTCTCTTTTGCGTGCAGTCGCCTTGCAGCAGGTGCGCACCTGAGGACGGATGCGCATTGGCATGAGCTCTTCCGAACCCTCTCCTTGTCAAACATATGTTTATATGTTATAGTTTAGGTAGGCTTTAGTGGGGTACTCACTGTGGGGTACAACCCCTTAGGTTTTCATTTTGTACCAACTCTCTCGATAGTCCACCACCTTTTTCCTTTACTTACGGCATGGTATTAAGAGCGACATAGGTCCCTAGGACCGTTTTAGGACTTTTTTTTTCGGGCCCACCAACCGTTTTCCGCCGGTTACCGAGTTACCCCGCCCCTTGCCTACACTGCCCTACGTCGCGCAGCCCTCGCGCTCGCCTCTGCTGGCCCTCATACAGCCTGCTAGCAGCCCGCCTGCTGCCTCGTCAGCCCCACGCGTAGCCCGCTAGCTGCCCTGTCAGGCCCGCGCACCGCCCCGCAGCCCCCGCGCTGCCTTCTCCTGCCCCGCGCGTAGCTTCGCAGCCCTCGAGCTGCTTTCTACGGCCGCCGACGCGGCCTCGCCCTGCCGCGGTCGCGGCCCCCACCCTGCCGCCGACGCGGCCCCGCCTGCGCACTGCCCCCCCCCCCCCGTCGCCAGTCGCGGCGCCTGTGGGACCCGCGCGCTGCCCTGCACCAGCTACGCCGCCCCTGGTGCAGCCGCCCCTGGACCCAGAGCAGCCGCCCCTGGCCCCTGCAGCAGCCGCCCCTCGAGCAGCCGCCCCTGGACCCAGAGCAGCTGCCCCTGGCCCCCGCAGCAGCCGCCCCTGGAGCAGCCGCCCCTGGAGCAGCCGCCCCTGGACCCCGAGCAGCCGCCCCTGGCCCCTGAAGCAGCCGCCCCTGGTCCAGCCGCCCCTGGACCCAAAGCAGCCGCCCCTGGTGCAGCCGCCCCTGGCCCCTGCAGCAGCCGCCCCTGGAGCAGCCGCCCCTGGAGCAGCCGCCCCTGGACCCCGAGCAGCCGCCCCTGGCCCCTGCAGCAGCCGCCCCTGGTCCAGCCGCCCCTGGACCCAGAGCAGCCGCCCCTGGCCCCTGGTGCAGCCGCCCCTGGACCCTCGAGCAGCCGCCCCTGAACCCAGAGCAGCTGCCCCTGGCCCCTGAAGCAGCCGCCCCTGGTGCAGCCGCCCCTGGACCCAGAGCAGCCGCCCCTGGCCCCTGGTGCAGCCGCCCCTGGACCCTCGAGCAGCCGCCCTTGGACCCAGAGCAGCCGCCCCTGGCCCCTGAAGCAGCCGCCCCTGGTGCAGCCGCCCCTGGATCCCGCGACGCCGCCCCTGGACCCTCGAGCAGCCGCCCTTGGACCCAGAGCAGCCGCCCCTGGCCCCTGAAGCAGCCGCCCCTGGTGCAGCCGCCCCTGGATCCCGCGACGCCGCCCCTGGACCCGCGACGCCGCCTCTGGACCCCGTGCAGCCGCCCGCCGAGCGCCGGCCCTGCTCGCCCGGCGAGCGCCTGCTCTTCCCGCCACTGGTGAGCACCTGCCTTGTTAGCGCGCTGCCGCGCCATCTGCCTGCCTGCCTGCCTGCCAGCCTGCCTACCTGCCAGCCTGCCTGCCTGCTTGCCTGCCTGCCTGCCTGTCTGCCTGCCTGCCTGCCTGCCTGCCTGCCTGTTTGCCTGCCTGCCTGCCTGCCTGCCTGCCAGCCAGCCTGCCTGCCTGCCTGCCTGTCTGCCTGCCTGCCGCGCCTGCTCTGCTAGGCTACTGCTACTGGTACTGGCGGTGGCCAGATGCAGCTCCAGCGACGTCTGCGCGAGTCTCTCACGCCCCAGCAGCTTCGTGAGTGGTACGCTAGTTGGGTTTGTGGCGGTAGTCGTCGTAGCTGTCGCCCTAGAGCTGGTCAGTTGGGAGCGTCTGGCAGTGGCCCGCTGCAGCTGCAGCGGCGTCCACGCGAGACACTTACGTCCCAGCAGCTTCACGAGTGGTACGCTCAGAGTAGGGGGTCTTTGAGTACCGTTCGCTGCCCGTACGTCATTCGCACAGGTGATCGGACGGGTCAGACTTGCGGGACGCTCAGTCACACCCAATCCCGCTGCTTCGCCCGTCTGAATGACGCCTGGCGTACCGAGTTTGGCGACGAGGCTGAGCTCCCCGACTGGGTGGAGCTACTTGGGCAGAGGGTAGATATCTTTGCTCTTGACTATGATGCTATTCTCACTGCCATGTATGCATTGCCTACTAGTGCTGACAGTACCTGTTACCTGTGCGCCACGCCTGACCCAGGTATAGAGCCTGCTGCCCTCGGTGCTGGTGAGGCTGCTGCTCTAGGTGCTAGTGCGTCTCCTGCTCTGGTTGCTGGTGAGGCTGCTGCTCCAGGTGCTGGTGAGTCTGCTCTCTTTGGTACTGCGCCTGCTGAGGCCTTGTACACCTTCACACTTGACTCAGGTGCTTCCCGCTCCTTCTTTCGCGACAGCATCACCCTCACGCCGCTCAGCCGGCCGGTTCCAGTATCCCTGGCAGACCCCTCTGGGGGTCCAGTCCTTGCGCGCTCCTCCACGGTCCTGCCGTGTCCGGCGGTCCCGTCTGGCTCCCTGTCAGGTCTTCACCTCCCCTCGTTCTCTACGAACTTGGTGAGTGGTGCTGACCTCCAGGACCAGTAGGTTGACCAGTTCACTCCTGGAGGTCAGCGCGTGACCCACTGTACGTGCTCCCGGACGGGCCGACACCTGGCCACGTTTACCCGTGCGCCTGGCTCGAGTTTGTAGACACTGACTACTGTGTCCCCTCAGGTCGCTGCGTCTGCGTCTGCGTCAGGTCAGCTAGCGGCCCCCTGCTCGTGTCACGCTTTGTCGCACCAGACCCTCCTTTGGCACCACCGCCTTGGTCACCCCTCGGTGCAGCGCCTTTGTAGCATGCACCGCCGTGTCCTTGTCTCTGGTCTTCCCAGGGTTCTCCCTCCCCTCTCCCCCCCCTGCCGCTCTTCCTCGCTCCAGGTGCTCCCCAGGTAGACCCCCTCCCCGCTCCCGGTCCTGCTCCTTCAGGTGTGTCTCAGGTAGACCCTCCTCCCTTGACTTCGACGGTTGAGGTCACTGGTGACTCAGGTCCTGCTGAGGGTGGTCCTGCTCGGGGTGCTGCTTCTGAGGGTGCTGAGCCTGGGGGTGCGGAGCCTGGGGGTGCTGAGCCTGGGGATGCTGAGCCTGGGCGTGAGGAGTCTCGGGGTGCTGAGCCTGGGGGTACTGAGCCTGGGGGTACTGCACCTGGGGGCGCTGAGGCGTCTGGTGAGCAGTCTCCCTGGAGCGGCTGTCTCCGTAGTCGCTCCGCTGGTACCTCGCCGCTGCACTCTCATCGTCGACTCCCTCTCTCTCCACAGCAGCTGCGTGAGTGGTACGTTGGCCGTCAGGGTCGCAATGCTGGAGCTAGGAGCCCTGCTGCGGGAGGCGCTGGAGCTGGTGACTCTGCTACTGGAGTTGTTGCTGCTGGAGGTTCTGGAGCTGCTGAGGGTGCTGGAGCTAGAGGTTGTAGAGCTGCTGAGGGTGCTGGCGCTGGAGGTTCTGGAGCTGCTGTGGGTGCTGGCACTGAGGGTTCTGTGTCTGCTGTTGCACGGTCTCCTTGGAGTAGCCGCCTTCGTCCGCGTGTGCCTCTCACCTCACAGCAGCTGCACGACTCGTACGGTCGCCGTCAGGGTCGCGCTTCTGGAGCTCGGGGCTCTGCCGCTGGAGGTACTTCTGCTGACGTCACTGGAGCTGGGAGTGGTGCTGGTCCCGGAGGTGCTCGTACTGGAGGTACTGGAACTGCTGGGGCTGGAGGTGCTGAGCTTGGGGGTGCTGCTGCTGGTGGAGCTGGTCCTGGAGGAGCTGGAGCTGAGGGTTCTGGAGCTGCTGGAGGTACTGGGACTGCTGGGGGTCCTTGAGCTGCTGGTGCTGGTAGCACTGCACTGCCGCGCCTGTTCTTTGCTCCACCGTCTCCGTCGTCTCAGCCACCGTCTGACTCTGTGCTTCGCCAGGTTCTTAGTCTCCCTTCGTCTACTGGTCTTCCGTTACAGCCTGGCTCACCGCTGCCTGCTCCTTCTCCTTACACTGAGCAGACAGGGGGTCTTACTGAGCGTCGTGAGCCTGTGTCGCGTCCTGCCTTGCCTGTCCGTTCTGGTCGTTCCGGTCGTCGTGTTCCTTGTTCGTGTCAGCCGGCTGTCCCCGGCACCAACCTTGTAGTCCGTCGTCCTTCCTCTCCTCCGCAGAGTGTTCCCCTGCCGTCCCCTCCTGCGTCTTCTCTGCCTACCGTTCCTGAGCCTGAGTCTGACCGCGCTCGTGCTGCTCACCCTACTGTCACGCATCTGCTAGCCACAGCTGTCACTGACCCGTCGTTTGAGTCTGCTGCTGCGTCTGCCTTAGTCGCAGAGCTTGTTGACTTTGCTGCTGCCTGTCGTCTAGACTACTCCGCTAGTCTTGTTGCTGAGTCTGCGTCTGTCTGTCCTCCGTCCGTCGGGGGTGGGTGTGCTCTTGGCACGGACGTCCGTGAGGACAGGCAGGAGGACCTTGAGTGTCTTGCAGCCGCTGCGCCTCATCTCGTGTCCATGCTGCTTGCCCCTGAGGGAGACCCGGATGCTCCAGACATCCCGACCCCGCGCTCTTACGCAGAGGCGATTACGGGTCCTTACTCCTCTCAGTGGCAGACATCCATGGACGCAGAGATGGCATCCTGGAAGTCCACAGGCACCTACGTCGACGAGGTTCCCCCTCCTGGGGCGAACATCGTCAGTGGCATGTGGATTTTCAGGGTGAAGCGGCCGCCAGGTTCTCCGCCTGTCTTCAAGGCTCGTTACGTTGCTCGAGGTTTCAGTCAGCGAGAGGGAGTTGACTTCTTCTAGACCTTCTCCCCCACCCCAAAGATGACCACTCTTCGGGTGCTGCTGCACGTTGCCGCTCAGCGTGACTATGAGCTTCACTCTCTTGACTTCAGCACAGCTTTCTTGCAGGGCAGCCTGCACGAGGAGATCTGGCTGCGCCGCCCGCCTGGCTTCACTGGGTCGTTCCCTCCTGGTACCCAGTGGAGCCTCCGGCGGCCGGTCTACGGTCTCCGCCAGGCGCCACGTGAGTGGCACGACACACTGAGGACGACACTTGCGGCTCTTGGGTTTGCTCCGTCGACTGCTGACCCGTCGCTGTTTCTGCGCACCGACACTTCGCTGCCGCCGTTCTACATCCTCGTGTACGTCGACGACTTGGTCTTTGCCACTGCTGACACTGAGGCTTTCGCCCTGGTGAAGTCGGAGCTGCAGAAGAGACACACGTGCACAGACCTGGGTGAACTGCGCAGCTACCTTGGCTTGCAGATCACCCGGGACAGAGCACGCCGCACCATCACACTGACTCAGTCACACATGGTGCAGCAGGTCCTTCAGCGCTTTGGCTTCACCTGGTCCTCAGCACAGGCCACTCCTCTGGCTACAGGTCACTCGCTCTCAGCTCCACCTTCGGACGAGTCCGTAGAGCCGAGTGGTCCTTACCTAGAGCTAGTGGGCTGCCTCATGTACCTGATGACGTGCACACGACCTGACCTTGCGTACCCTCTTGGCCTTCAGGCTCGCTACGTGGCTCCTGGTCAGCACCGAAAGGTGCACATGGATGCTGCTAAGAGGGTACTGCGCTACTTGTGCAGTGCATCGGGCATGGGGCTCGTGCTTGGAGGACGGGGCGACGTTGTCCTCACTGGTCACTCGGACGCTTCTTGGGTTGACGACCAGGCTACGCAACGGTCGTCACAGGGTTACACCTTCAGCCTTGGCTCTGGTTCAGTTTCTTGGCGTTCTACACGCTCGTCTTCAGTTCTCAGCTCCAGTTGTGAGGCTGAGATCTACGCCACAGCCATGGCTGCACAGGAGTTACGCTGGCTCACCTACCTGCTGACCGACTTGGGAGAGCGGCCTCGTTCTCCTCTAGTGCTGTACATCAACAACAAGGCCGCCATTGCCTTGTGTTAGGAGCACAGACTGGAGCACAGAATGAAGCACATCGCTCTGCGTTACTTCTTGGCTCGAGAGTTGCAGCAGCGTGGTCAGCTTCGTCTTGCACACGTGGCCACTCGGGCCAACACTGCTGATATATTCACCAAGGCGCTTCCACGTGGTGATCATCAGCGTTTCTGCACTTTGTTAGGCCTTGTTCCCACTCTTCCTCACTTGCTGTAGGCTTTGTTTGTACTGTGATCTATATGTATACCTGCATGCTTGCTCTTGTAGGTAGATATCACAGTGCTGTTGTTGTTACACATATATCTCTGCATGTGAACTGGCCTTGTGGCCTTTTGCTTGTGCTCAGACTGCGTGGTGACGTTGTGATCCACCCTGAGCTTGTTTTGCAGTTGCTGTCTGGCCTTGTGACGCTCTGTTCTCCCCCACTTTGCCTATGGGGGTGTGTCAAACATATGTTTATATGTTATAGTTTAGGTAGGCTTTAGTGGGGTACTTGTCAAACTTATATCTGCTATGGTCTATTTAGGCTGTAGCGGGGTAGCTCTTAGAGGGTACAACACTTATGTGTTTCCTACTTGTACCCATCTCATTTTCTAGTTCATTCATTCTTTCGTCAATCCTTCTCACATGGTATAGAGCTAGTTTCGAGAATTTCTTAAAAAGGGCCCACCACTGAAATTCTTCACTGCCTGCTCGACGGACGCGTCGCGCCTTCCCTTCGAGGCCCATAGCGGCCCCTGCGCCTGCCCTTAGAGCCAGCGCCCGCCCCGTAAGGCCCCGTAAAGCCCCCCTTTTCCGGCCCCGTAAGGCCCCGTCAGGCCCTGTAAGGCCCCTTAAGGCCCCGTTTACGGCCTCGTAAGGCCCCGTTAGGCCCCGTAAGGCCCCGTTTACGGCCCCGTTTCATGCCCCGTAAGGCCCCGTAAGGCCCCGTCAGGCCCCGTAAGGCCCCATTTACGGCCCCGTTTAAGGCCCCGTAAGGCCCCGTAAGGCCCCATTTACGGCCCCGTTTAAGGCCCCGTAAGGCCTCGTAAGGCCCCGCAAGGCCCCGTAAGGCCCCATTTACGGCCCCGTTTAAGGCCCCGTAAGGCCCCGTAAGGCCCCCGTAAGGCCCCGTCAGGCCCCGTAAGGCCTCGTTTACGGCCCCTTTTAAGGCCCCGTAAGGCCCAGTAAGGCCCCGTAAGGCCCCGTCAGGCCCCGTTTAAGGCCCCGTAAGGCCCCGTAAGGCCCCGTCAGGCCCCGTTTAAGGCCCCGTTAGGCCCCGTACGGCCCCGTAAGGCCCTGTCAGGCCCCGTTAGAGGCCCCGTACGGCCCCGTCAGGCCCAGTTCTCGGCCCCGTCAGGCCCTGTAAGGCCCAGTTCGGCCCTGCCCCGGCCCTACCCCAACCTGTCGCGGCCCTGCGCCGGCCCTGCTGCAGCCCTGTCGCAGCTCTGCCCCGGCCCTGCTCCTGCACTGCCGCGGCCCGGCCCCGGCCCTGCCCCGGACCTGTCGCGGCCTCACCCCGGCCCTGCCCAGGCCCTGCCCCGGCCCTGCCCAGGCCCTGCTTCGGCCCTGCCCCGGCCCTGCTCCGACCCTGCCCCGGCCCTGCCCCGGCCCTGCCCCGGCCCTGCCCCGGCCCTGCCCCGGCTCTGCCCCAGCCCTGCCCCGACCCTACTCCGGCCCTGCCCCGGCTCTGCCCCGGCCCTGCCCCGACCCTGCCCCGGCCCTGCCCCGGCTCTGCCCCGGCCCTGCCCCGGCCCTTCCCCGGCCCTGCCCCGGCTCTGCCCCGGCCCTGCCCCGGCCCTGCCCCGGCCCTGCTCCTGAACTGCCCCGGCCCTGCTCCTAAACTGCCCCGGCCCTGCTCCTGAGCTGCCCCGGCCCTGCTCCTGAACTGCCCCGGCCCTGCCCCGGCCCTGCTCCTGAACTGCCCCGGCCCTGGCCCGGCTCTGCCCCGGCCCTGCCCCGGCCCTGCTCCTGAACTGCCCCGGCCCTACCCCGGCCCTGCCCCAGCCTCTCCCCTGGTAAGAGCGCCGCGCTGCCGAGCCACACCGCCCTGCCGAGCTGCGCCGCCCTGCCTAGCCTGCTTAGCCGAGTTGCACTGCTGCTGCTGCTAGCCTGCTGCTTCTCCTGTCATAGCTAGTCTCAATGTTCTTACCTTTGATGCTGAGGGTCGAGCTGTTGACTTTGAAGTCTGGCTAGATGATCTGCAGCTTTTCCTACAGTGCGATAGCAAGGATGGTCTCTCACTGTTCGATCTCACGTCTGGCGCCTCTACTGCCCCTACTGCTGATGCTGACAGTACTGTTCGCTCGCAGTGGCTCATGCGCGATGCTGCTGCTCGTCTTGCTGTGCGCAATCACCTGCCGTCTACTGAGCGCGCGCACTTTAGTCAGTACAAGAGTGCTAGGGCTCTGTACGACGCTGTAGTTGCACGCTATTCCTCCCCTACCACTGCTGCCCTCAGCCGCCTCATGCTGCCGTACCTTTTTCCTGACCTTGCCGCCTTTGCCACAGTTGCTGACCTAGTTGCTCACCTCCGCACTAGTGACGCTCGCTACCGCGCTGCCCTTCCCACTGAGTTTCTTCCCACGAACTCCCCCCCCATGTACATCACCCTTTACTACCTAGTCACCCGCCTCCCTGACTCTCTCTCCTCAGTCAGGGATCACTTTCTCTCCCTTTGCCCCACCGAGCTGACTGTCGACTTGCTAGAGGAGCGCCTTGCTGCAGCTGAGAAGAGTATCTTAGCTGTTGGGGCTTCCCGCGGCGACCGTCGCACCCCCTTCTTTGAGGGGTGTTCCCCTGTCCCCCTTCTCCCCTCTGTTGCATCTGCTGCTGCTGTCGACCTCGTTGGCACTGAGGAGGTCGGCGCTGCGTCTGCCCCTAGTGGGCGACGCCGCACTGGAAAGGGCAAGGGAAGCAAGGGTGGTGGAGGGGGCGGTGGAGGAAGCGGTGGAGGAGATGAAGGTGGTGGTGGGGGTGGTCCCGGGGGTGGGGGCGTCGGTGGCGGCAGTGGAGGCCGTGGAGGCGGTGGCGGAGGCGGTGGAGGCGGCGGCAGCGGTGGTGGAGGTAGCGGAGGAGGTGGTGCTGGTCGCGGTGCAGCCACGCAGCGTGGAGGCCTTGGTGGCAGCCAGCGCCAGCAGCAGCAGCGCACCCGTGAGACCCCGTCGGTTCAGCAGCTTCGTGAGTGGTACGCTGGGCGTGGGAGGTCTGGGGGTGCGGGTCCCTGCTCTTACGTTCTTCGCACTGGCACTCGGAGTGGGGAGGTGTGTGGTCTCCCACACACCACGCAGCGCTGCTTCGGCCGCTTGACTGACGCTTGGCGTGCCCAGTTTCCTGACGCCGTTGAGCTTCCTCGTTGGCATGATCTGCTTCTGCAGAATGTGCCTATCTTTGATCTAGACTTTGATGCTATCCTTGCTGCCATGTATGCTCTTGCTGATATTACTGAGGGTGACTGTTACCTGAGTGTCCCGCCCGACCCGGGCACGGTGGCTGCTGCTCTAGGTGCTAGTGCGGCTGCTGCTCTAGGTGCTAGTGCGTCCGCTGCTCCAGGTGCTGGTACGTCTCCTCTCTCTGGTACTGCACCTACTGAGTCCTTTCACACTTTCACACTTGACTCTGGTGCTTCGCGCTCTTTCTTTAGAAACAGCACCACGCTCACGCCGCTCAGTCGGCCTGTAGCGTTCTCCCTTGCTGACCCCTCCGGGGGCCCAGTCCTTGCACACTCCTCCACGGTTCTACCGTGTCCTGCGGCCCCGTCGGGCTTGCTGTCGGGACTCCACCTCCCCTCGTTCTCCACGAACTTGGTGAGTGGAGCTGACCTCCAGGACACGTGGGTTGACCAGTTCACCCCTGGAGGTCAGCGTGTGACCCACTGCACTTGCTCTCGGACGGGCCGCCACCTGACCACGTTCACCCGTCGGCCAGGGTCGAGTCTGTACACACTGACTACTGCGCCTCCTCCGGTCCCTGCGTCTGGTCAGGTAGCTGCGTCCAGTCAGGTGTTTGCTGCCGCGTCCAGGTCTAGTCCTGCGTCTGCCCCCTGCTCGTGTCGTCCTCTGTCGCACGAGACTCTCCTTTGGCACCACCGCCTTGGTCACCCCTCCCTGCCTCGTCTTCGAGGTATGGCCTCCTGTGTCCTTGTCTCGGGTCTACCCCGGTCCCTCCCTCCCCTTCCTCCGGGGCCTGCCCCCACCTGTGTTCCTTGTGTCGAGGGCCGGCAACGCGCCGCTCCTCACTCCTCCTCGTTTCCTCCGACTGAGGCCCCTCTGCAGACTCTTCACATGGACGTGTGGGGCCCAGCCCGCGTTCGTGGACAGGGTCACGAGCGCTACTTCCTCCTGGTCGTTGACGACTACTCGCGTTACACCACAGTCTTCCCCTTGCGCAGCAAGGGTGAGGTCACTGAGGTGTTGATCGACTGGATCCGCGGTGCTCGTCGCCAGCTCAGTGAGAGTTTCGGCTCAGACCTTCCTGTTCTGCGCTTGCACTCGGACAGAGGCGGGGAGTTTTCCTCCGACCTCCTGAGGGCCTTCTGTCGTTCGGAGGGCATCCGCCAGACGTTCACGCTTCCGGCCTCCCCGCAGCAAAATGGGATTGCTGAGCGCCGCATTGGCATGGTCATGGACGTCGCTCGTACGTCCATGATCCATGCGGCTGCTCCCCATTTTCTGTGGCCGTTCGCGGTTCAGTACGCGGCGCATCAGATCAACCTTCAGCCTCGTGTCTCCTTGCGGTGGACGGGGAAGGTTGGCGATGCGTCCGCGTTTCATGTCTGGGGATCTCGAGCTTTTGTCCGTGATACTACTGCGGACAAGCTGTCCTCCCGTGCCGTTTCCTGTGTCTTCCTTGGCTTCCCTCCTGACGCACCCGGGTGGCAGTTCTACCACCCCACCTCGCGTCGTGTTCTGTCCTCTCAGGACGTCACGTTCGACGAGTCGGTGTCGTACTACCGTCTCTTTCCCTACCGCACTGCCTCTCCCCCTCCCCCGCCGCTCTTCCTCGCATCAGGTACTCCCCTGGTAGACCCCCTCCCCCCCCAGGGTCCTGCCCCCTCAGGTGTGTCCCAGGTAGACCCTGCCGAGCCGGTCGAGGTAGCTGTCGACTCAGGTGCTGCTAGGGGAGCTGAGACTGGGGGTGCTGAGACTGGGGGTGCTGAGACTGGGGGTGCTGAGTCTGGAGGTGCTCTGGGTGTCCCGTCGCGGCGGGAGCCCCTCTCTCCACAGCGGCTTCGTGAGTGGTACTCTCGGCGCTGTTGAGGTGCTGCTGGTGCTGGAGCTGCTGGAGGTGCTGGAGGTGCGACTGGAGCTACTGGAGCTACTGGCGCTGCTGGAGCTGCTGCTGGTGCTGGAGCTGCTGGAGGTGCTGCTGGTGTTGTAGGTACTGGAGGTGCTCCTGGAGCTACTGGAGGTGCTGGCGCTGCTGGAGGTGGTGCTGGTGCTGGAACTACTGGAGGTGGTGCTGGTGCTGGAGCTGCTGGAGGTGCTGCTGGTGCTGTAGGTGCTGGAGGTGATACTGGAGCTACTGGAGGTGCTGGTGCTGCTGGAGGTGTTGCTGGTGCTGGAGCTGCTGGAGGTGCTGCTGGTACTGGTGCTGGGGCTGCTGGAGGTGCTGCTGGGACTGGAGACCCTGGGGCTGAGGGTACCGGTTCTGTCTCTGCTGTTTCTCGAGGCGCTGCGCGGCCGCGGCCGTACTACGTTCCCCTCCTTCAGCAGGTTCTTGGCTCCCCGCCTTCTCCTGGTCCTCCTCCTCCTTTCCTGAGTCCACCGCCTGTCCAGTCTCAGTCGCAGTTGCAGCCGGCCCCTCCCCTGCCTGGTCCTTCTCCTTACTCAGGTCCCCCTAGAGGTCTTACGGAGCGTCGTGAGCCTGAGTCGCGTCCTGTGTCGCCTGCGTCTCGTTCTACGTCGCCTGTCCGCACTGTTCGCGCTGGTCGTGTTTCGCGTCCACGTCTTCCTCCTCTCCCAGGCACTCACTCTATGACACTGCGTCCTTCTACTGCTTCACAGCGTGTCCCTCTGCCCTCTCCTCCTGCGTCCTCTCTTCCTGACGGTCCGGACCCGTAGTCTGACTCCCTTCGTGCTGCTAGTCCTACTGTCACGCGCTTTTTGGCCACTGCTGTCACTGACCCTCTGTTTGAGTCCTCTGCTGCGTCTGCTCTTGTTGCTGAGCTTGTTGACTTTGCTGCAGCCTGTCGCCTAGATTACGCCACTAGTCTTGTTGCTGCGTCTGTGTCTGTCTGTCCTCCGTCCGTCGGGGGTGAGTGTGCTCTTGGCACAAACGTCCTTGAGGACAGGCAGGAGGACCTTGAGTGCTTTGCCACTGCTTCACCTCATCTCGTGTCCATGCTGCTTGCCCTTGAGGGAGACCCGGATGCAGTAGACATCCCGACCCCGCGCTCTTACGCAGAGGCGATAGAGGGTCCCTACTCCTCTCAGTGGCAGGCAGCCATGGACGCAGAGATGGCTTCCTGGAAGTCCACAGGCACCTACGTAGACGAGGTTCCCCCACCTGGGGCGAACATCGTCAGTGGCATGTGGATCTTCAGGGTGAAGCGGCCGCCGGGTTCTCCGCCTGCCTTCAAGGCGCGTTACGTTGCACGTGGCTTCAGTCAGCGACAGGGAGTTGACTTCTTTCAGACCTTCTCCCCTACCCCGAAGATGACCACTCTTCGGGTACTGCTGCACGTTGCTGCTCAGCGTGACTACGAGCTCCACTCGCTTGACTTCAGCACAGCCTTCCTACAGGGCAGCCTGCACGAGGAGATCTGGCTGCGCCGCCCACCTGGATTCACTGGGTCGTTTCCTGCTGGTACCCAGTGGAGCCTCCGGCGGCCAGTCTACGGTCTCCGCCAGGCGCCCCGTGAGTGGCACGACACGCTCAGGACGACTCTCGCTGCTCTTGGTTTTGCTCCTTCCACTGCTGACCCTTCTCTGTTTCTACGCACTGACGCTACTCTGCCGCCGTTCTACGTTCTTGTGTACGTAGACGACCTTGTCTTTGCTACTGCTGACACGGAGGCACTCGCCCACGTGAAGTCGGAGCTGCAGAAGAGACACACGTGCACAGACCTGGGTGAGCTCACAAGCTATGTTGGCTTGCGGATCACCCGGGACAGAGCACAGCGCACCATTACCTTGACTCAGTCACACATGGTGCAGCAGGTCCTTCAGCGCTTCGGCTTCACCTACTCCTCGCCACAGTCCACTCCTCTGCCTACCGGTCACTCGCTCTCAGCTCCACCTTCGGACGAGTCCGTAGAGCCGAGTGGCCCGTATCCAGAGCTTGTGGGCTGCCTCATGTACCTGATGACTTGCACACGACCTGACCTCGCATACCCTCTCAGCCTTCTGGCTCGCTACGTGGCTCCCGGCAGGCACCGAAAGGTGCACTGGGATGCTGCGAAGAGGGTGTTGCGATACTTGTGTAGTACATCGGGCATGGGGCTCGTGCTTGGAGGACGGGCTCGAGTTGTCCTCACTGGTCACGCTGATGCCTCCTGGGTTGACAACTTGGCTACGCAGCGGTCGTCACAGGGTTACACCTTCAGCCTTGGCTCCGGTTCTGTCTCCTGGCGGTCTACCCGCTCTTCTTCTGTTCTCAGCTCCAGTTGTGAGGCTGAGATCTACGCTGGGGCCATGGCTGCACAGGAGCTTCGCTGGCTCACCTACCTGCTGACCGACTTGGGAGAGGCGCCTCGTTTTCCTCCAGTTCTGTACGTCGACAACAAGGCCATGCTGGCCTTGTGTCAAGAGCACAGACTGGAGCACAGAACGAAGCACATTGCTCTGCGCTACTTCCTTGCTCGAGAGTTGCAGCAGCGTGGCCAGCTTCGTCTTGCTTACGTGGCCTCTCAGGCCAACACTGCTGATGTTTTCACCAAGGCACTTCAGCCTTGTGATCATCAGCGTTTCTGTACTGTGTTAGGCCGTGTACCCACTGTGCCTCACTTGTTGACTTATTGACTCTGCTTGTACTGTACTCTATACATATATACCTGCATGCTTACACTTGCTAGGTTGTATTCACTGTACTGTTTGCTTTCCTTTATATAACTCTGCATGTGAACTGGCCTTATGGCCCTTTGCTTGTGCTTGGACTGTGTGGTGACTTTGTGATCCACCCTGAGCTTGCTTTGCTTTTCTTGACTGGTCTTGTGACCTCTTGTTCTCCCCCACTTTGCCTATGGGGGTGTGTCAAACTTATATCTGCTATGGTCTATTTAGGCTGTAGTGGGGTAGCTCTTAGAGGGTACAACACTTATGTGTTTCCTACTTGTACCCATCTCATTTTCTAGTTCATTCATTCTTTCGTCAATCCTTCTCACAGTACTCACTGTGGGGTACAACCCCTTAGGTTTTCATTTTGTACCAACTCTCTCGATAGTCCACCACCTTTTTTCCTTTACTTACGACACTCCTATTGGGTTGCCTCACCAGGCGTGGGGCTGCTGTTAAAGAGAGGTCCAGAGAGCTTGTCCCTTGTGGGGTATGCGGATGCGGATGATGCTGGCGACAAGGAGAACCTGTCACCTACGGGAGGCTACCTCTTCACGCTTGGCGGAGCTGCCGTTTTTTGGCAGGCCAAGAAACTTCAGGGTGCGACCAAGCTCTCCTCCACCAAGAGCGAGTTTGAGGCTACAGTGGAAGCAGGAAAGGAGGGGCAGAAGCTAAGGTTCTTGATGAAGGAGTTTCAGCTTCTCAAGAAGGGTGTTCCCACCACCCTATACGTCGACAACATGTCCGCGGTGAAGATCAGCCAGGCTGGTGGGCTGCAGGGGCACATGAAGCATGTCGACCATCGCCACATGTGGCTGCAGGACATGGTTCGCATGAAGAAGTTGAAGCTGCAACACATCCCTACAACGGTCCAGCCCACCGACTTAAACAAAGCAGCTCGACAAGGTAGCCTTCAACTGTTGCTTTGCAGCAGCTGGGCAAGTTCAGTGTGCTCGTGACAGCAAAAGGGCGTGTTAGAAGGAAATGCTACCATGAGCAACAAAATGCTGACGCTGGGATTCGAACTCGTGACCTTTAATCTATCGTGAAAGTGTCCCAGGACAAATTCGGGACAATTTATGCTAAATCTTTGGTTATGCTGCACACAAGTTTCGAACTGGAGACCTTTCTATTGAAGTGTTTCAAAAGAGTCTTTTCAGGACAGTTTGGGGACAGATTGGCGAGACCGGTCTCGGGTCGTGTTCGGTTTGAAACTTGGTAGACGAGGTCAACGGAATTCGCACGGAAGTTATAGTGGGTGGTCGACGGAATTCTGGTCGCGGAAATTCACGTCTACGGAATTCCTGTCAATGGAATTCGCCTGGCGAAGTTCAAGGCTCGAATTTCGCGTCGGCGAAATTTAGCGTGCGACCCAAGTCGACTTTCTTGTGTGCTTTGTTTTTGTAATGCGCCCTAGTATAAAACTAGAGAGCACAAACCAAAAATTATCTATGTCGATACCACTGCTATGTTTGTGTGTATCTCTGACTATAATCAAGCGTTTCCTGCAACCTTTGGTGTGTTAGAATCTTGCTTCCGAGATCTATAAAGCTGCTATAGTAGTGGAATTCTACAAGGAATACACCAGGGATTTTCTCGCGATGTGTGAACATGTCGACTACGAGTGGATTGCTACGTCGACACCTTGAAGCCGAAGATTTTGCAGGAAATTCTACTTCGCATAATATATAAATTCAACTAAATCATGGCGCTCGTCACGAAGATTGATATCCTGCGCCGTCCGAGGTCGGGGTCCTACTAAGGACATCGTACTCGGGGGCCGACCGAGCACGCCACTGTACATGTTGTCACAACGAACGCAGCTGCCACACCATTTAAGGGGCGTTGCTTCATGTGCGACAGGCCAGGCCACCGCAAGAGTGAATGCCCAGAGGAGCTAAGGCGCTGTGGAGCAGGGCAGGGGAGGGAGTCTGTAAGGCAGGGAACCGCCTACAGCCAGTAGAGTATGGGCCCACTACTGACGAGACTCACTGCTCGCCCGACCCCAGTGACGCTCACCGAGTGACTGCACCGATTCACGCAATCGATCGGACTCGGCTGAATATGGACACGAAAATATAGGGGACAACAGTAAAGGTTTTTATAGACGGAGGGAATGTCACAGTTTAGTTAATACTACGAGTGCAAGGAAATTGCTTCTGTCACTTAGCCGTTGCTTACTGGAGATCGACACATGTTTAGTGGACGCACTTTTAGTGGACGGCACGCCGCTGGCTATACGGGAAAGAGTGGAGAGCGTGAAGGTTCGCCGTGGGGAACATTTCAGGTTTACACAGGAAATGCTCGCGACGACACTATATGTGACCGATATTTTACTCAGACGTGATTGGCTGCGACGCTACAACCCGCGAATTGACTGGACGACAGGCAGGTGCACTATGCGAAGTGGTAGTAACTGGGTCGCATTACCTCGCTGGCAGTCGCATGAGTCTTTAACGGTCCACGTCAACGCCGTCACGATGAGACGGACCGTCGCTTTAGTAGCTGAGGTGTACGTAATGGATGTTGCGGAGATGGGAGAAACCAAGAAGCCGGGCGATTTTCAGACACTACTGGCAGCCATACCGCCCGAGCTACAAGAACTAATGAAGCGGTCCCCCGGGATATTTCCCAATGACCTACAGGAGGGATTGCCACCTCATCGAGCGCAAGACCACCGCATATAGTTAGAACGGAAGGCATAGCCAACTGTACAGCGACAGTTCCGACTGACATAGCCCGAGCTAGACGAACTGAGGAAGCATTTAGATTATCTATTGGATAAAAAGTTCATCCGACCGAGTTCATCACCATTTGCCGCACCAGTATTGTTCACGCCGAAAAAAAGGAGGGTTACGCAAGTGCATCTACTACCGTGCACTGAACAGGGTAACAATCAAGTCATGTTATCCCATCCCCCGTGCATACGAACTCATCGATCAACTACGAACAGCTAGGTTTATTTTTTTAATTGACTTACTGTTGAAATGTATTCGAATACATTTATAAATGCCTATAGTAGAGCCTAGTGTTGTTATCTTAGTTTCCTGCTTAGTGGTGTACCATTTGCCTATTTCCTTGACTATATCTTGTATGCCCTCAATTATTCAATCCTCTTTGGCTGTTCTCTCTCGACATGTTCCTCTCGTCATTCTCGTCCTGCCCCAAAACCCTAGCCCTAACTTACACTACTATTCTGACATGGTATTAGAGTCGTTACGACCCTTGGGCCCACCACCTGCTACCCTGCGCGCCGCCCTCGTGCGGCCCTCCTCTCGACCTTTGGCACGGCCCGTCGCCCGTAGCCCCTAGGCCCCGGCCCGTCGCCCCGCGCTCGTCGCCCCTAGCTCTCGGCCCCGACCCGTCGCTCGCGCCCGTCGCCCCTAGGCCCGTCGCCCCTCGGCCCGTCGCCCCTAGGCCCCGGCCCCGTCGCCCGTCGCTCGCGCCCGACGCCCCTAGGCCCCAGTCCCGGCCCGTCGCCCGTCGCGCGTCGCCCCTACACCCGTCGCCCCTAGACTCCGGCCCCCGGCCCGTCGCTCGCGCCTGCCGCCCCTAGGCCCGTCGGCCCCGTCGCGCGTCGCTTCCCTAGGCCCAGCCCGTCGCCCCACGCCCCTAGGCCCGTCGGCCCCGTCACCCGTCGCTCACCTAGGCCCGGCCCCGTCACTCGACGCCCCTAGGCCCCAGCCCCTAGCCCGTCGCCCCTCGGCCCGTCGCCCCTAGGCCCCGGCCCCGGCCCGTCGCCTGTCGCCCGTTGCCCCTCGGCCCGTTGCCACGGCCCTTCGCCCCTAGGCCCGTCGTCCCTAGGCCGGCCCGTCGCCCCAAGCACGGCCCGTAGGCCCGTTGCTCCTAGCCCGGCCCGTCGCCCCTAGCCCACGCGCCCCGGCCCGTCGCCCGACGCCCCTACGCCCGCGACTGACGCCCCTCCGCCCCCCCCTTCTCCTCCATCCCCCTGCTGCGGGTGCAGCAGTGGGGGGGGGGGGGGGGGGGGGTATGGGGGTGGTGGGCTCTTGGAGGGTAAGGGGGTGGCCGGAATGGATCTGCAGCACCAGCCCCCCCGCCCCCCTTTCTCCTCCATTCCCCTGCTGCGGGTGCAGCAGTGGGGGGGAGGGGATCTGCAGCACCAGCCCCCCCCCCGCCCCCCCCCCTTCTCCTCCATCCCCCTGCTGCGGGTGCAGCAGTGGGGGGGAGGGGATCTGCAGCACCAGCCCCCCCGCCCCCCCCTTCTCCTCCATCCCTCTGCTGCGGGTGCAGCAATGGGGGGAGGGGATTTGCAGCACCAGCCCCCCCGCCCCCCCCCTTCTCCTCCATCCCCCTGCTGCGGGTGCAGCAGTGAGGGGGAGGGTATGGGGGTGGCGGGTGTGAGTAAACTGCTGCCGCCTCTCCTCCTCTCTCTCCCACTGCTGCACATGCCGCTGTGGGGGGGGGGGGGGAGGGTGTGGGGGAGTTGAGGGAGTGGCAGTAGGGATGCTGAGGGGTGTGACAAGGAGGTTTTGGGGAATGGGGGAATTTGTAGGGGGGTGGGCGCAGTGAAGCCAGCAGCTCCAGTCGCCCGTGAGACCGTTGCACCAGTTGCCCGTGAGCCTGTTGCTCCTGTAGCCCGTGAGTCAGTTGCTCCTGCCGCTCGCTTAGCCGCGGAGCCAGTTACTCCAGTTGCCCGTGTGCCAGTTGCTCCATTTGCCAGTGTGCCAGTTGCTCCAGTTGCCCGAGTGCCAGCAGCTTCAGCCGCCACCCACCACCCCCTCTCCTCTCATGGTCCCTCCTCCTCTTCACTTGCCCTCTCCTTCCTTCGCTGCGCCTGGTGTACCACTTCAGGGGGTGTCCTTGTACTGGTTCCTGCAGCTAACAGTTTAGGGGGTGTGTTAAACTTATGTTTATTATATAAACTGTTTGCTGTAGTTACTGTACTGTTTGAGGTATTTCCTGTAGGTGATGCACCTCTCTTGTTTCCTATATGTTTCCAACTTCCTATAGTGAAACCCCTCACTTTCTCGATTTTCTCCTTTGCATGAACTCTCTCGACATCCTTGGCTAGCCATGGCTCCTACTATCTTGACATGGTATTAGAGTGCGGTTCTACCTAGGACCTAATCTCAATGGGCCCACCAATCCCACCATCTCATATGGCGGCCTATTTTTCTGCACCGTTTCGTCACCCTGCGGCCCCCCTGTCGCTCCTCGTTGTTTCGTCGCCCCGCGGCCCCGTCGCCCGCGGCCTCGCCTGCACCGTCGCCAGCCCCGCGCACGCTCGTCGCGCCGCCCTTGCGCCTGCCCGTCGACTGCGCCACCGTCTGCCCGACGTGCTGCACCCGCGACCCCCTGGCCAGCTCAAAGCTTCCCCCCCACGCCCCACTCGTCACGCCCCAGCATGTTACCCCACCCGCCCTCCTGTCGGCCCCGCTGTTGCTGCCGAGTTTCCTCCTGCCGTGGGGGGGGAGGGGGGTGAGTTGGGGGTGGTGGCCGTGAGTGGGGGTGACGGGGGTGGATGCAGCTGCGGCTCCCGCCAGTTATGCTGCTCGTGCAACCGAGGAGGGGGAGGGGGGAGGGTGTGGAGGTGGCGGGAATGTACCCGAAGGAACCAGCCCCTGCCCTCCTCTCTACTCTCTCTCCCTCCAGCGCCTGTCGTTGTGGGGGAAAGGGGGGGGTGTGAGGGGGTGGCGAGAGAGATTCTGCTGAGCCAGCAGCCGCCCCTCCTCCTCTCTCTCTCACAGCCGTGCGTGCCACTGTGGGGGGGAGGGTGAGGCGGTGGCGGAAGTCAGCCTGGCATCTGCAGCTGCCGCCTGCTGCTACCGTGGCACCTCCAACTGCCGCCCCTGCCTCCACCTGCTGTTTCTTTCGCTGTCTGGTGCTGATGAGCAGCAGGTGCTGCCATTGAGCCCTACTGTGCCGCCGCCTCTTGCCGCCGCACGCTCCTGCTCTCCAGGCGGCCTGCCGCCACATGCACCTGCTTCTGCTGCTTCTACCTTGGCTGAGGGGTTGGTGCAGCTGAATCTGCCACCACTGCACCGGTTGCCACTGCTCTTGCCTGCTGTTGCTGCTTTCTCTGCACTTGGAGTACCTCTGCAGGAGGTGTACTGTACACGGTTCCAACTGTAGGCATTTAGGGGGTGTGTTGAAATGTATTCGTATACATTTATAAATGCCTACAGTAGAGCCTAGTGTAGTTATCTTAGTTTCCTGCTTAGTGGTGTACCATTTGCCTATTTCCTTGACTATATCTTGTATGCCCTTAATTATTCAATCCTCTTTGGCTGTTCTCTCTCGACATGTTCCTCTCGTCATTCTCGTCCTGCCCCAAAACCCTAGTCCTAACTTACACTACTATTCTGACACTTACGCGGCTGTTACCACCAAATTCGAGACGAACCAACGGAATGCGCCAAGACAACTTTTAGAAACTAGGTATGGGTCTTTCGAGGTTACACAGTGATGCCATTCGGGCTGACCAATGCGCCCGCAACTATTCAGATGACAATGGACGAGGCGTTTAGCCACTCTTAGATGAGCAGCATTTAGCGGACCTGGAAGCAGTATTCAAAAATTTAGATGAGCATCGACTATTGAGAAAGGTTTCCAAGTGTGAGTTTTTTCAGGACAGGCTAGAATTTTCGGGACACGTTATTTTGGAGGCTGGAGTAGAGATCGACCTCAAAAGGTTAGACACGGTTCGAGCATGGCATCCACTGACGAACATCATGGAGCTGCTTAGTTTTTTTGGTTTTGTTAATTATGTGCCCCTGTTCGTCCCCGACACGGCACGGTTAACTGCCCCACTGACGGACCTACTGAGGAAGGGGGTCACTTTTACGTGGGGGGAGAAAGAGCATGATGCCTTCTCTTCCCTGAAAAAAGGTTCTCTGTTCACTGCCCATGCTACGCATCACCGACCCACACCGCCCATTCGAAGTGGTTCCCGACGCCAACGACATCGCCATTGGAGCCGTACTGCTAAAGGGTTTCAGCAATGGCTTACAGCCCATCACATACGAATCACGAAAACTGCACGCGCACAAAAAGAATTTCCCGATCCATGAACGCGAAATGTCGCGGACGTGCACGCGTTCAAATTGTGGCGCTGTTACTTGACCAGCGCAGACGTACGGATAGACCACCGATCACTACAGTACCTTCGCGCGCAACCCCACCTGTCAGAAGAATGAACGAGAATGAATGAACTATGAAAGAGTTGGGTACAAGTACTAACCCTAATTGGGTTGTACCCCTAATGGGCTACCCCACTAAAGCCTACACAAATGTAAGCAATATAACATTCTGACACCACCTTAACCCACGATAGATCGGCTGGCACGAGTTCCTCAAGTCAAACTTCCACTATACGGTCATCTATAAAAAGGGTGCCTCGAATATCGCTGATGCACTAACCCGCCCGATTGACCAAATACATGCAATACTACTCGCTCAGACCAGCCTACTGCTCACTGGACTATTTACCCGCGGTTATCAAACAGACCCATTCTTCGCAGGAGGAAACTCGCAACAGTTCGCAACAACACGACGGACATACTACATAAAAGCTGGCACCGATCGCTGTGAGAATAGTAGGCGAGAATGATGGACTAGGAAAAGGGAAGGGGTACAAGTAGAATGTCGAGAGAAATTTGTACCCCCTAAGGCTAAACCCACTATAGCCTAGACAACTATAAACACATAAACTAAGCCTAGATATAACTAAGCATATATGTTTGACACACCCCCATAGGCGAAGTGGGGGATAGCCAGAACAAGCAATGGTCACAAGACCAGTCAAGAGAAGAAGCAAAGCAAAGCAAGCTCAGGGTGGATCACAAAGTCACCACACAGTCCGAGCACAAGCAAAGGGCCACAAGGCCAGTTCACATGCAGAGTTATATAAAGAGAACAAACAATACAGTGATCATACCCTAACAAGTGCAAGCATGCAGGTATATAGATAGATCACAGTACAGGCAGAGTCAGGCAGTAAGTAAGTGAGGCAACGTAGGCACAAGGCCTAGCACAGTAACAAAGCGCTGATGGTCACCAGGCGGAAGTGCCTTGGTGAAGACATCAGCAGTGTTGGCCCGAGTGGCCACGTACGCTAGACGAAGCTGACCACGCTGCTGCAACTCTCGAGCAAGGAAGTATCGCAGAGCGATGTGCTTCGTTCTGTGCCCCAGTCTGTGCTCCTGACACAAGGCTATCATGGCCTTGTTGTCTACGTACAGGACTGGAGGCGAACGAGGCTGCTCTCCCAAGTCGGTCAGCAAGTAGGTGAGCAAGCGTAGCTCCTGAGCAGCCATGGCTCCGGCGTAGATCTCAGCCTCACAGCTGGAGCTGAGAACTGAAGACGAGCGGGTAGACCGCCAAGAAACCGAGCCGGACCCAAGGCTGAAGGTGTAACCCTGCGACGACCTCTGCATAGCTGAGTCGTCAACCCAGGAGGCGTCTGCGTGACCAGTGAGGACAACAGGACCTCGTCCACCAAGCACAAGCCCCATGCCCGACGTACTACACAAGTAACGCAGTACCCTCTTCGCAGCATCCCAGTGCACCTTTCGGTGCCTACCGGGAGCCACGTAGCGAGCAAGGAGGCTGAGAGGGTACGCGAGGTCAGGTCGAGTGCAAGTCATCAGGTACATGAGGCAACCCACAAGCTCTGGGTACGGACCACTCGGCTCTACGGACTCGTCCGAAGGTGGAGCTGAGAGCGAGTGGCTGGTAGACAGAGGAGTGAGCTGTGGCGAGGAGTACTGGAAGCCGAAGCGCTGAAGGACCTGGTGCACCATGTGTGACTGAGTCAGTGTGATGGTGCGCCGTGCTCTGTCCCGGGTGATCTGCAGGCCAAGGTAGCTGCGCAGTTCACCCAGGTCAGTGCAGGTATGTCTCTTCTGCAGCTCGGACTTCACTAGGGTCAGTGCCTCAGTGTCAGCCGTGGCAAAGACGAGGTCGTCGACGTACACTAGGACGTAGAACGGCGACAGCGAGGTGTCGGTGCGTAGAAACAACGATGGGTCTGCTGTAGAAGGAACAAACCCAAGAGCCGCAAGTGTAGTCCTGAGTGTGTCGTGCCACTCGCGAGGCGCCTGGCGGAGACCGTAGACTGGCCGGCGGAGGCTCCACCGGGTACCTGTAGGAAACGACCCAATGAAACCAGGTGGTCGGCGCAGCCAGATCTCCTCGTGCAGGCTGCCCTGCAGGAAAGCAGTACTGAAGTCCAGGGAGTGTAGCTCGTAGTCACGCTGAGCAGCTACGTGCAGCAACACCCAAAGAGTAGTCATCTTCGGGGTGGGGGAGAAGGTCTGGAAGTAGTCAACTCCCTGTCGCTGACTGAAACCTCGAGCAACGTAGCGCGCCTTGAAGGCAGGCGGAGAACCCGGCGGCCGCTTCACCCTGAAAATCCACATGCCATCGACTATGTTCACCCCAGGTGGGGGAACCTCGTCGACGTAAGTGCCTGTGGACTTTGAGGATGCCATCTCGGCATCCATTGCTGCCTGCCACTGAGATGAGTAAGGACCCGTAATCGCCTCTGCGTAAGAGCGTGGGGTCGGGATGTCAGGAGCATCCGGGTCTCCCTCAGGGGCAAGCAGCAAGGAGGCGAAACGAGGTACAGCAGCTGCAAGACACTCAAAGTCCTCCTGCCCGTCCTCAAGGACGTCCGTGCCAAGAGCACACTCACCCCCGACGGACGGAGGACTGGCAGGCACAGACTCAGCAACTAGAGCAGAGGCGTAGTCGAGACGGCAGGCAGCAGCAAAGTCAAGTAGCTCAGCAACGAGAGCAGAAGCAGCAACAGACTCAAAGGACGGGTCAGTGACAGCAGTGGCAAGGAGACGAGCGACTGTGGGACTGGCAGCACGCGCTCGGTCAGACTCAGGGTCAGGGACCGCAGGAAGAGAGGACGCAGGAGGAGCACGCAGAGGAACACGCAGTGGAACAGAGGAAGGACGGAGTGCCATGGTGTGTGTGCCTGGGACAGGAGGAGGACGCGAATGAGGAGCCCGACGAGCATTGCGAACAGGCAAGACAAGACGAGACGCAGGCTCACGACGCTCTGTAAGACCTCCGGACTGCTCAGTGTAAGGAGAGGGAACAGGCAGTGGGGAGGCTGGCTGTAACGGCGGCTGCGACTGGTCAGGCGGTGCACACAGGAAGGGAGGAGGAAGACCAGTAGAAGACGGGACACCAAGAACCTGCTGAAGCAGGGGAACGAAGTACGGGCGCGGCCGCACAGTGCCTCCAGCACCTCCAGCTCCAGGGTGAACAGCTCCAGCTCTTGCACCTCCAGCGCCTCCTGCGCCAGGGCCTCCAACTCCAGCTACTCCAGCTCCAACGCCTCCAGCACTAGCTGCTCCAGGCTCCGTAGGATCTCCAACTCAAGTAGTAACATCAGCACCTCCAGCTCCAGCGCCTCCAAGCTCGCCAGCTCCGGGAGCCCCACTCCGACGGTGTGCGTGCTGAACAAGCCACTCACGCAGCTGCTGCAAGGACAGTCGCGGTGAAGCACCAGCAGGACCTCCAGACGAAGCAGTACCCCGAGGCTCAGTACCCCCAGACTCCGCACCCTCCGACTCAGCACCCTCAGGCTCCGCACCCTCCGACTCAGCACCCCCATGCTCAACACCCTCAGGCTCAGCACCCCCAGACCCAGCACCCTCAGACCCCGCACCCCCCGGCTCCGCACCCCCAGACACAGCACCCCCAGACGCAGCACCTGGAGCAGCACCTGAGACGACAGCTACCTGAACAAGCACAGTATCAGGGGGAGGGTCTACCTGAGACACTCCCGAGAGAGCAGGACCCTGGGGCGGGAGGGGGTCTACCGGAGGCGGACCGGGAGCAAGGAAGGGCGGCGGGGGCGGGGAAGGGGCAGAGCGGTAGGGGAAGTGACGGTAGAAGGGAACCGACTCGTCGAACGTGACGTCCTGAGAAGGGAGGACACGGCGCGAGGTGGGGTGGTAAAACTGCCAGCCAGGCGCATCAGGGACAAAGCCAAGGAAGACGCAGGGAATAGCGCGAGCGGAGAGCTTGTCCGCTGACGTATCGCGAACAAAGGCACGAGAACCCCAGACCCGGAACACCGACGCATCGCCAACCTTCCCCGTCCAACGCAGTGTGGGCGAGGTCTCCGGCAAAGAGACACGGGGCCAAAGGTTGAGCTGATGCGCAGCGTACCGGACCGCAAACGGCCACAGAAAATGGGGAGCGGCCGCATGAATCATGGAGGTACGAGCGACCTCCATGACTAAGCCAATGCGGCGCTCAGCAATCCCATTTTGCTGAGGGGAGTCCGGAAGCGTGAACAACTGGGTGACGCCCTCCCCACGACAAAAGCCCCGCAAGAGGTCGGAAGAGAACTCACCACCTCTGTCAGAGTGCAGACGCAGGACAGGAAGGTCCTGGCCGAAACGCTCACGCAGCTGGAGACGGACTGTGCGGATCCAAGGGATCAAGACAGCAGAGACTTCACCCTTGCTGCGCAAGGGGAAAACTGTGGTGTATCGCGTGTAGACGTCAACTACCAGCAGAAAGTAGCGCTCGCGGCCCTGTCCACTGACGCGGGCTGGGCCCCACATGTCCATGTGGAGGGTCTGCAGGGGAGCAGTCGTCGGGGGAAACGAGGAGGAGTGAGGAGCGGCGCGCTGCCGTCCCTCGACGCAAGGAAGACAGGGCGGGGCAGGCGAGGGCGGCAGGGGAGGCAGAGACCTGGGGAGACCAGAGACAAGGAGACGGGAGTGCATGCCACGAAGGCGTGGCAGGGAGGGGTGACCCAGGCGGTGGTGCCAAAGAAGAGTCTGGTGCGACAGGAGGTGACACGAGCAAGAGGCGGCTACCTGACCTGACGCGGACACCTGAGCAGACGCAGCGACCTGGGGAGGCTCGGTAGCCAGTGTGTACAGACTCGACCCTGGCCGACGAGTGAACGTAGCCAGGTGACGCCCCGTCCGCGTGCACGTGCATATCGACACACGCTGACCCCCAGGAGTGGTGGTAGTGACCATCGCATCCTGAAGGGCAGCGGTACTCACCAAGTTCGTAGAGAACGAGGGGAGGTGAAGACCTGACAGTGAGCCGGACGGAACCGCCGGACACGGGAGGACAGTGGAGGAACTGGCAACGACCGGGCCCCCAGAGGGGTTAGCCAGTCTGACCGGAACAGGTGCAGGAAGAGGAGTAAGAGTGGTGCTGTCACGAAAGAAACAGCGCGAGGCGCCGGAGTCTAACGTGAAGGTGTGCAGGGCCTCAGCAGGCGCAGTACCAGGGGGATTACCAGACGCACTAGCACCTAGAGCAGCAGCGGCTATACCTGGGTCAGGTGGCACACACCAGTAACAGTCACGTTCAGCACTAAAAGACAATGCATACATGGCAGAGATAATAACATCAAAGTCTAGGTCAAAGATGGCAACTCCCGACCTAAGCAACTCCGCCCAGCGAGGGCGCTCGACGTCATCACCAAACTCAGTGCGCCAGGCGTCGTCAAGGCGGGCAAAGCAGCGGCGCTCAGTGTGAAACCGCCCACATGTCTTGCCCGCACGGGCACCCGTGCGAATGACATACGGGCAGATCTCACTACAATCGCCCGCCCCACGCTGAACCAACCACTCACGGAGTTGCTGAGGCGTCTGAGTCTCGCTCCGACGCTGCTGCTGCTGGCCCCGACCACCACCAGAGCCTCCACGCTGAGGTCCAGACCGACCACCACTGGTCCCACCGCCTCTACTGCCGCCACTCCCTCTGCTGCCTCCACCGCCGCCACCAGAGCCTCCACCTCCGCCACCGGTCCCACCGCCGCCACCACCTCCACCGCCTCCGCCTCCTCTACCACTGCCCCCACTACCACTCCCACTGCCACCTCCACCACCACCGCTGCCTCCTCCACTACCCCGGCCACCCTTGCCCTTGCTGTTGCGGCGCTTCGTACTAGTCGAAGCAGCACCGACGTCCTCAGGAATAGAGACGTCTGCAGCAGCAGCAGAGGCGAAGGAGGAGGAAAGGGGGGAGGGGGAGCACCCCTCAAAGAAGGGTGAGCGCGGGGTGCCACGAGCAGCACCTACAGCAACTGCACTAGTCTCAGCTGTGAGGAGATGCTGCTCGAGGAGGTCAACAGTGAGGGAAGTGGGGTCGAGGGTGAGGAAGTGGTCCCTGACAGAGCGAAGGGAGTCAGGGAGGCGAGAGACTATGAAGTAGAGGGTGAGGAACATGGGGGGCTGGTTTGTGGAAAGGAACTCAGCAGGAACGGTAGCGCGGTAGCGAGTGTCGCTAGTGCGCAGGTGGGTAATCAGGTCCGCTACTATGGCAAAAGCCGACAGCTCAGGGAACAGGTAGGGCAGTAGTAGTCTGCCTAGAGCAGCAGTCGCAGGGGAGGAGTAGCGAGCAACGACAGCGTCGTACAAGGTCTGTGCTGTCCTGTGCTCGCCAAAGTGAGCACAATCTGTTGCGGGCAGGTGGTTGCGAATGGCCAAGCGGGCAGTAGCGTCACGAGACAGCCACTGGGAACGAGTCGAAACGTCAGCTGTGGCGGGAGGGGCTGGAGCGGCACCGGACACGTGGTCAAACAGTGAGACACTATCCTGACTGTCGCTCAGTAGGTATAGTTGCAGATCGTCGTGCCACGTGTCAAAAGCTACAGGTCTACCCTCCGGGTCGAACGGGAGAACTCGAAGCGACGCCATAGGGGCCGAGGAGCCTGGGGGCCGCGGGGCCAAACAAGAGGCCGGGGGTCTAGGGGAGCCGAGAGGCCTAGGGGGGGGGCCGAGGGGCCAAAAAAGAGGCCAGGGGGCCGGGCGCCGGGCTCGGAAGTGGGGCCGAGGGGCCTAGGGGCCGCGGGGCCAAACAAGGGGCCGGGGGGCCTAGGGGGGCCGAGGGGCCTGGGGGGCCGAGGGGCCAAACAAGGGGCCGGGGGGGCCAGGCGCCTGTCTCTGAGATGGGGCCGAGTGGCCTAGGGGCCGCGGGGCCAAACAAGGGGCCGGGGGGCCGGGCACCGGTCTCTGCGGTGGGGCCGAGTGGCCTAGGGGCCGCGGGGCCAAGCAAGGGGCCAGTGGGCCTAGGGGGGGGGCCGAGGGGCCTAGGGGGCCGAGGGTCCAAACAAGGGGGGGGGCCGGGGGGCCGGGCGCCAGTCTCTGAGGTGGGGCCGAGGGGTCTAGGGGCCGCGGGGCCAAACAAGGGGCCGAGGGGCCTAGGGTTTGCCGAGGGGCCTTGGGGGCCGAGGGGCCAAACAAGGGGCCGAGGGGCCTAGGGGGGCCCGAGGGGCCTAGGGGGCCGAGGGGCCAAACAAGGGGCCGAGGGGCCTAGGGGGGGCCGAGGGGCCTAGGGGGCCGAGGGGCCAAAAAAGGGGCCGGGGGGCCGGGCGCCAGTCTCTGAGGTGGAGCCGAGGGGCCTAGGGGGCCGCGGGGCCAAACAAGGGGCCTAGGGGGCCGAGGGGCCTAGGGGGGGGCCGAGGGGCCTAGCGGGCCGAGGGGCCAAAGCAGATACAGGGCCGGGCGCTGGGCAGGTACAGGGCCTGGCGCTGGGCAGGTACGGGGCCGGGCGCTGGGCAGGTACGGGGCCGGGCGCTGGGCAAGTACGGGGCCGGGCGCAGGCAGGAGACGAGGCCGGGTGCGGGCTAGGTACGGGCCGGGCGACAGGCTAGGTACGGGCCGGGCGACGGGCTAGGTACGGGCCGGGCGCGGGCGACGAAGTCGACGGGGCCAGCGGGGCCGAGGCGACGGGCTAGGTACGAGCCGGGCGACGGGCTAGGTACGAGCCGGGCATCGGGCTAGATACGGGCCGGGCGTCGGGCTAGGTACGGGCCGGGCGCGGGCAGGAGACGGGGCCGGGCGCGGGCTAGGTACGGGCCGGGCGACGGGCTAGGTACGGGCCGGGCGCGGGCGACGAAGTCGACGGGGCCAGCGGGGCCGAGGCGACAGACTAGGTACGGGCCGGGCGCGGGCGACGAAGTCGACGGGGCCAGCGAGGCCGAGGCGACGGGGCCAAGGGGCCGAGCCTAGGGGCTAGGGGCGACACCAAGGGGCGACGGGCCGGGGCCTAGGCTAGCAGGGCAGTAGGTGGTGGGCCCAATAACATTAGGTCCTAGGACTAATTGCTCTTAATACCATGTGAGAATAGTAGGCGAGAATGATGGACTAGGAAAAGGGAAGGGGTACAAGTAGAATGTCGAGAGAAATTAGAACCCACTATAGCCTAGACAACTATAAACACATAAACTAAGCCTAGATATAACTAAGCATATATGTTTGACAATCGCATCTGGTTACCAAGCTATACATTACCGCAAGAAAAATTGCTACAGGAGGCATACGATGGAGTCACCTCAGGACATTTTGAGGTAAAAAAGACACGACAGCAGCTGAAACTGTACTACTATTGGCTCGAGATGTTGACCGACGTGCAACGACACGTAGCATCATGTCCCACATGCCAGCTCATGAC
Source organism: Closterium sp. Naga37s-1 (assembly GCA_947471745.1). Classification (NCBI taxonomy): domain Eukaryota; kingdom Viridiplantae; phylum Streptophyta; class Zygnematophyceae; order Desmidiales; family Closteriaceae; genus Closterium; species Closterium sp. Naga37s-1. Next base: position 1,084,440 of record CANJKZ010000195.1, on the reverse strand, counting down.
GTCATCACGACAACGACCGGCAGGGCAGTTACAGCTGATACCACCCCAAGAGCATGCTTGGCAGCAAGTGACGATGGACTTCGTCACAGGGTTAACGGTTGGAGCAAGTGGGAACAACGCGATCCTAGTCGTCGTCGATCGGCTGACAAAAATGGCCCATTTTGTGGCCTGCAAAAGGCCAATCTCAGCCAAAGAAATGGACCGACTCTTCATCGCCACGTCGTTCGACTACACGGGATACCCGCGGCGATCATCGGCGACCGCGACACGAAATTCACCAGCAACTTCTGGCGGAACATGTGGCAGCATTTCGGCATACGACTGCAATTCAGTTCATCATACCACCACGAAACCGGCGATCAAACGGAGCGGACCAATCAGACCATGGGGCAGTTAATCCGAGCCACGTGCGACGACCAAGCAACTTGGTAGCAGCTGTTGCCACTCATCGAGCTCGCATACAACAATTTCACGCCAGCCATGACGCAGCAGTCGCCACTCTACCTCAACTACGAATAGAACCCCACCATGCCCATGACGCCGAACCTCGACAACCCAGTCCTTCGCATGCAACGGTTCGCTGAAATTCTACTGGCCGCCCAGACCCGAGCAGCAGACGCAATAAAAACACCAAACATCATTACTACGCGCAATGTCGATCGCAACCGCCGCCCCGTCACCACTAGCCCGACAACCTCGTATTACTTGACACTCAGAACCTCCGCCTACCCACCACTCCGAAATTACGCCCACGATATTGTCAGAAGAATGAACGAGAATGAATGAACTATGAAACAGTTGGGTACAAGTACTAACCCCAATTGGGTTGTACCCCTTATAGGCTACCCCACTATAGCCTACACAATATAAGAAATACAACATTCTGACACAACCCCATAGGCAAAGTGGGAGAGAACAAGCGGTCGCAAGACCAGTCAAGAAAAGCAAAGCAAGCTCAGGGTGGATCACAAAGTCACCACACAGTCCGAGCACAAGCAAAGGGCCACAAGGCCAGTTCACATGCAGAGTTATATAAAAGAGAACAAGCAATAGAGTGATCATACCCTAGCAAGTGCAAGCATGCAGGTATATATATGGATCACAGTACAAACAAAGTCTCGTAGTAAGCAAGTGAGGCAAAGTAGGCACAAGGCCTAACACAGTAGAGAAGCGCTGATGATGACCAGGCGGAAGTGCCTTGGTGAATATATCAGCAGTGTTGGCCCGAGTGGCCACGTACGCAAGACGAAGCTGGCCACGGTGCTGCAACTCTCGAGCAAGTGCTAATAACCATCGCATCCTGGAGGGCAGCTGTACTCACCAAGTTCGTAGTGAACGAGGGGAGGTGAAGGCCTGACAGTGAGCCAGACGGAACCGCCGGACACGGGAGGACAGTGGAGGAACAGGCAACGACCGGGCCTCTGGAGGGGTCAGCCAGTTGGACCGGGACAGGTGCAGGAGAGGAGTGAGAGTGGTGCTGTCACGAAAGAAACATCGTGAGGCACCTAAGAAACAGCAAAGGGCCACAAGGCCAGTTCACGTACTGAGTTATATATATAACACAAACAATACAGTGATCATACCCTAGCAAGTGGAAGCATGCAGGTATATATATAGATCACAGTACAAGCAAAGTCACGCAGTGAGCAAGTGAGGCAAAGTAGGCACAAGGCCTAACACAGTAGAGAAGCACTGATGATCACCAGGCGGAAGTGCCTTGGTGAATATATCAGCAGTGTTGGCCCTAGTGGCCACGCACGCAAGACGAAGTTGGCCACGCTGCTGCAACTCTCGAGCAAAGAAGTATTGCAGAGCGATGTGCTTCGTTCTGTGCTCCAGTCTGTGCTCCTGTCACAAGGCAATCATGGCCTTGTTGTCTACGTACAGAACTGGAGGCGAAACAGGTTGCTCTCCCAATTCAATCAGCAGGTAGGTGAGCCAGCGTAGCTCCTGTGAAGCCATGGCCCTGGCGTAGAGCTTAGCCTCACAACTGGAGCTGAGAACTGAAGACGAGCGGGTAGACCGCCAGGAAACAGAGCCGGAACCGAGGCTGAAGGTGTAACCCTATGACGACCGCTGCGTAGATGAGTTGTCAACCCAAGAAGCGTTTGCGTCACCAGTGAGGACAACTCGACCCCGTCCTCCAAGCACGAGCCCCATGCTCGACGTACTGCACAAGTAACGCAGTACCCTCTTCGCAGCATCCCAGTGCACCTTTCGGTGCCTACCGGGATCCACGTAGCGAGCCAGAAGGCTGAGAGGGTACGCGAGGTCAGGTCGTGTGCACGTCATTAGGTACATGAGGCAACCCACAAGCTCTGGGTACGGACCACTTGGCTCTACGGACTCGTCCGAAGGTGGAGCTGAGAGCGAGTGGCCGGTAGACAGAGGAGTGGGCTGTGGCGAGGAGAACTGCCGAAGCGCTGAAGGACCTGGTGCACCATGTGTGACTGAGTCAGTGTGATGGTGCGCCGTGCCCTGTCCCGGGTGATCTGCAAGCCAAGATAGCTGCGCAGTTCACCCAGGTCAGTGCAATAGTGTCTCTTCTGCAGCTCCGACTTCACAAGGGTCAGTGCCTCAGTGTCAACAGTGGCAAAGACAAGGTCGTCAACGTACACGAGGACATAGAACGGCGGCACCGAGGTGTCGGTGCGTAGGAACAGCGACGGGTCAGCAGTAGAAGGAGTAAACCCCAAAGCCGCAAGTGTAGTCCTCAGTGTGTCGTGCCACTCGCGAGGCGCCTGGCGGAGACCATAGACTGGCCGCCGGAGGCTCCACTGGGTACCTGCAGGAAACCACCCGGTGAAGCCAGGTGAGCGGCGCAGCCAGATCTCCTCGTGCAGGCTGCCCTGCAAGAAAGCAAGGACCTGGGGGGGGAGGGGGTCTACCGGAGAGAGACCTGGAGCAAGGAAGAGTGGCGGGGGTGGGGGAGGAGGAAAGTGGTAGGGGAAGAGACGGTAAAAGGGAACCGACTCGTCAAAAGTGACGTCCTGAGAGGGGAAGACACGGCGCGAGGTGGGGTGGTAAAACTACCAGCCAGGCGCATCAGGGGAAAAGCCAAGGAAGATGCAGGGAATAGCGCGGGTGGAGAGCTTGTCCGCAGACGTATCGCGAACAAAGGCACGAGAACCCTAGACCCGGAACACCGACGCATCGCCAACCTTCCCCGTCCAACGCAGTGTAGGCGAGGTCTCCGGCAAGGAGACACGGGGCCAGAGGTTGAGCTGATGCGCAGCGTACCGGACCGCAAACGGCCACAGAAAATGGGGAGCAGCCGCATGGATCATGGAGGTACGAGCGACATCCATGACTAGGCCAATGCGGCTCTCAGCAATCTCATTTTGCTGAGGGGAGTCCGGAAGCATAAACGACTAGAGAATGCCCTCCCCACGACAAAAGTCCCACAAGAGGTCGGAGGAGAACTCACCACCTCTGTCAGAGTGCAGACGTAGGACAAGAAGGTCCGTACGGAACCGCTCGCGAAGCTGGAGACGGACAGTGCGGATCCAAGGGATCAAGACATCAACCAAATAACCCTTGCTGCGCAAGGGGAAGACCGTGGTGTACCGCGTGAAGTCATCAACAACCAGCAGAAAGTAGCGCTCGCGGCCCTGTCCACTGACGCGGGCTGGGCCCCACACGTCCATGTGGAGAGTCTGCAGGGGAGCAGTCGTCGGGGGAAACGAGGAGGAGTGAGGAGCGGCGCGCTGCCGCCCCTCGACGCAGGGAAGGCAGGGTGGGGCAGGCGAGGGCGGGAGGGGAGGCAGAGACGTGGGAAGACCAGAGACAAGGAGGCGGGAGTGCATGCCACGAAGGCGTGGGAGGGAGGGGTCACCCAGGCGGTGGTGCCACAGAAGGGTCTTGTGCAACAGGAGGCGACACGAGCAAGGGGGTGCTACCTGACCTGAGGCGGACACCTGAGCAGACGCAGCTACCTGAGGAGGCTCGGTAGCCAGTGTGTACAGACTCGACCCTGGCCGACGAGTGAACGTGGCCAGGTGATGGCCCGTCCGTGTACACGTGCAGATCGACACACGCTGACCCCCAGGAGCGGTAGTAGTGACCATCGCGTCCTGGAGGGCAGCGGTACTCACCAAGTTCGTAGAGAACGAGGGGAGGTGAAGGCCTGACAGGGAACCGGACCGAACCGTTGGACACGGGAGCACAGTGGAGGAACGGGCGAGGACTGGGCCCCCGGAGGGGTCAGCCAGCCTGACCGGTACATGTGCAGCGAGAGGAGTGAGGGTGGTGTTGTCGCGAAAGAAACAGTGTGAGGCACCTGAGTCAAGTGTGAAGGTGTGCAAGGACTCAGCAGGCGCAGTACCAGGGAGAACAGACTCACTAGCACCTAGAGCAGCAGCCTCTATACCTGGGTCAGGCGGCACACACAGGTAACAGTCACCCTCAGCACTAGCAGACAAGGCATACATAGCAGCAAGGATAGCATCAAAGTCTAGGTCAAAGATCGCAACACCAGTCCTAAGCAGTTCTGCCCAGCGGGGGCGCTCGGCCTCGTCACCAAACTCTGCGCGCCAAGCGTCGTCGAGGCGGGAGAAGCAGTGGTGCTGAGTGTGAAGCTTCCCGCATGTCTGACCAGCACGGTCACCCGTGCGAATGACATACGGCCAGCTAACACTACCCCCAGACGCCCCACGCTGAGCAAACCACTCACGAAGCTGCTGGGGCGACGGGGTCTCGCTCCGACGCTGCTGCTGCTGCCTCTGGCCTCCTCCAAAACCATCACGCGGAGCTCCAGTCCGACCGCCACCACCCCCACCGCTGCCACTACCGCCACTCCCACCGCTGCCTCCACCGCCGCCACCAAAACCCCCACTCCCGCCACCACTCCCACCGCTGCCACCACCTCCACTGCCTCCACCACCTCCACAGCTGCCCCCACCACCACCCCCGCTGCCACCGCCACTACCCCTGCCACCCTTGCCCTTGCTGCTGCGGCGCTTTGCACTAGCAGAAGCGGCTCTGACGTCCACAGCACCAGGGACGTTAGCAGCAGCAGTAGTGGTGTAGGAGGAACCAAGGGGGGAGGGGGAGCACCCCTCAAAGAAGGGCGTGCGTGGAGTGCCACGAGCAGCACCTACATCGACTACAGTAGTCTCAGCTGCAAGTTTGTGCTGCTCGAGTAGGTCAACAGTGAGGGCTGTGGGGTCAAGGGCGAGAAAGTGGTCCCTGACAGAGCGAAGAGAGTCAGGGAGGCGGGTGACTATGAAGTAAATATTGATGTACATCGGGGGTGGGTTCTTTGCAAGAAACTCTGCTAGGAGGGGGGCGTGGTAGCGAGCATCGCTAGTGCGAAGGTGGGAAACTAGGTCCTCTACTGTGGCAAAGGCGGACAGCTCGGGGAACAGGTAGGGCAGTAGCAGGCGGCCTAGAGCAGCAGTGGCAGGCGAGGAGTAGCGAGCGACGACAGCGTCGTACAGTACCTGTGCTGTCCTGTGCTGTCAGAAGTGAGTGCATTCGGCCAAAGGAAGGTGGCTGCGAATGGCTAAGCGGGCAGCAGCCTCGCGAGTAAGCCACTGTGAGCGGGTCGCATTGTCAGCTGTGGCGGGTGGGGCGGGAGCGGCGCCAGACGTGTGGTCAAACAACGAAACAATGTCCCTAGAGTCGCTCAGTAGGTACAGCTGCAGGTCATCGAGCCACGTGTCAAACTGTAGGGGTCGTCCCTCATGATCGAACGCTAGCACGTGGAGAGAGGCCATAGTGGCGCAGCACGCAGAGCGAGGAGAAGCAGAGCTGCGCAGAGTACAGGGCAGGCAGCAGCAAAGGGGCAGTGAGAGGGCCGCAAGGGGCGGCTAGCAGAGTAGCAGGGGCGGCGAGAGGGCCACCAAGGGCGGCGCGCGGGGCTGCAAGTGCGGCTCGCGGGCTGCAGGGTCGACTGGCGCGGGCCTAGGGGCGACAAGCGCGGGCCTAGAGGCGACGGGCGACGGGCTGTGGTGTAGGAGCGTCGGTCGCGGACGTAGGGGCGTCGGGCGACGGGCCGGGGCGCCTGGCCTAGGGGCGACGGGCCTACGGGCCGGGCTAGGGGCGACGGGCCTAAGGGCGAATGGCCAGGGTGACGGGCCTAGGGGCAACGGGCCGGGCTAGGGGGGACGGGCCTACGGACCAGTCTAGGGGCGACGGGCCGGCCTAGGGCGACGGTCCTAGGGTCGACGGGGCACCAAGGCCGAGGGTCGACGGGGCGGGTCGCGGGGGCAGGGTCGACGGGGCGCGCGGGCCTAGGGTCGACGGGGCCGGCGCGACGGGCCTAAGGGGTGACGGGCCGGGGTAGGGGCGACGGGCCTACGGGCCGGGCTAGGGGCGACGGGCCGGCCTAGGGGCGACGTGCCTAGGGGCGACGGGCCGGGGCGATGGGCCTAGGGGCGACGGGCCTACGGGCCGGGCTAGGGGCGACGGGCCTAGGGGCGACGGGCCGGTCTAGGGGCGGCTAGTGGGGCAGCGCAGTGGTGGGCCCAAGGAAAAGAAACGGTCCTAGCGAAGGACCTGCTCTGAAACCATGTCAGAAGAATGAACGAGAATGAATGAACTATAACGTTAGGTACAAGTACTAACCCTAATTGGGTTGTACCCCTTATGGGCTACCCCACTATAGCCTACACAATGTAAGCTATATATAAGTTTGACACACCCCCATAGGCAAAGTGGGGGAGAACAAGTGGTCACAAGACCAGTCAAGAAATGCAAAGCAAGCTCAGGGTGGATCACAAAGTCACCACACAGTCCGAGCACAAGCAAAGGGCCACAAGGCCACTTCACATGCAGAGTTATATAAAACAGAGCAAACAATACAGTGATCATACCCTAGCAAGTGCAAGCATGCATGTATATATATATAGATGAGAGTACAAGCAAAGTCATGCAGTAAGCAAGTGAGGCAAAGTAGGCACAAGGCCTAACATAGTAAAGAAGTGCTGATGATTACCAGGCGGAAGTGCCTTGGTGAATATATCAGCAGTGTTGGCCCTAGTGGCCATGTACGCAAGACGAAGCTGGCCACGCTGCTGCAATTCTCGAGCAAGGAAGTATCGCAGAGCGATGTGCTTCGTTCTGTGCTCCAGTCTGTGCTCGTAACACAAGGCAATCATGGCTTTGTTGTCTACGTACAGAACTGGAGGCAAACGAGGCTGCTCTCCCAAGTCGGTCAGCAGGTAGGTGAGCCAGCGTAGCTCCTGTGAAGACAAGGCCCCGGCATAGATCTCAGCCTCACAACTAGAGCTGAGAACCAAAGACCACCAGGAAACAGAGCCAGAACCGAGGCTGGAGGTGTAACCCTGTGACGACCGCTGCGTAGATGAGTCGTCAACCCAGGAAGCGTCTGCGTGATCGGTGAGGACAACTGGACCCCGTCCTCCAAGCACGAGCCCCATGCGTGACGTACTGCACAAGTAGCGCAGTACCCTCTTCACAGCATCCCAGTGCACCTTTTGGTGCCTACCGGGAGCCACGTAGCGAGCCAGAAGGCTGAGAGGGTACGCGAGGTCAGGTCGTGTGCACGTCATCAGGTACATGAGGCAACCCACAAGCTCTGGGTACGGACCACTCGGCTCTACGGACTCGTTCAAAGGTGGAGCTGAGAGCGAGTGGCTGGTAGACAGAGGAATGGGCTGTGGCGAGGAGAACTGGAAGCCGAAGCGCTGAAGGACCTGGTGCACCATGTGTGACTGAGTAAGGGTGATGGTGCGCCGTGCTCTGTCTCGGGTGATGTGCAAGCCAATATAGCTGCGCAGTTCACCCAGGTCAGTGCAGGTGTGTCTCTTCTGCAGCTCCGACTTCACAAGTGTCAGTGCCTCAATGTCAGCAGTGGCAAAGACGAGGTCGTCAACGTAGACGAGGACGTAGAACGGCGGCAGCGAGGTGTCGGTGCGTAGAAACAGCGACGTGTCAGCAGTAGCAGGAGCAAACCCAAGAGCCGCAAGTGTAGTCCTGGGTGTGTCGTGCCACTCGCGAGGCGCCTGGCGGAGACCGTAGACTGGCCGCCGGAGGCTCCACTGAGTACCTGCAGGAAACGACTCAGTGAAGCCAGGTGGGCGGCGCAGCCTGATCTCCTCGTGCAGGCTGCTCTGCAGGAATGCTGTGCTGAAGTCAAGAGAGTGCAACTCGTAGTCACGCTGAGCAGCGACGTGCAGCAACACCCGAAGAGTAGTCATCTTCGGGGTGGGGGAGAAGGTCTGGAAGTAGTCAACCCCCTGACGCTTACTGAAGCCTCAAGCAACGTAACGCGCCTTGAAGGCAGGCGGAGAACCCGGTGGCCGCTTCACCCTGAAAATCCACATGCCATCGACTATGTTCGCCCCTGGTGGGGGAACCTCATCGACGTAGTTGTCTGTGGACTTCCAGGATGCCATCTCGGCATCCATGGCTGCCTGCCACTGAGAGGAGTAAGGACCCGTATTCGCCTCTGCGTAAGAGCGCGGGGTCGGGATGTCAGGAGCATCCGGGTCTCCCTCAGGGGCAAGCAGCATGGAAGCGAAACGAGGTACAACAGCTGCAAGACACTCAAAGTCCTCCTGCCTCTCCTCAAGGACGTCCGTGCCAAGAGCACACTCACCCCCGACGGACGGACGACTGGCTGACCTAAACTCAGCAACAAGAGCAGTGGCGTAGTCTAGACGACAGGCAGCAGCAAAGTCAAGTAGCTCAACAACGAGGGCAGACGCAGCAGCAGAATCAAAAGAAGGGTCAGTGACAGCAGTGGCGAGGAGACGAGAGAAAGTGGGACTGGCAGCACGAGCGCGGTCAGACCCAGGGTCAGGGACCTCAGGAAGAGAGGACTCAGGAGGAGTAGGCAGAGGAACACGCAGTGGAACAGAGGAAGGACGGAGTGTCATAGTGTGCGTGCAGGGGACAAGAGGAGGACGCGAACGAGGAACGCGACGAGCAGTGCGAACAGGCGAGACAGGATGAAACGCAGGCTCACGACGCTCTGTAAGACCGCCAGACTGCTCAGGCGGTGGACACAGAAGGGGAGGAGTAAGGCCAGTTGAAGATGGGACACCAAGAACCTGCTGAAGCAGGGGAACAAAGTACGGTCGCGGCCGCACAGTGTCTCTAGTACCTCCAGCTCCAGGGCCTCCAGCTCCAGCACCACCAGCGCCAGTTCCTCCAGCTCCAGCAGTAACTCCAGCACCTCCAGCTCCAGCGCCTCCAGCTCCGGTAGCTCCACTCCGAAGGCGTGCGTGCCGAACAAACCACTCACGCAGCTGCTCCGGAGACAGTCGCGTCGAAGCACCAGCAGAACCTCCAGACGAAGCAGCACCCCGAGGCTCAGCACCCCCTGACTCCACACCCTCCGACTCAGCACCCCCAGGCTCAACACCCCCAGGCTCCACACCTGCAGGCTCAGCACCGCCAGGCTCCTCACCCCCAGGCTCAGCACCCCCAGACCGAGCACCCTCAGACTCCGCACCCCCTCGCTCCGCACCCCCAGACGCAACACCCCCAGACGCAGCACCTGGAGGAGCACCTGAGCCAACAGCTACCTGAACAGGCGCAGTACCAAGGAGAGGGTCTTCCTGAGACACACCCGAGGGAGCAGGACCCTGGGGCGGGAGGGGGTCTACCGGAGGAGGACCGGGAGCAAGGAAGAGCGGCGGGGGCGGGGGAGGGGCAGAGCGGTAGGGGAAGAGACGGTAGAAGGGAACCGACTCGTCAAACGTGACGTCCTGAGAGGGGAAGACATGGCGCGAGGTGGGGTGGTAAAACTGCCAGCCAGGCGCGCCAGGGACAAAGCCAAGGAAGACGCAGGGAATAGCGCGGGCGGAGAGCTTGTCCGCGGACGTAACACAAACAAATGCACGATAACTCAAACCCGGAACACCATCGCATCGCCAACCTCCCCTGTCCAATGCACTATCGGCGAGGTCTCCGACAAGGAGACACGGGGCCAGAGGTTGAGCTGATGCGCAGCGTACCGGACCGCAAACGGCCACAGAAAATGGGGAGCGGCCGCATGGATCATGGAGGTACGAGCGACCTCCATGACTAAGCCAATGCGGCCCAGGGAGTGGTGACCCAGTCGCTGGTGCCACAGAAGAGTCTAGTGCGACAGGAGGCGACACGAGCAAGGGGGTGCTACCTGACCTGACGCGGACACCTGAGCAGACGCAGCTACCCGAGGAGGCTCGGTAGCGAGTGTGTACAGACTCTACCCTGGCCGACCAGTGAACGTGGCCAGCTAGCGCCCCATCCGTGTGCACGTGCAGATCGACACACGCTGACCCCCAGGAGTGGTGGTAGTGACCATTGCATCCTGGAGGGCAGCGGTACTCACCAAGTTCGTAGAGAACGAGGGGAGGTGAAGACCGGATAGTGAGCCGGACGGAACCGCGAGACACGGGAGGATAGTGGAGGAACGGGCCACGACCGGGTCCCCAGAGGGGTCAGCCAGTCGGACCGGGACAGGTGCAGAGAGAGGAGTGAGAGTGGTGCTATCACGAAAGAAACAAGCAGAGGCGCCTGAGTCCTCCGTGAAGGTGTGCAAGGCCTGAGAATGCGCAGTACCATGGAGAGTACCAGACTCACTAGCACCTAGCGCAGCAGCAGCTATACGTGGGTCAGGCGGCAGACAAACAAAGCATACATAGCAAAAAGAATAGCATCAAATTGTAGGTCAAAGATAGCAATCCTAGACCTAAGCATATCTGCCCAGCGAGGGAGCTCGGCGTCATCACCAAACTCAGCACGCCAAGCATCGTCGAGGCGGTAGAAGCAGCGGTGCTGAGTGTGGAGCCGCCCGCACGTCTGACCAGCACGGTCACCTGTGCGAATGACATATGGGCAGCTACCACTACCCCAAGACGCCCCACACTGCAAAAACCACTCACGAAGCTGCTGGGGCGACTGGGTCTCGCTGCGACGCTGCTGCTGCTGACGCTTACCACCTCCAGAACCAACAAGCCGAGCGCCAGTCCCACCGCCACCAGTCCCACCGCCGCCACTACCGCCACTCCTACCGCTGCGTCCACCGCCTCCACCAGAACCCTCACTCCCTCCACCAGTCCCACCGCCGCCACCAACCCCACTGTTGCCCCCACCACTACCTCGCTGCCACCTCCTCCACCACCGCTGCCACCTCCACCACCCCTGCCACCCTTGCCCTAGCTGCTGTGGCGCTTCGCACTAGTAGAAGCAGCCCCAACGTCCTCAGGAACAGAGACGTCTGCAGCAGCAGCAGAGCCGTAGGAGGGGGGAGGGGGATCACCCCTCAAAGAAGGGCGGGCGTGGATTGCCACGAGCAGCACCTACAGCAACCGCACTAGTCTCAGCGACAAGGAGATGCTGCTCGAGGAGGTCAACAGTGAGGGAGGTGGGGTCAAGAGAGAGAAAGTGGTCCCTGACAGAGCGAAGAGAGTCAAGAAGGCGAGTGACTATGAAGTAGAGGGTGATGAACATCGAGGGCTGGTTCCTGTCAAGGAACTCAGCGGGGGCGGCAGCGCGGTAGCGAGCGTCGCTAGCGCGAAGGTGGGAAACGAGGTCCTCGACTGTGGCAAAGGCGGACAGCTCGGGGAACAGGTAGGGCAGAAGCAGGCGGCCTAGAGCAGCAGTGGCAGGGGAGGAGTAGCGAGCAACTACACCGTCGTACAGTGCCTGTGCGGTCCTGTGCTGTCCAAAGTGAGCGCATTCGGCTTACGGCAGGTGGTTGCGAATGGCCTGGGGGGCAGCAGTGTCGCGAGAAAGCCACTGTGAGCGAGTCGCACTGTCAGCTGTGGCGGGAGGGGCAGTAGTGGCACCGGACACGTGGTCAAATAGTGAAACGCTGTCCTTAATATCGCTTAGTAGGTACAGCTGCAGGTCGTCGAGCCATGTGTCGAACTGCACCGGTCTACCTTCATGGTCGAACGCGAGAACTCGAAGCGAGGCCATAGTGGCACAGTAAGCAGGAGCAGCAGTAGCAGCAGAGGCAGAGAGGCCTGGGACCTAGGGGCCGAGGGGCCAAACACGAAGTGGTGGGGGGGGGGGGCCAAGGGGCCGAGGGGCGTGGGGCCTAGGGGCCGAGGTGCCGAGGGGCCTAGGGGCGGGGCCGAGGGGCCAAGGGGCCGAGGGGCCAAGGTGCTGAGGGGCCAAACACGAAGTGGGGGGGGTCGACGGGCCAGGGCGCGGGCTAGAGGTCGACGGGGCCGTGGCGCGGGCTAGGGGTCGACGGGGCCGTGGCGCGGGCTAGGGGTCGACGGGCCGGGGCGCGGGCTAGGGGTCGACGGGGCCGGGCGCGCGGGATAAGGGTCGACGGGGCCGGCGCGCAGGCTAGGGGTCGACGGGTTGGGCGCTAGGGCTAGGGGCCGACGGGCCAGGCGCTAGGGCTAGGGGCCGATGGGGCCGGGGTGCGCGGGCTAGGGGCAAGGGGCCGGGACGACGAGCCTAGGGGCGCTCTGGCTAGGGCCTACGGGCCGGGCTAGGAGCGACGGGCCTAGGGGCGACGGGCCAAGGGGCGATACGAGGGTCGCTAGGAGCAGTGCAGTGATGGGCCAAAAAAAAAACGGTCCTAGCGGAGGACCTGCTCTGAAACCATGTCAAGCGAATGAACGAGAATGAATGAACTAGCAAAGAGTTGAGTACAAGTACTAACCCTAATTGGGTTGTACCCCTTATGGGCTACCCCACTATAGCCTACACAATATAAGCTATGTATAAGTTTGACACCTTACACTACATAACATTTGCTCGTTCCTTCTCTTAATGTATTGTTTTGCTTTGATAGTGCAATCTTAGTTGGGTCTCTCAATTGCACACGTAAAAGCAGCTGATATTGGCCCTTCACAAGAACCTGAAACACACGTGTGCTGAGCCGAACCTACGAACACATGCTTTCAAACCCCCTCGCAACATATGTTTCCCATAGTCGTGAACGTAGCTCTTGAAAAGCACACCCTCTCGCAACTCTGACGATAGCGGAGGGTAATTTTCCGAAGCACGATTCCTTAATGGAAGAAGGAAAGGGAGAGGCAGGAGGGGAGAGAACGAGAGGTACGGAGGAGAAAGCAAGTCTAGTTGGCAATGCCTGAGATAAGAATAAAGTTGAAGGGGGGAAGAATGACGCAGAAAGAGAACCGAAGCGGCTGAAATTGGAGGCAGGAGCGTCGGAGGAAGCAAAAACAGTGGGACAAGCAGTCGCAGAGACGGCGGCCGATGGCGAGAAGGGGGACGACGCGGTCGCAAAGAGAGAGCGCAACCAAAAACACTATAAGAAGAAGAAGGTGGCGCTCTTTATCGCGTACTGCGGCGCGGGTTACCAGGGCATGCAGCGCAACCCTGGGGCGCGCACGATCAATGGGGAGTTGGAAAAGGCATTGTATCGAGCAGGGGCCATACTGGAGAACGACCTGGGGGACTTCTGGAAGATCGACTAGATGCGATCCGCGCGCACCGACAAGGGTGTGAGCGCGCTCGGGCAGGTGGTGTCCGTGCGCCTCGTGTTGGACCCCCCGGGCTTCGTGGATCGAGTGAATGAGCATCTGCCGAAGTAGGCGAGCGCCTTCACGTTGCCATTTCTCGTGGGCCCCACGCATTGTCAGTGTAGGGCATAAACCCCAAACCCCAAACCTCGCTCTAGTGCTACTGTTTACCGATGTTTACCGAGATGTGTCGTAGCTCAGCTGCACCGCCTTGCGTGGCACCTGCTTCCGACTACCAATGCGTTTCTTTTTCCGTCCTGTACCCCATCCCTCATTTCATTCCCCTCAACCCACACCCTCAACCCCTCCCCTGTCCCCTTCTAAAACTTCCGTCCACCTTCCCCGTGCCATCACCAGGTGCGGCTGCTGGGCTTCGTTAAAGTCACAGCAGGGTTCAATGCCAAGGACCAGTGCGACCGGTGCAGGTGCGTGCGTGACTAGGAACAAAGGATTGTGGCAACTGCAGGCGAGCCACTGCAATGAATGTTTTGCCAATGTGTTAAGCATGTGTGTGGCGATATCAAGGGATTGTCACTGTGGCGTGTGCTTCGAATAAGACATCTACAGCAGATGTAGAAAAAAACAATGTTTCAACAGCGTGGATGGTGTGACGCGCCCTCGCTGCTCTCTTCCCTCGCCTTCCTCCACCAGACATGCCCCATCCTCTATCCTTCCCACAAATCTCAAAAAGCTTCTCAAACCCTTCCTCCACCTCTTCCCCATCCCATGCTCCACCTCCTCTTTCTCATCCTCATCCTCCTCATCTTCCTCAACCTCCTCTTCATCCTCCTCCTCTGCCTCCTCCTCCTCCTCCACTCTTACGAGGAGTAGTGGCCCATCCCCCTTATTCCTCTCCACCATGCTTGCACACTCTGCTCCCATTCCCCTCCCCTTCTCCATACCCACTCCCCCTTCCACCTCCTCCCCCCACTGTCCCCTTCTCCCCCCTCCTCGTATGCACTCTCCTGCCCGGCCGTGCAGGTATGAGTACGTGATCCCCACGTTCTGCTTCAACCCGCTGGCGCACTGCGTCCGCGAGTACCTGTTGCGCATGGGGCTCCTCTCCCACCCGGGGGGCGGGCAGCACGGGCACGACGGGCACGACAGGCAGGGAGGGGGCGAGGCAGAGGGGACAGAGGGAGAGAAGGGGCCGGAGGGGAAGGAAGAGGGCAGGGCTGCAAAGGATTCTGCAGTTGCTGAAGGATGAAAGGGTGAGAAGGGGAAGGAGGATGGGGTGGCAACTGCTGATAAGTCATCCGAGGCTGCAACCAACACAAAAGAAGAAGAGAGCAAACCAACAGAAAAGCCAGAGGACAAGGCAGCAGAAGCACAAGACAAGCCCAAGGCCATCGCTCTCCCTGCCCCTCTTCCCGCCGTGTTCACCCCGCCGCCCTACACATTCGACTCGGCGGCTCTGGCGCGACTTAACCACCTGTTATCCCTCTTTGTGGGCATGCACTGCTTCCACAACTACACCGTGAAGGTCAGCACCAAGGACGCCACCGCCAAGCAGTACATCGTGTCATTTGCTGCGGAGGGCGTGACGCACGTGGAGGGCATGGAGTGCGTCAAGTGCGTGGTGGTGGGGCAGAGCTTCATGCTGCACCAGATCCACAAGATGGTCGGCATGGTGCTCGCCGTCATGCGCGGCCATGCTCCCGAGCAGATGCTCGTTGATGCCTTCCGCAGGTGAGAGACCCTGTGCGTGTTGCTCGCTCATGCTTGTGCTCTTGTGGGCTGGGCTTTGATGTGTGGGTGCGGGTTTGTGGAAGATGGCTTGCTGTGTGATGTGATGTGCTGCCATGATTCCCAGTTCTCCACAGCCTAGTGCCCCACAGCCCAGTGCCCCACAGCCCAGTGCCCCACAGCCCAGTGCCCCACAGCCCAGTGCCCCACATCCCCGTGTACCACCTCCGCTCTCCTCTCTACCCCTTGCCACTCGCGCCTGGGCGGCAGGGACAAGCGGTACAATGTGCTGCTGGCGCCGGAGCTGGGGCTATTCCTGGTGGAGTGCATGTTCCTCGCCTACAACAACAAGTGAGCCGCCTCGCACCCGGCCGTCACGCTGGAGCCGTTCAGAGAGCAGGCGGAGAGGTTCAAGGAGGAGGTGGTGTATCCGCACATTGTCGCCACCGAGCGCAAGAGCCACGTGTTTGCCACATGGCTGTCCAACCTCAACGACTGCAACTACCCGGATTTTGTGTTCGCAAGAGCTGAGGCCAATGGTCTGCTGGGTGGTGGTAGGCCTGGTGAGGCAAAGGGGGGAGTGGGGAGTGCAGAGGGGAGGGAGGGAGGTGCAGTAGAGAAGAAAGAGGGAGAAAGGTAGGGGGATGGGGTGGGGAAGGGGGGAAAACAAGATTGAAGGTTTTGTATTGCTCTTTTTTTTCATTTTTCCGTGAGCGCACACATGAATGCAGGCATGCATGCACACTCCACCAGAGGACTGACTGTCGTAACAGACGAACTACTTCCATTAGTACCGGTAATGCCGAATGCCGACTTCCAGGCCTACTGTATGTCATAATGTTATAGTGCTTACATTTGTGCAAGCTATAGTGGGGTAGCTCATAAGGGGTACAACCCAATTAGGGTTAGTACTTGTACCCAACTCTTTGATAGTTCATTCATTCTTGTTCGTTAGTTCTGACATGGTATCAGAGCAGGTCCTCCGTTAGGACCGAAGTTTTTTTTTTTTTGCCCACCACTGAGCTGCCCTGCTAGCGACCCTCGTTCCACCCCTGCTACTCCGCGCGCCGCCCTCGTGCGGCCAGCACGACGACCCCTAGCCCCGGCCCGTCGCCCGTCGCCCCCTAGGACCCGAACCGTCGCCCTTGGCCCCGTGGCCCGTCGCTCGTCGCCCCCACCTAGGCCCGGCCCGTAGCCCGTCGCCCCTCGCCCCACGGCCCGTCGCCCCTAACCTAGCCCCGGCCCGTCGCTCCTGGCCCCGCGGCCCGTCACCCCTAGGCCCCGCGGCCCGTCGCCCGTAGCCCCTAGGCCCCGCGGCCCGTTGCCCCTAGGCCCCTGGCCCGTCGCACCCTAGGCCCCCGGCCCGTCGCTCTCAGCCCTGCGGCCCGTCGCCCCTAGACCCCCGACTTGTCGCTCCTGGCCCCGCGGCAAGTCGCCCCTAGGCCCCGGGGCCCGTCGCCCCTAGGCCCCCGGCCCGTCGCTCTCGGCCCTGCGGCCCGTCGCTCCTGGCCCCGCGGCCCGTCGCCCCTAGGCCCCCAGTCCGTCGCCCCTAGGCCCCGCGGCCCGTCGCCCCTAGGCCTGCGGCCTGTCGCTCTCGGCCCCCCGGCCCGTCGCTCCTGGCCCCGCGGCCCGTCGCCCCTAGGCCCCCGGCCCGTCGCCCCTAGGCCCCGCGGCTCGTCGCCCCTAGGCCCTCGGCCCGTCGCTCCCGGCCCCGTGGCCCGTCGCTCCTGGCCTCGCGGCCCGTCACCCCTAGGCCCCCCGGCCCATCGCTCCTGGCCCCGCGGCCCGTCCCCCCTAGCCCCTGGCCTCACGGCCCGTCGCCCCTAGGCCCCGCGGCCCGTCGCCCCTAGGCCCCGCGGCCCGTCGCCCCTAGGCCCCCGGCCCGTCGCTCCCGACCTCGCGGCCCGTCGCTCCTGGCCCCGCGGCCCGTCGCCCCTAGCCCCTGGCCCCGCGGCCCGTCGCCCCTAGGCCCCGGCCCGTCGCCCCTGGCCCCGACACGTCGCCCCGCGGCCGCCCCTCCTACAGCCTGTTGCCTGCCCCTTTTCCTTGCGCTGCCCGGCCTCTGCCCGCCCTGCATGCTGCGCCACTATGGCTTCTCTCTGCGTTCTAGCGTTCGATCATGAGAGCCGACCGATTCAGTTTGACACGTGGCTCGACGAATTGCAGCTGTACCTACTGAGCGACTCTAGGGACAGTGTTTCGTTGTTTGACCACACGTCTGGCGCCGCTCCCGCCCCTCCCGCCACAGCTGACAGGGCGACTTGCTCACAGTGGCTTACTCGTGACGCTGCTGCTCGCTTAGCCATTCGCAACCACCTTCCGTTGGCCGAATGCGCTCACTTCGGACAGCATAGAACAGCACAGGCACTGTACGACGCTGTAGTCGCCCGTTACTCCTCGCCTGCCACTGCTGCTCTAGGCCGTCTTCTACTGCCCTACCTGTTTCCCGAGCTGTCCGCCTTTGCCACAATAGAGGACCCTTTTTCCCACCTTCGCACTAGCGACGCTTGCTACCGTGCTGCCCTCCCAGGAGAGTTCCTTGCCAAGAACCCGCCCCCGATGTACATCACTCTCTACTTTATATTCACCCGCCTCCCTGGCTCTCTTCGCGCTGTCAGGGACCACTTTCTCGCGCTCGACCCCACAGCCCTCACTGTTAACCTACTCGAGCAGCACCTCCTTGCAGCTGAGACTAGTGTAGTCGCTGTAGGTGCTGCTCGTGGCACTCCTTGCACACCCTTTTTTGAGGGGTTTTCCCCCTCCCCCCTTGCCCCCTCCTACGCCTCTGCTACTGCTGTTGACCTCCTTGGTGCTGAGGATGTCGGAGCTGCTTGCGCTAGGGGGAAGCACCACAACAGCAAGGGCAAGGATGTCACGGGTGGTGGAGGTGGCAGCAGGGGTGGTGGTGGGGGCAGCAGTGGAGGTGGCGGAGGCAGTAGAGGTGGTGGCAGCGGTGGGAGCAGTGGCGGTAGGACTGGAGCTCAGCGTGGAGGTTCTGGAGGAGGCCAGAGGAAGCGGCAGCAGCATCGGAGCGAGACCCCGTCGCCCCAGCAGCTTCGTGAGTGGTTGTTTCGTCGTGTGAGCTGCCCGTATGTCATTCGCACGGGTGACCGTGCTGGTTAAACATGCGGGAAGCCTCACACTCAGCACCGCTGCTTCTCCCGCCTCGACGACGCTTGGCGCGCTGAGTTTGGTGACGAGGTCGAGCGCCACCACTGGGCAGAGCTGCTTAGGTCTGGAGTTGCGATCTTTGACCGAGACTATGATGCTATCCTTTCTGCTATGTATGCTTTGTCTGCTAGTGCTGAGGGTGACTGTTACCTGTGTGTGCCGCCTGACCCAGGTATAGCGGCTGCTGCTCTAGGTTCTTGTGAGTCTTCTCTCCCTGGTACTGCGCCTGCTGAGGCCTTGCACACCTTCACGCTGTTTCTTTCGTGACAGCACCACCCTCACTCCTCTCCCTGCATCTGTCTCGGTCAGACTAGCTGACCCCTCCGGGGGCCCGGTCGTTGCCAATTCCTCCACTGTCCTCCCGTGTCCGGCGGTTCCGTCCGGCTCACTGTCAGGTCTTCACCTCCCCTCGTTCTCTACGAACTTGGTAAGTAGAAACGTAACACCTAGACTAACCTAAACAACACATATAAAATATATGTTGACACGCTGCCCTCCAGGACGCGATGGTCACTACCACCACTCCTGGGGGTCAGCGTGTGTCGATCTGCACGTGTACACGGACAGGTCGTCGCCTGGCCACGTTCACTCGTCAGCCAGGGTCGAGTCTGTACATACTCGCTACCGAGCCTCCTCAGGTAGCTGCGTCTGCTCAGGTGTCCGCGTCAGGTCAGGTAGCACCCCCTTGCTCGTGTCGCCTCCTTTCGGACCAGACTCTTCTGTGGCACCATCGCCTGGGTCACCCCTCCCTGCTACGCCTTTGTGGCATGCACTCCCGTCTCCTTGTCTCTGGTCTTCCCAGGTCTCTGCCTCCCCTCCCACCCTCGCCTGCCCCGCCCTGCCTTCCTTGCGTCGAGGGGCGGCAGCGCGCCGCTCCTCACTCCTCGTTTCCCCCGACGACTGCTCCCCTGCAGACTCTCCACGTGGACGTGTGGGGCCCAGCCCACGTCAGAGGACAGGGCCGCGAGCGCTACTTTTTGCTGGTTGTTGACGACTACACGCGGTACACCACGGTCTTCCCCTTGCGCAGCAAGCGTCAGGTCGTTGATGTCTTGATCCCTTGGATCCGCACAGTCCGTCTCCAGCTCTGCGAGCGGTTCCGTACGGACCTTCCTGTCCTATCTCTGCACTCTGTCAGAGGTGGTGAGTTCTCCTCCGACCTCTTGTTTTTGTCGTGGGAAGGGCATTCTCCTGTCGTTCACGCTTTCGGACTCCCCTCAGCAAAATGGGATTGCTGAGCGCCGCATTGGCTTAGTCATGGAGGTCGCTCGTACCTCCATGATCCATGCGGCTGCTCCCCATTTTCTGTGGCCGTTTGCGGTCCGGTACGCTGCGCATCAGCTCAACCTCTGGCCCCGTGTCTCCTTGCTGGAGACCTCGCCTACACTGCGTTGGATGGGGAAGGTTGGCGATGCGTCGGTGTCCCGGGTCTGAGGTTCTCGTCCGCGAACAAGCTCTCCACCCGCGCTATTCCCTGCGTCTTCCTTGGCTTTTCCCCTGACGCGCCTGGCTGGAAGTTTTACCACCCCACCTCGCGCCGTATCTTCCCCTCTCAGGACGTCACGTTTGACGAGTCGGCTCCCTTTTACTGTCTCTTCCCCTTACGCTCTGCCCCTCCCCCGCCCCTGCCGCTCTTCCTTGCTCCCGGTCCCCCTCCGGTAGACCCCCTCGTTCCCCAGGGTCCTGCTCCCTCGGGTGTGTCTTAGGTAGACCCTCTCCCTTGTACTGTGCCTGTTGAGGTAGCTGGCGACTCAAGTGCTGCTCGAGGTGCTGCGTCTGGGGGTGCGGAGCCTGGGGGCACTGAGTCTGAGGGTGCTGGGTCTGGGGGTGCTGAGCCTAGGGGTGCTGAGCCTGCGGTGTCGAGATAGTAGCAAGATTGGTTAGGTTGATTGGGCCTAGGCTTAGTAGCCTAGGCCAAAGGTGGGTCGAGATGGTTGGAGCCAAGGAGGCGAGGGTCGAGAGAAATGAGAAGAGGAATGATTTCACTATGGAGAGGTTCACAACATATAGGGCAGGACAAGGGGGGGGTACACCACCAAGCAGGATATCAAGATAACTACACTAACGCTAGACCTACATGCAGTTATAACAGCATAATTATGACATGCGGGTGTGGAGCCTGGGGGTGCTGAGCCTGAGGGTGCTGAGCCTGGGGGTGTTGACCCTGAGGGTGTTAAGCCTGGGGGTGCTGAGTCGGAGGGTGCGGAGTTTGGGGGTGCTGAGCCTCGGGGTGCTGATTCGTCAGGCAGTCCTGCTGGTGCTTTGCTGAGCCTGTCTCCGCGGGCGGAGACTCTCTCCCCGCAGCAGCTGCGTTAGTGGCTTGTTCGGCGCACACGCCTTCGGAGTGGAGCTGCCGGAGCTGGAGGCATTGGAGACCCTACGGAGCCTGGAGCTGCTGAGGCTGGAGGCACTAGAGCTGGTGTGCTGGTGCTAGAGGAGCTGGAGCTGTTGGCGCTGGAGCTGGAGGCAGTGGCGCGGGAGGAGCTAGAGCTGGAGGAGCTCGAGCTGTTGACCCTGGAGCTGGAGGTGCTGGAGGCACTGTGCGGCCGCGACCGTACTTCGTTCCCCTGCTTCAGCAGGTTCTTGGTGTCCCGTCTTCTTCTAGCCTTCCTCCTCCCTTACTGTGTCCGCCGCCTGACCAGTCGCAGCCGCCGTTACAGCAAGCCTCCCCACTGCCTGCTCCTTCTCCTTACACTGAGCAGACCGGCGGTCTTACAGATCGTCGTGAGCCTGCGTCTCGTCCTGCCTTCCCCGTTCGCACTAGTCGTCGCGTTCCTCGTCCGGGTCCTCCTCCTGTCCCCGGCACCCACGCTATGGCACTTCGTCCTTCCTTTGTTCCACTGCGTGTTCCTCTGCCGCCTCCTCCTGAGTCCTCTCTTCCTGCCATCCGTGACCCTGAGTCTGCCTGCGCTCGTGCTGCCAGACCCACTGTCTCTCGCCTCCTCGCCACTGTTGTCACTGACCCTTCTTTTGAGTCCACTGCTGCGTCTGCCCTCATTGCTGAGCTGCTTGACTTTGATGCTGCCTGTCGTCTAGACTACGCCAGTGCTCTTGTTACTGAGTCTGAGTCTGCCAGTCCTCCGTCCATCGGGGGTGAGTGTGCTCTTGGCACGGACGTCCTCGAGGACAGGCAGGAGGAATTTGAGTGTCTTGCAGCTGTTGTACCTCATTTCGCTTCCATGCTGCTTGCCCCTGAGGGAGACCCGGATGCACCAGACATCTCGACCCCGCGCTCTTACGCAGAGGCGATTACGGGTCCTTACTCCTCTCAGTGGCAGGCAGCCATGGATGCCGAGATGGCATCCTGGAAGTCCACAGGCACCTTTGTCGATGAGGTTCCCCCACCTGGGGCAAACATTGTCGATGGCATGTGGATTTTCAGGGTGAAGCGGCCGCCGGGTACTCCGCCTGCCTTCAAGGCGCATTACGTTTCTAGAGGCTTCAAACAGCGACAGGGGGTCGACTACTTTCAGACCTTCTCTCCCACCCCGAAGATGACTACTCTTCGGGTATTGCTGCACGTCGCTGCTCAGTGTGACTACGAGTTGCACTCTCTGGACTTCAGCACAGCTTTCTTGCAGGGCAGCCTGCACGAGGAGATCTGGCTGCGCTGCCCACCTGGCTTCACTGTGTCGTTTCATGCCGGTACCCAGTGGAGCCTCCGGCGTCCAGTCTACGGTCTCCGCCAGGCGCCTCGCGAGTGGCACGACACACTGAGGACTACACTTGCGGCTTTGGGGTTTACTCCTACTGCTGTCCCGTCGCTGTTTCTACGCACCGACACATCGCTGCCGCCGTTCTACGTCCCCGTGTACGTCGACGACCTCGTCTTTGCCACTGCTGACACTAAGGCACTGACCCTTGTGAAATCGGAGCTGCAGAAGAGACACACCTGCACTGACCTGGGTGAACTGCGCAGCTATCTTGGCTTGCAGATCACCCGGGACAGAGCACGGCGCACCATCACACTGACTCTGTCACACATGGTGCACCAGGTCCTTCAGCGCTTCGGTTTCCAGTTCTCTTCGCCACAGCCCACTCCTCTGTCTACCGGCCACTCGCTCTCAGCTCCACCTTCGGACGAGTCCGTAGAGCCGAGTGGTCCGTACCCAGAGCTTGTGGGTTGCCTCATGTACCTGATGACGTGCACTCGACCTGACCTCGCATACCCTCTGAGCCTCCTGGCTCGCTACGTGGCTCCTGGTAGGCACCGAAAGGTGCACTGGGATGCTGCGAAGAGGGTACTGCGTTACTTGTGCAGTACGTCGGGCGTGGGGCTCGTGCTTGGAGGACGGGGTTCAGTTGTCGTCACTGGTCACGCCGACGCTTCTTGGGTTGACGACTCAGCTACGCAGCGGTCGTCACAGGGTTACACCTTCAGCCTCGGTTCCGGCTTTGTTTCCTGGCGGTGTACCCGCTCGTCTTCGGTTCTCAGCTCTAGTTGTGAGGCTGAGATCTACGCTGGGGCCATGGCTGCATAGGAGCTATGTTGACTCACCTACCTGCTGACTGACTTGGGAGAGCAGCCTCGTTCACCTCCAGTTCTGTAGGTAGACAACAAGGCCATGATTGCTTTGTGTCAAGAGCACAGACTGGAGCACAGAACAAAGCACATTGCTCTGCGATACTTCCTTGCTCGTGACTTGCAGCAGTGTGGTCAGCTTCGTCTTGCGTACGTGGCCACTAGGGCCAACACAGCTGATATATTCACCAAGGCACTTCCACCTGGTGATCATCAGCGCTTCTCTACTGTGTTAGGCCTTGCGCCTACTTTGCCTCACTTGCTCATTGCGTGATTTTGCTTGTATTGTGATCTATATATATACTTGCATGCTTACACTTGCTAGGGTATGATCACTGTATTGTTTGCTCTCTTTTATATAACTCTGCATGTGAACTGGCCTTGTGGCCCTTTGCTTGTGCTCGGACTGTGTGGTGACTTTGTGATCCACCCTGAGCTTGCTTTGCTTTTCTTGACTGGTCTTGTGACCACTTGTTGTCCCCCATTTTGCCTATGGGGGTGTGTCAGAATGTTATAGTGCTTACATTTGTGTAGGCTATAGTGGAGTAGCTCATAAGGGGTACAACACAATTAGGGTTAGTACTTGTACCCAACTCTTTGATAGTTCATTCATTCTTATTCGTTAGCTCTGACACTTGTCAGATACGATATGGTGCCATGCCATCAACCCGAATGCACGTGTACGCGCGAATGCGAACAGGTAGGCTTTTATGATAGAATCCTTTCTTTCATTGTACAATATATTATTATTTCTTCTTTCTTTCTTCTTATTCTTCTTTCTTTCTTTCTTTCTTTCTTTCTTTTCTTTCTTTCTTTCTTTCTTTCTTTCTTCTTTCTTTCTTTCTAAACTATGGTAATATAAACCTAGCTGATATGGCAAATTATGTTTCACATACCATAAACATTCATAACATTCTGGAAGGAGAGCATGGATGGAAACCAACCAAAGAAACAAAACACCCTAAAGAAGCGGTACACGCTGAACTTGCATATCCACCATGCATGACAGCGATTGAGTCAGCGTTTGAGTCATGGCGCCCCCTGTCGCTGGACCCGTCGCAACGGTTAGCTGCACGACCGAATGAGAGTGGGATAACCATGCGTGCCACTCTAGCGTGCTGGCACAACAAATCAAATCAGCACACAGCCTCATTCGGTTGCCACGAGCCTTGTCAAAACCCAACCCCCTATCTGGGCAGCACCAGCAGGGGAGCCAGTGAAGGGGGAGGAGGGGGGAGTTTTGAACACCCATCCACCCGCAAGCAGCGGAACACCAAGAACTTAGCTAAGTACTCGAGCCACACCTCCAGCGGCCCACAGTTGATCAAATCCACTCTTACTATGCTCATGAAGGCTCTCATAAACTCCGGCAGGGCGTGAATCTGAGCGAATCTGAACTGCAGCACTCTGAGAGCCGGAGGGCGCCCCACTCGCCCCGGGGAAAGCTTCCTGTCGGCCGCGACTTGGGAGAAGCAGTTGAAGCGCAGGGTGTGGAGGGCGGAGAAGGCGGCGAGGGAGGAGAGCAGCGCACTCACGTCGCAGTACTTGTCGATGGGGAGGGACGTGAGGGAGGGGAGGACCACCAGTGGGACCTTGGGAGACGGGTCCTCCAAGTGGAGAAACTTCAAGGAAGGTGCGAGTCTGTGGAGCAGGTAGGAGTGGTTGCGCTTGGGGCAGCGGCTGATGAAGTGGGTGAGGCTCGGCATGGCCCCGAGCCACTGCCCGTTTCCCCACCCGAATGACCCCTCCACTCGAAAGAGCTCGAGGAATTGTAGGTTGGGGAAGAAGCAGGCGTGGGGCGGCACGCGTGCGGCTAGCTCGGCGTTGAAGGAGAAGGAGAGGCGGCGCAGCGAGGGACAGGCGAGGGGGGGCAGGTGGAGGGGGCGGTGGTCCGTGTGGAACAGCCTGAGGGATGTGAGGCTGGGGGGAAGCAGTGATTCAGGTGCAGTGGCAGTGGCAGCTGGTTGAGATGGCTCTGAGAGGGCATAGAGGGTGTTGCTGGTCCGGGGATTCGGGGTGCTTTCTGCTCTTGCTGCTCCTGCTGTTCCCTGCCCTGCCTGCCCTGTCTGCCCTGCTGTCACTGCTTCCACCCGTGGGTCGACACAAAGCGCCCCGGTGCCGATCTCAAGCTCCCTCAGAGCACAAAGCGAGGGCACGACCCGTGCGGGTTCGCTATGAGCCCATGGCAGCACCAGATGCGCCAGCAGCGGCAGCGCATGCAGCGACGTCGGCACTGCATTCCCCGCCACACAGGAAAGCTCCAGGAAGGTGAGCCGGGTGAGACGCGAAAGGCCGTCCAGGTTACCCCAGGCTTGCGCTGTGGTGGAGGTGGTTGGGGCGAGCAGTCGTAGGGTGCGGAGGGCGGTGAGGGTGAGGAGCGAGGTGGGGAGGGAGGTGGGCGAGGGGGGAGGAACGCAAGGGGAGCGTAAGTGAGGGATGTGAGGGAGGGAGTGAGGCCGGCAAAGAGGGCAGCCAGGGGAGGAAGAGGCACAAGAGAGGTTGAGGGTGCGGTGGTGCTGGCACTGTTACTGCAACCACCACCACCACCTCTACCGCCGCTGCCGCCGCCACCGGTGCTGCCGTGGCTGGCAAAGTTTGTCATGGTGCACATGGGGCATGGATGGGCGTCATCACCGGCGGCGAGGTGCAGCGAGAGGGAGGAGAGGCATGTGAGTCGGTGGAAGGGCGGGGCGAGGTGAGCAGGACAGGGCAGGGTGAGCAGCAGAGCACGGCGAGGGCGAGGGAGGAGACCTGTGAGGGCGAGGAGGGGCGCGGGCAGGTGGAGCACGGGGAGAGCGAGGTGGCACAGGCGGGAGAAGGCGGCGAGCAGGGGGGGCGAGGGGCGGAGGAAGCAGTGCGCGGACTGCAGGGAGAGGGCGCGCATGGAGGGCAGGGCGTGTAAGAGCGCTGCCACTTGGGTGGTCAGGTCGAGCTGTGGGGGAGGGTCGCTGGCCCTTCGCCCCATCTTCACCTGCGTGTGCAGCGAGTGCAGAGCACTGCAGGACGCTAAGGTGGTTACCACTTCTTGCATGTCGGTTGCTTCGCTGCCGTGCACGGTTATGGGCAGGCAGGCGGAGGTGAGGTTTGGGCACGACCTACTCCTCCGTATCAGAAATGCATGGGTGTCGAGTGATGCAGTTGGGTAAGCGAACGAATACAAATGCATAAGCTGCCTGACGAGTTTCCTGAGACCCCATTATCATACGAAATCTATATGCGCGGCAAAAAACACCCAGCAGATTTCCCTTACCCTGCCCTCCCCCCTCCTACCCCCTCACTGTGTTTCCCCTGTGCTGTCTTCTTTGGTGATCCTACCTACTCATTGTCTGGCTGTCAGATGCTGGAGCTGGTTGAAACCATGAAAGCTGCTGCTCTCAGGCGAGCATGATGTGATTTGCATTGCACACTGCTACAATGGGGAGAGATTAGCTCAAGGAGAAAAATACTGTCAAACATATGTTTATATGTTGTAGTTTAGATAGGCTTTAGTGGGGTACTCACTGTGGGGTACAACCCCTTAGGTTTCAGTTTTGTACAAACTCTCTCGACATCCAATACGACTTTTGCCTAGGATTCTAACATGGCATCTAGAGCATAGGTCCTTAGGACCTAGGATTAGGGCCCACCGTACCTGCCTGCCTTGTCTAGTGCCCGCGCGCGCCTCGGCTGCCCGCGCGCGCCTCGGGCGTTCCTTTTTTTTTTCCCACGTGCGCCGCTTCAGCAGCCCGCGCAGCCCGTTTCGGCCCCGCCTGTGCGCCCCTTAAGCCGCCCGCGCGCAACCTAGTTAGGCCACGCCAGCGCGGCCCGTCGCCCAGCGCAGCCCGCAGCTTAGCGGCCAGCCCGCAGCCGCGCACGTGCGGCCCGTCGCCTAGCGCAGCCCGCAGCCGCACGCAACTTACAGCCGCGCATGCTGCCTGCCGCCACGCGCAGCCCGCAGCCCGCGCAGCCCGTCGTCGCATGCAGCCTGCGGCCGCACGCGCTGCCCGTAGCCACGCGCAGCCTGCTGCTTGCTACCTGCTGCCGCCTGCCTGCTGCCTGCCTGCTGCCTACCTACCTGCCTGCTGCCTGCTGCCGCCTGCCTGCCGCCTGCCTGCTGCCTGCCTGCTGCCTGCTGCCTGCCTACCTGCCTGCTGCCTGCCTGCTGCCTGCCTACCTGCCTGCTGCCTGCTGCCTACCTACCTGCCTGCTGCCTGCTGCCGCCTGCCTGCCGCCTGCCTGCTACCTGCCTGCTGCCTGCTGCCTGCTGCCTGCCTGCTGCCTGCCTGCTGCCTGCTGCCTACCTACCAGCTTGCTGCCTGCTGCCGCCTGCCTGCTGCCTGCCTACTGCCTGCCTGCCTGCTTGCTGCCTGCTGCCGCCTGCCTGCCGCCTGCCTGCTGCCTGCCTGCTGCCTGCTGCCTGCTGCCTGCTGCCTGCTGCCTGCCTGCTGCCTACCTACCTGCCTGCTGCCTGCTGCCTACCAACCTGCTTGCTGCCTGCTGCCGCCTGCCTGCTGCCTGCCTGCTGCCTGCCTGCCTGCTTGCTGCCTGCTGCCGCCTGCCTGCCGCCTGCCTACTGCCTGCCTGCTGCCTGCTGCCTGCTGCCGCCTGCCTGCTGCTTGCTGCTCCTGCCTACTGCCTCTGCTGCCTGCCTCCTACCTGGTGCCTACTGCCTCCTGTCTGCTGCCTGCTGCCTCTGCCTGCTGCCTGCTGCCTGCTGCCTCCTGCCTTAAGCCAATATGGCGACGCCTAACGTTCTAGCGTTCGAGCCTGACGGTCGTCCCATCGAGTTCGCTGTGTGGTTAGACGATCTCCAGCTGTTCCTTCTGACTGATGCCAAAGAGGGTGTTTCCCTGTTTGATTACGTCTCTGGCACTGCCGTTACTCCTGCTGCTGATGCTCCCGCTCTAGAACGTTCCCAGTGGCAGACTCGTGATGCTGCTGCACGCCTAGCTATTAGGAACCACCTGTAGATTACTGAGCGAGCGCATTTCAGCCAGCACAGAACTGCTAAGACACTGTACGACGCTGTAGTTGCGCGCTACTCCTCCCCGGCCACTGCAGCCATAGGTCGACTCATGCTACCATACCTGTTCCCTGATCTTTCCTCGTTCACCACTACTGAGGACCTAGTTTCTCACCTGCGCGCTACTGACTCTCGCTTTCGTGCCGCCCTTTCAGCCGAGTTCTGCGCCGCAAACCCCCCCCCCGATGTACTTCACTCTCTATTTCCTCGTCACCCGCCTCCTTGACACTCTTAGCTCTGTCAGGGACCACTTCCTAGCGCTAGACCCCACCACTCTCACTGTCGACGACTTCGAGAAGCACCTCCTCGCAGCAGAGAAGAACATCCTCGCTGTAGGTGCTGCTCGTGGCACTCCTCGCTCTCCCCTCTTTGAGGGGTGCTCCCCCTCCCCTCTCACCCCCTCCTACACCTCCGCAGCTGCTGCTCACGACTACCTTGGAGCTGAGGGGGTCGGAGCTGCTTCCGCTCCTAGTGGGAAGCGTCGCAGCGGCAGGGGCAGCAGGGGTGGCAGGGGCGGTGGGGGTGGCGGTGGAGGTGGCGGTGGTGCAGGCGGCGGGGGAGGTGGAGGTGGTGGGGGTGGTCGTGGGGGTGGAGGCGGTGGAGGTGGTGGTGGGGGCGGCGGAGGCACTGGGAGCGGTGGAGGGGGCAGCAGCGGCAGTGGGGGAGGAGGGAGCGGTGGTGGCAGTGGTGGTCAGGGCCAGCAGCAGCCGCAGCAGCCGCAGCAGCAGCAACAGCATCAGCGCCAGCGCCAGACCCCCACTTCCCAGCAGCTTCTTGACTGGTATGCCGGACGTGGGGCTTCTGGGGGTCCTGGTCGCTGCCCCTATATCATCCGCACAGGTCCCCGCACTGGTCGCCAGTGCACAGGTTTTCACACTGAGCAGCGCTGCTTCGCTCGGCTTAGCGACGCCTGGCGCGCGAAGTTTCCTGATGCTCCTGAGTTCCCCAGCTGGGCAGACTTGCTTAGGCGTGATGTACCTATCTTTGATCTTGACTGTGACGCAATTCTTGCTGCTATGTATGCATTGTCTGTTAGTGCTGAGGGTGACTGCTACTTGTGTGTGCCGCCGGATCCTGGTATAACCCCTGGTATAGCCCCTGCAGCACTAGGTGCTTGTGAGTCTGCTCCCCCTGGTCCTGCGCCTGCACAGGCCTTGCACACCTTTACGCTTGACTCTGGTGCTTCCCGCTGTTTCTTTTGTGACAGTACCACAGTCACTCCCCTCCCTGCACCTGTTCCTGTCTCACTGGCTGACCCCTCTGGGAGCCCACTGCTTGCACAGTCTTCCACTGTGCTTCCGTGTCCGGCGGTCCCGTCTGGTGAGATGTCTGGTCTCCACCTCCCCTCGTTCTCTACGAACTTGGTGAGTACCGCTGTCCTCCAGGATGCGGAGGTTGACACCTTCACCCCTGGCCGGCAGCGTGTGGCGATTTGCACGTGCTCCCAGACTGGTCGACACCTGGCCACGTTCGCTCGTGCGCCAGGGTCCAGTCTGTACACCCTCACCACTGTGTCGCGCTCCGCCCCTTTGTCTCCCCAGTTGCACGCGTCTGCTCAGGTAGCTACACAGTGTGAGTGTCGCCGGCTGTCGCACGACACTCTCCTGTGGCGCCACCGCCTTGGTCACCCCTCCCTGCCTCGCCTGCGCAGCATGCACTCCCGCTTCCTGGTTTCTGGTCTTCCCAGGTCTCTGCCTCCCCTCCCTCCCTCGCCTGCGCCGCCCTGCATTCCTTGCGTCGAGGGGCGGCAGCGCGCCGCTCCTCACTCCTCCTCGTTCCCTCCCACAGAGGCTCCACTGCAGACTCTCCACCTGGACGTGTGGGGCCCAGCCCGCGTCCGTGGACAGGGCCACGAGCGGTACTTCCTGCTGGTTGTCGACGACTACACGCGTTACACCACGGTCTTCCCCTTGCAGCGCAAGGGAGATGTCCCTGATGTTTTGATCCCCTGGATCCGCGCTACTCATCTCCAGCTCCGCGAGCGGTTCCAGTCGGACTTTCCTGTCCTGCGTCTGCACTCTGACAGAGGTGGTGAGTTCTCCTCAGACCTCTTGGCAGCCTTCTGTGCGGAGCACGGCATCCGCCAGACTTTCACGCTTCCGGCCTCTCCGCAGCAGAATGGGGTCGCTGAGCGCCGCATTGGCTTAGTCATGGAGGTCGCTCGTACCTCCATGATCCATGCGGCTGCCCCCCATTTTTTGTAGCCGTTTGCGGTCCGGTACGCCGCGCATCAGCTCAACCTTTGGCCCCGTGTCTCCTTGCCGGAGACCTCGCCCACACTGCTGTGGACGGGGAAGGTTGGCGACGCGTCACGTTTCCGGGTCTGGGGTGCTCGTGCCTTTGTCCGCGATACCACTACCATTCCCTGTGTCTTCCATGGCTTTGTCCCTGACGCGCCTGGCTGGCAGTTTTACGACCCCGCCTCGCGCCGTGTCTTTGCGTCTCAGGACGTCACCTTTGACGAGTCGGTCCCCTTTTACCGCCTCTTCCCCTACCGCACTGCTCCTCGCCCCCCCCCCGCCGCTCTTTCTCGCCCCAGGTCCTCCCCAGGTAGACCCCCTCCCCGCGCCAGGTCCTGCTCCTTCAGGTGTCTCTCAGGTAGACCCCCCCGCGCCTGCGCCTGTTGAGGTCACTGGTGACTCTAGTCCTGCTGGGAGTGGTGCTGTCCCTGGGGGTGCGGAGCTTTGGGGTGCTGAGTCTGGGGGCGCTGAGCGTGTGGAGCTTGGAGGTGCTGCGTCTGGGGGCGCTGCGTCTGGAGGTGCTGCGTCTGGAGGTGCTGCGTCTGGGGGTGCTGAGCCTGTGTGTACGGAGCCTGGAGGTGCTGAGTCTGGGGGTGAGTCACCTGAGGGTTCTCAGACTGCTGTTACGCGGTCTCCTTGGAGTAGCCGTCTTCGTCCGCGTGTGCCCCTCACCTCCCAGCAGCTGCACGACTGGTACGGTCGCCGTCAGCGTCACACTTCTGCACCTCAGGGCTCTACTGCTGGGGGTTCTTCTACTGGTGTCGCTGGTCCTGGAGGTGCTCGTACTGGGGGTTCTGGAGCTGCTGGGGCTGGCGGTGTTGCTGCTGGAGGTACTGGAGCTGTTGGAGGTGCTGGAGGTTCTGGCGCTGCTGAGGGTACTGGGGCTGCTGGCGGTACTGGACCTGGTGAGGGTGCTGGAGCTACTGGTGGTGCTGGTGCTGCTGAGGGTACTGGAGCTGCTGGAGGTGTTGGAGCTGCTGGAGGTGTTGGCGCTACTGGAGGTCCTGGAGCTGCTGGTGCAGGTGGCACTACTCAGCCGCGTCTGTTCTTCACTCCGCCGTCTCCGTCGTCTCAGCCACCACCTGACTCTGCACTTCGCCAGGTTCTCAGTCTTCCCTCGTCTACTGGTCTTCCGTTACCGCCTGGCTCACCGCTGCCTGCTCCTTCTCCGTACACAGAGCAGACTGGGGGCCTTGCAGAGCGTCGTGAGCCTGCGTCGCGTCCTGTCTCACCTGTCCGTTCCGGTCGTCGTGTTCCTCGTCCGAGCCAGCCGGCTGTCTCCGGCCCTCCCCTTGTTGTTCGTCGTCCTTCCTCTCCTCCGTCGCGTGTTCCTCTGCCGTCTCCACCGGCGTCCTCTCTGCCTGTCGTTGCTGACCCTGCGTCTGACCAGTTTCGTGCTGAGCACTCTACTACCACGCGTTTGATTGCCACTGTTGTCACTGACCCGTCGTTTGAGTCTGCTGCTGCGTCTGCCTTAGTCGCTGATCTTGTTGACTTTGCTGCTCACTGTCGTCTAGACTACGCCGCCAGTCTTGTTGCTGAGTCTGAGTCTGTCTGTCCTCCGTCCGTCAGGGGTGAGTGTGCTCTTGGCACGGACGTCCTTGAGGACAGGCAGGAGGATCTTGAGTGTCTTGCAGCCGCTGCGCCTCATCTCGTGGCCATGCTGCTTGCCCCTGAGGGAGACCCGGATGCACCAGACATCCCTACCCCACGCTCTTACGCTGAGGCGATCGCGGGTGAGTACTCCTCTCAGTGGCAGACAGCCATGGACGCAGAGATAGCATCCTGGAAGTCCACAGGCACCTGCGTCGACGAGGTTCCCCCTCCTGGGGCGAACATTGTCAGTGGCATGTGGATTTCCAGGGTGAAGCGGCCTCCAGGTTCTCCGCTTGTCTTCAAGGCTCGTTACGTGGCTCGAGGCTTCAGTCAGCGAGAGGGAGTTGACTTCTTCCATACCTTCTCCCCCACCCCGCAGATGACCGCTCTTCGGGTGCTGCTGCATGTTGCCGCTCAGCGTGACTACGAGCTTCACTCTCTTGACTTCAGCACAGCCTTCTTACAGGGCAGCTTGCACGAGGAGATCTGGCTGCGCCGCCCTCCTGGCTTCACTGGGTCGTTCCCTCCTGGTACCCAGTGGAGCCTCCGGCGGCCGGTCTACGGTCTCCGCCAGGCGCCACGTGAGTGGCACGACACACTGAGGACGACACTTGCGGCTCTTGGGTTTGCTCCGTCGACTGCTGACCCGTCACTGTTTCTGCGCACCGACACTTCGCTGCCGCCGTTCTACATCCTCGTGTACGTCGACGACTTGGTCTTTGCCACTGCTGACACTGAGGCTCTCGCCCTGGTGAAGTCGGAGCTGCAGAAGAGACACACGTGCACAGACCTGGGTGAACTGCACAGCTATCTTGGCTTGCAGATCACCCGGGACAGAGCATGCCGCACCATCACACTGACTCAGTCACACATGGTGCAGCAGGTCCTTCAGCGCTTTGGCTTCACCTGGTCCTCAGTACAGGCCACTCCTCTGGCTACAGGTCACTCGCTCTCAGCTCCACCTTCGGACGAGTCCGTAGAGCCGAGTGGTCCTTACCCAGAGCTAGTGGGCTGCCTCATGTACCTGATGACCTGCACTCGTCCTGACCTTGCATACCCTCTTGGCCTTCTGGCTCGCTACGTGGCTCCTGGTCGGCACCGAAAGGTGCACATGGATGCTGCTAAGAGGGTACTACGCTACTTGTGCAGTACATCGGGCATGGGGCTCGTGCTTGGAGGACGGGGTGACGTTGTCCTCACTGGTCACTAAGACGCCTCTTGGGTTGACGACCAGGCTACACAGCGGTCGTCACAGGGTTACACCTTCAGCCTTGGTTCTGGTTCAGTTTCCTAGCGTTCTACACGTTCTTCTTCAGTTCTCGGCTCTAGCTGTGAGGCCGAGATCTACGCCACAGCCATGGCTGCGCAGGAGCTACGCTGGCTCACCTACCTGCTGACCGACTTGGGAGAGCGGCCTCGTTCTCCTCCAGTTCTGTACGTCGACAACAAGGCCGCCATTGCCTTGTGTCAGGAGCACAGACTGGAGCACAGAACAAAGCACATCGCCCTCCGTTACTTCCTTGCTCGAGAGCTGCAGCAGCGTGGCCAGCTTCGTCTTACTTACGTGGCCACTCGGGCCAACACTGCTGATATATTCACCAAGGCGCTTCCGCCTGGTGATCATCAGCGTTTCTGCACTTTGTTAGGCCTTGTGCCTACGCTTCCTCACTTGCTGTAGGCTTTGTTTGTACTGTGATCTATATATATACCTGCATGCTTGCTCTTTTAGGTAGATATCACTGTGCTGTTGTTGTTACATATATATCTCTGCATGTGAACTGGCCTTGTGGCCTTTTGCTTGTGCTCAGACTGCGTGGTGACGTTGTGATCCACCCTGAGCTTGCTTTGCACTTCCTACCTGGCCTTGTGACCCTCTGTTCTCCCCCACTTTGCCTATGGGGGTGTGTCAAACATATGTTTATATGTTGTAGTTTAGATAGGCTTTAATGGGGTACTCACTGTGGGGTACAACCCCTTAGGTTTCAGTTTTGTACAAACTCTCTCGACATCCAATACGAGTTTTGCCTAGGATTCTAACAAATACCATTGGTGTTCGCATATCAAACCGTTTGCAACGTTTTGGTTGCTGATTCTGATTGAAGGAGATATTATTCAGTGTTCCGCAGTGCGATTTTGATCAATCACAAGCTGCAATGAAATCACACTTCAAGGTACTACACTTTCCTGGGATTCGGGTTGATTACTGTTTCTGGAGTAATGATAAACTAACAATGCTATACACTTATAAAGGAGAGTGCCTTTTGCCCTTACCTCTGATCTTGCAGCATTCACAAATTAAATGTACGAAAAAAATCAGCTCAGCAATTACTAAACTACTATGTACAGTCACATCCAATCTTATCAAAGGTACCTAAACGTCAAGGTGCATAGAGAGCACATGATGCAACCTTCCGTTGCCACGCAAGGCCATTGGAGCACCCATTGCCCAGCCACTTCGCCCCTCCACACTATCACTACTCATCAGCTGCATTGATTCTCTACCTGCTGCTACAGGCACACTCCCTGACGCCTGTGCCTGTGCTGCTGGGGGGCTGAGAATGGTGCGTGGCTGTGAGGAGGCAGAGAGAGAAGGGTGAGAGGGGAGCGAGGAGGGGAATGAGGCCGAGGAGGTGTGAGGGAGCAGGGCGGAGAGAGAGGAGAGAGTGTGAAGGTCCGGGAGGAGGATTTCTCGCATCACTCCTGGGAGGCGAGGGTCGTGTGGCTGGAAGAGGGCCACGAGACGGCCGCCACACCCAAGAAGCTGCTGCAGCCTTGCGGATTTGGCAGAGCTAGCGTTAGCAGCATTGGTACCGGCAACAAGACTGGTAGCTGCACCGTTGCTGGCACAGCTTGGAAGATGTGAGTTGCGTGCAGCAGAATGCGAGTTAGACCATGTAGTTGGTGGGCGGGGTGGCATAGGTGTGCAGGATGGCATAGGTGTGCAGCAGGGTGGAGTGGAACAATATTCCCCATGCGAGCCCCTGCCACAGGGGTGACGGAGGTGAGGGGACGGACGAGGAAGAGGAGGACGAGGCGGGGAGGGAGGGGGAACGGGAGGGCCAGCAGGGACCCATCTCCTCTGAAGGTGGTTGAAGAGAAGCAGAGAGTGGTTTGGGTCGAGGGAGCAGAGCACGGAGTAGGTGGCGGGTGCGGTGTGCTGCGCTGCTCTGCTGCTGTATGTGCTCGTTGGGCTGTCTTCTTCTCCTGGCTTTGCAATCACATCCAACACAGTCACACCTGCTACAGTCACAGTATCTGCTTCAGTCACATCTGCTACAATCACTTGTGCCACGTGTGTTTTTGTCCAGATGGCATGGATGACGTCAGACTCCTCTACCACCCTCCACATCTCAGCGCTCCCCCAGTCAACCTCCACCACACCTGCCTCTGACACCATGCTACCACCACCAGCCCTACCGCCAGTGCCAGTAACACGGTTACCAGGGCCATGGGTCGTGTGAGCAGGTGGAGCTGGTCTGTGTGCGTGGCGGTTGAAGCCTCCTGGGTTGACAGCAAAGTAGGGCGACACGTGCCGTCGCACAAACACCCGCCCTCCAAGGACAAGTGAGTCGAGCCTTGGGAACTGATAGTACTGCTCCCTGATGCTGCCTCCGTCAGTCAAACTGCAACCGCTCAGCATGCTGCTTGTAACTGCCCTGCTGCCCCCGCCGCCACCGCTGCTGCTGTCGCTGCTATGAATAGACTCTGATCTGCTGTTACTGGCACGCTCGTCATTGTCACATTCGTCCGCACCGAATCCGTCTGCAGGCATCGCAATGCACATCGTGCACACCCCCAGGAACGGGTGGCGCACGTGGCTGCTAGGAGAAGCCCCTGGAGGTGAACTAGCAGGATGATGCTCAACTACCCTCCCTTCTGAGGGGCGAACAGCAACTCTACCACATGAACCAGCAGAGCTCCCCCTTGGAAAGAACGGCACAGGACAGCCTCCAACAACCACGAGGCAATTCCGCCACCCCAAATTACTGCGCCCCGCACATGCCTTTTGTATCGATCCACAAGTCCGCCCCTCACTCGTTGCACCCATTGCAGCCACCACGGGGTCCAATCTAGGAAGCATGCACGGCTGCTGCACAGCAAACCACGCGCCCATGTGCCAGTCAAACACTGACACGTGGCGCACGTGCTGCGGCCTGCCTGACTGGGAAGGCACGGCGCCACCCACGATGGCGAACCCGGTTCCGGGAATCACCGTGGCAGCAGCGCCGTAGCAGGCTGGGTGGGCGTGGGGGTTGGTGGGGGGAAGCGGGGGCAGGCGGCGCCACCTGGGGAATGCCTTGAGGTCCGCAGATGTTCTGCAGGGATCGCAGGTATTGCGGGCTTCACACACGCAGCAGGCGAACCACTGCAGTCGCTGCCTGCCTGCGTCTTCGCTGCAGCTGTACTCGCTGCTGCTGCCGTCGCTGCTGCCACCGTTGCTACCACCCACGCACACCACCAACACTGCACCCGGGCTGTCACAGTGGCCCTCGCTCTCGCTCACACACGCCTTGGAACCCCCTGGGCCGGGCAGATGAGGTCCTGAGTGCATCGGTGGTAAGCGATTCTGGGAGCCACTCAAAGGACTAGTGGGCAGAGAACGAAACCCCCCCTCATAATCCGCCAACCCCTCCCCCTTCTCCTTCCATTTCTCCTTCTCCTTCCCTTTTCTCTCCCTCTTCTGCCTCCCTTCCGCCCACCGCCGGCACAACCTCTCCCCTCGCCCCGCAACCGTCCACCCCCCTCTTTCCGCGCGGACGCGTCGTCGCAGGCGACCGAACGACTGCCTGCGAATCGCAGCCGCCCAGGCGCGCGACACGCAGCGAGCGGCGGGCAGGTCCCAGAGGGACAGGCGCGCGAGACAGGCGAGCGCGAGGTCGTGGGGCAGACCGGGGAGCAGATGGCACTCGGCGGATGCAGGGACGGACATGATAGGGAGCTTTGAGACGTCTCAAAGGACGGCGAGCAGTTAGTTGGACCGGCCAGAGGCAAAGACGGACACCGTAGTGCGAAGCTCCCTGGCAGGCGCTGCTTCCGTTTCAAGTCGACTCAAATGGCACCCCAGCGGCGGAGGCGGCGGCGGAGTTGGCACGGAGCTCTCTGGCAGGTGCTGCCGAGTTTTGCTTCTGCTCTGACACACAAGGCCTCGCCGCGCCTGGCGGCGGGAGGGGTTTTCCGTTCAATACGGGCTGCGCGACGACCAGCTGGGCGACGAGCGTGCGACGAGGTGGGCGACAGGATACGACGAGGCTGAGATCCCTGTTAAAGAGGATTGGAACAATCAACGCGATAAAGATTCCAGATGAGATCTTAAGAGATTCTCATCGATATGGCTTGGCTGTCGAGCTACTGGTGCTTCTGCTTCTGCTGCAGCTGCGGGATGGAGCCGCGAACTAAAAAGAGCCGTCTGTGGAGCGGCTGAAACAAGAGTCGAGCGAGGGGAGTCCGTTCTGCTCTGCACCGACAGCCTTGCTTGGCTCCACCCCTTCCGGAGCGACATACGAAGCTTGCGTTCTGATTGTGGCGGAGCGCTTCCCCCGCACGGGCGCGCCGCCATGGTTCGTTGTGCCGCGACGTCAGGCATCGGCGAGGGCTACTCGCGGCCCGCCTGTGATTGCCTGGCGGGGCCGCAAAACAACGTCAGCATCTCGCATAGTGGTTTGAACATTCTCAATTACAACCTGTGATTGATTGCCTGGCGGGACTGCGAAGTGCGTCACCGTCATGGCACCATAGCATCATCCCCAGTGAGTCATTCTTGAGCCTGCGAGGCAACTCCATCAGGCGGCTCCATCTCCCCTCGATGTTGAGTCTACACGCATGGGATAACGAACGCATCGCTACCCACTGCGTCAGAGCGAAGGTTATATTTGAGGTGCGCAGCGGATGCCTTTCAACCCGTCGTGTAAAGCTCGCAGGCGTTACACATGGCTTGGCCATTCGGCACATGGGAAAGCTCATGCACACGTGAGAAGGCGCTCGAGGTACTCGTTCTCACGTGATGGGTGTTGACTAATACAGTATCGCGGTGTGGGTGGGCGACCCAGCAGGCAGCCATGATGATGTTGGGGAGTCCTAAGGGTTTTACACAAAAGCTGCCTGGGAGGGAGGAAGGCAGTGTCGCCTCGCCACCATTGTCGCCAGCGTTGTCTGCAAGCTTTATCTCTGGGTGTTTCGTGTAAATAATATGAATTCATTACTGTAGAGGCTGCTCCTAGCGAGGACAGCCCGAACACTTAGCGTCAGTTTGGGTTCGGCCTAAACTTCGGCCCGAACCACACCATGAGTCGCTCCGCACCAATCGCGACACCTCCAAACCACGCACGTTCCGAGGTCCGCGCCTAGCCAGTATTCGTCCTATAAATGCTCGTTGTATTCATTGTATTGTCATTCTGTACTCACATCATTTTTATATAGTCTTCCGCGCACTCCGTTTAGTACAAATGTTACGAGTGCAACTGAGTGAGCGAGCGAGGATTGCATTATCGAGGCAAGAATACAATGAGCGAAGGATTGAGCGAAGAATATATAGCGAAGCTACAGTGGTAACGATAACGTGTGGAAAATGGGGTGCGCGCCGGGCCTGGCGCCGGGGTTGGGGATTGTCGAGGCGAAGGTTTGGAGCGCGGGTTACCAACCGAACCGTGAGGTTGGGTCGCATCGTGAACAGTGGCGGGAATTGTGTCGAGGCGAATGTCGCGAGTGGTAACGGATTATTGTGGGGTGCTGTTGGCGGGAACAGTGGCGTACGCGCTGAGCAGGGACGCGAAGTAAGGAAAAGGAATTTTCCTTACACTACCCCCCCCTTAAGGAGGCCCTTCTTACGAAAGCGCGTGTACATCCCTGAAATTCCGGCTGCGCAGATACTCGGTGAGGACGGAGTGGTTTTCGATTCTGTCCAGGGGAACCCAATTGTCCTCGGTGGGCGTGCAGTCTTTCCAGCGGATCAGAAATTCGACCCTTCGAGCTCCTCGTGGGTCACGAACTCGGTGGCTCAGAATCTTTTCGGGCGTGATGATTGCTTATGTCGGCGGTCGTGTCATGCTGGCTAGGCGGTTGCGGGGCAGTTGGCTGGTGGATGGGACGTAAGGGCGAAGCAGGCTGACGTGGAAGGACGGGCTGACGTACCAGTCAGCAGGGAGGAGGAGGTGGGCGGTGACAGGTGTGATCATGTGGCTGATGCGGAATGGCCCGCAATATCGGGGGCGGAGTTTCGGGGTGATGGGCAGGCGGAGGTTTTGAGTGTCAAGTAAAACTAGGTCGTCGGGCTGGTAAGTGACAGGTCTGCGGTGGCGGTCGGCGTTGCGCTTAGCGATGACGTTGGCCTTTTTTATTGCCTCAGCTGCCCTAGTTCGTGCTGCTTGTAATATTTCTGCGAACTGTTGCGCACGTGGTACTAGGTTGTCGGGATTCGGGGTCATGGGT
This sequence comes from Closterium sp. Naga37s-1, assembly GCA_947471745.1. Taxonomy (NCBI): domain Eukaryota; kingdom Viridiplantae; phylum Streptophyta; class Zygnematophyceae; order Desmidiales; family Closteriaceae; genus Closterium; species Closterium sp. Naga37s-1. The sequence continues at coordinate 1,045,395 of CANJKZ010000195.1, read as the reverse complement.
ACTACAGGGTCTTGTCCGTAGTTCAGGTAAAACGGTGACTGTTGGGTCGTGGCGGATGGCGAGTTGTTGTACGCGAATTCGATGAGTGGCAGCTGCTATTCCCAGGTGGTCGGATCGTCGCACGTGGCTCGGATGAGTTGTTCCATGGTCTGATTTGTCCGTTCTGTCTGTCCGTCGGTTTCGGGGTGGTACGAAGAACTAAATTGCAGTCTCATGCCGAACTGCTGCCACAGGTTCCGTCAGAAGTTGCTGGTGAATTTCGTGTCGCGGTCGCTGATGATCGCTGCTGGTATCCCGTGTAGTCGAACGACGGTGGAGATGAAGAGGCGGGCTGTTTCTTCGGCCGTGATTGATTTTTTGCAGGCTGCGAAATGTGCCATTTTCGTCAGCCGATCGACGACGACCAGGATCACGTCGTTCCCACTTGCTCTGGCCGATAACCCCGTGACGAAATCCATCGTCACCTGCTGCCAAGCACGCTCTGGGGGTGGTATCGGCTGCAACTGTCCTGCCGGCTGCTTCCGTGATGATTTCATGAGTTGGCAGGTGGGACACGATGCCACGTGTCACTGTACGTCGGTCAGCATTTCGGGCCAGTAATAGTACCGCTGCAGCTGCTGCCGTATTTTTTCTACTCCAAAATGCCCTGAGGTAATTCCTTCGTGTGCCTCCTTTAGTAATGAATTCCCGTAGTAACGTGTAGCCTGGTACCCAGATTCGGTCGGTGCCGGCTTTTACATAATAAACTCCTTTTGCTGTTGCGAACTGCTGCGAATTTCCTCCTGTGAAGAATGGGTCAGTCTACTAGCCGTGGGTAAATAGTCCTGCCAGTAGTGGGCTGGTTTGGGCGAGTAGTATGGCGTGGAGTTGGGCTGTGGGTTGGGTTAATGCGTCGGCGATGTTCGATGCCCCTTTTTTGTAGGTGACCGTGTAGTGAAAATTGGACTCGAGGAAGTCGAGCCAACGAATTTGTCGTGGGTTGAGGTGGGGCTGTGCGCGGAGGTACTGTAGTGATTTATGGCATGTCCGTACTGTCACGTCTGCGCTAGTCAAGTAACAGCGCCACACTTTGAATGCATGCACGATCGCGAGCATTTCGCGGGCGTGTATCGGGTAATTTTTCTCAGGCGGATGCAGTTTTCGTGACTCGTTTGCGATGGACTGTAAACCGTTGCCGAAATCCTGTAGCAGGATGGCTCCAATGGCGATGTCGCTTGCGTCGGTAACCACTTCGAATGGGCGGTATGGGTCAGCGATGCGCAGTACGGGTGGTGAACAGAGAACATTTTTCAAGGCAGAGAAGGCAGCATGTTCTTTCCCCCCCCACGTAAAAGCGAACCCCTTTCGCAGTAAGTCCGTCAGCGGGGCAGTTAAGCGTGCCATGTCGGGGACGAACCGACGCACATAATTAACGAACCCTAAAAAACTCTGCAGCTCCGTGATGTTCATCGGGGGGTGCCACGCTTTGACCATGTCCAGCTTCTTTGGGTCGATTTCAACTCCAGCCTCCGAAATAATGTGCCCCAAAAATTCTAACCTATCCTGGAAGAACTCGCACTTGGAACCCTTGGTCAGTAGTCTGTGGTTGTCTAAAACCGTAAATACTGCTTCTAAATCGGCTAAGTGCTGCTGCTTATCGCGACTGTAGATGAGGATGTCGTCGAGGTAAATTATCACGCATTTATCTAAGAGTGGCCTAAACTCCTCGTTCATGGTCATCTAAAATGTCGCCGGAGCGTTGGTCAGCCCGAAAGGCATCACTGTGTACTTGAATGACCCGTACCTAGTCCTAAATGCCGTCTTGGCACAGTCCGATGGTTCGACCCGAATCTGATGGTAACCTCCCCGTAAACCGATTTTCGAAAAGACCCGTGCTGTTCATAGTTGATCTATCAGTTCGTCGGCTCAGGGGATGGGGTATCGCGATTTGACTGTAACCCTGTTCAGTGCTCTATAATCGATGCATATGCGAAAACCTCCGTCCATTTTCGGTGTGAACAGGATTGTTGCGGTGAACGGCGACGAGCTCGGTCGGATGATTTTTTTCTCTAACAAGTAATCTAACTGCTTCCTCAGTTCGTCGAGCTCGGGCTGTGTCAGTCTGAACTGTCACTATACGGTTGGCTATGCCCCGGGTTCTAATTCTATACGGTGATCGTGTGCCCGCTGAGGTGGCAGTCCCTCCGGTAAGTCGTCGGGAAAAATCCCCGGGTACCGTTTCAGCAGTTCCTGTAGTTCGGGTGGTACTGCCGCCAGTAGTTTCTGAAAATCACTCGGCTGCTCTGCTTCTTTCACCACTGCGATATCCACCGCGTACACGTCAGCTCCAGCGGCGACAGCCCGTTTCATTGTCATGGCGTTGACGTGGACCGTTGAAGACTCAGGCGACTGCCAGCGAGGTAGTTCAACCCAGTTACCGCTACTTCGCACAGTCCAGCTACCCGTCGTCCAGTGGATTCGCGGGTTGTATTGTCGCAGCCAATCACGTCCCAGTAAAATGTCGTGCCCATCCAATGTCGTCGCGAGCATTTCCTGTGTAAACCAGAAGTTCCCCCCCCGCAGCGGACTTTTACTCTCTCCACTCTTTCCCGTATGGCCAGCGTCGTTCCGTCAACTAAGCGTGCATCTATCTCCGGTAAACACCGGCTAAGTGCCAGTTGCAGTTTCCTTGCAGTCATGGTATTAACTAAGTAGTGGCTTGCGCCTCCGTCTATAAAAACCTTCACTGCTGCTCCCTGTATTTTTCCGTGGATCAGTACTAGGCAATCCGTCGTTGTACCCTCCTTATTCATCCGAGCCCGATCGATAGCGTGAATCGGTACTGTGACTCGGTGAGGGTCGGTGAGGTTGGGCGAGCAGGCAGTCTCGTCAGTAGTTGGCCCAACTTCTACTCACTGCTGGCATTTCCCGGCCTTTCAGACTCTCGCCCCTGCTCTGTTCCGCGACGCCTCAGCTCCTCTGGGCATTCTCTCTTGTGATGGCCCGGCCGATTGCAAGCAAAGCATCGCCCTTTAAACGGTGCGGCAGCTGCATTCGTCGCAACGGCATGTACGATGGCGTGCTCGATTGGTCCCCGAGGACGATGTCCGTAGTAGGACCCCGGTCTCGGTCGTCGCAGAATGTCGATTTTCTCGGCGAGCGCGAGGATCTCGTTGAAATTCGAGAGCCCGTGTAGCATGATTTCGTGCGAGATGTCCGGCTTCAGCCCTCCGACGTAACGGTCCACCCGCTCCGCTTCGTGCATGTAGCCGACTTGCTCGCATAATGCGAGAAAACCACTCGTGTAGTCTTGAACCGATCCGAGCTGCCGCCAACTACGCAGTTTTTGACGCGCCGAAATCGAAGCCGCAATCGGCTCGAAACACGCACAAAGCCCTGCCCACCACGCATCCCACATGCTGTACTGTGCTGTCTCGCAGAATGAACTCCAGGTGACGGCTGGGCCCGTGGGCCCTTCCTCTTGCGACGGTGGCTCGTAGGCGCATGGCGACGTCACGATGACTCGCCACCAGTCCATGGCGGGGCCCCTCAGCAACGAATCTTCGCTGCGTCCGACTCGACGTAATTCGCGTCGAAAAAGACGTTCATCGTGAAGACCCACGATTGAACCGTCGGACCTCCACATTGGCTCGGGTCGAAACAGGGCGGACGCTGCGGCTTGAGTGGCATTGGTGCCGTGATGGCGTACTCGCCACTTGTCGCTGCAAATTCCACATGCGCACGGGCTTCGCGAGGCTCCCGCGGGCTTGGTGCGGCCCGATCTCTCTCCATGCAAGGCATTGAGTGAGCGGCGCCTTCACTGGCTACGCCTGAGCGTTGTCCCACGCTGTCGTTCTATGTTGGTGGGCCTGATGATATGATGATCGGCTCCTCTAATTATGCAGGGCATTTGTTGGTGCTGGTGCATTCACTGTCGATTGCTGGCGGGCGGAGTCGTGTTCCGCCGTGAGCGTAGCGATTTTGAGGGCCGAATCTTCGAGTTGGCGTACGAGACGGCCAAGCTGCGCTTGCGTCAGCGTCGCACGAGTAATTTCAGCCATGGCGGGGGTGTCGAGCAAGCTCAGCGAGAGCCTCTGTCGTGGCGGTGCGTGCTTACGAGAGAGCACTACGAGCGGCGGTGCTTGGTCGCTGAGAGATGTCTACCCCCCCCACAAAATTTGAGATAGTGGGGAAGTGAAGGTGTGGGTGCGGTCTGAGAGAAGATCGTAGGCTCTGAATACCAAGTGTTACGAGTGCAATTGAGTGAGCGAGCGAGGATTGCACTATCGAGGCAAGAATACAATGAGCGAAGGATTGAGCGAAGAATATATAGCGAAGCTACAGTGGTAACGGTAACGTGTGGAAAATGGGGTGCACGCCAAGCCTGGCGCCGAGGTTGGGGATTGTCGAGGCGAAGGTCCGGAGCGCGGGTTACCAACCGAACCGTGAGGTTGGGTCGCATCGTGAACAGTGGCGGGAATGGTGTCGAGGCGAATGTCGTGAGTGGTAACGGATTATTGTGGGGTGCTGTTGGCGGGAACAGTGGCGTACGCGCCGAGCAAGGACGCGAAGTAAGGAAAAGGAATTTTCCTTACAACAACTCAAAACATTACGAGTGCAATTGAACTTTTATGAGTTGTGTCAAACTATATATTTATATATTGTTAGGCTATACTGGGGCTAGCCTTAGGGGGTACATCTCAGAATGCTAGCGGAATGTGTTGATCGACTAGTAGGGCAAGTGGTACAAATAGGAATGTCGAGGGACAATATGTACCCTATACTAGTAGCCTAGCAAACTAACAAAACATATAAATATTATTTGACACACCCCCATAGGCTAAGTGAGGGGCATCAAAGCAAGCAAGGCAAACAAACGATCACAAGACCAGTCAAGATAAGAAACAAGACAAGCTCGGGGAGGATCTTAAGATCCCCACGCATTCAGAGCACAAGCAAAATGGCCACAAGGCCAGTTCAAGAGTTCAAAAATATATATAGATGCAACGACAAGTAGAGCAAAGCTACTACAACCGAGCACAAGTGTCAACAAGTCCTAACTACACACAGAACCTGTGGTCGTCACCAGGCGCCAAGGCCTTGGTGAAGATGTCCGCATTGTTGGCCTCTGAGGCCACAAAGTCCAGGCGCGCCTGGCCGCGACGCTGCAGCTCTCGCAGGAGGAAGTACCTTACGTCAATGTGCTTCACCCGCGAACAAGGTCGGAGCAGAACGAGGCCGCTCACCAAGGTCAATGAGCAAGAAGGTCAACCAGCGAAGCTCCTGCGCAGCCATAGCACCGGCGTAGATCTATGCCTCGGCACTGGACGTAGCCACAGACGACGACCGCGTAGACCTCCACGACACAGCTCTAGCTCCCAAGCTGAAACGGTAACCCTGGGTCAAGCGCTGAGTCTCCACGTCGTCAGCGTACGAAGAGTCGCAGTGACCGGTCAGCACAACTGGCTCTCTCCCACCAAGCACAAGCCCCATGCCTGATGAGGCAGCCCACAAGCTCTCTGGGTAGGGACCACAAGGCTCGAAGGGCTCGTCAGGAAAAGGGCCGGTAAGTCTGTGGTCTACGGCAAGAGGAGTAGGCTGTGTGGTGGAGTGCTCAAGCCTGAACTGCTGAAGGACCTGCTGCAGCATGTGTGACAGTGAGAGTGTAATGGTGTGATCGGCCCCGTCCCTGGTGATCTGCAGGCCGAGGTAGCACTGCAGTGTCAAACTTATATCTACTATAGTCTGTTTAGGCTGTAGTGGGGTAGTCCTTAGAGGGTACAACACTTTTGTGTTTTCTACTTGTACCCTTCTGCTTTCTAGTTCAATCATTATTTCGTCAATTATCTCACATGGTATAGAGCTAGTTTCGAGTTTTTTTTTAAAGGGCCCACCACTGAATTTTTTCTTACCTGCCTGACGCGCGCGTCGCGCCTGCCCTTCGAGGCCCGTAGCGGCCCCTGCGCCTGCCCTTAGAGCCAGCGCCGCCCCCCAAAGCAGCCGCGTTGCGGCCTAGCCAGGCGCCGCGCAGCCCCGTCAGGCCCCGTTTACGGCCCCGTAAGGCCCCGTTTACGGCCCCGTAAGGCCCCGTAAGGCCCTGTTTACGACCCCGCTTACGGCCCCGTAAGGCCCTGTAAGGCCACGTAAGGCCCCGTTTACGGCCCCGTAAGGCCCCGTAAGGCCCCGTCAGGCCCCATTTACGGCCCCGTAAGGCCCCGTAAGGCCCCGTTTACGGTCCCATTTACGGCCCCGTAAGGCTCGGTAAGGCCACGTCAGGCCCCGTTTACGACCCCGTAAGGCCCCGTAAGGCCCCGTCAGGCCCAGTTAGCGGCCCCGTCAGGCCCCGTCAGGCCCCGTAAGGCCCAGTCAGGCCCCGTTAGCGGCCCCGTCAGGCCCCGTCAGGCCCCGTAAGGCCCCGTCAGGCCCCCCCCCTTTGCGGCCCCCGTTGCGACGCGACTCGCGGCCCTGCCCCGACCCTGTCGCGGCCCTGTTCCGGCCCTGCCCCGGCCCTACCCCAACCTGTCGCGGCCCTGCTGCGGCCCTGTCGCAGCCCTGCCCCGGCCCTGCTCCGGCCCTGTTGCAGCCCTGCCTCGGCCCTCGCCCCGGCCCTGTCTCGGCCCTGCCCCGGCCCTGCTCCTGCACTGCCGCGGCCCGGCCCCGGCCCTGCCCCGGACCTGTCGCGGCCTCGCCCCGGCCCTGTCCCGGCCCTGCTCCGACCCTGCCCCGGCCCTGCCCCGGCTCTGCCCCGGCCCTGCCCCGGCCCTGCCCCTGCCCTGCTCCTGCACTGCCGCGGCCTCGCCCCGGCCCTGTCCCGGCCCTGCTCCGACCCTGCCCCGGCCCTGCCCCGGCTCTTCCCCGGCCCTGCCCCTGCCCTGCTCCTGCACTGTCGCGGCCCTGCCCCAACCCGGCCCCGGATCTTTTGCAGCCCGGCCCCGGCCCTACCCCGGCCCTGCCCCGGCCTCGCCCCTAGTAAGAGCGCCGCGCTGCCGAGCCGCGCCGCCCTGCCGAGCCGCGCCGCCCTGCCTAGCCTGCTTAGCCGAGTTGCACTGCTGCTGCTGCTAGCCTGCTGCTGCTCCTGTCATGGCTAGTCTCAATGTTCTTACCTTTGATGCTGAGAGTCGAGCTGTTGACTTTGAGGTCTGGCTAGATGATCTGCAGCTTTTCCTACAGTGCGATAGCAAGGATGGTCTCTCACTGTTCGATCTCACGTCTGGCGCCTCTACTGCCCCTGCTGCTGATGCTGACATTACTGTTCGCTCGCAGTGGCTCACGCGCGATGCTGCTGCTCGTCTTGCTGTGCGTAATCACCTGCCGTCTACTGAGCGCGCGCACTTTAGTCAGTACAAGAGTGCTAGGGCTCTGTACGACGCTGTAGTTGCACGCTACTCCTCCCCTACCACTGCTGCCCTCGGCCGCCTCATGCTGCCGTACCTTTTTCCTGACCTTGCCGCCTTTGCCACAGTTGCTGACCTAGTTGCTCACCTCCGCACTAGTGACACTCGCTACCGCGCTGCCCTTCCCACTGAGTTCCTTCCCACGAACTCCCCCCCCATGTACATCACCCTTTACTACCTAGTCACCCGCCTCCCTGACTCTCTCTCCTCAGTCAGGGATCACTTTCTCTCCCTTTGCCCCACCGAGCTGACTGTCGACTTGCTAGAGGAGCACCTTGCTGCAGCTGAGAAGAGTATCTTAGCTGTCGGTGCTTCTCGCGGCGACCGTCGCACCCCCTTCTTTGAGGGGTGTTCCCCTGTCCCCCTTCTCCCCTCTGTTGCCTCTGCTGCTGTTGTCGACCTCGCTGGCACTGAGGAGGTCGGCGCTGCGTCTGCCCCTAGTGGGAGACGCCGCAACAGCAAAGGCAAGGGAAGCAGGGGTGGTGGAGGGGCCGGTGGAGGCAGCGGTGGGGGAGGTGGAGGAGTTGGAGGTGGTGGTTGGGGTGGTTCCGGGAGTGGGGGCGTCGGTGGCGGCAGTGGAGGCCGTGGCGGCGGTGGCGGAGGAGGTGGCGGCGGCGGCAGCGGAGGTGGAGGTAGCGGAGGAGGTGTTGCTGGTCGCGGTGCAGCCACGCAGCGTGGAGGCCTTGGTGGCAGCCAGCGTCAGCAGCAGCTGCGCACCCGTGAGACCCCGTCTGTTCAGCAGCTTCGTGAGTGGTACGCTGGGCGTGGGAGGTCTGGGGGTGCAGGTCCCTGCACGTACGTTCTTCGCACCGGCACTCGTAGTGGGGAGGTGTGTGGTCTCCCACACACCACGCACCGCTTGACTGACGCTTGGCGTACCCAGTTTCCTGACGCTGTTGAGCTTCCTCGTTGGCATGATCTGCTTCTGGAGAATGTGCCTATCTTTGATCTAGACTTTGATGCTATCCTTGCTGCCATGTATGCTCTTGCTGATATTACTGAGGGTGACTGTTACCTGAGTGTCCCGCCCGACCCGGGCACTGTGGCTGCTGCTCTAGGTGCTAGTGCGGCTGCTGCTCTAGGTGCTAGTGCGTCTGCTGCTCCAGGTGCTGGTACGTCTCCTCTCTCTGGTACTGCACCTACTGAGTCCTTTCACACTTTCACACTTGACTCTGGTGCTTCGCGCTCTTTCTTTAGAGACAGCACCACGCTCACGCAGCTCAGTAGGCCTGTTGCGGTCTCCCTTGCTGACCCCTCCGGGGGCCCAGTCCTTGCACACTCCTCCACGGTTCTACCGTGTCCGGCGGCCCCGTCGGGCTTGCTGTCGGGACTCCACCCCCCCTCGTTCTCTACGAACTTGGTGAGTGGAGCTGACCTCCAGGACGCGTGGGTTGACCAGTTCACCCCTGGAGGTCAGCGTGTGACCCACTGCACTTGCTTTCGGACGGGCCGCCACCTGGCCACGTTCACCCGTCGGCCAGGGTCGAGTCTGTACACACTGACTACTGCGCCTCCTCCGGCCCCTGTGTCTGGTCAGGTGGCTGCGTCCAGTCAGGTGTTTGCTGCCGCGTCCAGGTCTAGTCCTGCGTCTACCCCCTGCTCGTGTCGTTCTCTGGCGCACGAGACTCTCCTTTGGCACCACCGCCTTGGTCACCCCTCCCTGCCTCGTCTTCGAGGTATGGCCTCCGGTGCTCTTGTCTCTGGACTCCCCAGGTCACTCCCTCCCCTTCCTCCGGGGCCTGCCCCCACCTGTGTTCCTTGTGTCGAGGGCCGGCAGCGCGCCGCTCCTCACTCCTCCTCGTTTCCTCCGACTGAGGCCCCTCTGCAGACTCTTCACATGGACGTGTGGGGCCCAGCCCGCGTCCGTGGACAGGGTCACGAGCGCTACTTCCTCCTGGTCGTTGACGACTACTCGCGTTACACCACAGTCTTCCCCTTGCGCAGCAAGGGTGAGGTCCCTGAGGTGTTGATCGACTGGATCCGCGGTGCTCGTCGCCAGCTTAGTGAGAGTTTCGGCTCAGACCTTCCTGTTCTGCGTCTGCACTCGGACAGAGGCGGGGAGTTTTCCTCCGACCTCCTGAGAGCCTTCTGTCGTTCGGAGGGCATCCGCCAGACGTTCACGCTTCCGACCTCCCCGCAGCAAAATGGGATTGCTGAGCGCCGCATTGGCATGGTCATGGACGTCGCTCGTACGTCCATGATCCATGCGGCTGCTCCCCATTTTCTGTGGCCGTTCGCGGTTCAGTACGCTGCGCATCAGATCAACCTTCAGCCTCGCGTCTCCTTGCCGGAGACCACACCTACACTGAGGTGGACGGGGAAGGTTGGCGATGCGTCAGCGTTCCGAGTCTGGGGATCTCGAGCTTTTGTCCGCGATACTACAGCAGACAAGCTGTCCTCCCGTGCCGTTCCCTGTGTCTTCCTTGGCTTCCCTCCTGACGCACCCGGGTGGCAGTTCTACCACCCTACCTTGCGTCGTGTTCTGTCCTCTCAGGACGTCACGTTCGACGAGTCGGTGTCGTACTACCGTCTCTTTCCCTACCGCACTGCCTCTCCCCCCCCCCCCCCCCGCCGCTCTTCCTGACACCAGGTACTCCCCTGGTACACCCCCTCCCTCCCCAGGGTCCTGCCCCCTCAGGTGTGTCCCAGGTAGACCCTGCCGAGCCGGTCGAGGTAGCTGTCGACACAGGTGCTGCTAGGGGTGCTGACCCTGCGGGTGCGGGGACTGGGGGTGCTGAGTCTGGGGGTGCTGAGACTGGGTGTGCTGAGCCTGGGGGTGTGGCGCCTGAGGGTACTGTTTCTGGAGGTGCTGAGCCTGCGCGTGCTGAGTCTGGCGGTGCTCCAGGTGTCCCGTTGCGGCGGGAGCCCCTCTCTCCACAGCGGCTTCGTGAGTGGTACTCTCGGCGCTGTCGAGTTTCTGCTGGAGGTGGTGCTGGTGCTGGAGCTGCTGGAGGTGCTGGAGGTGCTACTAGGGCTACTGGGGGTGCTGGCGCTGCTGGAGGTGGTGCTGGTGCTGGAGCTGCTGGAGGTGCTGCTGGTGCTGGAGCTGCTGGAGGTGCTGGAGGTGCTACTGGGGTTACTGGAGGTGCTGGCGCTGCTGGAGGTGGTGCTGGTGCTGGAGGTGCTGGAGGTGCTACTGGGGCTACTGGAGGTGCTGGCGCCGCTGGAGGTGGTGCTGGTGCTGGAGCTGCTGGAGGTGCTGCTGGTGCTGGAGCTGCTGGAGGTGCTGCTGGGACTGGAGACCCTGGGGCTGAGGGTTCCGGTTCTGTCTCTGTTGTTTCTGGAGGCGCTGCGCGGCCGCGGCCGTACTACGTTCCGCTCCTTCAGCAGGTTCTTGTCTCCTTGCCTTCTCCTGGTCCTCCTCCTCCTCCTTTCCTGAGTCCACAGCCTGTCCAGTCCCAGTCGCAGTTGCAGCCGGCCTCTCCGCTGCCTGGTCCTTCTCCTTACTCTGGACCGACTAGAGGTCTTACGGAGCGTCGTGAGCCTGAGTCGCGTCCTGTGTCACCTGTGTCTCGCTCTGCGTCGCCTGTCTGTACTGTTCGCGCTGGTCGTGTTTCGCGTCCGCGTCCTCCTCCTGTCCCAGGCACTCACTCTATGACTCTGCGTCCTTCTACTGCTCCACAGCGTGTCCCTCTGCCGTCTCCTCCTGCGTCCTCTTTTCCTGACGGTCCGGACCCGGAGTCTGACTTCCTTCGTGCTGCTAGTCCTGCTGTCACGCGCTTTCTGGCCACTGCTATCACTGACCCTCTGTTTGAGTCCACTGCTGCGTCTGCTCTTGTTACTGAGCTCGTTGACTTTGCTGCAGCCTGTCGCCTAGACTACGCCGCTAGTCTTGTTGCTGAGTCTGCGTCTGTCTGTCCTCCGTCCGTCGGGGGTGAGTGTGCTCTTGGCACGGACGTCCTTGAGGACAGACAGGAGGACCTTGAGTGCTTTGCCGCTGCTTCACCTCATCTCGTGTCCATGCTGCTTGCCCCTGAGGGAGACCCGGATGCACTAGACATCCCGACCCCACGCTCTTACGCAGAGGCGATAGAGGGTCCCTACTCCTCTCAGTGGCAGGCAGCCATGGACGCAGAGATGGCTTCCTGGAAGTCCACAGGCACCTACGTCGACGAGGTTCCCCCACCTGGGGCGAACATCGTCAGTGGCATGTGGATCTTCAGGGTGAAGCGGCCGCCGGGTTCTCCGCCTGCCTTCAAGGCGCGTTACGTTGCACGTGGCTTCAGTCAGCGTCAGGGAGTTGACTTCTTTCAGACCTTCTCCCCTACCCCGAAGATGACCACTCTTCGGGTACTGCTGCACGTTGCTGCTCAGCGTGACTACGAGCTCCACTCGCTTGACTTCAGCACAGCCTTCCTACTGTTAGAGACTAAGGACGGAGTCTATGAAGATTAAGGGCCGAAATATCTTAAAATCGTCAACTATTATTCAGGACAGAAAGGTCGTCGTCCCAAGAAACGTCGTCGACGATTAACGCACGATTAGAATTCTCTCAAACTCGAGTATGCTGTAGCCCTTGACCGTGGCTATCTTTCCCAATTTGAATAGTATCAAAATATGGAGTATAACTCGAGTTATGAACTTCGGCGCACTAGGGGGTATGCTGCCATAGAAAACGTAACTCAATAACAATGATCTCACAAGTTCACACAAGAAAGTTGGAGTAGTACTTGAACCAGGTAGAAGGGGATGAGGAGGACGAGAGGGAAGGTCCCAAGGGAGTCCCCAACCAAGGAAACCCCATACCACACAATTCCCCTCTCTATAGGCACCCCAACTTTGACATTTGTCACTTTCCCAACTCATGCCATCCACCTCACCCAACTTGGCCACACTTGCCAACCTGGTTTGGCTTCTCCCAACCACTTGGCATCATCTACAGTGATGGTGACGAATTTCCCAACCCCCAAAAGTCTGTACCCCATATTGAGTCAACCCGCAAATTCCTATAGTCGCCGCATCTCAATCAAAACTTCGAACGATCATATCTTTCTCGTTCTTGCTTCGATCGCAGCGATTCTCGGTTCGTCGGGAAGCTCTTGAGCAGAGGAGTCACTTCAGATATCTGCTCAAGCCAGATAACATTCACACACACTCAGAAAATCCAAACAACACCAAACACAAATTCTTGCACACGCTCACACCACGCATGCAACACACGAACATATGATGGGAGGCAGACAGACGTGAATGCAAATGATAGAATCACATAACACCTACAGGGCAGCCTCCACGAGGAGATCTGGCTGCGCCGCCCACCTGGCTTCACTGGGTCGTTTCCTGCTGGTACCCAGTGGAGCCTTCGGCGACCAGTCTACGGTCTCCGCCAGGCGCCCCGTGAGTGGCACGACACGCTCAGGACGACTCTTGCTGCTCTTGGTTTTGCTCCTTCCACTGCTGACCCTTCTCTGTTTCTACGCACTGACGCTACTCTGCCGCCGTTCTACGTTCTAGAGTACGTAGACGACCTCGTCTTTGCTACTGCTGACACGGAGGCACTCGCCCACGTGAAGTCCGAGCTGCAGAAGAGACACACGTGCACAGACCTGGGTGAGCTCACAAGCTATCTTGGCTTGTGGATCACCCGGGACAGAGCACAGCGCACCATTACCTTGACTCAGTCACACATGGTGCAGCAGGTCCTTCAGCGCTTCGGCTTCACCTACTCCTCGCCACAGTCCACTCCTCTGCCTACCGGTCACTCGCTCTCAGCTCCACCTTCGGACGAGTCCGTAGAGCCGAGTGGCCCGTGTCCAGAGCTTGTGGGCTGCCTCATGTACCTGATGACCTGCACATGACCTGACCTCGCATACCCTCTCAGCCTTCTGGCTCGCTACGTGGCTCCCGGCAGGCACCGAAAGGTGCACTGGGATGCTGCGAAGAGGGTGTTGCGATACTTGTGCAGTACATCGGGCATGGGGCTCGTGCTTGGAGGACGGGCTCGAGTTGTCCTCACTGGTCACGCTGACGCCTCCTGGGTTGACGACTTGGCTACGCAGCGGTCGTCGCAGGGTTACACCTTCAGTCTTGGCTCCGGCTTTGTCTCTTGGCGGTCTACCCGCTCTTCTTCTGTTCTCAGCTCCAGTTGTGAGGCTGAGATCTACGCTGGAGCCATGGCTGCACAGGAGCTTCGCTGGCTCACCTACCTGCTGACCGACTTGGGAGAGGTGCCTCGTTCTCCTCCAGTTCTGTACGTCGACAACAAGGCCATGCTGGCCTTGTGTCAGGAGCACAGACTGGAGCACAGAACGAAGCACATTGCTCTGCGCTACTTCCTTGCTCGAGAGTTGCAGCAGCGTGGCCAGCTTCGTCTTGCTTACGTGGCCTCTCAGGCCAACACTGCTGATGTTTTCACCAAGGCACTTCAGCCTTGTGATCATCAGCGTTTCTGTACTGTGTTAGGCCTTGTACCTACTGTGCCTCACTTGTTGACTTCTTGACTCTGCTTGTACTGTACTCTATATACTTATACCTGCATGCATACACTTGCTAGAGCAGCAGTGGCAGGGGAGGAGTAGCGAGCAATGACAGCGTCGTACAGGGCCTGTGCTGTCCTGTGCTGTCCAAAGTGAGTACATTCGGCCACCGGCAGGTCGTTGCGAATGGCTAAGCGGGCAGTAGCGTCACGAGACAGCCACTGGGAACGAGTCGCACCGTCAGCTGTGGCGGGAGGGGCTGGAGCGATACCGGACATGTGGTCAAACAGTGAGACACTGTCCTTAATATCGCTCAGTAGGTACAGTTGCAGATCGTCGTGTCACGTGTCAAATGCAACTGATCTACCATCATGATCGAACGCTAGAACTCTAAGCGAAGCCATAGTGGCGAAGCACTCAGGAGCAGCAGTAGCAGGAGCAGTTGCTGTTAGAGACTAAGGACGGAGTCTATGAAGATTAGGGGCTGAAATATCTCAAAATCGTCAACTACAATTCTGGACAGAAAAGTCGTCGTCACAAGAAACGTCGTCGACGAAAGGTCCACTGTTAGAATTGTTTCAAACTCGAGTATGTTATAGCCCGTGACCGTGGCTATCTTTCCCAATTTGAATAGTATCAAAATATGGAGTATAACTGGAGTTATGAACTTCGGCGCCCTAGGGGGTATGCTGCCATAGAAAACGTAACTCAATCACAAATTATCTCACAAGTTCACACAAGAAAGTTAGAGTAGCAATAGAACCAGGTAGGAGGGGATGAGGAGGACGAGAGGGAAGGTCCCAAGGGAGTCCCCAACCAAGGACACCCCATACCACACAATTCCCCTCTCTATAGGCACCCCAACTTTGACATTTGTCACTTTCCCAACTCATGCCATCCACCTCACCCAACTTGGCCACACTTGCCAACCTGGTTTGGCACCTCCCAACCACTTGGCAGCATCTACAGTGATGTTGACGAATTTCCCAACCCCCAAGAGTCTGTACTCCTTATGGAGTCAACACCACAACTTCCCATAGTCACCACAACCAAATATCAAAAGCATACGAACTTCCAACGTTCGTAACTTTCTTGTTCGTGCTCCGATTGAAGCGATACTTGGTTCGTCGGAAAGCTCTTGAGCAGAGGAGTCACTTCAGATATCTGCTCAAGCCAAATAACATTCACACACACTCAGAAAAACCAAACCACACAAAACACAAATTCTTGCATACGCTCACACCACGCATGCAACGCACGAACACATGATGGGAGGCAGACAGACGTGAATGCATATGATTGCATCACACAACAGTTGCTAAGGGGCCAAGGGGCGGGGCTGAGGGTGCAAGGGGCCGAGGGGCCAAACACGAGGGTGGCGGGGCCGAGGGGCCAAGGGTCCTAGGGGCCGAGGGGCCGAGGGGCGGGGCCGAGGGGCGGGGCCGAGGGGCGGGGCCGAGGGGCGGGGCCGAGGGGCCAAAAACGAGGCCGAGGGGCCAAACACGAGGACGAGGGGCCAAGGGGAGGGGCCGAGGGGCCTAGGGGCCGAGGGGCCAAACACGAGGGTGGGGGCCGAGGGGCCGAGGCTAGGGGCCGAGGGGCCAAACAGGAGGGGCCACAGGGCCAAGGGGCCAAGGGGCGAGGGGCCGAGGTGTCTGGTGTCGAGAGGCGAGGTGTCAACACATTATAGCTTATACATTTGTGTAGGCTGTAGTGGGGTAGCCCATAAGGGGTACAACCCAATTAGGGTCAGTACTTGTACCCAACTGCTTGCTAGTTCGTCCATTCTCGTTCGTTACTTTCACATGGAATCAGAGCAGGTCACTTGTTTCCCACCTTCGCGCTAGCAACGCTCGCTACCGTGCTACCGCCCCCGCTGAGTTCCTTGAGAAGAACCAGCCCCCGATGTTCATCACCCTCTACCTCAAAGTCACTCGCCTCCCTGACTCTCTTCGCTCTGTCAGGGACCACTTTCTCTCCCTTGACCCCACCTCCCTCACTGTTGACCTCCTCGAGCAGCATCTCCTCGCAGCTGAGACTAGTGCAGTTGCTGTAGGTGCTGCTCGTGGCACTCCGCGCCCGCCCTTCTTTGAGGGGTGCTCCCCCTCCCCCCTTGCCCCCTCCTACGCCTCTGCTGCTACTGCAGACGTCTCTGTTGCTGAGGACGTCGGGGCTGCTTCTGCTAGTGCAAAGCGCCGCAGCAGCAAGGGCAAGGGTGGCGAGGGTGGTGGAGGTGGCAGCGGTGGTGGTGGAGGTGGCAGCGGGAGTGGTGGTGGGGGCAGTGGTGGAGGTGGTGGAGGCAGTGGAGGTGGTGGCGGCGGTGGGACTGTTGGCGGGACTGGGGGCTCTGGTGGCAGTGGTGGGGGCAGCGGTGGGAGTGGCAACAGTGGAGGTCGTGGGACTGGTAGCGGTGGGACTGGTGCTCGGCGTGTCGGTTTTGAGGGTGGCCAGCGTCAGCAGCAGCAGCGTCGGTGTGAGACCCTGTCTCCCCTGCTGCTTCGTGAGTGGTTCCTGCGTGGGGCGTCTGGGGGTAGTTGCCCGTATGTCATTCGCACGGGTGACCATGCTGGTCAGACTTGCGGGCGGCTCCACACTCAGCACCGCTGCTTCTCCCGCCTCGACGACGCTTGGCGTGCTGAGTTTGGTGACGACGCCGAGATCCCTCGCTGGGCAGACCTGCTTAAGTCTAGGATTGCTATCTTTGACCTAGACTTTGATGCTATTCTCTCTGCTATGTATGCTTTGTCTATTAGTGCTGAGGGTGACCGTTACCGGTGTGTGCCGCCTGACCCAGGTATAGCCGCTGCTGCTCTAGGTGCTAGTGAGTCTGGTACTCTCCCTGGTCCTGCGCCTGCTGAGGCCTTGCACACTTTCACGTTGGACTCCGGCGCCTCGCGCTGTTTCTTTCGTGACAGCACAACCCTCACTCCTCTTCCTGCACCTATCCCGGTCAGACTGGCTGACCCCTCTGGGGGACCGGTCGTGGCCCGTTCCTCCACTGTCCTCCCGTGTCCGGCGGTTCCATCCGGCTCACTGTCAGGTCTTCACCTCCCCTCGTTCTCTACGAACTTGGTGAGTACCGCTGCCCTCCAGGATGCAATGGTCACTACTACCACTCCTGGGGGTCAGCGTGTGTTGATCTGCACGTGCATACGGACGGGGCGTCACCTGGCCACGTTCATTCGTCGGCCAGGGTTGAGTCTGTACACACTCACTACCGAGCCTTCTCAGGTAGCTGCGTCTGCTCAGGTGTCAGCGTCAGGTCAGGTAGCCGCCTCCTTCTCGTGTCGCCTCCTCTCGCACCAGACTCTTCTGTGGCACCACCGTCTGGGTCACCCCTCCCTGCCTCGCCTTCGTGGCACGCACTCTCATCTTCTTGTCTCTGGCCTCCCCAGGGTCCTGCTCCCTCAGGTGTGTCTCAGGCAGACCCTCTCCCTGGTACTGCGCCTGTTCAGGTAGCTGTCGACTCAGGTGCTGCTCGAGGTGCTGCGTCTGGGGGTGTGGAGCCTGGGGGTGCGGGTTCAACACCATCCGCGCCCTTTTGGCGCCTTTGTTCCGCCGCCGAGTATTGTAGCCCAACGATCGGTGTTTGGCCAAGATACTTGGCCACCCTCATTCCAGCTGCTACCTGCTCCTCGTTAGGGCATTGAACAACCCTAGTCAACTGTCTGGTAGCAAACGCGACGTCCGGTCGGGTGTTTACCGCCGCGTACATGAGGCTGCCCACCAACGAGTGAAAACGG
The DNA here is from genome assembly GCA_947471745.1 of Closterium sp. Naga37s-1. Taxonomy (NCBI): domain Eukaryota; kingdom Viridiplantae; phylum Streptophyta; class Zygnematophyceae; order Desmidiales; family Closteriaceae; genus Closterium; species Closterium sp. Naga37s-1. The sequence continues at coordinate 1,027,863 of CANJKZ010000195.1, read as the reverse complement.
CGCCTCTCCTCTTCACCAACGCTCTCCTCCTCTGGTCCCTTCACACACTTGAACCCAGAGGGAAAGGGTGTAGCCACATGGCCTTCACTCTGCCCAAAGTTGGCAGCCAATGCCTCCAGGTACTTTCGTTGATGCACCCGCATGCACCGCTTCTCCACATCTCGTTCGATGTGGAGCCCAAGGTAGAAGCTCACGTCACCAAGGGCCTTGCACTTGAACTTGTCTTGAAGCTTCAGCATCACCTCCTTCACAAGGTCAGAGGGTGAGAAAATGAGGATGTCATCCACATAAACCACCATGAAACTCCTCTGCTCCCCCTCGCCAAGCATGAACAATGAGTGATCGGCAGTTGAGGGAGTGAAGCCTATCTCCTCCAAAACTCCTCGCAACTTCAAGTACCACTGCCTAGGGGCCTGCTTCAGTCCATAAAGAGCCTTCTTCAGCTTCAAAACTCTGCCACTACCATCATCAAACCCCTCTGGCTGCGCCATAAAAATCTCTTCCTCAAGGACGCCGTTGAGGAATGCCGTTGTGACATCCATTTGTTTCACCACCCATCCTTTGATGGTAGCTCCCGCGAGTAGGGTTCTCAGCGTCGTCGGCTTCACCACAGGAGCAAACAACTCCTTATAGTCCACCTTCTCCTTCTGCTGGTACCCCTTGGCCACAAGCCTAGACTTGTAGCGCTCGATATTGCCGTTGGCGTCGGACTTGATCTTGAAGAGCCACTTGGACGTAATCGCCTTACGCCCCTCCGGTAGCTCCACCAATTCCCACGTGCCGTTCTCCTCAATGCTTTTCAGCTCACTCTCCATTGCCTTCTTCCACTCCTCAGCATCACTACTCTCCAAGGCCTCCTTGAGAGTTGCTGGTTCTCCCGGCATCTCCACCGGAGAGAAGAACACGAAGGCACACTCGTCGTAGTCACTCTCCTCGTCATCTCCAACTATAAGTGCCGCTCCGGCCAGAGCTGACTTGGCTGGCTTTCCCAGTGCCTCATAGGTCAGCCTATTTGGGGCTTGGGTTCTCCTTTTGCCCCTTCCTTCTTCCTCAGCTGCAGGGACATGAAGGCCTTGGCGTTGCTGCGGGGTGACTCGGATCCGTGGAGCACTCGTAGTGCGAGAAGGAAGTGTCGGTGCACGCTCGCACACTTGCTGCACCTCCTCCTCTTCTTCCTCTGCATCCTTGGCCTCCTCTCCCCCATTCACAAGGGAAGATTGCCTTGTGGTGGTGCTGCTGCTGCTCAGCTCCAAGGGCAGCTCCACATGCTCCAAAACGGAACTCTTCACCTCCCCAAACCGCATGCCTATCTTCGCCTCATTCTCCGCCTTCCAATCCTTGTACATCAGATTCTCCATGAATTTACAGTCCCTGCTCACCAAGAATTTCTTGGTGAATGGGTCCCAAAGAAGCCACCCCTTGCTGTTTTGAGCCATGCCCAAGTGCACAGCCCATATCGCCTTGGCACCGAGCTTGTTGTGCCGAAGATGCTTAGGCACGAGCGCCATGCACATGCACCCGAACACCCGAAGCATATCCACCTTTGGCTTCCTTCCAATCCACTCCACATAGGGCACCCATTTGTCTGCTCCCACATGAGTCAAAGCTCTGTTCTTGGCCACACACGCACTCCGCACCGCATCAGGCCAGAAATAGTCGGGTAGCCCAGCTTCAATGAGCAACCCACGCGACGTCTTCGTGATTGTCCGGTTCGCTCGCTCGGCGATGCCGTTCATTGCAGGGGAGTATGGCATGGTAAGGGAGTGCCTTATGCCATTCTTCTTCAGCCACAATGAGAATTCCTTGCTCAGGAACTCTCCTCCTCGATCGGTGCGAATTGCCTTCACTAACCGGTCTTGTTGCCGCTCCACCATCGACAACCAATCGGTCTTCACCGTTTCAGCCACGTCACTCTTCTTGGACAGCACGTACACCCAAGTCATGCGAGTGTAGACATCCACAATGGTGAGAAATTACTCAGCTCCAGCAGCTCCAAGCTTCAAGGGGCCCACCACGTCCATCACCACCTGATCAAGTGGTGCCTTAGCCGTTGCCTCCGAACTAGAGAACGGGTAACGGGTGAACTTGGCTTGCATGCACGTCGGGCAGCCAAGTACCTCATTGGGCTCCCCCTTCACACGTATGCCAGCAACCATCTCATTCTTCAATAGCTGCTGCAAGATGGGCAGGGCCACATGCCCCATTCACCGATGCAAGGTGAGCCAATCACACTCCCCCGTAGCCGAAGTCGGATTGGAGAATGCCGCACTCGCAATAGTGCCCCACATGTTCTCTCCGTACTCCTCCTCCGCTGCTGCCTTGGGGTTCTCCTCACCGTTGTGCTGCTTCTGAGCTGCTGCACCACTCTTCTCGCGTTCACCGAGTTTGCTGGTCCCTCCAAGATTGCAGTTCTTGGACTCAATCTCCTTAGCGCGACCGTTCGCGCCATCGCCGCTACCAACCGCTTCACCCTTGGTGCTGATGCTTGCTGCCACTTGCCTCTCCTTAGGCATGGGGACCACAGGGATCTGCCACATCTCGTTGTAGACATCCCTATCCTCGTGAAGGTTCCAAAGAATCCGCTCGCCAAGCCTCGCGGTGTAGGTCTTAGCTCCCTTCGAGCTTGTGTCCATGCCGGCCTTTTGCAACCGCCGCACGGAAATCAGGTTGGCAGCAAGGTTGGGCACCCAAAGCACGTTCTTGAGGCCCACCATCTTCCCATCAACACCCTTGAACATGGCCTTGCCCATGCCTTTCACCTCTGCTCGCTGCCCCAAAGCTGATGTCACATGCTTCACCGGTGACGGCTCAAGTTCGGTGAGCAAGTCCGCACGAGGTGTCATGCTATAGGTAGCGCCGCTATCGATCACCCAATAGTCCAGGGAGTGTAGGGTGACCTTTCCCACAGCTGCTGGCTCCTCAAAGCCTTCATCCTTCTCTGGACCAGCCGGTGCTTGCGTGGACACGAAGAAGAATTGACCCGGAAAGCGATCGTCCCTCGACTCGCTCTCGTTGCCGGCACTCTTCATACTTGCAGCACCACCTCTGCGACCGCCACGGCCTCCACGGCCTCTTCCTCTCCCTCCTCCTGCTCTTCTCCCCTCTTGGCCTTGAGCAGGAGTCCATCCATCAGGGAGCTTGTAGCAATCGCGCCACATATGTCCGCTCTTGTGACAATAGTGGCACTCGCCGTCGAATCGGCCGCGACCGCGTCCGTAGCTCTTGTTGTCGCTGCCGTATCCACCACTCCCGCGGCCTCCACTGAAGTTGTTGCTGCCAAATCTGCTTCCCCCTCGTCCTCTGCCCCTTCCACGGCCATAACCTCGGCCGATGCTTGCTGCCCCGGCGCCATCCGCACTCGCCAACTCACGGCGGCGGAAGTCCTCTTGAAGGATCGCTCGCTTCACGTCTTCAAGCGAGAGGCGGGGCAAGTCACGTTTGAGGTTGATGATGAGCGAGGACCATGACTCTGGGAGTAAGGCCAGCAACTTGGTCTTCTTTTGGAGCTCACTGTAGTTCAAATTAGCTCCCTCAAGCCGCGTCAACAAGTCAAAGAATTTCTGCACCCCTTCTTCAACCGCTTCGTCTTCTTCAATTCGTAGTGCCGCCATTTGCCGTTCCAACACCACCGCTACCGCCGCTGTTGCAGGAGCATGTACACCCTTGAGAGCAGCCCATGCCTTTGGTCCCTTCTCTGGTTCACGCTGGAATGGCTTGATGTGACGGATCTGGCTGCTCCCCAACGCTTGCCCAAGTAGGAGATAGCCTTGTGCGCTCTTCCGCACCCACGGGCTCTTCTCCGGGTCGTTCTCGGGGCGCTTCTCCGTTCCTTCCATCACCTCCAGCAGGTCATAGTGGTCAAAGATGTTCTCCATCTTGAAGGACCATTCAGCAAAGTTGTCACCGTTGAACTTGTCAAGCCCAAACACCCTAGGCTCATCCCTAGGTGGGCCAAGACTTGGTTGCATGGGCGCCCTGGCTGAATCACGGGGTTGGCCTTGAGCTTGAGCTTCTCCACTGCCACCAGCAACTCTGCCACCCCTTTCCTCAGGTCCAGCCATTGTCGAAACTGCTCCAAGGGGCTCTGATACCACTTGTTATAGTCACAATAGGCTTGAATGTGCCTAAAACGAAAGATAGAGAGCACAGACGGATTTCTGCACAGCGGCTTCAAACGTTGATAGCGTTCTGCTCACAGCTGCAAATGACTTGATTCAAATTGGATATGGAGCGTCTTTACGTCGTCTACAATAAGCAATTTAGATTGCACGATTTTATAAAGAATTGACGACACAGCGTTGGTTTGAACGAACGGCACTATGGCAGCCACTATAGTCTTAGAACACAAGATAGGAAGAGTTACGAGTTGGGAATGACTCCCAGCTCCTACAAACCCCAAGAGCCGAGGTACAGTGATGTGGAACATTGCCACACTGTCCCCAACCACGAAGGGTCTCGAAACTACCCTCCACAAGGGCCTACACCTAGAGAAATGTTACACTACACAAAGTAATGCAACTATTCTCACTATCTTAAAGTTTACCCTTTTGGAGAGCTTCGAAATCACTTGATTCTTGAAACCAAGGCTCTGGTTCTTCAAGGTAAATTCTTCCTTGAGTTATTGAAAGTCTGCTGCGCACACCTGCGACACGCCAAACGTTCCACACACGACAAAATAGAAAATCGCACACGACACGCAAACAACGACGTCGCACGCAACTAGCGATAACTCGCTATTGACTCGACACACACATTCAAAATCATGCCTCATCATTCACACACTATTGTAAGCATAAAATATATATTATTTCATGCCCTCATACCATTCCATGCACACACGCATGCACGCACACGGACAACAAGCCGAATGCAAACCGCAGGGTTGCACCAACAGACACGTGGCTCGACGACCTGCAGCTGTACCTACTGAGTGATTTAAAGGACATTGTTTCGCTGTTTGACCTCTCGTTAGGCGCCGCTATCGCCCCTCCCGCCAGAGCTGACAGTGTGACTCGCTCACAGTGGCTTACTCGCGACGCTGCTGCCCGCTTAGCCATTCGCAAGCACCTACCGTTAGCCGAATGCGCTCACTTCTGACAGCACAGGACAGCACAGGCCTTGTACGACGCTGTAGTCGCTCGCTACTCCTCGCCTGCCACTGCTGCTCTAGGCCGACTGCTATTGCCCTACCTGTTACCTGGTTTCCCACACTAGCGATGCTCGCTACCTCGCTGCCCTCCCAACAGAGTTCCTTGACAGGAACCCGCCCCCGATGTACATCACTCTCTACTTTATAGTCACCCGCCTCCCTGACTCTCTTCGCGCTGTCAGGGACCACTTTCTCGCACTTGACCCCACAGCCCTCACTGTTGACCTACTCGAGCAGCACCTCCTTGCAGCTGAGACTAGTGCAGTCCCTTTAGGCGCCGCTCGTGGCACTCCTCGCACGCCCTTCTTTGAGGGGTGTTCCCCCTCCCCCCTTGCCCCCTCCTACGCCTCTGCTGCTGCTGTTGACGTCCTTGGTGCTGAGGATGTCGGGGCTGCTTCTACTGGTGGGAAGGGCCGTAGCAGCAAGGGCAAGGGTGGCAAGGGTGGTGGCGGTGGCAGCGGGGGTGGTAGTGGGGGCACCAGTGGAGGTGGTGGCGGTGGTGGGAGTGGTGGCGGGAGTGGGGGCTTTGGTGGCGGCGGTGGTGGCAGCGGTGGGGGTGGCGGTAGTGGCGGCAGTGGGAGTGGTGGCGGAAGGACTAGAGCTACTTAGCGGGAAGGTTATGGCGGTGGCCAGCGGCAGCAGCGGCAGCGTCGGAGCGAGACCCCGTCGCCCCAGCAGCTTCGTGAGTGGTTTTCTCAGCGTGGGGCGTCTGGGGGTAGTGGTAGCTGCTCGTATGTCATTCGCACGGGTGACCGTGAAGCCATGCGGGAAGACATGCTGCATGTCAGACATGCGGGAAGCCTCACACTCAGCACCGCTGCTTCTCCCGCCTCGACGACGCTTGGCGCGCAGAGTTTGGTGACGAGGCCGAGCGCCCCCGCAAGGCAGAGCTGCTTAGGTCTGGAGTTGCTATCTTTGACCTATACTATGATTCTATCCTTGCTGCTATGTATGCCTTGTTTGTTAGTGCTGAGGGTGACTGTTACCTGTGTGTGCCGCCTGACCCAGGTATAGAGGCTGCTGCTCTAGGTGCTAGTGAGTCTGCTCTCCCTGGTACTGCGCCTGCTGAGGCCTTGCACACCATCACGCTTGACTCAGGTGCTTCACGCTGTTTCTTTCGCGACAGCACCATCCTCACTCCTCTCTGTGCACCTGTACCGGTCAGACTAGCTGACCCCTCCGGGGGCCCAGTCCTTGCCCGTTCCTCCACTGTTCTCCCGTGTTCGGCGGTTCTGTCCGGCTCACTGTCAGGTCTTAACCTCCCCTCGTTATCTACGAACTTGGTGAGTACCGCTGCCCTCCAGGATGCGATGGTCACTACCACCACTCCTGGGGGTCAGCGTGTTTCGATCTGCATGTGTACACGGACGCGCCGTCACCTGGCCACGTTCACTCGTCGGCCTAGATCGAGTCTGTACACACTGGCTACCGAGCCTCCTCAGGTAGCTGCGTCTGCCCAGGTGTTCGCGTCAGGTCCGGTAGCACCCCCTTGCTCGTGTCGCCTCCTATTGCACCAGACTCTCTTGTGGCACCACCGCCTTGGTCACCCCTCCCTGCCACGCCTTCGTGGTATGCACTCACGCCTCCTTGTCTCTGGTCTTCTCAGGTCTCTGCCTCCCCTCCCGCCCTCGCCTGCCCCACCCTGCCTTCCTTGCGTCGAGGGGCGGCAGCGCGCTGCTCCTCACTCCTCGTTTCTCCACATGGACTTGTGGGGCTCAGCCCGCGTCAGTGGACAGGGCCGCGAGCGCTACTTTCTGCTGGTTGTTGATGACTACACGCGCTTAACCACGGTCTTCCCTTTGCGAAGCAAGGGTGAGGTCCCTGATGTTTTGATCCCTTAGATCCGCGCAGTCGGTCTCCAGCTCCGCGAGCGGTTCCGATAGGACCTTCCTGTCCTGCGTGTGCACTCTGACAGAGGTGGTAAGTTCTCATCTGACCTCTTGTGGGACTTTTGTCGTGGGGAGGGCATTCTCCAGTCGTTCACGCTTCCGGCCTCCCCGCAGCAAAATGGGATTGCTGAGCGCCGCATTGACTTAGTCATGGAGGTCGCTCGTACCTCCATGATCCATGCGGCAGCTCCCCATTTTCTTTGGCCGTTTGCGGTCCGGTACGCTGCGCATCAGCTCAACCTCTGGCCCCGTGTCTCCTTCCCGGAGACCTCGCCTACACTGCATTGGACGGGGAAGGTTGGCGATGCGTCAGTGTTCCGGGTGTGGGATTCTTGTGCCTTTGTTCGCGATACGTCCGCGGACAAGCTCTCCGCCCGCGCTATTCCCTGCGTCTTCCTTGGCTTTCCCCCTGACGCGCCTGGCTGGCAGTTTTACCACCCCACCTCGCACCGTGTCATCCCCTCTCAGGACGTCACGTTTGACGAGTCGGATCCCTTTTACCATCTCTTCCCCTACTGCTCTGCCCCTCCCCCACCCCCGCCGCTCTTCCTTGCTCCAGGTCCCCCTCTGGTAGACCCCCCTCCCCCCCCTAGGGTCCTGCTCCCTCAGGTAGACCCTCTCCTTGGTACTGTGCCTGTTGAGGTAGCTGTCGGCTCAGGTGCTGCTCGAGGTGCTGCGTCTGGGGGTGCTGCGTCTGGGGGTGCGGAGCCTGGGGGTGCTGTGCCTGAGGGTGTGGAGCGCAGGGGTGCTGAGTCTAAGGGTGCGGAGTCTAAGGGTGCTGAGCCTCGGGGTACTGCTTCTTCTGGAGGTCCTGCGGGTGCTTCGCCACGACTGTCTCCCCGGCCGGAGCCTCTCTCCCTGCAGCAGCTGTGCGAGTGGTTTACTCAGCGCACCCGCCTTCGGAGTGGAGCCACCGGAGCTAGAGTCTCTGCCGCTGGTGACACTGGAGCTAGAGTCTCTGCCGCTGGTGACACTGGAGCTGGAGGTGTTGGAGTTACTGCTGGTGCCGGTGGTACTGGAGGTGCTGCAGCTGCTGGTCCTGGAGGTGCTCGTACCAAGGGTACTGGAGCTGCCGGGACTGGTAGTGTTGGGGGCGTTGGAGCTTGAGAAGCTGGAGTTGGAGGCACTAGCGCTTGTGGCATTGGAGCTGGAGGCACTTGCGCTTGTGGCGCCGGAGCTAGAGGAGCTGGAGCTGGTGACATTGGAGCTATTGGCACTGGAGCTGGAGGCAATGGTGCTGGTAGCGCTGGCGCCGGAGGAGCTGAAGCTGGAGATACTGGGACTGTTGACCCTGGAGCAGGAGGTGCTGGAGGTGGGGGTGAAGCTGGAGGTGCTGGAGGTACTGGGACTGTTGACCCTGGAGCTGGAGGTGCTGGAGGTACTGGGACTGTTGACCCTGGAGCTGGAGGTGCTGGAGCTGAAGCTGGAGATACTGGGACTGTCGACCCCTAGCCCCGCGCCCGGCCCCCGTCGACCCCTAGCCCGCGCCCGGCCCGTCGACCCCTACCGTGTGCTTGGCCCCCTATCGACCCCTAGCCCCGCGCCCGGCCCCGTCGCCCCTAGCCGGCGCTCGGCCACCGTCGAACCCTAGCCCCGAGCCCGGCCCTATCGACCCCTAGCCCCGCGCGCGGCCCCGTCGACCCCTAGCCCCGCGCTCGGCCCCTAGGCCCCAAGCCCCTCGGCCCCTTATCCTTACTGCTACTACTACTGCTACTGCTGCTTCTGCTCCTCCTGCCTGCTGCACAGCTATGGCCTCGCTTCGGGTTCTTGATTTGATCATGAGGGTAGACCTGTTCAGTTTGACACGTGGCTCGACGACCTGCAGCTGTACCTCCTGAGCGATATTCAGGACGGTGTTTCCCTGTATGAACACGTGTCCAGTGCCGCTACTGCCCCTCCCACCACAGCTGACGGTGCGACTCGCTCACAGTGGATTTCTCGCGACGCTGCTGCCCGCTTAGCCATTCACAACCACCTGCCGTTAGCCGAATGCGCTCAATTCGGGCAGCACAGGACCGCACAGGCACTGTACGACGCTGTAGTGGCTCGCTACTCCTCCCCTGCCACTGCTGCTTTAGGCCGCCTGCTTCTGCCCCACCTGCGCGCTAGCGACGCTCGCTACCGCGCTGCCCTCCCAGCCGAGTTCCTTGCAGGGAACCCGCCCTCGATGTACATCACTCTCTACTTCGTAGTCACTCGCCTCCCTGACTCCCTTCTGGTAGAATATGGAACGAATGAATGATTGAACTAGAAAGCAGGTGGGTACAAGTAGGAAACCTAAAAGTGTTATACCCTATATGAACTACCCCACTACAGCCTAAACATACTATAGCATATAAGTTTGACACACCCCCATAGGCAAAGTGGGGGAGAACAAGAGGTCACAAGACCGGTCAAGAAAGGCAAAGCAAGCTCAGGGTGGATCACAAAGTCACCACGCAGTCTGAGCACAAGCAAATGGCCACAAGGCCAGCTCACATGCAGAGTTATATAAAGGAGAACAAACAATACAGTGAACACAACCTAGCAAGTGTAAGCATGCAGGTATATGTATAGAGAGTACAGTACAAGTAGAGTCAAGAAGTAAGCAAGTGAGGCACAGTAGGTACAAGGCCTAGAACAGTACAGAAACGCTGATGATCACAAGGCTGAAGTGCCTTGGTGAAAACATCAGCAGTGTTGGCCTGAGAGGCCACGAAAGCAAGACGAAGCTGACCACGCTGCTGTAACTCTCGAGCAAGGAAGTAACGCAGAGCAATGTGCTTCGTTCTGTGCTCCAGTCTGTGTTCCTGACACAAGGCAAGCATGGCCTTGTTGTCGACGTACAGAACTGGAGGAGAACGAGGCGCCTCTCCCAAGTCGATCAGCAGGTAGGTGAGCCAGCGTAACTCCTGTGCAGCCATGGCCCCAGCGTAGATCTCAGCCTCACAACTAGAGCTGAGAACAGAAGAAGAGCGGGTAGGCCGCCAAGAGACAGAACCGGAGCCAAGACTGAAGGTGTAACCCCGTGACGACCGCTGTGTAGCCAAGTCGTCAACCCAGGAAGCATCTGCTTGACCAGTGAGGACAACTCGAGCCCGTCCTCCAAGCACGAGCCCCATGCCCGACGTACTGCACAGGTAGCGCAACACCCTCTTCGCAGCATCCCAGTGCACCTTTCGATGTCAACCGGGAGCCACGTAGCGAGCCAGAAGGCTTAGAGGGTATGCGAGGTCAGGTCGTGTGCAAGTCATCAGGTACATGAGGCAGCCCACAAGCTCTGGATACAGGCCACTCGGCTCTACGGATTCGTCCAAAGGTGGAGCTGAGAGAGAGTGACCAGTAGGCAGAGGAGTGGACTGTGCAAGGAGTACGTGAAGCCGAAGCGTTGAAGGACCTGCTGCACCATATGTGACTGAGTCAAGGTAATGGTGCGCTGTGCTCTGTCCCGGGTGATCCGCAAGCCAAGATAGCTTGTCAGCTCACCCAGGTCTGTGCACGTGTGTCTCTTCTGCAGCTCGGACTTCACGTGGGCGAGTGCCTCAGTGTCAGCAGTAGCAAAGACCAAGTCGTCTACGTACACGAGAACGTAGAACGGCGGCAGCGTGGTGTCAGTGCGTAAAAACAGTGACGGGTCAGCAATGGAAGGAGCAAAACCAAGAGCAGCAAGAGTCGTCCTCAGTGTGTCGTGCCACTCACGGGGTGCTTGGCGGAGACCGCAGACTGGCCGCCGGAGGCTCCACTGGGTACCAGCAGGAAACGACCCAGTGAAGCCAGGTGGGCGGCGCAGCCAGATCTCCTCGTGCAGGCTGCCCTGTAGGAAGGCTGTGCTGAAGTCAAGCGAGTGGAGCTCGTAGTCACGCTGAGCGGCGACGTGCAGCAGTACCCGAAGAGTGGTCATCTTCGGGGTAGGGGAGAAGGTCTGGAAGAAGTCAACTCCCTGTCACTGACTGAAGCCACGTGCAACGTAACGCGCCTTGAAGACAGGCGGAGAACCCGGCGGCCGCTTCACCTTGAAGATCCACATGCCACTGACGATGTTCGCCCCAGGCGGGGGAACCTCGTCGACGTAGGTGCCTGTGGACTTCCAGGAAGTCATCTCGGCGTCCATGGCTGCCTGCCACTGAGAGGAGTAGGGACCCTCTATCGCCTCTGCGTAAGAGCGCGGGGTTGGGATGTCTGGTGCATCCGTGTCTCCCTCAGGGGCAAGCAGCATGGACACGAGATGAGGTACAGCAGCGGCAAAGCACTCAAACTCCTCCTGTCTGTCCTCAAGAACGTCCGTGCCAAGAGCACACTTACCCCCGACGGACGGAGGACAGACAGACGCAGACGCAGACTCAGCAACAAGACTAGTGGCGTAGTCTAGGCGACAGGCTGCAGCAAAGTCAACAAGCTCAGCAACGAGAGCAGACGCAGCAGTGGACTCAAACAAAGGGTCAGTGACAGCAGTGGCCAGAAAGCGCATGACAGTAGGACTAGCAGCACGAAGGGAGTCAGACTCCGTGTCCGGACCGTCAAGAAGAGAGGATGCAGGAGGAGACAGCAGAGGGACACGCTGTGGAGCAGTGGAAGGACGCAGTGTCATAGAGTGAGTGCCAGGGACAGGAGGAGGACGCGGACGCGAAACACGACGACCAGCGCAAACAGTGCGGACAGGCGACGCAGAGCGAGACTCAGGTGACGCAGGACGAGACTCAGGCGACACAGGACGCGACTAAGGCTCAGACCTCTAGTCAGTCTAGAGTAAGGAGAAAGACCAGGCAGTGGAGAGGCCGGCTGTAACTGCGACCGTGACTGGACAGGCGGTGGACTCAGTAAAAGAGGAGTAGGACCAGGAGAAGGCGGGAGACCAAGAACCTGCTGAAGGAGCGGAACGTAGTACGGCCGCGGCCGCGTAGCGCCTCCAGAAACAGCAGAGACAGCACCTGTACCCTCAGCTCCAGGGTCTCCAGCTACAACTCCCGCAGCACCACCAGCTCCAGTACCTCCAACAGCTCCAGCTCCAGAAGCACCTCCAGTAGCAACAGCTCCAGCACCTGCAGTACCACCAGCCCCAGCAGCTCCAGTACCCCCAGTACGAGCACCTCCGGGACCAGCTGCTCCAGCACCTCCAGCAGCCCCAACACCAGCAGGACCTCCAACAGCACCAGGACCTCCAGCAGCACCTCCAGCTGCTCCAGCACCAGCAGCACCTCCAGCAGCTCCAGCAGAACCACCAGTACCTCCAACAGCACGTCCAGCAGCTCCAGCACCAGCAGCACCTCCAGCAGCTCCAGAAGTACCTCCAGTAGCTCCAGCAGCACCTCCAGCACCAGCAGCACCAGCAGCACCGCGATAGCGCCGAGCATACCACTCACGAAGCTGCTGCGGAGAGAGGGGCTCCCGCCGCGACGGAACACCCGGAGGACCTCTAGACTCAGCACGCTCAGGCTCAGCACCCTTAGACTCCACACGCTCAGGCTCGGCACCCCCAGGCTCAGCACGCCCAGACTCAGCACCCCCAGACTCAGCACCCCCAGGCTCCACACGCTCAGGCTCAGCACCCCCAGGCTCCGCACCCCCAGTCCCCGCACCCGCAGGCTCAGTACCCCTACCAGCACCTGAGTCGACAGCTACCTCGACCGGCTCGGCAGGGTCTACCTGGGACACACCTGAGGGGGCAGGACCCTGAGGGGGGAGGGGGTCTACCGGAGGAGTACCTGGTGCTAGGAAGAGTGACAGGGGGGGGGAGAGAGGCAGTGCGGTAGGGAAAGAGACGGTAGTAAGACACCGACTCGTCACACGTGATGTCCTGAGAGGACAGAACACGACGCGAGGTGGGGTGGTAGAACTGCCACCCGGGTGCGTCAGGGGGTAAGCCAAGGAAGATGCAGGGAACGGCACGGGAGGACAGCTTGTCCGCTGAAGTATCGCGAACAAAAGCTCGAGATCCCCAGACACGGAACGCAGACGCATCGCCAACCTTCCCCGTCCACCGCAGAGTAGGTGTGGTCTCCGGCAAGGAGACACGAGGCTGAAGGTTGATCTGATGCGCAGCGTACTGAACCGCGAACGGCCACAGAAAATGGGGAGCAGCCGCATGGATCATGGACGTACAAGCGACATCCATGACCATGCCTATGCGGCGCTCAGCAATCCCATTTTGTTATGGGGAGGCCGGAAGCGTGAACGTCTGGCGGATGCCCTCCGCCCGACAGAAGGCCCTTAGAAGGTCGGAGGAAAACTCACCACCTCTGTTTGAGTGCAGACGCAGAACAGGAAGGTCCGAGCCGAAACGCTCGCTGAGCTAGCGACGGGCACCGCGGATCCAGTCGATCAACACCTAAGTGACCTCACCCTTGCTGCGCAAGGGGAAGACTGTGGTGTAACGCGAGTAGTCGTCAACGACCAGCAGGAAGTAACGCTCGTGACCCTGTCCACGGACGCGGGCTGGGCCCCACACGTCCATGTGAAGAGTCTGCAGGGGAGCCTTTGTCGGAGGGAACGTGGAGGAGTGAGGAGCGGCGCGCTGCCGGCCCTCAACACAAGGAACACAGGTAGGGGCAGGCCCCGGAGGAAGGGGAGGGAGGGACCGGGGGAGACCCGAGACAAGGGTACGGGAGGCCATACCTCGAAGACGAGGCAGGGAGGGGTGACCAAGGCGGTGGTGCCAAAGGAGAGTCTCGTGCGACAGAGGACGACACGAGCAGGTGGCAGACGCTGGACTAGACCTGGACGCGGCAGCAAACACCTGACTAGACGTGGCTACCTGACCAGACGCAGAACAGGAAAGTCGGAGCCGAAACTCTCGCTGAGCTGGCGACGAGCACCGCGGATCCAGTCGATCAACACCTCGGTAAATTCACCCTTGCTGCGCAAGGGGAAGACTGTGGTGTAACGCAAGTAGTCGTCAACGACCAACAGGAAGTAACGCTCGTGACCCTGTCCACGGACGCGGGCTGGGCCCCACACGTCCATGTGAAGAGTCTGCAGGGGAGCCTCTGTCGGAGGAAACGTGGAGGAGTGAGGGGCGGCGAGCTGCCTGCCCTCAACACAGGGAACACAGGTAGGGGCAGGCCCCGGAGGAAGGGGAGGGAGGGACCGGGGGAGACCAGAGACAAGGGTACGGGAGGCCATACCTCGAAGACGAGGCAGGGAGGGGTGACCGAGGCGGTGGTGCCAAAGGAGAGTCTCGTGTGACAGAGGACGACACGAGCAAGGGGGCGACGCTGGACTAGACCTGGACGCGGCAGAAAACACCTGACCAGACGCGGCTACCTGACCAGACGCAGAGACCGGAGGAGACGCAGTAGTCAGTGTGTACAGACTTGACCCAGGGCAACGGGTGAACGTGGCCAGGTGGCGGCCCGTCCGAGAGCAAGTGCAGTGGGTCACACGCTGACCTCCAGGGGTGAACTGGTCAACCCACGCGTCTTGGAGGTCATCTCCACACACCAGGTTCGTAGAGAACGAGGGGAGGTGGAGTCCCGAGAGCAAGCCCGACAGGGCCGCAGGACACGGTAGAACTGTGGAAGAGTGCGCAAGGACTGGGCCCCCAGAGGGGTCAGCCAGGGAGACTGTGACAAGCCGACTGAGCGGCGTGAGTGTGGTGCTGTCGCGAAAGAAGGAGCGCGAAGCACCAGAGTCAAGTGTGAAAGTGTGCAAGGCCTTAGTAGGTGCAGTACCAGAGAGAGCAGACTCACCAGCACCTGGAGCAGCAGACTCACCAGTACCTGGAGCAAGAGACGCACTAGCACCTAGAGCAGCAGCCCCAATGCCCGGGTCGGGCGGAACACTCAGGTAACAGTCACCCTCAGCACTATCAGTCATAGCATACATGGCAGCAAGGATAGCATCGAAATCAAGATCAAAGATAGCAACATTCTGCCTAAGCAGATCACCCCAGCGAGGGAGCTCAACAGCGTCAGGAAACTGGGCGCGCCAGGCGTCAGTCAGGTGACCGAAGCAGCGCTGCGCAGTGTGTGGCAGCCCGCACGTCTCCCCACGGCGCCCGCCGGTGCGAAGAACGTAAGTGCAGGGACCAACACCCCCAGACCTCCCACGCCCAGCGTACCACTCACGAAGCTGCTGGGCCGACGGGGTCTCACGGGAACACGGCTGCTGCTGGCGCTGGCTACCACCAAAGCCTCCACGCTGCGCGGCTGCACCTCGACCAGCACCATCGCCGCCGCCACCTCCACCACCGCTGCTGCTGCCTCCACCACCGCTGCCGCTGCCGCCACCACCTCCACTGCCGCCACTGACGCCCCCACTCCTGGCACCACCCCCACCTCCACCGCCACCCCCTCCGCCTCCTCCACCGCCTCCGCCGCCGCCCCCGCCGTCCCCTCCACCACCCTTGCTCCCCTTGCCCTTGCTGTTGCGGTGCCTCCCACTAGGAGCAGACACAGCCCCGACCTCCTCAGTGCCAACGAGGTTGACAGCAGCAACAAAAGCAACAGAGGGGCTAAGGGGGACAGGGGAACACCCCTCAAAGAAAGGGGTGCGACGGTCGCCGCGAGAAGCACCTACAGCTAAGATACTCTTCTCAGCTGCAGCGAGGCGCTCCTCTAGCAGGTCGACAGTGAGCTCGGTGGGGCAAAGGGAGAGAAAGTGGTCCCTCACTGAAGCAAGGGAGTCAGGGAGGCGGGTGACTAGGTAGTAAAGGGTGATATATATAAGGGGGGGGGGTCTTGGCACAGAACTCAGTGGGAAGGGCAGCGCGGTAGTGGGCGTCACTAGTGCGGAGGTGAGTAACGAGGTCAGCGACTGTGGCAAAGGCGGCAAGGTCGGGGAAAAGGTACGGCAGCATGAGGCGGCTGAGGGCAGCAGTGGCAGGGGAGGAGTAGCGCGCAACTACAGCGTCGTACAAAGACTTAGCAGTCTTGTACTGGCCAAAGTGTGCGTGCTCAGCAGGCGGCAGGTGACTACGAACAGCAAGGCGAGCAACAGCGTCACGAGTGGTCCACTACGAGCGAACCGTACTGTCAGCAGTGGCAGTAGGTGCAGTAGAGACACCGGACGTGTGATCGAAAAGGGATACCCCATCCTTAGCGTCACACTGAAGAAAGAGCTGCAGGTCGTCAACCCACACGTCAAAGTCAACTGCACGCCCCTCAGCATCAAAGGTGAGAACAGTAGGGCTAGCCATAGTAGCAGTAGCAGCAGTAGCAGTAGAAGAGCAGCGCGGCTCAGCAGTGCGGCGCGGCTCGGCTGGGCGGCGCGGCTCGGCTGGGCGGCACGGCTCGGCAGGGCGGCGCGGCTCGGCTGGGCGGCGCGGCTCGGCAGGGCGGCGTGGCTCGGTTCCTGGCGGCGCGGCGCGGCAGCAGGCGACACGGGCCGGCAGGGCAGTGCGGGTGCTTACCAGGGGCGGGTGCAGGGCAGGGCCGCAGTTGGCGGTTTAGGTCAGGGCCGCAACAGGGGGAGCAGCAGGGCAGGGCCGCGACATTGGCGGCAGTAGGGCAGGGCCGCAACAGGGCGGCTGCAGGGCAGAGGCCGCAACGGGCGGCGAAGGCAGGGCCACGACTGGGGTGGCAGCAGGGCAGGGCCGCGACAGGGGGTGGCTGCAGGGCAGAGGCCGCGACTGGGCGGCTGCAGGGCAGAGGTTGCGATGGGCGGCTAACAGGCCGACGACGGGCGGCGAACGGGCCGCGACGGGCGGCAACCGGGCCGACGACGGGCAGCGACGGGCCGACGACGGGCGGCAAAGGGGCCGGGACGGGCCGGCGACGGGCCGGGACAGGCTGGGACGGGCCGAGACGGGCCGCGACGGGCCGGGTCGGGCCGAGACGGGCCGGGTCGGGCCAGCGACGGGCGGCTAAGGCAGGGACGCGACGCGTGGCGACGGGCCAGCGACGGTCAGCTACAGGCCGGGACGGGCCGGCTGAGGCAGGGCCGCAACGGGCCAGCTAGGGAAGGGCGCGCGACGGCACAGGTAAGGCAAGCGCAAGGCGCGCTTCGGGCAGGGCAGGAAAAAAATGTTCGTGGTGGGCCCTAAAAAAAACGTTCCCCCGAGAGTACCTGCTCAGAATACCATGATAGAATATGGAACGAATGAATGACTGAACTAGCAAGCAGGTGGGTACAAGTAGGAAACCTAAAAGTGTTGTACCCTATATGAACTACCCCACTACAGCCTAAACAGACTAAAGCATATAAGTTTGACACCTTCGCTCTGTTAGGGACCTTTTTCTCTCCCTTGACCCCACCTCCCTCACCCTTGACCTCCTCAAAAGCATCTCCTCGCAGCTGAGACTAGTGCAGTTGCTGTAGGTGCTGCTCGTGGCACTCCGCGCCCGCCCTTCTTTGAGGGGTGCTCCCCCTCCCCACTAGCCCCCTCCTACGCCTCTGCTGCTGCTGCCGACGTCTCTGTTGCTGCGGACGTCGGGGCTGCTTCTGCTAGTGCGAAGCGCTGCAGCGGCAAGGGCAAGGGTGGCAAGGGAGGTGGAGGTGGCAGCGGCGGTGGTGGAGGTGGCAGCGGGAGTAGTGGTGGGGGCAGCAGTGGAGGTGGTGGCAGCGGTGGGACTGGTGTAGGGAGTGGCGGCGGTGGCAGCAGTGGGACTGGTGGCAGTGGGACAGGAGCTCGGCGTGCAGTGGGACTGGTGGCGGGCCACTAGCAGGCGGCGCGTGGGCGGCAGGGGCGGCTGGCGGGCTGATAGCAGGCGGCGCGCGGGCGGCAGGGGCGGCTGGCGGGCCGCTGGCGGGCTTCGCGCGGGCGGCAGGGGCAGCTGGCGGGCCGATCGCGGGCTGAGCGCGGGCGGTAGGGGCGGCGGGCGAGCCGCTAGCGGGCGGCTCGCGGGCTGCAGAGGCGGCTGGCGGGCCGCTGATGGGCGGCGCGCGGGCGGCAGGGGCGGCTGGCGGGCCTATAGCGGCGGCGCGCGGGCTGCAGGAGCGGCTGGCGGGCCGCTAGCGGGCGGCGCGCTAGCTGCACGGGCGGCTGGCGGGCCTATAGCGGGCGTCGGGAGGGCTGCAGGGGCGGGTGGCGGGCCGCTAGCGGGCGGCGCGCTGGCTGCAGGGGCAGCGGGCGGGCCACTAGCGGGCGACGCGCTGGCTGCAGGGGCAGCTCGAGGGCCGTGACGAGGGGGGGGCGGGCGGGTCGTGGGCTGCTAGGGGCAGCGCGACTAGCTGCTAGGGGCAGTTCGTGGGGCAGCTCTATGGTGGGCCCTATAAAAAATGGTCCTAGCGAAGGACCTGCTCTGAAACCATGTCAGAAGAATGAACAAGAATGAATGCATTGAGCAGAAGTTGGGTACAAGGACAAGCCCTAATTGGGTTGTACCCCTTATGGGCTACCCCATTATAGCCTATACAAAGTAAGCACTATAACATTCTGACATGCGCCTCTGTGGCCGTTGCACGCACGCACTGCAGCAGCCGCAGCTACGCGTGTGCAGCAAGAGCAGCCAGCGCAGCAAAAGACGCACCTGCCTCAACATCTGCAGCGAGCGCAGCAGCTGCAGCCCGTGCTACAGAGACCGCTCCCAAACTCTCCTAACCGTCCCTCACCTCTCCTCACCACTCCTAACCACTCCTACCCGCTCCTCACTGCTCTTGTCCACTTCTAACCACTCCTATACCATTGCTAACAGCTCCTGACCGCACTCCACAGCATTCAACCGTACCTGACCGCTCCCCACCGTGCTAGACCGCTCCCACCCGCACTTATCCGTACGAGCAGCACCTTCCTTACGACTACTACCACTAGCGTTCCACCCACAGCGGCTGGCGGCCGCGGTACCCTCTGTTAGCGTGACCTAGGCTCGCCCCAATGTTCCTAGTAGTGTTCCTAGCCTCGCCCATCTAACTTCTTTCGCTCCTCGCCTCGCTCAGATCTCGATTAGCACTCGGGCCTCACTCGTTCCTCGTTTCGGCTCGTTCTAGCCTCGCCACTCTGGCTTAGGTCGCTCCTAGCTCAGGCCATTCCTCGCATCGTCTCTTCAGGCGCCGCATGCCCTCACTCGTTTCTAGCGCCGGCCACTTCTAGCCCTAAGCTTCTAGGCCGGTAGTTCCCTCGTTATGGCAGCCCCTCACGTTCCGCGCTTCTCCCCATCTCTGTGCCATGCTGCTAGCTCCTGAGGGAGACCCCGACGCCCTTGACATACCGACTCCTTGCACGTACCATGAGGCGGTGTCAGGGCAGTGGGCTTCTCAATAGATAGCGGCCATGGAGTCAGAGATGGCGTCTTGGAGATCCACAAGCACTTACGTTGACGCAGTTCCCCCACCTGGGCTAACGTAGTCGACGGCATGTGGATTTTCAAGGTGAAGTGGCCACCTGGATCGCCGCCTGTCTTCAAGGCGCGCTATGTGGCTAGAGGATTCAGACAGCATGAGGGGGTTGACTTCTTCCAGACCTTTGCCCCGACCCCGAAGATAACGACTCTTCGGGTGTTACTTCACGTTGCAGCACAGCGAGACTACGAGCCGCTCTCCCTCGACTTCTCCACTGCCTTTCTCCAGGGCAGCCTGCAAGAGGAGATCTGGTTGCGTTGTCCTCCTGGCTTCACTGGCACTTTCCCGCGTGGGACCCAGTGGAGCCTGATGCGACCAGTCTACGGTCTCCTCCAGGCGCCCCGTGAGTGGCACGACACGCTGCGCACTACTCTTGCTGCTCTCGGGTTTCGTCCTTCGTCAGCCGACCCATCACTGTTCGTTCATCTGGGCCCACACGCTTCTTCGTCCTCGTCTATGTCGATGACTTGGTCTTTGCTACAGCAGACCGAATTGCTCTGGCTGAGGTGATGTCCGAACTGTAGAAGAGACACACGTGCACTGACCTTGGTGAGCTGCGCCACTACCTTGGCTCGCAGATCACCAAGGATAGAGCTGCTCGCACCATCACACTCACACAGTCACACATGGTGTGGCAAGTCCTTCAGTGGTTCGGGCTTCAGCACTCCACCACACAGCCCACTCCTCTTGCCGTAGACCACAAACTCACCGGCCCTTTTCTCGACGAGCCTTTTGAGTCTAGTGGTCCCTATGCAGTGATTGTGGGCTGCCTCATGTACCTGATGACTTGTATTCGTCCGGACCTCGCCTTTACCCTCAGCGTCCTCTCTCGCTTTGTTGCGACTGGGAGACACCGTCCTGTTCACCGGACAGCTGCTGTGAGGGTGGCGAAGTACCTGGCGACTACATGAGGCATGGGGCTTGTGCTTGGAGGGACACAGCCAAGTTGTACTGACCGATCACTACGACTCTTCCTACGCCGACGACGTGGAGACACAAAGGTTCACTCAGGGCTACTGCTTCAGCTTGGGCGCTGGAGCTGTGTTGTGGAGGTCTATTCGATCGTCGTCTAAGGCTTCGTCTAGTGCTGAGGCAGAGATCTACGCCGGTGCCATGGCTGCGCAGGAGCTTCGCTTCTTGCTCACCGACCTTGGTGAGCGGCCTCGTTCTGCACCGACCTTGTTCGCTGACAACAAGGCCATGATCCTCCTATGTCTAGAGCCTCGACTGGAGAGCAGAGTGAAGCACATCGACGTCAGGTAATTTCTCCTGCGAGAGTTGCAGCGACGTGGCCAAGAATGCTTGAACTTCGTGGCCTCATATGCCAACACTGCAGACATCTTCTCCGAGGCCGTTCTGCCTGGTGACCACCACCGGTTCTGTTTGCAGTTAGACCATGTTGACGTAGGCTCTTGGCTACAGTTGCTTATCTCTTGTTGCTTGCTGTACTTCTATATATGTCTGCGAACTCATGAACTGGCCTTGTGGCCTCTTGTTTGTTCTCGTGATCCACCCTGAGCTTGCTGTGTTTCTTTTCTTGACTGGTCTTGTGACCACATGCATGTCATGCTTGTTTTGATGCCTTTCACTTAGCCTATGGGGGTGTGTCAAACTATGTGCCTATGGGGGTGTGTCAAACTATGTTTGTAGATATATATATGCTCTAGTGAGTTGCATGTTAGGGGGTACAAAACTTTCTCGACACTTTGGTTGTATCCCCCTCCTTTGACCTAGTCTCACATTCTCGTTAGTCTCCAAGCCCCTTGGATTACGGTATAAGAAATATGTACTGATCTTCAGACGGCCTTTAAAACTAAAATTGTCCCTTCTCTTTCCGACCAATTTTTCCTATGTTTTGATAAGACCCTAGGGTCTAATGTCCAGGTGTACAAGCTTGGAATGGTGGGTTGAGAATTTCATCCCTGCTTACACTAGCTTTGCAAGAGTAGAAGGATGGTTCGGACAAAAGTATTTCACGAGCTCTAAAGGATTTTACAATTATTTTGTGGAAAAGACTGGTTACAATGGTTGTCCACTACACTAGGGCCCAAAAGGATGGTGTTCGATTCAAATCATAATTTGCCTTGAAACCACACTGGCCATCAGAATCTATTTCTTTTTTCACTGTCTCTCCTTCAGCTTCCTTACAGCTTCGTTCTTTGCACTTGCTACAAGCTACCGGTAACAAACACCTTCCCATCCCTGTTCTCATCGCTTGCCCTTTTTCTCCTGCGACCGGTGCGCCATGCAGCGGATGCCATCGGGGTCCATGGCAAACCCCAGCGGGCGGTAGAAGGTGACAACGCGCTGCTCCGCGAAGAGCCCCACGTTGCACACGCCCAGGCGCAGCAGCGCGCCCACCACGCGTTCCATGAGGGCGCGGCCCAGCCCGCTGCCCTGCAGGCGCGGGTCCACCGCCACGTCCCACACCACCTCGTTGAAAACGCCATCCCCCGCCGTGCGCGCAAACGCCACTGGCTCCACCGCCGCCTCAGGCGGGGAGGGCGAGGGGAAGGTGGGCGAGGAAAAGAAGGCGAGAGGCTCAGCAGGAGAAGGTTGAGGGGCGGAGAACCAGAGCACGAGGGTGGAGTGCGACAGCGCGTGCTGCAGCTTCTTGGGGCCGCGGCGGGGGAAGCCAGCGCGGTGGAAGAGGTCGTCGAGCTTGGCGTAGTCGAGGAGCACTGTGTCCCAGTGCACCGCGATGCCACGCTCCTGCAGCTCCCCGTCCGTCACACTCACCTGCTGCTGCCCTCCTGACCCCCCTGCCCCAGCAGCAGCGCAGTGCCGTGTATGGCGTGTGGCGTGGAAGCGCGGTTGGCAGAATGGATGGTGACACTGCATGGGACCAGCGGGGGAGTAGAGACGGAGACAAGGGGAACTAAATGGGTTATGGTTGCAGTTAGGTACGTTTATTCATCACGTGGAGACCAATAAGTCAATCCTAGCCGAAGAAAGGCATCCCATCAGGCAATGGCAGTGCATGCCAAGCAGCCCAACACACTAGCATGGATGCACGGCAGCTGCTGCACACCGACAGTGAGTCAAAGCTATGGCCACACCACTCGCTCGTGTTGAACACGGATGGAAGTACTGCAATGGCAGCATCGCAGACAATCCAGGGCAGAACATTCCGTGGTGTGCACTCACCGTGGTGTGCACTTACCGTGGTGTGCACTCACCGTGGACGGCATGCAGGCGGACAGAGGCGCGTGTTGAAGGGCTGACTCATGGGGCGCGGGCGGGTGGAGGGATGTCAATGGGTGGAGGGCGCCGGTTGAGGCAGAGGCAGATGAGAGAGAGGCGACGAGAGGAGGGAGCATGCTGCCGTTGAGGGCAGAGCAGGGGAATGGAACGCGATGGGACGCGAAACTGAGGGAGAGAGAGGGGAGCCGGTGGGGGGGATGGAAGGGGGGAGGGAAGGGGGGGAGAAAGAAGGGAAAAGGGAGGAGAGAGGGTTGTGGCGATGAAGGGGATGGGGTGGGAGGTGAGCAAAGAGAGGGAGACAAGTATTGGAGAGGGTTTGGTGGGCGTTTCGCTTGCTCCGCAGCTACTGTGTTAGAAAGAAGGGGAGTGTTGGGCAGAGAGAAGGGGCTTGTGGGAGAAGAAGGACGGGGGAGGCCAACGAGGAAAGGCTGCAAATGGGAGCAGGGCACCATGCGCGCGCTAGTGGGACACGAAGAGAAATTGGCAACGAGGCCGTGGCCGCCCGACAGCTGCCGTCGCCCAACACGCCAGTGCCGCCAATTCCGCGCCTCCAGCGACGCCGCTGGTGCGGCGCGTCATGTTCGCAACAATCGATTAACTAAAGCCGCTAAAACCTAGTTCGAGTTGAGCGCGACAAACCCACTCTCCCCGCCGTACGCACTTGCTGCTAACTTGCCTGCCTACATCGCTGATCGGAAACTGCCGTGGTACAGCGTGTAACGCGGATGGTAGCATCCTGGTGTCAGCGGGAAGCGCGGAAACAGCAGCCACTGCAGCCGGAGGGCGGCCGGCTGCGAGCGGCGGGAACGGCGAGTGGAGCATGGCAGCCGAGCCGACGCGCGGCGCTAACCTGCGCGCGACAAGGAAAAAAACTCTTGGTATGAAGAAGGGTATCCTAGACGAGGGAGGCAACGCAGTTGCACTGCAGATGTGGAAGTGCTGGTTTGCACTCAAGAGTTGTGTGAGTTGCACTCCATCCACCATCACACTCAACCTCACACTCACACACACACTCACACTCTCGCACTCACCCTTAAAATCGCCCTTTAATCAACCTCACACTCACCCTTGCACTCACGCTCGCACTCAAGCGCGCATTCACGCTCACAGTCACCCCCATTCTCACCCTTGCACGCACACTCGCACTCACACTCACACTCGTCCACTCACTAATGCGCTCACACTCACCCTCGCTCTCACTCTCACACTCAGCCTCGCAATCACTCTTGAACTCACGCTCGCACTTCCTCTCGCACACACCCTCGCACGCACACACCCCCCAGGCACTGTCTCTCGCACCACACCTGCTCTCACACCCGGATTAAAACCTACACTCACCCTCTCGCACACGCTCACATTCACTCTCGCAACAACCCACCAACACTCAAATACTTTCATCCGTCCTTAGATACACTGACAAAAAACACACACAAACACTTGCACTCACCCTCAGGCTCGCGCTCGCGCTCGCTCAAACACCCACACTCGCCCACACACGCACGCGCGCGCACACACGCACGCACACACACACACACACAAACACACACACACACACACACACACACACACACAGTCGCGCGAACCCTCGAACTGAAGGCGCAATCACTCACACCGTCACTCTCACGCTCACACTCGCCCTCGCACTCACACCGCGTGCACACTCACATTCGCCTTCGCACTCACACTCACTCTCCCACTTGCTCTCGCACATGACGTTACATGCACCTTTGCACTCACCCCCGCCTCACTCTCGCACTGACCCCCGCACTCACACCCTCGATCACCCTTATTCTCATACCCTGCACTCGCTCTCGCACTCGCTCCTCACTCACAACTCTTTTTCGACACCCACAAAAACACACACACAAACACGTGCACTCATTCTCGTACTCAACCAGCACATAGACTCGAACGCACTTTCGCACCTCCCTTTGCACTCACAACCGCACCCTTGCACTCAACCTCGCAATCACACACATACTTTCGAACTCGCTGTCGTCCTCACACTCACTCTCACAATTACTTTCACACTCACTCGCGCACGCACGCTCGCACTTGCTCTCTCATTCACAATCGCACTCGCCCTTGCGTTCATAACGCACTCACCCTCAAGTGCATGCATGCATCTCACTCTCAAACTCACACCGGCACGCACTCGCACCCAATTTCACACCCGCAATCATCCTCTCGCACACTTTCGCACTCACTCTTGCCGCCACTCACACACTCACGCCCTAAGCGCAAGCGCCCACGGTGCCAGCGCCCCAAGCGCAAGCGGCTTAGGCTCAAGCGCCCACGACGCCCGCGCAAACGGCGCAAGCTTGCACGGCTCTCTCTCTCTCCCTCCTCCTCCTCCCACGCTCCCTCCCACACGCTCTTGGTGCTCCCTCGCCCTTCCTCTCCCTCCCTTTTTAAAAAATCGTGCAATGCAAGGAGACCAATTGACAAACAGAAGCTACAAAAGATCTAAGAAAGTAAGAGAAGTTCAGAGGGGGAAAGGAGGAGAAAAAGAGCGGGATAGGTAAACGCACCTGAGAATGTCGGTGCCTAAGATACCAACTCGCGCTCGCCCGCCAGCTCGCGCTCGTGCAGCTGTCGTCAGCGGCGACGGCGAGATGGGAGGGGGAGGCGGTGACGGCGGTGAAAGAAGGGGCGAAGGCGGGATTGGAAGGGAGCCGACGGCGGGATGTGATGGGGAGGTGACGACGGGATGTGAGGGGGAGGCGAGGACGGGATGTGAGGAGGAGGCGACGACAGGGGTGGCAACGTCGGGATGGGAGGGAGAGGCGATGGCGGGTAAGAGGGAGATGCGACGGCGAATGAGAGGAAGAGGCGTCGGCGGGATGGGAGGGCGAACGGCTGGGTGAGAGGGAGAGGTGATGGCGAGGTGGGTGGGAGAGGCGATGAGGGACAAGAGGCGAGGTGGTGGCGAGGTGGGAGAAGAAGGGCTTGGGTTGGGGAAGTTGCAAACAAGTGAGAGGGTACTCTCACTTCAGCGATAATAACCCGAGCGCCACGTGTCAGATGGTTCGGCCTCCGTTTCCGCACCCAAACCACTCCCGAGTCGCCCTCGCACCAATCGCAACCATTTCCGAGCCACCTTCGCCCGACCTTCACGCCTAGCTAGGATTTCCCCTATTTTGCTACTTTCATTGTATCGTCATTCAGTATTCAACATTCTCATTATTCGTTATTCTGCGCACTCTGCAAGTTCATTCATAACACCTGGTATCAGAGGTAATTTCCTAGCCTAGCCTGCTATATAGAGTGTAATACCCCTCGGGGAGGGGGGGTTTGGGGGGGGGGGGGGGGGGGAGGACGAGGAAGGATGTCCTGGGGTCTAGGTGTTGCGCGTAGGCCGGCCAGGAGAACGGATTAGTTGCTTCTCGCGACCATATTTCTACGGGGCACTCCTTAGCACCGCCAGATTCCTTGCCTTGAACGGTCGCGATTGACCGTGACCTCCCTCCTCCCGGGCAACGCACAGCTATAGCTGTCGCGACGTTAAACGTGGGTTTTAATTTCCGCTGCGTTCAGGACGATTTCGGAAGTTTTGTGTGGCAGGTGGCGTCAGCGGGCCTAAGTCGGCACTACGGAGATTACTCGTACAACGGGAGCTAGACTACGGGGTAGGCACGGGGTAGGAGTGATCGTAGCGTTTGTTCCTTAGTCGTTTGCTCGTGTTCACACCACTTGCGCATTCACAGGGGAAATTGGCAATAGTTTCACTAGCAAAGGTTCACAACAATGGTTGACAAAATGGCAAGGCAACAATGACTACATCAGATGCTAGCAAGCATGCAGGTCGACTGCCAGCGCAGCACAGTCGACCGCGTTCCAGCGCTGCGTGGTCGACCACGCTCCAGCAGTGCAAAGTTGCGGTCTGCCTACGCTACAAATCGACGGCGTGCCAACGCTGCAGCAAGGCAGCTGCACAGCGTTGCACCCGCAGGACAGCAGCGCACCTGCTTCGCAGGTGCTCGCAGTTGGTTGGCGTGCTGTGCCTCGTCACGTGCACAGCATAGACGCCAAGCCGACTACGTGCCCACGTTTGCACTTGATCCTCCACATCGACCTCGGGATACCACACCGAGGTCGGCTTCGCTAGAACTGCCTGGACGACCGTCGTGCACCTCCGCAACACTCCATCACCCGGGTAACCTGGTCGACCGGGCAACCACGTTGACCAGCAGCTCCTCGTGCCCGTCGGTCACCCAGGTCAACGACCACCACCACTCGACCATACCAAGTCGACCACACCCTTGGTCGACCAGCTCCAGGTCGAACTGTCACAATGTAAAAGTTAACTATGGAATGAAACATACAGCAAGATATATCCGGTGAACCCTAACCTAACCCTAGGTAAAAAATATACACCTAGACCAACAAATAGAAGTTATAACAAATATAGCTTGACACACCCCCATAGTCTAGGTGACGGTAGTCCTGTGGAAAGCAACACATAGCTCAGGGTGGATCTCAGGACACCACACAGTCTGAGAGCAAGCAAGGGTCACAAGACCAGTCCACAAGAATAAGGCAAATCTCGGGTTTGAGATCAAAGTTACCACACACTCCGAGAACAAGCAAGGGGCCACAAGGCCAGTCCACATGCAGGTATATAGCAAATATATGAGATGCAAGAGTACAAAACAAGCAAGACAAAGCATCTCTACGTAAGCAAGTGAGGACGGGCAGGCATAAGGCCCAACTTGGTGCAAAAACGCTGGTGATCACAAGGCGGTAACGCCTTGGTGAAGACATATGTGTCAGATATATATGCCTTAGCCTATGTAGGCTGTAGTGGGGTAGACACTAAGGGGTACAGCTTTCATATTTGTATCTCACACTTTCCTAGTTAATCCATTCCTGTTTCAATCTTCACATGGTATAGAGCGGGTTCCCTCATGGGACCGTTCCTTCCTAAGGGCCCACCATAAGAAAAAAAAAAATTGCTGCCCGAAGCGCGTCTCGCGCCCTGCCCTAATTTTTTTTTTTCGCGACCCCCTACGCGGCCCCTACGCGGCCCCTACGCGGCCCCCCACGCGGCCCCTACGCGGCCCCTACGCGGCCCCTACGCCGCCCCTAAACGGCCCGATCCGGCCCCGTCCCTGACGCGGCCCCTACGCGGCCCCTACGCCGCCCCTACGCGGCTCCTACGCGGCCCCTACACGGCCCGACCCGGCCCCGTACCTGACGCGGCCCCTACCTGACGTGGCCCCGTACCTGACGCGGCCCCTACGCGGCCCCTACGCCGCCCCTAAAAGGCTCCGTCCCGGCCCTACCCCGGCCCCGTCTCGGCCCCGTCCCGGACCTGCCCCGGCCTCGATTCCGTCCCGGACCTGCCTTGGCCCCGACCCCGTCCCGGACCTGCCCCGGCCCCGACCCTGTCCCGGCCCTACCTCGGCCCCGTCCCGGACCTGCCCCGGCCCCGACCCCGTCCCGGACTTGCCCCGGCCCCGACCCTGTCCCGGCCCCGTTGCTGCCCCGTCCCGGACCCTGCTCGGCCCCGACCCTGTCCCGGACCTGCCCCGGCCCTGACCCTGTCCCGGCCCCGTTGCTGCCCCGTCCCGGACCCTGCTCGGCCCCGACCCTGTCCCGGCCCTGTCACGGCCCCGACCCAGTCCCGGACCTGTCAGCTCCGCCCCTGGTAAGAGCCTAGCCGGGCCGAGCCGCGCGGCCGAGCCGCACTGCTTTGCCGTGTTGCACTGTCCTGCCTCGCTCCGTTGCACTGCTGCCGCTGCTAGTCTGCTGCTGCTCCTATCATGGCTAGTCCTAGTCTTCTCACCTTTGATGCTGAGGGTCGAGCGGTTGACTTTGATGTCTGGCTAGATGATCTACAGCTTTTCCTTCAGTGCGATAGCAAGGATGGTCTCTCCCTGTTTGATCTTACGTCGGGCGCCTCTACTGCCCCTGCTGCTGATGCTGACAGTACCGTTCGCTCGCAGTGGCTCACGCGCGATGCTGCTGCCCGCCTTGCTGTGCGTAGTCACCTACCGTCTACTGAGCGCGCGCACTTTAGTCAGTACAAGAGTGCTAAGACTCTGTACGACGCAGTAGTTGCACGTTACTCTTCCCCTGCCACTGCTGCGCTTAGCCGCCTCATGCTACCGTACCTGTTCCCTGACCTCGCTGCTTTTGCCACAGTCACTGACCTCATTACGCACCTCCGCACTAGTGACACTCGCTACCGCGCTGCGCTTCCTGCTGAGTTCCGCGCCCAGAACCCCCCCCCCATGTACATCACCCTCTACTACCTAGTCACTCGACTCCATGACACTCTCCGCTCGGTCAGGGACCACTTCCTCTCTCTTTGCCCTACCACCCTCACTGTCGACCTCCTCGAGGAGCGCCTCCTTGCAGCAGAGACTAGTATCACCGCTGTAGGCGCCTCTCGTGGTGACCCCCGTACCCCTTTCTTTGAGGGGTGCTCCCCCGTTCCTCTTTTGCCCTCTGTTGCCTCTGCTGCTGCTGTCGACCTTGTTGGCACCGAGTCGGTCAGCGCTGCGTCTGCTCCTAGTGAGAGGCGCCGCATCAGCAAGGGCAAGCGGGGCAAGGGAGCTGGAGGAGGTGGTGGGGGCGGCGGTAGTGGCGGTGGAGGCGGAGGAGGGGGTGGGGGTGGGGGTGGTGGTAGAGGTGGGGGCTTCGGTGGCGGCGGTGGAGGTGGAGGCGGCGGTGGCGGTGGCGGGAGGGGTGGAGGAGGCGGAGGCGGCGGCGGCGGAGGTGGAGCTGGCAGAGGCGGAGCTGTGCAGCGGGGACCCCAGCAGCTGCAGCGCTCTCGTGAGACCCCTTCGCCCCAGCAGCTTCGTGAGTGGTACGCGGGGCGCCAGGGGTCTGGAGGTGCTGGTCCCTGTACTTACGTCCTGCGCACCGGTGACCGCACTGGAGAGCAGTGTGGCGGCCTGCACGCCACCCAACGCTGCTTCGGTCGCCTGACGGACGCCTGGCGTGCCCAGTTCCCGGACGCCACTGAGATCCCTCGTTGGGGAGATCTATTCAGGTCGGGGGTAGCTATCTTTGATCTTGACTTTGATGC
Organism: Closterium sp. Naga37s-1; assembly: GCA_947471745.1. Taxonomy (NCBI): domain Eukaryota; kingdom Viridiplantae; phylum Streptophyta; class Zygnematophyceae; order Desmidiales; family Closteriaceae; genus Closterium; species Closterium sp. Naga37s-1. The sequence goes on along the minus strand of CANJKZ010000195.1, from coordinate 998,393 downwards.
TATTCTTGCTGCCATGTATGCTGTGTCTATTAGTGCTGAGGGTGACTGTTACGTGTGTGTTCCGCCTGACCCTGGTATTGAGGCTGCTGCCCTAGGTGCTAGTGAGTCTGCTGCTCCAGATACTCGTGAGTCTGCTTCTCCAGGTACTCGTGAGTCTGCTGCTCTAGGTGCTGGTGAGTCTGCTCTCTCAGGTACCGAGTCTGCTCAGGTCTTTCACACCTTCACCCTCGACTCGGGTGCTTCCCGCTCCTTCTTTCGAGACCGCACCACCCTTACGCCGCTCAGTCGGCCGGATGCGGTCTCCCTGGCAGACCCCTCTGGGGGTCCTGTCCTTGCTCGCTACTCCACTGTCCTCCCGTGTCCGGCGGCCCCGTCAGGCTCCCTGTCTGGACTCTACCTCCCCTCGTTCTCCACGAACTTGATGAGTGGTGCTGACCTTGAGGATGCCGGAGTTGACCAGTTCACTCCTGCCGGTCAGCGAGTGACCCACTGCACGTGTGCTCAGACGGGCCGCCACTTGGCCTCGTTTACCCGTCGACCGGGGTCGAGCCTGTACACGCTGACCACAGAGTCTCCTCCGGTTGCTGCGTCTGGTCAGGTAGCTGCGTCGAGTCAGGTGTTTGCTGCAGCGTCTCGGTCAGGTCCTGAGTCTGCCCCCTGCTCGTGTCGCCTCCTGTCCCACCAGACCCTCCTCTGGCACCACCGCCTTGGTCACCCCTCCTTGCCTCGTCTCCGAGGCATGGCCTCCCGTGTCCTTGTCTCTGGTCTCCCCCGGTCCCTCCCTCCCCTTCCCCCGGGGCCTGCCCCTACCTGCGTTCCCTGCGTCGAGGGGCGGCAGCGCGCCGCTCCTCACTCCTCCGAGTTTCCCCCGACAGAGGCTCCGCTGCAGACTCTTCACATGGACGTGTGGGGCCCAGCCCGCGTCCGTGGACAGGGTCACGAGTGTTACTTCCTGCTGGTGGTTGACGACTACTCGCGTTACACCACTGTCTTCCCCTTGCGCAGCAAGGGTGAGGTCACTGAGGTGTTGATCGACTGGATCCGCGTTGCTCGTCTCCAGCTCAGAGAGCGTTTCGGCTCGGACTTTCCTGTTCTGCGTCTGCACTCCGACAGAGGCGGAGAGTTTTCCTCCGACCTTCTGCGAGCCTTCTGTCGTGCGGAGGGCATCCGCCAGACGTTCACGCTTCCGGCCTCTCCACAGCAAAATGGGATTGCTGAGCGCCGCATTGGCATGGTCATGGATGTCGCTCGTACGTCCATGATCCATGCGGCTGCTCCCCATTTTCTGTGGCCGTTCGCGGTTCAGTACGCGGCGCATCAGATCAACCTTCAGCCCCGGGTCTCCCTGCCGGAGACCTCCCCTACTCTGCGGTGGACGGGGAAGGTTGGTGATGCGTCTGCGTTCCGTGTCTGGGGATCTCGAGCTTTTGTCCAAGACTTGTCTGCGGACAAGCTGTCCTCCCGTGCTGTTCCTTGCGTCTTCCTCGGCTTTCCCCCTGACGCGCCTGGTTGGCAGTTTTACCACCCCACCTCGCGTCGTGTTCTGTCCTCCCAGGACGTCACGTTTGACGAGTCGGTTCCGTACTACCGTCTCTTCCCCTACCGCACTGCCCCCCTCCCCCCCCCCGCCGCTCTTCCTCGCTCCCGGTCCCCCCTCGGTAGACCCCCTCCCCCCTCAGGGTCCTGCCCCCTCAGGTGTGTCCCAGGTAGATGCAGTCGAGCCTGTCGAGGTAGCTGCTGAGTCTGGTGCGTCTGGGGGTGCTGAGCCTGAGCGTGCGGAGCCTGGGGGTGCTGGGTCTGGGGGTGCTGAGCCTGAGCGTGCGGAGCCTGGGGGTGCTGGGTCTGGGGGTGCTGAGCCTGAGCGTGCGGGGCCTGGGGGTGCTGCTTCTGGGGGTGCTGAGCCTGGGGCTGCTGGGAGTGGGGGTGTGGAGCCTGTCGGTGCTGGACATGGTGGTCCTTCGGGTGCTTTGTCCCGGCGGGAGCTTCCCTCTCCACAGGAGCTGCGCGAGTGGTTTGCTCGCCGCTGGAGCCGTGCTGCTGGAGCTGGAGGTGCTGCCGGTGCTGGAGGTTCTGCTGCTGCTGGAGGTTCTGGAGCTGGAGGTGCTGCTGGAGCCGGTACTGGAGGTTCTGCTTCTGCTGGGGGTGCTGGAGCCACGGGTCCCGGAGGTGCTCGTACTGGAGGTACTGGAGCTGCTGGGCCTGGTGGTGCTCCTGGTGCTGGAGCTACTGGTGGAGCTGGAGTTGGTGGTGCTGCTGGAGTGGGTGCTACTGGAGGTACTGGAGCCGGAGCGGCTGTGTCTGCTGGTGGTCCTGCTGGAGCTGGAGCTGCTGGAGGTACTGGAGCTGGTGGTGCTGCTAGAGTTGGAGCTGACGCTGGGGGTACTGGTGTTGTCCCTGCTGGTTCTGGAGGTGCTGCGCGGCCCCGGCCGTACTTCGTTCCGCTCCTTGAGCAGGTTCTTGGTCTTCCGCTTTCTCCTAGTCCTACTCCTTCCTTAGAGTGTCCTCCGCCTGTCCAGTCCGAGTCACAGTTACAGCTGGTCTCCCCTCTGCCTGCTCCTTCTCCCTACGCTGGTCCTACTGGAGGTCTTGCTGAGCGTCGTGAGCCTGAGTCGCGTCCTGCGTCGCCTGTTCGTACTGCTCGCACTAGTCGTCGTGTTCCACGTCCGCGTCCTCCTGCAGTCCCGGGCACGCATCAGATGGCACTGCGTCCTTCCACTGCGCCACAGCGTGTCCCTTTGCCGTCTCCTCCAGAGTCCTCTCTTCCTGCTCTTGCTGACCCGGCGTCTGACTCCCTTCGTGCTGCCAGTCCTGCTGTCACGCGTTTCCTAGCCACTGTTGTCACTGACCCTTCCTTTGAGTCCACTGCTGCGTCTGCCTTAGTTACCGAGCTTGTCGACTTCGCTGCTCACTGTCGTCTAGACTACGCCGCTAGTCTTGTTGCTGAGTCAGCGTCTGCGTCTGTGTGTCCTCCGTCCGTCGGGGGTGAGTGTGCTCTTAGCACGGACGTCCTTGAGGACCGACAGGAGGAGTTCCAGTGTTTTGCTGCTACTTTACCTCATCTCGTGTCCACGCTGCTTGCCCCTGAGGGAGACCTGGATGCACCAGACATCCCGACCCCGCGCTCTTACGCAGAGGCGATAGAGGGTCCTTACTCCTCTCAGTGGCACGTAGCCATGGACGCAGAGATGGCTTCCTGGAAGTCCACAGGCACCTACGTCGACGAGGTTCCCCCACCTGGGGCGAACATCGTCAGTGGCATGTGGATTTTCAGGGTGAAGCGGCCGCCGGGTTCTCCGCCTGTCTTCAAGGCGCGTTACGTGGCTCGAGGCTTCAGTCAGCGGCAGGGAGCTGACTACTTTCAGACCTTCTCCCCGATCTTGAAGATGACCACTCTTCGCGTTCTGCTGCACGTTGCTGCTCAGCGTGACTACGAGCTTCACTCCCTTGACTTCAGCACTGCTTTCCTACAGGGCAGTCTGCACGAGGAGATCTGGCTGCGCCGCCCACCTGGCTTCACTGGGTCGTTTCCTCCTGGTACCCAGTGGAGCCTCCGGCGGCCAGTCTACGGTCTCCGCCAGGCGCCACGTGAGTGGCACGACACACTGAGGACTACGCTTGCGGCTCTTGGGTTTGCTCCTTCCACTGCTGACCCGTCGCTGTTTCTTCGCACCGACACCTTACTGCCGCCGTTCTACATCCTCGTGTACGTCGACGACTTGGTGTTTGCTACAGCTGACACTGCTGGACTCGCCCACGTGAAGTCCGAGCTGCAGAAGAGACACACGTGCACAGACGTGGGTGAACTGCGCAGCTATCTTGGCTTGCAGATCACCCGGGACAGAGCACGGCGCACCATCACCCTGACTCAGTCACACATGGTGCAGCAGGTCCTTCAGCGCTTCGACTTCACGTACTCCTCGCCTCAGGCCACTCCTCTGTCTACTCGCCACTCGCTCTCAGCTCTGCCTTCGGATGAGTCCGTAGAGCCGAGTGGCCCGTACCCAGAGCTTGTTGGCTGCCTCATGTACCTGATGACCTGCACTCGACCTGACCTAGCATACCCTCTGAGCATTCTGGCGCGCTATGTTGCTCCTGGGAGACACCGACCAGAGCACATGGCTGCAGCGAAGAGGGTGTTGCGCTACTTGTGCAGTACTTCGGGCTTGGGGCTAGTGCTTGGAGGGCGGAGTCCAGTGGTCCTCACTGGTCACGCAGACGCGTCTTGGGTGGACGACCTGGCTACGCAGCGGTCGTCATAGGGTTACACCTTCAGCCTTGGTTCTGGCTCTGTTTCGTGGCGGTCTACCCGCTCGTCTTCTGTTCTCAGCTCCAGCTGTGAGGCTGAGATCTACGCAGGGGCCATGGCTGCACAGGAGTTACGCTGGCTCACCTACTTGCTGACTGACCTGGGAGAGCCGCCTCGTTCTCCTCCATGCTGGCCTTGTGTCGGGAGCACAGACTGGAGCACAGAACGAAGCACATTGCTCTTCGCTACTTCCTTGCTCGTGAGCTGCAGCAGCGTGGCCAGCTGCGCCTTGCTTACGTGGCCTCTCAGGCCAACACTGCTGATATCTTTACCAAGGCACTTCAGCCTTGTGATCATCAGCGCTTCTGTACTATGCTAGGTCTTGTGCCTACTTGGCCTCACTTGCTTACCTCTTGACTTTGCTTGTTCTGTGATCTATATATACCTGCACTTGCTTGTTTACCTTTATATATGAACTTGCATGTGAACTGGCCTTGTGGCCTTTGAACCTGTGCTCAGACTGTGTGGTGACGTTGTGATCCACCCTGAGCTTGCTTTGCTTTGCTTTGCTTGACTGGTCTTGTGACCCCTAGTTCTCCCCCACTTTGCCTATGGGGGTGTGTAAGATATATATGCCTTAGCCTATGTAGGCTGTAGTGGGGTAGACACTAAGGGGTACAGCTTTCATATTTGTATCTCACACTTTCCTAGTTCATCCATTCCTGTTTCAATCTTCACAATATGCAGTGTTGGCCTCAGAGACCACACGTTGCACGAGTCCCATGCATGATGTACTCGCAACATACTTCACCACCCTCTTAGCAGCATACCAATGGGAAGGTCGGTGTCTCCCACGCGCAACAAAGCACGCAAGGACGCTAAGAGGGTAAGTTAGGTCTGGGCGAGTACAGGTCATCAGGTACATGAGACAACCCACCAGCTCAGGATATGGACCCGTGGACTCAAATGACTCGTCCGAAGGTGGAGCCGTGAGCCCATGATCCACAGCAAGAGGGGTGAGCTGTACCTTGGAGAACGGGAAGCAAAACCGCGTGAGGATCTGCTCGACCATATGGGACTAATTCAGCGTAATGGTGCGAGCTGCCCTGTCCCTGGTGATCTGCAGGGCAAGGTAGTACTGCAGCTCACCAAGGTCAGTGCAAGTGTGTCTCCTCTGCAGTTCCTCCTTCACGGAGCCCAGCGCGCGTCGGTCGGGAGTGGCGAAGACCAGGTCGTCAACGTAGACCAGGACAAAGACAGGGTCGAGCCACGGCGAACGAACAGTGACGGGTCGGCAGACGACGGAAAGAAGTCAAGCACTGCAAGGGTCGAGCAAAGTGTGTCATGCCACTTACGTGGAGCCTGGCGCAGGCCGTAGACTGGTCGGCGCAGCTGCCACTGGGTCCCAGAAGGGAAAGAGCCAGTGAAGTCAGGCAGACGACGCAGCCAGATCTGCTCGCGCAGGGTCCTCTGAAGGTACGCAGTCGAAAAGTCCAAGGAGTGCAACTCGTAGTCGCGCTGGGCTGCAATATGCAGCAACACCCAAAGAGTAGTCATCTTTGGGGTGGGAGCAAAATTCTGGAAGAAGTCTACCCCCTCACGCTGACTGAAGCCTCTTGCCACATTGCACGCCTTGAACACTGGTGGTGATCTAGGCGGACGCTTCACCTTGTAGAGCCATCGGCCACTGATGACGTTCGTCCCAGGTGGTGGGATAGCATCGACGTAGGTGCCTGTGGACCTATAAGATGCCATCTCTGCCTTCTCAGTTGCTATCGAGTACGAGGCCCAAGGCCCCAAGACCGCCTCAGCATGAGTGTGAGGGATCGGGAGGTCAAGAGCGTCTAGATCCCCCTCAGGGGCAAGCAGCATGGCACAGAGATGAGGAACAGTGGCCGCAAGAAAACCAAACTCGGACTGCCTGTCCTCTAGGACCTCCAGGGGAAAGAAAGGAGCACCCCCAGAAGACGGAGAACGAGCAGGACCACTCACCAGGTGAGCGGCGTAGTCAAGGCGGTGGGAAGAGGCAAAGCCAGCGACAGTGGTAATAAGAGCGGAGACAGGGGGTGCAGTCGGGTGAGTGACCAACGCAGACAAAACACGGGAGACGACAGGGCGGGAGGCACGAAGGTAGTCGGACAACGGGTCGTGAAGCACAGTGAGGGACGACTCAGGAGGTTGTGGAAGGACCGGAGGAGGTGGAACACGAGAGCGGAGAACAAGGTGAAATGGGCCGTCTGCACAGTAACGAGACCGACGGGGCTCTGGAGACACAGCACAACTAAGGGGAGAACGACGAGTCCACTGGGATGAGGAAAGAGACTGGATGGGGGGAACAGGAGGGGACGGCAGAGGACCACGAACCAAGCATGCAGGTGCTGGGTCGGGCGGGTCACGCAGACGCAGTCGCTGCTGCTCCGCCTCCTCTGGCGTCTCCTGCGGCGGTACCTGCCCCTGCTGCTGCTCCTGTGGCTCCGTCTCTGCCCTCTCCTGCTGCGGCTGCAGCTGCACCCGCTGCTGCGACCGGACTCCTAAGCTTCCCTCTCCTGCTGCGGCCGTGACTCCTCTACTCTCTCTTGCTGTGTCTGTAACTGCACTGCTGCTGCAGGCGTGACAACTCCTCTGCTCTCTCGTGCTGCTGCTGTGACTCCTCCTCTACTCTCTCTTGCTGCTGCGACTGAGGCTACTCCTAATGCTGCTACTGCTGCTGCTGTAGTGCCCTCTCAAACCGCTCACGCTCCTCCCTCTCCAACCGGAGGAGACGCTGCTCACGGGTCAGGAAACGTACAGTGCGCGGTGTAGGCACCAGAGTGCCAGTGCCTCCAGCTCCAGCACCCCTAGAACCAGCACCTCCACCACTAACACCTCGGGGGCCTCCACTACCTCCCGCAGGAACACCCCCAGGCTCCGCAGCAACCGGTCGGAGAGAAGAACGAGGAGGGAACTGCGGGACGGGCGGGTAGCCAGGGGGTGACGCGGGGCGAGGCCGCTGAATCGAGGCTGCCGTGTCCTCCACGGGAGTGACCTCCACGCCCACAGCCCCTGCACCCCCAGAGTCGACACCACCAGCTCCCGCAGTACCCTCACCCTCCGCATCTGCACCGCCTGCACCCCTAGACACGACAGGGACTGGACGCTGCGGGGGGGACGACTGCGACACACCTGACGGGGCAGGACGCGAAGGGAGGGGGGGCTACCGGGGCGATTGGGGGGGGCTCAAGGGTGAGGAACAGCGGGGGGGAAAAGACCTCAGTACCTCGGTGGGGGCGACTCCTGTAGTAACAGACAGGCTCATTAAACGTCCTGAGAAGCGAAGAACTAGTAGGTGACCGGATCGTAGAACACCCCGCCAGAGGCGTCCAAAGGGAAGCCAAGTAAGACGCAGGCATGAGTGCGCGGAGACAACTTTTTCATGCCAGGGGCGCGTTTCAAACTATAATGATAAAGTTTGTATTGTTCTAGTCAAGGTGCATTTACTTAGTTATAGGTTTAGTGTCAGAGGTCCACTGGTGATCCCCGATTGATCCTAGAGAATGGTTACAGGCTCGCTGGCCTAGGGGGTTATGGGCGCACTGACCCGCTACTGAGCAAGCCCTTTTATCCCAATGGTCTAGTGGTTGGGATTTTGACATGGTATCAGAGCGAAGGTCTCGGGTTCGAATCCCAATGTGTGCACCTCGGGCATCCCAGTGCGGGGGGGTGTCAGAGGTCCACTTGTGATCCCCGATTGATCCTAGAGAAGGGTTACAGGCTCGCTGGCCTGGGGAGTTATGGGCGCACTGACCCGCTACTGAGCAAGCCCTTTTATCCCAATGGTCTAGTGGTTGGGATTCTGACATTTAGAAGTAGGGCTGACTTAGATCTTGCTTGTTTATTCATTTGCTAGTCATTGATTCTCATATCCTAACATGGTATAGAGCTAGGTTTCCTTAGCTAGGGTTTCCCCTATCGTTTTTCACTCGATAGATTAAGGGCCCACCAAATTCGCTAGCGCGCGCCTCGTACTAACGCGTGCCCCGTCGTAATGCGCGCCTCGTAGACCGTCGCCCGCCGCCCGGAGCACGCCCGTCGTTAGTACCCACCCCGTCGCCCGTAGATTTCTCGTCGCCCGTCGATTTTTCCCCTCCCGTCGCCCGTCGCCCATCTCCCGTCGACCGTAGGAACAAGCCACGCATCCCCTTTTTCGCTAGCGGGCCCCGCGGCCCTTTCGATAGCGGGCCCCACGGCCCTTTCGATAGCGGGCCCCGTGGCCCCGTCGACAGTCGCATGCACGCACAGCAGTAGCCGCGCGCACATGCAGCTCGTTGCCTTACCCGCCGCCCCATCTCTTAGCCGCCGCCCCACCTGTCACCCGCCCCCCCCCCCAACGAGTTGAAACCCGCCGCCCCACCTGACACCCGCTGCCCCACAAGCTGCCTCACCCGCCGCCCCACCAGTTAGCCTCAGCCCCACCAACTAGCCACACCTGGAAACCATAGTCTACCACCCATACACGCTGAACCGCACAGAACCGAACAGAACCGCACAGAACGGCACAGAACCACATAGAATCGCACTCCACCCGTGCTAGCTCCCCTAGAACTGCACAGAACCGCATTCCACCCATGCTAACCCCCTTGGAATCGCACATAACTGCACTCCACCACCCTAGACCGTTCTTCACTGCTCCCAACCGCACTATATTGCCCTCCATCGCTCCCAACCGCATCCGACCGCACTGAACCCCTCCCACAAGCACCAGAACCGCACTTAGCCGCATTCCACCGCACCAGGCCACTCCTAGCCCCACCTAACCGTCCAACACCGTTCCAACGGGAAGCCAAGTAAGACGCTGGCACAAGTGCGCGGAGACAATTTTTTCGCGCCAGTGGCACTCGCAAAAACTTCATGTCGCCATTTTTCGCTACAACAACCTTCCAAATTCACATGCGAAATTTGTTTCAGGTGTGACAGGGTGCGACAAGGTTTTCGTTCACCTTGCATTTGCGAAATGTTAAGCACTGTGTTGTTTGGGTCCGCTGCAAATGGTCCCCGGTACCATGAGGGTACCAGGCCCGGACCACTTTTGCAAGTGGTCCCGGTAAACTGGTACTCTCTCGCTTTCGCTGGTCCATTTCCGTCTAAATGGACCAGCGCCCAATGTAATTTCCCCTGAGTGATGCATATTTTCAGGTTGGCACAGCGCACGTCTGCCAATCGTGTTATCAGTGTGCTGACTCGGTGAAAACCCCCGATCGGGCTAGGATTGAACATAGGTGACGCATCCTAAGTGTCAGAAGAAAGAACGACAATGAATGAACTAGCAAAGAGTTGGGTACAAGTACTAACCCTAATTGGGTTGTACCCCTTATGGGCTACCCCGTTGTAGCCTACACAATATAAGCTATACAACATTTTGACACACCCCCATAGGCAAAGTGGGGGAGAACAAGTGGTCACATGACCAGTCAAGAAAAGAAAAGCAACTCAGGGTGGATAACAAAGTCACAACACATTTCGAGCACAAGCAAAGGGCCACAAGGCCAGTTCACATGCAGAGTTATATAAAAGAGAACAAACAATACAGTGATCATACCCTAGCAAGTGCAAGCATGCAGGTATATATATAGATCACAGTACAAGCAGAGTCAAGCAGTGAGCAAGTGAGGCAAAGTAGGCACAAGGCCTAACACAGTAGCAAAGCGCTGATGATCACCAGGCGGAAGTGCCTTGGTGAATATATCAGCAGTGTTGGCCCTAGTGGCCACGTACGCAAGACGAAGCTAGCCACGCTGCTGCAACTCTCGAGCAAGGAAGTATCGCAGAGCAATGTGCTTCGTTCTATGCTCCAGTCTGTGCTCCTGACAGAAGGCAATCATGGCCTTGTTGTCTACGTACAGGACCGGAGGCGAACGAGGCTGCTCTCCCAAGTCAGTCAGCAGGTAGGTGAGCCAGCGTAGCTCCTGTGCAGCCATGGCCCCTGCGTAGATCTCAGCCTCACAACTGGAGCTGAGAACCAAAGACGAGCGGGTAGACCGCCAGGAAACAGAGCCGGAGCCAAGGCTGACGGTGTAACCCTGTGACGATCGCTGCGTAGCTGAGTCGTCAACCCAAGAAGCGTCTGCGTGACCAGTGAGGACAACTGGACCCCGTCCTCCAAGCACGAGCCCCATGCCCGACGTACTGCACAAGTAACGCAGTACCCTCTTCGCAGCATCCCAGTGCACCTTTCGGTGCCTACCGGGAGCCACGTAGCAAGCCAGAAGGCTGAGAGGGTACGCGAGGTCAGGTCGTGTGCACGTCATCAGGTACATGAGGCAACCCACAAGCTCTGGGTACGGACCACTCGGCTCTACGGACTCGTCCGAAGGTGGAGCTAAGAGCGAGTGGCCGGTAGACAGAGGAGTGGGCTGTGGCGAGGAGAACTGGAAGCCGAAGGGCTGAAGGACCTGGTGCACCATGTGTGACTTAGTCAGGGTGATGGTGCGCCGTGCTGTGTCCCGGGTGATCTGCAAGCCAAGATAGCTGCGCAGTTCACCCAGGTCAGTGCAGGTGTGTCTCTTCTGCAGCTCCGACTTCACAAGGGTCAGTGCCTCGTTGTCAGCAGTGGCAAAGACAAGGTCGTTGTCATACACGAGGACGCAGAACGGCGGCAGCGAGGTGTCGGTGCGTAGAAACAGCGACGGGTCAGCACTAGAAGGAGAAAACCCAAGAGCCGCAAGTGTAGTCCTCAATGTGTCGTGCCACTTGCGAGGCACCTGGCGGAGACCGTAGACTGGCCGCCAGAGGCTCCACTGGGTACCTGCAGGAAACAAACCAGTGAAACCAGGTGGGCAGCGCAGCCAGATCTCCTCGTGCAGGCTGCCCTGCAAGAAAGCTGTGCTGAAGTCCAGAGAGTGCAACTCGTAATCACGCTGAGCAGCGACATGCAGCAACACCCGAAGAGTAGTCATCTTCGGGGTGGGGGAGAAGGTATGGAAGTAGTCAACCCCCTGTCGCTGACTGAAGCCTCGAGCAACGTAACGCGCCTTGAAGGCAGGCGGAGAACCCAGCAGCCGCTTCACCCTGAAAATCCACATGCCATCGACTATGTTCGCCCTAGGTGGGGGAACTTCGTCAACGTAGGTGCCTGAGGACTTCCAGGATGCCATCTTGGCATCCATGGCTGCCTGCCACTGAGAGGAGTAGGGACCCATAATCGCCTCTGCGTAAGAGCGCGGGGTCGGGATGTCTGGTGCATCGGGGTCTCCCTCAGGGGCAAGCAGCATGGAAGCAAAACGAGGTACAGCAGCTGCAGGACACTCAAATTCCTCCTGCTTGTCCTCAAGGACGTGCGTACCAAGAGCACACTCACCCCCGACGGACGGAGGACTGGAAGACGCAGACTCAACAACAAGAGTAGTGGCGTCGTCTAGACGACAGGCAGCAGTAAAGTCAAGCAGCTCAGCAACGAGGGCAAACGCAGCAGCAGACTCAAAGGAAGGGTCAGTGAGAGCAGTGGCGAGGAGACGAGAGACAGTGGGACTGGTAGCACGAGCAAGGTTAGACTCAGGGTCAGGGACCGCAGGAAGAGAGGACTCAGGAGGAGCAGGCAGAGGAACACGCAGTGGAACAGATGAAGGACGAAGTGCCATAGTGTGCGTGCCGGGGGCAGGAGGATGACGCAAACGAGGAACGCGACGAGCAATGCGAACAGGCGGGACAGGACGAGACGCAGGCTCACGACGCTCTGTAAGACCGCCAGACTACTCAGTGTAAGGAGAAGGAGCAGGCAGTGGGGAGGCCGGTTGTAACGGCAGCTGCGACTGGTCAGGCGGTGGACACAGGAGGGGAGGAGTAAGGCTAGTAGAAGACGGGACACCAAGAACCTACTGAAGCAGGGGAACAAAGTACGGTCGCGGCCGCATAGTGCCTCCAGGGTCAACAGCTCCAGCTCCTCCAGCTCGAGCGCCTCCCGCGCCAGTGCCTCCAACTCCAGGTCCTCCAGCTCCAGCGCCTCCAACGCCAGTGCCACCAGCTCCAGCTCCTCCAGCTCCAGCGCCACCAGCGCCAGAGCCTCCAGCTCTAGCAGCTCCAGGCTCCGTAGGGTTTCCAGCTTCAGCCCCCCCAACACCACCAGCCCCGGCAGCTCCAGTACCCCTGGTACGAGCACCTCCAGGACCAGTAGCCGCAATACCTCCAGTACCACCAGCTCCAGCAGTAACTCCAGCACCTCCAGCTCCAGTGGCTCCAGCGCCTCCAGCTCCGGTAGCTCCACTCAGAAGGCGTGCGCGCCGAACAAGCCACTCACGCCGCTGCTGCGGAGACAGTCTCAGCGAAGCACCAGCAGGACCTCCATACAAAGCAGCACTCTGAGGCTCAGCACCCCCAGACTCCGCACCCTCTGACTCAGTACCCCCAGACTCAACACCCGAAGGCTCAGCACCCCCAGGCTCCACACCCGCAGGCTCAGCACCCCCAGGCTCCTCACCCCCAGGATAACACCCCCAGACCCAGCACCCTCAGACTCCGCAACCCCCGGCTCCGCACCCCCAGACGCAGCACCCCCAGACGCAGCACCTCGAGCAGCACCTGAGCCGATAGCTACCTCTACAGGCACAGTACCAGGGAGAGGGTCTACGTGAGACACACCTGAGGGAGCAGGACCCTTGGGGGGGAGGGGGTCTACCGAAGGGGGACCTGGAGCAAGGAAGAGCGGAAGAGCGGGGGAGGGGCAGAGCGGTAGGGGAAGAAACGGTAAAAGGGAACCGACTCGTCAAACGTGACGTCCTAAGAGGGGATGACACGGCGCGAGATGGGGTGGTAAAACTGCGAGCCAGGCGCGTCAGGGGTAAAGCCAAGGAAGACGCAGGGAATAGCGCGGGCGGAGAGCTTGTCCGCGGACGTATCGCGAACAAAGGCACGAGAACCCCAGACCCGGAACACCGACGCATCGCCAACCTCCCCTGTCTAACGCAGTGTCGGCGAGGTCTCCGGCAAGGAGACACGAGGCCAGAGGTTGAGCTGATGCGCAGCGTACCGGACAGCAAACGGCCACAGAAAATGGGGAGCAGCCGCATGGATCATAGAGGTACGAGCGACCTCCATGACTAAGCCAATGCGGCGCTCAGCAATCTCATTTTGCTGAGGGGAGGCCAGAAGCGTGAACAACTGGAGAATGCACTCCCCACGACAAAAGTCCAGCAAGAGGTCGGAGAAGAACTCACCACCTCTGTCAGAGTGCAGACGCAGGACAGGAAGGTCTTGGCGGAACCGCTCGCGGAGCTGGAGACGGACTGCGCGGATCCAAGGGATCAAGACATCAGGGACCTCACCCTTGCTGCGCAAGGGGAAGACCTTTGTGTACCGCGTGTAGTTGTCAACAACCAGCAAAAAGTAGCGCTCGCGGCCCTGTCCACTGACGCGGGCTGGGTTCCACACGTCCATTTGGCGAGTCTGCAGGGGAGCTGTCGTCGGGGGAAACGAGGAGGAGTGAGGAGCGGCGCGCTGCCGCCCCTCAATGCAAGGAAGGCAGTGCGGGGCAGTCGAGGGCGGGAGGGGAGGCAGAGACCTGGGAAGACCAGAGACAAGGAGGCGGGAGTGCATGCCACGAAGGTGAGGCAAGGAGGGGTGACCAAGGCAGTGGTGCGTAGAAGAGTCTGGTGCGACAAGAGGCGACACGAGGAAGGGGGTGCTACCGGACCTAACGCGGACACCAGGGCGGACGCAGCTACTTGAGAAGGCTCGGTAGCCAGTTTGTACAAAATCGACCCAGACCGACGAATGAACGTGGCCTGGTGACGACCCGTCCGTGTACACGTGCAAATCGGCAAACGCTGACCCCCAGGAGTGGTGGTAGTGACCATCGCATCCTGGAGGGCAGCGGTACTCACCAAGTTTGTAGAGAACAAGGGGAGGTGAAGACCTGACAGTGAGCCGAACAGGACCGCCGGACACGGGAGAACAGTGGAGGAATGGGCAAGGACTGGGCCCCCTGTGGGGTCAGCCAGTCTGACCGGTACAGGTGCAGAGAGAGGAGTGAGGGTGGTGCTGTCGCGAAAGAAACAACCTGAAGCACTTGAGTCAAGTGTAAAGGTGTGCAAGGCCTCAGCAGGCGCAGTACCAGGGAGAGCAGGTTCAACAGCACCTAGAGCAGCAGCCTCTATACCTGGGTCAGGCGGCACACACAGGTAACAGTCACCCTCAGCACTAATAGACAAGGCATACATAGCAGCAAGGATAGCATCATAGTCAAGGTCAAAGATAGCAACTCCAGACCTAAGCAGCTCTGCCCAGCGGGGGCGCTCCGCCTTGTCACCAAACTCTGCGCGCCAAGCGACGTCTAGGCAGGAGAAGCAACGGTGCTGAGTGTGAGGCTTCTCGCATGTCTCACCAGCACGGTCACCCGTGCGAATGACATACGGGCAGCTACCACTAGCCCGAGACGCCCCACGCTGAGAAAACCACTCACGAAGCTGCTGGGGCGACGGGGTCTCGCTCCGACGCTGCTGCTGCTGCCTCTTGCCACCTCGAGAACCTCCCCTCTGAAAATCTCCAGCCCTACCGCCACCACTCCCAATGCCACCGCTACCGCCACCCCCACCGCCGCCACCCAAGCCGCCACCAAAGCCCCCACTCCCGCCACCACTCCCACCACCGCCACCACCTCCACTATCTCCACCACCTCCACTGCTGCCCCCACCACCACCCCCGCTGCCACCGCCACCACCCCTGCCACCCTTGCCCTTGCTGCTGCTGCGCTTCCCACTAGCAGATGCTGCCCGGACATCCTCAGCACCAAGTACGTCAACAGCAGCAGCAGCGGCGTAGGAGGGGGCAAGGGGGGAGGGGGAACACCCCTCAAAGAAGGGCGTGCGAGGAGTGCCACGAGCAGCACCTACAGCGACTACACTAGTCTCAGCTGCAAGGAGGTGCTGCTCGAGTAGGTCAACAGTGAGGGATGTGGGGACAAGTGCGAGAAAGTGGTCCCTGACAGCGCGAAGAGAGTCAGGGAGGCAGGTGACTATAAAGTAGAGAGTGATGTACATCGGGGGCGAGTTCCTGTCAGGAACTCTGCTGGGAGGGCAGCACGGTAGCGAGCGTCGCTAGTGCAAAGGTGGGTAACGAGGTCCTCTACTAAGGCAAAGGCGGACAGCTCGGGAAACACGTAGGGTAGAAGAAGACGGCCTAGAGCAGCAGTGGCAGGCGAGGAGTAACGGGCGACTACAGTGTCGTACAGTGCCTGTGCTGTCCTGTGCTGTCCGAAGTGAGCGCATTCGGCTAGCGGCAGGTGGTTGCGAATGGCTAAGCAAGCAGCAGCGTCACGAGTAAGCCGTTGTGAGCGAGTCGCTCTGTCAGCTGTGGCGGGAGGGGCGGGAGA
Source organism: Closterium sp. Naga37s-1 (assembly GCA_947471745.1). Lineage (NCBI taxonomy): Eukaryota > Viridiplantae > Streptophyta > Zygnematophyceae > Desmidiales > Closteriaceae > Closterium > Closterium sp. Naga37s-1. The sequence goes on along the minus strand of CANJKZ010000195.1, from coordinate 982,809 downwards.
GGCTCCAAATGTGTGGTCAAACAACGAAACGCTGTCTCTAGAGTCGCTCAGTAGGTACAGCTATAAGTCGTCGAGCCACGTGTCAAACTGGATCGGACGGCTCTCATGATCGAACGCGAGTACGCGGAGAAAAGCCATAGCAGCGCAGCACGCAGGGCGAGCAGGAGCCGGGCAGCGCAAGGAACAGGGCAGGCAGCAGCAAGGGGCGGCAAGCGGGCTGCAAGTGGCGGCGCGCAGGCTGCAAGAGGGGCGGCTCGCGGTCCTAGGGGCGACTGGCGGGCCTAGGGGCGGCGGGCGGGCCGCAAGGGGCGGCGCGCGGGGCTGCAGGGGCGGCGAGAGGGCCGCAAGGGCGGCGCGTGGGGCTGAGGGGCGGCTCGCGGGCTGCAGGGGCGAAGGGCGGGCCGCAAGGGGCGGCACGCGGTGCTGCAGGGGCGACGGGCGGGCCGCAAGGGGCGGGGCGCCGGGCCTAGGGGCGACGGGCGGGCTGCAAGGGGCAGCGCGCGGGCTGCAGGGGCGGCGCGAGGGCCGTGACTAGGTATCAGAGCGGCCTCGGGTTCGAATCCTGGTGTATGCACATGTAGGCCATTAACCACTGTGCCGAGTCCTGGACCTCCAAGTGTGGGGGGGTGTCAGAAGACTTGCACTGTGAGATCCCCGATTGGTCCTTGGGGGGTTACAGGCATGTTAGCCTAGGAGGTTATGGGCGCACTGACCCGCTACTAAATAAGCCCTTTTATCCCAATGGTCTAGTGGTTGGGATTCTGACAGTGTTGTATCGCTGTTCGCGATCTGCTACTTCCTCTGCTCGATATTTGCTATATCACTTTGCTGCTCGCGATTTGCTACTTCTCCTACTCGAGATTTGCTTGTACTGTATTGCTGCTCGCGATTTGCTGCTGTTGCTGTTGCTGCGAGATCGGTTGCATGTGCGGCGCGGCCTGCTGCTGGTATGGCGCAATCCGTTGCTGGGTGGCGGATCTGTTGCGAGTGTAATCATTTAGCCGTGGGCAAGTGTAATCTTTCCACAGAAACATATGACGTTGCAGAAACTTCGTAGTATCAATAGAATCGCATTTCAGGGTTCGTACCCTCTGTAGTCTGAAGTCTCATTTTCCGCTAAGTCACTAGTATGATTTTCTCAGTATTCAAATCAATGTAATTCTGAAGTACTCATGTTTGAAAATCGGACAACTCTGAAAAAACAGGATTACTAGGAAAATAGTCTGAAATTTCAGAAAATCAGACTAAAATAGTCTGATAAAATCAGCCTTGGGTCCAACATAATCCAGCTTGAGTTGGACTAAGAGACTGAAGAACGAGGAAGATTCCATATAGGCAAGATAGAAATTTGAGATTTTTATTTCTCAAGCCCTCATGAAGAACCAGGAGGGTGTGTTACACTGTTGAAATTCCTTAAGATTGTGAAAGTCTACTTAGGCTGACTTGCAAAGGCAGCGTTATCGTTTCATATGGGTTGTAGTACACCGTTCTCGTCATTTCTAGGTCTACATAACAGCATACACAAATGGGTGGGCGGGTGGGAAATTAGAACTACAATTTCAGAAATGAAAACGTGGGTGGGGACGAATGTCCCCACGTCCCTATTTTGTAGGCAAAAGAGGGTGAGTAGCGCTTCGGCGCTACCTTTGTTGTGTTGGCCACGTACCCCTTTTCACAATACAAAATTTTAGAAAGTGTTACATTTCATTACACTTTCAAATTTTATCATATTGTGAAAGTCTACTTAGGCTGACTTGCAAAGGCAGCGTTATCATTTCATATGGGTCTTCTGAGGCAAGTGCAGTCAGGGCTGGCGGTGCCATTCAATTGATAGCTGATGCGTGGCGGGTGAGGGAGCTGTCGAAGGATCCTGCAACTGCGTGGAGAGGGAGATGAGCTGATCCTGCGCGATTGTAACGTACATCTCTTTCGCGCTGTCGCAGCGCCATCGGCCCATGCGTTTGAAGAGCCGGTCGGGAACTCCGAGGCTTGCCGCCGCAGTGGCTGCACCTTTGTGGAATGAGTGGGTTCTGATGTGCACGACATCCAGTCCAGCTTGCCTGCCGGCCGCGAGACACCAGTTTCTGATCGCGACGTAGGATGGCGAGTTGTCGTTCGGTGTGGCTTGCGAGTTCTTTGGGAAAACCCTTATCAGCGGTCCATGTGGCATCTTTGTGAGGCCTGCGATGCGTATGAATTTGCGTGTGCACCTCACCGGGCAGTATGGGCCTGGAATTCCCACCACTGGGATCCAGACACCCCTCCCTTCCTGGTCCGTCTTGGAGTGCGGGATGAGCAGCCACATTGCCTTCTCCTCGAACTCTACATCATTCCATCAGAGCAATACGAGGTCAGAGTAGCGCAAGAATGCCGAAAACATGAGAAGAGGAATCAATCATTTCTGGTATTCCGCCGGAATTGAGGATTCGAGGAAGGGACGGGCCATGTTGTGCACTTGATGGAGAGATATGGGTTCTTTGGTCCTTGCAGGTCGGGGACCATGTCTCTTGGCGAACTCCCGCACTTGCAGAATGAATGGACCGACGGTAGGGGAGGTTTCGCCTGTCATGCGGTGGGCAAAGGCTACTGCCGAACATGTGAGGTTGATTGCGAAGAGCGCTGCGTTGTTGTTGAGCGCATGGATGAGATACAGTGCTAGCGTCAGGTCGGTTGCCGGTAGGAACTCGAGCTTGACTTGGGTACAGAAGGTGTGAAATCTCTGCCAATAAGGTTGGTATGTCTCGATTGTAGATGGTGCGTGAACGTGGCTAATTACGTGGATCAATTGTTGCTGTAGTCTGGCTAAAATTCCTGAAATGACACATTGATAAATTTTTATTGGACTGCATAGTTTACATGCAAAGCAATGATTGGGCTATGAGGCAATCCGAGACCAGAAAATGCAGTGGTGTGTGAACCTGACCAAAGGCATTGACTGCCTTGGGCAAGGGAAAGGTGCTCTACTACTGCCGGAGCCCACGATTGATTGGACGGTTGGAGGAGCGGCCACCATGACGCTCCGGTCCACTGGGGAACTACCAGCGTGAGTTTTGTCTGTGTAAGCTCTGCATGGCGGAGTGTAGTGGGAATTAAGTGTGGAGGCGGGAAGTCAAAGCATCGCTCGCCTTTCCACGAGATGGAAAACACGTCGACAGCGAATGCGTCGGGGTGCGGTATCTTGGAGCAGAAGCGCTGGACGTGATTGTTTCGAACGTTAGCAAAGAGGTCAATTGTGTGGGGCCCCCAGCGGCGTTCCAAGAGGCGAAACCAAGGTGCATATAGGGAGTAGTCGTCATAATCTTGCATCTTGGATAGGTCATCGGCATGGACGTTGAGCTCTCTCGGAATCCATTCGATCACGAGGCGTGTTGTGTTGCCGAGGCAGAATTGGATGATCGCTTGGCATGTCAACGTAAGATCCGCCTGACGGGATCCCCCCTTGCGCAAGATGAACATGACTGCCTGGTGTCCACCCGGACGAGGACGTGAGCACCCTGTTAGAATCCTGGCGTTACTTAGGAGCCATGGCGAGAGAGAGGAGCTAAGCATTGAATGTCGAGAGAGTTTTGGGTGAGGAATGTCGAGAAGGAGAATGAATGGTTTCACTATAGAAAGTTGGGATACAAATAGCAAACCCTAAATTGGGTTGTACTCACTACAGAGTACCCCACTGCAAGCTAGACAGCAAATACATTCTGACACACCCCCATAGTCAAAGTGGGGTATAATCAGCAGAGCAAGCAGTCATAGAGCAGGTTCACCAGTACAAGCAAAGCTAGAGGCATTCACAAAGGGCAAGTGAGGAGGAGGAGGCTAGACTGTGAGAGGAGAAGAGATAGGAGGCGACGGCTGATGCTGCAGACACACGGGCAACAGGAGCGGCGCGCACGGTGGCTACCGGAGCAAGGGCCCCGGACTACAGGAGTAACTGGCTCTGCGGCTAACTCTGAGCGGCAGGAGCAACGGACCCACGGACGACAGGCGCAGCAGGCTCTCTGAGCTACCAGAAGCAGAGCCACGACTACAGGTGCTGCGGACGACAAGACGGCAGCCTCCGCTCAACCTCCCCCAACTGTCCCACCCCCCTTTTACACACCCCTTGCTGCACCCCTAGCTCCACTCCCATGTCACCCCCCTAGCACCACTCCCTCGGCTCCCACACACCCACCCCCCTCAGCGGCAGCTGCAGCAGTGGGAGACGGAGGAGGAGGAGGAGCAGGGGACGGTTCACACACCCGCCACCCCCATACCCTCCCCCACTGCTGCACCTGCAGCAGGGGATGGAGGAGAAGGGGGGGGGGGAGGGGGGGGGGGGGGGCTGGTGCTGCAGATCCCCTCCCCCCCACTGCTGCACCCGCAGCAGGGGGAGGTAGGAGAAGGGGGGGGGGGGGGGGGGGGGGGGGGGGCTGGTGCTGCAGATCCCCTCCCCCCCACTGCTGCACCCGCAGCAGGGGGAGGTAGGAGAAGGGAGGGGGGGCGGTGGGGGGCTGGTGCTGCAGATCCCCTCCTGCCTCCCCCTGAACTTCCAAGCTCCCCCCCTCTCCCAACACAGGGTGCGGCAGGGAGAGAGAGAGTAGGAGGCGCGGCGGCAGCTGCTGCTGCTGCTGAGGCACATCCGCCACCCCCTCACACCCTCTCCCCCCCGTCCCCATGGAGGGGGGGGAGGGGGGGGGGGGGGGGGTGCTGCAGATCCCCTCCCCCCCACTGCTGCACCCGCAGCAGGGGGAGGTAGGAGAAGGGGGGGGGGGGGGGGGGGGGCTGGTGCGGCAGATCCCCTCCCCCCCACTGCTGCACCCGCAGCAGGGGGAGGTAGGAGAAGGGAGGGGGGGCGGGGGGGGGCTGGTGCTGCAGATCCCCTCCTGCCTCCCCCTGAACTTCCAAGCTCCCCCCCTCTCCCAACACAGGCTGCGGCAGGGAGAGAGAGAGGAGGAGGCGCGGCGGCAGCTGCTGCTGCTGCTGAGGCACATCCGCCACCCCCTCACACCCTCTCCCCCCCGTCCCCATGGAGGGGGGGGAGGGGGGGGGGCTGGTGCTGCAGATCCCCTCCCCCCCACTGCTGCACCCGCAGCAGGGGGAGGTAGGAGAAAGGGGGGGGGGGGGGTGCTGCAGATCCCCTCCCCCCCACTGCTGCACCCGCAGCAGGGGGAGGTAGGAGAAGGGAGGGGGGGGGGGGGGGGGGACTGGTGCTGCAGATCCCCTCCTGCCTCCCCCTGAACTTCCAAGCTCCCCCCCTCTCCCAACACAGGGTGCGGCAGGGAGAGAGAGAGGAGGAGGCGCGGCGGCAGCTGCTGCTGCTGAGGCACATCCGCCACCCCCTCACACCCTCTCCCCCCCGTCCCCATGGAGGGAGGGGAGGGGGGGGAGGGGGTCGGGGGCGGAGCTGCGCGTGCGACTGTAGGGCACGCGGGCAGGAAGAACCCCCTCTTGCCACCCCCTCACCCACCATTTTGCAACAGGGCACCTGGGCCGCGGTTAGGGTCGGCAGGTCGCGAGAGGCCATGGCTAGGGGCGACGGGGCCATGGCTAGGGACGGGGCCGGGCACTGGGCAGGTACGGGGCCGGGCGCTGGGCAGGTACAGGGCCGGGCGCTGGGCAGGTACAGGGCCGGGCGCTGGGCAGGTACGGGGCCGGGCGCTGGGCAGGTACGGGGCCGGGTGCTGGGCAGGTACGGGGCCGGGCGCTGGGCAGTTACGGGGCCGGGCGCTGGGCAGGTACGGGGCCGGGTGCTGGGCAGGTACGGGGCCGGGCGCTGGGCAGGTACGGGGCCAGGCGCTGGGCAGGTATGGGACCGGGCGCTGGGCAGGTACGGGGCCGGGCGCTGGGCAGGTACGGGGCCGGGCGCTGGGCAGGTACGGGGCCGGGCGCTGGGCAGGTACAGGGCCGGGCGCTGGGCAGGTACAGGGCCGGGCGCTGGGCAGGTACAGGGCCGGGCGCTGGGCAGGTACGGGGCCGGGCGCTGGGCAGGTACAGGGCCGGGCACTGGGCAGGTACGGGGCCGGGCTCTGGGCAGGTACGGGGCCGGGCGCTGGGCAGGTACGGGGCCGGGCGCTGGGCGCGGAATGGGGCCGGGCGCGGGGCTAGGTACAGGGCCGGGCGCGGGCAAGGTACTGGGCCGGGCGCGGGCTAGGTACAGGGCCGGGCGCGGGCTAGGTACTGGGCCGGGCGCGGGCTAGGTACGGGGCCGGGTGCGGGCTAGGTACTGGGCCGGGCGCGGGCTAGGTACGGGGCCGGTCGTTGGGCGCGGAACGGAGGCCGGGCGCGAGGCTAGGTACGGGGCCGATCGGGGGCTAGGTACGGGGCCAGGCGCGGGCGAGGTACGGGCCGGGCGCGGGGCTAGGAACGGGGCCGAGTGCGGGCTAGGTACGGGCCGATCGCGGGCTAAGTACGAGGCCGGGCGCGGGCTAGGTACGGGCCGGGCGCTGGGCGAGGTACGGGCCGGGCGCGAGGCTAGGAACGGGGCCGAGCGCGGGCTAGGTACGGGCCGATCGCGGGCTAAGTACAGGCCGGGCGCGGGGCGACGGAGTTGATGGGGCCGACGGGGCCGAGTGGCACAGCTAGGGGCGACGGGGCCAAGGGGCCGAGCCTAGGGGCTAGGGGCGACGCCAAGGGGCGACGGGCCGGGGCCTAGGCTAGCAGGGCATTAGGTGGTGGGCCCATTGATATGAGGTCCTAGGAACGACCTAATCGGATAGCATGTTAGAATCCTAGCGTTACTTAGGAGCCATGGCGAGAGAGAGGAGCTAAGCATTGAATGTCGAGAGAGTTTTGGGTGAGGAATGTCGAGAAGGAGAATGAATGGTTTCACTATAGAAAGTTGGGATACAAATAGCAAACCCTAAATTGGGTTGTACTCACTACAGAGTACCCCACTGCAGGCTAGACAGCAAATACATTCTGACACACCCGCGATCCGGGTGGCGAACGTCCGCAGTGCCCAGAGCACTCCCTCGAGCTCACGTCGCGTACTGGATGTGGCGAGAAGCCCTCGTGGCATGCACTCGCTTGCTTCGCATGATGTACTTGGGAACTTAGCCAAGGTGGCACCCCAGCTGTGTGCGCTTGCGTCGACGTGGATCACGGCATCAAAACGTTGACTCTGGTGGAATGGGGCGCCATTCAAATGATCGAAGTGCATTTTCCAAAACAACAGCTCCTCTGTCGCTCCTGGTGACAATACAACCTTCGAGTTCCATTACCACGCGGAGTCGATCAAGTGCAGCAGCTCATAGCTCAAGGCACGTGCCGTTGTGCGTAGCGGGAGCGACATGGAGCTGAGAAATCCAGTGATCCGGGCTATCTTGCGAATCGGCACTTGTCGACCCGATTGCCCTTTTTGTATGAGTAGGTGGAGCTCTTGCAGTAGTTGCTCGCGCCGATCTTTTCCAACGAGGAACATTCCTCGTTCCATGTCAAGCTCCATCCCCAAAAATCGCAAGTGGTGTGCGGGATGCAGGTTTGATTTCTTAGAATTTATCACGAATCCTGCCACCTTCAGGTCGTGGAGAACTTCGATGCACGTCGAACGGGCTTGCGCCTCAGAGTTGCAGAGGAATAGTAGATCGTCCTGTCAGAATATTATGTTTCTCTAGTCTGCAGTGGGGTACTCTGTAGTGAGTACAACCCTGTTAGGGTTTGCTATTTGTATCCCAATGCTTTCTAGTGCATCCATTCCCTTCCTCACTGATTTCTCTCGTCAATCCTTCTCACACGTCCACGTATGGTATTACGCGCACTCCGCGCGCGCGCCATCTCTTGGCTAGTTGCTTAATAAGCTGGGTGAAGACGAACAGGGCTGTTGCCAGGTCGAAGGGTAAGGATGTGAAGCAATAGAACTTTCCACCCAATTGAAAGCCTAAAAACTTCCAGCACGATGGGTGGATTTCGACGTGGTGGTAGCCTGACTTGAGATTGATTGTGAACATCCAGACGTTTGGGCGAATGATCTCCGCGACCCGGCTCAAGCCCTCGTACTTGAACTTGGGAACTTGGAGGTGAGCGTTGACCTTCCGCAGGTCAAGGATGAGCCGACATTTGTCACGTTGCTCCACAACGTTGAGCGGGCTGATGCACGTAAGTGCGGCTTTCGATGAGACATTTATCGCGACGCCTGACGCGATGAGGTCGTTGACAGCGTCTTGGGTAAATGCCATGTGTGCTTGAACCCCTGCGTGATTGGGAGATTTGAAGGGGAGAGGCTTCGCGCCCTTCCATGGTAGCCAGTACCCTTTGGCAATGATGGAAAGGATAAGACTGCTGTCGCACCATGATAGCCACCAGTGGAGGCTGTTGCGCAGTCGCATTCGAATGATGGACACCATGTTGTCCGTTATTCCGTGCTCGTATGGGTCCCAGTGAGTGCTCTGCCACTCGCCTTCCACTTCTGCAACTGGTGGGCAACCGAGGTTGTGGGGGGGGGGGGGGGGAACGACCAAGGTCGATTAGACGCGAGATTTATCGAGACGTTTTGCGGGGCAAACTATGTCGCTCGCCTGTCACCGCCTTCGCGCCTCCCCGCACCCCCGATTTTTTTTTTTTTTTTTTTTTTTAACACTTCCCTTGACCACTCGTTAGCCATGACGCCCTTGCATGGGTTTTTTTTGTGTGTGTGTGTGTTTTTTTTTTTTTTTTTTTGGAGGTTGCCTTACAACGAGATCGGCGCATGTGCGTTACTTGGTCCCACAACCTTGTTCATCACGATGACTTCGTGGCTTCTCTCTCTATCTCTCTCTCTCTCACACTCTCTCTCTCTCACTCTCTCACCCGCTCTCTCTACCTCTATCTCTCTCTCTCTATCTCTCTCTCTCACTCTCACTCTCTCTCTCTCTCTCTCTCTCTCTCTCTCTCTCTCTCTCTCTCTCTCTCTCTCTCTCTATCTCTCTATCTCCCTCGCTCTTCGTCTCTCTCTCTCCCTTGCTTGATCTTTCCCTCCCTCTCTCTCTCCCCCTCTCTCTCTCCCTCTCCCATTCTTCCTCTCCCTCTCCCTCTCTTTCTCTCTCTTTCTCTCTCTTCCTCTCTCTCTCTCTCCTCTCCCTCATTCCGTGTATGTGTGTTTTTTTTTTTTTTTTTTTTTTGCTTCTCTCGGTCCTTGCTTCGTAATTCACCCTTGGCCAATTCTTCCTCCATGGCTCCTGTCAGAAGCCTAGCTAAGACTTGGTAGCCATGGCTAGGATTTAGGGTACACGAAGGAGAAAATGGAAGAAGGAAATGGAAAGAGAGAAGAGAGGTTTCACTAGCAGGCAGTTGAGTACATATAGCAAACCCTAACAGGGCTGTACTCACTATAGAGTACCCCGCTGCAGACTAGAGAAGTGTAACATTCTGACACACCCCCATAGTCAAAGTGGGGTATGATCAGCACAACAAGCAGCAGTTTATAGTTCACAAATATAAGCAAAGCTAGAAGCTATCACAGAGGGCAAGTGTGGAGGAGGAGGGACTATGAGAGGAGAGGAGGTAGTGGGCGGCAGCTGAAGCTGCTGGCACACGGCGCAACTGGAGCAACTGGCACACTGGCAACTGGAGCAACTGGCACACGGGCAACTGGAGTAACTGGCTCCGCGGCTAACTCTGAGCGGCAGGAGCAACGGACCCACGGGCGACTGGAGCAACGGGCTCACGGGCAACTGGAGCGACGGGCTCACGGGCGACTGGCGCAACGGTCTCACGGGCGACTGGAGTTGTTGGCTTCACGGCGGCCACCCCCCTTCAACCTCCCCCAACTGTCCCACCCCCCTTTCACACACCCCCTGGTGCACCCCTAGATCCAATCCTGTGTCGCCCTCCTAGCGCCACTCCCTCAGCTCCCACACATCCACCCCCCTCAGCGGCAGCTGCAGCAGTGGGAGATGGAGGAGGAGGAGGAGCAGGGGACGACTCACACACCCGCCACCTCCATACCCGCCACCCTGTAGTTGCACGATGACAGGAGGCGGCAGGGGCGGCACGTGGGCTGCAGGGGCGGCTCGCGGGCTGCAGGAGGGGCAGCGCGCGGGCCCCCGAGGGCACCTCGACGGGCGACGGGAGTGGGGGCCGCGCGGGCCCCTGAGGGCGCCACGACGGGCGACGGGAGAGGGCCGCGCGCGGGCCCCCGAGGGCGCCACGACGGGCGGCGGAAGGGGGGGCCGCGCGGGCCCCCGATGGCGCCACGACGGGCGACGGGAGGGGGGCCGCGAGCGGGCCCCCGTGGGCGCCACGACGGGCGACGGGAGGGGGGGCCGCGCACGAGCCCCCGAGGGTGCCGCGACGAACGACGGGGGGAGCCCGCGGGTCGCCAGGGGCACCTCGACGGACGACGGGGAGGAGCGCGCGGGACAGAGCACGAACCCGCCACGCGCTCCCGGGGCGCACGGCGGGCAGGAAACCGCCGCGCGCCTCGGGGCGCACGGCGGGCAGAAAACCGCCATGCGCCCCGAGCGCATGGCGGGAAGAAAAAACGTCGCGCGCCACGGGGCGCGCGACAGACAGGACAGCAGCGGAAGCAGGTGGGCCCACAGGCCAGGAGCGATCTCGCTCTGATAGCATGTCAGAAGCCTAGCTAAGACTTGGTAGCCATGGCTAGGATTTAGGGTACACGAAGGAGAAAATGGAAGAAGGAAATGGAAAGAGAGAAGAGAGGTTTCACTAGCAGGCAGTTGAGTACATATAACAAACCCTAACAGGGCTGTACTCACTACAGAGTACCCCACTGCAGACTAGAGAATTAACATTCTGACAGCTCCCTTCCTCAAGAGGGGGCTGGCTTTTGACTTGCCGTGCCATCCGTCCTCCCTCCTCTTGTTGTCTCTCTTTCTCTCTCCCATTTTTTGTTTTTGTTTTTGTTTTTGTTTTTATAACAATATTATTTTATTAATCCACACAAAGGCATACAGGCCTAGGCCTACACCATAACCAGCCCCTACAGGTGCCATTTTTTCCTGGCCCTCATGGCCTATGCTACTCTCCAAGGCTCCTAACCAGCCTACGCACCACCGGTGCATCCACCTACGCCCCCCGGCATAATGGCAAGGGGCGCTGCCCCATGAGTCCTCTCACACCACGGGTGCGGGACCTTGTGCTCCACGCCCTCCCATAGGGCAATTGTTTGCCATATGGCTGGGCTGGCCGCAACGGAAACACACTCTCTTGAAGCGGGGCTCGTGGCAGCCCGCAGGCGGCATGCCTTTGCTTTCCGTTTCACCGTCTCGAGGGGGAAGGCGTCCTCCGCGGGCGAAGCCGGTGCGTGTACGCTTGAGGGCCGCCACGTCGGCTAGCGCGAGCTTGTTAGAGCGGGACGTGAGCACTCTCTTGGCTTGGTACAGCTGGAACCGATCCGCCGCCTCAAAACCGGCCTCATCCGCCACCAAGAGCACCTCGAAACGTTTGTTGATCAACATTTCGACTTGCGCCACATTGGAGAGTGCGCCCTCGACGTCGCCGTGTTGGAGCTTGAACTCGACGTGCCTCAGGTGAGCTTGAATTGCATAGAATACATCCGCATGGTCACGCACTCCCTTGCGCATGAAGGTAGTAGCTGCGGGTGTAGGGTTGAGGGGGGGGAGGGGGGGTGCGGGTGCGAGAATGCGACGGCGAGCAAGGTTGTCGGGGGCCTCACCGTCTTCATTTTCCAAGTCGTCGCTGTCGTCGGGGATACGGGCTTGGGTTGGTGCCGGAGCCGGGAGGGGGGAGCTGGAGCAGCGTTGTTGGTGCGAGCGACCTTGGTGGAGCGGGGGGGCGCGACAGGTTCCTTCTGCTTTTCAATTTTAGCGGAAGCAGAAATATCTTCGGTCGATGTAGCTGTAGTCGATGGCGCATGCTGCTGCAATAATGAAAGCAGCGCCTGCATCTGCTGCGTAGTCACAGAGGGGGGGGGGGGGGGGGTTGACCGGCGTGATGCCAGCGGAGGGTGCCGCGCGCTAACGTTTCTGGGTCGTGGGCCCGGATGGACCTGCGTCAGCGGCGGTCAAGACGGCCGTCGCGTCAGCGGCGGTCGTCGTCTTCTGCGTGGCACGCGCGTGCCTGCTAGGCACGCGCTCTTCAGCAGCAGCCACGCGCGACTGTACAACAGTCGCGCGTTCCTAAGGGGGGGTCCGAAGGCTGCCTTCGAGCAGGAGGTCAATTGCTGAAGGTCCCTCGCTTGAAATTTCTTCGGTGGGGCGTTTTCCGCGACGATCCGTTGTCGTGGCCAGAGTCAAGGTTTCCGCCGCATTACCGGGCTTGAAATATTCGAGTTGTCGCGGTTAAGTGCTGGGTTGACCGGAGCCATCGTTGCGAGGTTGCGCTTAAGGATGTCGTTAAGGAGCATTGACGGGGCCGTGAAGCGCGGAAGCGACTGAGTCTTCGCCAGTGTGGATGAGAACAAAATTAGAACTACAATTTCGGAAATGAAAACGTGGGTGGGGACGAATGTCCCCACGTCCCTCTTTTGTAGGCAAAAGAGGGTGAGTAGCGCTTCGGCGCTACCTTTGCTGAGTTGGCCACGTACCCTTTTTCACAATACAAAATTTTAGAAAGTGTTACATTTCATTACACTTTCAAAATTATCATAATCTGTTGCAAATGCCGGTGGTGTTTTTCGTATTGTATAGTGCAGTTTAGATTTGAGTAATTCTCACACATTTGGCAAGGAGATTGCCAAAGGTTTATAAATGGTACATGGTGGGGTCTAAATTGTGGGGCAAACTGTAAAACCCAGCACATAATATTTACAGTTTAGTATGTGTGAGGATATTCTGTATAGGAGTCCTCGAATCAGTATTGCCAAACCTAAACATCCTATCGTGCCAGAGTTCGCTCCCCACGACCACACTGCTGGCGAATCAAACACGGCCGGGGTGCGCTTCTCTCTGCCACATGGCGTGCCCTGTGCGTTGAACATGCTTGTTTCTTCGCTCGCGCCGCTAATGAGTTGAACCAAGCCGCGGATTAGTGCATTCTGAGTTTTGAGTGAGTTTCTGCGCCCAGCATTTTCAACACAACAGATGCTGCCTCACCGACCACTCACTCACTCAATGTCCTCTCAAGTCACTCCACTCTCCAGCCACATGGAGAGCAGAATCGTCAGTGTCATTGTCAGTCACTGGGTCGCCTTGAGAAGAGGATAACATCTCACGTTCGGTCTAGACTCACTTACAGGCAGCACAGTAGCGTGGTTGGCCCTGATTCTTCCGCCCCGCCCCAAGTCATGTGTATTAGACAGCTCTCGCTGCTCCTTCCCCTCACAGTTGCACTCCTCGCCACTCCCGTTTGCTCGACAGCTGGCACTCCGCGGCGGCAGTTGCGGAAGGCGCAACCAGCAGTGACACCCAACGCCACGCTCGTCCTGCTTGCGAACAACACGTTCGGCGCTAAATGCCTCGACGGAAGGTACTTACTAGCCAGCCAGCTGTCCGCAGCGAAAGGTTTATAATAGTCGCGACGGAGGTTGCGAGAGGTGTCGGAGGTTGCGAGAGTTGTCGGAGGTTGCGGAAAGAGCAAGTTCGCGGCTGACTAAATGGAAATTGAGTCTCTTCCCACCATGGTAGTCGCACGCTGAACAGGTTTATCCCGGCTGCTTGCGTAAGCACACTGGCATCTCGCGGGCTCCCGTGCACTCAATTTTCCTGCGTTCGCCGGATCACTCCTCCGCGCCCTCAGGCGCGATAGGATTTACAGGCATCCCATATCCACTCTACAGCCCCTCGACGCCGAAAGAGTGGGCCTCCACTCCTTGCACGCGCGCCCACCCTGTCGTGGCGCGATCGTGGCTGGTCGCGAGCCGAGTGTGGCTCTGCTCAAATCGTGGACGTTGGAACGGAACACCCGTACGCTGCGTTTTCCAATCCCCCCTTCCCCCGCCTTCCAGCTGCTCTGCGACGTCTTCCCTCCGCGCTGACTCCCCGTCGCACTCTTCTGCCCGGCCGTCACCCCCCTCGCCATGTCCCCACGTGCACACTGTGGCGACGCGCCGTGGGCTGCCTGGCGGCTCAGCCACCCGCGGGAGTTGCCGCCACGCGGAGCAGTTGGTCGGCGCAGCCGCCACTTCCGCCTTCCAGCGCCTTCGACCCGCCCAGAAACCTCAAGCACCCCGTTCCCTTACCTTTCCCCTCTACCTCGGCCCGCGCAGTCCCCCCGGGTACTACTTCCGGCCTGGCGCGGCAGCGGGTCGTCTGCGGTGGCACATATACCTGCCCGGGGGCGCGTGGTGCGTCACCCCCGCCGACTGCTCCGCCAGAGCCGGCACGCGCCTGGGGTCCAGCAAGAGCTTCCCCGCCAACCCCGCGCACTATGTGAGGCTTCCCGACTCCGCCAGTCACGCGGGGTCCATATGCGTAGCTGCCTGTCAGACGGTGGGCCTGCGTCTCTGCTGGGCTCCAATCATCCGGGGGCGTTCGAACGGGGGGGCGTTCGAACAGGGGGGCGTTCGAACACTTTTCCTGTATTCTTCTCTTCGCTCCTCCACCCTAATGTTCCCCACACCCTTGTCCTTTATTCAAGCCTTGCTTTCTTCTGATTCTTGCGAAAATGAGTTTGACCTTCTCTGTCGACCCTTTTTTATCCCAAATTGGTGCAAATATCCCCATAACCCATTCCGCCACGCTCATCCTCCCATCACGACATGCCGTCTTCCGATCTGCTTATTACGCGTGCCCCTCACAATTTCCACCTCCCCCTCCTCTGTCCTCCCCCCCCACCCTCCTTCCGCCTCCCCCCCTCCTTCCGCCTCCCACCTCTCCCGCGCGGCTGCAGGCGGCGCAGCTGAGGCCTCCGTTCGAGGGCATTCTGTCGGGCAGCGCGCAGCAGAACCCCGCGATGTACCAGTGGAACCTGGTGCGCCTCATCTACTGCGACGGGGGCGGGTACGCCGGCACCAGGGGCGCGCTCAACGTCTCTGCCGCTCCTGCCCCTCCGAACGCAAGCGCCGCTGCCAACTCAACGAGCCCATCCAATTCCACCAAGTCAACCGGGTCAACGAAGTCATCCGCGTCCACGACGTCAGCCATCTACCTGGACGGGTGGAACATCATTCAAGCGGTGATTCAAGGTGCGCCACCCGCTCGCCCGCTCCACTGTGCTCTGCGTGTGCCCCCTTTGCTGTCCGCCGTGCACGCGGTGTCTTCAACCTCACAGTGCCATGGCACCAGCCACTCACCACTAGGGCCCCATTTCCCGCTCTCCCTTTCGCCCCTCCTTGACCTCGTCCGGCCTCTCCCCTCCTCTCACTATATCGTTTCGTCTCGCCTCGCTCGTCTCAGTGCTGCCTGCTCTCCATCCCTTGGCACTCCACCCCCACCCTCCCTCTCTCTCCCCGCCTGTCCCCTTGCACTCTTTACCTCCTCGCCGCCTCGCCTCTTCACATCTTCGCCCCCTCGCCCGCCTCGCCGCCTTGCCTCTGCCCCTCCTGCCATGCAGACCTCGTGCAGAAGCATGAGATGCGCTCGGCCTCACAGATTCTGCTTTCAGGCAGCTCAGCTGGAGGGCAGGCGACAGTGAACCTCTGTGACTGGCTGGCGTCGTCCTTCCCATCTGCCTCCACGCGCTGCCTCGTTGACTCGGGCTTCTTCCTTGGTACGCCCCACCGCCCTTCAGCCAGTATCCACACACCTTCTCAACATTGTTCCGTGTGCTCTTCAACGTGTGGTTTCCACGTGAGAAGGCAAGCCTCCAACTGTGAAGTAGAAGCGTTATTGCTGAAGGAAGGAATATTTTTGGGCGTTTGAAGGTGTGATTTTCGCATGTTATCTGATGGGAGCGGTTGGCTAACCTCACCAGCTAGTAACCTGTTTGGACACAGTGAGGTGCAGTGAGTGCGCTCCCTCCCAGCAGTGCACAGAGTGTTTGAATGAGGCACGCACAGCTTGATCACCTCGTGCAACACTCAGGGCCACTTCTTGTGTCTTCCCCCTCCACCTCTTCCTTCCTCTGTCGTGCAACCCCTCCGCCCATCAACCCTGTCGCTCAACCCCCCCACAGACACGCGTGACCGCGCTATGAACTACACCTTTCGGTCGCTGGCTCAGAACCTCACCGCACTGCACCGACCCTCCAACCCCACCTGCCCCCATGGTACCTCATCTGCCCCCATGCTACCTCATCTGCCCCCATGCTACCTCATCTGCCCCCATGCTACGTCATCTGCCCCCATGCTACCTCATATGCCCCCATGCTACCTCGTCTGCCCCCATGCTACGTCATCTGCCCCCATGCTACGTCATCTGCCCCCATGCTACCTCATCTGCCCCCATGCTACGTCATCTGCCCCCATGCTACGTCATCTGCCCCCATGCTACCTCATCTGCCCCCATGCTACCTCATCTGCCCCCATGCTACCTCATCTCCCCCCATGCTACCTCATCTGCCCCCATGCTACCTCATCTTGCCCCCATGCTACCTCATCTGCCCCCATGCTACGTCATCTGCCCCCATGCTACCTCATCTGCCCCCATGCTACCTCGTCTGCCCCCATGCTACGTCATCTGCCCCCATGCTACGTCATCTGCCCCCATGCTACGTCATCTGCCCCCATGCTACCTCATCTGCCCCCATGCTACCTCATCTGCCCCCATGCTACGTCATCTGCCCCCATGCTACGTCATCTGCCCCCATGCTACGTCATCTGCCCCCATGCTACGTCATCTGCCCCCATGCTACGTCATCTGCCCCCATGCTACGTCATCTGCCCCCATGCTACCTCATCTGCCCCCATGCTACGTCATCTGCCCCCATGCTACGTCATCTGCCCCCATGCTACGTCATCTGCCCCCATGCTACCTCATCTGCCCCCATGCTACGTCATCTGCCCCCATGCTACGTCATCTGCCCCCATGCTACCTCATCTGCCCCCATGCGCCCATGCTACCTCATCTGCCCCCATGCTACCTCATCTGCCCCCGTGCTACCTCATCTGCCCCCATGCTACGTCATCTGCCCCCATGCTACCTCATCTGCCCCCATGCTACCTCATCTGCCCCCATCCTACCTCATCTACCCCCATGCTACGTCATCTGCCCCCATGCTACCTCATCTGCCCCCATGCTACCTCACCTGCCCAGACCCCCCTGCCTCCCCCCCTTCTCCCCCCTCCCCCAACACAGCAGCGAGGCCGGCACAGCAGTGGCGGTGCTTCTTCCCGCAGTACACCCTTCACAACACCTCCACGCCACTCTTCTTCTTCCACACGCCCTTTGACTATGTAGCGGCCATGATTGGTAACCTGCTGCCTAATAACAACACTTATGCAAGCAGATGCTTGAAGGAGATTATTAACAGCCAAAAGAATCTGTCAACTGTTGTGAGGAACAAGGCATGGAGCGGCATAAGGTGGAATTCCAGCTCTGCATGCTCGCAGACTGAGCGTGAAACATTACTCTGGACAGCATTTGGGTTGTACGACCAAGTGAAGATTCTTTCGCAGGAAAGGTCGTCTATAGGAGCGTTCATTCCATTTTCATACGTGCATTCTGCCATTACAAATTCTTATTGGAATATGCCATGGAAAAATGGTACGTCCTTATCAAATGTTTTCAACGCATGGTCAAGCATTGTGCTTCAGAATGTGTCCATCATAGTATCTCAATAATGTTACTCAAACCTTTTACCAGTGCTACCAGGTTGTGTTATGCGTTAGGTTCTAGAGAGCGCAGAATGAATGACAACTGTTACACGTGTAAATGAAAGAGCAAAACTAACGTGTCAATGTGTTAAGGTGAGATTTGTTCAGCTGAGAAAAAGCCCTTAGGATCTTTTCAAGGCTAAGACTTTGGGTAGAGATGTTGTAATTGCGGAAGCGTATAGTAAACTTGTTGAACCACCTTGCACTAGTGTGTGAAAGCAAGAGATTGATTAAGCAAAGAGATACAAGGATGGATATATATGATTACTGTTGAGATAATATCGAGACTTGTGCACTTCAAGGAATTCGTGTAGTGTAGTTAGTACAGTAAAAGTACCAATAGGCTGACGTCAGCAAAGCGCTACGCGCCCTAGGATGACGTCAGCAAGTAGCTGTAGGTATCGCGAATAGTCACGTACCGTTTCAGGCTAATAGGTACATGAAGCGAACAGGTACTTTATCCTAGTATATATTCCGTATGTTTGTCATTTCTTAATATACTTGATTACAGAGATATTAATCCTGTTACAAGTCACTCATATAAGACTTCCACTGCTACAGGAAGCTACTATCCTAAGACTACGATCCTATTCAAACAACTTAAATTCTAACATGGTATGAGAGCAACTTAGGATTATAACAGCTTCCACCTGCCTACTCTACAGCTATGTCTGGATCTCCAAGGTCCAACAATGGCTCTTCTGTTACGAGCCCATCACGCCCAACAGCGTCTCCAGCTGCTGATAATTCACATCTGCAGCAACAACAACAACAATATCAGCAACAACCGATGTACGGCATGCCATTGAGCAATCAGCCCGTACACGCAAATACAGCAGCGGCATCATCGACAGCAGCCGCAGCAATAGCAGCATCAGCAGCTACAACAGCTGCAGCTGCAGTCACTGGTTCTTCTAGTCAACCGGGACAACAGTCCAACTTCGTACCGACTGGACCTTACCAATATCAAGGTGCTTACCAGCCAGCAAATCTTCAACAACGTGTTAATGCTGCCGTTTTGTCGCTTAACCAGATGTTTCCAACTCCTATGAGCATTGATGGCTCCAGTTATCAGCGTGGTCAGATGCCATAAGGAAGTGACGGGTCGAACAACTCCTTCTCTTTTGGTCCTGCTGGACAAGGACAACAAACACAACAAGGGTCACAGGTGCCATCATTTTATCAGCTACAATCAGCTGACGGTACCGGAAATTATATTCCTGCTTCTGCAAATCCAACAAAAATTAAAACGACAACGCCTTTTAATGGTCAAGACTTTTATACCTGGAGCTTTGAGTTTGAGCTTCTTGTTCAGACCGCGGGGTTCTGGCAGCTGTATGACGGCACAGCACCTTTTCCATCTCACGGATCACCTCTTCAACAAGCCACTTTTCGATCGGCGTCGCTGACTGCATACACAGTTCTCGTTCGTAATCTGACACCGACTGAACAGCTCGGAATTCGTTCTTTTCGTACCAGTGCCGCTCCTGCTGAAGCAGCTTGGTTGTACCTGCAAGGGGTTCACATGGCAAAGGACACTGTCAACCAGAGTAAAAATTTGACACAGCTGTCAAATATACAGATGATAAACGGCGAGAAGGTGACGCAGTATATCAACCGCGCTCGAAATTTGCGTGATCAACTTCAGAAGTGTGGAGGGTACTTCCCCGACGCTATGTTTCACATGGTGCTACTCGCGGGTCTTGGACCAGAATGGCGACAGTGTCGCTCTATACTTCGGATGCAAGCACAGTTGTCCGAGGGGGCACTCTGTGCCGCTCTCATCGCCGAGCAGCAGGATATGGACCTGCACAACGCTCGAGGAGGGAAAAAGGTGGTAAACAATACAGTCAGCTTTTATTCCAATCCACGTCACAAGCCCGTTTGTTCCTTTTGTCGAAAAACAGGACACACTATTGATACCTGCTGGTCGAAAGACAAACCATCTTGGAAGCGGTCTGCATCAAAACATACCAAAGATTCTTCAAGTGAAGCTGAGAAGCCGGAAGCTGAGAAGCCGGACGTTACGAAGCTGAATTCTGCGAAGCCGGACCCTGCGAAGACACAGTCAAAGCAAGTTATTACTTGCATGACATCAGTTTCAACGGTTTATGATCCTGATGCTGAAGAGCGAATTCACAACCGGTTCAACGACGAACTCAACACACCGATTCCACCTGAGGTCTATGCAAATCTTGCACATACTATTGCAGGTCCTAATACTTGGTACCTCGACAGTTGCTGCGGTCAGCACATGTGTTCGTCAGAAACACGTTTTATTGTGAATCAACGCCGTCTGCAGAATCCCGTTGTCGTCACAGTCGCTAATAACCAACGGCTTACAGCTCACTGGATGGGAAGTATCGTTCTGGACTCAGTTGAAGAAGACTTTAGTCTTCACCTGAACGAAGTTCTTCTGGTCCCTCGGCTTGGCTTCAACCTCATGTCATCTGCACAACTCATGAAGAACGGGATTACACTTCTCGGTGAACCTGGGAAATTCACTCTGAAGTACGGCGACAAGAAACTCGGCACGGCAGTTGAGCAAAACGGTGTTTTCGTTTTGAACTTCATACCTGAGCGCACTACTGCCGACTCTGATAACATTCTCTCGCTTGGTCCTTGGGAGCATCGCGACGACATTGATTACACCGACGATACAGTTCCACGTGAGGGAGTTGTCCCGACGTCTTCAACCACGGCTGCCGCCGTCATGTTGACCTTCGACGATCAAGGCTTGAATGATGTTCAGTCCTCCCGGGAGTACATGGCTGCTGTTCAAGGTTGGGGTGATCCGACGAACATGCCGACTAATGACGGCATCTGGGGGGCTGACGAACCAGATGAAACAACTTGGGGCGAGACGCCTGCTGAACGCGATGATCGTCTCCTCGCTGAAGCTGAGCAACGCGTCGCTGATATGGAGATTCTTGACTCGGGTCGTCTCGTTGGAGTTGAACATGTATCTGCAGCATCCGATCAAGAAAGCGGCGAGTTAGTACTTGCTCCAGGCGAGTACGTGGATGTTGAGGTTCGTATTCCACCACCAAATCTTACTCGTTACGTCGCACCTGCTTTCGATCAGATCCGCTCCGATGGTCATCAGCTTCTGTTGTCGTTCTTCGCTAACGCGAAGTATTACCTGCGTGCACAAGGTCACAAAGCCACGGGAGAAACATGGCATGAGCGACTTGGTCATCCGTCGCAGTCTACGCTAAACAACACGATCAAGGCTGCAGTGCTTGACAAAAATTCGTTACTCTTACCGAGCGGTCTCGAACTGAAGCCAGTGAATCGCCCGGCACCCTGCACCATCTGCCCTACGGCGAACCTACCGCACGAGCCGTTCCCGACTCATTTCCCTGGAGCTGAAGATTATCACCTGATGGATAAAGTTTACAGCGACATACTCAACTTACCTGCGGATGGTTTCAACGGCGAGCGCTACGTTATCACATTTACAGAAGCCTCTACTCGTTACGTTTGGACTGGAAACATGACTAACCGTTTTCTTGCGTTTACAGCTTTCCGCACCTGGCTTCCTCTCGCCGAACGAGAGTCTGATACTAAGCTAAAGGCGTTTCAGTGTGACGGCGCCGGCGAGTATCGCAGTAACGAATTCACGACCTATATGCAAGAACGCGGGATAAGACGACTTTTTTCGTTGCCTCACGCTCATCAGCAGAGTGGCGTAGCTGAGCGGCTCAACAGGACTCTGCAAGAGAAGATGCGAGCCCTTCTTGCCCAGGCTCAACTCGGCCCACTCTACTGGCCTTTCGCCATGGACCATGCAACGGTGTTGCACAATCTTCTTTCGTCCTCGGCCCTGCCCAACAATGCCTCACCCTACTTGCTGTGGACGGGCAAGTTGGGTACAACTAAATTACTTCGTGTTTTCGGGTGTGTTGTTCAGTACCGTCCTCCTACCGCTCCGCTCGGGAAGTTCGACCAGCGTGCTAAGTGGGGGCTGCATCTCGGCATTGAAAAACAATATCTTGCCTGGCGTATCATGGATTACCGCAGTCGTCTCCTTGTTCCTGCTCGCGACTGTATTTTCTACGAAAATCTGACACTGCCCGTCTTCGAACAACATCTTGCCATGCAGCACAACCCTGCCACGTTTTTTCACGGTGTTCGTTCGTTCGCTAGCGCCGACGCTGAACTTGCTGCCAGCGAAGAACCTGACCCCGACGGTGCACGTGAAGCTGTTCCCGACCCACCTGTCCCTGTCACGTCTTCCGGAATTCCGGAGTTTATTCCTCTTGCTGACGCGGCACCTGAGGATGTTCGCGATGTTCATCATACTTACCTCGTGGATGAACAGCGCCAACCAATGCCGGTGGTTTCCGATAGCAGCATCCGTGTCAACCCTGACGAAATTGGGGGGGCAAGTGGAGACCAGAATGATTCTGTCAATTTCGCAGGTCGCACCGACGATAATCCGCATTATCAGACCGGACTGCAAATTCTGGGACTCGCAGCAGCGGTACAGCACAGTTCTACAGTGAATTTGGAGCCGAAAACTGCCCGACAAGCTCTTTCAGGGCCTCATCGCGAAAAATGGCGTGAAGCGATGGATCGCGAACTGGCTGCCCTGGAGAAAAGGGAAACTTGGGATCTTATACCTATTGAAAAAACGGTAAACAAAAATGTTCTTACCGGTAAGTGGGTCTTCAGGGTGAAGACGAAAGCGGATGGTACTTACGAGAAACACAAGGCACGGTGGGTGGTTCGCGGTTTTGATCAGACTCATGGGATCGACTACACGCTTACCTTCGCTCCGGTCAGTCGACATACGAGTGTTCGACTCGTTCTCTGCGAAGCAGCCGCAAAGAATTTTCCACTTCGACAAATCGATGTTTCCAACGCTTTTCTGTACGCCGACGTCGATGCCGAAATCTACGTCGAATATCCGCACACCTATCCGACAAATCCGCCGAGAGTCTGCAAGCTAAAAAAGTCACTGTACGGAATCAAACAAGCACCGCGACTATGGCAGCAGCATTTGAATAGGAAGCTGACGGACAAAATGTACCTCAGCGGGTATGTTGACGCGGACCACGCTGGCGATACGTCAGATCGACGGTCACGCACGGGTTATATTTTTCGTCTCGAGCCGATTGGTCCGATCTCCTGGAATTCCTCGAAACAGGAACTCGTGTCACTTTCATCGGCTGAAGCAGAATTCATCGCCGCCTGTGTTGCAACTCGCGAAGGTCTGTACCTGCAGGAATTGCTTGACGAAGCAAAATTCGTCACGCGCGACAACCAGAGTGCAATTACCATCGCCAACAAGCCTGGTTTCGTCAATCGCACGAAGCACATTTCGTTGCGTTACTTCTTCGTAAAAGACGCGATCGACAAGGGGAGAATGCGCCTTGTCTACTGCCCCACCAGCGACATGGCCGCTGATTCGCTTACTAAGAAGCTGACACGTCAGAAATTTCATCACTGCAACCAGCTCAGTGGCATTTCCGAGTCAACAGGGTGACTACACCGAACTCCTAGAAGTGAAGGGGAGTGTTGAGATAATATCGAGACTTGTGCACTTCAAGGAATTCGTGTAGTGTAGTTAGTACAGTAAAAGTACCGATAGGCTGACGTCAGCAAAGCGCTACGCGCCCTAGGATGACGTCAGCAAGTAGCTGTAGGTATCGCGAATAGTCACGTACTGTTTCAGGCTAATAGGTACATTAAGCGAACAGGTACTTTATCCTAGTATATATTCCGTATGTTTGTCATTTCTTAATATACTTGATCACAGAGATATTAATCCTGTTACAAGTCACTCATATAAGACTTCCACTGCTACAGGAAGCTACTATCCTAAGACTACGATCCTATTCAAACAACTTAAATTCTAACAATTACAAGGAATACGAAGAGGTGCAACTAACTGTCTTGCTGTTGCGGTTCGATACAGTAACGACTCGGGCAACGGCTCAATACCGAGTCAGTTGTTTGTCCTTGCTGTCGCGCTGTATTTTTCATCGAGTCAAAGGTCGCTGACCTTTGACCTTCGCGTAACCTCCAGCTGTTACGTTTGTCAGAATCCCAACCACTAGACCATTGGGATAAAAGGGCTTGATAAGTAGCGGGTCAGTGCGCCCATAACCCCCCAGGACAACAAGCCTAACCCTTCCCAAGGATCAATCGGGGATCACCAGTGGACTTCTGACACCCCCCCGCACTAGGATGCACGAAGTGCACACACTAGGTGAGAAAACCGAGACCTTCGCTCTAATACAGTGTGAGAATCCCAACCACTAGACCATTGGGATAAAAGGGCTTATTAAGTAGCGGGTCTGTGCGCCCATAACCCCCCAGGACAACGAGCCTGTAACCCTTCCCTAGGATCAATCGGGGATCACCAATGGACTTCTGACAACGTTTGTTAACCTCCTTGGTTGACTCGCTTGTTGCTTCACTGTAGTCTGCTTCGTTTGTGTTATTACTTCGATACTTCAGAAGCGTCGACTATGTGTTTCCAACACTCCCCTTCGCTTCTGGAGTGTCATCACCTTTGTTGCTGGTGACGTGGCCTTGTCCAGTCAGCAGCATGTAGTACTCGAACTTCTGTTTTCCAAGTTTCTTGGTCAAGTAATCTGCTGCCATCTCGGACATGGGACAATAGGATAGCTCGAGTGTTCCTTTCTCGATCTCGTCCTTCACGAAGAAGTACCGAAGGGCGATGTGCTTCGTTCGATTCGCGAACCCGCTCTTGTTCGCTATGCGAATTGCGGATTGATTGTCGCAGAAGAGGGAGAAGCAGGGTAATTGAGCCATTTTTGCTTCTTCCAGCAGTTCGCGAAGGTATAATCCTTCCTTGGTGGCTGAGCAGAGTGCGATGTATTCTGCTTCAGTTGAGGAGAGAGCGATTGGCTCTTGCTTGTTCGACTGCCATGAAATGGGGCCGATAGGTTCGAGTCGGTAGATGTAGCCAGTGCGAGATCGCCTGTTGTCAGAGTCTCCGGCGTGATCGGCATCGACGTAGCCGATTCATTTAGGAGTCGCGGTTTCAGTTTTGTAATAGATTAGGCTGACTGTCGGGGTGCTGACGAGATAGTGTAGAGCGCGATCTAGTTCTGCCATGTGCGCGGCTGTGGGCTTCTTGAGGTAGGTGGCAAGTTGGCTCGCTGTGTGTGATAGATCTGGTCGGCAGGTGATGGCTGCGAAGAGGAGGCAGACCTAGCTTTCGTTGGTAGTCGCGTATGCCGGCGAATTTGAGTGGCGCGGAGATTTCCTTGCGGCTTCCGTCGGTGTAGCGATATGGTGTGGTAATGGCGCTTGGGGTTAATCCGAAGCGTTTGGCGATGCTGTCGGCGTATTTCGCGGCGCTGAGGTAGATCGCGTTTTCCCCGTCTTGTATGTTGAGTCCTAGGTACTGTGTTACGGTAGACGAGACGGTGAGCGTGAGGTCCCGTTGTAGCTCCCCTTCGAACTAGGTCGTGACGTCGTCGGTAGAGCTGATGTAAAGCAGGTCGTCCACATAGACTATGAGTAAGATGTAGTCGGTATCCTTCGTGAGACGATACATCCCTTGGTCATGCGGGAGTTGGCAAAATCCGATGCGAATCAATCGAGCGAGCAGATATTGTTGCCACAGCCTCGGAGCCTGTTTGATCCCGTACATGGATTTTAGTAGTTGACAGACTTGGTTAGGGTCTGCATTAGACCCATGTGGTTGTTCGACGAAGATTTCAGCGTCGACAGGGGCGTAGAGGAAGGCGTTGGCAACGTCGATTTGGCGGAGTTTCTTCTGCTTCATGGCGGCTATCGCGAGGAGGATTCGGAGAGAGGTATGTCTGCTAACTGGTGCGAATGTTTCGGTGAAGTCTCGTCCGTGCTCTTGGTCGAAACCGCGCACGACCCAGCGTGCCTTGAATTTGTCTATCGTTCCGTCGGCTTTTGTTTTCACGCGGAAAACCCATTTTCCCGTGAGAAGGGTCTTGTTGCATGCCACTCCGATAGGCACGACTTTCCAGGTGTTGCGTTCTTGCAGCGCCTTTAATTCTCTGTCCATGGTTTCGCGCAATTTTTCCCTGTGTTCCCCCCCCAGAGCCTGCTGAACAGTGGCAGGCTCCTTAGGTGGTGCTGCTCCGTGGACAGCGGTGACGAGCCCCAGTATCTGCAGTCCACTCTGTGTGTAGCGGGGGGGAGTTGCGTCATCGGGATAGGCTGATTCATCTCCCGCTTCTAGATCGGGTAGGAAGTTGGGGCCGATTCTTTCTGATACATTTGTGTTGTCTGATTGGGGTGTAACATAACCATTGTCGGCAAAGTCGTAGTAGACTTCGGCGTTGACACTTTCGCGAGGGTTTTCGTCATCCGTCGGGATGGGCACGGAGCAGTATGGGAGTGGTCCTGCTTCCTCAAATGCGCCGTCCACGTTTTGCTCGTCCCAGTTAGCTTCGTCAGCTGGTGTGGTGAAGGCTCGGTTGCCACGGAAGCCGCTCGTGAGGTCTCGATCTGCTGCCAGATTGTCCAGGTACGTTTGAAGGGAGAGTCATTCGTAGAAAATGACATCACGTGCTGCTACTGTTTCCTTCGAGTGGACGTCGAAAATCTTCCATGCGTTGTAATGTTTTTCGATGCCCAGGTGTAGCCCCCATTGTGCACGTTGTGAAAATCTTCCGGCCCTTGCAGTGTGCGGTCAGTACTGTACCATGCACCCAAAAACTCATAACATTTTTGTGTTGCCCTGTTTTCCTGTCCACAGCAGGTGTGGTGATGCGTTGTTCGGGAGCGATGATGACGAGAGCAAGTTGTGCAGCATGACAGCGTGGTCCATTGCCTTGGGCCACTGGTGGTTGGGCAGTCGCATGCCGCATAACAGTTTGCGCATGGTGTTCTGGAGGGTTCTGTTCATCCGTTCTGCCACGCCTTGCTGTTGATGGGCGTAGGGAAGCGAGATGAGTCGCTTGATGCCTCGTTCTACTAGGTACTGCTTGAACCTTTGTGACTGATATTCTCCTCCCCCGTCTGACTGGAAGCTTTTCAGCTTCGCTCCTGATTCTCGTTCTGCCACAGGTAGCCAGGTGGTGAAGGCTTCGAAGGCCATGACATGACTTGGAAGGTTGAGATGCCCGACGTATCGGGTAGCGGCGTCGATAAAAGTGATGACATAGTTGTATACTCCCTGTCCGTGTTCGCGGGCATACAAGATGTCGCTGTAGACTTTCTCTAATGGTGCGTAAACTGGCGCGCTTGGATTGTGGTGAGAGACAAACGGTTGATGAGGTAGGTCGGCTTCGGGGTAGGTAAAACATGTACCTCGGACTCGTTGAAGTTCTCTGCCGTCGGTTAGAAGTAGGGAGTCTTTGTCGAGTACTCTTGCCCGGATCGTGTTGTTTAACGTTGTGTTGCTTGGGTGACCCAATCTTTCGTGCTACAGTGATCCGCTCGCGCGGTATCCTGGTGAGCGCCTGTATAGGTCGGAGTTGGAATAGAAGCCGGTGGTGAAGTTTGCGCTTCTGTGGACTTCTCGTGGAGTGGGAGTCAGCTGCTGAGCGGAAGTCGGTGGCATGTCGTCGATGGGGACCGGTGTTGTTGAAGGACCAGCGAGTGGTGTCGTAGTTGTTGTTGCTGCTACCGATGTTGTCTCTGCTGCTTTCGATGTTGTCTCTGCTGCTGCCGATGTTGTCTCTGCTTGCCGAATTGTTGCTAACGCTCTTGTTCTTTCTGCTTCAGGTAAGGTGTGTGAGTACCAAAATCCTTCAGGACTGAAGTCGGGGTCGAGATCTGGCGGATGTGTCCAAGAGGTGAAGTTGTCGATGGCGTCGGTGTCAGCGGTGCCTTGGTCTGGAACGAAGTCAAGAACGAAGACATTGTTCTTCAAGACTGCCTTGCCGATGTAGAGTCCACCTTTCCCGTGGTACTGTTTGAACTCCTGAGTGGTGCTGTCTGCTTCGAGATGAATTCCCTTCGCCATTAGTTGACTTAAGCTGAGAAGGTTATAACCGAGCCCTTCTGCGATTAAAACATTCGACATTTGATGAATAACGTTGGTTTCTCGAGATTGAAGTTGAACTATCCCCTGTCGTCGTGTGTGCAGGTTCTGGTTGTTGGCGACGGTGATTACGACTTCGCGCTGAAGTTGGTGTTTCCGTTGAACGAAGCGACCCGAGGAGCACATGTTGTCAAACTTATATATGCTATAGTCTGTTTAGGCTGTAGTGGGGTAGTCATTAGAGGGTACAACACTTTTGTGTTTGCTACTTGTACCCACCTTCTTTCTAGTTCATTCATTCCTCTCATTATTCTCACATGGTATAGAGCAGGTTCCCTAGTGGGACTGCTTTTTTTTTTTTAGGGCCCACCACTACGATTTTTTTTTTCCTTACCTGCCCGAAGCGCACTTCGCGTTTGTCCTAGCTGCGCCCCGTGCGCCCGCCGCGGCCCCTTCGCGGCCCGTAGCGGCCTCTCTTACGGCCCTTCGCGGCCCCTTCGCGGCCCTTCGCGGCCCCTTTCACGGCCCTTCGCGACCCCTTTCGCGGCCCTTCGAGGCCCCTTCGCGGCCCTTCGCGGCCCTTCGCGGCCCTTCGCGGCCCCTTCACGGCCCTTCGCGGCCCCTTCACGGCCCTTCGCGGCCCCTTCGCGGTCCTTCGCGGCCCTTCGCGGCCCTTCGCGGCCCCTAAAAGGCCCTTCGCGGCCCCTTATGCGGCTCTTCGCGGCCCCTTTTGGCCCCTGCTGACGCGCCCCTGCCGGCCCCTGCCGATGCGCCTCTGCCGGCCCCTGCTGACGCGCCCCTACTGGCGCGCCCCTGCCGGCCCCTGCTGACGCGGCCCCTGCTGGCGCGCCTCTGCCGGCTCCTGCTGACGCGCCCCTGCTGGAGCGCACCTGCCGGTCCCTGCTGACGCGCCTCTACCGGCCCCTACTGACGCGCCCCGGCCGGCCCCTGCTGACGAGCCCCTGCCGGCCCCTACTGGCGCGGCCCCTGCAATCACGGCCCGCCCCTGCACCCGTCTCTGGTAAGCCGAGCCGCGCAGCCCAGCCGAGCCGCGCCGCCCAGCCGAGCCGCGCTGCCCAGCCGAGCCGCGCCGCCCAGCCGAGCCGCGCCGCTCAGCCGAGCCGCGCCGCCCCCACCGAGCCGCACTGCCCTACCGAGCAGCACTGCTGCTACTACTTCTCCTGCTGCTACTGCTGCTACTCTTGCTACTGCTCCTACTGCTGCTATGGCTAATCCTACCGTTCTCACCTTTGATGCTGAGGGACGTGCAGTTGACTTTGACGTGTGGGTTGACGACCTCCAGCTCTTTCTTCAGTGTGATTCTAGGGATGGGGTATCCCTTTTCGATCACACGTCCGGTGTTTCCACTGCTCCTGCTGCCACTGGTGACAGTACTGTTCGCTCGCAGTGGACCACTCGTGACGCTGTTGCTCATCTTGCTGTTCGTAGTCACCTGCCGCCTGCTGAGCGCGCACACTTTGGCCAGTACAAGACTGCTCAGTCGTTGTACGACGCTGTAGTTGCACGCTACTCCTCCCCAGCCACTTCTGCCCTCAGCCGCCTCATGCTGCCGTACCTTTTCCCTGACATTGCCGCCTTTGCCACAGTTGCTGACCTCGTTGCTCACCTTCGCACTAGTGACGCCCGCTACCGCGCTGCCCTTCCCACTGAGTTCTGTGCCAAGAACCCCCCCCCCCCCCATGTACATCACTCTTTACTACCTAGTCACCCGCCTCCCTGACTCCCTCTCTTCAGTCAGGGACCACTTTCTCTCCCTTTGCCCCACCGAGCTGACTGTCGACCTGCTAGAGGAGCACCTTACTGCAGCTGAGAAGAGTATCTTAGCTGTAGGTGCTTCTCGCGGCGACCGTCGCACCCCCTTCTTTGAGGGGTGTTCCCCTGTCCCCCTTCTCCCCTCTGCTGCTTCTGCTGCTGCTGTCGACCTCGTTGGCGCTGAGGAGGTCGGAGCTGCGTCTGCCCCTAGTGGGAGACGCCGCAACAGCAAGGGCAAGGGAGGCAAGGGTGGTGGAGGGGGCGGCGGGGGAAGCAGTGGAGGAGGTGGAGGCGGCGGAGGAGGTGGCGGTGGAGGTGGGGGTGGTACCGGGAGTGGGGGCGTCAGTGGCGGCGGTGGAGGTCGTGGCGGCGGTGGCGGAGGTGGTGGAGGCAGCGGCAGCGGTGGTGGAGGAGGAGGCGGCGGTGGTGCTGGTCGAGGTGCAGCCGCACAGCGTGGAGGCTTTGGTGGCAGCCAGCGCCAGCAGCAGCTGCGCACCCGTGAGACCCCGTCGGTTCAGCAGCTTCGTGAGTGATACGCTGGGCGTGGGAGGTCTGGGAGTGCAGGTCCTTGCACTTACGTTCTTCGCACCGGCACTCGTAGTGGGGAGGTGTGTGGGCTCCCACACACCACGCAGCGCTGCTTCGGTCGCTTGACTGACGCTTGGCGTACCCAGTTTCCTGATGCCGTTGAGCTCCCTCACTAGCATGATCTGCTTCTGCAGAATGTGCCTATCTTTGATCTAGATTTTGATGCTATCCTTGCTGCCATGTATGCTCTTGCTGATAGTGCTGAGGGTGACTGTTACCTGAGTGTCCCGCCCGACCCGGGCATTGCGGCTGCTGCTCTAGGTGCTAGTGCGGTTGCTGCTCTAGGTGCTAGTGCGTCTGCTGCTCCAGGTACTGGTGCGTCTGCTGCTCCAGGTACTGGTGCGTCTGCTCTCTCTGGTACTGCACCTACTGAGTCCTTGCACACTTTCACACTTGACTCTAGTGCTTCGCGCTCTTTCTTTAGAGACAGCACCACGCCCACGCCGCTCAGTCGGCCTGTTGCGGTCCCCCTTGCTGACCCCTCAGGGGGCCCAGTCCTTGCACACTCCTCCACGGCTCTACCGTGTCCTGCGGCCCCGTCGGGCTTGCTGTCGGGACTCCACCTCCCCTCGTTCTCTACGAACTTGGTCAGTGGAGCTGACCTCCAGGACGCGTGGGTTGACCAGTTCACCCCTGGAGGTCAGCGTGTGACCCACTGCACTTGCTCTCGGACGTGCCGCCACCTGGCCACGTTCACCCGTCGGCCAGGGTCGAGTGTGTACACACTGACTACTGCGCCTCCTCCGGTCTCTGCGTCTGGTCAGGTAGCTGTGTCTGGTCAGGTGTTTGCTGCCGCGACCAGGTCTAGTCCTGCGTCTGCCCCCTGCTCGTGTCGTCCTCTGTCGCACGAGACTCTCCTTTGGCACCACTGCCTTGTCAAACATTATATGTTCATATTGTGTAGGCTATAGCGGGTTTAGCCTTAGGGGGTACAGCTTTGTTAGGGTTTCCAACTTGTATCCCCCTCCTACCTAGTTTCATCCATTTCTCGTTCTATTCTGGATTCTAACATGGTATCACGAGCCTAGGTTGCTACCTAGGACCGCTTTCTACTATGGGCCCACTATTCCGCTAGAAGCGCCCTCGTGCGCCCTCGTGCGCCTTTCTCTGCTAGTGCGCCTTCGTGCGCCCTCGTGCGCCCTCGTGCGCCTTTCTCTGCTAGTGCGCCTTCGTGCGCCTTCGTGCGCCCTCGTGCGCCCTCGTGCGCCTTCGTGCGCCCTCGTGCGCCCTCGTGCGCCCTCGTGCGCCCTCGTGCGCCCTCGAGCGCCCTCGTGCGCCCTCGTGCCGCCCCTGCAGGTCCGTCAGGCCCCCGAGCCGCCTCTGCAGACCCGTCAGGCCCCCCCCGAGCCGCCTCTGCAGGCCCGTCAGGCCCGAGAGCCGCCCCTGCAGACTCGTCAGGCCCGCGCGCAGCCTCTGCCCGACCGCGCACCGCCCCTGCAGGCTCTCGCCGCCCGCCGCGTCGCCCTGCCCGCGGCGTCGCCGCCTGCCCGCGGCGTCGTCACCTGCCCGCGACGTAGCCCCTGCCCGCGGCGTCGTCGCCTGCCCGCGGCGTCGTCGCCTGCCCGCGACGTCGTCGCCTGCTCGCGGCGTCGTCGCCTGCCCGCGGCGTCGTCGCCTGCCCGCGGCGTCGTCACCTGCTCGCCGCGTCGCCCTGCCCGCGGCGTCGCCACCTGCTCGCGGCGTCGCCCTGCTCGCGGCGTCGTCACCTGCTCGCCGCGTCGCCCTGCCCGCCGCGTCGCCCTGCTCGCGGCGTCGTCACCTGCTCGCCGCGTCGCCCTGCCCGCGGCGTCGTCACCTTCCCGCCACGTCGCCCTGCCCGCGGCGTCGCCACCTGCCCGCCGCGTCGCCCTGCTCGCCGCGTCGCCCTGACCTAATCCGCGCCCGGCCTCTGGAGCAGCCGCCCCTGCAGCAGCCGCCCGTGGCCACTGGAGCAGCCGCCACTGCAGGAGCCGCCCCTCGCCCCTGGAGCAGCCGCCCCTGCAGCAGCCGCCCCTGGCCCCTGGAGCAACCACCGCTGCAGCAGCCGCCCCTGGCCCCTGGAGCAGCCGCCACTGCAGCAGCCGCCCCTGGCACCTGGAGCAGCTGCCGTCGCAGCCCGGCCTCGCCGTGCAGCAGCTGCCGCGGAGCTCCCTGCTGCGGCCCGGCCCCGCCCTGCAGTTGTAGCGGCCCCGCTGTCGCCACCGTCTTGCGCCTGCCGCGCCGACCACTGGTGAGCATTGCCCTGCCAGCACTGCTACCGCTGCTACTGCTGCTACTGCCTTTTCTACTCCCACTACTACTGCTCCTGCTGTTACTACTGTTACTCCCGCTACTGCTACTATTGCTGCTTCTGGCGTGGCCAGATGCAGCTCCAGGGCCGTGCGCGAGTCCCTCACGCCCCAGCAGCTTCGTGAGTGGTACGCTAGTTGGGGCTGTCGGGGTGGCCGTAGTGGTAGTCGCTCTGGAGTGGGTCGGTCGGGAGATTCTGGTAGTGGACAGGTGCAGCTGCCGTGTCCTCTTTCGCCCCAGCAGCTTCGTGCGTGGTACGCTAGTTGGGGCTGTCGGGGTGGCCGTAGTGGTAGTCGCTCTGGAGTGGGTCGGTCGGGAGCTTCTGGTAGTGGACAGGTGCAGCTGCCGTGTCCTCTTTCGCCCCAGCAGCTTCGTGAGTGGTACGCCAGTTGGGGCTGTCGGGGTGGCCGTAGTGGTAGTCGCTCTGGAGTGCGTCGTTCGGGAGCTTCTGGTAGTGGACAGGTGCAGCTGCCGTGTCCTGTGAGTGAGGCTGCCGCTCTAGGTGCTAGTGCGTCTGTTGCCCTAGGTGCTGGTGAGGCTACCACTCCCGGTACTCGCGTGTCTGCTACCCCAGGTGCTGGTGAGGCTGCTGCTCTAGGTGCTAGTGAGTCTGCGCCCCCTGGTACTGAGTCGACTGAGGCACTGCACACCTTCACTCTGGACTCAGGTGCTTCTCGCTGTTTCTTTCGTGACCGCACTGCCCTTGAGCCGCTTGCTCGGCCAGTTGCTGTCTCCCTCGCTGACCCCTCTGGGGGTCCGGTCGTTGCGACCTCCTCCACTGTCCTTCCTTGTCCTGCGGTCCCGTCGGGCACACTGTCAGGTCTCCACCTCCCCTCGTTCTCTACGAACTTGGTGGCAGGTTGTGCGCTCCAGGACGGGGGTGTTCACCAGTTCACCCCTGCCTACGAGCGCGTGACACACTGCACGTGTGCTCGGACGGGCCGTCACCTGGCTACCTTCACTCGGCAGCCGGGGTCGGACCTGTACACACTGACCACTGAGTCCCCTCAGGTAGCTGCGTCTGCGTCTGCGTCAGCTCAGCTGTCGGCCCCCTGCTCGTGTCGCTCTCTGGCGCACGAGACCGTCCTCTGGCACCACCGACTTGGTCACCCGTCCGTGCAGCGCCTTCGTGCCATGCACAAACGGTACCTTGTCTCTGGTCTTCCCAGGGTTCTCCCTCCCCTCCCACCCTCGCCTGCTCCTCCCTGTCTTCCCTGTGTTGAGGGGCGGCAGCGCGCCGCTCCTCACTCCTCCTCGTTTCCCCCGACGACTGCTCCCTTGCAGACGCTCCACATGGACGTGTGGGGCCCAGCCCGCGTCCGTGGTCAGGGTCAGGAGAGGTACTTCCTGATAGTTGTTGACGACTACTCGCGCTACACCACGGTCTTCCCCTTGCGCACCAAGGGTGAGGTCCCTGATGTTTTGATCCCTTGGATCAGCGCTTCTCGTCTCCAGCTCAGCGAGCGTTTCCACTCGGACTTTCCTGTCCTGCGCCTGCACTCTGACAGAGGTGGTGAGTTCTCCTCCGACCTCTTGGCAGCCTACTGTGCGGAGCACGGCATCCGCCAGTCGTTCACGCTTCCGGCCTCTCCACAGCAGAATGGGGTTGCTGAGCGCCGTATTGGCTTGGTCATGGAGGTCGCTCGTACCTCCTTGATCCATGCGGCTGCCCCCCACTTTCTGTGGCCGTTTGCAGTCCGATACGCTGCGCATCAGCTCAACCTCTGGCCCCGTGGCTCCGTTCCGGAGACTTCGCCGACACTGCGTTGGACAGGAGAGGTTGGCGATGCGTCACGCTTTCGGGTCTGGGGATCTCGAGCCTTTGTTCGCGATACGTCCGCGGACAAGCTCTCCTCCCGCGCTGTTCCTTGTGTCTTCCTTGGCTTTGTCCCGGACGCGTCTGGTTGGCAGTTTTACCACCCCACCTCGCGCCGTGTCCTGCCTTCTCAGGACGTCACTTTCGACGAGTCCGTCCCCTACTACCGCCTCTTCCCCTACCGCACTGCCCCGCTTCCCCCCCCGCCTCTCTTCCTCGCGCCAGGTGCTGCTGTGGTAGACCCCCTCCCCCCTCAGGGTGCCGCTCCCTCAGGTGTGTCCCAGGTAGACCCGGTTGAGCCTGTCGAGGTAGCTGTCGACTCTCGTCCTGCTAGGGGTGCTGAGCCTGAGGGTGCTGAGCCTGAGCGTGCGGAGCCTGGGGGTGCGGAGCCTGGGGTTGCGGAGCCTGGGGTTGCGGAGTCTGGGGGTGCGGAGCCTGGGGTTGCGGAGTCTGGGGGTGCTGAGCCTGGGGGTGCGGAGCCTGCGGGTGCTGAGTCTGGGGGTGCTGAGTCTGGAGGTACTGAGCCTGGGAGTGCTACACCTGGAGGAGCTCTCTCCTCACAGCAGCTGCGTGAGTGGTACTTACAGTACTGCAGCCTCAGGAGAGGTGCTTCTGGAGCCAGGAGTACTGCTGGAGCTGGTGCTAGTGCTTCCCCTCCTAGGCAGGAGCTGCCCTCTCCCCAGCGACTCCGAGAGTGGTACGCACGGCGCTGCAGTCTTCGTAGTGGCGCTCCTAGTGTCGCGGACCCAGCTGCTGGAGGTTCTGCTGCTGGCGGTGCTTCTGGCGCTGCTGGAGGTGCTGCTGGTGATGGAGCTGCTGGTGCTGCTGACGCTGCTGGAGGTGCTGCTGGTGCTGGTGGTACTGCTGGTGCTGCTGGAGCTGCTGGAGGTGCTGCTGGTGCTGGGGCTGCTGGAGCTGCTGGAGGTGCTGCTTCTTCTGGAGGTGCTGCTGGTGCTGCGGACTCTGGAGTTGGAGCTCCTGCTGGTGCTGAGGACCCGGGCGTTGGAGCTGCTGCTGGTGCTGCGGACCCGGGCGTTGGAGAAGCTGCTGGTGCTGCAGACCCTGGAGTCGGAGCTGCTGCTGGTGCTGAGGACCCTGGAGGTGGAGCTGCTGCTGGTGCTGAGGACCCTGGCGCTGGTGTCTCTGCTGGTTCTGGAGATGCTGCGCGGCCGCGGCCGTACTTCGTTCCGCTCCTTCAGCAGGTTCTTGGTCAGCCTCCTCCTCCTTGTCCTCCTCCCTCCTTAGAGTGTCCTCCGTCTGTCCAGTCGCAGTCACAGTTACCGTCTGCCTCCCCTCTCCCTGGTCCTTCTCCTTACACTGGTCCGACTGGAGGTCTTACGGAGCGTCGTGAGCCTGAGTCTCGTCCTGCGTCGCCTGAGTCTCGTCGAGCGTCGCCTGTTCGTGCTGCTCACACTGGTCGTCGCGTCCCGCGTTAGCGTCCTCCTGCTGTCCCAGGCACTCACCAGATGGCGCTTCGTCCTTCCACTGCTCCCCAGCGTGTCCCTCTCCCGGCTCCTCCTGCGTCCTCTCTTCCTGCTCTTGCTGACCCTGAGTCTAACTCTCTTCATGCTGCCAGTCCTACTGTCACACGTCTCCTGGCTACTGTTGTCACTGACCCTTCCTTTGAGTCCACTGCTGCGTCTGCCTTAGTTGCCGAGCTTGTCGACTTTGCTGCCACTTGTCGTCTAGACTACGCCGCTAGCCTAGTTGCTGAGTCTGAGTCTGTCTGTCCTCCTTCCGTCGGGGGTGAGTGTGCTCTTGGCACGGACGTTCTTGAGGACAGACAGGAGGAGTTTGAGTGCTTTGCTGCTTCTGTACCTCATCTCGTGTCCATGCTGCTTGCCCCTGAGGGAGACCCGGATGCACCAGACATCCCGACCCCGCGCTCTTACGCAGAGGCGATAGAGGGTCCCTACTCCTCTCAGTGGCAGGCAGCCATGGACGCCGAGATGGCTTCCTGGAAGTCCACAGGCACCTACGTCGACGAGGTTCCCCCGCCTGGGGTGAACATCGTCAGTGGCATGTGGATCTTCAGGGTGAAGCGGCCGCCGGGTTCTCCGCCTGTCTTCAAGGCGGGTTACGTTGCTCGTGGCTTCAGTCAGCGGCAGGGAGTTGACTTCTTCCAGAACTTCTCCCCTACCCCGAAGATGACCACTCTTTGGGTACTGCTGCACGTAGCTGCTCAGTGTGACTACGAGCTCCACTCGCTTGACTTCAGCACAGCCTTCCTACAGGGCAGCCTGCACGAGGAGATCTGGCTGCGTCGCCCACCTGGCTTCACTGGGTCGTTTCCAGCTGGTACCCAGTGGAGCCTCCGGCGGCCAGTCTACGGTCTCCGCCAGGCACCCCGTGAGTGGCACGACACACTCAGGACGACTCTTGCTGCTCTTGGTTTTGCTCCTTCCAATCCTTACCCTTCTCTGTTTTTACGCACTAACACTACTCTGCCGCCGTTCTACGTTCTCGTGTACGTAGACGACCTCGTCTTCGCTACTGGTGACACTGAGGCACTCGCCCACGTGAAGTCCGAGCTGCAAAAGAGACACACGTGCACAGACCCGGGTGAGCTGACAAGCTATCTTGGCTTGCGGATCACCCGGGACAGAGCACAGCGCACCATTACCTTGACTCAGTCACACATGGTGCAGCAGGTCCTTCAGCGCTTCGGCTTCACGTACTCCTCGCCACAGTCCACTCCTCTGCCTAC
The DNA here is from genome assembly GCA_947471745.1 of Closterium sp. Naga37s-1. Taxonomy (NCBI): domain Eukaryota; kingdom Viridiplantae; phylum Streptophyta; class Zygnematophyceae; order Desmidiales; family Closteriaceae; genus Closterium; species Closterium sp. Naga37s-1. The sequence goes on along the minus strand of CANJKZ010000195.1, from coordinate 946,142 downwards.
CGGTCACTTGCTCTCAGCTCCACCTTCGGACGAGTCCGTAGAGCCGAGTGGCCCGTATCCAGAGCTTGTGGGCTGCCTCATGTACCTGATGACTTGCACACGACCTGACCTCGCATACCCTCTCAGCCTTCTGGCTCGCTACGTGGCTCCCAGCAGGCACCGAAAGGTGCACTGGGATGCTGCGAAGAGGGTGTTGCGATACTTGTGCAGTACATCGGGCATGGGGCTCGTGCTTGGAGGACGGGCTCGAGTTGTCCTCACTGGTCACGCTGACGCCTCCTGGGTTGACGACTTGGCTACGCAGCGCTCGTCGCAGGGTTACACCTTCAGTCTTGGCTCCGGTTCTGTCTCTTGGCGGTCTACCCGTTCTTCTTCTGTTCTCAGCTCCAGTTGTGAGGCTGAGATCTACGCTGGGGCCATGGCTGCACAGGAGCTACGCTGGCTCACCTACCTGCTGACCGACTTGGGAGAGGCGCCTCGTTCTCCTCCAGTTCTGTACGTCGACAACAAGGCCATGCTTGCCTTGTGTCAGGAGCACAGACTGGAGCACAGAACGAAGCACATTGCTCTGCGCTACTTCCTTGCTCGAGAGTTGCAGCAGCGTGGCCAGCTTCGTCTTGCTTACGTGGCCTCTCAGGCCAACACTGCTGATGTTTTCACCAAGGCACTTCAGCCTTGTGATCATCAGCGTTTCTGTACTGTGTTAGGCCTTGTACCTACTGTGCCTCACTTGCTTTCTTCTTGACTCTGCCTGTACTGTACTCTTTATACATATATCTGCATGCTTACACTTGCTAGGTTGTGTTCACTGTATTGTTTGTTATCCTTTATATAACTCTGAATGTGAACTGGCCTTGTGGCCATTTGCTTGTGCTCAGACTGCGTGGTGACTTTGTGATCCACCCTGAGTTTGCTTTGCATTTCTTGACTGGTCTTATGACCTCTTCTTCTCCCCCACTTTGCCTATGGGGGTGTGTCAAACTTATATATGCTATAGTATGTTTAGGCTGTAGTGGGGTAGTCCTTAGAGGGTACAACACTTTTGTGTTTGCTACTTGTACCCACCTTCTTTCTAGTTCATTCATTCCTCTCATTATTTTCACACATGTGCTGTCCGCAGCAGCTGTCCAAGAACGAGGTGTCTTTCCCGGACGGCTTGCTCTGGGCGATGGTTGCATACGTCGGGCTGGGCTCCAGTGATTCGCGGCGAGGAGTGCTCTCGTCGAGCTGTTTTTCTGGTGAGTAGTACGGTGGTGATCTGGTGATGCAGGAGTCTGTCGTTCTTGTCATGCAGCTCACGATGTTTCTTGTACCTTGTGCAGGTTTTGTCGTCGATGTCGTTGAGGACTGTACTTGATTGGTGGGATGCGCCTGTGTAGAAGCCACTTGACAGCTGGAGGGCTGAAGTTGATGTTGCGGCGGCGTTGACTGCTACTGATTTGGGCAGTGTGTGCGAGGGTGTCCTGACGTCTTGCAGAGATGGCAGAATGGTGGTACGTACTATTGAGCTTGATGTTTGTTCTGTCGATTGTTGTTGTTGTTGTAGCGCCGTTGAGTGTGAAACGCGAACTCTGGTGCTGACGCTCTCTTCTTTTGTCGTTCTTCGTGTAGGTCCATGTCCTGCTGTTCAGCGTGAATTTTGGCGCAGAGTTCTGCTTCGGAGATCTTCCCGTGAGCTCGGATCGGAGGAGTGCTCGAGTGGAGCGCCAATAAGGACCGAGGCCAGCGAGGACAACTGTCACGAAGGCTTCTTCGGATATCGATCCTCCGCATCGAAGGAGTCTGTCGCACAGTCCACGACAACGGCTGATATACGCCATCCCTTTTTCGCCGGGTTTCATTTCCACTGTTGTAAGCTGTGCCATGAGACGACTTTGATTAGCACTGTCTGTTGCTTGATACAGGTTCTTTAGGTGGTCGTACGCTAGCTCGGCGGAGTTGCCGTACCCTCGATAAGACCGGATGTTCTGCTGCTCGTTTGGCGATATATTTCGTAGAAGTATCGTGTACGCCATTAGCGATTGACATGTGTACTACTGCTTGTCGTATTGTGTCCCGTGTGTTGGGTATGGCAGGGACCCATCAAAGAATCCAAGAATTTGCGCGCCTTCCATCATCAGCTCGAACTCGAATGACCAGGTATAGAAGGATTTTCCGTCAAAGGGTGTCGATGTCTGCAGTTTCAAAACATGTGCGAACTGTGATTGAATCTGAAGCGCGTCCAGTGTCTTCTCTTGCCCAGGTGAAGGCTGTTGGTGTGGCGTGAAGCTGATGGAGCCACGTTGAGGTTCGTACGGGGCAAAGGTAGGTTGCTGCTGGTTTCCGCGCGCATAGGATGAACCGTCAAGGCTCATTGGGGTAACCCTGTTGTTGTTGTCGCTGTTGTTTGATTGCGCATGTGCTACTTGCTGGTGCTGCTCGTAGAAGGACATGAAGGAGAAAAAAATCTCCATCATGCTTGGGTCGAAGCCTGTTGTTTGAATCCCGGGAGTTTCGGTAGACTCCGCAGCTGGTCTTGTTGCTGTGCCTTCCTCTGTCTGTAGGCCAGAGGCTGGAGGTGGAGTAGGAGTAGTGCCGGGAGATCCGTTGGAGGAACTCCTCTCCTTCTAAGTTGCCATTCCTTGTGCTGTTGTAGGAGTTTGAGTTGTTGATCTTGCCTTGGAGGCTCTCATACCATGTTGGGCTGAGAAAAAGCCCTTAGGAACTTTTCAAGGCTAAGACTTTGGGTAGAGATGTTGTAATTGCGGAAGCGTATAGTAAACTTGTTGAACCACCTTGCACTAGTGTGTGAGAGCAAGAAATTGATTAAGCAAAGAGATACAAGGATATATATATGATTATAAGGAATACGAAGAGGTGCAAGTAACTGTTTTGCTGTTGCGGTTCGTTACAGTAACGACTCGGGCAACTGCTCAATACCGAGTCAGTTGTTTGTCCTTGCTGTCGCGCTGTATTTTTTGTCTAGTCAAAGGTCGCTGACCTTTGACCTTCGCGTAACCTCCAGCTGTTACGTTTGTTAACCTCCTTGGTTGACTCGCTTGTTGCTTCCCTGTGGTCTGCTTCGTTCGTGTTATTACTTCGATACTTCAGAAGCGCCGACTATGTGTTTCCAACAAGATTGTCAGCAGGCCCCAAATTATCAGTGTAAAATATCCTGTTTGCCCTGATGAGCGGCCGCTTTTTCCCAGTTACCCTTTCAGAAATAGGGTATGAGAATTTTTACCCTAGAGCAAAAATGCTATGAAATATTTTACCCTGGTGCCAGTTTCAATTACACTTCCTGATCAGGGTGCGTTTTGCTATACCCTGTTACCGGATCTTTTTTACCGAGGATTCGGACACAGGTAACGTGCAGACAAAAAGGCCCAGTGGCCCACAGTTTCACTTGTCGCGTTGGTCCACAGGTGCAACATCGAAAATTCTGGTCGGCGGGCCGCCAATGCATACGGAATAGCTGTCTAATCATACCAGTCCCACTGCCATATCTGTTAAGTAGAGTGCCACCACAGCTTCGAGCTGTCCTGCCGCTCATGCCGAGCCGAGGCCTGCTACCGCAAGAAACAATGCATATAAATTAGTGTACCAGGAAAGTTACACTGACTGAATCAGTGTACTGGAATTTTTAGGCTGTTGCCAGCAGTGTATAAATCTTTTTACCCTAAGGGTCAGGGTACACTAGGCTAGATGCCCTGATACGACAGGGTGACCCAAAACCAATTTTGGGCCCTGATTGTCAGAGTTGCACGAAAAAAACGAATAACGAAGCTTGAGACTAAATCAACTGACGAAACAGTACGGTACAATGAAAGGCACTTGATTATTTAGCAAGTCAACCTAGGGAACACGAATATAGGCGTTGGTTGGGTGAAGGGAAACCGAAGGCGACGCGAGGTTGCTTTGGCAGCAAGCAAACCGGCCGAACATGCACTTCCGAATATATGGGTTGTACGCGAAACAATAAACCATAGTAAGGAAAAGGGGGTGCTCAACACGGGGCCAAAGGTCTCCGGCAAGGAGACACGGGGCCAAAGGTTGAGCTGATGCGCAGCGTACTGGACCGCAAACGGCCACAGAAAATGGGGAGCGGCCGCATGAATCATGGAGGTACGAGCGACCTCCATGACTAAGCCAATGCGGCGCTCAGCAATCCCATTTTGCTGAGGGGAGTCCGGAAGCGTGAATGACTGGAGAATGCGCTCCCCACGACAAAAGTCCCGCAAGAGGTCGGAGGAGAACTCACCACCTCGGTCAGAGTGCAGACGCAGGACAGGAAGGTCCTGGCCGAACCGCTCGCGCAGTTGGAGACGGACTGTGCGGATCCAAGGGATCAAGACAGCAGAGACTCCACCCTTGCTGCGCAAGGGGAACACTGTGGTGTACTGCGTGTAGTCGTCAACTACCAGCAGAAAGTAGCACTCGCGGCCCTGTCCACTGACGCGGGCTGGGCCTCACACGTCCATGTGGAGGGTCTGCAGGGGAGCAGTCGTCGGGGGAAACGAGGAGGAGTGAGGAGCGGCGCGCTGCCGCCCCTCGACGCAAGGAAGACAGGGCAGGGCACGTGAGGGCGGCAGGGGAGGCAGAGACCTGGGGAGACCAGAGACAAGGAGACGGGAGTGCATGCCACAAAGGTGTGGCAGGGAGGGGTGACCCTGGCGGTGGTGCCAAAGAAGAGTCTGGTGCGACAGGAGGCGACACGAGCAAGAGGCGGCTACCTGACCTGACGCGGATACCTGAGCAGACGCAGCGACCTGAGGAGGCTCGGTAGCCAGTGTGTACAGACTCGACTCTGGCCGACGAGTGAACGTAGCCAGGTGACGCCCCGTCTGTGTGCACGTGCAGATTGACACACGCTGACCCCCAGGAGTGTTGGTAGTGACCATCGCATCCCGAAGGGCAGCGGTACTCACCAAGTTCGTAGAGAACGAGGGGAGGTGAAGACCTGACAGTGTGCCGGACGGAACCGCCGGACACGGGAGGACAGTGGAGGAAATGGCAACGACCGGGGCCCCAGAGGGGTCAGCAAGTCTGACCGAAACAGGTGCAGGAAGAGGAGTGAGAGTGGTGCTGTCACGAAAGAAACAGCGCGAGGCGCCGGAGTCCAACGTGAAGGTGTGCAGGGCCTCAGCAGGCGCTGTACCAGGGGGAGTACCAGACGCACTAGCACCTAGAGCAGCAGCGGCTATACCTGGGTCAGGCGGCACACACCAGTAACAGTCACCCTCAGCACTAAAAGACAAAGCATACATGGCAGAGATAATAACATCAAAGTCTAGGTCAAAGACAGCAACTCCCGACCTAAGCAACTCCGCCTAGCGAGGGCTCTCGACGTCATCACCAAACTCAGTACGCCAGGCGTCGTCAAGGCAGGCAAAGCAGCGGCGCTCAGTGTGAAACCTCCCGCATGTCCGGCCCGCACGGGCACCCGTGCGAATGACATACGGGCAGGTCTCACTACCCTCACCCGCCCCATGCTGAACCAACCACTCACGGAGCTGCTGGGGCGTCTGAGTCTCGCTCCGACGCTGCTGCTGCTGGCCCCGACCACCACCAGGGCCTGCACGCTGAGGTCCAGACCGACCACCACTGGTCCCACCGCCTCTACTGCCGCCACTCCCTCTGCTGCCTCCACCGCCGCCACCAGAGCCTCCACCTCCGCCACCGGTCCCACCGCCGCCACCACCTCCACCGCCTCCGCCTCCTCTACCACTGCCCCCACTACCACTCCCACTGCCACCTCCACCACCACCGCTGCCTCCTCCACTACCCCGGCCACCCTTGCCCTTGCTGTTGCGGCGCTTCGTACTAGTCGAAGCAGCACCGATGTCCTCAGGAACAGAGACGTTTGCAGCAGCAGCAGAGGCAAAGGAGGAGGAAAGGGGGGAGGGGGAGCACCCCTCAAAGAAGGGTGAGCGCGGAGTGCCACGAGCAGCACCTACAGCAACTGCACTAGTCTCAGCTGCGAAGAGATGCTGCTCGAGGAGGTCAACAGTGAGGGAAGTGGGGTTGAGGGTGAGAAAGTGGTCCCTGACAGAGCGAAGGGAGTCAGGGAGGCGAGTGACTATGAAGTAGAGGGTGATGAACATGGGGGGCTGGTTCGTGGGAAGGAACTCAGCAGGGACGGTAGCGCGGTAGCGAGCGTCGCTAGTGCGCAGGTGGGTAACCAGGTCGGCTACTGTGGCAAAAGCCGACAGCTCAGGGAACAGGTAGGGCAGTAGCAGCCTGCCAATAGCAGCAGTGGCAGGGGAGGAGTAGCGAGCAACGACAGCGTCGTACAAGGCCTGTGCTGTCCTGTGCTCGCCAAAGTGAGCACATTCGGTTGCGGGCAGGTGGTTGCGAATGGCCAAGCGGGCAGTAGCGTCACGAGACAGCCACTGGGAACGAGTCGAAACATCAGCTGTGGCGGGAGGGGCTGGAGCGGCACCGGACACGTGGTCAAACAGTGAGACACTGTCCCGACTATCGCTCAGTAGGTACAGTTGCAGATCGTCGTGCCACGTGTTAAATGCTACTGCCTTCCGGGTCGAACGGGAGAACTCGAAGCGACGCCATAGGGGCCGAGGGGCCAAACAGGGGGCCAGGCGCAGGGCTCTGAGGTGGGGCCGAGGGGCCTAGGGGCCGCGGGGCCAAACAAGGGGCCGGGGGGGCCTAGGGGGGCCTAGGGGCCTAGGGGGCCAAGGGGGCAAACAAGGGGCCGGGGGGCCGGGCGCCGGGCTCTGAGGTGGGGCCAAGGGGCCTAGGGGCCGCGGGGCCAAACAAGGGGCCAGGGGGGGGCCTAGGGGGGCCGAGGGGCCTAGGGGGCCGAGGGGCCAAACAAGGGGCCGGGGGGCCGGGCGCCGGGCTCTGAGGTGGGGCCGAGGGGCCTAGGGGCCGCGGGGCCAAACAAGGGGCCAGGGGGGGGCCTAGGGGGGCCGAGGGGCCTAGGGGGCCGAGGGGCCAAACAAGGGGCCGGGGGGCCGGGCGCCGGGCTCTGAGGTGGGGCCGAGGGGCCTAGGGGCCGCAGGGCCAAACAAGGGGCCGGGGGGCCTAGGGGGGCCGAGGGGCCTAGGGGGCCGAGGGGCCAAACAAGGGGCCGGGAGGCCGGGCTCCGGGCTTTGAGGTGGGGCCGAGGGGCCTAGGGGGCCGCGGGGCCAAACAAGGGGCCAGGTGGCCTAGGGGGGGCCGAGGGGCCAATCACACGGGGCCGAGGTGGGGCCGAGGAAATATAGGGGCCGCGGGGCCAAACAAGGGGCCGGGGGGGCCTAGAGTGGCCGAGGGGCCTAGGGGGCCGAGGGGCCAAACAAGGGGCCGGGGGGCCGGGCTCTGGGCTTTGAGGTGGGGCCGAGGGGCCTAGGGGCCGCGGGGCCAAACAAGGGGCCGGGTGGCCTAGGTGGGGCCGAGGGGCCTAGGGGTCCGAGGGGCCAAACAAGGGGCCGGGGGGCCGGGCGCTGGGCTTTGAGGTGGGGCCGAGGGGGCCTAGGGGGGGGGCCGAGGGGCCTAGAGGGCCGAGGGGCCAAACAAGGGGCCAGGGGGGGCCGGGCGCCGGGCTGTGAGGTGGGGCCGAGGGGCCTAGGGGCCGCGGGGCAGGTGTTGTACGGGGCCGGGCGCTGGGCGAGGGACTGAGCCGGGCGCAGGCGTAAGGTACGGGGCCGGGCGCTGGGCTAGGAACGGGGCCTAGCGCGGGCTAGGTACGGGGCCGGGCACTGGTAGGAACGGAGCCGGGCGCTGGGCAGGTACGGGGCCGGGCGCTGAGCAGGTACGGGGCCGCGCGTTGAGCAGGTACGGGGCCTGGGCGTGGGCTAAGTACGGGGCCGGGCGCGGGCGTTATATGGGCCTGGTGCGGGCTAGGTATGGGGCCAGGCGTGGCGACAGACGGGGCCGGGCGCGGGCTAGGTGCAAGGCCGGGCGCTGGCTAGGGTCGGGGCCGTGTGCTGGGCTAGGTACGGGCTGGGCGCGGGGCTAGGTACGAGCCGAGCGCGGGCGAGAGACGGGGCCGGGCGTGGGCAGGGTACGGGCCGGTCGCGAGGCTAGGTACGAGCCGGGCGCGGGGCTAGGAACGGGGCTGAGCGCGAGGCTAGGTACGGGCCGGTCGCGGGCGTCGACGGGGCGCGGGCTAGGTACGGGGCCGGGCGCGGGTGTCGACGTGGCGATTGCGTGCTAGGTACGGGCCGGCACGGGCGTGAGAAGGCACGGGCCGAGGGGCCAAACACGGGGGGCCGCCGAGCGCGGGCTAGGTACGGGCCAGGCGTGGGCTAGGTACGGGCCTATCGCGGGCGCGGTACTGGCGGGGCGCGGGGCTAGGAACGAAATAGTAGGTAGGTGGTGGGCCCAAGAGTAGCCTACTCTAATACCATGTTGACATAGTAGCTAGAATGACGAGAATGAATGGGATTAGGAAAGGAGGGGGGGGTACAAGTAGAATGTCGAGAGAAACTCTGTACCCCCTAAGGCTAAACCCACTATAGCCTAGATAACTGTAAACACATAAACTAAACCTCACGCACCAGACTCTCCTCTGGCACCACCGTCTTGGCCACCCGTCTTGGCCAACCCTTCTTGCCACGCCTGCGTGGCATGCACTCCCGTCTCCTTATGTCTGGTCTTCCCAGGTCCCTGCCCCCACTTCCGAGGTCGCTTGCACCGGCGTGCCTTCCCTGTGTCGAGGGGCGGCAGCGAGTCGCTCCTCACTCCTCCGAGTTTCCTCCGACCACTGCTCCTCTGCAGACCCTCCATATAGACGTGTGGGGCCCCTCCCGCGACACTGGACAGGGCTGCGAGCGCTACTTTCTGCTCGTTATTGACGACTACACGCAGTACACTGCGGTCTTCTCCTTGCAGAGCAAGGCGGAGGTCCGCAGTGTCTTGATCCGCTGGATCCGCGCTGTCCGTCTCGAGCTTAGCGCTCGGTTCCGGCAGGACCTTCCGGTCCTGCGACTGCAGTCTGAACGAGGTGGTAAGTTTTCTTCCCACCTTCTCGAGGAATTCTGTGGTGCTGAGGGCATCCGTCAGTCATTCACGCTTGTGGCCTCTCCACAGCAGAATGGGATTTCAGAGCGCCACATCGGCTTGGTCATGGAGGTTGCTCGTACCTCCATTATCCATGCGGCTGCTCCCCATTTTCTGTGGCCGTTTGCGGTCCGATACGCCGCGCATCAGCTCAACCTCTGGCTCCATGTCTCCGTGCCAGAGACCTCGCCTACACTGCGTTGGACGGGGGAGGTTGGCGATGTGTCGGAGTTTCGGGTCTGGGGTTCCCTCTCTCTTGTCCGCAACCTGCCAGCGGGCAAGCTCTCTCCGCGCACTCTTCGGTGCGTGTTCCTTGGCTTTCCAATCGATGCACGGCCCTGACAGTTTTACCACCCGGGCTCTCGTCGTGTGCTGTCCTCCCTTGCCGTCACTTTTGACAAGTCAGTCTGCTTCTACCGTCTTCACCCCCACCGCAGTTCCCTGGTACCCCTCTCACCGCTCTCCATGGTTGTCGACCCCCCCCGGTAGCTCCCCTCCCTCCTCCCAGTCCTGCTCCCTCAGGTGTGTCTCAGGTAGACCCACCCCCCTTGGTTGAGCCTTTGGAGGTCTCCTCTGACACCTCTGGTCCAGCTGAGGGGGGTGACCCTACTGTTGCCGATACAGCGGCCCCTCGCCGCTCCGCGCGCCTGGCGGTCCCTCCTGGTTTTCCTCCTCGACCGTCTTCACTGCCTCTGCAGCCCGTCACTGTGGACTCTGGTGCTGCTGGAGGTGGTGACTCTGGGGGTGTTGGCTCTGGGGGTTCCGAGTGTCCTATGGGTACAGAAGCTGCTGGGGATGCTGCGGTTGGAGGTGGTGGTGGTGCTGGTGTTGGTGGCACTAGTGCACATCGGCAGGAGACTCTCTCGCCGGAGCGGCTTCGCGGGTGGGCTGTCCGGTGGGGCAGCCTTGGTGGCGGCGCTAGTCGTGCTGGAGCTGGGAGCCCTGGAGGTACTGGACCTGGAGGTGCTAGTGCTGGTGTTCCTGGAGTTGGTCGTGCTGGAGGTACCGGTGCTGCTGGAGGTACTGGAGGTACTAGTGCTGTGGGTGCTGTTGCGGGTGGTACTGGTTCTCGTCAGCAGGACCCTCTCTCGTCAGAGCGGCTTCGAGAGTGGGCTGTCCGGTGGGGCAGCCCCGGTGGCGGAGCTGGACGTCCTGGAGCTGGAGGTATTGGAGGTACTGGAGGTACTGGCCATGGAGGTGCTAGTGCTGGTGTTCTTGGAGTTGGGGGTACTGGAGGTGCTGCCACTGGAGGTGCTACTAGAGGTACTGGAGCTGGTGGTACTAGTCGACAGGAGTCGCTCTCGCCACGGCAGCTTCGCGAGTGGGCTGTCCGTTGGGGCAGTCCCGGTGAAGGAGCTGGAGGTACTGGTTATGGGGGTGCTGTTACTACTGGAGCTGGAGGTTCTGGGGTTGCGACTACTCAGCCGCAGCCATCTGCGCTTCGTCACCTTCTCAGTCTCCCGCCTACAGTTTATAAGTTCCCTGTTGCTGGCACTACTCCTCCGTTACAGTTTCCACCGCCTGACCAGTCTCAGCCACAACTACTGCCTCACTCCCCAATGCCTGCTCCTCCTTCGTACACTGCGGTCACAGAGTCCCTGACTGAGAGTAGAGAGCCCGAGTCGCGTCCTGCCACGCCTGTCCGTACTCGTCGCATTGCCCATCCTCGTCCTCCACCTGTCCCAGGCACGCACACCATGGCACTTCGGCCTTCCTCTGTTCCACATTGTGTTGTCCTGCCGTCGCCTCCTGCGTCCTCTCTTCCGCACGTTCCTGACCCTGAGTTTGATTGTGTTTGTGATGTCACTCCGACTGTCACTCGTCTTCTTGCTACAGTTGTGACCATCCCTTCCTTTGAGCCTGTTGCTGCGTCTGCCTTAGTTGCTGAGCTTGTTGACTTTGCTGCTTTGTGCCGCCTTGACTACGCTACGAATCTTGTTCTTGACTCTTCCTGTCCTTCGTCCATTGGGGTTGAGCTTGCCCTTGGCTATGACATCCTTGAGGACAGGCAGTTTGAGCTGGAGTGCCTAGCCGCCGCTTCACCTCATCTCGCGTCCACGCTACTTTGCCCTGAGGGAGATCCGGATGCACTGGACATCCCGACCCCACGCACTTACGCAGAGGCGATCATGGGTCCATACTCCTCTCACTGGCAGATAGCCATGGACGCAGAGATGGCTTCTTGGAAGTCCACAGGCACCTACGTCGACGCAGTTCCCCCACCAGGGGCGAACAAAGTCGATGGCATGTGGATTTTCAGGGTGAAACGGCCACCGGGTTCTCCGCCTGCCTTCAAGGCGCGTTACGTTGCACGAGGCTTCAGTCAGCATGAGGGGGTTGACTTCTTCCAGACCTTCTCCCCCACCCCGAAGATGACCACTCTTCGGGTGCTACTGCACGTTGCAGCACAGCGCGACTACGAGCTGCACTCCCTCGACTTCTCGACAGCTTTCTTGCAGGGCAGCCTTCACGAGGCCATCTGGTTGTGCCACCCTCGTAGCTTCACTGGGTCGTTTCCTGAGGGTACCCAGTGGAGTCTTCAACAACCAGTCTATGGTCTGGGTCAGGCGCCCCGTGAGTGGCATGACACACTGAGGACTACACTTGCGGCTCTTGGTTTTGCTCCCTCGACTTCCGACCCTTCACTGTTTCTATGTACAGACCCTTCTCTGCCACCGTTTTACGTTCTTGTGTACGTCAACAACTTGGTTTTTGCTACTGCCGACACTGAGGCACTGGCCCTAGTGAAGACGGAGCTACAGGAGAGACACACCTGCACTGACCTGGGTGAGCTGCGGAGCTATCTTGGCGTGCAGATCACCCGGGACAGAGCACAAGGAACCATCACATTGACTCAGTCATGGTGCAGTAGGTCCTTCAGAGCTTTGGCTCCCAGTTCTCCTCGCCACAGCCCACTTCTCTGCCTACAGGCCACTCATTCTCAACTTCACCTTCGGATGAGTCCGTAGAGCCGAGTGGTCTGTATCCAGAGCTTGTGGGTTACCTCATGTACTTGATGACGTGCACACAACCTGACCTCACGTACCCTCTCAGCCTTGGGTGAGCGGCCTCGTTCTCCTCCCGTTCCGTATGTCGACAACAAGGCAATGATTACCTTGTGTCAGGACCAGAGACTGGAGAACAGAACGAAGCACATTGCTCTTCGTTAATTCCTCACGCGAGAGCTGCAGGAGCATGGTCAGCTTCGTCTTGCTTACGTGGCCACACAGGCCAACACTGCTGATGTCTTCACCAAGGCCCTTGGGTCTGGTGATCATCAGCGTTTCTGCACTACTCTTGGGCTTGTGCCCACTCTGCCTCACCTGCTTGTCTCTTGATCTTGCCTTGCCCTTCTTGTAAACTGATAGATATTAGTATACCTGCATGCTTACACTTTCTAGGTTGTTATCGGTGTTCTGCTCCTGCTATTTTAAACTCTGCATGTGAACTGGCCTTGTGGCCGCTTACTTGTGCTCCGAATGCGTGGTGATCATGAGATCCAACCTTAGCTTTGCTTTGTTTTGCTTCTTCTCTTAACTGGTCTTGGTCGTTTCGATGCATCTCACTCCGGCTATGGGGGTGTGTCAAAGTTTATTTCGTATTCCTTAGTTTAGCCTGTAGTGAGTTGCCCCTAAGGGGGTACTATACTTATCTCGACACTTCTCTTGTACCCCTCCATTGACCTAGTCCATCATTCATGCCTTCGATCCTGACACTGACAGCAACAAAAGGCTGAAGGAGCATGACGTGGAAGGCATCGTGCAAACTGTTACAATATGGAACGAATGAATGACCGAACTAGAAAGCAGGTCGATACAAGTAGGAAACCTAAAAGTGTTGTACCCTATAAGAACTACCCCACTACAGCCTAAACAGACTATAGCATATAAGTTTGACACACCCCCATAGGCAAAGTGGGGGAGAACAAGAGGTCACAAGACCAGTTAAGAAAGGCAAAGCAAGCTCAGGGTGGATCACAAAGTCACCACGCAGTCTTAGTACAAGCAAATGGCCACAAGGCCAGTTCACATGCACAGTTATTAAAGGAGAGAAAACAATACAGTGAACGCAACCTAGCAAGTGTAAGCATGCAGGTATATGTATAAAGAGTACAGTACAAGCAGAGTCAAGAAGTAAGCAAGTCAGGCACAGTAGGTACAAGACCCAACACAGTACAGAAACGCTGATGATCACAAGGCTGAAGTGCCTTGGTGAAAACATCAGCAGTGTTGGCCTGAGAGGCCACGTAAGCAAGACGAAGCTGGCCACGCTGCTGTAACCCTCGAGCAAGGAAGTAGCGCAGAGCAATGTGCTTCGTTCTGTCCTCCAGTCTGTGCTCCTGACACAAGGCAAGCATGGCCTTGTTGTCGGCGTACAGATTTGGAGGAGAACGAGGCGCCTCTCCCAAGTCGGTCAGCAGGTAGGTGAGCTAGCGTAGCTCCTGTGCAGCCATGGCCCCTGCGTAGATCTCAGCCTCACAATTGGAGCTGAGAACGGAAGAAGAGCGGGTAGACCGCCAAGAGACAGAACCGGAGCCAAGACTAAAGGTGTAACCCTGTGACGACCGCTGCGTAGCCAAGTCGTCAACCCAGGAAGCATCTGCTTGACCAGTGAGGACAACTCGAGCCCGTCCTCCAAGCACGAGCCCCATGCTCGACGTACTGCACAGGTAGCGCAACACCCTCTTCGCAGCATCCCAGTGCACCTTTCGATGTCAACCGGGAGCCACGTAGCGAGCCAGAAGGCTTAGAGGGTATGCGAGGTCAGGTCGTGTGCAAGTCATCAGGTACATGAGGCAGGCCACAAGCTTTGGATACGGGCCACTCGGCTCTACGTACTCGTCTGAAGGTGGAGCTGAGAGCGAGTGACCGGTAGGCAGAGGAGTGGACTGTGGCGAGGAGTACGTGAAGCCGAAGCGCTGAAGGACCTGCTGCACCATGTGTGACTGAGTCAAGGTAATGGTGCGCTGTGCTCTGTCCCGGGTGATCCGCAAACCAAGAGAGCTTGTCAGCTCACCCAGGTCGGTGCACGTGTGTCTCTTCAGCAGCTCAGACTTCACGTGGGCGAGTGCCTCAGTGTCAGCCGTAGCAAAGACGAGGTCGTCTACGTACACGAGAACGTAGAACGGTGGCAGAGTGGTGTCAGTGCGTAAAAACAGAGAAGGGTCAGCACTGGAAGGAGCAAAACCAAGAGCAGCAAGAGTCGTCCTCAGTGTGCCGTGCCACTCACGCGGTGCCTGGCGGAGACCGTAGACTGGCCGCTGGAGGCTCCACTGGGTACCAGCAGGAAACGACCCAGTGAAGCCAGGTGGGCGGCGCAGCCAGATCTCCTCGTGCAGGCTGCCCTGTAGGAAGGCTGTGCTGAAGTCAAGCGAGTGGAGCTCGTAGTCACGCTGAGCGGCAACGTGCAGCAGTACCCGAAGAGTGGTCATCTTCGGGGTAGGGGAGATTGTATGGAAGAAGTGAACTCCCTGTCGCTGACTGAAGCCATGTGCAACGTAACGCACCTTGAAGACAGGCGGAGAACCCGGCGGCCGCTTCACCCTGAAGATCCACATGCCACTGACGATGTTCGCCCCAGGCGGGGGAACATCGTCAACGTAGGTGCCTGTCGACTTCCAGGAAGCCATCTCGGCGTCCATGGCTGCCTGCGACTGAGAGGAGTAGGGACCCTCTATCGCCTCTGCGTAAGAGCGCGGGGTCGGGATGTCTGGTGCATCCGGGTCTCCCTCAGGGGCAAGCAGCATGGACACGAGATGAGGTAGAGCAGCAGCAGCAGGCGACTCAGAACGAGACTCAGGTGACGCAGGACGAGACTCAGGTGACACAGGACGCGACTCTGGCTCACGACGCTCCGTAAGACCTCTAGTCAGTCCAGAGTAAGGAGAAGGACCAGGCAGTGGAGAGGCCGGCTGGAACTGCGACTGTGACTGGACAGGCGGTGGACTCAGTAAGGGAGGAGTAGGACCAAGAACTTGCTGAAGGAGCGGAACGTAGTACGGCCGCGGCCGCGCAGCGCCTCCAGAAACACCAGAGGCAGCACCAGTACCCTCAGCTCCAGGGTCTCGAGTAACAGCTCCCGCAGCACCACCAGCCCCAGTACCTGTAGCGCCACCGCTTGCAACACCACCAGCTCCCGCAGCTCCAGAACCTGCTGTACGAGCACCTCCAGGACCAGCGGCTCCAGCAGCTCCAGCACCAGCAGCACCACCAGCAGGACCAGCACCAGCAGCACCTCCAGCAGCTCCAGCACGAGCAGCACCTCCAGTAGCTCCAGCACCAGCAGCACGAGTACCTGCAGCGCCAACGCCTGCAGCACCACCAGCCCCAGCAGCTCCAGTACCTCCAGTTTGAGCACCTTCAGGACCAGCGGCTCCAGCAACCCAAGCACCAGTAGCACCTCCAGAAGCTCCAGCACCAACAACACCTCCAGCAGCTCCAGCACCAGCAGCACTAGTAGCACGGCGACAGCGTCGAGCGTACCACTCACGAAGCCGCTGCGGAGAGAGGGGCTCCCGCCGCAACGGGACACCCGGAGAACCTCTAGACTCAGCACACGCAGGCTCAGCACCCCAAGACGCAGTACTCCCAGGCTCAGCACCCCTAGGCTCCACACGCTCAGGCTCAGCACCCCCAGGCTCCGCACCCGCAGGCTCAGCACCCCCAGACTCCACACGCTCAGGCTCAGCACCCCCAGGCTCCGCACCCCCAGTCCCCGCACCCGCAGGCTCAGCACCCCTAGCAGCACCTGAGTCGACAGCTACCTCGACCGGCTCGGCAGGGTCTACCTGAGACACACCTGAGGGGGCAGGACCCTGAGGGGGGAGGGGGTCTACCGGAGGAGTACCTAGTGCCAGGAAGAGTGGCGAGGGGGGGAGAGAGGCAGCGCGGTAGGGAAAGAGACAGTAGTAAGACACCGACTCGTCAAACGTGACGTCCTGAGAGGACAGAACACGACGCGAGGTGGGGTGGTAGAACTGCCACCCGGGTGCGTCAGGGGGGAAGCCAAGGAAGATGCACTGAAGTATCACGGACAAAAGCTCGAGATCCCCAGACACAGAACGCGGACGCATCGCCAACCTTCCCCGTCCACCTCAGAGTAGGTGTGGTCTCCGGCAAGGAGACACGAGGTTGAAGGTTGATCTGATGTGCAGCGTACTGAACCGCGAATGGCCACAGAAAATGGGGAGCAGCCGCATGGATCATGGACGTACGAGCGACGTCCATGACCATGCCAATGCGGTGCTCAGCAATCCCATTTTGCTGTGTTGAGGCTGGAAGCGTGAACGTCTGGCGGATGCCCTCGGCACGACAGAAGGCCCTCAGGAGGTTGGAGGAAAACTCACCACCTCTGTCCGATTGCAGACGCAGAACAGGAATTTCCGAGCCAAAACGCTCGCTGAGCTGGAGACGAGCACAGCGGATCCAGTCGATCAACACCTCAGGGACCTCACCCTTGCTGCGCAAGGGGAAGACTGTGGTGTAACGCGAGTAGTCGTCAATGACCAGCAGGAAGTAACGCTCGTGACCCTGTCCACGGACGCGGGCTGGGCCCCACACGTCCATGTGAAGAGTCTGAAGAGGAGCCTCTGTCGGAGGGAACGTGGAGGAGTGAGGAGCGGCGCGCTGCCGGCCCTCGACACAAGGAACACAGGTAGGGGCAGGCCCCAGAGGAAGGGGAGGGAGGTACCGGGGGAGACCCGAGACAAGGGTACGGGAGGCCATACCTCGAAGACGAGGCAGGGAGGGGTGACCAAGGCGGTGGTGCCAAAGGAGAGTCTCGTGCGACAGAGGACGACACGAGCAGGGGGCAGACGCAGGACTAGACCTGGACGCGGCAGCAAACACCTGACTAGACGCAGCTACCTGACCAGACGCAGAGACCGGAGGAGACGCAATAGTCAGTGTGTACAGAATCGACCTTGGCCGACGGGTGAACGTGGCCAGGTGGCGGCCCGTCCGAGAGCAAGTGCAGTGGGTCACAAACTGGTCAACCCACGCGTCCTGGAGGTCAGCTCCACTCACCAGGTTCGTAGAGAACGAGGGGAGGTGGAGTCCCGATAGCAAGCCCGACGGGGCCGCAGGACACGGTAGAACCGTGGAAGAGTGCGCAAGGACTGGGCCCCCAGAGGGGTCAGCCAGGGAGACTGCGACAGGCTGACTGAGCGGCGTGAGTGTGGTGCTGTCGCGAAAGAAGGAGCGCGAAGCACCAGAGTCAAGTGTGAAAGTGTGCAAGGCCTCAGTAGGTGCAGTACCAGAGAGAGCAGACTCACCAGCACCTGGAGCAGCAGACTCACCAGTACCTGGAGCAGCAGACGCACTAGCACCTAGAGCAGCAGCCTCAATGCCCGGGTCGGGCGGGACACTCAGGTAACAGTCACCCTCAGCACTATCAGTCAAAGCATACATGGCAGCAAGGATAGCATCGAAATCAAGATCAAAGATAGCCACGTTCTGCCTAAGCAGATCACCCCAGCGAGGGAGCTCAACAGCGTCGGGAAACTGGGCGCGCTAGGCGTCAGTCAGGCGACCGAAGCAGCGCTGCGCAGTGTGTGGCAGCCCGCACGTCTCCCCACGACGACTGCCGGTGCGAAGAACGTAAGCGCAGGGACCGGCACCCCCAGACCTCCCACGCCCAGCGTACCACTCACGAAGCTGCTGGGCCGACGGGGTCTCACGGGAACGCGGCTGCTGCTGGTGCTGGCTACCACCAAAGCCTCCACGCTGCGCGGCTGCACCTCGACCAGCACCACCGCCGCCGCCACCTCCACCACCGCTGCCGCTGCCTCCACCACCGCTGCCGCTGCCTCCACCACCTCCGCCGCTGCCTCCACCACCTTCACCGCCGCCACTGAAGCCCCCACTCCCGGCACCACCCCCACCTCCACCGCCACCCCCTCCGCCTCCTCCACCGCCTCCACCGCCGCCCCCGCCGTCCCCTCCACCACCCTTGCTCTGCTGGCCCTTGCTGTTGCGGTGCCTCCCACTAGGGGCAGACGCAGCCCTGACCTCCTCAGTGCCAACGAGGTCGACAGCAGCAGCAGAAGAAACAGAGGGGAGAAAGGGGACAGGGGAACACCCCTCAAAGAAAGGGGTGCGACGGTCGCCGCAAGAAGCACCTACAGCTAAGATACTCTTCTCAGCTGCAGCAAGGCGCCCCTCTAGCAGGTCGACAGTGAGCTCGGTGGGGTAAAGGGAGAGAAAGTGGTCCCTGACTGAAGAAAGGGAGTCAGGGAGGTGGGTGACTAGGTAGTAAAGGGTGATGTACATGGGGGGGGGGGGGTTCTTGGCACAGAACTCAGTGGGAAGGGCAGCGCGGTAGCGGGCGTCACTAGTGCGGAGGTGAGCAATGAGGTCAGCGACTGTGGCAAAGGCGGCAAGGTCAGGGAAAAGGTACGGCAGCATGAGGCGGCTGAGGGCAGCAGTGGCAGGGGAGGAGTAGCGCGCAACTACAGCGTCGTACAAAGACTGAGCAGTCTTGTACTGGCCAAAATGCGCGCGCTCAGCAGGCAGCAGGTGACTTCGAACAGCAAGGCGAGCAACAGCGCCACGAGTGGTCCACTGTGAGCGAACAACACTGTCAGCAGTGGCAGCAGGAGCAGTGGAGACACCGGACGTGTGATCGAAAAGGGATACCCCATCCCTAGAGTCACACTGAAGAAAGAGCTGCAGGTCGTCAACCCACACGTCAAAGTCAACCGCACGCCCCTCAGCATCAAAGGTGAGAAGAGTGGGGCTAGCCATAGCAGCTGGAGCAGCAGTAGCAGCAGTAGCAGCAGTAGCAGTAGTAGCAGCTGTGGCAGCAGAAGCAGGGCAAGCAGAAGGGCAGCGTGGCTCGGCAGTGCGGCGCGGCTCGGCTGGGCGGCGCGGCTCGGCAGGGCTGCGCAGCTCGGTTCCTGGCAGCGCGGCGCGGTAGCAGGCGGCGCGGCGCGGCAGGACAGCGCAGGTGCTTACCGGGGGCGGGTGCAGGGCAGGGCCGCGACAGGGGCATCTGCAGGGCAGGGGCGCGACAGAGGGCGGTTGCAGGGTAGGGGCCGCGACGGGCGGCGAAGGCAGGGCCGCGACAGTGGCGGCAGTAGAGCAGGGCCGCGACAGGGGCGGCTGCAGGGCAGAGGCCGCGAGAGCGGCGAAGGCAGGGCCGCGACTGGGGCGGCAGCAGGGCATGGCCGCGACAGGGGGCGGCTGCAGGGTAGAGGCCGCGGCGGGCGGCTAAGGTAGGGCCGCGACTGGGGCGACAGCAGGGCAGTGGCCGCGACAGGGGGCGGCTGCAGGGCAGAGGCCGCGACGGGCGGCGAAGTGCTGGGCAGTGGCCGCGACAGGGCGGCTGCTGGGCAGAGGCCGCGACGGGCGGCAAAGGGGCCGCGATGGTCGGCGAACAGGCCGCGACGGGCGGCAAAGGGGCCGCGACGAGCGGCGAACAGGCCGCGACGGGCGGCAAAGGGGCCGCGACGGGCGGCGAACAGGCCGCGACAGGCGGCAAAGGGGCCGCGACGGGCGGCAAAGGGGCCGCGAAGGGCCAGGAACAGGCCGGGACGGGCCGGTTGAGAAGGGGCCGGCTAGGGAAGGGCGGGCGACTGCGTAGCTAGGGCAGGCGCGAGGTGCGCTTCGGGCAGGGCAGGAAAAAGTTCGTGGTGGGCCCAAAAAAAAACGTTCTCACGAGGGAACCTGCTCAGAATACCATGTTACAATATGGAACGAATGAATGACTGAACTAGAAAGCAGGTCGATACAAGTAGGAAACCTAAAAGTGTTGTACCCTATAAGAACTACCCCACTACAGCCTAAACAGACTATAGCATATAAGTTTGACACACACTCCATTTGTCGCGAGCAGAAGAAGTTTCGCTATCACCGGGGCAGGCCCTCAGATTCGTTTTTGGGCTGTCTGATTCGTCATGCTTAGTACAATTTTTTTGTCTAATCAATGAGAGTTGGTACTAAAAAAAAGGCTGAAATTTCAGAGTGTTCAAAAAAAAAGTACTCTGAACAATTAGAGTCAGCACCTGTGCAAAGTCTGATTGTGATTTTAGATGTGGGTGCTCTGCTGGCCTTGTTTGAACTACATAAGTCTTGCCTACATACGTGAATACTACACTACTGCTTAACAATTAAAGTAATAAATATCTATACTGCTACTAAACTATCCTCCTATCTAAGATATCCTACTCATCAAATCCATCATCATCACTGTTAGATGCCTCCTTCTCATCATCTAGGTCTACTACTACCATCTCTTTATCTGCAACCTCCTTGCCCTTCTTGCTCTGTTGCTTTCTTGCAGGTGGGAGTGGAGCGTTACTGTGGGGCTTGCGCCTCTTGTAGCTCCTCCAGACCATTACAATCTCCTCCCAATTGTGCTCGTAGTCCATGAGACTCATGCACATGAGGTCTCCAAGGCGTGCATCCTTTAGTGAGCCTCTCTGCCACGAATTGAAAATGTTCTGCCTCGAGACCCCACGCTTGCACTCCACGGTGCTCAGCGGCAACAGCTACCGCCACCCACAAACAGCTACCGCCACCCACAAAGAGCTTTGCCCTAGACATCCCTCTAGGTCGCCAAGCCGATGCAGCAGGTTGTAGACGATCGGCTCGGCGAACTCCATGCAGACGTCCACGGCCCGTCCTCATGCAGCCTTAATCTGAAGCGTGCAGGTCGGCCGTCCGAGTCGACACCCTCGACAGTCACCTCCCGGCTTCCTCCTGGCCGATGGCGCGCGATGAAGGGGGACAGTAGCTTGCTGACGCCACCACCGAAGTCGTCGCCGCAATCGACGTGGGACGTTGTGGGACGTTGTGCGCTTGATCTGCGCATGGACGCTGGCATAGTCAAGCTGGACAAAAAAAAGAGAGTGGTAGTTAGTGACAGAAGGTAAGCTTGCAGAAGTTAACTGTAAGGAAGCTGGCAGAAGGTTAGTAATCCAATATATCAATGATAGAAAAACAATATCACATCTCACCACCTTGTGCTGGAAATCCCGGTTGAGGATATTCAATTGCTCAAACATATCAGCAATGAAAAACAAGAGGAAATAAAACTTGTAGCTTGTCACGAGCGCATACAGCTTCGCATCTCACTCCTTCAGCATCACAATCAGATCTGGAAGCATGATGACAAGCCTGAGCACTGCGTCTCCCCGCGAAAGCCATCGGACGGCATGAATGCCTTGCATCTGAAGGCTTGTGGAAGTGAAAACTTCCTGGAGGCCCATGAAGCGCTGGTGCCAAGGCCCAGACCGATCGAGATGCTCTGACACAGCACGAATCACCATGTCAATTACGTTGAAGGGGGGAATCTTCTCGGCAGCTGTTTTAGCCACCAGTGCTTCCCTGTAGAACAAGACACAAACATGTAGTTAGTCGGGCACTTCTGGAACCAAAGAAACAGCAATATGAGAAGGCTGTATGCTCAACATGTAATATACATGTGCGCGATGCAGTGGGACGACACCAAATGGGGGATGCGCAGGCGGAGGCATGTTTTGAGGCCAGACTTGCTGCCCATCATGATGTTCGCCCCGACGGTGCTGATGCCTGCAATGCACTGCAGGTCGATCCCGACTGCCTGCAGGTGTGACAAGAGAATGCATAGAAGAGAAGCTGTGTTCGCCTTCTCCACGGTGGGTAAAGCCTTGAACTCGGTGACGAGCTTGTTGTCACGGATGAAGGTGATGAAGAGGATCTGGTGCTTCCCGTTGCACCTATCCGTGCTCTCGTCAATCAAGATGCAGACGAAGGGCGACGCCAGCACATGTTCCAGCTGGGTTGTTTGGAGCCAGTTCGCAGGCGCTTGCGTCAATTTGTCGCAGCCGTATCTGCACAGGAAAACAGTAGTCAGTAAAACATTAACACGTATTTTAACGAAACACCGATCTATATAAAAAAACGTATGGTACTTGCACTCACGTGGTGTAGTTTGTGCCATACCCCTTCTTCAGGAAGTCCTTTATGCCCTTCTCCGCCAGGTACCGCACCAGTTTCACCCACATCCCCATGAACGCGTCGGACTTGCTGACAAACAGCAGCGAGTCGAGAAGGGCGATGACGCGCAACTTCTCCTCGTCAACGGTGGCGCGATTTTGGTCGGTCAACGGCTGCCTTGTCCTGCACTCCTGCAAAGCTGTGAATTTTGCCATCGCCAACTTGTCCTTCGCCGTGCCAGTGTGCTTACGAAACAACTGTGTTTGCACGTCGGTGGCGTCTTTCCCGCACCTCCTGCACTTGCCTGCATCGCCAACATGAGCTGCACAAACAATACACTTGAACGCAAGCAACCCCGAGGAGGTTTTAGTGATCTAAAGTTAGGGAAAGCGTGCAGACTAGTGACTCTTGAACTTTTCAATTGCATCCTCGTAGACATTTTCAATGAGATCCGCTAGGTTGATGTTCAAGCGAGGACGCGACCGTTCAGAGTACTCGTGATTGTTGTTAACATCGGTAGATGACGATGATGCCTTGGCGAGCTCAAGGTTGCCTGTTTGAGCCGGATGGTGCGTGCTGTGGTCTGGTCTGAGTGGGATGGTGCGAGGCCGAAGCCGCAGCACGTTCCGCAACCGGCTCTTCCACAGCGTCGGGAGAAAATGAGATAACGGGTACCGCGGGTTCCTTCTGGGTGGGGATCGTATCGGGCGTGGCGCATGTCAAAACATATATGCTTAGTTGTATCTAGGGTGTATGGGGGCTAGCTTTAGGGGGTAAGAAATCATCTCGACATTCTCCTTGTACCCCCCTCCCTTTACCCAATCCAACCATTCTTGTTCTCACATCTTCTAACATGGTATTAAGAGCCATTAGGTCCTTAGGACCAGAGTTTTAAGAGGGCCCACCGTTAGTTCCTGCCCGAATTGCACCCCTAGGCGCGTCGCGTTTTTTTATCCTGCCCAGAACGAGCCTAGGCACGCCGATTTTCACTGCCTAGCCCCACTGCCCCGCTGCCCTGCTTGAGCGCCGCCCTGCCCGCGCGCACTCTGCCTGCCCGCGCGCTCTGCACGCGCACCCTGCCTGCCCACTCGTGCGCTGCCCGCACACGCTTTGCCGGCCCCGCCAGTGCACTTTGCCCACCTACGTGCTGCCCTACCCTGCAAACACGCTGCCCACCAGCAGCCTGCGCCCTGCCCGCGCGCACCCCACACGCACCCTGCCTGCTCCCTGCCCGTCCGCGCTGCTGCGCACTGCTGCTGCTGTCACTTCTGCAGCTGCTACTGCTGCATGCACTGCTGCTGCTGCTAAGCGCTGCTGCTGCTGCTAAGCGTGCTGCTACCACTGCTGCATGCTCTGCTGCTACTGCTAAGCGCTGCTGCTGCTGCTAAGCGCTGCTGCTATTGCTAAGTGAGCTGCTGCCACTGCTGCTACTGGCCGCTGCCACTGCTGCCCTGCTTGCACACGGTGCTCAATGCTGCCCTACCCTGCCTGGCCACCGCTAGCACTGCCCTGCTGACGCCACTGCTGCCGGCCACTGCCGCTGCTGGTACTGGCCGCTGCCACTGCTACGCTGCTTGCACTGGTAGCTGAGTCAGGTCAGGTAGCTGCGTCGGTTGAGGTCGCTGCGTCTTGATCGTGTCGTCTCCTCATGCACCAGACTCTCCTCTGGCACCACTTTCTTGGCCACCCCTCCTTGCCACACCTTCGTGGCATGCACTCCCGTCTCCTTGTCTCTGTGCTTCCCAAGTCCCTGCCCCCGCTCCCGAGGTCGCTTGCGCCGCCGTGCCTTCCCTGCGTCGAGGGGCGGCGGCGCGCCGCTCCTCACTCCTCCTCGTTTCCTCCGACCACAGCTCCTCTGCAGACCCTCCACATGGACGTGTGGGGTCCAGTCCGAGTCCCTGGACAGGGCGGAGAGCGCTACTTCTTGCTGGTTGTAGATGACTATACGCGCTACACCACGGTCTTCCCCTTGCAGAGTAAGGCGGAGGTCCTCAATGTTATGATCCGCTGGATCCGTGCTGTCCGTCGCCAGCTCAGGGCTCGGTTTCAGCAGGACCTCCCGGTGGTGAGTTTTCCTCCGGTCTCCTCGAGGACTTCTGTGGTGCTGAGGGCATCCGCCAGACATTCACGCTTCCGGCCTCTCCACAGCAGAATGGGATTGCAGAGCGCCGCATTGGCTTGGTGATGGAGGTTGCTCACACCTCCATCGTCGATGCGGCTGCTCCCCACTTTATATGGCCGTTTGCGGTCCTATACGGTGCTGAGCAACTCAAGCTATGGCCCCTCCCACCTGGAGACCTCTCCCACTTTGCGGTGGACGGGCGAGGTTGGTGATGCATCGCGGTTTCGGGTCTGGGGCACCATTTCGCTTGTTCGCGACCCCCCCGCGGGGAAGATCTCTCCCCACACTCTTCGCTGCATCTTCCTTGGCTTCCCTACCGACGCCCCGGGCTGGCAGTTTTACCACCCGGGTTCCTGTCGTGTTCTTTTCTCCAAGGACGTCACCTTTGACGAGTCTGTCTGTTTCTACCGTCTCCACCCCCACCGCAGTTCAGCTGTGCCCCTCCCGCCTCTCGCACTAGTCTTCGACCCCCCCCCGGTAGCCCCACTCCCCCCGCACGGTCCTGCTCCCTCAGGTGTGTCTTGGGTTGACCCGTTCCCCTTGGTTGAGCCAGTTGAGGTCTCCTCTGACACCTCTGGCCCGGCTAAGGGGGGTGACCCAACTCTTGCTGCCACCGTGACCCCTCGCCGCTCTGTGTGCTTGGCGATCCCTCCTGGGTTTCCGCCTCGACCGTCTTTACTGCCGCTACAACCTGTCGCTGTGGACTCTGGTGCTGCATGAGGTGGTACCACTGAGGGTGTTGTTTCTGGGGGTGCTGAGTGTCCTCTGGGTACAGGAGGTACTGGAGGTACTAGTGCTGGTGGTCTTGGTACGAGTCGGCAGGAGGCTCTCTCGCCGGAGCGGCTTCGCGAGTGGGCTGTCCAGTGGGGCAGCCCTGGTGGTGGAGCTAGCCATCTTCGAGCGGGAGGTGCTGGGACTACTGGAGTTGGAGGTGCTGGCACTGCTGGAGCTAGAGGTTCTGCTACTGGTGGTACTAGTGCACATCGGCAGGAGACTCTCTCGTCGGAGCAGCTTCGCGAGTGGGCTGTCTAGTGGGGCAGCCCTGGTGGTGGAGCTAGCCGTGCTCGTACTACTAGTGCTGGAGGTGCTGGGAATCCTGGTGCTGCTGGAGGTGCTGCTGCTGTGGGTGCTGCTGCGGGCAGTCCTGGTGGTGGCGCTAGACGTGCTGGAGCTGCAGGTTCTGGAGGTGCTGGCCCTGGAGGTGCTAGTGCTGGTGTTCCTGGTACTGGAGACACAGGTGCTGCTGGAGGTACTGGAGGCGCAGGTGCTGCTGGAGGTACTGGAGGTGCTGGCCCTGGAGGTGCTAGTACTGGTGGTCCTAATGTTGGCCGTGCTGGTGGTACTGGTACTGGACGCGCTGCTGATACTGGAGGTACTCCTTGAGGTACTATTGGAGGTACTGGAGTTAGTGGTGCTAGTCGGCAGGAGTCGCTCTCGCCGCTGCAGCTTCGCGAGTGGGCTGTCCGTTGGGGCAGTCCCGGTGGTGGAGCTGGAGGTACTGGTTCTGGGGGTGCTGCTGCTATTGGAGCTGGAGGTTATGGGGGTGCGACTACTCAGCCGCGGCCGTCTACGCTTCGTCACCTTCTCAGTCTCCCACCTGCTGCTACTGAGTTCCCGGTTGCTGGTACTACTCCCCCGTTACTGTTCCCACCGACTGACCAGTCTCAGCCACAGCTACTGCTTGACTCCCCGCTGCCTGCTCGTGCTCCTCACACTGAGGTGACTGCGTCCATGACTGCGCATCAAGAGCGTGAGACTCGTGCTTCCACTCCTGAGCATCGAGAACCTGAGCCTAGAGCTTCTATTCCCGCTCATGTTTGTCGTGTTCGTTGTCCTCGTGCTCCGGCTGTACCGAGCACTCACGATATGACAAACCGTCCTTCCTCTGTTCCACAGCGTGTTGTCCTGATGTCGCCTCCCGCGTCCTCACTTCCGCACGTTCCTGACCCTGAGTCTGACCTTGTCCGTGCTGCTAGTCCGACTGTCACTCGTCTCCTTTCCACAGTTGTGACTGACCCTTCCTTTGAGTCTGCAGCTGCGTCTGCCTTAGTTGCTAAGCTTGTCGACTTTGCCGCTTTGTGGCGCCTTGACTACGCTGCGAGTCTTGTCTTTGACTCTTCCTGTCCTCCGTCCGTCGGGGGTGAGCCTGCCCTTGGCTGTGACGTCCTTGAGGACAGGCAATTTGAGCTGGAGTGCCTCGCGGCCGCTTCACCTCATCTCGCGTCCACGCTACTTTGCCCTGAGGGAGATCCGGATGCACTGGACATCCCGACCCCACGCACTTACGCAGAGGCGATCACGGGTCCGTACTCCTCTCAGTGGCAGATAGACATGGACGCAAAGACGGCTTCCTAGAAGTCCACAGGCACCTACGTCGACGAAGTTCCCCCACCTGGGGGGAGCATAGTCGATGGCATGTGGATTTTCAGGGCGAAGCGGCCGCTGGGTTCTCCGCCTGCCTTCAAGGCGTGTTACGTTGCACGAGGCTTCAGACAGCGCAAGGGGGTCGACTTCTTTCAGACCTTTTCCCCCACCCCAAAGATGACCACTCTTCGGGTGCTACTGCACGTCGCAGCACAGCGCGAGTACGAGCTGCACTCCCTCGACTTCTTGACAGCCTTCTTGCAGGGCAGCCTTCACGAGGCTATCTGGTTGCGCCGTCCACGTGGCTTCACTGGGTCGTTTCCTGAGGGTACTGAATGGAGTCTTCCGTGACCAGTCTACGGCCTACGATAGACGCCCCGCGAGTGGCACGACACACTGAGGACTACACTTGAGGCTCTTGGCTTCGCTCCTTTGACTGCTGACCCTTCACTGTTTTTGCGCACAGACACTTCTCTACTGCCGTTCTACGTTCTCGTGTACGTTGACAACTTGGTTTTTGCTACTGCTGACACTAAGGCTCTAGCCTTGGTGAAGGCGGAGCTGCAGGAGAGACACAGCTGCATTGACCTGGGTGAGCTGCGGAGCTATCTTGGCTTGCAGATCACCCGAGACAGAGCACGCCGCTCCATCACCCTCACTCAGTCACACATGGTGCAGCAGGTCCTTCAGCGCTTCGACTTCACGTGGTCCTCGCCACAGCCAACTCCTCTGTCCACCGACCACTCGCTCTCAGCTCCACCTTCGGACGAGTCCGTAGAGCCGAGTGGTCTGTACCCAGAGCTTGTGGGTTGCCTCATGTACCTGATGAGATGTACACGACCTGACCTCGCGTACCCTCTCAGCCTCCTGGCTCGCTACGTGGCTCCCGGTACACACCGAAAGGTGCACTAGGAAGCTGCGAAGAGGATACTGCATTACTTGTGCATTACACCGGGCATGGGGCTCGTGCTTAGACGACCGGGTTCAGTTGTTCTCACCGGTCACTCAGACGCTTCTTGGGCTGACGATCAGACGACTCACCAGTCGACACAGGAGTACAGCTTCAGCCTCGGCACTGGTTGTCAGAATGTTATGTTTGTCTAGCCTGCAGTGGGGTACTCAATAGTGAGTACAGCCCAATCTAGGGTTTGCTATATGTACTCAACTGCTTGCTAGTGCAACTCCCTCTTTCTCATTTCTAACTTTCTACTGCTGTTTCCAACATGGAATCAGAGCAGGTCGACCCTCACGGGTCGATCCTGTGGATGGGCCCACCAATGCTTCCGCTGCTGCTGTCCTGCCTATTGCGCGCCTCGGGCGCGCACTATCTTTCTTCCTGCCGCGCGCCCATGGCGCGCGGCCCTTTTTTCTTCCCGCTGCACGCTAGGGGCGCGCGGCGGTTTGCTGCCCGTCGCGGCCCCATCGCGGCCCTGCTCCGGCCCTGCCTCGTCGCCTGTCGCGACCCGTCGCGGCCTCGCCCCGGACTCGCCCCGGACCTGCCCCGTCGCCCGTCGCGGCCCTGTCGCGGCCCCGTCCTGCTGCCACACTGTCGCAGGCCCCCGTCGCGGCCCCCCCCGTCGCGCCCCCCTTCGTCGCGGCCCCCCCCGTCGCGGCCCCCCGTCGCGGCCCTGTCGCGGCCCTGCCCCGGCCATGCCCCGACCCTGCCCCGGCCCCGCCCCCCTCATGCCTGTCGTGGCGCACCGGGGGTCCGCGCACCGCCCCCCCCCCCCCCCTTTCCCGTCGCGGCCCCCCCCCCAGGTCGCCACGAAAGGCGACGGGAGGGGCGACCTGGGGGGCCGCGCGTCGCCCCTTCTTCCGCCTGTTCTGGCACCCTGGGAGGCCGCGCGTCGGCCCCCGTAATCCCCCCCCCCCCCCGTAACCTCCCTACCCACCATCCCGCCCTGCCCTGTGTTAGGGTTTGGGGGTGGCGAGTAGGGGGTGGCGGGTGTGTGGACTCCCCTGCTCCTCCTCCTCCTCTGTCTCCCACTGCTGCAGCTGCCGCTGAGGGGGGTGGATGTGTGGGAGCCAAAGGAGTGGTGCTAGGGGGTGGGGTGTGAGTGAACCTAGGGTGCAGCAAGGGGTGTGTGAAAGGGGGGTGGGATAGTTTGGGGAGGTTGAAGGGGGGTGGCCGCCGTGAAGCCCGCAGCTCCAGTCGCTCGTGAGACCGTTGCGCCAGTCGCCCGTGAGCCCGTTGCGCCAGTCGCCCGTGAGCCAGTTGCTCCAGTCGCCCGTGAGTCCGTTGCTCCTGCCGCTCAGAGTTAGCCGCGGAGCCAGTTACTCCAGTAGCCCGTGTGCCAGTTGCTCCAGTTGCCATGGTCCAGTTGCCCGTGTGCCAGTTGCTCCAGTTGCGCCGTGTGCCAGCAGCTTCAGCTGCCGCCCACTACCTCCTCTCCTCTCATAGTCCCTCCTCCTCCACACTTGCCCTCTGCGATAGCCTCTAGCTTTGCTTACATTTGTGAACTTTAAACTGTTGCTTCTTGAACTTGTGCTCAGAATGTGTGGTGACATTGTGATCCACCCTGAGCTTGCTTTGCTTTGCCTGTTGTACTGATCATACCCCACTTTGACTATGGGGGTGTGTCAGAATGTTATGTTTGTCTAGCCTGCAGTGGGGTACTCAATAGTGAGTACAGCCCAATCTAGGGTTTGCTATATGTACTCAACTGCTTGCTAGTGCAACTCCCTCTTTCTCATTTCTAACTTTCTACTGCTGTTTCCAACACTGGTTCTATCTCATGGAGGTCCACTCGCTCGTCTTCCGTACTTAGTTCCAGCCATGAGGCTGATATCTACGTTGGGGCTATGGCTGCACAGGAGCTCCGCTGGCTGACCTACCTGCTGACCGACTTGGGTGAGCGGCCTCGTTCTCCTCCAGTTCTGTACATCAACAACAAGGCCATGATTGCCTTGTGTCAGGACCAGAGACTGGAGCACAGAATGAAGCATCTTGCACTCCGTTAATTCCTCACACAAGAGCTGTACCAGCGTGGTCAGCTTCGTCTTGCTTACGTGGCCACACGGGCCAATACTGCTGATGTCTTCACCAAGGCCCTTGTGTCTAGTGATCATCAGCATTTCTGCACTGCACTTGGGCTTGTGCCCACTCTGCCTCACTTGCTTGTCTCTTGATCTTGCCTTGCACTTGTTGTACTCTGATGTACATGATAATACCTGCCTGTTTGCCCTTGCTAGGTTGTGATCGGTTTGCTGCAATTGCTATTAGAAACTCTCCATGCGAACTGGCCTTGTGGCTGCTTGCTTGTGCTTAGAATGCGTGGTGATCTTGATATCCACCCTAAGCTTTGCTTTGCTTCGCTTCTTCTCTTGATTGGTCTTATGACCCTTGCTTGCTCTGGTTATCCCCCACTTCGCCTATGGTGGTGTGTCAAAACATATATGCTTAGTTGTATCTAGGCTGTATGGGGGCTAGCTTTAGGGGGTACAGAAGACATCTCGACATTCTCCTTGTACCCCCCTCCCTTTACCCAATCCAACCATTCTTGTTCTCACATCTTCTAACAGCGCATGCTGCCTTATCAAGTTCTAGAGAGAATAGCAAGAAATCTAAGCCTGTTAAGGCTGGCTGGGAATCGGGTTTGTCATTGCTGGTGGCGGGATTGTCCTACACCGCCATGGCGGGGTTCTGAGAGAGCATGCTGAGCGGGAACTAGGGAGGTGGTTTTGACACAAAACTAGGCATTGGCTGGGGCCAGTGAGTTGAAGCTATGGGTGTGGATGAAACCCTAGCCCAAAGACGATGGCCCTAAAACTGACTACGGGCCATCCTTGTGTTGGGTGGGTGGTTGCCTAGCATGCACGGCAACGACGAGGCGCGTCTGCCGTGCAATGCTGTCAACAGTGTTTTGTGGGTGCCTATAACAACATCGTGGGCACAAGCGGAGTCCATGATGGCAACCAAAAAATACAAAAAGGACCAATCAGTGCTCTAACAAGGTGTGCACTAGTGCTGACGAGGGAAAAATCGCGCCGTAGGGCGACGTCGCCCACATAACTTGGTTGTTGTCCCAAGTATCGCGTGACTAACGGGACAACAGCCAGATACTACCGCTGATCACGCATGTCGGTGCCACGGTACATTGAATCGAATCAGAGTCGGTACGCGTTTGTACTCTGAAGGATCAAAGTACACTCCCAAAAAATAACTCAAACTTCAGATTTATCCTTCAATAAAAAATATGATTCGTCAGAATTGAGGCCCATTTTATTATTAACTTTCAAAGTAGATTATAAAAAAAAAAAACTCGACGTTTACGTCGGAAGGGTTGCGTAAAGTTGTCAAGAGAATGAACAAGAATGAATGAACTAGCAAACAGTTGGGTACAAGTACTAACCCTAATTGAGTTGTACCCCTTATGGGCTACCCCACTATAGCCTACACAAATGTAAGCACTATAACATTCTGGCACACCCCCATAGGCAAAGAGGGGGAGAACAAGTGGTCACAAGACCAGTCAAGAAAGCAAAGCAAGCTCAGGGTGGATCACAAAGTCACCACACACTCCGAGCACAAGCAAAGGGCCACAAGGCCAATTCACATGCAGAGCTATATAAAGAGAACAAACAATACAATGATCATACCCTAGCAAGTGTAAGCATGCAGGTATATATATAGATCACAGTACAAGCAGAGTCAGGCAGTAAGCAAGTGAGGCAAAGTAGGCACAAGGCCTAGCACAGTAGAGAAGCACTGATGATCACCAGGCGGAAGTGCCTTGGTGAATATATCAACAGTGTTGGCCCTAGTGGCCACGTACGCAAGACGAAGCTGGCCACGCTGCTGCAACTCTCTAGCAAGGAAGTATCGCAGAGCGATGTGCTTCGTTCTGTGCTCCAGTCTGTGCTCCTGGCACAAGGAAATCATGGCCTTGTTGTCTACGTACAGGACTGGAGGCAAACGAGGCTGCTTTCCCAAGTCGGTCAGCAGGTAGGTGAGCCAGCGTAGCTCCTGTGCAGCCATGGCCCCGGCGTAGATCTCAGCCTCACAACTGGAGCTGAGAACCGAAGACGAGCGGGTAGACCGCCAGGAAACAGAGCCGGAACCAAGGCTGAAGGTGTAACCCTGTGACAACCGCTGCGCAGCTGAGTCGTCAACCCATGAAGCGTCTGCGTGACCCGTGAGGACAACTGGACCTCGTCCTCAAAGCACGAGCCCCATGCCTGACGTACTGCACAAGTAGCGCAGTAACCTCTTTGTAGCATCCCAGTGCACCTTTCAGTGCATACCGGAAGGCTGAGAGGGTACGCGAGGTCAGGTCGTGTGCATGTCATCAGGTACATGAGGCAACCCACAAGCTCTGGGTACGGACCACTCGGCTCTACGGACTCGTCCGAAGGTGGAGCTGAGAGCGAGTGGCTGGTAGACAGAGGAGTGGGCTGTGGCGAGGAGAACTGGAAGCCGAAGCGCTGAAGGACCTGGTGCACCATGTGTGACTGAGTCAGGGTGATGGTGCGCCGTGCTCTGTCCCGGGTGATCTGCAAACCAAGATAGCTGCGCAGTTCACCTAGATCAGTGCAGGTGTGTCTCTTCTGCAGCTCCGACTTCACAAGGGTCAGTGCCTCAGTGTCAGCAGTGGCAAAGACAAGGTCGTCGACGTAGACGAGGACGTAGAACGGCGGCAGCGAGGATTCGGTGCGCAGAAACAGCGATGGGTCAGCAGTAGCAGGAGCAAACCCAAGAGCCGCAAGTGTAGTCCTCAGTGTGTCGTGCCACTTGCGAGGTGCTTGGCACAGACCATAGACTGGCCAGCGAAGGCTCCATTGAGTACCTGCAGGAAACGACTCAGTGAAGCCAAGTGGGCGGCGCAGCCAGATCTGCTTGTGCAGGCTGCCCTGCAGGAAAGCTGTGCTAAAGTCCAGAGAGTGCAACTTGACGTGCAGCAACACCCAAAGAGTAGTCATCTTCGGGGTGGGGGAGAAGTTCTGGAAGTAGTCAACCCCCTGTCGTTGACTGAAGCCTCGAGCAACGTAACGCGCCTTGAAGGCAGGCGGAGAACCCGGTGGCCGCTTCACCCTGAAAATCCACATGCCATCGACTATGTTCACCCCAGGAGGGGGAACCTCATCGACGTAGGTGCCTGTGGACTTCCAGGATGCCATCTCGGCATCCATGGCTGCCTGCCACTGAGAGGAGTAAGGACCCTTAATCGCCTCTGCGTAAGAGCGCGGGGTCGGGATGTCTGGTGCATCCTGATCTCCCTCATGCGCAAGCAGCATGGAAGCGAAACGAGGTACAGCAGGTGCAAGACACTCAAAGTCCTCCTGCCTGTCCTCAAGGACGTCCGTGCAAAGAGCACACTCACCCCCGACGGACGGAGCACTGGCAGACGCAGACTCAGCAACAAGAGCAGTGGCGTATTCTAGACGATAGGCAGCACCAAAGTCAAGCAGCTCAGCAACGAGAGCAGACGCAGCAGCAGACGCAAAGGAAGGGTCGGTGACAGCAGTGGCGAGGAGACGAGCGACGGTGGGACTGGCAGCACGAGCGCGGTCAGACTCAGGGTCAGGGACCTCAGGAAGAGAGGACTCAGGAGGAGGCGGCAGAGGAACACACAGTGGAACAGAGGAAGGACGAAGTGTCATAGCATGCGTGCCGGGGACAGGAGGAGGACGCGAACGAGGAACGCGACGAGCAGTGCGAACAGGCAAGACAGGACGAGACGCAGGCTCACGACCCTCTGTAAGACCGCCGAACTGCTCAGTGTAAGGAGAGGGAGCAGGCAGTGGAGAGGCAGGCTGCAACGGCAGTTGCGACTGGTCAGGCGGTGGACACAGGAGGGAATGAGTAAGGCCAGTAGAAGACGGGACACAAAGAACCTGCTGAAGCAGGGGAACGAAGTACGCTCGCGGCCGCACAGTGTCTCCAGTACCTCCAGCTCCAGGGTCAACAGCTCCAGCCCCTGCAGCTCGAGTGCCTCCAGCTCCAGCGCCACTAGCGCTAGTGCCTCCAGCTCCAGCAGCTCCAGGCTCCGTAGGGTCTCCAGCTCCAGCGCCCTCAACACCTTCAGTCCCGGCAGCTCCAGTACCCCTGGTACGAGCACCTCCAGGACAAGCAGCCGCAGTACCTCCAGCGCCTCCAGCTCCGGTAGCTCCACTCCGAAGGCGTGCACGCCGATCAAACCACTCACGCAGCTGCTGCGGAGACAGTCGCGGCGAAGCACCAGTAGGACCTCCAGATGAAGAAGCACCCCCAGACTCCGCACCCTCCGACTCAGCACCCCTAGGCTCAACACCCCCAGTCTCAACACCCGCAAGCTCAGCACCCCCAGGCTCCTCACCCCCAGGCTCAGCACCCCCAGACCCAGCACCCTCAGACTCGGCACCCCCTGGCTCCGCACCCCCAGACGCAGCACCCCCAGACGCAGCACCTGGAGCAGCACCTGAGCCGACAGCTACCTGAACAGGCGCAGTATCAGGGAGAGGGTCTACCTGAGACACTCCCGAGGGAGCAGGACCCTCGGGCGGGAGGGGGTCTATCGGAGGACGATCGGGAGCAAGGAAGAGCGGCAGGGGCGGGGGAGGGGCAGAGCGGTAGGGGAAGAGACGGTAGAAGGGAACCGACTCGTCAAACATGACGTCCTGAGAGGGGAAGACACGGCGCAAGGTGGGGTGGTAAAACTGCCAGCCAGGCGCGTCAGGGACAAAGCCAAGGAAGACGCACGGGATAGCACGGGCAGAGAGCTTGTCCGCGGAGATATCACGAACAAAGGCACGAAAACCCCGGACCCGGAACACCGACGCATCGCCAACCTTCCCCGTCCAACGCAGTTTGGGCAAGGTCTCCGGCAAGGAGACACGGGGCCAGAGGTTGAGCTGATGCGCAGCGTATCGGACCGCAAACGACCACAGAAAATGGGATCCAAGGGATCAAGACAGCAGAGACCTCACCCTTGCTGCGCAAGGGAAAGACCGTGGTGTACCGCATGTAGTCGTCAACTACCAGCAGAAAGTAGCGCTCACGGCCCTGTCCACTGACGCGAGCTGGGCCCCATACGTCCATGAGGAGAGTCTACAGGGGAGCAGTCGTCGGGGGAAACGAGGAGGAGTGAGGAGCGGCGCGCTGTCGCCCCTCGACGCAAAGAAGGCAGGGCGGGGCAGGCGAGGGCGGTAAGGGAGGCAGAGACCTGGGGAGACCAGAGACAAGGAGACACGAGTACATGCCACGAAGGCGTGGCAGGGAGGGGTGACCCAGGTGGTGGTGCGACAGGAGGCGACACGAGGAAGAGGCGGCTACCTGACCTGACGCGGACACCTGAGCAGACGCAGCTACCCGAGGAGGCTCGGTAGCGAGTGTGTACAGACTCGACCCTGGCCGACGAGTGAACGTGGCCAGGTGACGCCCCGTCCGTGTGCACGTGCAGATCGACACACGCTGACCCCCTGGAGTGGTGGTAGTGGCCATCGCATCCTGGAGGGCAGCGGTACTCACCAAGTTCGTAGAGAACGAGGGGAGGTGAAGACCTGACAGTGAGCCGGACGGAACCGCCGGACACGGGAGGACAGTGGAGGAACGGGCAACGACCGGGCCCCCAGAGGGGTCAGCCAGTCGGACCGGGACAGGTGCAGAGAGAGGAGTGAGAGTGGTGCGGTCACGAAAGAAACAAGTAGAGGCGCCTGAGTCCAGCGTGAAGGTGTGCAAGGCCTGAGGAGGCGCAGTACCAGGGAGAGTACCAGACTCACTAGCACCTAGAGTAGCAGCAGCTATACCTGGGTCAGGCGGCACACATCGGTAACAGTCACCCTCAGCACTAACAGACAAAGCATACATAGCAGAGAGAATAGTCTCAAAGTCTAGGTCAAAGATAGCAATCCTAGACCTAAGCAGATCTGCCCAGTGAGGGAGCTCGGCGTCATCACCAAACTCAGCACGCCAAGCGCCATCAAGGCGGGAGAAGCAGCGGTGCTGAGTGTGGAGCCGCCCGCAAGTCTGACCAGCACGGTCACCCATGCGAATGATATATGGGCAGCTACTATTACCCCCAGACGCCCCACGCTGCAAAAACCACTCACAAAGCTGCTGGGGCGACTGGGTCTCGCTGCGACGCTGCTGCTGCTGATGCTGGCCACCTCCAGAACCAACACGCCGAGCGCCAGTCCCACCGCCATGAGTCCCACCGCCGCCACTGCCGCCACCCCCACCGCTGCCTCCACCGCCGCCACCAGAACCCCCACTCCCTCCACCAGTCCCACCGCCGCCACCACCCCCACTGCTGCCCCCACCACTACTCCTGCTGCCACCTCCTCCACCCCCGCTGCCACCTCCACCACCGCTGTCACCCTTGCCCTTGCTGCTGCGGCGCTTCACACTAGCAGAAGCAGCCCCGACGTCCTCAGCAACAGAGACATCTGCAGCAGCAGCAGAGGCGTAGGAGGGGGCAAGGCGGGAGGGGGAGCACCCCTCAAAGAAGGGCGGGCGCGGAGTGCCACGAGCAGCACCTACAGCAACCGCACTAGTCTCAGCGGCGAGGAGATGCTGCTCGAGGAGGTCAACAGTGAGGGAGGTGGGGTTAAGCGAGAGAAAGTGGTCCTTGAGAGAGTGAAGAGAGTCAGGGAGGCGAGTGACTATGAAGTAGAGGGTGATGAACATCGGGGGCTGGTTCCTGTCAAGGAAATCAGCTGGGGCGGCAGCGCGGTAGCGAGCGTCACTAGCGCGAAGGTGGGAAACGAGGTCCTCGACTGTGGCAAAGGCAGACAGCTCGGGGAACAGGTAGGGCAGAAGCAGGCAGCCTAGAGCAGCAGTGGCAGGGGAGGAGTAGCGAGCGACTACCGCGTCGTACAGTGCCTGTGCGGTCCTATGCTGTCCGAAGTGAGCGCATTCAGCTAATGGCAGGTGGTTGCGAATGTCTAGGTGGGCAGCAGCGTCGCGAGAAAGCCACTGTGAGCGAGTCGCACTGTCAGCTGTGGTGGGAGGGGCAGTAGTGGCACCGGACACGTGGTCAAACAGTGAAACGCTGTCCTTAATATCGCTCAGTAGGTACAGGTGCAGGTCGTCGAGCCACGTGTCGAACTGCACCGGTTTACCCTCATGGTCGAACGCGAGAGCTCGAAGCGAGGCCATAGTGGCACAGTAAGCAGGAGCAGCAGTAGCAGCAAAGGCAGAGAGGCGTGGGGCCTAGGGGCCGAGGGGCCAAGGGGCCGAGAGGCGGGGCCGAGGGGCCTAGGGGCCGAGGGGCCAAACACGAAGTGGGGGGGGGGGGGGGAGGGGGGGGCAAGGGGCCGAGGTGCCAAGGGGCCGAGGGGCGTGGGGCCTAGGGGTCGAGGTGCTGAGGGGCCTAGTGGCGGGGCCGAAGGGCCTAGGGGCCGAGGGGCCAAACACGAAGTGGGGGGGGGTCGACGGGCCAGGGCGCGGGCTAGGGGTCGACGGGGCCGTGGCGCGGGCTAGGGGTCGACGGGGCCGTGGCGCGGGCTAGGGGTCGACGGGCCGGGGCGCGGGCTAGGGGTCGACGGGCCGGGCGCGCGGGCTAGGGGTCGACGGGCCG
Source organism: Closterium sp. Naga37s-1 (assembly GCA_947471745.1). Lineage (NCBI taxonomy): Eukaryota > Viridiplantae > Streptophyta > Zygnematophyceae > Desmidiales > Closteriaceae > Closterium > Closterium sp. Naga37s-1. The sequence continues at coordinate 909,261 of CANJKZ010000195.1, read as the reverse complement.
GGGCGCGGGCTGGGGGTCGACGGGCCGGGGCGCGGGCTCGGGGTCGACGGGGCTGGGGCGCGGGCTCGGGGTCGACGGGCCGAGGCGCGGGCTAGGGGTCGACGGAGCCGAACGCGCGGGCTAGGGGTCGACGGGGCGGGCGCGCGGGCTAGGGGTCGACGGGGCCGAGCGTGCGGGCTAGGGGTCGACGGGGCCGAGCACGCGGGCTAGGGGCCGACGGGCCGGGCGTTAGGGCTAGGGGCCGACGGGCCGGGCGCTAGGGCTAGGGGCCGACGGGCCGGGCGCTAGGGCTAGGGGCCGACGGGCCGGGCGCTAGGGCTAGGGGCCGACAGGGCCGGGACGCGCGGGCTAGGGCCCAGGGGCCGGGACGACGGGCCTAGGGGCGCTCGGGCTAGGGGCTACAGGCCGGGCTAGGAGCGACGGGCCTAGGGGCGACGGGCCAAGGGGCGACACGAGGGTCGCTAAGAGCAGTGCAGTGGTGGGCCCAAGGAAAAAAAAACGGTCCTAGCGGAGGACCTGCTCTGAAACCATGTCAAGAGAATGAACGAGAATGAATGAACTAGCACATTGCAGCACAGCGAGACTACGAGCTGCACTCCCTCGACTTCTCCACTGCGTTTCTCCAGGGCCGCCTACACAAGGAGATCTGGCTGCGCCGTCCTCCCGGCTTTACTGACACCTTCCCACCTAGGACCCAGTGGAGCCTGAGGCGGCTAGTCTACGGTCTTCGCCAGTCGCCCCGTGAGTGGCACGAAACTCTTCGCTCCACGCTTCGTGACCTTGGGTTTTGTCCTTCTTCTGCCGACCCATCGCTGTTTGTTCGCACTGGTTCCACTCCTTTCTTTATACTAGTGTACGTCAACGACCTGGTCTTTGCTACAGCAGATAGGGCAGCTTTGACTGAGGTGAAATCCGAACTGCAAAAGAGACACAAGTGCAGTGACCTCGGTAAACAAGAGCGCTACCTTGGCCTGCAGATCACCAGGAACAGAGCTGCTCGCACCATCACACAGACTCAGTCACACATGGTGCAGCAGGTCCTTCGCCGGTTCGGGTTTCAGTTCTCCACCACACAGCCCACTCCTCTTGCCGTTGACCACCGACTCACTGGCCCTTTTCCCGACGAGCCCTTTGAGTCTAGTGGCCCCTACGCAGAGCTTGTGGGCTGCCTCATGTATCTGATGACTTGTACTCAGCCGGACCTTGCCTTTCCCCTCGGCGTCCTCTCTCACTTTGTTGTGACTGGGAGACACCGTCCTGTTTACTGGACAGCTGCTGTGAGGGTGACGAAGTACCTGGCGACTACATCAGGCATTGGGCTTGTGCTTGGAGGAACACAGCCAGTTGTGTTGACCGGTCACTGCGACTCTTCATACGCTGACGGGTGGGACGCGTGCGGGTGTAGCCTGTAGAAACAGACAGACTCATCAAAGGTGACGTCCTGGGAGGACAAGACTCGACGCGAGCACGGGTGGTAGAACTGCCACGGCGGGGCGTCGGTGGGGGAGCCAAGGAAGACGCATCAGAGAGTGGGAGAGGAGAGCTTGCTCACTTTGGCATCACGAACAAGGGAGAGCGCGCCCCAGACCCGAAACATCGACGCATCGCCAACCTTCCCCACCCACCGGAGTGTGGGCGAGGTCTCTGGCTCAGAGACATGGGGCCAGAGGTTGAGCTGATGCGCTGCGTATCCGACCGCAAACGGCCACAGAAAATGGGGAGCAGCCGCATGGATCATGGAGGTACGAGCAACCTCCATGATCAAGCCAATGCGGCGCTCAGCAATTCCATTTTGCTGAGGAGAGGCCGAAAGCGTGAACGACTGGTAGATGCCCTCGTCTCGAAAGAAGTCCGCAAGGAGGTCAGAAGAGAACTCACCGCCCCTGTCAGAGTGCAGATGTAGGACTGAGAAGTCCCGACTGAACCGCTCGCGCAGCTGGCAACGAGTAGCACGGATCCAGGGGATCAAAACACCGCTGACGTCCGCCTTGCGCCACAAGGGGAAGACAGTGGTGTAACGTGTGTAGTCGTCAACAACCAGCAGGAAGTAGCGCTTCTGGTCCGTTCCATCGACAGGGGCCGGGCCCCAAACGTCCATGTGGAGAGTCTGCAGAGGAGCAGTGGTCGGAGGAAACTCGGAGGAGTGAGGAGCGGCGCGCTGCCGCCCCTCGACGCAGGGAAGGCATAGCAGGACAGGCGCGCGCGGGAGAGAGGGCACGGACCTGGGAAGGCCAGAGACAAGGAGACGGGAGTGCATACTATGGAGACGCGGTAGGGAGGGGTGACCGAGTCGGTGGTGCCACATGAGAGTGATGTGGGAGAGTACCCGACACGAGCAAGACGCTGCAAGCTGACCAGACGCAGACACCTGACTCGACGCAGTCACCTGACCTGCCTCAGCCACCTGTGCAGATGCAGTGGTCAGTGTGTACAGACTAGACCCAGGCCGTCGAGTGAACGTAGCAAGGTGACAGCCAGTCCGGGAGCACGTACAGATCGCCACACGCTGCCCTCCAGGAATAAAGGTATCAGCCCAGACATCCTGAATGGCAGCGTTGCTCACCAAGTTCGTCGAGAACGTGGGGAGGTGGAGACCTGACAGAGAACCGGAGGTGACTGCTGGACACGAGAGGAAAGTGGAGGCTCGTGCGACTACTGGGCCCCTAGTGGGGTCAGCCAGTGAGACCGGTACCGGTGCAGCAGCTGGTGTGAGTGTGGTGCAGTCACGAAAGAAGCAACGTGACGCGCCTGAGTCAAGTGTGAAAGTGTGCAAGGCCTTAGCTGAGGAAGGACCTGTGGCGGGAGACTCACGAGCACCTAAAGCTGCAACAGACTCACTAGTACCTAGTGCGGCAGCAGACTCACTAGCACCTAGTGCGGCAGCAGACTCACTAGCACCTAGTGCAGCAGCCTCGATAGAACCAGTGACACATCGCTGAGGAAACAACTCACTAAGCACCTGCAGGGAGAAGGTCTCCAGCTGAATCTGCTGCCGCCTCTGTGCAGTATGTATAAAACCAAAGCCTCCACCACCTGGACGGGCTCGCTGAAGAACCCACTCGCGAAGCTGCTGAGGGGTGGGGTCGTCCGGGAGAGGCAGTGGCCGCCGCTGTCCACCCCTAGCCGCTGCATCTGCCGTGATAGTGGCCATGACAGGCAGTGACGGTCAGTAGTAGGTCCAGCACCTCCAGCACCAGCAGCACCTCCAGCACTCCCAGTCGCACCTCCAGCACCCCCAACACCAGCTGCACTCCCAGCACTCCCAGCAGCACCTCCACCAGCAGCAGCAGTAGCACGAGCAGCAACAGCAGCACTAGTAGCAGCAGAGCGGCTCGGTGGGGCTGGTGATCGAGGTAGGGTGGCGCGGCTCGGGTTGGGCAGGGCGGCTCAGGCTGGGCGGCGCGGCTCGACCGGGCAGGGCGCGCCGCGGGCTGCAGGGCAGGGCGCGCGGTAGACAGGGCAACACGGCCCGCGCTGTGCAGGGCAGCAGGGCGCGACGGTGCGGGGCAGCAGAGCGCGACGCGCGGGCTGCAGTAGGGCGCGACGCGCTGGCTGCAGCAGGGCGCGACGCGCAGGGCAGCAGAGCGCGACGCGCTGGCTGCAGTAGGGCACGACGTGGACAGGGCAGCAGGGCGCGCGCTGTGCAGGGCAGCAGGGCGCGACGCACTGGCTGCAGTAGGGCGCGACGCGCTGGCTGCAGCAGGGCACGACGCGCAGGGCAGCAGAGCGCGACGCGCTGGCTGCAGTAGGGCGCGACGCGCTGGCTGCAGCAGGGCGCGACGCGCAGGGCAGCAGGGCGCGACGTGTGGGCTGCAGCAGGGCGTGACGCGCAGAGCAGCAGAGCGCGACGCGCGGGCTGCAGCAAGGCGCGACATGCGGGGGGCAGGCAGTGCGAGTAGCTGCAAGGCAGCGCGACACTGTGCGAGCAGGGCTGGACAGCGCAAGGGCGCTTCGGGCAGGAACGAGCGGAACTATCGGTGGGCCCTAAAAACTTAACAGGTTTCCTGCTTTGATACAATGTCAGAATAACTATGCAGGAATGAGTGAACTATGAATGAGTTGGGTACAAGTACTAACCCTAAATTGTTGTACCCCTTTTAGGCTAACCCACTATTGCCTAGAGAGAACACAAACATATAGTTTGACACTGACGACGTGAAGACTCAGCGCTCGACTCAGGGTTACTGCTTCATTCTGGGTGCTGGTGCTGTATCGTGGAGGTCTACACGGTCGTCGTCTGTGGCTTCGTCCAGTGCAGAGGCAGAGATCTACGCTCGTGCCATGGCGGCACAGGAGCTTCGCTGGTTGACCTTCTTGCTCGCCGACCTTGGTGAGCGGCCTCGCTCTGCACCGAATTTGTACGCTGACAACAAGGTCATGATCCTCCTGTGTCGAGAGCATCGACTGGAGGGCAGAGTGAAGCATATTGACGTGAGGTACTTCCTCCTGAGAGAGTTGCAGCGACGCGGCCAGGCACGCTTGGAAATGTGGCCTCAGAGGCCAATACTGCCGACGTCTTCACCAAGGCCTTGGCGCCTGGTCACCACCACAAGTTCTGTGTGCAGTTGGGGCTTGTTGAGGTAGGCCCTCGATTGCTGTAGACTTGTTGTTTGCTCTGCTTGTTGTACTTGAAGTGGCCTGCTATATATATCCTAATGAACTCTTGAAGTGGCCTTGTGGCCGCTTGTTTGAGCTCGGAATTTGTGTGGTGTCCTTGAGATCCACCCTGACCTTGCTTTGCTTCTTGTATTGACTGGTCTTGTGACCGTTTGTTCACCTTGCTTGCTTTGATGCCCCTCACTTAGCCTATGGGGGTGTGTCAAATATATAATATGTGGTATAGGCTGTAGTGAGGTGCCTTTTAGGGGGTACAACTTTTGTTGGAAACAAGTGATTTATAACGCTGCTGTCGTATCGAAGCTTCGACACAAAACGGAACCGACTACAGCGAAGAAGCACCCGAGTCAACCGTCGGAGGTTGCACGAAGGTCAAAGGTCGCCAACCTTTGACCTGACGAAACGTACAGTGCGACAGCAAGGATACATAACTGACTCGTTACAGAGCAGTTACCCGAGTCGGCACTATATCGAACCGCAACAGCAAAAACAGTTAAGATAGAACTTTCCATATTCCTTTGTAATCATATAAAAGCCTTGTACTTCTCAGCTATTATCAACTTATCTTGTTCTCACAAACTAGCACAAGGTGGTTCACGACAACTCTTCATTAAAAGGCTTCCGCTATTACATCTCTACGTCAACACCCGATCTTAGTCCTGAAAGTTCTTAAGGGCTTTTTGTCAAACTTATATATGCTTTAGTCTGTTTAGGCTGTAGTGGGGTAGTCCTTAGAGGGTACAACACTTCTGTGTTTGCTACTTGTACCCCACCTCTTTCCTAGTTCATCCATTCCACTCATTATTCTCACATGGTATAGAGCAGGTTCCCTAGTGGAACTTTTTAGGGCCCACCACTACCAAAAGATTTTTTTTCCTTACCTGCCCGAGGCGCGTTTCGCTTCTGTCCTAGCAGCGCCCCGTGCGCCTGCCCTTCGCGGCCCTTCGAGGCCCCTTGCGGCCTTCGCGGCCCCTTAGCGGCCCTTTGCAGCCCCGTCACGGCCCTTCGCGGCCCCCCTTCGCGGCCCTTCGCGGCCCCCGTTCGCGGCCCTTCGCGGCCCCTCACGGCCCTTCGCGGCCCCTCGCGGCCCTTCGCGGCCCCCTCACGGCCCTTCGTGGCCCCTCGTGGCCCTTCCAGGCCCTTCACGGCCCTTCGCGGCCCCTTGCGCGGTCCTTTGAGGCCCCTTCGTGGCCCTTAGCGGCCCCTTGCGCGGCCCTTCGAGGCCCCTTCGTGGCCCTTCGCGGCCCTCTGCGGCACTTCGCGGCCCCTTCCGGCCCTCTGCTGGCGCGCCCCCCCCCCCCCCGCTGACGCGCCCCTGTAACCGAGCCCCTGCCGGCCCCTGCACGCGAGCTGCTGGCGCGGCCCCTGCTGGTGAGCCTCTGCCGGCCCCTGCAAACGGCCCCTGCTGGAGCGGCCCCTGCTGGCGCGCCCCTACCGGCCCCTGCACGCAAGCCCCTGCAGGCCCCTACTGGCGCGGCCCCAGCTGGCGCGCCTCTACCGGCCCCTCCTGGCGCGCCCCCCTACAGTCCCGGCCCCCCCCTAAGCCGAGCAGCGCCACCCAGCCGAACCGCGCCGCCCAGCCGAGCCGCGCCGCCCAGCCGAGCCGCGCCGCCCAGCCGAGCCGCGCCGCCCGGCCGAGCCGCGCCGCCCAGCACTGACTTGCGCTACTGCTGCTACTGCTGCTACTGCTACTACTGCTGCTACTGCTACTATGACTAGTCCGACTGTTCTCACCTTTGATGCTGAGGGACGTGCAGTGGATTTTGACGTATGGGTTGACGACGTACAGCTCTTTCTTCAGTGTGATTCTCGGGATGGGGTATCCCTTTTCGATCACACGTCAGGTGCTTCCACTGCTCCTACTGCCACTGCTGACAGTACTGTTCGCTCGCAGTGGACCACTCGTGACGCTGTTGCTCGTCTTGCTGTTCGTAGTCACCTGCCGCCTGCTGAGCACGCGCACTTTGGCCAGTACAAGACTGCTCAGTCTTTGTACGACGCTGTAGTTGCACGCTACTCCTCCCCTGCCACTGCTGCCCTCAGCCGCCTCATGCTGCCGTACCTTTTCCCTGACCTTGCTGCCTTTGCCACTGTCGCTGACCTAGTTGCTCACCTTCGTGCTAGTGACGCCCGCTACCGCGCTGCCCTTCCCACTGAGTTCTGTGCCAAGAACCCCCCCCCCATGTACATCACCCTTTACTACCTAGTCACCCACCTCCCTGACTCCCTCTCTTCAGTCAGGGACCACTTTCTCTCCCTTTGCCTCACCGAACTGACTGTCGACCTGCTAGAGGAGCGCCTTACTGCAGCAGAGAAGAGTATCTTAGCTGTAGGTGCTTCTCGCGGCGACCGTCGCACCCCCTTCTTTGAGGGGTGTTCCCCTGCCCCCCTTCTCCCCTCTATTGCTTCTGCTTCTGCTGTCGACCTCGTTGGCACTGAGGAGGTCGGCGCTGCGTCTGCCCCTAGTGGGAGACGCCGCACCAGCAAGGGCAAGGGGAGCAAGGGTGGTGGCGGGGGCGGCGGGGGAGGCGGTGGAGAGGGTGGAGGCGGCGGAGGAGGTGGCGGTGGAGGTGGGGGTGGTACCGGGAGTGGAGGCGTCAGTGGCGGCGGTGGAGGTCGTGGCGGCGGTGGCGGAGGAGGTGGAGGCAGCGGCAGCGGCGGAGGTGGTGCTGGTCGAGGTGCAGCCGCACAGCGTGGAGGCTTTGGTGGCAGCCAGCGCCAGCAGCAGCAGCGCACCCGTGAGACCCCGTCGGTTCAGCAGCTTCGTGAGTGGTACGCTGGGCGTGGGAGGTCTGGGGGTGCAGGTCCCTGCACTTACGTTCTTCGCACCGGTACTCGTAGTGGGGAGGCGTGTGGGCTTCCACATACCACGTAGCGCTGCTTCGGTCGCTTGACTGACGCTTGGCGTACCCAGTTTCCAAACGCCGTTGAGCTTCCTCGTTGGCATGAACTGCTTCTGCAGAATGTGCCTATCTTTGATCTAGACTTTGATGCTATCCTTGCTGCCATGTATGCTCTTGCTGATAGTGCTGAGGGTGACTGTTACCTGAGTGTCCCACCCGACCCGGGCATTGCGGCTGCTGCTCTAGGTGCTAGTGCGTCTGCTGCTCCAGGTACTAGTGCGTCTGCTGCTCCAGGTGCTGGTGCGTTTGCTCTCTCTGGTACTGCACCTACTGAGTCCTTGCACACTTTCACACTTGACTCTGGTGCTTCGCGCTCTTTCTTTAGAGACAGCACCACGCTCACGCCGCTCAGTCGGCCTGTTGCGGTCTCCCTTGCTGACCCCTCCGGGGGCCCAGTCCTTGCACACTCCTCCACGGTTCTACCGTGTCCTGCGGCCCCGTCGGGCTTGCTGTCGGGACTCCACCTCCCCTCGTTCTCTACGAACTTGGTGAGTGGAGCTGACCTCCAGGACGCGTGGGTTGACCAGTTCACCCCTGGAGGTCAGCGTGTGACCCACTGCACTTGCTCTCGGACGGGCCGCCACCTGGCCACGTTCACCCGTCGGCCAGGGTCGAGTCTGTACACACTGACTGCTGCGCCTCCTCCGGTCCCTGCGTCTGGTCAGGTAGCTGCGTCCAGTCAGGTGTTTGCTGCCGCGTCCAGGTCTAGTCCTGCGTCTGCCCCCTGCTCGTGTCGTCCTCTGGCGCACGAGACTCTCCTTTGGCACCACCGCCTTGGTCACCCCTCCCTGCCTCGTCTTCGAGGTATGGCCTCCCGTGCTCTTGTCTCTGGACTCCCCAGGTCCCTCCCTCCCCTTCCTCCGGGGCCTGCCCCCACCTGTGTTCCTTGTGTCGAGGGCCGGCAGCGCGCCGCTCCTCACTCCTCCTCGTTTCCTCCAACTGAGGCCCCTCTGCAGACTCTTCACATGGACGTGTGGGGCCCAGCCCGCGTCCGTGGACAGGGTCACGAGCATTACTTCCTGCTGGTCGTTGACGACTACTCGCGTTACACCACAGTCTTCCCCTTGCGCAGCAAGGGTGAGGTCCCTGAGGTGTTGATCGACTGGATCCGCGGTGCTCGTCGCCAGCTTAGTGAGAGTTTCGGCTCAGACCTTCCTGTTCTGCGTCTGCACTCAGACAGAGGTGGGGAGTTTTCCTCTGACCTCCTGAGAGCCTTCTGTCGTTCTGAGGGCATCCGCCAGACGTTCACGCTTCCGGCCTCTCCACAGCAAAATGGGATTGCTGAGCGCCGCATTGGCATGGTCATGGACGTCGCGCATACGTCCATGATCCATGCGGCTGCTCCCCATTTTCTGTGGCCGTTCGCGGTTCAGTACGCTGCGCATCAGATCAACCTTCAGCCTCGTGTCTCCTTGCCGGAGACCACACCTACTCTGCGGTGGACGGGGAAGGTTGGCGATGCGTCCGCGTTCCGTGTCTGGGGATCTCGAGCTTTTGTCCGCGATACTACAGTGGACAAGCTGTCCTCCCGTGCCGTTCCCTGTGTCTTCCTTGGCTTCCCTCCTGACGCACCCGGGTGGCAGTTCTACCACCCCACCTCGCGTCGTGTTCTGTCCTCTCAGGACGTCACGTTTGACGAGTCGGTGTTGTACTACCGTCTTTTTCCCTACCGCACTGCCTCTCCCCCCCCCCCCCCCGCCGCTCTTCCTCGCACCAGGTACTCCCCCGGTAGACCCCCTCCCCCCCCAGGGTCCTGCCCCCTCAGGTGTGTCCCAGGTAGACCCTGCCGAGCCAGTCGAGGTAGCTGTCGACTCAGGTGCTGCTAGGGGTGCTGAGCCTGCGGGTGCTGAGACTGGGGGTGCTGAGTCTGGGGGTGCTGAGCCTGGGGGTGCTGAGCCTGGGCGTGTGGAGCCTGAGGGTGCTGTGTCTGGAGGTGCTGAGCCTGCGCGTGCTGCGTCCGGAGGTGCTCTCGGTGTCCCGCCGCGGCGGGAACCTCTCTCTCCACAGCAACTTCGTGAATGGTACTCTCGGCGCTGTCGGGGTACTGCTGGAGCTACTGGAGGTCCTGCTGGGGCTTGTGGAGGTGCTGCTGGAGCTTCTGGAGGTGCTGCTAGAGCTTCTGGAGGTGCTGCTGGAGCTTCTGGAGGTGCTGCTGGAGCTTCTGGAGGTGCTGCTGGTGCTGGTGCTGCTGGAGGTGCTAATGGTGCTGGGGGTGCTGCTGGTGCTTCTGGTGGTGCTGCTGGAGCTGGAGGTGCTGCTGGTGCTGGAGGTGCTGCTGGTGCTGGAGGTGCTGCTGGAGGTGCTGCTGGTGCTGGAGGTGCTGCTGGTGCTGGAGCTGCTGGAGGTGCTGCTGGGACTGGAGACCCTAGGGCTGAGGGTACCGGTTCTGTCTCTGCTGTTTCTAGAGGCGCTGCGCGGCCGCGGCCGTACTACGTTCCGCTTCTTCGGCAGGTTCTTGGCTCCTCGCCTTCTCCTGGTCCTCCTCCTCCTTCCCTGAGTCCACCACCTATCCCGTCTCAGTCGCACTTACAGCCGGCCTCTCCGCTGCCTGGTCCTTCTCCTTACTCTGGACCGACTAGAGGTCTTACGGAGCGTCGTGAGCCTGAGTCGCGTCCTGTGTCGCCTGTGTCTCGTTCTACGTCGCTTGTCCATTCTGTTCGCACTAGTCGTGTTTCGCGTCCGCGTCCTCCTCCTTTCCCTGGCACTCACTCTATGACTCTGCGTCCTTCCACTGCTCCACAGCGTGTCCCTCTGCCCTCTCCTCCTGCGTCCTCTCTTCCTGCCGGTCCGGACCCTGCGTCTGACTCCCTCCGTGCTGCTTGTCCAGCTGTCACGCGCTTTCTGGCCACTGCTGTCACTGACCCTTTGTTTGAGTCCACTGCTGCGTCTGCTCTCGTTGCTGAGCTTGTTGACTTTGCTGCTACCTGTCGCCTAGACTTCGCCACTTGCCTTGTTGCTGAGTTTGCGTCTGTGTCTGTCTGTCCTCCGTCCGTCGAGGGTGAGTGTGCTCTTGGCACGGACGTTCTTGAGGACAGACAGGAGGAGTTTGAGTGCTTTGCTGCTTCTGTACCTCATCTCGTGTCCATGCTGCTTGCCCCTGAGGGAGACCCGGATGCACCAGACATCGCGACCCCGCGCTCTTACGCAGAGGCGATAGAGGGTCCCTACTCCTCTCAGTGGCAGGCAGCCATGGACGCCGAGATGGCTTCCTGGAAGTCCACAGGCACTTACGTCGACGAGGTTCCCCCGCCTGGGGCGAACATCGTCAGTGGCATGTGGATCTTCAGGGTGAAGCGGCCGCCGGGTTCTCCGCCTGTCTTCAAGGCGCGTTACGTTGCTCGTGGCTTCAGTCAGCGACAGGGAGTTGACTTATTTCAGACCTTCTCCCCTACCCCGAAGATGACCACTCTTCGGGTACTGCTGCACGTTGCTGCTCAGCGTGACTACGAGCTCCACTCGCTTGAGTTCAGCACAGCCTTCCTACAGGGCAGCCTCCACGAGGAGATCTTGCTGCGCCGCCCACCTGGCTTCACTGGGTCGTTTCCTGCTGGTACCCAGTGGAGCCTCCGGCGGCCAGTCTACGGTCTCCGCCAGGCACCCCGTGAGTGGCACGACACACCCAGGACGACTCTTGCTTCTCTTGGTTTTGCTCCTTCCACTTCTGACCCTTCTCTGTTTCTACGCACTGACACTACTCTGCCGCCGTTCTACGTTCTCGTGTACGTAGACGACCTTGTCTTTGCTACTGCTGACACTGAGGCACTCGCCCACGTGAAGTCCGAGCTGCAGAAGAGACACACGTGCACAGACCTGGGTGAGCTGACAAGCTATCTTGGCTTTCGGATCACCCGGGACAGAGCACAGCGCACCATTACCTTGACTCAGTCACACATGGTGCAGCAGGTCCTTCAGCGCTTCGGCTTCACGTACTCCTCGCCACAGTCCACTCCTCTGCCTACCGGTCACTCGCTCTCAGCTCCACCTTCGGACGAGTCCGTAGAGCCGAGTGGCCCGTATCCAGCGCTTGTGGGCTACCTCATGTACATGATGACTTGCACACGACCTGACCTCGCATACCCTCTCAGCCTTCTGGCTCGCTACGTGGCTCCCGGCAGGCACCGAAAGGTGCACTGGGATGCTGCGAAGAGGGTGTTGCGATACTTGTGCAGTACATCGGGCATGGGGCTCGTGCTTGGAGGACGGGCTCGAGTTGTCCTCACTGGTCACGCTGACGCCTCCTAGGTTGACGACTTGGCTACGCAGCGGTCGTCATAGGGTTACACCTTCAGTCTTGGCTCCGGTTCTGTCTCTTGGCGGTCTACCCGTTCTTCTTCGGTTCTCAGCTCCAGTTGTGAGGCTGAGATCTACGCTGGGGCCATGGCTGCACAGGAGTTACGCTGGCTCACCTACCTGCTGACCGACTTGGGAGAGGCGCCTCGTTCTCCTCCAGTTCTGTACGTCGACAACAAGGCCATTCTGGCCTTGTGTCAGGAGCACAGATTGGAGCATAGAACGAAGCACATTGCTCTGCGCTACTTCCTTGCTCGAGAGTTACAGCAGCGTGGCCAGCTTCGTCTTGCTTACGTGGCCTCTCAGGCCAACACTGCTGATGTTTTCACCAAGGCACTTCAGCCTTGTGATCATCAGCGTTTCTGTACTGTGTTAGGCCTTGTACCTACTGTGCCTCACTTGCTTTCTTCTTGACTCTGCCTGTATTGTACTCTTTATACATATACCTGCATGCTTACACTTGCTAGGTTGTGTTCACTGTATTGTTTGCTTTCCCATATATAACTCTGTATGTGAACTGGCCTTGTGGCCCCTTGCTTGTGTTCAGACTGCGTAGTGACTTTGTGATCCTCCCTGAGCTTGCTTTGCCTTCCTGACTGGTCTTGTGACCCCTTGTTCTCCCCCACTTTGCCTATGGGGGTGTGTCAAACTTATATATGCTATAGTCTGTTTAGGCTGTAGTGGGGTAGTCCTTAGAGGGTACAACACTTCTGTGTTTGCTACTTGTACCCCACCTCTTTTCTAGTTCATCCATTCCACTCATTATTCTCACACTTTTCTCAGCCCAACAACTTTTAGGTTTGCATATTTGTACCCCATCCTGTTTCTAGTTCACCATTCTGTTGTGTTCCTACTTTGAGATATCCGTCTGTGTTTGTTTCGGGGTAAGGTGCTAAATGCCTCGTGTATGCAATAGGGGTTTGTGATCGTCGGTGAGGCAAGCTTTTCTCGCCTCTTCCGAACCATATCAATCTCCCTTGCAACATTGATGCATTTAGTATTCACCTCAAAACATATGTCTTATGTCTTTCCGTTATGGTTTTTGTGCAAGTTCTTGTATGGTCATTTGTGTACGTGTGTCTTTGAGTGCTTGTCCAATTGTTCCATTCACCGTACTTATCAACGATTTTGGAATAATTGGATTCATTTGTTTTCACATTTCGTGGAACTGATGTAAACAGTGATTTCTTCCAAAACTGATGGGGGAAAATAACTATTCACGTCAGTCAACCGAAAAGAGAAAACGAATGTATAAGGTTGCTACGCAACCCAAAAATATGAAAGAACAGTTTTTCATGCAAATCAGAGAAATTTCTCTGACTTTGTGGGTTCTGCTGGGGTCTTATATTTTTTACCTGGTGATAAGAAGTTAAAGAAGTCAAGGATCTCTGGGCCTTGATCGCGTTCGAGCCTATACTAGTGTTGGCGCATACAATACAGAGTTGGTGGTGGAATCTGCAGAGCAGAGCGGACCCGCATTTGTGGCGATTGGGGTTGACAGCACCAAATCTGAACAAGTCCCAGCAAGCAATGGACATCATCACCTCATCTTCTTTCCAGACGATGTTATTTTTAGAAATGCTCGTAAATGGAGAACAGCCGCGCTGCCAGTCATGAAAATAGAGCGGCAAATGATTTGCCACTTGATGAAGCGACAGACCTGGATAACTCTTGTGGGTGTTGTTCTTTAGCATCTTGTAACGGTCCGTTTTGCAAGCTTCGCAAGCCCTTCACCGGAGAATCTAATAATGAGGATGTGGATCCCGAGGCGCCGGCGAGATGTCGCACGGTGTCGTTCGACGCGTCGCAAGAAACGCATTACGTCATCGTCGTCCACGGCACGTTCGACGCGCCGCCGGACGACGGATCGCGCACGTGGTACCAGCCCGCGGCGCCCGGCGAAATCAACTTCTGCAGCAAGATCGACGCGCGCCTCGCGGAGGGGCCGCTCGGCGGCGGATGCGTGTGGCGCGACCTGCCGGCGGAGCCGCCGGCGCGACTCCGCATTCCGTATCCGTTTCACTGGGATGGCACGAACACGCATGAAGGGCGTATCGACGCCGCGCACAAGGTTGTTACTCAAGCACCCCATAGCAGAATATGGTTATTGGAGTATCTCTCCAGGAAAGAATCGTTTTGCACACTGTTCTAAAACGATACTTCTCAATGCCCTATTAGCTGCACCACGAAGTTAGATTCTCTCCCTAATTCTCCCACCAATTCTCCCCTTGAGAACCTCTTTTACCGTCAATCCACACAGTTGCTATCACTCCTTCCATCTCGTTCCTCCTACCCCCTCTTTCCCCCCATGGCCCATTTCCCCACTCTCCCCGCTACTGCCCCACTCTTCCCCCAATTCACGCCATCCCCATTCGCCTTCTCTTCCCTCCACTTCCCCCCGTCTCCCGACCTCTCGACCCCTCTTACTCCCTCTCGTCCCCCCTCCCCCCCCTCCCCTTCCCGCCCTCTCCTCCCTTTCCCCCCCCCCTCTCCCCCTCTCCCCCTCTCGGCCACAGCTGGCGCGCCTGTTGGACCTGATAACACACAGCGACCCCTCAGCGCGTATCCACGTCATCGCCCACTCCCACGGAGGCAACGTGCTACTTAAAGCCATTGAGCTCGTGAGTGCTGCTCAAAGCCCCTGTGGTTTAAAGGCTGGGTGGGTAAATACCAAATGGTTAAAAAGCTTCACCTTCCTTCGATTTTCCTCTCGTAGCATCACCTTTTCCGTTGCCCTTCTGAATTCCCCTTCCCTCGTTCCTAGTCTCAATTCCTCCTCCTCTCTCCTCTCCCTTTCCCCTCTCTTGTCGACCCTGTCCCCTCTCCCTGCCCCCTGCCCTCCTGCCACACACCACAGTACATGAAGCGCCAGGGAAGCAAGGCCGTGTCAGACCTCCCGCCTGCTGTCCTCCAACGATTCTGGGCAGCGTACAAGAGCAGATACGATTTGATTCGCCACTGGCGGAAGCCGGATGTTTCCAACACCTGCTGGCGCTTCTTCCCCTTCCTTGTTGTCTGGAGGAGGTACACTGCTGCTCACCCTCCCTGCCCTTTCGAGTCCCGCTCCGCCCCTCCCCTCCCTCACCTCTCTCCCCCCCCCTCCCCTTCCCCTCCTCCCTCCCTGCCTCCCCTTCCTCTTATCTTATTTTCTCAACTTTCCCCTTGTGTGCCCCTTCGCCCTTCTCCCATGCCCCACGCCCCCGCGCGTCCATGCAGGCCGCATGGTGCAGTTTTACGAGGCAACGAGGCTGCAGGTGCACAGGGGGAAAAACACACTCTCTCCCCCCGTTCCCTGCCCCTTCTCGCTCCCGATCCCTTTCCCCTTACCCTGCACCCCCTTCACTCCCCGCCCACATGCAGCATGGCGGGGCAGAGGGCAGGGCGGGTGAAGGAGCAGTACCTCTGCGCAAGCTAGCTACCGTTGGCCGGACTCCTTCCCAGTGCCAACAGGGGAAGAACACCCACCAATCTTCGTTGTGCTCTGCACCCCGCTTCTCCCCCCTCATTTTCCCTCTGCCAATTACCCCCCACTTCCTCCCCCCCCTCTCGGGCCGCACGCAGCATGGCGGGGAGGAGGGAGGGGAGCGTGAAGGAGCAGTACCCGTGGGGGCGCTACCGCTGGCTCGACTCGCTGCTCCGCCTGCCCTCGCAGCGCCAGCGCCTCTTCCTCGCGCACCGCCTTGCCACGAGCCCGCTGTCCAACGCGCTGGGGGGGCTGGTGTTCCTGGGTACGCCCTTCTACATGAAGAGCTGGCAGCGCAACGGCATGCTGCTGCTGCTCGCCACCACCACCGTGTCTATGGTGGTGACGTTTGTGGTGATGTGGGGCTACGTGCTGCTGTGGCGCATCGTGGTGCTGGCCATTGCAGGCGAGCTCTCAAGGTATGATGCACACATGCACGTGGTGGTTGGTTGTGCTCGCCACCACCGCCGTGGCGTCCACGGTCATGTGGGGCTACGTGCTGCTGTGGCGGGTGATTGTGCTTGCCTTGCCATTGCAGGCGAGCTTGCACATGGTGGGGGTGCAGGGAGTTTCAACATGCTGGGGTTTGATAGTGAACTCGTAAGGAGCGATTAAGTTGGGTTGGGTTGGGTTAAAACCCTTGCTTATCCCTTCAACCATTTCCTCGCTTCACAACCCTGTCTTTATCCCTTCCACCCTTCTCTCCCCCCTCGCCACCATGCCATGCCCCCCTCGTATGGCACCAGAACCACCACTCCCAGCTACCTGCCCTTCTCCCTGGCCGCGGCTGTTCTCGTCTTCGCCATCGTCAGTGTGGCACTGGAGGTGCGTGTGATACTATAGCAGAGCAATTTTATGGGTGTGTGTTGGGGGTGTGGATACATAGGAGGCGATTCTCCAAAGCATGATTTCTACGCCAGTCCAAGGTGTTCCTTCAGTAAGGGCAATTGTCATTGTATGCCCGCGCTCTTCAATGATGTCATTGTATGCCCGCGCTCTTCAACTGAAAACCACACTAAAGGTACTGCCGGCCTCGAAAGTCTCCTCTTCCTCCCCCTCTCCATCTCCTTCGTCTCCGTCTTCTCTAATCCACTCGCCTCTCCTGCACCGCTCTCCACACCCACACAACCCATTACACTTCACTTTCGCCGCACCCTCTTTCGCCTTCTTTCTTGCTCGCTTCAACCCGTCTCTTCTCCCCTTCTCTCTCTCCCCTCATCCTTCTCTGTCCCCCGCTCATCGCTCGCACCCCCTTACACCAGCTCTGGCGCAGCACTGCCTTTTACAGTGGCAACATCTACCACTCGCCCGGCTTCGATTGGTCGCATGCCATGTCAGCACTCGTCATCCACGCCGGCAAATTAGACGAAGCCAGCCTGGCGCTCTCCACCGAGCCTATCGCCCGAGCCTACATCTTCCCGCAACTAGCCTCCATGCTCAAACTCCCCTTCTGGAAAGCCCTCCCCCGCCGCCCGGTCACGAGAAAATGCTCCGAATGGACACTTTACATCAGCAACACAGCCCGGATTCTCATGTGGAACATAATCTTCATCCTGCCCGCATTGGCGGTAGCACTGCTGTCGCGCGTGCTGGCGCCGGTGATAATCTCCATGGTGCGCAACGTGATCGTGACGGTGAGCTTCGGGCTGTCCCCCAAGGAGCTGAGCTTCGCCAGTGTGTTTGTGGACGAGCGCCTCCACCTGGGGCTCGTTTCGCAGCACATCGAGCACTGGAACGTGCAGGTGCGCTTTCAGTCGACTGGAGTCGAGTGTGTTTGTGGACGAGTGCCTGTACCTGTTTCCTGTACCTGGGGCTGGGGCTGGGGCTGGGATCGCAGCACATTGAACACTGGAATGGGCAGGTGCGCTCACATGGCATCATGTGCTCACATGGCATCATGTGCTCACATGGCATCATGTGCTCACATGGCATCATGTGCTCACATGGCATCATGTGCTCACATGGCATCATGTGCTCACATGGCATCATGCGCTCACATGGCATCATGGGCTCACATGGCATCATGCGCACCACAGCGACATAATTGGAATACATCACTACTGCTGCAGCAGGTGTAGCAATACACCAGAATTGGAATACTTCAAATCGCCTTCTCCCTTCCTCCTTGCTTGTTTAGGGGAATGAAAAAAAAATCCTCTTGCTTGCTCCTGCCTCCCCTTCTCTCCCCTACTCTCCGCGCCTTGTCAGAAACTGCTGGCGCTGGCCAAGACGAGGTCGCTGCAGGGCGAGCTGATGGAGGGCTATGAGGACGACACGTGTGACATGGGGGAGGCGCTATTTGGGGACGGGCTACCTGAGGAGGGGGTGCCTCGAGAGGGGGTGCCTCGAGAGGTCGTAACCGGGGTAGGGTTACCCGTGAAAGGGGTAACTGCGGAGGGGTTAACTGGGAGGGAGGGGAAGGTGGAGGAGGGAAAGGAGCAGGAGGAGGTTGGAGAGAGGGAGGTGAGGGCGAGGAGGCAAGGAGAAGCTGATGAACGAGCGGGTGCAGAGGGTGCAGAGGGTGCAGAGGGTGCAGAGGGTGAAGGGAGTGCGGTGATAGACTCGATACAGACAGGCGCATTAAGACCAGAGCCTCTTGACTCGCGAGCAGGGCCCTCGGGTACCCTTTTGGGGGACGAAGCAGGAGAGGAGGGAGGTGGGCGCAGCGAAACAGGAAGCGCAAGACGAAGCCTCAGCCGCTTCCGAAGGCGCGTGACATTCACCGAGCGGTCTCTGCGACAGGGAGAGAGGCGAGGGGAGGGCGGTGAGGAGTTGGATGAGGAGGGAGGTGTGGAAGGGGTTGACAGCAAGGAAAAGCGAGCAGGAAAAGGGGTCAGCTTCGAGGGAGGTGGCAGTTTGGCATGGAAGGCGGGAGCGGGCGGTTCATCACGAACACTTTCGGGTGGGGCTTCCGTGGAAAGAGAAAATGAAGAGAGCAAAGGGAAGCAGCAGCAGGGAATGGAGGAGAAGGGGATGGGGTCCATGCTTGGCAGTGGCGGCAAGGGGGAGCGGCTGGCATACGAGTTCCTGTGGGACGATGGTGTGTTGGAGGCAGCGGCACGCGAGTCAGAGACGTACACGCTGCTGCGCCCGCAGCTGCACGCCATCACCCACAACCCGCGGCTGTCCGACCAGGAGTGCGTGCGCCAGGTGAGGCAGCAGACAGACAGGTGAGGCGGTAGACAGAAAAGGTGAGGCAGCAGCGCCCATGCATGCTGCTGCGCCCCCAGCTGCACGCCATGGCATAAGTGTGTTCTGGCGCGCGCCCCAGCTGCACGCCATGGCATAAGTGTGTTCTGGCGCGCGGCTGCACGCCATGGCATAAGTGTGTTCTGGCGCGCGCCCCAGCTGCACGTCATGGCATAAGTGTGTTCTGGCGCGCGCCCCAGCTGCACGCCATGGCATAAGTGTGTTCTGGCGCGCGCCCCAGCTGCACGCCATGGCATAAGTGTGTTCTGGCGCGCGCCCCAGCTGCACGCCATGGCATAAGTGTGTTCTGGCGCGCGCCCCAGCTGCACGCCATGGCATAAGTGTGTTCTGGCGCGCGCCCCAGCTGCACGCCATGGCATAAGTGTGTTCTGGCGCGCGCCCCAGCTGCACACCATGGCATAAGTGTGTTCTGGCGCGTGCCCCAGCTGCACGCCATGGCATAAGTGTGTTCTGGCGCGCGCCCCAGCTGCACGCCATGGCATAAGTGTGTTCTGGCGCGCGCCCCAGCTGCACGCCATGGCATAAGTGTGTTCTGGCGCATGAAAGGGCACGAAAAAAATACGAGGCTCAGTCATACACAACCGCTTTCAACAAGCCATTGGTTCCGATGAAGGGTGGGTGGTGTGGTGTGGTGTGGTGTGGTGTGGTGTGGGGAGCTGCCACGCCGTTCATCCTCCTGGGTGACGCCTATCTTTCATAGACTCACTGGCAATCGGGTTTTACATTTCTGGTGTGAACATTCTGTAAGCACTAAGGTCACTCACTCCCCTCTCTCTAGCCTCCATTTTTTCCTCAATGCCTCAAAAGGCGGTTCAAAATTGGTTTGGTTCAAAATTTAGAGCTCAAAGGAGCCCTGTGAGTGATACACCATTCTCCCCTCGCTGACCCCATCCGTGTCTCCTCGTCTTCCCCCCCCTCCTTCCCCTCCCCCCGCGTGCAGGTGAAGCAGCTGTGTGTGATGATCGAGGAGCGCTTTGGCGAGCTCACCGGCCGCTTTGACCTCAACCACGGGGCGTACTTCCGAGATCCGCGCATCATCGGGGCTATGGTGCACTTCCTGGGGCACAGGGAGCTCCCTGATTGGTCCAGGGAGATCGATACGGATGTGTTGCGGGCTGAAGAGAGGATCAGGTTTGGGAGGCTTGGGCAGGGGTGAAGGGGGATACTAGGTAGGTAGGTACTAGGTAACTAATGGTAGAAATCTCTTGGCACGCAGCTCGAGTTGGGTTGGGTTGGATGAGAAGTCAACTGGTTTCGCACCTCTCGTTTGGGTATCTGACACAATGAAAGCTTGGACTGGACGTGAAGCAAATCCTGATTGCATCTACCAGTATCTGTAGACATGCCCAGTATATAAAATTTATAAACCAGTATATTTTCAAATACCGGTACCACCATAAACAAGTCTGGTTGAAAACCAGTGAGCTTGGTACTACCGTAGTACCCTACCTGTCAGGTAGGGCCTCAGAGTCTCAGACTCATCTTAGAGTTGTCTGATTGGTCAGACTTGTCACTTTCCGTTGGCCTGAGGATGCCGAATCATGCGGAGAAAAGAGAGTCAAAAGTGTTGATTAGTTAGGCTGAATGGGAGTGGAGGAGCCGAGCAATTCACCACTTGCTATGCCCTCCTGCCCCTCAACCTGCTGCTTCTGCTCCTTCCCCACTCCCCCGCCATCGGCCCCTCCACCTTCCTCCCTTTTCGCTCCTGCTCCCTACTCCCGCGTTTCAGCCCATCTCCCTGCTTTTCTCCCATCTCCCGATTTTCTCCCTGCTCCCTAGTCTCCATGTGCTCGTGTCCTCTCATCCACGTTTCGCCCATCTCCCCACCTTCCAGCTGCCCCAGCATCCACCTCACTGTGTGACAGCCCATCCTCTTCATCAACTGCCGCCCGTTCCCTGCTGCCTCTGCTTTCCTCCCCTCCCTCCCCTCCCTTCACCTCCACGTCTGCATGTCTTCTCCTGAACTCCCTCCTCTGGTCTGGAAGAGGTCGTGGTCACCAGCGAGCAGTGGAAGAGGAAGGGGACACAGACGAAGGGGATGGGGAGGGAGACGGGAGAAAGGAGAATGGGTGGATGGTAGTGGTGGTGATGGGAAAGATGAGGTAAGGGGGGAAGAGGGGAGAGGGGGTGTTGACAACTGTGTATGAGGGAGAGGAGGATGAGGAGCAGGTGGAGGTGGATACTGCGGTGGAGGAGAGGGAGGAGGACGTCAGTGCATTGTGACTCTTGAGGCATCTCAGAGTTGTATGAGGGGCAGGAGAGGAGCATGAGAGAGCAGAGGCGCGGTGCATTCTGATTCTTGGTGGCTAGCTGTGTTGCATTGCGCAAGTGCACATGCATAAAGTCGCACACATGGACCATCCTCGTGGGCTTCAATGCCTAAAGCCTACATGGAAAATGGGAGCAACGCATACGTTCCAGGCACTTAATAATGGGCGGATGGGAATGATGTGCCCATGAACCGATGAGATGAGCATGAAGTATGAAAGCGCCATGAGCGGAATGATCACCTGGCATCAGCTTGTTCGAGCTTGACGACGAGGTATTGGAGAAGTGGTTTTGAAACCATCGAGCACCAATGAAGTTGACTTACGATGCGCTGAAAGCATCCCGCACTGAGGAAATTGATAAAAGGTCATGAAATCATTGTAAGATGATGAAATTGGCATGAGATAATTGAAAGCACATGTGCTGATAAAAAGCATGAAGTACAGAAGGGATAAAGAGGAGATGCGACTTGCATGAAATGCTGATAAGATTGTTGGCTGATGATTTGATACATAAGATACAGAACTTGGTGTAAAAATGGTATAACCAAAGGAAGCTGCTCACAGCATAAATGATAAAGGACTTGTAGATGGTTAAAAGGAGGGGGAGTAAGGGAGGATGGGAGTGGGGAACAATATGGATAGGTATGAGTTAGTGGGGGGGGGATGGAGGAGGGAACTTTGATCATAAAATGTGCAGAAAAGGCAAGTTTGCACTATCCTATAACGGACCCATTACCATAACGCACATGTTACCATAACGCATATGTTACCATAACGCACCCGCTAGCATAACGCACCCGTTACCATAACGCACATGTTACCATAACGCATCCGTTACCAGCAGTGTTGGCCTGTGAGGCCATGTAAGCAAGGCGATGTCAAACTAACGAACAAGAATGATTGAACTATGAAAGAGTTGGGTACAACTACTAACCCTGATTGGGTTGTACCCCTTATGGGCTACCCCACTATAGCCTACACAACTGTAAGCACTATAACATTCAGACACACCCCCATAGGCAAAGTGGGGGAGAACAAGTGGTCACAAGACCAGTCAAGAAAAGCAAAGCAAGCTCAGGGTGGATCACAAAGTCACCACACAGTCCGAGCACAAGCAAAGGGCCACAAGGCCAGTTCACATGCAGAGTTATATAAAAGAGAACAAACAATACAGTGATCATACCCTAGCAAGTGTAAGCATGTAGGTATATATATAGATCACAGTACAAGCAAAGTCATGCAGTGAGCAAGTGAGGCAAAGTAGGCACAAGGCCTAACACAATAGAGAAGCGTTGATGATCACCAGGCGGAAGTGCCTTGGTGAATATATCAGCAGTGTTGGCCCTAGTGGCCACGTACGCAAGACGAAGCTGGCCACGCTGCTGCAACTCTCGAGCAAGGAAGTATCGCAGAGCGATGTGCTTCGTTCTGTGCTCCAATCTGTGCTCCTGACACAAGGCAATCATGGCCTTGTTGTCTACGTACAGAATTGGAGGCGAACGAGGCTACTCTCGCAAGTCAGTCAGCAGGTAGGTGAGCCAGCGTAGCTCCTGTGCAGCCATGGCCCCTGCGTAGATCTCAGCCTCACAACTGGAGCTGAGAACCGAAGACGAGTGGGTAAACCGCCATAAAACAGAGCCGGAACCGAGGCTGAAGGTGTAACCCTGTGATGACCGCTGCGTAGCTGAGTCGTTAACCCAAGAAGCGTGACCAGTGAGGACAACTGGACCCCGTCCTCCAAGCACAAGCCCCATGCCCGACGTACTGCACAAGAAACACAGTACCCTCTTCGCAGCATCCCAGTGCATTTTTCGGTGCCTGCCGGGAGCAACATAGCGAGCCAGGAGGCTAAGAGGGTACGCGAGGTCAGGTCGTGTGCACGTCATCAGGTACATGAGACAACCCACAAGCTCTGGGTACAGACCACTCGGCTCTACAGACTCGTCCGAAGGTGAAGCTAAGAGCGAGTGGCCGGTAGACAGAGGAGTGGGCTGTGGCGAGGAGAACTGGAAGGCAAAGCGCTGAAGGACCTGGTGCACCATGTGTGACTGAGTCAGTGTGATGGTGCGCCGTGCTGTGTCCCGGGTGATCTGCAAGCCAAGATAGCTGCGCACTTCACCCAGGTCAGTGCAGGTGTGTCTCTTCTGCAGCTCCGACTTCACAAGGGTCAGTGCCTAAGTGTCAGCAGTGGCAAAGATGGGGTCGTCGACATACACGAGGATGTAGAACGGTGGCAGCGACGTGTCGGTGCGTAGAAACAGTGACGAGTCAGCAGTAGAAGGAGTAAACCCCAAAGCCGCAAGTGTAGTGCTCAGTGTGTCATGCCACTCGCGAGGCGCCTTGCGGAGACCGTAGACTGGCCGCCGGAGGCTCCACTGGGTACCTGCAGGAAACGACCCAGTGAAGCCAGGTGGGCAGCACAGCCAGATCTCCTCGTGCAGGCTGCCCTGCAAGAAAGCTGTACTAAAGTCCAGAGAGTGTAACTCGTAGTCACGTTGAGCAGCAACGTGCAGCAACACCCGAACAGTAGTCATCTTCGGGGTGGGGGAGAAGGTCTGGAAGTAGTCGACCCCTTGTCGCTGACCGAAGCCTCGAGAAACGTAACGCGCCTTGAAGGCAGGCGGAGAACTCGGCGGCCGCTTCACCCTGAAAATCCACATGCCATCGACTATGTTCGCCCCAGGTGGGGGAACCTCATCAACGTAAGTGCTTCTGGACTTCCAGGATGCCATCTCTGCATCCATGGCTGTCTGCCACTGAGAGGAGTAGGGACCCGTAATCGCCTCTACGTAGGAGCGTGGGGTCAGGATGTCTGGTGCATCCAGGTCTCCCTCAGGGGCAAGCAGCATGGAAGTGAAACGAGGTACAGCAGCTGCAAGATACTCAAGGTCCTCCTGCCTGTCCTCAAGGACGTCCATGCAATGAGCACACTCACCCCCGACGGACAGAGGACTGGAAGACTCAGACTCAGCAACAAGAGCAGTGACGTAGTCTAGACGACAGGTCGGAGCAAAGTCAACAAGCTCAGCAACGAGGGCAGACGCAGTAGTGGACTCAAAAGAAGGGTCAGTGACAACAGTGGTGAGAAGACGAGAGACAGTGGGACTAGCAGCACGAGTGCGGTCAGACTCAGGGTCAGGGACGGCTGGAAGTGAGGACTCAGGAGGAAGCGGCATAGGAATACGCAGTGGAACAGAGGAAGGACGAAGTGCCATAGCGTGTGTGCCAGGGACAGGAGGAGGACGCGGACGAGGAACCCGACGACCGGTGCGAACAGGGCAAGTAGGACGAGACGCAGGCTCACGACGCTCTGTAAGACCGCCGGTCTGCTCAGTGTAAGGAGAAGGAGCAGGCTGTGGGGAGGCTGCACAGAGGCTCCAGCACCTCCAGCTCCAGGGTCAACAGCTCCAGCACCTCCAGCTCCAGGGTCAACAGCTCCAGCTCCTCCAGCTCCAGCGCCTCCTGCGCCAGTGCCTCCAGCTCCAGCGCCAACAGCTCCAGCTCCTCTAGCCCCAGCAGCTCCAGGCTCCGTAGGGTCTCCAGCCCCAGCTCACCCAACACCACCAGTCCCGGCAGCTCCAGTACCCTTGGTACGAGCACCTCCAGGACCAGCAGCTGCAGCACCTCCGGTACCACCAGCTCCTGCATTAACTCCAGCACCTCCAGCTCCAGTGTCTCCAGCTCTGGCAGCTCCACTCCGAAGGCAAGTGCGCTGAGCAAACCACTCGCGCAGCTGCTGCGGTTAGAGAGGCTCAGGCCGGGGAGACAGTCGTGGCGAAGCACCCGCAGGACCTCCAGAAGAAGCAGTACCCCTTGGCTCAGCACCCCGAGACTCCGCACCCTCAGACTTAGCTCCCCCAGGCTCCACACCCTCAGGCTCAGCACCCCCAGGCTCCACACCTGCAAGCTCAGCACCCCCAGGCTCTGCACCCCTAGGCTCAGAACCCCCGGACCCGGCACCCTCAGACTCAGCACCCCCAGGCCCCGCACCCCCAGACGCAGCACCCCCGGACGCAGCACCTCGAGCAGCACCTGAGCCGACAGCTACCTCAACAGGCGCAGTACCAGGGAGAGGGTCTACCTGAGACACACCTGAGGGAGCAGGACCCTGTGGGGGGAGGGGGTCTACCGGAGGGGGAATTGGAGCAAAGAAGAGCAGCGGAGGTGGGGGAGGGGCAGAGCGGTAGGGGAAGAGAAGGTAAAAGGGAACCGACTCGTCAAACGTGATGTCTGGAGAGGGGAAGACACGGCGCAAGGTGGGGTGGTAAAACTGCTAGCCAGGCGTGTCAGGGGAAAAGCCAAGGAAGACACAGGGAATAGCACGGGCGGAGAGCTTGTCCGCGGACGTATCGCGAACAAAGGCACGAGAGCCCCAGACCCGGAACACCGACGCATCGCCAACCTCCCTCATCCAACACAATGTCGGTGAGGTCTCCGGCAAGGAGACACGAGGCCAGAGGTTGAGCTGGTGCACAGCGTACCGGACCGCAAACGGCCACAAAAAATGGGGAGCACCCGCATTGATCATGGAGGTACGAGCGACCTCCATGACTAAGCCAATGCGGTGCTCAGCAATCCCATTTTTCTGAGGGGAGTCCGGAAGCGTGAACGACTAGAGAATGCCCTCCCCATGACAAAAGTCCCGCAAGAGGTCGGAGGAGAACTCACCACCTCTGTCAGAGTGGCGTAACCGCTCGCGGAGCTGGAGACGGACTGCGCGAATCCAAGGGATCAAGACATCAACGACCTGACCCTTGGTGCACAAGGGGAAGACCGTGGTGTACCGCTTGTAGTCGTCAACAACTAGCAGAAAGTAGCGCTCGCGGCCCTGTCCACTGACGCGAGCTGGGCCCCACACACCCATGTGGAGAGTCTGCAGGGGAGCAGTCGTCGGGGGAAACGAGGAGGAGTGAGGAGCGGCACGCTACCGCCCCTCGACGCAAGGAAGGTAGGGCGGGGCAAGCGAGACCTGGGATGACCAGAGACAAGGAGACGGGAGTGCATGCCACGAAGGCGTGGCAGGGAGGAGTGACCCACGCGGTGGTGCCACAGAAGAGTCTGGTGCGACAGGAGGCGACAAGAGCAAGGGGGTGCTACCTGACCTGACGCGGACACCTGGGCAGACACAGCTACCTGAGGAGGCTCGGTAGCCAGTGTGTACAGACTCGACCCTGGCCGACGAGTGAACGTGGCCAGGTGACGGCCCGTACATGTACACGTGCAGATCGACACACGCTGACCCCATGGAGTGGTGGTAGTGACCATCGCGTCCTGGAGGGTAGCGGTTTTCACCAAGTTCGTAGAGAACGAGGGGAGGTGAAGGCCTGACAGTGAGCCGGACAAAACCGTCGGACACGGGAGGACAGTGGAGGAACGGGCAAGGACTGGGCCCCTGGAGGGGTCAGCCAGTCTGACCGGTATAGGTGCAGAGAGAGGAGTGAGGGTGGTGCTGTCGCGAAAGAAACAGCGTGAGGTACCTGAGTCAAGTGTGAAGGTGTGCAAGGCCTCAGCAGGCGCAGTCCCAGGGAGAGAAGACTCACTAGCACCTAGAGCAGCAGCCTCTATACCTGGGTCAGGCGGCACACACAGGTAACAGTCACCCTCAGCACTAACAGACAAAGCATACATAGCAGCAAGGATAACATCATAGTCTAGGTCAAAGATAGCAACTCCAGACTTAAGCAGCTCTGCCCAGCGGGGACGCTCAGGCTCGTCACCAAACTCTGCGCGCCAAGCGTCGTCGAGGCGGGAGAAGCAGCGGTGCTGAAGGTGAGGCTTCCCGCATGTCTGACCAGCACGGTCACCCGTGCAAATGACATACGGGCAGCTACCACTACCCCCAGACGCCCCATGCTGAGCAAACCACTCACCAAGCTGGTGAGGCGACGGGGTCTCACTCCGTCGCTGCTGCTGCTGCCGCTGGCCACCTCCCGAACCTCCACGCTGAGAATCTCTAGCCCTATCGCCACCACTCCCACTGCCGCCACTACCGCCACCCCCACTGCTGCCACCGCCGACTCCACCAAAGCCCCCACTCCCGCCACCACTCCCACTACTGCCACCGCCTCCACCACCTCCACCGCTGCCCCGACCACCACTCCAACTGCCACCACCACCACCCCTGCCACCCTTGCCCTTGCTGCTGCGTTACTTCGCACTAGCAGAAGCAGCCCCGTCGTCCTCAGCACGAGGGACGTCAACAGCAGCAGCAGAGACGTAGGAGGGGGCAACGGGGGAGGGGGAGCACCCCTCAAAGAAGGGCGTGCGCGGAGTGCCACGAGCAGCACCTACAGTGACTACACTAGTCTCAGCTGCAAGGAGGTGCTGCTCGAAGAGGTTAACAGTGAGGACTGTGGGGTCAAGGGAGAGAAAGTGGTCCCTGACAGAGCGAAGAGAGTCAGGGAGGCGGGTGACTATAAAGTAGAGAGTGATGAACATCGGGGGCTGGTTCCTGTCAAGGAACTCAGCGGGGGCGGCTGCGCGGTAGCGAGCGTCGCTAGTGCGAAGGTGGGAAACCAGGTCCTCTACCGTGGCATAGGCGGACAGCTTGGGAAACAGGTAGGGCAGTAGAAGACGGCCTAGAGAAGCAGTGGCACGCGAGGAGTAACGGGCGACTAGAGCGTCGTACAGTGCCTGTGCTGTCCTGTGCTGTCCGAAGTGAGCGGATTCGGCTAACGGCAGATGGTTGCGAATGGCCAAGCGAGCAGCAGCGTCACGAGTAAGCCACTGTGAGCAAGTCGCACTGTCAGCTGTGGAGGGAGGGGCGGGAGAAGCACCAGACTTGTGGTCAAACAGTGAAACGTTGTCCCTAGAATCACTCAGTAGGTACAGCTGCAGGTCGTCGAGCCACGTGTCAAACTGGATCAGGCGGCCCTCATGATCGAACGCCAGAACGCGGAGAGAGGCCATTGCTGCGCAGCACGCAGGGCAGGAACAAGCCGGCAGCGCAGGGAACAGGGCAGGCAGTAGAGAGGGGCGGCAAGCAGTCTGCAAGAGAGGCGGCTCGAGGGCCTAGGGGTGGCTAGCTGGGCAGCAGGGGCGGCTAGGGGGCCACCAGGGGCGGCGCGCGAGGCTGCAAGGGCGGCTCGCGGGCTGCAGGGGCGAAGGAGCGGGCCGCAAGCGGCGGCGCGCGGGGCATGGGGTCAACGAGCTGACCGGGGCCTAGGGGCGATGGGCGACGGGCCGGGGCCTAGGGGGGCGACAGGCGACGGGCCTAGGTTAGGGGCGACGGGCCGAGGCCGAGGGGGGCGACGGGCGACGGGCCTAGGGGCTAGGGGCGACGGGCCGGGGCGACAGGCCTAGTGGCGACGGGCCGGGGCGACGGGCTTAGGGGCGACGGGCCTAGGGGCAACGGGCCGGGGCGACGGGCGTAGGGGCGACGGGCCTAGGGGCGATGGGCCGAGGCTAGGGGCGACGGGCCTACAGTCGACGGGCCGGGGCGACGGGCGACGGGCCGGGGCGATGGGCCTAGGCGACGGGCGTAGGGGCGACGGGCCGTGGCGACGGGCCTAGGGGCGACGGGCCAGGGCGACGTGCTGGGGCTAGGGGCGACAGGCCTACGGTCGACGGGCCGGGGCGACGGGCGTCACGCCGGGGTATTGGGGCGACGGGCGACGGGGCCGGGGCCTAGGGGCGTCGGGCGACAGGCCGGGCCGGGGCTAGGGGCAACGGGCGCGGGCCAGGGCTAGGGGCGACGGGCGCGGGCCTAGGGGCGAATAGCAACGGGCCGGGGCCTAGGGTCGAGAGGAGGGCCGCACGAGGGCGGCGCGCGAGGCAGTAGGTGCGGCACGAGGGCCGCTAGGGGCTGCTAGTGGGGCAGCGCTGTGGTGGGCCCAAGTAAAAAAAAAACCGGTCCTAGCGAAGGACCTGCTCTGAAACCATGTCAAACTAACGTACGAGAAAGAATGAATTATGAAAGAGTTGGGTACAAGTACTAACCCTAATTGGGTTGTACCCCTTATGGGCTACCCCACTATAGCCTGCACAACTGTAAGCACAATAACATTCTGACAAGCGAAGCTGACCACGCGGCTGTAACTCTCGTGCGAAAAAAGAAAGAGCAATGTGCTTCGTTCTGTGCTCCAGTCTCTGCTCCCGACACAAGGCAATCATGGTTATTGTCGACGTACAGGACCGCGGGAGAACGAGGCCGCTCACCCAAGTCGGTCAGCAGGTAGGTCAGCCATCGTAAAACCTGTGCAGCCATAGCCCTGGCGTAGATCTCGCACTCGCAGCTAGAACCGAGCACAGAAGACGAAAGAGTGGACCTCCACGAGACAGAACCGGAGCCAAGACTTAAATAGTAACCTTGTGACGACCGCTGAGTCGCCTGATCGTCGACCCAAGAAGCGTCGGAGTGTCCTGTGAGTACAACTGAGCCCCGTCCTCCAAGCATAAGCCCCCTGCCTCACGTACTCCACAAGTAACGCAGCACCCTCTTAGCAGGAAGCCAGTGCTCAAGTCGGTGTCTCCCGGGCGCAACGTAGCGCGCCAGGATGCTGAGAGGGTACGCGAGGTCAGGTCGAGTGCAAGTCATCAGGTATATGAGGCAGCCTACAAGCTTTGGATACTGACCACTCCACTCTACGGACTCGTCCGAAGGTGGAGCTGAGAGTGAGTGGTCTGTAGGCAGAGGAGTCGACTGTGGCGAGGAGAACTGGAAGCTGAAGCGCTAAAGGACCTGCTGGACCATGTGTGACTAAGTCACAATGATGGTGCGCCGTGCTCTGTCCCGGGTGATCTCCAAGCCAAGATAGCTGCCCAGCTCACCTAGGTGAGTGCAGGTGTGTCTCTTTTGCAGCTCCGTCTTCACAAGGGTCATTGCCTCAGTGTCGACAGTAGCAAAGACCAAGTCATCGATGTACACGAGGATGCAGAACGGCGGCAGTGAAGGGTCGGCGCGCAGAAAAAACGACGGGTCAGCAGGGAATGGAGCGAACCCAAGAGCCGCATTGTCATCCTCAGTGTGTCATACCACTCACGGGGCGCCTGGCGGAGACCGTAGACTGGCCGCCGGAGGCTCCACTGGGTACCCTCAGGAAACGACCCAGTGAAGCCAGGTGGGCGGCGCAGCCAGATCTCCTCGTGAAGGCTGCCCTGCAGGAAAGCTGTGGAGAAGTCGAGAGAGTGAAGCTCGTAGTCACGCAGTGCTGCAATGAGGAGTAACACATGAAGTGTTGGTGCATCCGTACAGTTTGCTTTCGGCTTGTTGTCCGTGTGCGTGCATGCGTGTGTGCATGGAATGGTATGAGGGCATGAGATAATATATATTTCATGCTTACAATAGTGTGTGAATGATGAGGCATGATTTTGAATGTGTGTGTCGAGTCAATAGCGAGTTATCGCTAGTCGCGTGTCACGTCGTCGTTTGCGTGTCGTGTGCGGTTTTCTATTTTGTCGTGTGTGGAACGTTCGGCGTGTCGCATGTGTGCGCAACAGACTTCCAAGAACTCAAGGAAGAATTTATCTTGAAGAACCAGAGCCTTGGTTTCAAGATTCAAGTGATTTCGAAACTCTCCGAAAGGGTAAACTTCAAGATAGTTAGAATAGTTACATTACAATGTGTAGTGTAACATTTCTCTTGGTGTAGGCCTTTGTGCAGGGTATTTTTGAGACCCTTCATGGTTGGGGACAGTGTGGCACTGTTCCACATCACTGGCTCTTGGGGTTTGTAAAGGCTGGGAGTAATTCCCAACTCGTAACTCTTCCTAATTTGTGTTCTAAGTCTAAAGTGGCTGCCATAGTGCCGTTCGTTCAAACCAACGTTGCGTCATCAATACTGATGAAATTGTGCGATATAAATTGCTAATTGTAGGCGATATCAAGACGCTCTAGATCCAATTTATAGCAAGTCATTTTAAGCTGTGAACAGAACGCTATCAACGTTTGAAGCCGCTGTGCAGAAATCGGACGGTGCACTCTATCTTTCATTTTAGGCACATTCAAGCCTATTGTGACTATAACAAGTGGTATCAGAGCCCCTTGAAGCAGTTTCGACAATGGCATGACCTGACAAAAGGGGTGGCAGGACCTGACGAAAGGGGTGGCAGAGGTGCTGGTGGCAGTGGAGAAGCCCAAGCTCAAGGCCAACCCCGTGATTCAATTATGGCGCCCGTGCAACCAAGTATTGGCCCACCTAGGGATGAACCTAGGGTGTTTGGTCTTGACAAGTTCAATGGCGACAACTTCCCTAAATGGCCCTTCCGAATGGAGGACGTATTTGACCACTATGGCCTGCTGGAGATGATGGAAGGAACGGAGAAGCACCCCGAGAACGACCCGGAGAAGAGCCCGTGGGTGCGAAAGAGCGCACAAGGCTATCTCCTACTTGGGCAAGCGCTGGGGAGCAGCCAGATCCGTCACATCAAGCCATTCCAGCGTGAACCAAAGAAGGGACCAAAGGCATGGGCTGCTGTCAAGGGTGTACACGCTCCTGCAACAGCGACGGTAGCGGTGGTGTTGGAACGGCAAATGGCGGCACTACGAATTGAAGAAGACGAAGAGGTTGAAGAAGGGGTGCAGCAATTCTTCGACCTGTTGACGCGGCTTGAGGGAGCTGATTTCAACTATAGTGAGCTGCAAAAGAAGACCAAGTTGCTGGCCTTACTCCAAGAGTCATGGTCCTCGCTCATCATCAACCTCAATCGTGACTTGCCCCGCCTCTCGCTTGAAGACTCGAAGCGAGAAATCCTTCAAGAGGATTTCCGCCACCGTGAGTTGGCGGGTTCGGATGGCACCGAGGCAGCAAGCATCGGCCGGGGATATGGTCGTGGAAGGTGCAGAGGACGAGGAGGAGGAAGTTTTGGAGGCAGCAACTACAATGGAGGCCGCGGAAGTGGCAGCTATGGCAATGTCAACAAGAACTACGGACGCGGTCGCTGACGGTTCGACGGCGAGTGTCATTTTTGCCACAAGAGTGGACACATGTGGCGCGATTGCTACAAACTCCCTGATGGATGGACTCCTGCTCAAGGCCAAGAGGGCAGAGGAGCAGGGGGAGGGAGAGGAAGAGGCCGTGGAGGCCGTGGCGGTCGCGGAGGTGGTGCTGCAAATATGAAGAATGGTGACAACAAGAGCGAGTCGAGGGACAATCGCTTTTTGGGTCAATTCTTCTTCGTGTCGACGCAAGCACCAGCTGCACCAGTGAATTCTTCTTCGTGTTTACGCAAGCACCGGCTGGTCCAGAGAAGGATGAAGGCTTTGAGGGGCCAGCAGCTGTGGGGAAGGTCACCCTACACTCCCTGGACTATTGGGTGATCGATAGCGGCGCTACCTATAGCATGACACCTCGTGCGGACATGCTCACCGAACTTGAACTGTCACTAGTGAAGCATGTCACGTCGGCTTTGGGGCAGCAAGCAGAGGTGAAAGGCATGGGCAAGACCATGTTCAAGGGTGCTGATGGGAAGATGGTGGGCCTCAAGAACGTGCTTTGGGTGCCCAACCTTGCTGCGAACCAGATTTCCGTGCGGCGGTTGCAAAAGGCCGGCATGGACACGAGCTTGAAGGGAGCCAAGACCTAAACCGCAAGGATTGGCGAGCGGGTTCTTTGGGATCTTCATGAGGAAAGGGATGTCTACAACGAGATGTGGCAGATCCTTGTGGTCCCTATGCCTAAATAGAGGCAAGTGGCAGCAAGCGTCAGCACCAAGGGTGAAGCGGTTGGTAGCGGCTACGGCGCGAACGATGGCGCCAAGGTGAAAGAGTCCAACAAGTGCAAACCTGGAGGGACCAGCAAGCAGTGTGAGCTTGAGGAGAGTGGTGCAGCAGCCAAGGAGCAGCACAAGGGTGAGGAGAACCCCAAGGCAGCAGCGGAGGAGTACGGAGAGAGCATGTGGGGCACTATTGCGAGTGCGGCATTCTCCAATCCGACTTCGGCTACGGGGGAGTTTGATTGGCTCACCTTGCATCGGCGAATGGGGCATGTGGCCCTGGTGAGTAGGTGAGTGCAAGTTCATGGAAAACATCATGTACAAGGATTGGAAGACGGAGAATGAGGCGAAGATAGGCAAGCGGTTTAGGGAGGTGAAGAGTTCCGGCTTGGAGCATGTGGAGCTGCCCTTGGAGCTGAGAAGCGGTAGCACCATCACAAGGCAATCTCCTCTTGTGAATGGGGGAGAGGAGGCCAGGAATGCAGAGGAAGAAGAGGAGGAGGTGCAGCAAGTGAGCGAGCATGCCTCGACAGTTCCTTCTCGCACTACGAGTGCTCCACGGATCCAAGTCACCCCGCAGCAACTCCAAGGCCTTCATGTCCCTGCAGCAGAGGAGGAAGGAAGGGGCAAAAGGAGAATCCAAGCCCCGGATAGGCTGACCTATGATGCGCTGGGAAATCCAGCCAAGTCAGCCTTGGCCGGAGCGGCACTTATGGTTGGAGATGACGAGGAGAGTGACTACAAGGAGTGTGCCTTCGCGTTCTTCTCTCCAGTGGAGATGCCAAGGGAACCAGCAACTCTCAAGGAGGCCTTGGAGAGTAGTGATGCTGAGGAGTGGAAGAAGACAATGGAGAGTGAGCTGAAGAGCATTGAGGAGAACGGCACATGGGAATTGGTGGAGCTACCAGAGGGGCGTAAGGCGATTACGTCCAAGTGGCTCTTCAAGATTAAGTCCGACGCCGACAGCAAAATCGAGCGCTACAAGTCTAGGCTTTTGGCCAAGGGGTACCAGCAGAAGGAGAAGGTGGACTATAAGGAGTTGTTTGCTCCTGTGGTGAAGTCGACGACGCTGCGAACCCTACTCGCAGGAGCTACCATCAAAGGATGGGTGGTGAAACAAATGGATGTGACAACGGCATTCCTCAACGGTGTCCTAGATGAGGAGATCTTCATGGCACAGCCAGAGGGGTTTGATGATGGTAGTGGCAGAGTGTGAAAGCTGAAGAAGGCGCTCTATGGGCTCAAGCAATCCCCTATGCAGTGGTACTTGAAGCTGCGTGAAGTCTTAGAGGAGATCGGGTTCACTCCCTCATCTGCCGATCATTCCTTGTTCATGCTTGGCGAGGGGGAGCAGAAGAGTTTCATGGTGATTTATGTGGATGACATCCTCATTTGTTCACTCTCCTCTGACCTTGTGAAGGAGGTGATGCTGAAGCTTTAAGGCAAGTACAAGTGCAAGGCCCTTGGTGACGTGAGCTTCTACCTCGGGCTCCACATCGAACGAGATGTGGAGAAGCGGTGCTCCTGTGCAGCCATGGCCCCTGCGTAGATCTCAACCTCACAACTGGAACTGAGAACCGAAGACGAGCGGGTAGACCGCCAAGAAACAGAGCCGGAACCAAGGCTGAAGGTGTAACCCTCTGACGACCGCTGTGTAGCCAAGTCGTCAACCCAAGAAGCGTGTGCGTGACCAGTGAGGAAAACTGGACCCCGTCCTCCAAGCACGAGCCCCATGCCCAATGTACTGCACAAGTAACGCAGTACCCTCTTCGCAGCATCCCAGTGCACCTTTCGGTGTCTATCGGGAGCCACGTAGCGAGCCAGGAGGCTGAGAGGGTACGCGAGATCAGGTCGTGTGCACGTCATCAGGTACATGAGGCAACCCACAAGCTCTGGGTACGGACCACTCGTCTCTACGGACTTGTCCAAAGGTGGAGCTGAGAGCGAGTGGCCGGTAGACAGAGGAGTGGGCTGTGACGAGGAGAACTGGAAGCCGAAGCACTGAAGGACCTGGTGCACCATGTGTGACTGAGTCAGGGTGATGGTGCGCCGTGCTCTATCCCGGGTGATATGTAAGCCAAGATAGCTGCGCAGTTCACCCAGGTCAGTGTAGGTTTGTCTCTTCTGCAACTCCGACTTCACAAGGGTCAGTGCCTCAGTGTCAGCAATGGCAAAGACCAGGTCGTCGACGTACACGAGGACATAGAATTGCGGCAGCGAAGTGTCGGTGCGTAGAAACAGCGACAGGTCAGCAGTGGAAGGATGGACATCATGGCCTGCTGATTCGACATTCTTCCCTCAGGGGTGGTATGGAGTGGGCGGGGAGGCTCCTGACGGGAGATTTGCGTGGGAGGGTTCAGCCACGTGGCCGGTGCCGCCCACTATCGGTGTGCTAGTGAGGTCAGGGCAACATCAACTGATCAACTACTACCCCGAGTGCTTCGACAGAGACTGTTTTTTTTATTTTTGGTATTTGAAAGTGTATTATAAAACGCAAAAATAATGCCGGTCGTAACCGACAAGGACATCATGCAGCAGGCCATGGTGGAGTTTGTCGTGGCGACCGACGAGGCCTTCACCGTCGTTAAACACTCCACGATAAGTCAGCTTCCCATGCCTTCTCACACTGTCGTCTATGACCAAATCCGAATGCTATTGGGGTCACTATGTTCTGACTGTTCCATTGTGATCAAACTGCTGCTGCTGCTTCTGATCATGACGCTGCTGCTGCTACTCGTGCTGTAGCTGGTTGCCATACCGACACAGCACCTGCGGGCCCGCGCTCCAGCCAAGAGCCCTCATCCCCAGTAAAGCCGCCCAACCCATGTCTCCACCGAGTATGTGTGTATTTGTGTATTCTACCTTTTCTTCCACCCCACTGTGTAGAGTTCCAGCGACTTATGATCGCCGCCAACCCCGCATGTGCGGAGGATAGAGTCATCCCTAGCTGCACCACCCTAGCCCGCCAGGTCATTTGCTTGGCAGATCTGGATCGGAACAAGCTCAAGCAGGAGCTGGTTGCTGAGGGGTCTGGGGCTATCGCTCTGACCCATGATATATGGACCGGTGAGCACCACCGGTCCTACATGGCAGTAATGGGTCATTCCATCACGGCCAATTTTGAGCTGCGGCAGGTAACACTGAATTTCGTAGCACTTTCAGGCAACCATACGAGTCGAAAAATTACTGAGGTGTTGGAGGATGTGGTGAAGGAGTGGGGCATGGAGAACCGTCGGACAACGCCTCGTCCAACGTCGCCGCGATGGAGTCCCTTTTTCGCGGTGGGCTGAGCGACCGACATGCTCCCTTGCTCTTTTTAGGGATGCACGTGCGGTAAGATGACTATTGCACCAGCCCACCCAATCATAAACCAGTCCATTCGGCTTGGCTTCACATATGTCATCCACTCCACTGTAATGCAGCATCGTGTCTCTTGTTGTCCCAAATCCATGCACCCCCCTTCTCTTGTGGTGTGTATCTGCCATGCCAGCCCATGCTCCAGATGTCTAGCCCACATCAGCAACCTAGCTGCCTAGCTAGCATTGAAGAGGCTGCTGGACATTAAGGAGCCTCTTGGCCTCCTTCGGGATCTGGCCTCTTTCATTTGGTACTCACCCAAGAGGACTGCGTCCTTCGCGGCAGCCCAGAGGGGGGAGAACGCAAAGGCAAAGTTGTTGCGTCTTCTCCAGGACAACGAAGTGCGCTGGGACCTACCTCATGCTCGAGCGCGCTATCCGTCATAAACACACCATCATCAACTACATTCGGCGAGTCGAGGTGAGCATGAGGGGCATTGATGTCACTCCACCCCACTTCACTGTTTGATAGTGAAGGGTTTAGAATTCAATCAATGCATACAATTTGCATCGTCGTACCCAACTGTCATCAACCTCCATAGTTCAGCCACACACCCACTCCCACAACTCACTCCCCAACAGGGCATGACCGCAAAGGATGCAGCCCGCCTGTAGGACCTCACCATCAACGCTGAGATGTGGCTCGCCTTGAAGGAGATCCGCAACTTCCTCCAGCCCTTCCACGCCGTCACCCTAATGGCGGAGGGTTCCTCATACCCCACCATCTCAAGGGTGGTCCTGCAATTCAATGAACTGCTGGACAACCTTGAGAGGCTCAAAGACCATGTCCCCCCCCTTCCCTCCCCCCCCCCCCCCCCCCCCCCCCCCCCCCCAGAGATCATGAAGGGGTGCATGAGGCCGCTCTGGGGAAGTTGCAGGAGTATTACTCTAACAGCAAGGATGAGCTGTGGGGTGGCCACGTTCCTAGGCCCGAGCTTCAAGATCGGCTACTTCCAGATGGGAAAGGAGGGGTTGGGGGAGGAGGGGAGTTGCTCATAGGCTGCACAAATTCTAGAGTTGGTACGGGCGAAGGTGCGCCCGTACAAGGAGAAGGCGGTGGCGGCTAGGCTGAAGCGGGATGGGACTGGTGGTGGTGGGGCTGGCCGCGGAAGGGAGGAGATGGGATCAGGACGTAACAGCAGCAGTGGCCGACAGGGAGGACTTGGGGGCAGCAGATATGGAAGGGGACCTGGAACCGATGTCTTCAATGGTACCGTGGGGGACAAGCAGAGCTTGGTGGCGTCCCTGGCGGCTTTCCGTAGCCGTCAAGAGCAGGCTATCAAAGATGAGGTGTAGATCTGCATAGACGAGCAGATGGTGCCCTTGGGGGTTTGTCCACTAGCATATTGGTGTCGTCGGAACGACCTAGAGGGGCTACAAGCGATGGCCCTCGATTACCTCGCCATACCCGCGACGTCTGCTGCAAACGAGCGCACGTTTTCGCAGGGCCCCAACCTCATCATGTGGCAGCGGCATAGGCTCGAACCCGAGCACAAGCGAGGCTGCTTTTTTCTCAAGTCGTGGGTCGACTTGCACCCTGGGTGCAAGCTGAGGAAGGCAAAAAAGGAGCTGCTGGAGAAGCCGGAGAAGGATTCCGTGGGCTTGGAGATAGATGATAAGTGAAGTGTGTGGGTGATGGGCTACTAGTGAGCTTGGTTGGATGGTATGGATGGGATGGGGCGGGGAAGGGAGGGGCTGCTGCTGCAGAGGAAGAAGAAGACTTGGTTGGTCGGTGGGAAAGGGTTATATTTGTTGGGGTACTTCAAGATTCTCTTAGAGGGCGGGTACGGTACGGATACACTCTGCATGTTGTTTCACCAAAAGTGCACGATCACCTGGGCGCCAGACCTGGCCAAGCATAATTTATGAGATGCTTAGGTGTCAGATTATCGTCTTACCTTGTAACCTGCATTTATCCTAAAATATTTGGTTAGAGACAAACACCGAAAATTAGTTTGGGTGTACAACTAAGGCTAACCCTGGTTAGGAGTTAGAACTCAACCTTGGCCCAATTATTGGCCCCAAGGTTGAAATGGAAGATTATTGATCCCCCCAACAATGTTGACCCACTTTGGTCAACATTATTGGTCCCTCCAATAATTCCTCAATCGAACTAATTGGTGGGGGCCAATAATGTTGGCTAGGTTCCCAACCAAAGCTAGGTTCCCAACCAAACCCTCCCTCCTAGCACAACTATGTATAGTCTTCATATTCCTAATCAATCCATGTGTTCATCTTCACGTTTTTGTAACATGGTATTTAGAGCCACTACGGCTCACGCCTTTCTCTGATCCTAAGGACCTCACATCACGCTTTGCTACGTCGCCTTTCCTACCTAGTGCACTCTTACGCCGTCACGACCCCCCTCCCTTAGCGCTAAATAACAGAGCCCCTCCCCACTCCCGTTGCGGCCAGTCCCGCCTCTAACCGCCCCCCCCACCCTCCCCCCCCGCACGGCATCCCGCAAATTTCCCATTCTCCCCTCCCCTCTCCTCGCGAACGCGTCAACCGTGGGCGAACGCCACAACCGCGACGACCGTGAGCGATTGCCGTGGAGACGACGAACGCGGCCGGACGCTGCGACTGCGATGACCGCGGGCGACGGCCGCGATCTCGACAACCGCGGGCGGACGGCGTGATCATGACAACCGCAGGCGACCGCCGCGACTTCGACGACGCGACCAAGCGCGGCCGCGGGCGACGCGACCCCTCCTCCTTCTCTCCCCCTCATGGCGGACGACTCTACTCTCATTCAACTCCGAGCTATTGACAAGCTCGAGCTCCTTCATGACACTACTGATGTGAACTGTGCGTCATTCGAGGTTACTCTCCATACCCACCTTGGCTCCGACATCATCTAGGACTACTGTCTTCTTGACATAGTTCTCGAGCACCCTAACGGCCTTCCGCCCGTTCTCCCCCTTCCTCTTGAACCTCCTCCCCCCGACGCCCCTCCTCTCCCAGAGTCTCTTCCCGATCCCCCCCTTGCCCGAGTTCATGATGACAACCCAGATCGATGGGCGGCCAACTTGAACACCTACAACAAGCTTCGCGACACCTACACCATCCAGCGTGTCGTACACCGTGCTGCTGAGAAGGCACACACTGATGCTACTATGCGCATCCTCTCCTATGCACAAGATGAGAAAGACTATGCTGATGAGCTTCGCAAGCTCCACAAGGTTATTGCAGCATGGTGTGTTGCGGGTCGTTGCGCTCTCGCCATCATCTTCTCCTACATCCCCTCCCACCTCAAATGCGAGCTCCGCCCCACCTCCTCCTCTAGCCTCTGGAAAACTCTGTCTTCTTAGGACGATCGACAGGACCTTCGCTCCCACTTTGCTATCTTTTGCAATATTACAAGACACCACCCTTGACTCCTCCCCCACTGCTGCTGCCTTCACTCGCCGCTTAATTGATACTGCCCAGCATCTCAACGATTGCGGCATTGTCATTCATAAATCTCTTCACACTGCACGCATCCTCGACTGCCTTCCACCCACATACGACATCTACCGCATCACCTTCAACTCCCGCTACCGCCATCTTCCTTCTGTGGCTGACACCTTGACTGGCTTCTTGATAGCGAAGCCGATATCCAACGTGACTCTACCATAGTCAATGCTGTCCATACTCTCCTCTTGACTGACACCGTCCCCCCCTCTCCCCCTTTCCCCTCCCCTCCCCTCCTCCCCCCCTCCAAATGGTCCTCCCAGCACCCCCACCCCCTTCCCCCTCTCCCCCAGCCTCCTCATGAGATATCTATGACCCTGCCCTCCCTCCCTCCCCACTGCCCCTCCCCCTCGCTCCCCACCCCTCCCTCTCTGAATCCTCCCCCACCCCCTCTCCCTTCACAACCTCTACCACCTCCTCCCTCTCTACTTCGTCCCCCACCCCCTCCCCTTCCACCATCACGGCCCCTGCTTCCCTCCCCTCCCGTCCTCCTTCGTCACTACCCTCATACCCGCTCAACGGTCCCCATCCTTGGTGCCCCACGGTCCAACCCCCTCTCCCTCCAGTCTCTCACATCCATTCCCCTTCTCTGCCACACTTTCACATCCCCTCTCCCCCGCACCAGCCCCTCATATTCTCACAGCAGCCGCGCTCCTGTCTCCCTGCCTCTCATGGCAATTCAGCGCAGCCGAGCAACATTGCAGCTGACTCCCCGCCCCGACCCACCAAAGCAGCAGTGCAGCTCTGTCCCCACCCCGGCCTCCAGTGCAGCTGTCTTGCAACTCCATCGCCTCCCCTTCCTCCTCTCTCTCCACACCTCTATGAAGACTCTCTCGATGAGCTCCTTTTCCTCCACCTCCTCTCACCCACCATCGCCCCCATCACCTGCACCATGGCTGCCACTCCAGTCCTCCTCTTCTCCGTCACCCCACCATCTACGAACCCACCACCTACAAGAAGGCGATTGCCTGTCTTGACGCACCTCTTTGGATGGAGGCCATGGTCAAGGAGAGTGACACCTTTATCCGCAACCGCTCTTTCCTAGGCGTCCCTCGCCCTGCTAAGACCAACATGGTCAAAGGCAGGTGGCTCTTCCGAGTAAACTACTCCTTGGCGAAGCTCATGTATACAAGGCACGATATGTGGCGAAAGGCTTCACATAGACCTACGGATCAGACTTCTTTGAGACCTACTCACCCACCACCACTCCGCCGGTCGTTCGCGCGTTCCTGGACTTCGTTGGCAGGCGCGGGATGCTCCTTCACTCCATGGACGTCACCACTGCCTTCTTGCAAGGCGATCTCCATGAGCTCATCTTTCTGGAACGTCCCAAAAGCTTCCACACTCCCCCCGACCCTGCCACCATCTTGAAGCTACTACGACCGTCTACGGGCTCAATCATGCACCTTGAGAATGGCACGCCAAGCTCTCAGCCACCCTTCGCGCACTTGGCGTTTGTCCCTCCCATGCTGCCTCCTACCTCTTCTTTCGATTGACCCCATCACCCTTCTACATCCTCATCTACGTAGACGACATGCTGCTGACCCCTGACACAACTGCTTAACTTGAGGAGGTCAAGGATGAGCTGCAGCAACACCTCACCTGCAAATACTTGGGGGAAGTCCGCAATTACCTCGGCGTGGAGATCACCCGTGACCTCACGGCCAAGAGTATCACCCTCTCTTTGTTCTTCTACATTGAGAAGGTTCTTGAGAGGTTTGGTTTATCAAAAGCCAAACCCATCCCCACACCGCTTGCATTCGAGCACCGGCTTTCCCCTCCCACCACTCCCATCACCTCCTCTCATCCCTATGCAAAACCCGTAGGGGCCCTGATGTATGCTATGGTATGCACTCGTCCTGACCTCGCTTACCTGGTCAGTGTTCTGGCGTGGTTCGTTGGCACCGGCAGGCACGATGAGGATCATTGGAAGGCGGCCATGCGTGTTCTACGCTACCTCCAGTGCACACAAGACAACGCCCTCACTCTTGGTGGTATGGACCCACCTGTTCTCACAGGCTTCAGCAAATCGTCTTCGGCAGACGCGCGGCCCAACCATCGCAGATCTCAAGGATACGATTTCTCACTCGGGAGCGGCCTCATCAGCTGGCGCTCCACCCGCTCCTCAGTCGCCCTCTCCTCCTGCAAAGCCGAGCAGTACGCAGTCACGATGGCGGCTCAGGGGGAACTCTGGCTCATCTATCTGCCCACTGACCTTGGTTTACCACAACCCTGTCCCACCCTCTGGTGTAACAACGACAGCACTATGCACCTCATGAAGGAAGCTGTCTTTCATGGATGCTCCAAACACATTGAGCTTCGCCACTACTTCGCTCGGGATCTCGTCCAAGATGGTCACCTCACTGTAGACAAAATACTTATTCGCCAACCTCGACAACCTCTTCACCAAGGCCTCCATCGGTATAATCATTCTGCGCTTCTCCGCCTTCTGGGACTTTCTCCACTCAGTGGTTGGTTCAGGGGTTGTTGCCTTCTCTCTTCAAAGCTTATGGATTTCTCCAGGTAAAGGGGTTGTGTCATATTATCATCTTATGGTACATTGTAACCTGCATTTATCCTAAAAGCTTTGGTTAGAGATAGACACTCAAACTAAGTTTGGGTGTACAACTACTAGTAGGGTTATCCCTAGTTAGGGGTTGGAAGTCAACCTTGGCCCAATTATTTGGCCCCCAAGGTTGGGTTGGGAGATTATTGGTCCCCCCAATGATGTTGACCCGCTTTGGTCAACATTATTGGCCCCCGCAATAATTCCTCAACCCAACTTACTGGAGGGGGCCAATAATGTTGGCTATGTTCCCAACCAAACCCTCCCTCCTAGCACAACTATGTATACCCTTTCTATTCCTAATCAATCCATCGGTTCATCTTCACGTTTTGTCACATTAGGTGTTAGATGCAATAGGGCCTTGGCTGCCATGTTCCTCTAGGACCTCCCTCACCCTGGGCTTCCATGGGTTACACCTAAACCCATACCTGGGGTGTGCAGGGAATCCCTGGGCTTCACTGGGGTACCATGGGCATCCCCGTGGAGGTAACCCTGGGGTTCCCAGGGCTCCCCAGAGCTTCTCTAGACTTCCCTTTAAACCCTGGAGGTTCCAGGCAGTCCCTTTTCTTCCATGTTGATGTTATGGTGAGGCAAAATTTGCAGGCACGGGGTGGAGAGTCGAGCTTTACTTGTGCTCAGACGAGCATGCACCTAAACTCGTCTGAGCATGCCCAAAACCGACGAGTCACGAGAAAATTGCTCGTCAGGTTTTTGCTCGACTCGGGGCAAAACTCGGTAGAGCAAGACCATCGACTGGTCGGTTTTTTCTCAACTCATCAGTTTGACCATGTATGATTGAAAGCACTATTAGCTTATGAGAATGGCATGAGGTTCAAGAGCTCCTAAACGGGTGATGCGATAATGAAAGGGACATGTGAGGGTAGAGAGTGATGAGCTAATAAGGCTCCTATGAGAAACCGAATGATTTATGATGACGAGTTAATAAATTTGCATGAAATGGTGAAAGCATCGCGAGCTAATGAGGCTGGCATGTGATGCAACATCACATGTAGTTTCAAAAAAAAAAAAAAAAAAAAAAAAAAAAAAAAAAAAAAAAAAAAAAAAAAACACACACAAATCACAGCAGCAACAACAACGTCAGCTCATGTGAAATTATTAGGATACTCCTGTCCTGGGGTCCTATGCATTGTTCACATTAGTTCTAGATAGATGAAGGAAGAAGAGGAGGGGTGAGAAGGGAGAAGGTAGTGATATGGTAATATGGAGAGCTCCAAACCCTGAATGCCAAGAGCTAAGACGAAACTAAGAGTAGCATGAAACACAACACGTATCATGAGGTGATGTAAAAAGCAGAAGAGAGATTGGAAGAGTTATGAGCTGATGAGAATGCGAAGAGAAACTGAATGCATGATGACATGACATGAGTTGATGAGACTGCGAAGAGAAACTGAACGCATGATGACATGACATGAGCTGATGAGACTGCGAAGAGAAACTGAACGCATGATGACATGACATGAGCTGATGAGACTTCGAAGAGAAACTGAAGGCATGATGACTTGACATGAGCTAATGAGACTGCTAAGAGAATCTGACATGAGCTGATGAGACTGCGAAGAGAAACCGAATGCATGATGACATGTGCTGATGAGACTGCAAAGAGAACCTAGACGCATGATGATATGAGCTGGTGAATCTGGCAAGAAATGGTGAATGGATTATGAGGCAATGAAATCGGAATAAAACAGTTACCAAGCAAGACATTATTATATGAAAGGAAAATAA
Organism: Closterium sp. Naga37s-1; assembly: GCA_947471745.1. Classification (NCBI taxonomy): domain Eukaryota; kingdom Viridiplantae; phylum Streptophyta; class Zygnematophyceae; order Desmidiales; family Closteriaceae; genus Closterium; species Closterium sp. Naga37s-1. Next base: position 865,736 of record CANJKZ010000195.1, on the reverse strand, counting down.
AAATCCTGGGTTGGTTGAAGCATAACTACAATAGGTGGTGGCTATACGCAGAGACAAGAAGATGGGAATAGATGGGGAAAGAGCGAGCGTAAGTGGAATGCTGGGAACAGATGGGGGAAGAGCGAGCGTAAGTGGAATGCTCAGAACTCCGAACCATGACCTTACTAAGAAGTGTGAACAAATTAAAACAAATTGAAAACGGCTCCTATAAACTTGGGGGAAGGGTTCCCACCACGAATGGAGAGGTGAAGGTGGTGTAGGTGGGTGGAAAGAAACAAGTTGAGCGTGAGGGGGATAACAGTGAGGAAAAGGAGGGGACGCATATGAAGGGAAGGGGTAGAGACGGGGTCAAGTTATGACCCTAAACTCTGAATCGGTTGTCAGATGTATCAAAGCAGCACTGTATAATGCCATAAGAACCACATGGCATGATGCCATGACAAGAAAACATACTATTGTTGATCAAATCAGCATGAGCATTCACCATCAAGTCACTCTCTCTGCCTCACCCATCCACACGAAACACCCCCCAACCATTCCTCCCTTCCATGCACCCCTCACGCAGCACACAGTCACAGTGTATCAACTACAGTAAATATATAAATATCGCAGCATAATGACTTGCTCGCCATGCTGTGAGCAAGCCACCATGATAGTTTCCTGGAATCGAACAGACCAAGCAAGCAGCATTCACGCACTTCCCTCTGCTTCACACCTCCTACAACCAAATCCAACATGTCAGCCATTCCTCCCCCCCATGCACCAACCAGTCACAACACACAAGTACAGAAAGCACAAACATATACCTGTATATATTTAGCAATAATGACTGCACATTCCTAACCAACAGCACAATCTAGAATCATCTAAAACCTTGTACTAAGGGCGTGCTCTTCTCTTCCTCCTCATGCCATGCCTCCCATTCCAGCTCACCTTCGGGGCAGGGAAGAAGGTCTTAAATAAGTCTACTCCCTTACGCTGACTACAGCCTCTCGCCATGTAGCACGCGATCCAGGCGGCCGTTTCACCTTCAAGATCCACATGCCATCGACTACGTTCGTAGTGGGAGGGGGAAATGCGTCCACGTAAGTGCCCGTGGACCTTAAAGACGCCATCTCTTAGACCATGGCTGCTATCCACTAAGAGGCCCACTGTCCCAAAACCGCCTCAGCATAAGTGCAAAGAGTGAGGGTGTCTGGAGTATCAGGGTCTCTTTCAAGGGCTAGCAGCAAGTGTCTGGAGCATCAGGGTCTCCTTCAAGGGCTAGTAGCATGGCACAGAGGTGGGGAGTAGGGGATGGAAGGAACTATAGCTTAAATTGCCTGTCCTCTAGGGCGTCAAAGCCAAGGGCAACAACACCTCCAGCGTAAGAGGACGGGAAGCAGGAGCAGACACCAAATGGGTAGCGTAGTCAAGGCGGAGGGTGGAGGCAAAGTCAGTATCCACGGCGACAAGAACCGAAAAAGATGACGGAAAGGTAGTAGGGTAAGTCGTGATTGAGTTGAGGCTACGAGAGACAAAAGGTCGAGCAGTACGGAATTAGTCAGAAAGAGCCCGTGAAGAAACAGTGAGAGACGACATAGGTAATGGGAGGACAAAAGGAGGCGGGACACGACGAAGAAGAGTATGAAGGAATAGGGAGTGGAGGTCAAAAATAGGAGACAAGGGACGAGCATGAGGGTCACAACGAGTAGTCAAGGAAGAAGTGAGACGAGACAAAGAAGGAGGCAAATGGGGAGACAGTAGTGACCAACGAGGAGAACGAGCCAAAGACACACCCAGAAGAGAAAATGGGGGATTGTACTATGGCGAAGGCGAAGAGTGACCTGGCAAAAGAGGAGGAAGAACAAGGAGTCAAAGGCCACTCACAGGTGGCGACGAACGATGCTGTTGTGGCGGCTGCAGCTGCCGCTGCTGCTACGGCTGCTGCAGCTGCTGCTTCTGCTATTTCTCCCGAAGCTGGAACCTTGTCAGGTAATGAGGGATGACAGGGGCAATTGCCGCAGCTTCGGCACCCTCAGAACCAGCAACGCCAACTCCAGCACCCCCAGAATCAGCGCCCCCAGAACTAGCACCGCCAACACCAGCACCCCCAGAACTAGCACCTCCAGCTCCAGCACCCCCAGCTCTAGCACCAGCAGCACCCTCGATGGCAGCCCCCCAGAAATAGCACCCCCAGGACAGCACCTCATGCATCAGCATCCCCAGAGTCCACTGCGACCTGCCGCGGTAGCACCGAAGGCTGCGGCGGCGAATGGGAGGACGACGTAGGGGATTGTGGTGAAGGAGACGAGTGGGAACGAGGAAGGAGGAGGGGGCGTAACTGGGAGACCTCGTTGGGGCAGCGAGGCTTTGCCTCTATCTAGGCCAGCCCGAGTACCACTCACATACCACCGTGCATTGTCAGGATGAGGACGGCTGTACTCTGTTCTGAATAGGCATATTAGCCACTTTTTTGACTGTTGATGTAATGTACGCTCTATAGTGTAGCCTTACATGTAAAAAAAGCACACATACTAGAAAGAGTAACGATTACCATAAACTCCGCCCAGTTTCTTTGCCAAAATGGGCAGCAATAGGCAGCAACGGGGTGGCAAAGGGTGTCTAAGTGCGGCATATAGTGGCTAAGGGCGGCAAATGGAGGTTAAGGGGCATGTCGAAGAGAAAGGCCCCGCAGTCGCTTGGGCGCATCCGATCTCGCCGTCGACGAGAAGTCATCGACGAAGTGGTCGTCGAGTAGGCTTCTGCTGGTCGACGGAGGTGATGGTCGAGCAAGTCCTGCTTGATGGGATTTGGTCGACACCTTCTACGGAATTCGTCGGTCAACGACAACGGTCGTCGACGAGTCCATCAAGAGGCTCTGCATGACGAACCCGTCGAGAGGCTCTACGCGACGAGTCCATCAAGAAGCTCTGCGTAGACGAGTCCGTCGAGAGGCTCTGCACGACAAGTCCGTCGGCGAGCTTTGCGTGACGGGCTCATCTCGACGAACGTTGTTCGACGAAGTAGCGTCGAACCAGCCGACCAAAGCTGCTCGACTGCGAAGGTCGCAGATGTGCGCGAACTTCACCTCAGGAGGTTTTCACCAAGTCAACCTGCTGAACGGCATCACGTTTTTTACAGTGCATGGCTGACAAAACCGTTGACACGTGTTCTACCTGGCACCTGCGCAATGTGCCTGGCGACACAACCGTCTATCTGCTCCTACTTGGTAGGTGCGCACATGTGCAGAAGCTCACCTGCCCCTGCGGCGCTGCCAGACCGCTGCGGTGCGACACTGGCATAATACTCTGGCGACGCTGGCAGAATAGGCTGGCAACGCTGGCTTAAAGCCCCTACAGCAGCGTTGACTATCCGCTCTTCTGATGCACTGGCAGAGATCGCCCTGCAGAGGGCTTGCTAGGTGTTGCAATGCCATTCTAGCTATATTGTCTTGCATGCCTCATTGTAATCTATTGCTCTTCTAAATTTCTAGTGAAACTCTTGCCAAATTTCTCTGTGAACACAGCAAGTAGTGAGAACGCTAGTAGAACGCTGCGATCACTCACACAACCCCGTGCCTTCCTCCGTAGTCCACTCCGGTTATGTAGTGACTCTCCACAGGGCCTGCTGCTAGCGCGCTAGTGCGGTGCCTGTGTGATGGCCTGCTGTTGCTAGCACACTAGCAATATTGGTGGCGGGGCAGTTAGCTCACTAGTGCGTCGGGTCTGAGGGAGGGGCACGACGGGCGTAGGAAGGGGCGCAACAGGGCTGAGGGAGGGGAACGGCGGGCTGATGGAAGTGCGCGACGGGCTAAGGGAGGTGTGTGACGGGCAAAGGAAAGTACGTGACGGGCTGAGGGAGGTGTGCGACTGGCCGAGGGAGGTGCACGACGGGCTGAGGGAGGTGTGTGGCAGGCTGAGGGAGGTGCGCGGCAGGCTGAGGGAGGTGCGCGACGGGCTGATGGAGATGCGGGGCAGGCTGAGGGAGGTGTGCATCGGGCTGAGGGAGGTGCGTGGCAGGCTGAGGGAGGTGCGCGACAGGCTGAGGGAGGTGCGCGATGGGCTGAGGGAGGTGTGCGTTGGGCCAAAGGAGGGGCGTGAGGGGCGAAGGAAGTTGTGCGACGTGAAGGGCCTACGGGAGCGGGGCGGGGGAGTGGGGGGGGGGGGGGGGGGGGGGGGTGGGAGGGGGTGGGGGGTGGGGGGGTAAGGAAGGAGGGGTAAAGAGGGGGCGACACGAGGGGCCCGGTGGGGCTTATACTGGGTGACGCGGGGGCTTCTACTGGCGAACCACATATCCATCCTCGATACAGATTTCCCACTGTATGAGTTGCGTCAAAACCCTTCGTTTGGGAAATACAATATAGCTTTTGGAACGTTCCTATATTGTGGGAGAATCCACGTTGAGACGCATGCTGAGATTTGTTGTTATAACTAAAGGATCGAAGTGGATAGGATAAGTCTGCTAAGTTGAAGAAAGACAATGAAGTCTTTGTAGTGACCTTGTTGATAATAGTTGAAAGAGAACAAGATGATTATAAGATAGGAGTACAAAGGTATAAATAGCAAACTAGCTAGCCATGTACTCTAAGGGGTACATTCCCTTATTAACTGAATTACATTGCTACAGTAACTACGACTATTGCTATTCTTGACTGTTACCATGTTGCGTCGCGTAACTACCAAGTGCGGTTACTGGACGGTCAAGAGTCACGACCGTTGAATGTCTTCGACTGTTGACCTTCGGGTATCTCTCGATCTTCCGCATGCTCTATATGAGCTATTGCGGTACTACCGTCATCGCCCGGATAGTAGACAGTGTTGAATAGTAGACAGGGGTTGTCTATTATCCGGATGTCTCTTATAAACAGGCTAGCCTCACTATAAGACACCTATTTGTGTGTACGAGATAAGACATATGTCTCGTATAATCGAAACTGCAATACATTATAGTGAAACTTGAAATACCGCGTACATTTTTACCCTTGCGATGCGCGAATTCTTCCACGTGCTGACTCAGGTACTACCAAATTTGCCTTTGCAAGTATTTTCCATGACGTGGCTTCCAAAACAATGGTTGCCGAAGTGGCACCTTCGCAACATCTCCACTCATTATGAGAAACTCTCTTCAAGATGTGTGAATTTTTTTTGAAGTAGTTTAAAAATTTTCCATTTATAAGACTGAAGACACCCAAACCCTCCCCAAATACAAGAGAACCCAAGCATTTTTTCTAGTGTACGAGATAAGACATATATGTCTGATATATCCGGACGATGACGGTAGTATAGACGCGCTGCTTCGTTATGGAGTGACGCGTGGGTGGAGAGCCTTCGGGAATGTTACGATAACCTTTCTGTTATTCCAACAAGATTCACACTACTCTACCAGGACATGGTAAAAGCGACGGAACGGATTTTCCAGGATTCATATTTTCCTGGGTTTAGAAGGTTGAGAAGATTTCATATACATTGAGCATGTTTATGATGCTGTGGCGGATCGATATGGCGATCGATCGACACTTGTACCGAAACATATGTGTGCCGAACCTACGAACACATGCCGAACGTCAAACCGTCTCGTGAACCCAATCGTGAAAGACACATCCGACGAATGCCGACGAATGCCGACGAATGTTTCCCATAATCGTGAACCCAACTCGTGAAAAACACATCCGCTTGCAACTCTGACAATAGCAGAGGGTAACTTTCTGAAGCACGATTTTTTTAGATGATGGAAGGGAAGGGAGAGGCAGGGGGGGAGAGCACGAGAGCGACGGAGGAGATAGCAAGTTTAGATGGCAATGCCGGAGATAAGAATGAAGGCGAACGGGGGGAGAATGACGCAGAAAGAGAACCGAAGCGGCTGAAATTGGAGGCAGGAGCGTCGGAGGAAGCAAAAACAGCGGGAAAAGCGGTCGCGGAGACAGCAGCCGATGGCGAGAAGGGGGAAGACGAGGACGCAAACAGAGAGCGCAACCGAAAACACTATAAGAAAAAGAAGGTGGCGCTCTTTATCGCGTACTGCGGCGCGGGTTACCAGGGTATGCAGCGCAACCCTGGGGCGCGCACGATCGAGGGGGAGCTGGAAAAGGCGTTGTATCGAGCGGGGGCCATACTGGAGAACGACCTCGGGGACTTCTGGAAGATCGACTGGATGCGATCCGCGCGCACCGACAAGGGCGTGAGCGCGCTCGGGCAGGTGGTGTCCGTGCGCCTCGTGCTGGACCCGCCGGGCTTCGTGGATCGAGTGAACAAGCATCTGCCGAAGCAGGCGAGTGCCCTCACGTTGCCATTTCTCGTGAGCCCCACGCCTAGTCAGTGGAGGGCATAAACCCCAAACCCCGAACCTCGCTGTAGTGCTGCTGTTTTCCGAGATGTACCGAGATGTTTCGTAGCCCAGCACCGCCTTGCGTGGCACATGCTTTCGACTGCGAATGCGTTTCTCCCTCATTTTCTCCAAGCCTCTTTCCCCTCAACCCCATCCCTTACCCCTCCCCTGTCCCCTTCTAAAACCTCCGCCCATCTTCCCCGTGCCATCACCAGGTGCGGCTGCTGGGCTTCGTTAAAGTGACAGCAGGGTTCAATGCCAAGGACCAGTGCGACCGACGCAGGTGCGTGACTACGAATAACGCATTTGTGGCCACTGGAATGAATGTTTTACGAGTTGGTTAAGGATGTGCGTGGCGATATCAAAGGGATTGTGACAAGGGCCTGTGCTTCGAATAAGACATCTGCACAGCAGATATAGAAAAAGAATCATGTTTCAACAGTGCGGATAATGTGTCGAGCGCAGATGAGCGACTGACCGGTTCCTCATGCAGCTGACCGATTCCTCATGCAGCTGACCGATTCCTCATGCAGCTGACCGATTCCTCATGCAGCTGACCGACTCCTCATGCAGCTGACCGACTCCTCATGCAGCTGATGGAGCTGGCACTGGTTTGGCTGCTGGTTTGGCTGCTGGTTTGGCTGCTGGTTTGGCTGCTGGTTCAGTGGGCGACAAAAAGCAGCCAGCCCCACGCCCAATGGCAACCCACTAGCCCACAGCCACAGAGTTCCTGCAAATGACGCCTCATCTCCCTCATTCCCCTCCACCATTCCCGCACACTCTGCTCCCATTCCCCTCCCCTCCTCCGTACCCACTCCCCCTTCCCTCTCCTCCCCCCACTCTCCCCTTCTCCCCCCTCCTCGTATACACTCGCCCGCCTGGGTAGGTACGAGTACGTGATCCCCACGTTCTGCTTCAACCCGCTGGCCCACCGCGACCGCGAGTACCTCGTGCGCATGGGGCTCATCTCCGACCCCGAGGGCGCACAGGACGGGCAGGGCGGGCAGGCAGGGGGCGAGGCGGCGGAGGGGACAGTGGAAGAGAAGGGGGCTGAGGGGAAGGAAGAGAGCGGGTCTGCAAAGGAGTCTGCAGCTGCTGAAGGGGGAAAGGGTGAGAAGGGGAAGGAGGATGCTTTGGCAGCTGCTGACAAGCCATCCGAGGCTGCAACCAACACAAAAGAAGCAGAGAGCAAATCAACAGACAAGCCAGACGACAAAGCAGCAGAAGCACAAGACAATCCCAAGGCCACCACACTCCCTGCCCCTCTTCCCGCCGTGTTCACCCCGCCGCCCTACACGTTCGACTCGGCGGCTCTGGAGCGACTGAACCACCTGTTATCCCTCTTCGTGGGCACACACTGCTTCCACAACTACACGGTCAAGGTCAGCGCCAAGGACGCGGCGGCCAAGCGCTACATCGTGTCGTTCGCAGCGGAGGGCGTGACGCAGGTGGAGGGCATGGAGTGCGTCAAGTGCGTGGTGGTGGGGCAGAGCTTCATGCTGCACCAGATCCGCAAGATGGTCGGCATGGTGCTCGCTGTCATGAGGGGGCATGCGCCCGAGCAGATGCTCACCGATGCCTTCAGGAGGTGAGAGGTCCTGTGGGTCTTGTGCGCTCTTTTGGGCAGGGTTTGATGTGCGGGCGTACGGAAGATGGCTTGATGTGTGATATCCTGCCATGCTGTCCACTGTCCCACAATCCGCTGCCCAGTGCCCCACATCCCCATGTCTCTCCTCCGCTGCCCTCTCTGCCCCTTGCCACCCTTGCCTGCCCTGCAGGGACAAGCGGTACAATGTGCCACTGGCCCCGGAGCTGGGGCTGTTCCTGGTGGAGTGCATGTTCCCCGCGTACAACAACAAGTGGGCCGCCTCGCACCCGCTCGTCACACTGGAGCCCTTCAGAGAGCAGGCGGAGAGGTTCAAGGAGGACGTGGTGTACCCGCACATCGTGAGCACGGAGCGCAAGAGCCACGTGTTTGCCACGTGGCTCTCCAACCTCAACGACCGCAACTACCCTGATTTCGTGCTCGCGAGAGCTGAGGCCAAGGGTCTGCTGGGTGGTGGTGGGACTGGTGAGGGAGAGAGGGGAGCGGGGAGTACAGAGGGGAGGGAGGGAGGTGCAGTAGAGAAGAAAGAGGGAGAAAAGTAGGGGGATGGGGTGTTGAAAGGGGAAAACAAGATTTGAGGGTTTTGTATTGCCCTTTTTCATATTTTCGCGCGCACCCACATGAATGCAGGCATGCATGCACACTCGAGAGCCCTGACTACCGGTACCGTAACAGACCTACTTCCGTAAGTGACGCCAAATGCCAACTTTCAGGCCTACTTGTTAGATATGGTGCCATCAACCACATGAATGCTAACATACCGTAGGCTTCTAGGATAGAATTCTTCCTTTCACTTACCGTATTCTCCTGGACATAGCACCCTAGGGTATAGCTAAAAATACAGGGAAAAAATGGGGGGGGTCTCCTCATAGGAAAGAAATACATAATACCCGGGTCTTTACATATGGTATATTTTAGTGTTAGTGTTTATTTAATTAGACAATGTGGGTGTTTTGATTTTCATTTTAACATCACTGTCTGAGGCGCGAATGTGGGTTTCGGCCACGAGCTTCATCTCATCATCCCCACGAAAATGACATGTGGCACCTCTCTTGCCACTTGCAGCGGAAGATTCGCCTGCACGTGGTCACAGCTAAGTAGTGCGAGGGGGGAAATCTCGGTAGATTGTAAGTGAATGTACCGCGAAATTTCATCTAGGGAGAAATTTTCGCGATATTCTTCAATATTGCAGCTACTCGTTAACGACTATTATAACGAATTCGTAAGAAAAGGGGGGTGTTATAGAAAATCAGCAAAAAAGGGGGGTATAGTAGAAACGAGGTCTATCATAACACCCACCCCGCACAAGCTACCCGGGGGTGTACAATTACGGGGGGGTGTTTTTTCCGGGAGAATACGGTAACAATACGGTATATTCTTAATTCTTATTATTAGGGGCTAAAACAATCTGAGCCTAGCTGACAATTGGCAAATGATGTGTGTGTCAGAATCACTAGGCACGAATGAATGAACTATGCAGCAAGGCGATACAAGTAGGGTTGACCTAATTTGTTGTACCCCTTAGAGTATGCCCCATGTCAGATATATATGCCTTAGCCTATGTAGGCTGTAGTGGGGTAGACACTAAGGGGTACAGCTTTCATATTTGTATCTCACACTTTCCTAGTTCATTCATTCCTGTTTCAATCTTCACATGGTATAGAGAGAGCGGGTTCCCTCATGGGACCGTTTTTTCCTAAGGGCCCACCATAAGAAATTTTTTTTTTTAGCTGCCCGAAGCGCGTCTCGCGCCCTGCCCTAAATTTTTTTTTTTTTTCGCGACCCCCTAGCGGCCCCTAACGGCCCCTACGCGGCCCCTACGCGGCCCCTACGCGACCCTACGCCGCCCCTAAACGGCCCCGTCGCGGCCCCGTACCTGACGCGGACCCGTCCCTGACGCGGCCCCGCCCCTACGCGGCCCCTACGCGGCCCCTACGCGGCCCCTACACGGCCCCTACGCGGCCCCCTACCAGGGCCCAAAATTCAAGGGTGTTTTACCCTTTCTACCATTGCTATGGGCCGCTTTTCCAGGATTGCCCTGATTCAGTAAGTGTATTTACTTTTTGACCCTGACTGTGAAAATGTACTTTTTGAAATACACTTGCAAAATCAGGCCTAATTTCCCCTGTTTCGTCAGGGTACTTTTTGAAATGCACTGAAACAGACTTTCTTCGCGTCGTTTCGGTACAACAAGGCCCATCTGGCCACTAGTCCGAGATGGTTACAAAACCAGCCCCACCAGTTGCTGTCGCGCTGTCAGCTCGCCAAAACAGACCACACCACAGAAGAAGTGATTCGCTGCCTCTACAGCATTTACATCCAGCACGGCAAGGGAGCCCACACCACCATGCTACGGACTGTCCTTGCAGACTGTGGGTGGTGGGGCTTCCTTGGCTGCGCTTTCCCCTAGGACAAACCCTTCGATCTAGAGCCTTCTCTTTCATACACCCCTTTCTCTTCCACCCTGTCTTCCATCCGCCTCTCAGTTCCACTAGCACCACCTTACCATGCCAGACGAGGAATCAGGAGAAGCTCCTGCTTCTCCTCGCAATGGACTTTCTGTGCTCGGGGTTTTCCCCCGCCTTGGCAAAGCTTATGCCACTCCTGTCAACGAACCTCCTCGCCCCGAATCACCAGTCCGTTCAGTCGGCATGGTGTATGCGTGGGGCGCACCGAGCTCGCCGACTGTCGTGGAGCCACACCCGTCCGTGACTCTTGTGCCTGGTGGTGACGAGGGCCCTTCAAACCGCGGCGAGAGCACTCCGTCAACGGTGAATAGCGCTCCTGCCAAGCGTCCTCGCACCGGTGGTGTGAAATACACCCAGCAGCTTCTGTGGGGTGCAAAGCCCCCACGCCAACCACCAAGTCCTCCTCGTGCAGCACCGCTTGTGAATGCTGATGAGGAGTTACCCAAATCGGATGCTGACGCTGAGTATGCAATCATGAAACACCGTTTTGATTCTGACTGGGCATCCCGTTTTCCGTGGCTTCGTTTGCATCGCACGAAAGCAGGCCGCCCCTCGTTGAAGTGCAACGTCTGCATGCTGCATGGCGATCCCTCTGCCAACACGACGTACGGCGTCAAGGGCGAGGGTGGCCGCGATCTTCAGCTTGGCAGCATGCGCGCCCATGTTGCGACTCGGGCGCACAAGGCCGCCTTGAAGGTGGAAGCTGAGGCTGAGGCGCGTCGTGAGCGTCAACTTACTCTGACGCGTTGGCAAGCCACGGACGCATCAACACGTCACATAATCCGCTGTCTGCACATCGCCATGTTCATCTGTAAGGCGGATGCTCCAATCGCCCTGTTTGTTCCTCTCTGCTGGTTCCTAGCCAGAGAGGGACTACCCGATCTTCCGCCCACTGGTGGCTACGGCGCGTACTATACGGAGTAAGTAAATGCATCTGTTTTTTTTCTAGCATGTTGTATTGCCTGTCATATCGGCAGCTACTGATACTTCCACATCTGTCCCTCGTGTTTGCAGCTACGGTTTCAAAGAGAAGATTAGATCGATGTCGACTTACCTGCAGGACCTGCAGCTGCAGCACCTCCTGACCTCACCGTGGTTCGGGATTGGCATCGACGAGAGCACGGATCGCATCCACGGGAAGCACCTGATCATCTATGCCACCTTCTTCAAGGGAACGGTGGTCGCGACTGAGTTTTTAACACTTCTCACGGTTGAGCGGACTGACGCGGCTTCGCTCACATCAGTTGTTGTTCAGTTCCTGCAGCATATTGGTGTGGACCTGCAGAAGATGGTCGGCATCGCCACGGATGGCGCGAGCGTGATGGTCGGGGTTCACAATGGCGTGGTCGCGCGTCTCCGCGCCAACATTCCTCATCTCGTTTCCACACATTGCATAGCGCATCGGTTCGTCTTTATGATGTGCTGTTTTTTCCGCCTTACCCCTCGGCTTGGTTGTGTTTTATCTTCAATCCACGTTTTCTCCTAATGCGTGGGCAAAATGTTCCCTTCTTCACCGATCCACCCACTGTCGTGCAGTGAAGCTCTGGCGGCGAAAGATGCTGCGACTGTGGTGAAGGAACTCAACATGGTCGACGACGTCGTGCGCGGGTTTGCCTCCCTTCTTTCCAACAGCAACGTCCAGCACGCGCGTTTCATGAATCTACAGCTCACCTTCTGTCAAACCAACCTTGAAGTCCAAGGCATCCATACAGTGCGGTGGTTATCTCGCAGGGAAGCCTTGTCTCGTCTGCTGGAAGTGCTCCCGGCTGCCATTGTGTTGATGAAGGACCAGTCGCCGAAGTTGTACGAAGTGGCAACGTCGTTCAAGTTTCATTGGCTTCTGCGGCTCCTGGCGGACGTCCTGTTCGAGCTCAACCAGCTCAACCTTCGGTTCCAGCAACGCCAGGTTAGTACGCTTTATGTTGATGTATCACAGGCAGCTCTATGCTTGGTTTGCATGTGAATTTTCGTCATAAAAACAGGCACACACTCATTCCGTATTGCACGTGCGTCACAGGTGGATGTGACTCTGGTGGCACACCTTGCTGAGCAGACAAGGATGCGCCTGACCCAACGCTACCTCCGTGTCCCCGAGGGACACACATTCGGTCATGGCGACAAGATGCATCTGCCTGCCTTCATCCGTGCACATGGGAAGTCGGACCCGGACAAGCGGAAGATGAAGGTGGAAGGGGTCGATAGAGATGGGACCCCATCCTCTCATGAGTTCGTGCTCCACGAGCGACCTCTGGCCGATGAAGACCCAGACGGTGAAGACCCAGACGGTGACGCGACAGCAGGTGACGCGACAGCATGCTACGAGCTGTCGACCAAGTTTGTGCGGGAGGTTGTGAAGCAGCTTGAGAAGCGGCTGAGAGATCTGTCTCACCTCGATGGCTCGAAGCTCTTTTTGTCATCGAAGTACCTTCTCGACGATGACAAGCGTGTCGCGGCATTCAAGCGATGGCTGAAGCAGCTCCATGTGCTCTTCCGCGAGACCCTGCCCGGTTTGTGCCCGTTGATTCTGTGATATTTCATTCTGCGCACACATGAATGTCACACCCTGGTGTAATAGCATGCACACGGCCTGCTTCCCATGACTTATGCTCTTGATGACCAACACCTCTCCACCCCCCCCTTCCCCCTCCCAACGCTAATCTGCCGCTTTGTACTCTTATGAGAATCACTTCCCCTATGCCTCAGGCTTCAACTACACGAAGGCTGTCGCTGAGCTCTGGATGTTTACATCGACTATGCATTCCCAGCACCATGACGAAGATTTCCATCAGGCGCTCAGCAACACTCTGCGCGACGACCAGTGGCAGCGCTCCTACCCCAACATCATGCTCATGTGGCAAGCAGTCGCTGTGCTGCCTCTGAGCACGGTGGAGTGCGAGAGGGGGTTCAGCAAGCAGAACATTATCAAGACGTGGGGCCGGGGCAGCATCTCAGACACATCACTGGGACACCTCAGGCGCTGCTCTCTCCTTGAGTACACCGTGGACTGGTTCGATGTCGCACGCATCTTCCGTGGCGACAGACACAGGCGGCCAATCCGAGACTTCACTGGCAGCAACCCAAGTGATACTCAGTTTAACCCTGCAGCAGTCCCTGACACAACTGCAAGTACAGAGCACCAGGAGGGACCAGAGAATGAGTGATGCAATCTTTTGTTAGTGGTGGGTTATGTATGGTTGCATGTAGGGGAAGCAGTAGTGGCATTTTGATTTTCCCTAGCACACAGGGTGGTTTCATAAATAGCCTTACAAAGACAGGATACTAGCCAAAACACACTGACTAGCACCGGGCAAAAAAAAATCCACCCTGACTGTCAGGCAAAGGGCTCTGGGGGACCCTGATATGGCAGGGTGCCCCAAAACCAATTTTGGGCCCTGCCCCCCACGCGGCCCCTACGCGGCCCCTACGCGGCCCCTACGCCGCCCCTAAACGGCCCGATCCGGCCCCGTCCCTGACGCGGCCCCTACGCGGCCCCTACGCCGCCCCTACGCGGCTCCTACGTGGCCCCTACACGGCCCGACCCGGCCCCGTACCTGACGCGGCCCCTACGCGGCCCCTACGCCGCCCCTAAAAGGCTACGTCCCGGACCTGCCCCGGCCCCGACCCTGTCCCGGCCCTGTCACGGCCCCGACCCAGTCCCGGACCTGTCGGCTCCGCCCCTGGTAAGAGCCTAGCCGGGCCGAGCCGCGCGGCCGAGCCGCACTGCTTTGCCGAGTCGCCCTGCCGAGTCGCACTGTCCTGCCTCGCTCCGTTGCACTGCTGCCGCTGCTAGTCTGCTGCTGCTCCTATCATGGCTAGTCCTAGTCTTCTCACCTTTGATGCTGAGGGTCGAGCGGTTGACTTTGATGTCTGGCTAGATGATCTGCAGCTTTTCCTTCAGTGCGATAGCAAGGATGGTCTCTCCCTGTTTGATCTTACGTCGGGCGCCTCTACTGCCCCTGCTGCTGATGCTGACAGTACCGTTCGCTCGCAGTGGCTCACGCGCGATGCTGCTGCCCGCCTTGCTGTGCGTAGTCACCTACCGTCTACTGAGCGCACGCACTTTAGTCAGTACAAGAGTGCTAAGACTCTGTACGACGCAGTAGTTGCACGTTACTCTTCCCCTGCCACTGCTGTGCTTAGCCGCCTCATGCTACCGTACCTGTTCCCTGACCTCGCTGCTTTTGCCACAGTCACTGACCTCATTACGCACCTCCGCAATAGTGACACTCGCTACCGCGCTGCACTTCCTGCTGAGTTCTGCGCCCAGAACCCCCCCCCCATGTACATCACCCTCTACTACCTAGTCACTCGACTCCCTGACACTCTCCGCTCGGTCAGGGACCACTTCCTCTCTCTTTGCCCTACCACCCTCAGTGTCGACCTCCTAGAGGAGCGCCTCCTTGCAGCAGAGACTAGTATCACCACTGTAGGCGCCTCTCGTGGTGACCCCCGTACCCCTTTCTTTGAGGGGTGCTCCCCCGTTCCTCTTTCGCCCTCTGTTGCCTCTGCTGCTGCTGTCGACCTTGTTGGCACCGAGTCGGTCAGCGCTGCGTCTGCTCCTAGTGAGAGGCGCCGCATCAGCAAGGGCAAGCGGGGCAAGGGAGCTGGAGGAGGTGGTGGGGGCGGCGGTAGTGGCGGTGGAGGCGGAGGAGGGGGTGGGGGTGGGGGTGGTGGTAGAGGTGGGGGCTTCGGTGGCGGCGGTGGAGGTGGAGGTGGCGGTGGCGGTGGCGGGAGGGGTGGAGGAGGCGGAGGCGGCGGCGGCGGAGGTGGAGCTGGCAGAGGCGGAGCTGTGCAGCGGGGACCCCAGCAGCAGCAGCGCTCTCGTGAGACCCCTTCGCCCCAGCAGCTTCGTGAGTGGTACGCGGGGCGCCAGGGGTCTGGAGGTGCTGGTCCCTGTACTTACGTCCTGCGTTCCGGTGACCGCACTGGAGAGCAGTGTGGCGGCCTGCACGCCACCCAGCGCTGCTTCGGTCGCCTGACGGACGCCTGGCGTGCCCAGTTCCCGGATGCCACTGAGATCCCTCGTTGGGGAGATCTATTCAGGTCGGGGGTAGCTATCTTTGATCTTGACTTTGATGCTATTCTTGCTGCCATGTATGCTGTGTCTATTAGTGCTGGGGGTGACTGTTACGTGTGTGTTCCGCCTGACCCTGGTATTGAGGCTGCTGCCCTAGGTGCTAGTGAGTCTGCTGCTCCAGGTACTCGTGAGTCTGCTGCTCTAGGTGCTGGTGAGTCTGCTCTCTCAGGTACCGAGTCTGCTCAGGTCTTTCACACCTTCACCCTCGACTCGGGTGCTTCCCGCTCCTTCTTTCGAGACCGCACCACCCTTACACCGCTCAGTCGGCCGGTTGCGGTCTCCCTGGCAGACCCCTCTGCGGGTCCTGTCCTTGCTCGCTACTCCACTGTCCTCCCGTGTCCGGCGGCCCCGTCAGGCTCCCTGTCTGGTCTCTACCTCCCCTCGTTCTCCACGAACTTGGTGAGTGGTGCTGACCTTCAGGATGCCGGAGTTGACCAGTTCACTCCTGCAGGTCAGCGAGTGACCGACTGCACGTGTGCTCAGACGGGCCGCCACTTGGCCTCGTTTACCCGTCGACCGGGGTCGAGCCTGTACACACTGACCACAGAGTCTTCTCCGGTTGCTGCGTCTGGTCAGGTAGCTGAGTCGAGTCAGGTGTTTGCTGCAGCGTCTCGGTCAGGTCCTGAGTCTGCCCCCTGCTCGTGTCGCCTCCTGTCCCACCAGACCCTCCTCTGGCACCACCGCCTTGGTCACCCCTCCTTGCCTCGTCTCCGAGGCATGGCCTCCCGTGTCCTTGTCTCTGGTCTCCCCCGGTCCCTCCCTCCCCTTCCCCTAGGGCCTGCCCCTACCTGCGTTCCCTGCGTCGAGGGGCGGCAGCGCGCCGCTCCTCACTCCTCCGAGTTTCCCCCGACAGAGGCTCCGCTGCAGACTCTTCACATGGACGTGTGGGGCCCAGCCCGCGTCCGTGGACAGGGTCACGAGCGTTACTTCCTGCTGGTGGTTGACGACTACTCGCGTTACACCACTGTCTTCCCCTTGCGCAGCAAGGGTGAGGTCACTGAGGTGTTGATCGACTGGATCCGCGTTGCTCGTCTCCAGCTCAGAGAGCGTTTCGGCTCGGACTTTCCTGTTCTGCGTCTGCACTCCGACAGAGGCGGAGAGTTTTCCACCGACCTTCTGCGAGCCTTCTGTCGTACGGAGGGCATCCGCCAGACGTTCACGCTTCCGGCCTCTCCACAGCCAAATGGGATTGCTGAGCGCCGCATTGGCATGGTCATGGATGTCGCTCGTACGTCCATGATCCATGCGGCTGCTCCCCATTTTCTGTGGCCGTTCGCGGTTCAGTACGCGGCGCATCAGATCAACCTTCAGCCCCGGGTCTCCCTGCCGGAGACCTCCCCTACTCTGCGGTGGACGGGGAAGGTTGGAGATGCGTCTGCGTTCCGTGTCTGGGGATCTCGAGCTTTTGTCCGAGACTTGTCTGCGGACAAGCTGTCCTCCCATGCTGTTCCTTGCGTCTTCCTTGGCTTTCCCCCTGACGCGCCTGGTTGGCAGTTTTACCACCCCACCTCGCGTCGTGTTCTGTCCTCCCAGGACGTCACGTTTGACGAGTCGGTTCCGTACTACCGTCTCTTCCCCTACCGCACTGCCCCCCTCCCCCTCCCGCCGCTCTTCCTCGCTCCCGGTCCCCCCCCGGTAGACCCCCTCCCCCCTCAGGGTCCTGCCCCCTCAGGTGTGTCCCAGGTAGATGCAGTCGAGCCTGTCAAGGTAGCTGCTGACTCTGGTGCGTCTGGGGGTACTGAGCCTGAGCGTGCGGAGCCTGGGGGTGCTGGGTCTGGGGGTGCTGAGCCTGAGCGTGCGGAGCCTGGGGGTGCTGGGTCTGGGGGTGCTGAGCCTGAGCGTGAGGGGCCTGGGGGTGCTGATTCTGGGGGTGCTGAGCCTGGGGCTGCTGGGAGTGGGGGTGTGGAGCCTGTCGGTGCTGGACCTGGCGGTCCTTCGGGTGCTTTGTCCCGGCGGAAGCTTCCCTCTCCACAGGAGCTGCGCGAGTGGTTTGCTCGCCGCTGGAGCCGTGCTGCTGGAGCTGGAGATTCTGCTGCTGCTAGAGGTTCTGGAGCTGGAGGTACTGCTGGAGCCGGTACTGGAGGTTCTGCTTCTGCTGGGGGTGCTGGAGCCACGGGTCCCGGAGGTGCTCGTACTGGAGGTACTGGAGCTGCTGGGCCTGGTGGTGCTCCTGGTGCTGGAGCTACTGGTGGAGCTGGAGCTGGTGGTGCTGCTGGAGTGGGTGCTACTGGAGGTACTGGAGCCGGAGCGGCTGTGTCTGCTGGTGGTCCTGCTGGAGCTGGAGCTGCTGGAGGTACTGGAGCTGGTGGTGCTGCTGGAGTTGGAGCTGACGCTGGGGGTACTGGTGTTGTCCCTGCTGGTTCTGGAGGTGCTGCGCGGCCGCGGCCGTACTTCGTTCCGCTCCTTGAGCAGGTTCTTGGTCTTCCGCCTTCTCCTAGTCCTGCTCCTTCCTTAGAGTGTCCTCCGCCTGTCCAGTCCGAGTCACAGTTACAGCTGGTCTCCCCTCTGCCTGCTCCTTCTCCCTACTCTGGTCCTACTGGAGGTCTTGCTGAGCGTCGTGAGCCTGAGTCGCGTCCTGCGTCGCCTGTTCGCACTGCTCGCACTAGTCGTCGTGTTCCACGTCCGCGTCCTCCTGCAGTCCCGGGCACACATCAGATGACACTGCGTCCTTCCACTGCGCCACAGCGTGTCCCTTTGCCGTCTCCTCCAGAGTCCTCTCTTCCTGCTCTTGCTGACCCGGCGTCTGACTCCCTTCGTGCTGCCAGTCCTACTGTCACGCGTTTCCTAGCCACTGTTGTCACTGACCCTTCCTTTGAGTCCACTGCTGCGTCTGCCTTAGTTACCGAGCTTGTCGACTTCGCTGCTCACTGTCGTCTAGACTACGCCGCTAGTCTTGTTGCTGAGTCAGCGTCTGCGTCTGTCTGTCCTCCGTCCGTCGGGGGTGAGTGTGCTCTTAGCACGGACGTCCTTGAGGACCGACAGGAGGAGTTCCAGTGTTTTGCTGCTGCTTTACCTCATCTCGTGTCCACGCTGCTTGCCCCTGAGGGAGACCCGGATGCACCAGACATCCCGACCCCGCGCTCTTACGCAGAGGCGATAGAGGGTCCTTACTCCTCTCAGTGGCAGGCAGCCATGGACACAGAGATGGCTTTCTGGAAGTCCACAGGCACCTACGTCGACAAGGTTCCCCCACCTGGGGCGAACATCGTCAGTGGCATGTGGATTTTCAGGGTGAAGCGGCCGCCGGGTTCTCCGCCTGTCTTCAAGGCGCGTTACGTGGCTCGAGGCTTCAGTCAGCGGCAGGGAGTTGACTACTTTCAGACCTTCTCCCCGACCCCGAAGATGACCACTCTTCGGGTTCTGCCGCACGTTGCTACTTAGCGTGACTACGAGCTTCACTCCCTTGACTTCAGCACTGCTTTCCTACAGGGCAGTCTGCACGAGGAGATCTGGCTGCGCCGCCCACCTGGCTTCACTGGGTCGTTTCCTCCTGGTACCCAGTGGAGCCTCCGGCGGCCAGTCTACGGTCTCCGCCAGGCGCCACGTGAGTGGCACGACACACTGAGGACTACGCTTGCGGCTCTTGGGTTTGCTCCTTCCACTGCTGACCCGTCGCTGTTTCTTCGCACCGACACCTTACTGCCGCCGTTCTACATCCTCGTGTACGTCGACGACTTGGTGTTTGCTACAGCTGACACTACTGGACTCGCCCACGTGAAGTCCGAGCTGCAGAAGAGACACACGTGCACAGACCTGGGTGAACTGCGCAGCTATCTTGGCTTGCAGATCACCCGGGACAGAGCACGGCGCACCATCACCCTGACTCAGTCACACATGGTGCAGCAGGGCCTTCAGCGCTTCGACTTCACGTACTCCTCGCCTCAGGCCACTCCTCTGTCTACTCGCCACTCGCTCTCAGCTCTGCCTTCGGATGAGTCCGTAGAGCCGAGTGGCCCGTACCCAGAGCTTGTTGGCTGCCTCATGTACCTGATGACCTGCACTCGACCTGACCTAGCATACCCTCTGAGCATTCTGGCGCGCTATGTTGCTCCTGGGAGACACCGACCAGAGCACATGGCTGCAGCGAAGAGGGTGTTGCGCTACTTGTGCAGTACTTCGGGCTTGGGGCTAGTGCTTGGAGGGCGGAGTCCAGTGGTCCTCACTGGTCACGCAGACGCGTCTTGGGTGGACGACCTGGCTACGCAGCGGTCGTCACAGGGTTACACCTTCAGCCTTGGTTCCGGCTCTGTTTCGTGGCGGTCTACCCGCTCGTCTTCTGTTCTCAGCTCCAGCTGTGAGGCTGAGATCTACGCAGGAGCACATTGCTCTTCGCTACTTCCTTGCTCGTGAGCTGCAGCAGCGTGGCCAGCTGCGCCTTGCTTACGTGGCCTCTCAGGCCAACACTGCTGATATCTTTACCAAGGCACTTCAGCCTTGTGATCATCAGCGCTTCTGTACTATGCTAGGTCTTGTGCCTACTTGGCCTCACTTGCTTACCTCTTGACTTTGCTTGTTCTGTGATCTATATATACCTGCACTTGCTTGTTTACCTTTATATATGAACTTGCATGTGAACTGGCCTTGTGGCCTTTGAACCTGTGCTCAGACTGTGTGGTGACGTTGTGATCCACCCTGAGCTTGCTTTGCTTTGCTTTGCTTGACTGGTCTTGTGACCCCTAGTTCTCCCCTACTTTGCCTATGGGGGTGTGTCAGATATATATGCCTTAGCCTATGTAGGCTGTAGTGGGGTAGACACTAAGGGGTATAGCTTTCATATTTGTATCTCACACTTTCCTAGTTCATTCATTCCTACAGCCCAGAGACATAGGCAAAGTGGGGGATAGCAAACACAACAGACGGTCACAAGACCAGTCAAGCAAGAGAACAAAGCAAAGCAAAGCTCAGGATGGATCTCAAGATCACCATGCATTATGAGCACAATCAAGCGGCCACAAGGCCAGTTCACATGCAGAGTTACAAAAGCACAAGCAGTACAGTGATCACAACCTAACAAGATCATGCATGCAGGGGCATATATAGATCACAGTACAAGACCAAGTCAAGCAACTGTCAAACTTATATAGTGCTTACATTGTGTAGGCTGTAGCAGGGTAGCCCATAAGGGGTACAACCCAATTAGGGTTAGTACTTGTACCCAACTTTCTGTTCAATCCATTCATTCTTGTTCAGTATTCTGACATGGTTTCAGAGCAAGTCTGTTCTAGGGCAATTTTTGTTTTAGGGCCCACCACAGAGCGCTGCCCCACTAGTTGCCCTGCCGCCCTGCCCTAACTACCGCGCCGCCCTTAGCTGCCCGCGCGCCGCCCTTTGCAGCCCGTCACGCTGCCCTTTGCAGTCCGCGCGCGCCGCTTTTAGCAGCCCGCGCGCCGCCCTTGCAGCCCGCTCGCCGCCCCTGCAGCCCGCGGCCGCCCCTGCAGCCCGCGCACCGCCTTTAGCAGCCCGCGTGCCGCCCCTGCAGCCCGCTCGCCGCCCCTCCAGCCCGCGAGCCGCCCCTGCAGCCCGCTCGCTGCCCCTGCAGCCCGCTCACAGCCCGTTTGCGGCCCGCTCGCTGCCCCTGCAGCCCGCTCGCCGCCCGTTTGTGGCCCGCTCGCCACCCCTTGCAGCCCGCGCGCCGCCCTCTGACAGCCCGCTCGCCGCCCCTTGCAGCCCGCGCGCCGCCCTTTGCACCCGTGCGCTGCCCTGCTTGCGCCGCCCTGCTTGCGCCGCCCTACTTGCGCCGCCCTGCTTGAGCCGCCATGTGTGCGCCGCCCTGCTACCCTGCTTGCGCCACCTTGCTTGCGCCGCCCGGCTGCTGCCCGCCCTGCTGCGCGCAGCCCTACTGGCCGGCGCCCTACTGCCCGGGCCGCCCTGCTGCTGCCCGCTCTGCTGTGCGCCGCCCTGCTGGCCGCCCTAGCCGTGCGCCGCCCTGCCCTGCCCTACGCGCTTCCCTAGTTCTCGCGCGCCGCCCTGCCTGCGTGCTGCTCTACTGGTCGCGCGCCACCCTGCTCTGCCCGCTATGGCTTCTCTCAGTGTACTCACCTTCGATCATGAGGGCCGTCCGATCCAGTTCGATACGTGGCTCGACAACTTACAGCTGTACCTACTGAGCGATTCTAGAGACAACGTTTCGTTGTTTGACCACACGTCTGGAGCCTCTCTCGCCCCTCCCGACACAGCTGACAGTGCGACTCGCTCACAGTGGCTTACCCGTGACGCTGCTGCTCGCTTAGCCGTTCGCAACCACCTGCCGTTAGCCGAACGCGCTCACTTTGGCCAGCACAAGATTGCTAAAGCCCTGTACGACGCTGTAGTCGCTCGTTACTCCTCCCCTGCCACTGCCACTCTAGGCCGCCTTATACTGCCCTACCTGTTACCCGAGCTGTCCGCCTTTGCCACAGTCGAGGACCTCGTTACCCACCTCCGCACTAGCGACGCTCGCTACCGCGCTGCCCTCTCAGCAGAGTTCCTTGACAAGAACCCACCCCCGATGTACATCACTCTCTACTTCATAGTCACCCGCCTCCCTGACTCTCTTCGCGCAGCCAGGGACCACTTTCTCGCACTTGACCCCACAGACCTCACTGTCGACCTGCTCGAGATGCACCTCCTTGCAGCTGAGACTAGCGTAGTCGATGTAGGTGCTGCTTGTGGCACTCCTCACACACCCTTCTTTGAGGGGTGTTCCCCCTCCCCCCTTGCCCCCTCCTACGCTTCTGCTGCTGCTGTTGACATCCTTGGTGCTGAGGATGTCGGGGCTGCTTCTGCTCTTAGTGGGAAGCGCCGCATCAGCAAGGGCAAGGGTGCCAGGAGTGGTGGTGGTGGCAGCGGGGGTGGTGGTGGTGGAGGCCGTGGAGGCGGTGGAGGTGGCGGAGGTGGTGGTAGTGGTGGGGGTGGGGGTGGCGGTGGTGGCGGCAGTGGGAGTGGTGGCGGCGGCAGTGGTGGCGGTCAGGGTGGAGTTGTTCAGAGGGGAGGTTCTGGCGGTGGCAGCAGCAGCAGCGTCGGAGCGAGACCCCTTCGCCCCAACAGCTTCGTGAGTGGTTTGCTCAGCGTGGGGCGTCTGGGGGTAGTGTTCGCTGCCCGTATGTCATTCGCACGGGTGACCGTGCTGGTCAGACATGCGAGAAGTTTCACTCTCAGCACTGCTGCTTCTCCCGTCTAGACGACGCTTGGCGCGTAGAGTTTGGTGACGAGGCTGAGCGCCCCTGCTGGGCAGAGCTGCTTAGGTCTGGAGTTGATATCTTTGTTCTTGACTATGATGCTATCCTTGCTGCCATGTATGCCTTGTCTGTTAGTGCTGAGGGTGACTATTGCCGGTGTGTGCCGCTTGACCCAGGTATAGAGGCTGCTGCTCTAGGTGCTAGTGAGTCTGCTCTCCCTGGTACTGTGCCTGCTGAGGCGTTGCACACCTTTACGCTTGACTCAGGTGCTTCCCGCTGTTTCTTTCGCGATAGTACCACCCTCACTCTTCTCTCTGCACTTGTACCATTCAGACTGGTTGACCACTCAGGGGGCCCAGTTCTTGCCCATTCCTCCACTAGTCTCCCGTATCCGGCGGTTTCATCCAGCTCATTCTCAGGTCTTCACCTCCCCTCGTTCTCTACGAACTTGGTGAGTACAGCTGCCCTCCAGGATTCGATGGTCACTACCACCATTCATGGGGGTCAGCGTGTGTCGATCTGCATGTGTACACGGACAGGCCGTCACCTGGCCACGTTCACCTGTCGGCCTGGATCGAGTCTGTACACATTGGCTACCGAGCCTACTCAGGTAGCTGTGTTTGCCCAGGTGTCCGCGTCAGGTCTGGTAGCACCCCCCTGCTCGTGTCACCTCCTGTCGCACCAGAATTTCCTGTGGCACCACCGCCTTGGCCACCCCTCCCTTCCACGCCTTCGTGGCATGCACCCCCGCCTCCTTGTTTCTGGTCTTCCCAGGTCTCTGCCTCCCCTCCCGCCCTCGCCTGCCCCGCCCTGCCTTCCTTGCGTCGAGGGGCGGCAGCGCGCTGCTCCTCACTCCTCCTCGTTTCCCCCGACGACTGCTCCCCTGCAGACTCTCCACATGGACGTGTGGGGCCCAGCCTGTGTCAGTGGACAGGACCACGAGCGCTACTTCCTGCTGGTTGTTGACGACTACACGCGTTACACCACGGTCTTCCCCTTGCAGAGCAAGGCGGAGGTCTGCAGTGTCTTGATCCACTGGATCCGCGCTATCGTTCTCGCAGCATGGCCACGAGATGAGGTACAGCAGCTGCAAGACACTCAAAGTCCTCCTGCCTGTCCTCAAAGACGTCCGTGCCAACAGCCCCCCCCCCCTCTGAGGGACGGAGGACAGTCAGACTAAGACTAAGCAACAAGACTAGTGGCGTAGTCGAGAAAACGGGCGGCAGCAAAGTTAACAAGCTCAGCAACTAGGGCAGACGCAGCAATGGACTCAAAAGAAGGGTCAGTGACAATAGTGGCTAGAAGACGAGAGACAGTGGGACTGGCAGCACGAGCTAGGCAAGAATCAGGGTCAGGAACGGCAGGAAGAGAGGACTCAGGAGGAGGCGGCAGGGGAAGTCACAGTGGAACAGAGGAAGGACAAAGTGCCATAACGTGAATGCCGGGGATAGGAGGAGGACGGGGACGAGGAGCATGACGACCAGTGCGAACAGCGTGAACAGGTGAGGCAGGACGAGACTCAGGCTCACGGCGTTTTGTAAGAGAGTCTGTCTGCTCAGCATAAGGAGAAGGAGCAGGCAGTGGGGAGTCTGGCTGTAACTGTGGCTGCGACTAGTGAGGCGGTGGACACAGTAAGCTAGGAGTAAGGCCAGTAGAAGATGGGAGACTAAGAACCTGGCGAAGGACCGAGTCAGGTGGCGGCAGAGACGACGGCGGCGGCGGAACGAAAAACGGGCGCCGCTGCACAGTGCCTCCAGCACAAGTACCGCCAGCTCCAGTACCCCCAGCACCAGCACCTCCAGCTCCAGGGTCTCCAGCTCCAGCGCCTCCAACACCACCAGCTCCGGCAGCTCCAGTACCTCTAGTACGAGCACCTCTAGGACCAGTAGCTCCAGCAACTCCGGTACCTCCAGCTCCAGCAGTAACTCCAGCACCTCCAGGACTAGAAGCTCCAGCACCTCCAGCTCCAGTACCTCCAACTCCAGTGCCTCCAGCTCCAGGGTCTCCAGCTCTAGTGCCTCCAGCGCCAGGGTCTCCAGCTCCAACGCCTCCAACACCACCAGCTTCGACAGCTCCAGTACCACTAGTACGAGCACCTCCAAGACAAGCAGCTCCAGCACCTCCAGGACTAGTAGCTCCAGCACCTCCAGCTCCAGTGCCTCCAGCGGCAGGGCCTCCAGCTCCTGCAGCGCCACTCCTAAGGCGTGTGCACTGAGCAAACCACTCGCGCAGCTGCCGCGGTGAGAGAGGCTCCCGCCGACGAGACTGTCGTAGCGAGGCACCCGCAGGACCTCCGGCAGACGCAGTACCCCTAGGCTCAGCACCCCCAGAGTCCGCACCCTCAGACTCAGCACCCCCAGGCTCCGCACCCTCAGTCTCAGCACCTCCAAGCTCCGCACCCTCAGGCTCTGCACCCCCAGGCTATGCACTCGCAAGCTCAGCACCCCCAGGCTCTGCACCCGCAGGCTCAGCACCCCCAGACGCAGCACCCCTAGCAGCACCACCCCTAGCAGCACCAGAGTCTACACTGACCTCGACAAGCTCAGCCAGGGGGAGTGGGTCTACCTGAGACACACCTGAGGGAGCAAGACCCTGAGGAGGGGGGGGGTCTATGTTGGTGCAACCCTACGGTTTGCATTCGGCTTGTTGTCCGTGTGCGTGCATGCGTGTGTGCATAGAATGGTATGAGGGCATGAGATAATATATATTTCATGCTTATAATAGTGTGTGAATGATGAGGCATGGTTTTGAATGTGTGTGTCGAGTCAATAGCGAGTTATCGCTAGTCGCGTGTCACGTCCTTGTTTGCGTGTGGTGTGCGATTTTCTATTTTGTCGTGTGTGGAACGTTCGGCGTGTCGCAGGTGTGCGCAGCAGAATTCCAAGAGCTCAAGGAAGAATTTATCTTGAACAACCAGAGCCTTGGTTTCAAGATTCAAGTGATTTTGAAGCTCTCCAAAAGGGTAAACTTTAAGATAGTGAGAATAGTTGCATTACTTTGTGTAGTGTAACATTTCTCTTGGTGTAGGCCCTTGTGGAGGGTAGTTTCGAGACCCTTTGTGGTTGGGGATAGTGTGGTACTGTTCCACATCACTGTACCTTGGCTCTTGGGGTTTGTAGGAGCTGGGAGTCATTCCCAACTCGTAACTCTTCCTATCTTGTGTTCTAAAACTATAGTGGCTGCCATAGTGCCGTTCGTTCAAACCGAAGTTGCATCGTCAATTCGTAATGAAATCGTGCGATCTAACTTGCCACATGTAGGCAACGTCAGGACGCTCCAGATACAATTTGAATCAAGTCATTTGCTGCTGTGACCAGAACGCTATCATCGTTTGAAGCCGCTGTGCAGAAATCCGACTGTGCACTCTATCTTTCGTTTTAGGCACATCCAAGCCTATTGTGACTATAACAAGTGGTATCAGAGCCCCTTGGAGCAGTTTCGACAATGGCTGGACCTGACGAAAGGGGTGGCAGAGGTGCTGGTGGCAGTGGAGAAGCCCAAGCTCAAGGACAACCCCGTGATTTAGCCATGGCGCCCATGCAACCAAAGTCTTGGCCCACCTAGGGATGAGCCTAGGGTGTTTGGGCTTGACAAGTTCAACGGTGACAACTTTGCTGAATGGTCCTTCAAGATGGAGAACATCTTTGACCACGATGACCTGCTGGAGGTGATGGAAGGAACAGAGAAGCGCCCCGAGAACGACCCCGAGAAGAGCCCGTGGGTGCGGAAGAGCGCACAAGGCTATCTCCTACTTGGGCAAGCGTTGGGGAGCAGCCAGATCCGTCACATCAAGCCATTCCAGCGTGAACCAGAGAAGGGAACAACGGCATGGGCTGCTCTCAAGGGTGTACACGCTCCTGCAACAGCGGCAGTAGCGGTGGTGTTGGAACGGCAAATGGCGGCACTACGAATTGAAGAAGACGAAGCGGTTGAAGAAGGGGTGCAGAAATTCTTCGACTTGTTGACGCGGCTTGAGGGAGCTGATTTGAACGACAGTGAGCTCCAAAAGAAGACCAAGTTGCTGGCCTTACTCCCAGAGTCATGGTCCTCGCTCATCATCAACCTCAATCGTGACTTGCCCCGCCTCTCGCTTGAAGACGTAAAGCGAGCGATCCTTCAAGAGGACTTCCGCCATCGTGAGTTGGCGAGTGCGGATGGCCAACGGGCAGCAAGCATCGGCCGAGGGTATGGCCATGGAAGGGGCAGAGGACGAGGGGGAGGCAGATTTGGCAGCAACAACTTCAATGGAGGCCGTGGGAGTGGCGGATACGGCAGCGACAACAAGAGCTACGGACGCGGTCTCGGCCGATTCGACGGCGAGTGCCACTATTGTCACAAGAGCGGACATATGTGGTGCGATTGCTTCAAGCTCCCTGTTGGATGGAGTCCTGCTCAAGGCCAGGAGGGTAGAGGAGCAGGAGGAGGGAGAGGAAGAGGCCGTGGATGCCGTGGCGGTCGCGGAGGTGGTGCTGCAAGTACGAAGAGTGGCGGCAACGAGAGCGAGTCGAGGGACGATCGCTTTCCGGGTCAATTCTTCTTCGTGTCCACGCAAGCACCGGCTGGTCCAGAGAAGGATGAATGCTTTGAAGAGCCAGCAGCTGTGGGGAAGGTCACCTTACACTCCCTGGACTATTGGGTGATCGATAGTGGCGCTACCTATAGCATGACACCTCGTGCGGACTTGCTCACCGAACTTGAGCCGTCACCGGTGAAGCATGTGACATCGGCTTTGGGGCAGCGAGCAGAGGTGAAAGGCATGGGCAAAGCCATGTTCAAGGGTGCTGATGGGAAGATGGTGGGCCTCAAGAACGTGCTTTGGGTGCCCAACCTTGCTGCGAACCTGATTTCCGTGCGGCGGTTGCAAAAGGCCGGCATGGACACGAGCTCGAAGGGAGCTAAGACCTACACCGCGAGGCTTGGCGAGCGGATTCTTTGGGACCTTCACGAGGATAGGGATGTCTACAATGAGATGTGGCAGATCCCTGTGTTCCCCATGCCTAAGGAGAGGCAAGTGACAGCAAGCATCAGCACCAATGGTGAAGCGGTTGGTAGCGGCGATGGCGCGAATGGTCGCACTAAGGAGATTAAGTCCAAGAAGTCCAATCTTGGAGGGACCAGGAAGCTTGGTGAACACGAGGAGAGTGGTTCAGCATCCAAGAAGCAGCACAAGGATGAGGAGAACCCCAAGGCAGCAGCGGAGGAGGAGTACGGAGAGAACATGTGGGGCACTATTGCGAGTGCGGCATTCTCCAATCCGACTTCGGCTACGGGGGAGTGTGATTGGATCACCTTGCATCGGCGAATGGGGCATGTGGCTCTGCCCATCTTGCAGCAGCTAGTGAAGAATGAGATGGTTGCTGGCATACGTGTGAAGGGGGAGCCCGATGAGGTACTTGGCTGCCCGACGTGCATGCAAGCCAAGTTCACCCGTTACCCGTTCTCTAGTTTGGAGGCAATGGCTAAGGCACCACTTGATGAGGTGGTGATGGACGTGGTGGGCCCCCTGAAGCTTGGAGCTGCTGGAGCTGAGTACTTTCTCACCATTGTGGATGTCTACAGTCGCATGACTTGGGTGTACGTGCTGTCCAAGAAGAGTGACGTGGCTGAAACAGTGAAGACCGATTGGATGCCGATGGTGGAGCGGCAACAAGACCGGTTAGTGAAGGCAATTCGCACCGATTGAGGGGGAGAGTTCCTGAGCAAGGAGTTCTCATTGTGGCTGAAGAAGAATGGCATAAGGCACTCCCTTACCATGCCATACTCCCCTTCAATGAACGGCATCGCCGAGCGAGCGAACCGGACAATCACGGAGACGGCGCGCGGGTTGCTCATTGAAGCCGGGCTACCCGACTATTTCTGGCCTGATGCGGTGCGGAGTGCGTGTGTGGCCAAGAACAGAGCTTGGACTCATGTGGGAGCAGACAAATGGGTGCCCTATGTGGAGTGGATTGGAAGGAAGACAAAGGTGGATATGCTTCGGGTGTTCGGGTGCAGGTGCATGGCGCTCGTGCCTAAGCATCTTCGGCACAACAAGCTCGGTGCCAAGGCGATATGGGCTGTGCACTTGGGCATGGCTCAAAACAGCAAGGGGTGGCTTCTTCGGGACCCATTCACCTAGAAATTCTTGGTGAGTAGGGACTGCAAATTCATGGAGAACTTGATGTATAAGGATTGGAAGGCGGAGAATGAGGCGAAGATAGGCGTGCGGTTTGGGGAGGTGAAGAGTTCTGGGTTGGAGCATGTGGAGCTGCCCTTGGAGCTGAGCAGCAGCAGCACCACCACAAGGCAATCTTCCCTCGTGAATGGGGGAGAGGAGGTCAAGGATGCAGAGGAAGAAGAGGAGGAGGTGCAGCAAGTGAGCGAGCGTGCACCGACACTTCCTTCTCGCACTACGAGTGCTCCACGGACCCGACTCACCCCGCAGCAACGCCAAGGACTTCATGTCCCTGCAGCTGAGAAGGAAGGAAGGGGCAAGAGGAGAATCCAAGCCCCTAATAGGCTGACCTATGATGCATTGGGAAAGCCAGCCAAGTCAGCTCTGGCCGGAGCGGCACTTATAGTTGGAGATGATAAGGAGAGTGACTACGACGAGTGTGCCTTCGCGTTCTTCTCTCCGGTGGAGATGCCGGGGGAACCAGCAACTCTCAAGGAGGCCTTGGAGAGTAGTGATGCTGAGTAGTGGAAGAAGGCAATGGAGAGTGAGTTGAAGAGCATTGAGGAGAACGGCACGTGGGAGTTGGTGGAGCTACCGGAGGGGCGTAATGCGATTACGTCCAAGTGGCTCTTCAAGATCAAGTCCGACGCCGATGGCAAAATCGAGCGCTACAAGTCTAGGCTTGTGGCAAAGGGGTACCAGGAGAAGGAGAAGGTGGACTATAAGGAGTTGTTTGCTCATGTGGTGAAGCCGACGACGCTGCGAACCCTACTCGCGGGAGCTGCCATCAAAGGATGGGTGGTGAAACAAATGGACGTGACAACCGCATTCCTCAACGGCGTCCTAGAGGAAGAGATTTTCATGGCGCAGCCAGAGGGGTTTCATGATGGCAGTGGCAGGGTTTTGAAGCTGAATAAGGCCCTTTATGGACTGAAGCAGGCCCCTAGGCAGTGGTAATTGAAGCTGCGAGGAGTTTTGGAGGAGATCGGCTTCACTCCCTCAATGGCCGATCACTCATTGTTCATGCTTGGCGAGGGGGAATAGAGGAGCTTCATAGTTGTGTACGTGGATGACATCATAATTTTCTCACCCTCCTCGGATCTTGTGAAGGAGGTGATGCTGAAGCTTCAAGACAAGTTCAATTGCAAGGCCCTTGGTGACGTGAGCTTCTACCTTGGGCTCCACATTGAACGAGATGTGGAGAAGCGGTGCATGCGGGTGCATCAACGGAAGTACCTGGAGGCATTGGCTGCCAACTTTGGGCAGAGTGAAGGCCATGTGGCTACACCCTTTCCCTCTGGGTTCAAGTGTGTGAAGGGACCAGAGGAGGAGAGCGTTGGTGAAGAGGAGAGGCGCCGTTTTCACTCGTTGGTGGGCAGCCTCATGTACGCGGCGGTAAACACCCGACCGGACGTCCCCTTTGCAACCGGACAGTTGGCTAGAGTTGTTAAATGCTCTAATGAGGAGCAGGTAGCTGCTGGAATGAGGGTGGCCAAGTATCTTGGCCAAACAGCGATGGTTGGGCTGCAATACTCGGCGGCGGCGCAAAGGCGCCAAAAGGGCGCGGATGGTGTTGAACCCGGGCGTTTGTTCCTCACCGCATTCTCGGATGCTTCTTATGATTCGGAACCAGAGGACATGACCAAGTGTTGGAGGGTTCATTTGCTATGTTGGTGGAGGCCCAACTGCTTGGGAGAGCAAGAAGCAGGTGGATCAACCATTGAGCTCGGTGGAGTCTGAGTACATGGCACTCTTCCGTGCCGTTCGGGAGATTGTGTGGCAGCGGCGTTTGTTGGCTGAATTGGGGGAGGAGCAGCTAGGACATACCCCACTCTGCTGTGACAGCCAGGGTGCCATTGCTCTTGCTAAGAACCCTGTGTTGCATGGTCTCACGAAGCACATGAGGGTGAAGTGGCATTGGACAAGGAGCATGGTGGCCGCGGGTGAAGTTGAGTTGCGCTACGTGAAGACAACGGGGCAGCCAGCTGACATGATGACCAAGAGGCTGGTGGATCAGCAGCATTGGAAGTGTTGCAAGCTGGCTGGGATGGCTCTGAACTGAGAGAGCAAGTTCCTAAGGCCAACAATCCGAGGGGGAGTTTGTTGGTGCAGCCCTATGGTTTGTATTCGGCTTGTTGTCTGTGTGCGTGCATGCGTGTGTGCATGGAATGGTATGAGGGCATGAGATAATATATATTTCATGCTGATAATAGTGTGTGAATGATGAGGCATGGTTTTGAATGTGTGTGTCGAGTCAATAGCGAGTTATCGCTAGTCGCGTGTCACGTCGTTGTTTGCGTGTTGTGTGCGGTTTTCTATTTTGTCGTGTGTGGAACGTTAGGCGTGTCACAGGTGTGCGCAGCAGAATTCCAAGAACTCAAGGAAGAATTTATCTTGAAGAACCAGAGCCTTGGTTTCAAGATTCAAGTGATTTTGAAGCTCTCCAAAAGGGTAAACTTTAAGATAGTGAGAATAGTTGCATTACTTTGTGTAGTGTAACATTTCTCTTGGTGTAGGCCCTTGTGGAGGGTATTTTCGAGACCCTTCGTGGTTGGGGACAGTGTGGCACTGTTCCACATCACTGTACCTCGGCTCTTGGGGTTTGTAGGAGCTGGGAGTCATTCCCAACTCGTAACTCTTCCTATCTTGTGTTCTAAGGCTATAGTGGCTGCCATAGTGCCGTTCGTTCAAACCGTTGTTGCGTCGTCAATTCTTAATGAAATCGTGCAATCAAAATTGCCACGTGTAGGCGACGTCAAGCTGCTCTAGATCCAATTTGAATCGAGCAGAACGCTATCATCGTCTGAAGCCGCTGTGCAGAAATGTGACTGTGCACTCTATCTTTCGTTTTAGGAACATTCAAGCCTATTGTGACTATAACAGTCTACCGGAGGGGGACCTGGAGCGAGGAAGAGCGGCGGGGGGGGGGGGGGGGAGAGGGGCAGTGCGGTAGGGGAAGAGACGATAAAAGAGAACCGACTCGTCAAACATGACGTCCTGAGAGGGCAGGACACGGCGCGAGGTGGGGCCGTAAAACTACCAGCCAGGCGCGTCAGGGGGCAAGCCAAGGAAGACGCAGGGAATGGCGTGGGAGGAGAGCTTGTCCGTGGAAGTATTGTGGACCAAGGCACGAGAGCCCCAGACCCAGAACAACGACGCATTGCCAACCTTCCCCGTCCATCGCTGTGTAGGCGAGGTCTCCGGCAAGGAGACACGGGGCCAGAGGTTGAGCTGATGCGCAGTGTACCAGACCCCAAATGGCCACAGAAAATGGGGAGCAGCCGCATGGATCATGGAGGTACGAGCCACCTCCATGACTAAGCCAATGCGGCGCTCAGCAACCCCATTTTGCTGCGGGGAGGCCGGAAGCGTGAACGACTGGTGGATGCCCTCCCCAGGACAAAAGTCCCGCAAGAGGTCGGAGGAGAACTCACCACCTATCTCAGAGTGCAGACACAGGACAGAAAGGTCCTCGCGGAACCGCTCGCGGAGCTGGAGACGGACTGCGCAGATCCAAGGGATCAAGACATCAGGGACCTCACCCTTGCTGCGCAAGGGGAAGACCGTGGTGTAACGCGTGTAGTCGTCAACAACCAGGAGAAAGTAGCGCTCGCGGCCCTGTCCACTGATGCGGGCTGGGCCCCACACGTCCATGTGGAGCTGTCGTCGGGGGAAACGAGGAGGAGTGAGGAGCAGCGCGCTGCCGCCCATCGATGCAAGGAAGGCAGGGCGGGGCAGGCAAGGGCGGGAGGGGAGGCAGAGACCCGGGAAGACCAGAAACAAGGAGGCGGGAGTGCATGCCACGAAGGCGTGGCAAGGAGGGGTGACCAAGGCGGTGGTGCCAAAGCAGAGTCTGGTGCGACAGGAGGCGACAAGAGCAGGGGGCTGCTACCGGACCTGACGGACACCTGACTAGACGCAACTACCTGAGGAGGCTCAGTGGTCAGTGTGTACAGACTCGACCCAGGCCGACGGGTGAACGTGGCCAGGTGATGGCCCGTCCGTGTACATGTGCAGATCGACACACGCTGACCCCCAGGAGTGGTGGTAGTGACACACATCGCATCCTGGAGGGCAGTGGTACTCAACAAGTTCGTAGAGAACAAGGGGAGGTGAAGACCTGAGAGTGAGCCGGACGGAACCGCCGGATACGGGAGAATAGTGGAGGAACGTGCAAGAACTGCGCCCCCTGACGGGTCAGCCAGTCTGACTGGAACAGGTGCAGGGAGTGGAGTGAGTGTGGTACTATCGCGAAAGAAACAGCGGGAAGCACCTGAGTCAAGCATGAAGGTGTGCAAGGCCTCAGCAGGCGAAGTACCAGGGAGAGCAGACTCACTAGCACCTAGAGCAGCAGCCTCTATACCTGGGTCAGGCGGCACACACAGATAACAGTCACCCTCAGGACTAACAGTCAAGGCATACATGGCTGCAAGGTTAGCATCATAGTCAAGAGCAAAGATATCAACACCAGAACTAAGCAGCTCTAGCCAGCGGGGGCGTTCAGCCTCGTCACCAAACTCTACGCGCCAAGCGTCGTCAAGGTGGGAGAAGCAGCGGTGCTGTGTGTGAAACTTCCCGCATGTGTGACCAGCGCGGTCACCTATGCAAATGACATACGGGCAGCGAACACTACCCCCAGACGCCCCACGCTGAGAAAACCACTCACGAAGCTGCTGGGCGTAGGGGTCTCGCTCCGACGCTGCTGCCTCTGGCCACCGCCAGAACCTCCCCTCAGAACAGCTCCACCCCGACCGCCACCACTGCCGCTGCCACCACTCCCACTGCCGCCACCACTCCCACTGCTCAGCCAGTTGGAGTGGGTCTACCTGAGACACACCTGAGGGAGCAAGACCCTGAGGGGGGAGGGGGTCTATGTTGGTGCAACCCTACGGTTTGCATTCGGCTTGTTGTCCGTGTGCGTGCATGCGTATGTGCATGGAATGGTACGAGGGCATGAGATAATATATATTTCATGGTTACAATAGTGTGTGAATGATGAGGCATGATTTTGAATGTGTGTGTCGAGTCAATAGCGAGTTATTGCTAGTCGCGTGTCACGTCGTCGTTTGCGTGTCGTGTGCGGTTTTCTATTTTGTCGTGTGTGGAACGTTTGGCGTGTCGCAGGTGTGCGCAGAAGACTTTCAAGAACTCAAGGAAGAATTTATCTTGAAGAACCAGAGCCTTGGTTTCAAGATTCAAGTGATTTCGAAGCTCTCCAAAAGGGTAAACTTCAAGATAGTGAGAATAGTTACATTACTTTTTGTAGTGTAACATTTCTCTTGGTGTAGGCCCTTGTGGAGGGTAGTTTCGAGACCCTTCGTGGTTGGGGACAGTGTGGTACTGTTCCACATCACTGTACCTTGGCTCTTGGGGTTTGTAGGAGCTGGGAGTCATTCCCAACTCGTAACTCTTCCTAATTTGTGTTCTAAGTCTATAGTGGCTGCCATAGTGCCGTTTGTTCAAACCGACGTTGCTTCGTAAATTCTTAATGAAATCGTGTAATCTAAATTGCGAAGTGTAGGCGACGTCAAGACGCTCCAGATCAATTTTGAATCAAGTCATTTGCAGCTCTGACTAGAACGCTATCTATGTTTGAAGCCGCTGTGCAGAAATGTGACTGTGCACTCTATCTTTCGTTTTAGGCACATTCAAGCCTATTGTGACTATAACAACCACCACCACCACCACTCCCACCGCTGCCACCACCGCCGCCACCGAAGCCCCTTCTCCCGCCACCACTCTCACCGCCACCTCCGCCACCTCGACCACCTCCACCGCCTCCACCACTACCACCCCCGCTGCCACCGCCACGACTCTTGCCTCCCTTGCCCTTGCCTCTGCGGCGCTTTCCACTAAGAGCAGAAGTAGCCCCGACGTCTTCAGTACCAAGGATGTCAACATCAGCAGGAGATGCGTAGGAGGGGGCAAGGGGAGAGGGGGAACACCCCTCAAAAAAGGGTTTGCGAGGAGTGCCACAAGCAGCACCTACATCGACTACGTTAGTCTCAGCTGCAAGGAGGTGCTTCTCGAGCAGGTCGATAGTGAGGTCTGTGGGGTCAAGTGCGAGAAAGTGGTCCCTGACTGCGCGAAGAGAGTCAGGGAGGCGGGTGACTATGAAGTAGAGAGTGATGTACATCGGGGGCGGGTTCTTGTCTAGGAACTCGGCTGTGAGGGCAGCGCGATAGC
Source organism: Closterium sp. Naga37s-1 (assembly GCA_947471745.1). NCBI lineage: Eukaryota > Viridiplantae > Streptophyta > Zygnematophyceae > Desmidiales > Closteriaceae > Closterium > Closterium sp. Naga37s-1. Next base: position 830,782 of record CANJKZ010000195.1, on the reverse strand, counting down.
GAGCGTTGCTAGTGCAAAGGTGGGTGATGAGGTCCTCGATTGTGGCAAAGGCTGACAGCTCGGGAAAAAGCTAGGGCAGTATAAGGCGGCCGAGAGCAGCAGTGGCAGGGGAAGAATAATGAGCGACTACAGCGTCATACAGGGCCTTAGCAGTCTTGTGCTGGCCAAAGTGAGCGCGTTCAACTAACGGCAGGTGGTTGCGAACGGCTAGGCGAGCAGCAGCGTCACGGGTAAGCCACTGTGAGCGAGTCACACTGTCAGCTGTGTCGGGAGGGGCGAGAGAGGCTCCAGACGTGTGGTCAAACAACGAAACGTTGTCTCTAGAATCGCTCAGTAGGTACTGCTGTAAGTCGTCGGGCCACGTATCAAACTGGATCGGACGGCCCTCATGATCGAATGTGAGAACACTGAGAGAAGCCATAGCGAGAAGAACAGGGTGGCGCGCGACCAGCAGGGCAGCACGCAGGCAAGGACGGCGCGACGGGCTGGGCGGCGCGCGAGCACTAGGGAATCGCACAGGGCAGGGCGGGGCGGCGCACGGCTAGAGAAGAGCGGCGCGCGGCCAGGGCAAGGTAGTCAACTGGCAGGGCAGGGCGGCGACCAGCAGGGCGGCGCGCGGGCAGGGTAGGGCGGGGTAGCAGCCAGCAGGGCGACGCGTGGTCAGGGCGGGGCGACGCGGCGGCCAGCAGGGCGGCGCGCGGGCAGGGCAGGGCGGCGCGGCTGCCAGCAGTGCGGTGCGCGGGCAAGGCAGGGCGGCGCGATGGCCTGCAGGGTGCTGCGCGGGCAGGGCAGGGCGACGCGGCAGTCAGCAGGGCGACACGACAGGCAGGGGAGGGTGGCGCGCTACCAGCAGGGCGGCGCGACTGGCAGGGCAGGGCAGTGCGCGGCCGGCAGGGCGGCGCGACAGGCAGGGCAGGGCGGCGCGCAGCTGGCAGGGCAGCGCGATGAGCAGGGCAGGGCAGCGCTCGGCTAGCAGGGCGGCACGACGGGCAGGGCAGGGCAGTGCGCGGCCAGCAAGGCTGTGCGACGGGCAGGGCAGGGCAGCGCGACTAGTGGGGCAGCGCTATGAACAGGGAACTATGCGGTGGGCCCTAAAAAAAAACGGTCCTGGAACAGGAACTGCTCTGAACAAGAATGAATGCATTGAGCACAAAGTTGGTACAAGTACTAACTTTAATTGGGTTGTACCCCTTATGGGCTACCCCCACTACAGCCTACACAATATAAGCATTATAACATTTTGACAAAGACATCAACAGTGTTGGCCCAAGAGGCCACGTAAGCAAGGCGCAGCTGACCACGTTGCTGCTACTCTCGAGCAAGAAATTAACGAAGAGCAATGTGCTTCGTTCTGTGCTACAGTCTATGCTTCCGACATAAGGCAATCATGGCCTTGTTGTCGACGTACAAAACTGGAGGAGAACGAGGCCGCTCACCCAAGTCGGTCAGCAGGTAGGTGAGCCAGCATAACTCCTCAGCCATAGCCCCAGCGTAGATCTCGGCCTCACAGCTCAAACTAAGCACAGAAGACGAACGATTGGACTTCCACGAGATAGAATCAAAGACGAGGCTGAAAGAGTAACCATGTGACGACCACTGAGTCGCCTGGTCGTCGGCCCAAGAAGCGTCGGAGTTCCTGAGAGTACCACTGGACCTCGTCCTCCAAGCATGAGCCCCATGCCCGATATACTGCACAAGTAATGCAGTAACCTCTGCGCAACTTTTCAATGCTCCTTCCTGTGTCTACCGGGTGCAACGAAGCGAGCAAGGATGCGGAGAGAGTACGCGAGGTCAGGTCGTATGCATGTCATCCGGTACATGAGGGAGCCCACAAGCTCTGGATACGGGCCACTCGGCTCTACGGACTCGTCCCAAACTGGAGCTGAGAGTGAGTGGCCTGTAGGCAGAGGAGTAGGTTGTGGCGAGGAGAACCGAAAGCCGAAGCGCTGGAGGACCTGGTGCACCATGTGTGACTGAGTCAAAGTGATGGTGCGCCGTGCTCTGTCCCGGGTGATTTGCAAGCCATGATAGCTGCGCAGCTCACCCAGGTCAGTGCAAGTGTGTCTCTTCTGCAGCTCCGCCTTCACAAGGCTCAGCTCTTTAGTGTCGGCAGTAGCAAATTCCAAGTCGTCGACCTATACGAGGATGTAAAACGGCAGCAGAGAAGGGTCGGTGCGCAGAAACAGCGACGGGTCAGCAATCGAAGGAGCAAACCTATGAGCCGCAAGCGTCATCCTCAGTGTGTCGTGCCACTCATGGGGCGCCTGGCGGAGACCGTAGACTGGTCGCCAGAGGCTCCACTGGGTACCCTCAGGAAACGACCCAGTGAAGCCAGGTGGATGGCGCAGCCAGATCTCCTTGTGAAGGCTGCCCTGCAAGAAAGCTGTAGAGAAGTCAAGGGAGAGCAGCTCGTAGTCACGCTGTGCTGCAACGTGCAGTAACACCTGTCAAACTTATATGCTATAGTCTGTTTAGGCTGTAGTGGGGTAGTTCATATAGGGTACAACACTTTTAGGTTTCCTACTTGTACCCACCTGCTTGCTAGTTCAGTCATTCCTTCCTTTACGATTCTGACATGGTATTCTGGGCAGGTTCCCTAGTGGGAACGTTTTTTTTCCTGCCCTGCCCGAAGCGCGCCTCGCGCCTGCCTCACCTGCGCCGTCGCGCACCCTGCCCTAGTACGGCCCGTCGTGGCCCTGCCTTTGCTGGCCCGTCGCGGCCCTGCCTTCGCCGCCCGTCGCTGGCCCGTCCCGGCCCGTCGCCGGCCTGTCCCGGCCCGTCGCCGCCCGTCGCTGGCCCGTCGCCGCTTGTCGCGGCCCTGCCTTCGCCGCCCACTGCGGCCCTGCCCTGCAGCCGCCCTGTCGCAGCCCTGCCTTTCGCCGCCTGTCGCCGGCCCGTCGCCGCCCGTTGCCGCCCGTCGCTGGCCCGTCGCCGGCCCGTCGCCGGCCCGTCCCGGCCCGTTGCCGCCCGTCGCCGCCCGTCGCTGGCTCGTCGCCGCTCGTCGCGGCCCTGCTTTCGCCGCCCGTCGCGGCCATGCCCTGCAGCCGCCCTGTCGCGGCCCTGCCCTACTGCCACCCCAGTCGCGGTCCTGCCTTCGCCGCCCGTCGCGGCCCTGCCCTGCAGCCGCCCTGTCGCGGCCCTGCCCTGCTGCCGCCCCAGTCGCGGCCCTGACCTAAACTGCCAGCTGCGGCCCTGCCCTGCACCCGCCCCTGGTAAGCACCCTCGCCGCCCTGCCGCGCCGCGCTGCCAGGAGCCGAGCCGCGCCGCCCAGCCGAGCCGCGCCGCCCTGCCGAGCCGAACCGCCCTACTGAGCCGCACTGCCCTGCCTGCACTGCTCCTGCTGCTACTGCTGCTACTGCAGCTATGGCTAGCCCTACTGTTTTTACCTTTGATGCTGAGGGGCGTGCGGTTGACTTTGACGTGTGGGTTGACGACTTGCAGCTCTTTCTTCAGTGTGACTCTAGGGACGGGGTATCCCTTTTCGATCACACGTCCGATGTCTCTACTGCACCTGCTGCCACTGCTGACAGTACGGTTCGCTCGCAGTGAACCACTCGTGACGCTGTTGCTTGCCTTGCTGTTCGTAGTCACCTGCCGTCTGCTGAGCGCACGCACTTTGGCCAGTACAAGACTGCTCAGTCTTCGTATGACGCTGTCGTAGTGCGCTACTCCTTGCCTGCCTCTGCTGCCCTCAGCCGCCTCATGCTGCCGTACCTTTTCCCTGACCTTGCCGCCTTTGCCACAGTCGCTGACCTCATTACTCACCTCCGCACTAGTGACGCCCGCTACCGCGCTACGCTTCCCACTGAGTTCTGTGCCTAGAACCCCCCCCCCCATGCACATCACCCTTTACTACCTAGTCACCCACCTCCCTGACCCCCTTGCTTCAGTCAGGGACAACGTTCTCTCCCTTTGCCCCACCGAGCTCACCGTCGACCTGCTAGAGGAGCGCCTCACTGCAGCTGAGAAGAGTATCTTAGCTGTGGCTGCTTCTCGCGGCGACCCTCGCGCCCCTTTCTTTGAGGGGTGTTCCCCTGTTCCCTTCTCCCCTTTGTTGCTTCTGCTGCTGCTGTCGACCTCGCTGGCACGGAGGAGGTCGGGGCTGCGTCTGCTCCTAGTGGGAGGCGCCGCAACAGCAAGGGCAAGGGGGGCAAGGGTGGTGGAGGGGACAGTGGGGGCGGCGGTGGAGGTGGTGGAGGAGGCGGAGGGGGTGGCGGTGGAGGTGGGGGTGGTGGCGGGAGTGGGGGCTTCGGTGGCGGCGGTGGGGGTGGTGGAGGCAACGGCAGCGGCGGTGGAGGCAGCGGCAGCGGTGGTGGAGGTAGCGGCGGCGGTGGTGCTGGTCGAGGTGGAACCGCGCAGCGTGGAGGCTTTGGTGGTAGCAAGCGCCAGCAGCAGCAGCGTTCCCGTGAGACCCTGTCGGCCCAGCAGCTTCGTGAGTGGTACGCTGGGCGTGGGAGGTCTGGGGGTGTTGGTCCCTGCTCTTACGTTCTTCGAACCGGCGGGCGCCGTGGGGAGACGTGCGGGCTGCCACACACTGCGCAACGCTGCTTCGGTCGCCTGACTGATGCCTGGTGCGCCCAGTTTCCTGACGCTGTTGAGCTCAGATCGCTGGGGTGATCTGCTTAGGCCGAATGTTGGTATCTTTGATATTGATTTCGATGCTATCCTTGCTGCCATGTATGCTGTGACTGATAGTGCTGAGGGTAACTGCTACCTGTGTGTTCCCCCCGCCCCGGGCATTGAGGCTGCTGCTCTAGGTGCTAGTGAGTCTGCTGCTCCAGGTACTAGTGAGTCTGCTGCTCCAGGTACTGGTGAGTCTGCTCTCTCTGGTACTGCACCTACTGAGGCCTTGCACACTTTCACACTTGACTCCGGTGCTTCGTGCTCTTTCTTTCGCGACAGCACCACACTCACGCCGCTCAGTCGGCCTGTCGCAGTCTCCTTGGCTGACCCCTCTGGGGGCCTAGTCCTTGCGCACTCTTCAACGGTTCTACCGTGTCCTGCGGCCCCATCGGGCTTGCTGTCGGGACTCCACCTCCCTTCGTTCTCTACGAACTTGGTGAGTGGAGCTGACCTTCAGGACGTGTGGGTTGACCAGTTCACCCCTGGAGGTCAGCGTGTGACCCAATGCACTTGCTCTCGGACGGGCCGCCACCTGGCCACGTTCACCCGTCGGTCTGGGTCGAGTCTGTACACACTGACTACTACGTCTCCTCCGGTTACTGCGTCTGGTCAGGTAGCCGCGTCTGGTCAGGTGTTTGCTGCCGCGTCCAGGTCTAGTCCAGCGTCTGCCCCCTGCTCGTGTCGTCCTCTGTCACACGAGACTCTCCTTTGGCACCACCGCCTTGGTCACCCCTCCCTGCCTCGTCTTCGAGGTATGGCCTCCTGTACCCTTGCCTCTGGTCTCCCCCGGTCCCTCCCTCCCCTTCCTCTGGGGCCTGCCCCTACCTGTGTTCCTTGTGTCGAGGGCCGGCAGCGTGCCGCTCCTCACTCCTCCGAGTTCCCTCCGACAGAGGCTCCCCTGCAGACTCTCCACATGGACGTGTGGGGCCCAGCCCACGTCCGTGGACAGGGTCACGAACGTTACTTCCTGCTGGTCGTTGACGACTACTCGCGTTACACCACAGTCTTCCCCTTACGCCGCAAGGGTGAGGTCACTGAGGTGTTGATCGACTGGATCCGCGGAGCCCGTCGCCAGCTCAGCGAGAGTTTTGGCTCGGACCTTCCTGTTCTGCGTCTGCACTCAGACAGAGGTGGTGAGTTTTCCTCCGACCTTCTGAGGGCTTTCTGTCGTGAGGAGGGCATCCGCAAGACGTTCACGCTTCCGGCCTCCCCACAGAAAAATGGGATTGCTGAGCGCCGCATTGGCATGGTCATGGACGTCGCTCGTACGTCCATGATCCATGCGGCTGCTCCCCATTTTCTGTGGCCGTTCGCGGTTCAGCACGCTGCGCATCAGATCAACCTTCAGCCTCGTGTCTCCTTGCCGAAGACCACACCTACTCTGCGGTGGACAGGGAAGGTTGGCGATGCATCTTTGTTCCGTGTCTGGGGATCTCGAGCTTTTGTCCGCGATGCTTCCTCGGACAAGCTGTCCTCGCGTGCCGTTCCCTGCGTCTTCCTTGGCTTCCCCCCTGACGCACCTGGGTGGCAGTTTTACCACCCCACCTCGCGTCGTGTTCTGTCCTCTCAGGACGTCACGTTTGACGAGTCGGTATCTTACTACCGTCTCTCTCCCTACCGCACTGCCCCTCTCCCCCCCCCGCCACTCTTCCTAGAACCAGGTTCTCCTCCGGTAGACCCCCTCCCCCCTCAGGGTCTTGCCCCCTTAGGTGTGTCCCAGGTAGACCCTATCGAGCCTGTCGAGGTAGCTGTCGACTCTGGTGCTGCTAGAGGTGCTGAGCCTCCGGGTGCGGGGACTGGGGGTGCTGAGCCTGGGGTTGCTGAGTCTGAGGGTGCGGAGCCTGGGGGTGCTGAGCTTGGGGGTGCTGAGTCTAGAGATGCTAAGCCTGGGGGTGCTGAGCCTGAGCGTGCTGAGTCTGGAGGTCCTCCGGGTGTCCCGTCACGGCGGGAGCCCCTCTCTCCACAGCAGCTTCGTGAGTGGTACGCTAGGCGCTGTAGCCGGGTTGCTGGAGCTGTGGGGCCTGCTGCTGGAGGTGCTTCTGGAGCTGGAGCTGCTGGAGGTGCTGCTGGTGCTGGGGCTGCTGGAGGTGCTTCTGGAGCTGGAGCTGCTGGAGGTGCTGCTGGTGCTTCTAGAGCTGGAGCTGCTCGAGGTGCTGCTGGTGCTGGAGCTGCTGGAGCCGCTGGTCCTGGAGGTGCTGGTGCTGGAGGTACTGGCGCTGTTGGAGGTGCTGCTGGTGTTTGAGCTGCTGGAGGTGGTGGAGCAGCTGGTCCCGGAGGTGCTCGTACTGGAGGTACTGGAGCTGCTGGGGCTGGTGGTGCTGCAGGAGTTGGAGCTGTCGGTGCAGCTGGAGCTGGAGCTGCTGGAGGTTCTGGAGCTGGTGGTGCTGCGGGAGTTGTAGCTGGAGACCCTGGAGCTGAGGGTACTGGTGCTGTCTCTGCTGTTTCTGGAGGCGCTGTGCGGCCGCGGCCGTACTATGTTCCGCTCCTTCAGCAGGTTCTTGGTCTCCCGCCTTCTACTGGTCCTACTCCTCCTTTACTGAGTCCACCGCCTGTCCAGTCACAGTCGCAGTTACAGCCAGCCTCTCCACTGCCTGGTCCTTCTCTTTACTCTGGACCGACTAGAGGTCTTACGGAGCGTTGTGAGCCTGAGTCTCGTCCTGCGTCGCCTGAGTCTCGTCTTGTGTCACCTGAGTTTCGTCCTGAGTCGCCTAACCGCGCTGTTTGCACTGGTCGTCGTGTTCCGCGTCAGCGTCCTCCTCCTGTCCCTGGCACTCACTCTATGACTCTGCGTCCTTCCACTGCTCCACAGCGTGTCCCTCTGCCGTCTCCTCCTGCGTCCTCTCTTCCTGACGGTCCGGACCCGGATTCTGACTCCCTTCGTGCTGCTAGTCCTACTGTCACGCGTTTTCTGGCCACTGATGTCACTGACCCTTTGTTTGAGTCCACTGCTGCGTCTGCTCTCGTCACTGAGCTTGTTGACTTTGCTGCCGCCTGTCGTCTAGACTATGCCACTAGTCTTGTTGCCGAGTCTGAGTCTGCGTCTGTCTATCCTCCATCCGTCGGGGGTGAGTGTGCTCTTGGCACGGACGTCCTTGAGGACAGACAGGAGGAGTTTGAGTGCTTTGCCGCTGCTGTACCTCATCTCGTGTCCATGCTGCTTGCCCCTGAGGGAGACCCGGATGCACCAGACATCCCGACCCCACGCTCTTACGCAGAGGCGATAGAGGGTCCCTACTCCTGTCAGTGGCAGGCAGCTATGGATGCCGAGATGGCATCCTGGAAGTCCACAGGCACTTACGTCGACGAGGTTCCCCCACCTGGGGTGAACATCGTCAGTGGCATGTGGATCGTCAGGGTGAAGCGGCTGCCGGGTTCTCCGCCTGTCTTCAAGGCGCGTTACGTTGCACGAGGCTTCAGTCATCGACAGGGAGTTGACTTCTTCCAGACCTTCTCCCCTACCCCGAAGATGACCACTCTTCGGGTGCTGCTGAGTGGTAGCGTGACTACGAGTTACACTCGCTTGACTTCAGCACAGCCTTCCTACAGGGCAGCCTGCACGAGGAGATCTGGCTGCGCCGCCCACCTGGCTTCACTGGGTCGTTTCCTGCTGGTACCCAGTGGAGCCTCCGGCGGCCAGTCTACGGTCTCCGCCAGGCACCCCGTGAGTGGCACGACACACTCAGGACGACACTTGCTGCTCTTGGTTTTGCTCCTTCCACTGCTGACCCGTCGCTGTTTCTACGCACCGACACCACTCTGCCACCGTTCTACGTTCTTGTGTATGTAGAGGACTTGGTCTTTGCTACTGCTAACATTGAGGCGCTCGCCCACGTGAAGTCGGAGCTACAGAAGAGACACAGGTGCATAGACCTGGGTGAGCTGACAAGCTATCTTGGCTTGCGGATCACCCGGGACAGAGCACAGCGCACCATTACCTTGACTCAGTCACACATGGTGGAGCAAGTCCTTCAGCGCTTCGGCTTCACGTACTCCTCGCCACAGTCCACTCCTCTGCCTACTGGTCACTCGCTCTCAGCTCCACCTTCGGACAAGAGCTGCAGCAGCGTGGTCAGCTTCATCTTGCTTACGTGGCCTGTCGGGCCAACACTGCTGATGTTTTCACCAAGGCATTTCAGCCTTGTGATCATCAGCGTTTCTGTACCGTTCTAGGCCTTGTACCTACTGTGCCTCACTTGCTTACTTCTTGACTCTGCTTGTATTGTGATCTCTATACATATACCTGCATGCTTACACTTGCTAGGTTGTGTTCACTGTATTGCTTGTTCTCCTTTATATAACTCTGCATGTGAACTGGCCTTGTGGCCATTTGCTTGTGCTCAGAATGCGTGGTGACGTCGTGATCCATCCTGAGCTTGCTTTGCCTTTCTTGACCGGTCTTGTGACCTCTTGTTCTCCCCCACTTTGCCTATGGGGGTGTGTCAAACTTATATGCTATAGTCTGTTTAGGCTGTAGTGGGGTAGTTCATATAGGATACAACACTTTTAGGTTTCCTACTTGTACCCACCTGCTTGCTAGTTCAGTCATTCCTTCCTTTACGATTCTGACAACACCCAAAGAGTAGTCATCTTCGGGGTGGGGGAGAATGTCTAGAAGAAGTCGACCCCGTGTCGCTGACTGAAGCCTCGAGCAACGTAATGTGCCTTGAAGGCAGGCGGAGAACCCGGTGGCCGCTTCACTCTGAAAATCCACATGCCATCGACTATATTCGGCCCAGGAGGGGGAACATCGTTGATGTAGGTACCATTGGACTTCTAGGAAGGCATCTCTGCGTCCATGGCTGTCTGCCATTGAGAGAAGTACTCACCAGTGATCGCCTCTGCGTAAGAGCGCGGGGTAGGGATGTCTGGTGCATCCGGGTCTCCCTCAGGGCAAAGCAGCATGGACGCGAGAGGAGGTAAAACGGCCGCAAGACTCTCAAGCTGAAACTGCCTGTCCTCAAGGACGTCACAGTCAAGAGCAAGCTCACCCCCAGTGCGAACAGGGGGGGCAGGACGAGACTAAGGCTCACGACGCTCTGCCAGGGAGCATGTCTGTCTAGGGTAAGGAGAAGGAGCAATCAGTGGGGAGTCCCTCAGTATTGGTGGATGTGACTGGTCATGCGTACGACACAGGAGAGGCGGAGTAAGGCCTGTGGAAGATGGAAGACCAAGAACCTGACGGAGTGCCGAGTCGGGCGGCGGCAGGTACGACTGCGACTGCGGGTAGAAGTACGGTCATCACGGCGCATCACCCACAATACCAGAGCCCCCAGCTCTAGTGCTTCCAGAACCTCTAGCTCCAGCAGCACCAATTCCTCCAGCACCAGCCTGTCTAGTATCTCCAGCACCAGCAGCTCCAGCACCAGCAGCTCCAGCACCCCCAGTACCTCCAGCTCCAGTACCTGTAGCACCTCCAGCTCTAGTACCTCCAGCACCTCCAGCTCCAGTACCTCTAGCACCTGCAGCTCCAGTACCTCCAGCACCTCCTGCTCCAACAGCACCAGTACCTACAGCAACAGCAGCTCCAACACCTCCAGTGTTGGATGCACGTCATTCTGAGTGCATGTCATCCTAACGTTCTGCCGAGTGCTCGTGCTATTCATGCGTGCATTGTTTGCATGAGCATTTGTCATTATGCATGGCTGTTGGATTTTACCATCTCTGTGTTTTCTCCAAGTTTAAATGTTTGATCATGCAGGAGAAATCCAGAGCTTTCCAACGATACCAAGATCGCCTTATCCTGACCAAGATCGCCCAAGTTACAAGATTTCCAAGACTTGGATTTCTTATTACCTTTTAAGGTTATATCTAATTTGGGTGATTACTTGGGACATGACTATAAAGGGATCTTTGGTTGGGTGGTTAGGGAAGGCAACTTTGACTTTTGGATTGGGGTGGCTAGAAGTTTCTAGCATGGGTTGCAAATGTTGCAACACCTAGGCAAAATCCAACTAGATTGGATTTTGCATGTGACACCTCAAGGACCTCATGATGAGGGTTGCATCCTTGCTGCTAGGAAGGTTCCTACCATCCTTCCCTAGCTCTTGGAGAACCCCTTCCCTCTCATGGTTCTCTTGGAGTCCCCAACTCCAACATTCTATGCCTTAATGTTTGTACTTCCTCTACCATTCTAGTCATGCGGCTGCTGGACGTTTTTACTTGGTTCTCACTTTATAGACCATCTTAACGACTGATTCAACTTAGAGATGGTAGCTTAGGCTAAGGCGCACAATCCTGCTGAGCGGATTTGCGTTAAGTTGAGAATTGGGTTTCGTCGTAAGCTCTCAAAGTGACGGATCCTGAACAACAAGTGGTATCAAAGCGGGTAGTCAACTTTGAGACGACGAATCGTCGTGACTTCTCAACCAATGTTGACGAGTGAGACCAGTTTCTAGTAGCTCTGCTTGCGAACTTTCGATTGGTGGTCAAACCGCGTTCTAATTCGAAGCATCCAGTCCACGACGGCGTTTTTTGTAGAATCGAAACTTATGGCAGAATTCTCTCCAAACGATTTCTCAAGTTTCCACCGTTCATAAGGCCTCAATATGACTGGAACGGACTCTAGAGGTGCTAATGGCGAGATGGCTGGAGCTAGAGAGGCTGGAGAGCAGGGGGGAGTTGCTGGTGGTGGAGTGGGGACTCACCAACCAGCCAACCCTACGCTACCTACTTCTTCTACACCATCTCCTACTACCGTGGATCCTGTGAAATCTTTCTCTATTGAGAAATTCATGGGGGAGGACTACGAGCACTGGAGTTTCCGCATGAGGCTGATGTATACCCAATACAAGCTATTGGATCTGGTGGAGGGGAAGGAGAAGTTGCCGGAGGCCGCGGAGCTGAAAGGAGCATGGATGAAGCGATCGTTCGACGCGTACATGCTCATGGTGCAAGCGGTTGGTGGACGACAACTTGACCACATCAAGGACCTCTTAGGTGATCCAGAGTGTGGCCCCAAGGCTTGGAGGAAGCTTCTGGATGTGCACTCACTTACACATGCTACCGGCATCGTGCTACTCGCGCGGCGGCTGCGCGACATCAAGTTCGTTGATGGAGAGCCGATGCAACCGGTGTTGGATGAGATGCGGGACATCTTCACGAAGCTCCAAGGCGGCGGTGTGGTGTACCCGGAGCTCGTGCAATGCGTGGAGATCATGATACGGCTGCCGGAGTTGTGGTCTGCCCTAGCGATTAACCTCAACTCTCAAAAGCCCCAGTGGAGCGTGGATTACATTCGCGCGCGCATCCTTGAGGAGGACTTGCGGCGGCGGAGTGTGGAGCGCTCGGAGGAGGGGGCTGGCTATGGAGTTGGAGGTGGAAGGAGTGGCTTCAAGAAGAAGTGGAAGGGCAAGAACAAGGACTACCCTAAGGAGGATGGCGGCGGGGGTCAAGGGGAGGTGTGCTTCTACTGCAAGAAGCGCGGACATCGTTGGCGGAAGTGCTACCAACGACCCAAGGATTGGACCCCGCCTTCATCGAGCAACCTGCATGGTGGCAAGAGGAGTGGGGGAGTCATGGGAGCTAGTGGAGAGGAGAAGGATGAGGAGAAAGGCGGCAAATCTGAGGAGCGGAAGGCCGGGTTCTTCTTCTTCGTGAACGAAGGCGCAACCGACCTTGCTATGGCTGCCAAGGTTCTCCTACATCCCCTCACCCATTGGGTGATAGATTCCGGGAGCTCTTGGCACATGACTCCTCGCGCGGACCTACTCGATGAGATTCAGCCCGCACCCATCTCTACAGTCACATCCGCGACGGGCGCCAAGGCCAAGGTCATGGGCATGGGATGCGCCAAGTTCATTGGAGCGGAGGGAGAGCTCGTGGGGCTGAAGAACGTGCTGTGGGTGCCCGACTTGTGCGCGAACCTGATTTCTACCTGCCGGTTGGGAGATGCGGGTGTGAACACCGAGACGATTGGCTCGGAGCGCTATCGTGCCTACAACGATGAGCGGCTGATTTGGGACCTGCAGTGGAAAGGGAATGTCCACAAGCGGATGTGGCAGATCCCGGTACTCCCTTGGCGGAAATCGGGCAAGGCGGCAGCGGCGGCATCTATGGAGGAGAGTGTCACCGAGGAGGAGCAGCAAGGTGTGCAAGGAGACGAGCTGATTGGAGGAAGCGCGGCGGTGAAGGCATCGGCTACCTCGGGCCAAGCGGATTGGGAGACTTGGCATCGGCGGCTCGCACACGTGGCTGTTTCCACATTGGAGGTGATGCACAAGGAGAAGTGCGTGCATGGGCTGCAACTGCAAAGAGATGGCGCTCACTATGGCAGCTGCGAGGCGTGCATGCAAAACAAGTTTGCGCGGTTCCCGTTTCCACGTGCGGAGGGATCGGTGAAGGCACCCTTGGAGGTGGTGCACATGGACCTGGTGGGTCCTATGAGGACTGAGGGGACTGGGGGAGTGCTGTACTTCCTCACCATGGTGGACGAATGGAGCCGTTTCACGTGGGCACGTCCCCTGTCCAAGAAGAGCGATGCTGCAGCGGCGATCAAGGAGGATTGGTTGCCGATGGTGGAGCGGCAAGCGATGCGGCTGGTGACAGTGCTGAGGAGTGACCGAGGTGGAGAGTTCCTTGGAGCAGAATTCACCAAGTTTCTCAAGAAGAACGTCATTCGACACCAGCTGACCTGCCCAGGAACACCGCAGTAGAACAGCATTGCTGAGCGTGCCAATCGGACCATTGGCGAGGCGGCGAAGACCTTGTTGGGGGCTGCTGGGATGCCCTACAAGTTCTGGCCTGAAGCTGTTCGCCATGTCATCACGGTCAAGAACAGGGTCTTGACACATGTTGGCGACAAGCATTGGGTGCCGTTACGCTGGCTTGGGAAGAAGCCATCCATTGACATGCTGCGGGTGTGGGGCTGCATGGGGCTTGTGATGGTGCCTAAGGAGCAGAGGCACAAGCTGGAAGTTGCTGCTGTGTGGGCTGTCCATCTTGGGATGGCTCCTTACTCGAAGGGGTGGCTGATGTGGGACCCCAAGAGCAAGAGGACGCTGGTCAGCCGTGACGTCAAGTTTGTGGAGGATGTCATGTACAAGGACTGGCAGCAGCAGCAGCAGGTGCATATTGGCTTGCGTCTGCAGGAGATTGAGCGGTCTGCAGTGGAGGAGGTTCAGCTGCACCTTGAGGATCTCCCTGGGTCAGAGCTAACCAGTGACCACAGTGGCAGTGGAGAGCAGCAAGTTTCTGGTCCTGCTGCAGAGGAGGGGTTGGAGGATGAGTCGGCACGTGTGGACTCACCATCTCAGCCCGAGCCTGCTGCAACCGCCAAGGTCACCAAGAGGAGTGTGCAGAGAGGAGCTTCACCACATGGGCAGCAGATTGCAACCCACGAGAAGGAGTGGCAGCAGCACCCTCAAGGCTGAATTATAGCCGTTTGGGAGGACCCAAGCAAGGTGCCATGGCGGTTCAGGCGGATGAGGGAGAGGATGAGGAGATGGCCTTTTGTTTCTTCACACCCTTGCCTGGAGAACCAGCCACAGTGGAGGAGGCACTCAGTGGACCCCAGAAGGAGGAGTGGAAGGCTGCCATGGATGCGGAGTTCAATAGTCTCATTGAGAATGAGACTTGGGAGCTTGTTGAGTTACTCGAGGGGCGACGGCCGATCAGCAGCAAGTGGGTCTTCAAGGTGAAGAGTGGAGCTGATGGTGCGTTGGAGCGGTTCAAGAGCCGCTTGGTCACCAAGGGGTTTCAGCAGAAAGAGAAGGTCGACTTCGGGGAGATCTTCGCTCCCTTTGTTAAGCCAGTGACATTGAGGACTGTGCTGGCTGGCGCCGCTGTGAAGGGATGGCACGTGAAGCAGATGGATATCACCACTGCATTTCTCAATGGAATACTGCTGGAGGATATCTACATGGCGCAGCCCGACGGCTATGAGGATGGGACCAGCCGAGTGTGCAAGCTCAAGAAGGCTATCTATGGCCTTAAGCAAGCGCCCAGGTGCTGGTACGAGAAGCTGGAGGAGGTGCTGCTGAGTGGAGGCTTCAAGACGTCCCAAGCGGATCACAGCTTGTTTCTGCTTGGAGAGGGGGAGCAGCTGCTCTTGCTGCTGGTGTATGTCGACGACATACTGCTGTTCTCACCTTCCATGGAGCAGATTGAGAGGACACAGAAGCTGCTGATGGACAACTTCAAGTGCAAGATGCTGGGGGATGTCCACTACTACTTGGGGCTGCAGATTGAGAGGGATGTCGAGAGGAGGTGGCTGAAGGTGCATCAGTCACACTACATCTCTGGTGTCATGGAGCGCTATGGTGTGACTGGGGGTCGCATTGTGATGACGCCGTTCCTTGCAGGCTTCAAGCTGAAGAAGGCAGCTGAGGAGGATGATGTGCTTGAGGATGAGCAGCGGAATGAGTACCAGTCACTCATTGGGAGTGTGATGTATGCAGCTGTGCATACGCAACCTGATGCTTCATTCGGAGTGGGACAGCTGGCCAGAGTTGTGCAGCGGCCCACTGAGGAGCAGTTGGAGGTGGCAAAGCACTTGGTGCGCTACCTCGGATCAACGGCATCTGCTGGTGTTCAGTTTTCAGCTGGCGGCCAGCTGAAACAGATTGGAGCAGATGGGGTAACGCCTGGAACCTTGAAGCTGTCGTGCTTCACCGACACTACATGGGCCTCAGAGGATGAGGATCGGTCATCAGTTGGCGGCTTTGTGTGCATGGTCGGAGGTGGACCAGTGAGCTGGAGGTCCAAGAAGCAGAGTGAGATTGCTCAGTCTTCCGGAGAGGCAGAGTACATGGCGATGTACCATGCCATCAAAGAGATCGTGCTCCTGAGGAAGCTGCTGAAGGACATGGGAGCTGAACAGGAGGGACCTACACCACTTTTCTCCGACAGCGAGGCTGCTATTGGCATGGCCAATAATCCTATCCTGAATGGGCTGAATAAGCACATGAAGATTAAGTGGCACTGGGTGAGGCAGATGGTGAAGGAGGGGATTGTTGAGCTTCACCATGTGAAGGCTAGCAAGCAGGCGGCAGATTTTCTCACCAAGAGACTTCCCGAGAGCGCACATTGGAAGTGTGCTAAGATGTGTGGCATGGCATTGCACTAGTGTGGGCAGCTGTGTCATGAGTGCATGTGTGAGTGTGTGTGCATGCAGTCCGTTAGTCTGAGGGGGAGTTTGTTGGATGCACGTCATTCTGAGTGCATGTCATCCTAACGTTCTGCCGAGTGCTCGTGCTATTCATGCGTGCATTGTTTGCATGAGCATTTGTCATTATGCATGGCTGTTGGATTTTACCATCTCTGTGTTCTCTCCAAGTTTAAATGTTTGATCATGCAGGAGAAATCCAGAGCTTTCCAACGATACCAAGATCGCCTTATTCTGACCAAGATCGCCCAAGTTACAAGATTTCAAAGACTTGGATTTCTTATTACCTTTTAAGGTTATATCTAATTTGGGTGATTACTTGGGACATGACTATAAAGGGATCTTTGGTTGGGTGGTTAGGGAAGGCAACTTTGACTTTTGGATTGGGGTGGCTAGAAGTTTCTAGCATGGGTTGCAAATGTTGCAACACCTAGGCAAAATCCAACTAGATTGGATTTTGCATGTGACACCTCAAGGACCTCATGATGAGGGTTGCATCCTTGCTGCTAGGAAGGTTCCTACCATCCTTCCCTAGCTCTTGGAGAACCCCTTCCCTCTCATGGTTCTCTTGGAGTCCCCAACTCCAACATTCTATGCCTTAATGTTTGTACTTCCTCTACCATTCTAGTCATGCGGCTGCTGGACGTTTTTACTTGGTTCTCACTCTATAGACCATCTTAACGACTGATTCAACTTAGAGATGGTAGCTTAGGCTAAGGCGCACAATCCTGCCGAGCGGATTTGCGTTTAGTTGAGAATTGGGTTTCGTCGTAAGCTCTCAAAGTGACGGATCCTGAACAACATCCAGTACCTCCAGCTCCAGAACCTTTAGCACCAGCAGCTCCAGTACCTCCAGCACCAGCAGCTCCAGTACCTCCAGCACCTGCAGCTCCAGTACCCTGAGCACCAGCAGCTCCTGTACCTCCAGCTCCAGCACCGGTACCCCAAGCTCTAGCAACCTGGCCCCGCCGAACAACCTAGTCGCGAAGGTGCTGTGGCGAAAGGGTCTCCTGTCAACGAGACTGCTGCTGTGGGCCAACGCCAGAACCTCCAGTAGGAGCACCAACAACTCCACCACTACTAGGACTCGCAGCACCCCAAGAGTCAGTACCCCCAGAACCAGCACCCCCAGAGTCCGCACCCCCAGTGTCACCACTCGCAGCAGCACCAGAGTCCAAAGCAACAGGCTACGGAGGCGGCGAAGATGGTCGAGGCGGAATATCAGGAGGGGTATCCAGGCGTGGGGAGCGGCGAGTTGCCGCCGTGTCGTCAGCAGTGGGTTCACCCCCCTCAGCTAGGCCAGAGGTGTCAGATGAGACCTCCAAAGGCTCAACCAAGGGGAGTGGGTCTACCTGAGACACACCTGAGGGAGAAGGACCCTGTGGGGGGAGGGGGTCTACCGGGGGGGGGGAACTTGGACCAGGAAGAGGGGCGGCAGGGGGACCGGGTGGGACGCGTGTGGGTGGAGCCGGTAGAAGCAGACCCACTCGTCAAAGGTGACGTATTGGGAGGACAAGACTTGACGTGAGGCAGGGTGGTAAAACTGCCATGGCGGGGCGTCGGTGAGGAAGCACAGGAAGACGCAGACAAGGAAGAGCGTGCCCAAGACCCAAAACGCCCACGCATCGCCAACCTCTCCCGTTCAACGTAGTGTGGGCGAGGTCTGTGGCACAGAGGCACGGGGCCAGAGGTTGAGCTGATGCGCAGTGTATTGGACCGCAAACGGCCACAGAAAATGGGGAGCAGCCGCAATGGATCATGGAGGTACAAGCAACCTCCATGATCAAGCCAATGCGACGCTCAACAATCCCATTTTGCTGAGGAGAGGTCGGAAGCATAAACGACTAGACGATGCCCTCGTCTTGACAGAACTCCGCAAGGAGGTCGGAAGAGAAATCACCGCCCCTGTCAAAGTGCAGACGCAGGACTGGTAGGTCACACTGCTGGCGACGAGTTGCGTGGATCCAGGGGATCAAAACATCGCAGACGTCCGCCTTGCTCCGCAAGGGGAAGACCGTGGCGTAGCGCGTGTAGTCGTCAACAACCAGCAGGAAGTAATGCTCCTGGTCCGTCCCACGGACAGGGGCCGGGCCCCACACGTCCATGTGGAGAGTCTGAAGAGGAGCAGTGGTCGGAGGAAACGAGGAGGAGTGAGGAGCGGCGCGCTGCCACTCCTCGATGCAGGGAAGGCACGGCGGGGCAAGTGAGCGCGGGAGGGGGGGCAAGGACATGGGAAGGCCAGAGACAAGAAGAGGGGAGTGCATGCTGCGTATACGCAACAGAGAGGGGTGACCGAGTCGGTGTTGCCAGAGGAGAGTATGGTGGGAGAGTAGCCGAGACGAGCACGACGTGGAGAGTGCATGCTGCCACTGCTGTCCAGTATCACCAGCACCTATGAAATCCCAAGATCCAGCACCAGAGCGGTCTTGCAGAACAACCCACTCGCGAAGCTGCTGCGGCGATAGAGTCTCTGGTTGACGCTGCTACTGCTGTCCACCCCCATAAGCTGCTATGACCGTGATAGTGGCCATGGCAGGCAGTGGCAGTTAGTAGCAGCAGCACAAGGGCGTCTGTGACGACTGCTGTACTTGTGGCGGTAGTCGCTGTAGTGGCAGGTCAGCTAGGCAGGGTGGGTCGGTCGGGCGGCTTGGCGCGGTTTGGGCAGGGCTGCGCGACTCGGGCAGTGGCGGGGCACAGCAGCAAGCAGGGCGCGCAGTGCACGGGTAGGGCAGCCGCCAGGGCAGCGCGCGGGCAGGGCGCGCAATGCGCGTGGGTGGCACCAGTAGCGGGCAGGCAACACGCGGGCTGCAGGACAGGGCAGCGTGCTGGCTGCAGGGCAGGGCGGGCAGGGCAGCGCGCGGGCTGCTGGGCGTGCGGGCAGTAGGGTGTCGTGGGAAGCAGGGCGCGCGGGCTGCAGGGGGACGCGGGCAACAGGGCACGCGGGCTGCAGGGCAACGCGGGCAGCAGGGCGACGTGGGCTGCAGGGGGTGCGAGCTGCAGGGCGTCGCGGGCAGGAGGGCACGCAGGATGCAGGGCGACACGAGCAGCAGGACGTGCGGGCTGCAGGGCGACGCGGGCAGCAGGGCTACGTGGGCAGCAGGGCGACGCGGGCAGCAGGGCGACGCGGGCTGCAAGGCAGGGCAGCGCGCGGGCTGCAAGGCAGGGCAGCTCGCGGGCTGCAGAGCAGGGCAGCGCGCGGGCTGCAGGGCTGCGTGGGCAGGGCAGCGCGGGCAGGGCAGCGCGCGGGCTGCTGGGCGTGCGGGCTGCAGGGCGACGCGGGCAGCAGGGTGACGTGCAGCAGGGCGACACGGACTGCAGGGCAGGGCAGCGCGCGGGCTGGAGGGAAGGGCAGCGAGTGGGCTGCAGGGCTGCGTGGGCAGGGCAGCACGGGCAGGGCAGCGCGCGGGCTGCTGGGTGTGAGCGCTGCAGGGCGATGCGGGCTGCAGGGCAGGGCAGTGCGCAAGCTGTAGGGCTGCGCGGGCAGGGCAGCGCGCGGGCTGCAGGGCAGGGTAGCGCGTGGGCAGCAGGGAAGCGTGCGGGCAGGGCAGGGAAAAAAACATGCAGTTCCTATGGTTGGTGGGCCCTAACGGAGCGGTCCTACGGACGAACCAGCTCTGAAACCATTTCAGAACCACTAGGCAGGAATGAATGAACTATGGAGCAGGGTGATACAAGTAGGGTTGACCTAATGTGTTGTACCCCTTAGAGTATGCCCCACTACAGCATAGAGACATACAAATGCAATTTGATAGTAGATATGACATCAGGGCTGTTTTTGTCAGAATTAAGGGGCAAGAATGACGAGATTAGGCAGCATGAGAAGTACAAGTATGAAACCTAAAGGGTTGTACTCTCTAAGGCGTAACCTAAAGGGTTGTACTCTCTAAGGCGTGCCCTAGTACAGCCTACAATGTAATGTATCATTTGACACACCCCCATAGGCGAATTGGGGAACAACAAGAGGTCACAAGACCAGTTAGGAGAAGCAAACAAAGCAAAGCTCAGGGTGGATCTCATGATCACCACGCAGTCCCAGCACAAGTAAGTGGCCACAAGGCCAGGTCACACGCAGAGTTTATAATAGCGATTGCAATACAATGATCACAACCTAGCAAGTGTAAACATGCAAGTATAATCATATATATTAGAGTACAACAAATGCAAGGCAAGATCAAGAGACAAGCAGGTGAGGCACAATAGGCACAAGCCCAAGAGCAGTGCAGAAACGCTGATGATCACCAGACCCAAGGGCCTTGGTGAAGACATCAGCAGTTTTGGCACGGGAGGCCACGTACGAAAGGCGAAGCTGACCACGCTGCTGCAACTCTTGTGCGAAGAAGTAACGAAGAGCAATGTGCTTCGTTCTGTGCTCCAGTCTCTGGTCTTGACACAAGGCAATCATGACCTTGTTGTCGATGTATAGAACTGGAGGAGAATGAGGCCGCTCACCCAAGTCGGCCAGCAGGTAGGTCAGCCAGCGGAGCTCCTGTACAGCCATAGCCCCAGCGTAGATCTCGGCCTCATAGCTGGAACCGAGTACAGAAGACGAGCGAGTGGACCTCCATGAGACAGAAACAGTGCCGAGGCTGAAATTGTAACCCTGTGTCGACCGGTGATTCGTCTGGTCGTCAGCCCAAGAAGCGTCTGACTGACTGGTGAGAACAACTGGACCCCGTCCCCCAAGCATAAGCCCCATGCATGTTGTACTGCACAAGTAACGCAGTACCTTCTGTGCAGCTGTCAAGTGCTCCTTCCGGTGTCCACTGGGCGCAACGTAGCGAGCAAGGAGGCTAAGAGGGTACGCGAGGTCAGGTCATGTGCACCTCATCAAGTAAATTAGGCAACCCACAAGCTCTGGATACGGACCACAAAGCTCTACGGACTCGTCCGAAGGTAGAGCTGAGAGCGAGTGGCCTGTAGGCAGAGGAGTGGGCTGTGGCGAGGAGAATTGGAAGCCGAAGCGCTGAAGGACCCGCTGCACCATGTGTGACTCAGTCAGGGTGATGGTGCGCCGTGCTCTGTCCCGGGTGATTTGCAAGCCAAGATAGCTGCGCAGCTCACCCAGGTCGGTGCAGGTGTGTCTCTCCTGCAGCTCCGCCTTCACTAGGGCCAGTGCCTCAGTGTCAGCAGTAGCAAGAACCAAATCGTCGACGTACACGAGAACGTAGAACGGCGGTAGAGAAGTGTCTGTGCGCAGAAACAACGAAGGGTCAGCACTCGAGGGAGCGAAACCAAGAGCCGCAAGTGTAGTCCTCAGTGTGTCATGCCACTCACGGGGCGCGTGATGCAGACCGTACACTGGCCGCCGGAGGCTCCACTGTGTACCCTTAGGAAACGACCTAGTGAAGCCACGAGGGCGGCGCAGCCAGATCGCCTCGTGAAGGCTGCCCTGCAATAAGGCTGTCGAAAATTCAAGGGAGTGCAGCTCCCACTCACGCTGTGCTGCAACGTGCAGTAACACCCGAAGAGTAGTCATCTTCGAGGTGGGGGAGAAGGTCTGGAAGAAGTCGACCCTCTCACGCTGACTGAAGCATCGTGCAACGTAACGTGCCTTGAAGGCATGCGGAGAACCTGGTCGCCGCTTCACCCTGAAAATCCACATGCCATCGACAATGTTCGCCCCAAGTGGGGGAACTGCGTCGACGTAGGTGCCTGTGGACTTCTTGGAAGCCATCTCTGTGTCCATGGCTATCTGCCACTGAGAGGAGTACGGACTTGTGATTGCGTTTGCGTAAGAGCGCGGGGTCGGGATGTCCAGTGCATCCGGGTCTCCCTCAGGGCAAAGTAGCGTGGACGCGAGATGAGGTGCAACAGCCGCTAGGCACTCTAGCTCAAACTGCATGTACTCAAGGACGTCACTGCCAAGGGCAAGCTCACCCGTGACGGACGGAGGACAGGGAGATTAAAAAACAAGACTCGAAGCGTATTCAAGGCGGCACAGAGCAGCAAAGTCAACAAGCTCAGCGACTAAGGCAGACACAACAGGAGACAAAAAATCAGGGTCAATCACAGCCGTGGCAAGAAGACGAGTGACAGTCGGACTCACAGCACAAACAAGGCCAGACTTAAGATCAGGACCATGAGGAAGAGAAGACGCAGGATGTGATGGCAGGATAACACGATGTGGAACAGAGGAAGGACGAAGTGCCATGATGTGCGTGCCTGGGACAGGTGGAGGACAAGGACGGGCAGCACGACGAGTATGGAGAGGCGAGTTAGGACGCGACGCAGGCTCTCTACTCTCAGTGAGGGACTCTGTCACCACATTGTAAGGAGCAGGAGCAGGCAGTGGGGAGTGAGTCAGTAACAGTGGCTGAGACTAGTCAGGCGGTGGGAACAGTAGCGGAGGAGCAGTGCCAGCAATAGGAAGCTCAGCAACAGCAGGCGGGAGGCTGAGAAGGTGACGTAGCGCAGACGGCTGCTGTTGAGTAGTCGCACCCCTTAAACCTCCAGCTCCAGGACAAGAACCTCCGACACCAGCCCCTCCAGCTCTAGTAGTAACAGCACCCCCAGTACCAGCACCTCCAGCTCCACCACCAGGGCTGCCCCACCGGACAGCCCACTCGCGAAGCTGCTGCGGCGGGAGTGACTCTTGCCTACTAGCACCACCAACTCTAGTACCTCTAGTGTCACCTCCAGTGTCAGCACCTCCAGCACCAGCACCTCCAGTACCTCCAGCTCTAGTACCTCCAGCACCTCCAACTCCAGTACCTGTAGTAGCACCTCCAGTCAGCACCTCCAGCACCAGCACCTCCAGTACCTCCAGCTCCAGTACCTCCAGCACCTCCAACTCCAGTACCTGCACTAGCACCTCCAGTGTCAGTATCTCCAGTATCAGTGCCTCCAGCATCTCCAATTCCAGTACTTCCAGCAGTACCTCCAGCTCCAGCACCTCCAGCTCCGCCACCGGGGCTGCCCCACCAGATAGCCCACGCACGAAGCTGCTATGGCAAGAGGGTCTCCTGTCGACTCGTTTGCCACTGACGTCCAATTCCAGAGGCTCCAGCAGGAGTACCCACAACCCGACCACCAGTAGGACTCTCACCACCCCCAGAACCAGCACCTCTAGAGTCAGAACCCCCAGTGTCACCACCTCGTACAACACCAGGGTTCACAGCGACTGGCTGCAGAGGCGGTGAAGACGGTCGAGGCAGAAACCCAGGAGGGGTCTCCAAGTGTGGTGAGCGGCGAGTGGCAACTGTGTCACCCCCCTCAGCTGGGCCAGAGGTGTCGGAGGAACCCTCCAACGGCGCAACCAAGGGGGGTGGGTCAACCTGGGACACACCTGAGGCAGCAGGACCCTGAGGGGGGAGGGGAGCTACCGACGGGGGGGGTCTAGAACCAGGGAGAGAGGCGGGAGGAGTACCCAGTGGTATCGACTGTGCAGGAGGCAACAAGCTCGTCCAGTGGGAAAGGAGTGACTACACCTAGGTCGTGGAGGTGAGTGACACCCACCAGGTTCCTGGAGAACGAGGGGGTGTAGTAGCCTGTGATAAACCCAGAAGGAGCCGCCGGACATGGGAGAGTGGTGGTGCTGTGGGCAACGACAGGTCCCTTGGAGGGGTCTGCCCAGGCGACAGTGACTGGAGTGTGCAGTGGCGTGAGGTCAGTACAGTCGCGGAAGAAACATCTGGACGCTCCAAAGTCTAGGGTGAAGGAAAACTGTGCAGGCTATGAGGTCGCACCCGAGCCAGCAACAAAGGCTGGTGCTGGACTAGTGGTAGCTGCAGGTCCTACACAAAGAATCTAAGAGGCACCTGGACTGGAAACAACACATGCACCAAGACTGGAAACACAGGTCTCTACTCGTGCAGCCGGGAGAGGTCCTAGACCATGTAGGTGAGACTCAACTGGTGCAGCAGTGCGCTGGCGAAGACGCGAGGGCCATTGCGGTGTAATAGCGTGAGGAACAAAACGCTCACAGTGGAGGTCGTCGAGTCGACGATAGCAGCTGGACGCAGAGTGGTCAGGACTCCAGCAGGTGGTGCCAGCATCCGGGCCAGTCAAGATCCGGTACCCGAAGGGACCGACGTCGCGCCCACGATTAGCTGAGCCGCTACTGCAGCCGGTACTCCTAGGACCCTCAGGTCCCCAATACCGGGAGTGCTGTAGTTGCTGTAGCTGCGGCTGACCCTGCTGCTGCTGCAGAACTCTAGCAGACGCCATGGTAGGCACTAGAGACGGCCGAGTGCGGTGGGGAGCGGCTTGGAGGGTTGCTGGCTACAGCCTCTGCTGCTGCTGCTTCTGCTGGGGGCAGCCTATGCTACTGCTGGTTCTACTGGGGGCAGCTTATGCTGCTGCTGGTTCTAGTGGCAAGAGCGGTGGGGAGCAGTTGTGGGCGGTTCTGGGCGGTCATGGGCGGTTCTGGACGGTTCTGGACGGTTCTTGCCGGTTCTGGGCTGTCGTGGGCGTAGTTTAGGGCGGCTGGCCCAAGGTGGGGCGGGACAGGTGGGGCTGCTGGCGCGTTTCTAGTAGCTCCTGGCACTGCTGGGGCGTTCCTAGCAGTTGCTGGCGCTGTTGGGGTGTTTCTAGCAGCTGGTTTCAGGTGGGGCGGCTGGTTTAGCTCGTGGGGCGGCGGGTTAAGCTCGTGGGGCGACGGGTTTCAGGTGGGGCAGCGGGCACAGGGTACGGGGAGGAGACGGGATGGGGACGGGAGGAGACGGGGACGTGAACCCGAGGGCGACGGGGGGCGCGACGTGGAGGGGGGACGGGGACGTGAAGCAACGGGGGCGCGACGGGGAGGACGACGGGGGCGCAATGGGGATGACGACGGGGACGCGACGGGGAGGGGACGGGGGGTGACGGGGGCGCGACTCGGAGTGGGGGACAAGAGGCGATGGGAACGCGATGGGGAGAAAGATGGGGGTGCGACGGAGAGGACGACGCGGACGCGGCGGGGAGGGGACAGGGGGCGACGGGGGCGCAACTCGGAGGGGGGGGGACGGGAGGCGACAGGATGGGAACGGGGTCGCGACGTGGGGGGCGGTGGGGGGGGGGGATCCCGCGAGGGTCCCTTCCTAGCGCAATCTGACGGGCCCGCGGGGGCCGTTCCAGGTCGTGACGTGGGGGGACCCGTGAGGGTCCCTTCCTAGCACGATCTGACGGGCCCGCGGGGGCCGTTCTAGGTCGTAACGTGGGGGGACCCGCGGGGGTCCCTTCCTAGCGCGATCTGACGGGCCCGCGGGGGCCGTTCTAGGTCGTGACGTGGGGGGACCCACGGGGGTCCCTTCCTAGCACGATATGGCGGGCCCATGGGGGCCGTTCTAGGCCGTGACGGGTGACGGGCGGGGCTAGCGGGCTGACGGGATCGACGGGGGGGCGCTACAAGTAACTAGGTGCTACGGGTGACTAGGCGCTACGGGTGACGAGGCGCTACAGGTTAGGTCAGGGTACGGAACGGTGGGCCCATAGGATCTTATCGCTCTATACCATGTCAAAGTAATAACTGGTGAATGAATGACTAGAAATGAGAAAGACAAGGAAGATATAGAAAACACTGGTCAACCCTAGCTAACCCTAAACATAAGAGTACACCACCTAGTCTAGCAAATACAAACCATAACAATTCTAGTATGACAGAGTACCGGGGAACTGCGGTGGGGGTGAAGACAAGAGAAGCAGACGGAATCGTCAAAAGTGATCTCGCGGGAGGACAGCACACGACGAGAGCCTGGGTGGTAAAACTGCCAGGGCGGTGCGTCGGTAGGAAAGCCAAGGAACACGCACCGAAGAGTGCGCGGAGAGAGCTTGCCCGCACGCAGATCGCGGACAAGAGAGAGGGAGCCCCAGACCCGAAACGCTGACACATCACCAACACGTAGAGTAGGGGAGGTCTTTGGGTGGGAGACACGGGGCCAGAGGTTGAGCTGTTGTGCGGCGTATCGGATGGCAAACGACCACAGAAAATGGGGAGCAGCCGCATGGATCATGGAGGTGCGAGGAACCTCCATGACCAAGCCAATGCGACGCTCTGAAATCCCATTCTACTGTGGAGAGGCAGGAAGCGTGAACGACTGGGTGATGCCCTCAGCACCACAAAAGTCCTTGAGGAGGCAGGAGGAAAACTCACCACCTCGGTCAGAGTGCAGCCGCAAGATCGGGAGGTCCTGCCGGAACCGAGTGCTAAGCTGGAGATAGAAATCACGGATCCAGCGGATCATGATGTCAAAGTATAATTGTTTTAGTTTGTTAGTTTAGTCTAGGTGTTACACTAAGTTATGCTGTAGAGGGTATAACTGTTAAAGACTAAGGACGGAGTCTAGAAAGTTTAGGGGCCGAAATATCTCAAAATCGTCAACAATAATTCTGGGCAGAAATGTCGTCGTCACAAGAAACGTCGTCGACACAAAACGCACGGTTAGAATTCTTTCAAACTTAAGTATGCTGTAGCCCTTGACCGTGGCTATCTTTCCCAATTCGAATCATATCAAAATATGGATTATAGCCTGAGTTATGAATTTCGGCGCACTAGGGGGTATGCTGCCATAGAAACTTAACTCAATCACAATTTTCTCACGCCGCTCAGCCACGCCGTTTTGCTGAGGGTTGTAGGGCACTGTGAACTGATGCTGGATTCCCTTCCGCTTCAGCTCCTTCTCAAAATCAGCGCCGATGAACTCTCCTCAGTTGTCGGTGCGGATCACCTTCACCTTGTGTCCGCTCTCCCTTTGAGCTCTCGGCATCCACTCCTTGAGAACAGCCGCTGCCACCTCCCCCTTAGTCTTAAGAGGGTACACCCACACGGCACGCGTGTGGTCATCCACAATGGTTGAGAAGTAGCGGCTGCCCGAGAGAGAAGGGGCCCTCGTAGGGCCCACCACATCCATGTGCACAAGCGCGAGCGGGGCCTTGGCTGGTCCCGTGCCGCTGCTAAAGGGAAACTTTGTGAACTTGGTCTCAAGGCATGTAGGGCAGCTCCCAATCTCCTTTGCTGCCCCCTTCACCTCCAACCCCTTCAAGCTCCCATCCTTCACTAACTTCTGCAGCATAGGAAAATTCACATGATACAGCCTCTCGTGCCACCTCTCCCAATCAGCCTCACCACTCCCAGATGAAGCCTTTGCCCATGCAGCTGTCGCATCCACACCAGCAAGCACCTCACCATGTGGCTGCTGTGGCTGCTGCACCTTCTTGACTGCATCCAGGACCCCATCAGTTGGCGCAGTCTCCTCTCCTCCTGCGGTTGCTTTAGCCGTTGCTGCAGCCGCTGCCGTTGCTGGTGGTTTCCCATTCCAAGGGATGATGGGCAGCTGCCATAGGTCTTTGATGCAGCTGCTCTTCTCCTCCAAATCCCACAGCAGCAATTTCCCAAGCTTTCGCACGGCAGCTGGTTGGACCGAAGGTAACTTTAACCTTGCTCTTCTGCAGCCGGTGCACAGAAAGAAGGTTAGCGGACAAACCTTCAACTAGCAGCACATTTCCCAGCCCCACGAGCTTCTCATTGGCTCCCATCACCTTGGCATTCCCAACACCAATCAGAGGGAGCAAAGCACCTGAAGGGGCAACCACAAACTTAATCTTTCCAGGGGGATTTACCTCGTCAAGCAAATCTGCCCGTGGGGTCATGTGACTTGTGCAACCTGAATCTATCACCCAGTGAGTGAGGGAGTGCATCACAACCTTCCCAACTGAACCCACATCACCCTCACTCCCTTTCACATCTTCAACCATAAAGAACATCCAAGGGGAGGCTTTGCCTTGTGCACCTTCACTATGTGCACCTGAACCTTGCAGAGCGCCACCTTGTGCGCGTTCATCATTTGGCGGCTTCATGCCTGGGAGTGCCCACCCCTCAGGCCGGCTGAAACACTTGAACCACGGGTGTCCAGCCTTCTTGCAGTACCAGCAAGCTCCCTCCATTCGGGTGCTCCCCCTGCATCTAGAGCTCCATTCGGGTGCTACCCCATGCCATTCAAGGAGAACGTGCAAGCATCTACTCTAGTATGCGGTTCCAGGTTGGCACCGCCAGGTGAAAACGCCATCAGGTGAAAATACCGCCATGTGTATTTTCTACATGTCCAAGAGTAGTTGCGCAGGTGCTCGCAACAAACAGTTGCACATACTCATTTATGCAATGTCGTCTATTCCCTCCAATTCGGTTCGGTGTTGAACAGTGCATATCGAAGTGCACTAATGGAGTGTACTCGGCGAATACCAAAGCTCAGGTATGCGGTATGCCAAACCTCGCTATATTGCATAGGGCGGCTACACGCAAAACCAGGCGCGTGCAGGGCTTAGCCTCAACACTCCCCTGCCGTGCTCGTGCCTGGGCTCTAAGAAGTTAGTACACCACACAAAACGAAAGGAAATACTAGAGTACAACAGGGTGACGATCCTGATACCCGTTCACGTGTTTTCCGCACACGCATACTCACCGCACCAGCCATGGTGAAGGACATGGCACCTGATTCTGCGCGTTCTCACGCGCGTTGTCTGAAAAATCGACTTGCCCAATGGCGACAGAGCAGCGCTTAAATGCCGGGGAATGCAGCGCCTTCGTGAAATCTTCCTTGACGGTCATTGTTGAGAGATCCCACCGTCGTTCAGGGTCAGTGTGCATATCGGGATCCAGTTCTGGCAGCGTGGTATCCGCATTTGCGTCATCGAGAAGCATGGTAGTGAATGCAGGGCACACATTGGCCCATTTCACTAGAGGCACACCAAAGTTGGAGCGGGTGGAATGCCGTGTCGGCGACTTGACTTCCAACACATCGCTCAAAGAGCTGTCTCCATATGACTCCCCTGCAGCTTCGCCGATGACAGCCACAACGTCGCTCAACGTGCTGTCGCTGATCTGCATACCAGGTGCGCCATCCTCAGAAGATGCGTCAGGTCGACCGTCGACGATGCCGATGTGCGCGTCATGTCTCCCCTCATCGTCGTCGGCCGACTTGGACGGGGTGTTGGCGGTGGGACGAGAGAGGATTTCCGTAGCTGTCAGCGGAGAGGAGATGACAGCAGGCGCGGATGAGGTGGTCGGTTTGGTGACAGGCACCGGACGCGGGTACACCGACACGAGGGTAGAGCTGAGCAGCGACGAACACGGACGAAGGTCGGTGCAGAGGACGCGGCCGGTGTAGCGCGCACGACCGAGAACATCTAGCTCCCTTTGCATATACGAGAAGCGTTTCGTTGCCCGTGTCCTGAAACTGCACACCACTTTCCTTTAGCTGTCTAGCTGACAGCAAGTTTGCTTAGACGCCAGGTATATACAGCACATCCGGAATGAGAACCTTTGTGCCCGCAACCCCTTGAAGAGCAATTGTGCCGCGACCTTGTACAGGCTAAATAGCGCCACAGAATCCACGCACATGGTGAACGTCGCCTCCCACATTCATATCCACAAATGCCTCACGCGTCCCCATGAGGTGATGAGCACAGCCACTGTCGAGGAGCACCACGGTCGGATTTGCTTGCACCGCTACAGCTACCGTCTGGAAGTCCTCGCCAGCTTCCGGAGCCACGGAAATGGTCGGTTCCACAGATGCGTCCGTCACCACGACAACCATTGTGTGAAAGTAACAAACGAGAATGAATGAACTAGCAAACAGTTGGGTACAAGTACTAACCCTAATTGGGTTGTACCCCTTATGGGCTACAAGTACTAACCCTACACAAATGTATAAGCTATAATGTTTTGACACACCCCCATAGGCAAAGTGGGGGAGAACAAGTGGTCACAAGACCAGTCAAGAAAAGCAAAGCAAGCTCAGGTGGATCACAAAGTCACCACACAGTCCGAGCATAAGCAAAGGGCCACAAGGCCAGTTCACATGCAGAGTTATATAAAAGAGAACAAACAATACAGTGATCATACCCTAGCAAGTGCAAGCATGCAGGTATACATAGAGATCACAGTACAAGCAGAGTCAAGCAGTGAGCAAGTGAGGCAAAGTGGGCACAAGGCATAACACAGTAGCAAAGCGCTGATGATCACCAGGCAGAAGTGCCTTGGGGAAGACATCAGCAGTGTTGGCCCGAGTGGCCACGTACGCAAGACGAAGCTGGCCACGCTGCTGCAACTCTTGAGCAAGGAAGTATCGCAGAGCGATGTGCTTCGTTTTGTGCTCCAGTCTGTGCTCCTGACACAAGGCAATCATGGCCTTGTTGTCTACGTACAGGACTGGAGGCGAACGAGGCTGCTCTTCCAAGTCGGTCAGCAAGTAGGTGAGTCAGTGTAGCTCCTGAGCAGCTATGGCCCCGGCGTAGATCTCAGCCTCGCAACTGGAGCTGAGAACCAAAGACGAGCGGGTAGACCGCCACAAAACAGAGCCGGAGCCAAGGCTGAAGGTGTAACCCTGTGACGACCGCTGCGTAGCTGAGTCGTCAACCCAGGAGGCGTCTGCGTGACCAGTGAGAACAACTGGACCCCGTCCTCCAAGCACAAGCCCCATGCCCGACGTACTGCACAGGCAACGCAGTACCCTCTTCGCAGCATCCCAGTGCACCTTTCGGTGCCTGCCGGGAGCCACGTAGCGAGCCTGAAGGCTGAGAGGGTACGCGAGGTCAGGTCGTGTGCAAGTCATCAGGTATATGAGGCAACCCACAAGCTCTGGGTACGGACCACTCGGCTCTACGGACTCGTCCGAAGGTGGAGCTGAGAGCAAGTGGCTAGTAGACAGAGGAGTGAGCTGTGGAGAGGAGTACTGGAAGCCGAAGCGCTGAAGGACCTGGTGCACCATGTGTGACTGAGTCAGGGTGATGGTGCGCCGTGCTCTATCCCGGGTGATTTGCAGGCCAAGATAGCTGCGCAGCTCACCCAGGTCAGTGCAGGTGTGTCTCTTCTGCAGCTCGGACTTCACAAGAGTCAGTGCCTCAGTGTCAACAGTGGCAAAGACAAGGTCGTCAACGTACACTAGGACGTAGAACGGCGGCAGCGAGGTGTCGGTGCATAGAAACAGC
Organism: Closterium sp. Naga37s-1; assembly: GCA_947471745.1. Classification (NCBI taxonomy): domain Eukaryota; kingdom Viridiplantae; phylum Streptophyta; class Zygnematophyceae; order Desmidiales; family Closteriaceae; genus Closterium; species Closterium sp. Naga37s-1. The sequence continues at coordinate 800,157 of CANJKZ010000195.1, read as the reverse complement.
GATGGGTCTGCTGTAGAAGGAGCAAACCCAAGAGCCGCAAGTGTAGTCCTCAGTGTGTCGTGCCACTCGCGAGGCGCCTAGCGGAGACCGTAGACTGGCCGGCGGAGGCTCCACTGAGTACCTGCAGGAAACATCCAGTGAAACCAGGTGGTCGGGGCAGCCAGATCTCCTCGTGCAGGCTGCCCTGCAGGAAGGCTAAACTTAAGTCTAGGGAGTGTAACTCGTAGTCACGCTGAGCAGCGACGTGCAGCAACACCCGAAGAGTAGTCATCTTCGGGGTGGGGGAGAAGGTCTGGAAGTAGTCAACTCCCTGTCGCTGGCTGAAGCCTCGAGCAACGTAACGCGCCTTGAAGGCAGGCGGAGAACCCGGCGGCCGCTTCACTCTGAAAATCCACATGCCATCGACTATGTTCGCCCCAGGTGGGGGAACCTCGTCGACGTAGGTGCCTGTGGACTTCCAGGATGCCATCTCGGCATCCATGGCTGCATGCCACTGAGAGGAGTAAGGACCCGTAATCGCCTCTGCGTAAGAGCGCGGGGTCGGGATGTCTGGTGCATCCGGGTCTCCCTCAGGGGCAAGCAGCATGGAAGCGAAATGAGGTACAGCAGCTGCAAGACACTAAAAGTCCTCCTGCCTATCCTCAAGGACGTCTGTGCCAAGAGCACACTCACCCCCGACGGACGGAGGACTGGCAGGCACAGACTCAGCAACTAGAGCAGAGGCGTAGTCGAGACAGCAGCAGCAGCAAAGTCAACCAGCTCAGCAACGAGAGCAGACGCAACAGCAGACTCAAAGGAAGGGTCAGTGAAAGCAGTGGCAAGGAGACGAGCGACAGTGGGACTGGCAGCACGCGCGCGGTCAGACACGGGGTTAGGGACCTCAGGAAGAGAGGACTCAGGAGGAGCAGGCAGAGGAACATGTAGTGGAACAGAGGAAGGACAGAGTGTCATAGTGTGCGTGCCGGGGACAGGAGGAGGACGCGAACGAGGAGTGCGACGAGCAGTGCGAACAGGTGAGACAAGACGAGACGCAGGCTCACGACGCTCTGTAAGACCTCCGGACTGCTCAGTGTAAGGAGAGGGAGCAGGCAGTGGGGAGGCTCGCTGTAATGGTGGCTGCGATTGGTCAGGCGGTGGACACAGGAAGGGAGGAGGAAGACTAGTAGAAGATGGGACACCAAGAACCTGCTGAAGCAGGGGAATGAAGTACGGTCGCGGCCGCACAGTGTCTCCAGCACCTCCAGCTCCAGGGTCAACAGCTCCAGCTCCTGCCGCCCCAGCGCCTCCGGCGCCAGTGCCTCCAACCACAGCTCCTGCAGCCCCAGCGCCTCTTGCGCCAGAGCCCCCAACTCCAGCTCCAGCGCCTACAACGCCAGCTGCTCCAGGCTCCATAGGGTCTCCAGCTCCAGCGCACCCAACACCACCAGTCTCGACAGCTCCAGCACCACTGGGACGAGCACCTCCAGGACCAGTAGTTGCAGTACCTCTAGTACCAACAGCTCCAGTAGGAACAGCAGCACCTCCAGCTCAAGCGTCTCCAGCCCCTCCAGCTCCGGGAGCTCCACTCCGACGAAGCGGGCGCCGAACAAGCCACTCACGCAGCTTCTTCGATGACAGTCGCGGCGAAGCACCAGCAGGAACTCCAGACGAAGCAGCACCCCGAGGCTCAGCACCCCCAGACTCCGCACCCTCCGACTCAGCACCCCCAGGCTTAACACCCTCAGGCTCAGCACCCCCAGACCCTGCTCCCTCAGACCCCGCACCCCCCGGCTCCGCACCCCCAGACGCAACACCCCCAGACGCAGCACCCCCAGACGCAGCACCTGGAGCAGCACGTGAGACGACAGCTACCGGAACAGGCGCAGTACCAAGGAGAGGGTCTACCGGAGACACACCCGAGGGAGCAGGACCCTGGGGCGGGAAGGGGTCTACTGGAGGTGGACCGGGAGCAAGGAAGAACGGCGGGGGCGGGGGAGGGGCAGAGTGGTAGGAGAAGAGACAGTAGAAGGGAACCGACTCGTCGAACGTGACGTCCTGAGACGGTACGACACGGCGCGAGGTGGGGTGGTAAAACTGCCAGCCAGGCGCGTCAAGGACAAAGCCAAGGAAGACGCAGGGAATGGCGTGGGCGGAGAGCTTGTCCGCGGACGTATCGCGAACAAAAGCACGAGAACCCCAGACCTGAAACACCGACGCATCGCCAACCTTCCCCGTCCAACGCAATGTGGGCGAGGTCTCCGGCAAGGAGACACGGGGCCAAAGGTTGAGTTGATGCGCAGCGTACCCAACCGCAAACGGCCACAGAAAATGGGGAGCGGCCGCATGGATCATGGAGGTACGAGCGACCTCCATGACTAAGCCAATGCGGCGCTCAGCAATCCCATTTTGCTGAGGGGAGTCCGGAAGCATGAACGACTGGAGAATGCCCTCCCCACGACAAAATTCCCGCAAGAAGTCAGAGGAGAACTCACCACCTCTGTCAGAGTGCAGACGCAGGACAGGAAGGTCCTGGCCGAACCCCTCGCGGAGCTGGAGACGGACTGTGCGGATCCAAGGGATCAAGACAGCAGAGACCTCACCCTTGCTACGCAAGGGCAAAACTGTGGTGTACCGCGTATAGTCGTCAACTACCAGCAGAAAGTAGCGCTCGCGGTCCTGTCCACTGACGCGGGCTGGGCCCCACACATCCATGTGGAGGCTCTGCAGGGGAGCAGTCGTCGGGGGAAACGAGGAGGAGTGAGGAGCGGCGCGCTGCCGCCCCTCGACGCAAGGAAGACAGGGCGGGGCAGGCGAGGGCGGTAAGGGAGGCAGAGACCTGGGGAGACCTGAGACAAGGAGACGGGAGTGCATGCCACGAAGGCGTGGCAGGGAGGGGTGACCCAGGCGGTGGTGCCAAAGAAGAGTCTGGTGCGACAGGAGGCGACACGAGCAAGAGGCGACTACCTGACCTGATGCGGACACCTGAGAGGACGCAGCGACCTGAGGAGGCTCGGTAGCCAGCGTGTACAGACTAGTCCCTGGCCGATGAGTGAACGGATCCAAGTGACGCCCCGTCCGTGTGTACGTGCAGATCGACACACGCTGACCCCCAGGAGTGGTGGTAGTGACCATCGCATCGTGAAGGGCAGCGGTACTCACCAAGTTCGTAGAGAACGAAGGGAGGTGAAGACCTGACAGTGAGCCAGACGGAACCGCCGGACACGGGAGGACTGTGGAGGAACGGGCAACGACCGAGCCCCCAGGGGGGTCAGCCAGTCTGACCGGGACAGGTGCAAGGAGAGGAGTGAGAGTGGTGCTGTCATGAAAGAAACAGCGCAAGGCGCCAGAGTCCAACGTGAAGGTGTGCAAGGCCTCAGCAGGCGCAGTACCAGGGGGAGTACCAGACGCACTAGCACCTAGAGCAGCAGCCGCTATACCTGGGTCAGGTGGAACATACCAGTAACAGTCACCCTCAGCACTAAAAGACAAAGCATACATGGCAGAGATAATAGCATCATAGTCTAGGTCAAAAATAGCAACTCCTGACTGAAGCAACGTCGCCCAATGAGGGCGCTCGACGTCATCACCAAACTCAGCATGCCAAGCGTCGTCAAGGCGGGCAAAGCAGCGGCGCTCAGTGTGAAACCTCCCGCATATCTTGCCCGCACGGACACCCGTGCGAATGACATACGGGCAGGTCTCACTACCCTCACCCGCCCCACGCTGAACCAACCACTCACGGAGCTGCTGGGGCGTCTGGGTCTCGCTCCGACGCTGCTGCTGCTGGCCTCGACCACCACCAGGGCCTCCAGGCCGAGGTCCAGACCTACCACTACCAGTCCCACCGCCTCTACTGCCGCCACTCCCTCCGTTGCCTCCACCGCCGCCACCAGAGCCTCCACCGCCGCCACCAATCCCACCGCCACCACCACCTCCACTGCTTCCACCTCCTCTACCGCTGCCCCCACCACCGCTCCCACTGCCACCTCCACCACCACCGCTGCCTCCTCCACTACCCCGGCCACCCTTGCCCTTGCTGTTGTGGCGCTTCGCACTAGTCGAAGCAGCACCGACGTCCTCAGGAACAGAGACGTCTGCAGCAGCAGCAGAGGCAAAGGAGGGGGAAAGGGGGTTGGGGGAGCACCCCTCAAAGAAGGGCGAGCGCGGAGTGCCACGAGCAGCACTTACAGCAACTGCACTAGTCTCAGCTGCAAGGAGATGCTGCTCGAGGAGGTCAACAGTGAGGGAGGTGGGGTCGAGGGTGTGGAAGTGGTCCCTGACAGAGCGAAGGGAGTCAGGGAGGCGAGTGACTATGAAGTAGAGGGTGATGAACATGGGGGGCTGGTTCGTGGGAAGGAACTCATCAGGGTCTGTAGCACGGTAGCGAGCGTCGCTAGTGCGCAGGTGGGTAACCAGGTCCGCTACTGTGGCAAAAGCCAACAGCTCAGGAAACAGGTAGGGCAGTAGCAGCCTGCCAATAGCAGCAGTGGCAGGGGAGGAGTAGCGAGCAACGACAGCATCGTACAGGGCCTGTGCTGTCCTGTGCTCTCCAAAGTGAGCACATTCGGTCACGGGCAGGTGGTTGCGAATGGCTAAGCAAGCAGTAGCGTCACAAGACAGCCACTGGGAACGAGTCGAACCGTCAGCTGTGGCGGGAGGGGCTGGAGTGGCACCGGACACGTGGTCAAACAGTGAGACACTGTCCTTAAGATCGCTCAGTAGGTACAGTTGCAGATCGTCGTGCCACGTATCAAATGCAACAGGTCTGCCCTCCGGGTCGAACCCGAGAACTCTGAGCGAAGCCATAGTGGTGTTATAGACTAGAGTCCACTTAGGGGTCGCGGATGCCCTTGAAACCGCCTAAGCAGAATCTGATGACTTCGAACCGCCTCTGTTCAAAACGCTATCACGATCAGCTCCGATAATATACGAGGCTGAAGCTTGGAGAAAAGTTAGCTTGAGGTGTATGCGCTACGCAGTGAACAAAAACGTAAGCTTCGGCTGAAAACGTGTAGTTTCAGTGATGCAGTAAGAGGTTAGTACAACATTGCGTAGGGGACTCTTAATGGGTTGGGACCATCCTGGGAACTCAGAGAAGGTTGATTCATAGGGGAGAAAGGCTAGAGAAGGATGGGAAACGTCCTAGCTAGGTCAGAAAAGCCAACCACACTTGGATGTTCAGAGCTGTACTCAAGGCCACCAATAGTGAGTCAAGCCAACCATGAGTCAGCTTGTCTTCCCACTTGCACCCTCTTGCAAGCTGCTTCCAGGAAGACCACACTTCTCAAAAGGAGGGTGGTAGAGTCCCACTTGACCACCTGTACTTCTTGTCTCATTCTCTGTCCCTGCACCATTGGCATGACAACAATGAAAGGGTGGCAAGGGAAATGCTGCCAACAGTGCACCATGACTACGGAACAGTAACTTTCGACAGCTGTCACGTGTTGCTCCGATGCTGGGTTGTACTGAAACTCGGTGACCACCTGCACAACACGGCAAAGGACTGCCACACCGATTTTCATACCAATCAGGGCTCGATAGATGAGTCAGCAGCCGAAATGGTGAACTTGGGTGTTACCAAAAAAGAGTAACACACACTTCCGGGATGCCATAAGTCTTGAAACTAAAAATGTTGTCATGCTTTTGAAACAGCTTCAAAAGTTCTGAAACTTTGAGGGTCTGACGAACACATGTTGAAGCACCGCCCCAAAAAATTCCAGAAGCTGAGCAGGCTTGTAGGCGGAATGGGAGTGCGATGACCGTGCCACTATAGTGCTTTGGCACAACAAGTGGCGCAGGACTCAGGAGCAGCAGTAGCAGCAGTAGCAGTAGCTAAGGGGCCAAGGGGCGGGGCCTAGGGGCCGAGGGGCCGAGGGGCCTAGGGAGCAGAGAGGCCTAGGGGGCCGAGGGGCCAAACAAGAGGGCCGAAGGGTCGGAGGGCCTAGGGGGCCGAGAGGCCTAGGGGGCCGAGGGGCTAAACAAGAGGGCCGAGGGGGGCCAAGGGGCCTCGGGGGCCGAGGGGCCGAACGAGAGGGTCGAGGGGCTGAGGGGCCTAGGGGGCCGAGGGGCCAAACACGAGGGCTGAGGGGCCAAGGGGCCTAGGGGGCCGAGAGGCCTAGGGGGCCAAGGGGCCAAACGAGAGGGTCGAAGGGTGGAGGGGCCTAGGGGGCCGAGGGGCCTAGTGGGCCGAGGGGCAAAACAAGAGGGCCGAGGGGCCAAATAAGAGGGCAGAGGGGCTGATCCTAGGGGCCGAGGCTAGGGGCCGAGGCTAGGGGCCGAGGGGCGAGGCCGAGGGGCCAAACAAGGGGCCGGGTGCGGGCTAGGTACGGGGCCGGGCGCTGGGCAGGTACGGGGCCGGGCGCTGGGCGCTGAACTGGGGCCAGGCGCGGGGCTAGGTACGGGGCCGGGCGCGGGCTAGGTACGGGGCCGGGCGCGGGCAAGGTACGGGGCCGGGCGCTGGGCTAGGAACGGGGCCGAGTGCGGGCTAGGTACGGGGCCGGGCGCGGGTGATGACGGGGAGCGGGCTAGGTAAGGGGACGGGCACGGGTGTCGACAGGGCGCGGGCTAGGTACGGGGCCGGGTCGCGGGCTAGGTACGGGCCGATCGCGGGCTAGGTACGGGCCGGGCGCGGGCGTGAGACAAGGCCGGGCGCGGGCTAGGTACGGGCCGGTCGTAGGCTAGGTACGGGCGGGTCGCGGGCTAGGTACGGGCCGGGCGCTGGCGTGAGACGGGGCCGGGCGCGGGCTAGGTACGGGCCGGTTGCGGGCGAGGTACGGGCGGGCGCGGGGCTAGGAGCGATGGGCCTAGGGAGGTAGTCGCAGTGTAGCAGGTGGTGGGCCCAAGTAACCTACTCTGATTCCATGTGAAAGTAACAAATGAGAATGAATGAACTAGCAAACAGTTGGGTACAAGTACTAACCCTAATTGGGTTGTACCCCACTACACCCTACACAAGTGTATAAGCTATAATGTTCTGACACATCGAATATGACGCTTGCCCATCTTGATGCACATCGTCACTTGGGGTGTCCTCCACACCCTTTTGGCGGGAGTTTCCGGCATCCGGCGGCTGCTCGTCCTCGGAATCTGAGTGCTGGTTGTCCTCGCGGTATGCGGTTTCAAGACGAGGTTGACGGTTTTGCGATCGTCCGCTTGGAGCTTCCTGACCATTGCCAGCTTCCTTGTTGACGTGGTCGGGGCACTAGTTCGCTAAGTGCTCGGGATCTCCACAAACGAAACAGTATCGTTGAGAGTTGCGCTTTTTGCCACCCAAACGCTCGTCGGTTTTGGCCGACTTCGCGTGGTTGACTTGTTTTTCATTGTCGCCTCCTCCGCGCAATTCCTCCCACTTCTATTGCTGCCGCTGCTGCTTTGACACAACATAGTTGACTTCAGAGAGAAGCTGCTCCTTGCACAGCTCAGATTCAAGTGTGAACTCCTCTTCAATGACGTAGCTCGAAAGCAAATCCTCATCAAGCTCTTCGCGCACACCTGGGAGTTTCACCATGCGTCAAAGGAGATTGTAGCTTGCAGGTAGACCTTTGATGACATGCGTGACATACAAAGACATTGAGTAGTCCACATCAGCCATACGCAGATTTGCAAGAATCTGTTGTGCACGATTGGAGTATCCAGTTGTGCTTTCAAGCTCCCCCATCTCCAGATTTGTCAACCGTTGCTCCAGCTGGCCGATGTAAAGGTCATCCGTTGCCTTGTAGGTCTTCATAATGAATTGCCAAGCTTGAAAGCCAGTGTCCACCCGAAGACGGCATGGCTTCAATGCAACTTGGACGACCGGTGAGCAACACCTTGAGATGACCATAAACATCAACATCTGTGCAGAATGAAACTATGCACGCCGTTCAGTGTCATCCTCAGGCGGCATCTCCACCGTGCCGTCAACAAACTTCTTCAGCTGCACGATCACCAACTGCGGCTCAATGGACTCGACCCACGTTGTCAAGTTGTGACGCCCTTCAAGCAGTTTCGGCACAGCGATCTTGTCGGGTGAAAACTTGAAGTATCCGTATTCAGGAGCGATTCTACCATCGCGTACAGTTGACGCTTTTGCCGTCCACGAATGTCCGCCAGTGCTTCGTCGTGTAGCATTGCGACCAGCATCCGCGTCACTACGCGCACTCGTTGCAGTGGCTGACCGCAGGACTTGTACTTGCGTCCTATCAATGCTCGTGGTGTTCATTCTGACGACCCCTTGCAGTTCACCACGCGTAACTGTCGCGCCTTCATTGCCATAGAGGTTGACGTTGTTGCCTTCAGCACGGGGAGAAGTGGACTCAATTTCTGCCTCAGCGCGAGGAAGTGGGTGATCGCGAGCCCACTTCGCACGAGCTCCTTTGATCATCAACTCCAGATACGAGGCGCTGTTTTCACCATCGCCGTGGCGCTCCCACAAAGCAGCGACCTGCGCTTCCAGGTCCATGACTTCCGTAGCGGCGCCCTCGTCAGCCATACAGAATCGAAGTGGCTACCGGCCCAAGGTTGATAACTTTGTTGATCGTACTCGAGGCTATCTGAAGTTTGCGTATGCGTCCACGCTCACCACACCATGCAGAGAATAGGCGACTGTGGGAGAGCCTAGGCGCAGAATAGCACGATCAGAGAGTGAAGCGCGAGTTTTGCGTATACGGGCTTGTTGGAGACCGAATATTGGTATTCAGAAACTAGAACGTTGTTCAAGGAGAACGTGCAAGCATCTACTCAAGTATGTGGTTCCAGGTTGGCACCGCCAGGAGAAAACGCCATCAGGTGAAAATACCATCAGGTGTATTTTCTACCTGTCCAAGAGAAGTTGCACATATTCGTTTGTGCAATGTCGTCACTTCCCTCCAATTCGGTCTAGTGTTGAACAGTGCATATCGAAGTGCACTATTGGAGTGTACTCGGCGAATACCAAAGCTCCGGTGTGCGGCATGCGAAAACCCGCTATATTGCATAGGGCTGCTACATGCAAAACCAGGCGCGTGTAGGGCTTAGCCTCAACAGAATGCGCGGGCTGAAGGGCTGCGCAGGGAGGGCAGCGCGCGGGCTGCAGGGCGTGAGGGCAGTAGGGTAGGTACGACCGGGCAAGGCAGTTCAAGCAGTGCAAAACTAACGTTGGGCCCTTCCTACGGAGGGACTTGCTCTGATACCATGTCAGATATATGGGGCAAGAATGATGAGATTAGGCAGCATGAGAAGTAAAGTATGAAACCTAAAGGGTTGTACTCTCTAAGGAGTGCCATACTACAGCCTACAATGTAATGTATCATTTGACATTTTTATCAGTTTAATTACGCTAATTACCCTGAGATTTTTTAGAACTAAACTGTCCGAAACTGATTTTTTAGATAAAAGCATTTCTGAACACTGAATTGTCAAACTTATATGCTATAGTCTGTCTAGGCTGTAGTGGGGTAGTTCATATAGGGTACAACACTTTTAGGTTTCCCACTTGTACCCATCTGCTTGCTCGTTCAGTCATTCCTTCCTTCACTATTCTGACATGGTATTCTGAGCAGGTTCCCTCGTGGGGACGTTTTTTCTAAGGGCCCACCACGATAACATTTTTTTCCTGCCCTGCCCAAAGCGCGCCTCGCGCCTGCCTCACCTGCGCCGTCGTGCACCCTGCCCTAGTGCCGCCCGTCGCGGCCCTGCCTTCTCGGCCCGTCGCGGCCCTGCCCTAACGGCCCGTCGCCGCCCCCTGCTTTCTCGGCCCGTCGCGGCCTTGCCCTCTCGCCGCCTCGTCGCGGCCCCGACCTAGCCGCCACCCGCGGCCCTGCCTTGCCGGCCGTCATGGCCTACCCTAGCCGCCTGTCGCGGCCCTACCCTGCCGCCTCTCGTCGCGGCCCCGACCTTGCCGCCCGCCACGGCCTCTGCCCTGCCGCTGCTCGTCGCGGCCCTGCCCTACCCTGCCGTCCAGCCGCGGCCCTGCCCTGCCGCCGCCCTGTCACGGCCCTGCGCTGCCGCCGACGCGTCGCGGCCCTGCCCATCAGCCGCCCCAGTCGCGGCCCTGCTCTACCGCCGCCAAGTAGCGGCCCTGCCCTGCTGCCGCCCCAGTTGCGGCCCTGACCTAACCGCCAGCTGCGGCCCTGCCCTGCACCCGCCCCTGGTAAGCACCCGTGCCGCCCAGCCGAGCCGCGCCGCTCCACCGAGCCGCGCCGCCCTGCCGCGCCGCGCTGCCAGGAGCCGAGCCGCGCCGCCCAGCCGAGCCGCGCCGCCCTACCGAGCCGCGCCGCCCTGCCGAGCCGCACCGCCCTACTGAGCCGCACTGCCCTACCCGCGCTGCTCCTGCTGCTACTGCTGCTTCTGCTGCCACTGCTGCTACTGCTGCTAGTGCCGCTATGGCTAGCCCTAATGTTCTTACCTTTGATGCTGAGGGGCGTGCGGTTGACTTTGACGTGTGGGTTGATGACCTGCAGCTCTTTCTTCAGTGTGACTCTAAGGACAGAGTATCCCTTTTCGATCACACGTCCGGTGTCTCTCCTGCACCTGCTGCCACTGCTGACAGTACGGTCCGCTCGCAGTGGACCACTCGTGACGCTGTTGCTCGCCTTGCTGTTCGTAGTCACCTCCCGTCTGCTGAGCGCGCGCACTTTGGCCAGTACAAGACTGCTAAGTCTTTGTATGACACTGTCGTTGCGCGCTACTCCTCCCCTGCCACTGCTGCCCTCAGCCGCCTCATGCTGCCGTACCTGTTCCCTGACCTTGCTGCCTTTGCCACAGTCGCTGACCTCATTACTCACCTCTGCACTAGTGACGCCCGCTACCGCGCTGCGCTTCCCACTGAGTTCTGTGCCAAGAACCCCCCCCCCATGTACATCACCCTTTACTACCTAGTCACCCACCTCCCTGACTCCCTTGCTTCAGTCAGGGACCACTTTCTCTCCCTTTGCCCCACCGAGCTCACCGTCGACCTGCTAGAGGAGCGCCTCACTACAGTTGAGAAGAGTATCGTTGCTGTAGGTGCTTCTCGCGGCGACCCTCACGCAAGGGGTGTTCCCCTGTCCCCCTTCTCCCCTCTGTTGCTTCTGCTGCTGCTGTCGACCTCGTTGGCACTGAGGAGGTCGGGGCTGCGTCTGCTCCTAGTGGGAGGCGCCGCAACAGCAAGGGCAAGGGGGGCAAGGGTGGTGGAGGGGACAGTGGGGGCGGCGGTGGAGGCGGTGGAGGAGGCGGAGGGGGTGGCGGTGGAGGTGGGGGTGGTGGCGGGAGTGGGGGCTTCGGTGGCGGCGGTGGGGGTGGTGGAGGCAGCGGCAGCGGCGGTGGAGGCAGCGGCAGCGGTGGTGGAGGTGGCGGCGGCTCTGGTGCTGGTCAAGGTGGAGCCGCGCAGCGTGGAGGCTTTGGTGGTGGCTAGCGCCAGCAGCAGCCGCGTTCCCGTGAGACCCCGTCGGCCCAGCAGCTTCGTGAGTGGTACGCTGGGCGTGGGAGGTCTGGGGGTGTTGGTCCCTGCACTTACGTTCTTCGCACCGGCGGGCGCCGTGGGGAGACGTGCGGGCTGCCACACACTACGCAGCGCTGCTTCGGTCGCCTGACTGACGCCTGGCGCGCCCAGTTTCCTGACGCTGTTGAGCTCAGATCGCTGGGGTGATCTGCTTAAGCAGAATGTTGCTATCTTTGATCTTGATTTCGATGATATCCTTGCTGCCATGTATGCTGTGACTGATAGTGCTGAGGGTGACTGTTACCTGTGTGTTCCGCCCGACCCGGGCATTGAGGCTGTTGCTCTAGGTGCTAGTGAGTCTACCTGTAGTACCAGGTGCTGGTGACTCTCTCTGGTACTACACCTACTGAGGCCTTCCACACTTTCACACTTGACTCTGGTGCTTCGCGCACCTTGTTTCGCGACAGCACCACACTCACGCCGCTCAGTCGGCCTGTCGCAGTCTCCCTGGCTGACCCCTCTGGGGGCCCAGTCCTTGCGCACTCTTCTACGGTTCTACCGTGTCCTGCGGCCCCGTCGGGCTTGCTGTCGGGACTCCACCTCCCCTCGTTCTCTACGAACTTGGTGAGTGGAGCTGACCTTCAGGAATTGAGGGTTGACCAGTTCACCCCTGGAGGTCAGCGTGTGACCCACAGCACTTGCTCTCGGACGGGCCGCCACCTGGCCACGTTCACCCGTCGGCCAGGGTCGAGTCTGTACATACTGACTACTGCGTCTCCTCCGGTTACTGCGTCTGGTCAGGTGTTTGCTGCCGCGTCCCGGTCTAGTCCAGCGTCTGCCCCCTGCTCGTGTCGTCCTCTGTCACACGAGACTCTCCTTTGGCACCACCGCCTTGGTAACCCCTCCCTGCCTCATCTTCGAGGTATGGCCTCCCGTACCCTTGTCTCTGGTCTCCCCCGGTCCCTCCCTCCCCTTCCTTCAGGGCCTGCCCCTACCTGTGTTCGTTGTGTTGAGGGCCTGCAGCGCGCCGCTCCTCACTCCTCCGAGTTCCCTCCGATAGATGCTCCCTTGCAGACTCTCCACATGGACGTGTGGGGCCCAGCCCGCGTCCGTGGACAGGGTCACGAGTGTTACTTCCTGCTGGTCGTTGACGACTACTCGTGGTACACCACAGTCTTCCCCTTGCGCAGCAAGGGTGAGGTCACTGAGGTGTTGATCGACTGGATCCGCGGTGCCCGTCGCCAGCTCAGCGAGAGTTTCGGCTCGGACCTTCCTGTTCTGCGTCTGCACTCAGATAGAGGTGGTGAGTTTTCCTCCGACCTTCTGAGGGCTTTCTGTCGTGCGGAGGGCATCTGCCAGACGTTCACGCTTCCGGCCTCCCCACAGAAAAATGGGATTGCTGAGCGCCGCATTGGCATGGTCATGGACGTCGCTCGTACGTCCATGATCCACGCGGCTGCTCCCCCATTTTCTGTGGCCGTTTGCGGTTCAGTACGCTGCGCATCAGATCAACCTTCAGCCTTGTGTCTCCTTGCCGGAGACCACACCTACTCTGCGGTGGACGAGGAAGGTTGGCGATGCATCTGTGTTCAGTGTCTGGGGATCTCGAGCTTTTGTCCGCGATACTTCCGCGGACAAGCTGTCCTCCTGTGCCGTTCCCTGCGTCTTCCTTGGCTTCCCCCCTGAAGCACCTGGGTGGCAGTTTTACCACCCCACCTCGCGTCGTGTTCTGTCCTCTCAGGACGTCACGTTTGACAAGTCGGTATCTTACTACCGTCTCTTTTCCTACCGCACTGCTCCTCTCCCCCCCCCCCGCCATTCTTCCTAGCACCATGTGCTCCTCCGGTAGACCCCCTCCCCCCTTAGGGTCCTGCCCCCTCAGGTGTGTCCCAGGGAGACCCTGTCGAGCCTGTCGAGGTAGCCTTTGACTCTGGTGCTGCTAGGGGTGCTGAGCCTGGGGTTGCTGAGTCTGAGGGTGCGGAGCCTGGGGGTGCTGAGCCTGAGCGTGTGGAGCCTGGGGGTGCTGTGCCTGTGGGTGCTGAGTTTGGGGGTGCTCAGTGTGGGGGTGTTGAGTCGGGGGGTGCTGAGCCTGTGTGTGCTGAGTCTGGAGGTCCTCCGGGTGTCCCGTCACGGCGGGAGCCCCTCTCTCCGCAGCGGCTACATGAGTGGTATGGTCGGCGCTGTAGCCGTGCTGCTGGAGCTACGGGGCCTGCTGCTGGAGGTGCTTCTGGAGCTGGAACTGCTGGAAGTGCTGCTGGTGCTGGAGCTGCTGGAGCCGCTGGTCCTGAAGGTGCTGGTGCTGGAGGTACTGGCGCTGTTGGAGGTCCTGCTGGAGCTGGAGTTGCTGGAGGTACTGGAGCTGGTGGTGCTGCGGGAGTTGTAGCTGGAGACCCTGGTGCTGTCTCTGTTGTTTCTGGAGGCGCTGCGCGGCCGCGGCCGTACTACGTTCCGCTTCTTCAACAGGTTCTTGGTCTCCCGCCTTCGACTGGTCCTACTCCTCCCTTACTGATTCCACCGCCTGTTCAGTCACAATCGCAGTTACAGCCAGCCTCTCCACTGCCTGGTCCTTCTCCTTACTCTGGACCGACTAGAGGTCTTACGTCGTGAGCATGAGTCTCATCCTGCGTTGCCTGAGTCTCGTCCTGCGTCACTTGAGTCTCGTCCTGAGTCGCCTGTTCACGCTGTTCGCACTGGTCGTCGTGTTTGGCGTCAACATCCTCCTCCTATCCCCGGCACTCACTATATGATTGTGCGTCCTTCCACTTCTCCACGGCGTGTCCCTCTTCCGTCTCCTCCTGCGTCCTCTCTTCCTGACGGTCCGGACCCGGAGTCTGACTCCCTTCGTGCTGCTAGTCCTACTGTCACGCGTTTTCTGGCCACTGTTGTCACTCACCCTTCGTTTGAGTCCACTGCTGCGTCTGCTCTAGTTGCTGAGCTTGTTGACTTTGCTGCCGCCTGTCGTCTAGACTACGCCGCTAGTCTTGTTGCTGAGTCTGAGTCTTCGTCTGTCTGTCCTCCGTCCGTCGGGGGTGAGTGTGCTCTTGGCACGGACGTCCTTGAGGACAGACAGGAGGAGTTTGAGTGCTTTGACGTTGCTTTACCTCATCTCGTGTCCATGATGCTTGCCTCTGAGGGAGACCCGGATGCACCAGACATCCCGACCCCGCGCTCTTATGCAGAGGCGATAAAGGGTCCCTACTCCTCTTAATGGCAGACAGCCATGGACACAGAGATGGCTTCCTGGAAGTCCACAGGCACCTTCGTTGACGAGGTTCCCCCGCCTGGGGCGAACATCGTCAGTGGCATGTGGATTTTCAGGGTGAAGCGGCCACCGGGTTCTCCGCCTGTCTTCAAGGCGCGTTACGTTGCACGAGGCTTCAGTCAGCGACAAGGAGTTGACTTGTTCCAAAACTTCTCCCCTACCCCAAAGATGACCACTCTTCGGGTGCGGCTGCACGTCGCCGCTCAGCTTGACTACGAGCTACACTCGCTTGACTTCAGCACAGCCTTCCTACAGGGCAGCCTGCACGAGGAGATCTGGCTGCGCCGCCCACCTGGCTTCATTGGGTCGTTTCCTGCTGGTACCCAGTGGAGCCTCCGTCGGCCAGTCTACAGTCTCCGCCAGGCACCCCGTGAGTGGCACGACACACTGAGGGCGACTCTTTCTGCTCTTGGGTTTGCTCCTTCCACTGCTGACCCGTCGTTGTTTCTACGCACTGACACCACTCTGCCGCCGTTCTACGTTCTCGTGTACGTAGACGACCTTGTCTTTGCTACTGCTGACACTGAGGCACTCGCCCACGTGAAGTCCGAGCTGCAGAAGAGACACACGTGCACAGACCTGGGTGAGCTGACCAGCTATCTTGGCTTGCGGATCACCCGGGACAGAGCACAGCGCAGCATTACCTTGACTCAGTCACGCATGGTGCAGCAGGTCCCTCAGCGCTTCGGCTTCACGTACTCCTCGCCACAGTCCACTCATGTGCCTACCTGTCACTCGCTCTCAGCTCCACCTTTGGACGAGTCCATAGAGCCGAATGGCCCGTATCCAGAGCTTGTGGGCTGCCTCATGTACTGATGACCTACACTCGACCTGACCTTGCCTACCCTCTTAGCATTATAGCACGCTATGTCGCTCCTGACAGACACAGGAAGGAGCACATGGAAGCAGCTAAGAGGGTGTTGCGCTAATTGTACAGTACGTCGGGCATGGGGCTCGTGCTTGGAGGACGGGCTCGAGTTGTCCTCACTGGTCACGCAGACACTTCCTGGGCTGACGACTTGACTACGCAGCGGTCGTCACAGGGTTACACCTTCAGCCTTGGCTCCGGCTCTGTCTCTTGGCGGTCTACCCGCTCGTCTTCTGTTCTCAGCTCCAGTTGTGAGGCTGAGATCTACGCAGGGGCCATGGCTGCACAGGAGATACGCTGGCTCACCTACCTGCTGACCGACCTGGGAGAGCCGCCTCGTTCTCCTCCAGTGCTGTACGTTGACAACAAGGCCATGATTGCGTTGTAACAGGAGCACAGACTGGAGCACAGAACGAAGCACATTGCTCTGCGCTACTTCCTTGCTCGAGAGTTGCAGCAGCGTGGTCAGCTTCGTCTTGCTTACGTGGCCTCTCGGGCCAACACTGCTGATGTTTTCACCAAGGCACTTCAGCCTTGTGATCATCAGCGTTTCTGTACTGTTCTAGGCCTTGTACCTACTGTGCCTCACTTGCTTACTTCTTGACTCTGCTTGTACTGTGATCTCTATACATATACCTGCATGCTTACCCTTGCTAGGTTGTGTTCACTGTATTGCTTTTTCTCCTTTATATAACTCTGCATGTGAACTGGCCTTGTGGCCATTTGCTTGTGCTCAGAATGCGTGATGATGTCGTGATCCACCCTGAGCTTGCTTTGCCTTTCTTGACCGGTCTTGTGACCTCTTGTTCTCCCCCAATTTGCCTATGGGGGTGTGTCAAACTTATATGCTATAGTCTGTTTAGGCTGTAGTGGGGTAGTTCATATAGGATACAACACTTTTAGGTTTCCTACTTGTACCCACCTGCTTGCTAGTTCAGTCATTCCTTCCTTCACTATTCTGACATGAATCAATCATAGTATCCATTTGTTCAACACTGTATTTTTTTCCATAGGCTCAGACTTATCTCTTTGTCGAGCCTGACTTAACAGAGCAGGGATCCTGTAGTTCTTGAAAATTGACTCATCGGAACGAAGGTTCTCGGAAGTTTCGTCCTGATAATACCCACCTTCATGAACCCGAAATGATGCACTACAGTTCCAGCACGTGAACAAACTGTGCGCAACTCTGGTCATCGGAGTACACTTTGTGAACGGTGCTGTCACAAAACATTGGGTGCAGACTTACGTTGACCTGGGAAGTTAGACGGAGCAGAAAAATGCATTTTCACGGGTCGCACAGGGAAGTACCGAAAGAACAAACTTTTTTGCATGTGAAATAGTGCCAGATGTCAGGGAATTTTGAGTAACCATGTTTTTTGCCAACTTTCAAATTTCAAAAGTAGCAGAAGTTGAAATTGGATCGCGTCGTGAACCTATTCAACTTTCACATTATGATGAAACTACTGTAACTCGCCCTCTAGTCATTCAATGTCCAACAAACCTAACCCCGTGCCACGTTCATTGCAGCTCAGCCTATTCCATATCGCGCCTTGCAATCTCGCCACTTGCACCCTACCTAAGCTGCGTTTATGCATCAGCTTGCCGGAAACAAGCAAAATAAGGAAAATCGCGAATCCGATTTCATTTTCCGAACCCTGAGGAGTCAGAGTTGCGATTTTGTGAACACTAAAAATTTAACGGGATCGGACTAGCCATTCTCCCACCAATGTGCCGTCAGAGTATAAATTTTTTGGGGGGGTTAGAATCAGAGTCCTATTTCTTGATACATCAGCCCTGTATGACATCAACATTCATAAACCTTCAGGAGAGCATGGATGGAATGGGAACCAACCAAACAAACCAAATACCCATTACTGTTAGAATGGTCTAAGATGCTATCGAAAGCTATAGTAGTCTTAGAACCTCCTTCTAAAGCCTAGGAATCTTAGGAGCCAACTTGGGCATGAACCATGCTAGAACCAAGGGAGTTTCTAAGAAGTGAGTTCCAACAAGAGAGAACCCTAACCTATAGGGTTTGGGAGGTGGTCCACTCTAAAGAATATAAACCAAAAGTTCTCCCAACCCGACCAATGTATTATACAGTACTCTAGTGTAGATCCAGCACTACATACATGTTTATTGGAGCAATCCGAATTAACCATGATTCCAACACCATCCCTTGCTCCAATCAGCATTAAAGTTCACCCATCAATCAAAACACAACCTCTCCAGCGAATGAAGCCTTGGCCTTTGAAGCCATCACTCGCATGCCGATGCGCTCAAGGTTCTCATGCAGCGGCAAGCTTGGGAGAGCTTTGGTGAGCATGTCTGCATCCTGGAGGTGGGAGCGTACTAAGTGCATCTCGGCCTCCTGCTGGCGCATCGCATCCCGTACAAAGTGCCAAGCCACCTTAATGTGCTTGGTGTGCTGATGGAGAACGGGATTGTGGGCAAGGGAGACAGCAGAATCAATATCACATAACAATGGAATAGCCCACCCATCGCCCAGATGCATCTCAGCCAACAAACTCCTGAACCAATTGGCCTCCTTTGCCCCCTCTGATAGAGCCTTATACTCAGCTTCAATAGTGCTGCAAGCAACACTGTCTTGCCTTTTGCTATACCAGCTGATAGCTCCTCCTCCCAAATTAAAGATGTAGGCAGAGCGACTCTTGCCATCAGCCTCACCACCCCAATCGGAGTTAGTGTACCTCACACCCTGCTCACCACCTTGGCGCTCATACCTGATGACACGATCAGCTGTGTCAATCAAGTACCTGAGTGCTCTCAGTGCAGTGCGCATGTGAATGTGCCTTGGTGCAACACAAAATTGTGCAAGGGTGTTGACATTGAATGACATGTCAAGACGGGTAGTCACAGCAGCATACATCAAGCTGCCAATGAGACTCTGGTACACCTTGACATCAGCTGCAGCACCGCCTCTCTCAGCAGATGACCAAATGTGGCCTGAAGACCACAGACATACGTCTCCTGGCCAATCTCCAACCACCCATCCTTGACCGACCTGCGAACCTCCACACCACGGTACGTGGATACCTCACATAGATCCTTCATCTGGTACCTCTGAGCAAGCACCTTCTTGTCCTGACCAATCAGCTCCAAGCGTTTAGGGATGACCTCTGATTCTGCAAACACATATACCACCTTCTTGTTGAGACACAAGCAAGAAGCACCCGACCTGAGGTGAGCTTGCCCACAGGGGCAAATACCTGATCAAAATCCTTCTCAGGCTCCTGAGTGAACCCCTTCGCAACAAGGAGAACCTTGTGCTCTACCACCTTATCCTCCTTGTCAGTCTTCCTGAGGAAAACGTACCCCAATGACCTTCTTACCTGGAGGTAAGTCGGTCGGCTCTGGATCCCATACACCTATAGTGCGCATGGCATTCACCTCCTTCTCAGCACCTGCCTTCCATGCAGGGCCCTCAGGGCCACGTAGTGCCTCAACGAGTGTGCGTGGGACATAACTGGTGCTCACACCTGCTAGCGCAACACCCTCCACCTCCTTGGCCAAGCACATCATACCATCAACCACACCAACATCCCCTCCTACCTCCTCACGACCTGTACCAGACTGGATACCAAGTACCTGCAACTGGTAACTGGTGGTGGGGAGGTAGTCGCTGGTGACGTAGGTGCACTCGTAGAGAGAGTGATAGGACGCTGACAAGAGGAGGAGGAGGAGGAAGAATCCTAGGTAGCAGATCTCCGCTGAATGACCGAGGGGCCGCTGAGCTGCTGCAGAGGCGGGCTGCTGCTGCACCGATTGCACCGGGCTGGTGCCGGTGGTGGTGATGAAATTGGCATTTCAGCATCATCAACCGCTGCTGAGGGTGGCAAGAGTGGAGGAGCTGGGAAATTTCAGCTGCATCCTGCAGAAGCTCCCCAAAGCCCTTGGCCTTGTCCCAATCCTTCTACATCACATTATCAAGAAAGTCAACATCCCGAGCAATGTCAACGCGCATGAGAGAAGGGTCCAGCATGCGCCAACCCTTGCTCTCCATGTCCAGCCCAACACATACACACATGATGGCGCGTGCATCAAGCTTGCCAACTTTCTCATGCCCATGCAACATGACACTCCCCATGCAACCCCAAATCCGAGCCATGCCCACATGCAACTTCTGGCCAGACCACGCCTCCACTGGGGTGACGGAGGCAGGCAAAGCACTATGGGTGACCTGGTTCTTAACCCACATGACCCACATAATTTCTTCGCCCCACAAGCAAGCAGGGAGACCACTGTCAAACAGCAATGTGCGGATCCACTCTGCCATCGTCCAGTGCCACCTCTCCACCAATCCATTCTGCTGCAGTGACTATGCGACGCTCAGTTGAGTTTTGATGCCTAACTCAGCCTTCCATGCTTTCACAGCTTCCCCCAAGAACTCGCCACCTCTGTCTGAGCTGACCGCCCACAATGGTCAACACCCTGTTCTTGATGACGGTAGCATGACGAATAGCGAGGGGCCAGAATCGCAAGGGTAGGTCCGAGTCCACCAATATCGTTCTCCTGCCCTCCATGATGGTCCGTTTCACTCTCTCTGCCACGCCGCTGGACTTAGTAGTGTAGGCCGTGGTGAGCTGCTGCTTGATGCCGTGCTGCTTCAGCCAGCTCCGGAACTCTGTTCCCAAGAACTCCCCACCACGGTCGCTACGAATCATCTTCACCTGCTTGCCGCTCTCTCCCTCCACCATGAGCAGCCACTCTTCAATGATGACCCTTGCATCATCACTCTTCTTTGCAAGTGGAAACGACCATGTGAGCCTTGTATAGTCATCCACCATGGTCATGGAATAATGTGCCCCACCATCTCCCTTCACCTTCATGGGCCCCACAAGATCCACAAGCACGAGCTCCACCGGGTCACTTGACTGCCCCACCACTGAATGGAAGGGAAACTGTGAGAGCTTGCTGGACAAGCAAGTCTCACAAGAGCCCACCTCATTGGGCTCCCCCTTTATCCTCAGCCCATTGAATATTTCCTCCTGGAACAGCTGCTGCAACCGAGGAGCGCCACGTGGCCAAAGCGATGATGTTCAGTGAGCCAATCTGTCTAACCCATGCTAGGAGTTACACTTGGCAGCACAGCTCCCCCATGCATAAGCAGCCCACCATCACTCCCATCACCAACTCCTTCATTGGTTACGTGGCTTGCATGCCGTCCTCCCACAGCTTCAGCAGCCAAGCGCACAGCCGCCTTGTTCCATGGCAGCACCGGTATCTCCCACATGGACCGGTGCATGTCCTTGCCACCTTGGAGGTCCCACAATATGCGCCCATCAAGAGTTGCCTTGAACACCTTTGTGCCCATCATCTCCATCTTCATCCCTGCCACACTCAGGGCCTTGGTTGAGAGGAGTTTGGCACACAATCCAGGAACAAGGAGAACGCTCTACAGCCCCACAAGCCTCCCATCCGCACCCATGAACATGGCCCTCCCCTTGCCCCGCACGTGTACAACATGGCCGGTGGCTGAAACGACGGTGGCTGCCTTTGATGGCCCGAATTCATCCACCAGATCTGTTATAGTCTAGAGTCCACTTAGGGGTCGCGGATGCCAATGAAACCGCCTAAGCAGAATCCGATGACTTCGAACCGCCTCTGTTCAAAACGCCGTCACGATCAGCTCCGATAACATACGAGGCTGAAACTTAGACAAAAGTTAGCTTCAGATGTCTTCTTTCTAACGGTATATTGCTTGCTTTCATCAAAGGTGAGCTAGGCAGTGAACGAAAACGTAAGCTTGGCTGAAAACGTGTAGTTTCATTGATGCAAGGAAGAGGTGAGTACAACATTGCCTAGGGGACTCTTAAGGGGTTGGGACCATCCTGGGAACTCAGAGAATGTTGAGTCCTAAAGGATAAAGGGTAGAGAAGGATGGGAAACGTCCTAGCTAGGTCAGAAAAGCCAACCACACTTGGATGTTCAGAGCTGTACTCAAGGCTACCAATAGTGAGTCAAGCCAACCATGAGTCAACTTGTCTTCCCACTTGCACCCTCTTGCAAGCTGCTTCCAGGAAGACCACACTTCTCAAAAGGAGGGTGGTAGAGTTCCACTTGACCACCTGTACGTCTTGTCTCATTCTCTGTCCCTGCACCATTGGCATGACAACAATGAAAGGGTGGCAAGGGAAATGCTGCCAACAATGCACCATGACTACGAAACAGTAACTTTCGACAGTTGTCACGTGCTGTTCCGATGCTGGGTTGTCTTGAAACTCGATGACCACCTCAACATTAAGGCAAAAGACTGCCCCACCGAGTTTCAGACCAATCAGAGCTCGGTAGATGAGTCATCAGCCGAAATGGTGAACTCGGGTGTTACCAAAAAAGAGTAACACACACTTCCGGGATGCCATAAGTCTTGAAACTAAAAATGTTGCCATGCCTTGTAAACTGCTTCAAAAAATTCTGAAAATTTGAGGGTCTGAAGAACACATGTTGAAGCACCGCCCCACAAAATTCAAGAAGCTGAGCAGGCTTGTAGGCGGAATGGGAGTGCGATGACCGTGCCACTCTAGTGCTTTGGCACAACAAACTCCACCTCATCCTGCTCTCATTTATCCCTTAGCTGCACCCTGAATCTGCCTCCCTTAGTTGAAGGACATGCCACACAAGGTGGCACAGATCCAATGCTGATGCTCTTCAAGCCGCTTAGTTAAGAAATCTGCAGGTTGCTTGGTAGTGTTGATGTAGTGCAAGTAGATGGTGCTGTCATAAATAACGAACGAGAATGAATGAACTAGCAAAGAGTTGGGTACAAGTACTAACCCTAATTGGGTTGTACCCCTTATGGGCTACCCCACTACAGCCTACACAATGTAAGCTATAGATAAGTTTGACACACCCCCATAGGCAATGTGGAGGAGAACAAGTGGCCACAAGACCAGTCAAGAAAAGCAAAGCAAGCTCAGGGTGGATCACAAAGTGACCACACAGTCCGAGCACAAGCAAAGGGCCACAAGGCCAGTTCACATGCAGAGTTATATAAAAGAGAACAAACAATACAGTGATCATACCCTAGCAAGTGCAAGCATGCAGATATATATATAGATCACAGTACAAGCAGAGTCAAGTAGTAAGCAAGTGAGGCAAAGTAGGCACAATGCCTAACATAGTAAAGAAGCGCTGATGATCACTAGGCGGAAGTGCCTTGGTGAATACATCAGCACTGTTGGCGCTAGTGGCCACGTACACAAGATGAAGTTGGCCGCGCTGTTGCAACTCTCGAGCAAGAAAGTATTGCAGAGCGATGTGCTTCGTTTTGTGCTCTTGTCTGTGCTCCTGACACAAGGCAATCATGGCCTTGTTGTCTACGTACAGAACTGGAGGCGAACGAGGCTGCTCTCCCAAGTCTGTCAGCAGGTAGGTGAGCCAGCATAGCTCCTGTGCAGCCATGGCCCCGGCGTAGATCTCAGCCTCACAACTGGAGCTGAGAACCGAAGACGAGCGGGTAGACCGCCAGGAAATAGAGCCGGAACTGAGGCTGAAGGTGAAACCCTGTGACGGCCGCTGCGTAGCTGAGTCGTCAGCCCAAGAAGCGTCTGCGTGACCAGTGAGGACAACTGGACCCCGTCCTCCAAGCACGAGCCCCATGCCCGACGTACTGCACAAGTAACGCAGTACCCTCTTCGCAGCATCCCAGTGCACCTTTTGGTGCCTACCAGGAGCCACGTAGCGAGCCAAGAGGCTGAGAGGGTACGCGAGGTCAGGTCGAGTGCACGTCATCACGTACATGAGGCAACCCACAAGCTCTGGGTACGGACCACTCGGCTCTACAGACTCGTCCAAAGGTGGAGCTGAGAGCGAGTGGCCGGTAGACAGAGGAGTGGGCTGTGGCGAGAAGAACTGGAAGCCGAAGCGCTGAAGGACCTGGTGCACCATGTGTGACTGAGTCAGTGTGATGGTGCGCCGTGCTCTGTCCCGGGGGATCTGCAGGCCAAGATAGCTGCGCACTTCACCCAGGTCAGTGCAGGTGTGTCTCTTCTGCAGCTCCGACTTCACAAAGGTCAGTGCCTCAGTGTCAGCAGTGGCAAAGACGAGGTCATCGACGTACACGAGGACATAGAACGGTGGCAGCGAGGTGTCGGTGCGTAGAAATAGCGACGGGTCAGCAATAGAAGGAGCACACCCAAGAGCCGCAAGTGTAGTCCTCAGTGTGTCATGCCACTCGCGCGGCGCCTGGCAGAGACTGTAGACTGGCCGACGGATGCTCCACTGGGTACCTGTAGGAAACGACCCAGTGAAGCCAGGTGGGCGGCGCAGCCAGATCTTCTCGTGCAGGCTGCCCTGCAAGAAAGCTGTACTGAAGTCCAGAGAGTGCAGCTCGTAGTCACGCTGAGCAGCAACGTGCAGCAACACCCGAAGAGTAGTCATCTTCGGGGTGGAAGAGAAGATCTGAAAGTAGTCGACTCCTAGTCGCTGACTGAAGCCTCGAGCAACGTAACGCGCCTTGAAGGTAGGCGGAGAACTCGGCGGCCACTTCATCCTGAAAATCCACATGCCATCGAGTATGTTCGCCCCAGGTGGGGGAACCTCGTCGACGTAGGTGCCTGTGGACTTCCAGGATGCCATCTCGGCATCCATGGCTGTCTGCCACTGAGAGGAGTAAGGACACGTAATCGCCTCTGCGTATGAGCGCGGGGTCGGGATGTCTGGTGCATCCGGGTCTCCCTTAGGGGCAAGCAGCATGGAAACGAAACACTGTCCTTAGAATTGCTCAATAGGTACCGCTATAGGTATTTGAGCCACTTGTCAAACTGAACCGGTTTGCCCTCATGATCAAACGCGAGAACTCAAAGCGAAGCCATAGTGGCGCAGCACGCAGGAGCACCAGTAGCAGCAGTAGCAGCAGCAGTAGCAGCAGTAGCAGTAGCAGCAGTAGTAGCAGCAGTAGCAGAAGTAGTAGCAGTAGCAGCAGAGGGGCTGATGGGCTGGGGGCCTAGGGGCGTCGGGCCGTGGGGCCAGGAACGAAGGGAGGGCCGAGGGGCCTGGGGCCTAGGGTCGACGGGCCGCGGGGCCAGGGACGAAGGGGCTGAGGGGCCGGGGGCCTAGGGGCGTCGGGCTGCAGGGCCAGGAGAGAAAGGGCCGAGGGGCCGGGGGCCTAGGGGCGTCGGGCCGCGGGGCTAGGAAAGACGGGGCCAAGGGGCCGGGGGCCTAGGGGCTTCGGGCCGCGGGGCCAGGAGAGAAGGGGCCGAGGGCCTAGGGGCGTCGTGCCGCGGGGCCAGAAACGAAGGGGCCGAAGGGCCGGGGGCCTAGGGACGTCGGGCCGCAGGGCCAGGAATGAAGGGGCTGAGGGGTCTGGGGCCTAAGGGCGTCGGGCCGCGGGGCCAGGAGAGAAGGGGCCGAGGGGCCAAGGGCCTATGGTCGTCGGGCCGCGGGGCCAGGAAAGACGGGGCCGAGGGGCCAGGGGCCTAGGAGCGTCGAGCGCGGGCCAAGGGGCGAGGGGCATCGGGGCCGACGGGGCCTAGGGGCGTTGCGCGACGGGCGACGGAGCCGGGCTTAGGGGATGGACGGGCGACGGGGCTGACGGGGCCTAGGGGCGTTGCGCAACGGGCGACGGGCCGGAACCGGGGCCTAGGGGCGTCGGGCGCGAGTGACGGGGCGACGGGGCCGGGCCTAGGGGAGCGTCGGGCGACGGTTCCGACGGGCCTAGGGGCGTTGCGCGACGGGCGACGGGCCGGAACCGGGGCCTAGGGGCGTCAGGCGCGAGCGACGGGGCGACGGGTGACGGGGCCGGGCCTAGGGGAGCGACGGGCCTAGGGGCGGCGGGCGCGAGCGACGGGCCAGGGGCCAGAGCCTAAGGGCGATGGGCCTACGGGCGACGCGCGATGGGCGACAGGGCCGGGGCCTAGGCGTCGGGCGCGGGGCTACGGGCCGGGGCCTCAGGGCTACTGGCTACGGGCCAGGGCCTAAGGTCAAGAGGAGGGCCACACAAGGGTGGCTCGCAGGGCAGTAGGTGGTGGGCCCAAGGAAAGAAAGCGGTCCTAGCGAGGGACCTGCTCTGAAACCATGTCAGAAATAACGAACGAGAATGAATGAACTGCAAAGAGTTGGGTACAAGTACTAACTCTAATTGGATTGTACCCCTTATGGGCTACCCCACTACAGCCTACACAATGTAAGCTATAGATAAGTTTGACAGGTGCCCTTCTTCACCTCCTTCCTCACCCAATGCCACTTGATATGCATGTGCTTGTTCAGCCCATGGAGCACAGCATTGCGCGCCATTGCAATTGCTCCTTGGCTGTCACAAAACACAGGTGTAGGACCCTCTTGCTCTTGCCCCAACTCCTCAAGCAACCTCCTCATTCAAACCTCCTTCACTCCATGAAACAACGCCATGTACTCGCTCTCCGTTGATGAGTGAGCTATCTCTCCTTGCTTCTTAGACTTCCAGCTCACTGGACTCCCTCCAACACAGCATATATAGCCATGATGGGATGTAGCATCACTGATGTCACTTGCCCAGGTAGCATCGGTGAAACACGAGAGGTACAAGTGCCCACGCCTTGCAGGTGCACCAGTCTTTGTGCTCACCTCCTCCACTCCCTTTTGCTTCAGCTGCCCATGCACTGAATATTGCAGCCCCACCCTTGAGATTGCCATGCAGTACCTCACCAGCCTCTCTGCTGCATCCAGGTGCTCTTGAAGGGGCCTAGACACCACACGAGCGAGCTGTGAAACTGAAAACGCAATGTCGGGCCGAGTGTTGACCGAAGCGTACATCAAGCTCCCCACCATTGACTGGAACCGACGCTGCAACTCGTACTCCAACACCTCACCCTCCTCTTCATCAATGTGCAACTGAAACCCTGAGGGTAGAGGAGTCTTCACACTCCTCCCTTCCTCCAGCCCATACTTCTCCCCCATGGCTGCAAGGTACTTGTGTTGGCGAAGCCTCAACCATCCCTTCACCTCGTCCCGCTCCACGTGAAGACCAAGGTAATACCCCACTGGTCCAAGGGCCTTGCATTGAAAGGTCTCCTTCAGCTTCCCTTGCACCTCCTTGATCCTCTCCAGGGATGGAGAGAAGAGGAGGATGTCATCGACGTAGACAAGGAGAAACACCTTCTCCTCCTCCCCCTCGGTCATGAAGAGACTCTCGTTGCACCCGCTAACTTTGAAGCCAAGAGCCTCCAACGCCTCCACCAGCCTTGCATACCAGCACCTTGGAGCTTGTTTGAGGCCATAGATGGCCTTGTTGAGCCTGCAAACACGTCCGCTCCCATCATCATACCCCTCTGGCTGCTTCATGTAGATCTCCTCATCTACCACGCCATAGAGGAACGCCGTCTTCACATCCATTTGCTCCACCTTCCAGCCACAAACGGCAGCGGCTGCTAGCAACAACCAGAGCGTAGGAGCCTTGGAAACAAGAGCAAACACCTCTTGAAAGTCAATCCCCTCCCTCTGCTGAAAGCCTTTGATCACAAGCCTTATCTTGCGCCTCTCCAACCTCCCCTCCGCATCGGTCTTCACACGTAACACCCACGTGCAGTCCAACGCCTTCCTTCCTGGGGGCAGATAGGTAAGGGTCCACGTTTCATTCTCCATGTGGCTCTGGAACTCATCCTCCTTTGAAGCCAGCCACGTCTCTCGATCATCTTCAGCAAGAGCTTCCTCCATTGACGCCGGCTCATGAGGTAACTCGACGCGAAAGCAACAAATCTGCTCCATCTCCCCCTCGGCTCCCTTCTCCTCCTCATCTTCCTCCTCCTGGACCAGCAATGCCTTGGGAACCCCAAGCCTTTCATACTTGAGGAAATCCCTTGGGTGGGCAGCTCTCTTGGGCCTCTCCTTGGCTGCTCCTTCCTTGGCTCCACCACGGACAGCATCACGCTTCCCTTGGGTTGTGCGCCTTGGTGGAAGCTTAGGGGATGGTGTAGGCTGCTGCACCTCCTCCTCGATATCACCTCTCTCAGCTACAGGGGCCTCCCCTTGCTGCAGTACTCCTTCCACATCTGCTGCCTCCTCTTCAGCACCTCCCAAGTCATGTAACACCTCTGTCAACTCTGAAGATGAGGAGAACTCGATGGGAATGAGAAGTGGGTCGTTCGTTCGCACCTCTATTCCAAGCGGAATGGTGACCTTGCTCCTCCCCTGCTCCGACCACTCCTTGAACATGAGCCCCTCCATGAACTTGGCATCTCTGGCGGTGAAGACGGTGTTGGATTTTGGGTCCCACATGAGCCAGCCCTTGCTCCCCCGTGCAAGACCCAAATGAACAGCCCACACTGCCGCCGCTTGAAGCTTGTCACGCTTTTCCTTAGGGACATGCACGAGCCCCATGCACCCAAAGACACGAAGCATATCAACCAGGGGCTTCTTGCCACTCCACTTCTCCATAGGGACCCAATGCTGACCTCCCACATGAGTCAACACCTGGTTCTTGATGACGGTAGCATGACGAATAGCGAGGGGCCAGAACTGCAAGGGAAGACCCGATTCCACCAATATCGTTCTCCCGCCCTCTATGATGGTCCGGTTCACTCTCTCTGCGACACCGTTGGACTGAGGGGTATAGGCCGTGGTAAGTTGCTGCTTGATGCCGTGCCGCTTCAACCAGCTCCGGAAATCCGCTCCCAAAAACTCCCCACCACGGTCGCTACGAAGCGCCTTCACGCGCTTGCCGCTCTCTCGCTTCACCATGGGCAGCCACTCTTCAATGATGACCCTTGCAGCATCACTCTTCTTTGCAAGTGGAAAAGACCAGGTGAGCCTTGTGTAATCATCCACCATAGTCATGGAATACAGGGCCCCACCATCTCCCTTCACCTTCATGGGCCCCACAAGATCCACATGCACGAGCTCCACCGGGTCACTTGACTGCCCCACCATCGAATGGAGGGGAAATCGTGAGAACTTGCTGGTCAAGCAAGTCTCACAAGAGCCCACCTCCTTGGGCTCCCCTTTTATCCTCAGCCCCTTGAATCTTTCCTCCTTACACAGCTGCTGTAACTGAGGTAGCGCCACATTGCCAAAACGACGGTGTGCGGTGAGCCAATCCGTCTCACCCGTGCTAGGAGTTACACTTGGTAGTGCACCCCCCCCATGCACAAGCAGCCCACCATCACTGCCATCACCACCTCCTCCACTGGTTACGTGGCTTGCATGCCGTCCTCTTACAGCTTCAGCAGCCAAGCGCGCAGCCGCCTCCTTCCATGGCAGCACCGGTATCTCCCACATGGACCGGTGCATGTCCTTGCTGCCTCGGAGGTCCCACAACACGCGCCCATCCAGAGTTGCCTTGAACACCTTTGTGCCCATCATCCCCATCTTCATCCCTGCCTCACTCAATGCCTTGGTAGAGAGAAGGTTGGCACATAGTCCAGGGACAATAAGAACACGCTTCAGCCCCACAAGCCTCCCATCCGCACCCATAAACATGGCTCTCCCCTCGCCACGCACGGGTACAACTTGGCCGGTGGCTGAAACGACTGTGGCTGCCTTTGATGGCCTGACTTCATCCAGCAGATCCTCTCGGTTGGTCATGGTCATGAAGGCTCCCGTGTCGATGACCCAATGGGAGGAGCGGTGAAGAGCAACCTTGCTGGCCGGTACAACCATGTCCTCGGAGCATGCCTCTCCTACATGGTAGAACATGCCGCCATGTCCGCCAGCACCTCCATCGCCCTCCTCACTGCCCATGCCTTCTCCCATAGCTCCATGAACACCCTTAGAGCCTTCAATTGATGGCTGACCAGGCCTCCAACCGTCAGGTAGCTTGCGACACTTAAACCACAGGTGACCTTCCACATGGCAATACCAACACTTGCCGCCACACCGCTTGCCTCCTTTGTTGCTACTGCTCCCCTCCAGAGCCTTCCTTGGCCTTGCCTTTCTTGCTGCCACGTCCCTTGAAGCCTTTCATGCCGTAGGCAGAGCCTCCACCTTCACCGGCAGCGGCAGTCAGCTCCTTCCTCCGAAACTCCTCTTGAAGGACTTGAGCACGGATCCACTCAAGGGACCAAGAGTCCTTCATGCCATTGAGGTTGACCACCAAGGGACCCCACGACGCCGGCAACAGGGACAGAGCCTTGCAGCACTTGAACTTCTTAGGGTAGTACACACCAGTAGCAGAGAGCTTCACATAGAGGTCCCGGAGTTGATTGAACGCTCCTTGCACGGCATCACTCTCGTTGATGTTCACCGCATGGAGTTGTCGTTCGAGCACCACCACCATCGCTTCGCTGCTGGGGGCATGGACATCCTTCAATATTTTCCATGCCTTGGGACCACACTGGATATCCTTGATGAGATGCTTGACATGGTGCAGCTGGTTAGATGAGAGGCATTGAGAGAGAAGGAAGAATCCATCCTTGGATCGGCGATCCCATTCCTTGGTCGCTCCTTCGCTCACAGGCCTCTTCAATTCTCCATCCATCACTTCAAGCAGCCCATAATGGTTAATTGGAGCTCCATCCTGAAGCTCCATGATGCCCAATCCTCCCCAGAGAACTTCTCTAGGTTGAATGCCTTCACATCATCCTTGGCTAGAATTGAAACGGATGCTGTTGGTGCAGATCCGCCTGCAACGCCTCTTCTTGCTTCCCTAGCGCCTCTCAGGCCACCACTGCCACTAGAACCAGCTGGAGCAGAATCTTCAGCCTCCATATTGACCCAGGAACAGAGAAGAACCGCTCTGATACCACTTGTTCTAGAGTCCACTTAGGGGTTGCGGATGCCCATGAAACCGCCTAAGCAGAATCTGATGACTTAGAACCGCCTCTGTTCAAAACGCCGTCACGATTAGCTTCGATAATATACCAGGCTGAAACTTGGACAGGCGTTAGCTTCAGGTTTCTGCTTTTTAACGGTATATTTCTTGCTTTCATCAGAGGTGTATGCGCTACGCAGTGAATGAAAACGTAATCTCAGCTGAAAACGTGTAGTTTCATTGATGCAAGGAAGAGGTGAGTACAACATTGCCTAGGGGACTCTTAAGAGGTTGGGACCATCCTGGGAACTCAGAGAAGGTTGAGTCGTAGGGGATAAAGGGTAGAGAAGCATGGGAAACGTCCTAGCTAGGTCAGCAAAGCCAACCACACTTGGATGTTCAGAGCTGTAGTCAAGGCTACCAATAGTGAGTCAAGCCAACCATGAGTCAGCTTGTCTTCCCACTTGCATCCTCTTGCAAGCTGCTTCCAGGAAAACCACACTTCTCAAAAGGAGGGTGGTAGAGTTCCACTTGACCACCTGTACTTCTTGTCTCATTCTCTGTCCCTGCACCATTGGCATGACAACAATGAAAGGGTGGCAAGGGAAATGCTGCCAACAGTGCACCATGACTACGGAACAGTAACTTTCGACAGTTGTCACGTGCTGCTCCAACGCTGCGTTGTCCTGAAACTCAGTGACCACCTCAACAACACGGCAAAGGACTGCCACACCGAGTTTCAGACCAATCAGAGCTTGGTAGATGAGTCAGCAGCCGAAATGGTGAACTCGGGTGTTACCAAAAAAGAGTAACACACACTTCCGGGATGCCATAAGTCTTGAAACTAAAAATGTTGCCATGCCTTGTAAACTGCTTCAAAAAATTCTGAAAATTTGAGGGTCTGAAGAACACATGTTGAAGCACCTCCCCAAAAAATTCCAAAAGCTGAGCAGGCTTGTAGGCGGAATGGGAGTGCGATGACCATGCCACTATAGTGCTTTGGCACAACAAGATCCTCTCGGTTGGTCATGGCCATGAAGGCCCCCGTGTTGATGACCCAATGGGAGGAGCGGTGAAGTGCAACCTTGCTGGCCGGTACAACCATGTCCTTGGAGCATGCCTCTCCTACTTTCAACGTGGTAATGGAATGATGAATTGAGTAGGAACAAGAAGTACAAGGGAGCATATAGCAAACCCTAAGGGGGTTATACCCTCTATAGAATAACTCAGTGTGTCGTGAAACCCCTTACCCATCATCCTCTTCTCTTCCCTTGGATCCTTCCCACCTTCCTTCCCTCTTCGTGCCCTTCCTGCCCTTGACCAGACTCCTTTGGTCCTCCCTCAGGTCTGCCCATTCTGCTTCTTTCCTTTACTTGTTCCCTTTTGTGATATGCACTGATAAGCCCTCCGGCTCACTCACAGATTATTGCACGTCTTTATCTAATCAACCATCTGCTTGCTTAGGCCTGAGTTCCCACTACTGCTCGAGATGAAGCAATTTCGTGAGATTACACACACAACGTACAAACAATGCAAAGTCAGTTGCTCGTACCCCCTATAACTCACCCTGCTCCTCCCCAATTGCTACTCCTTGAGAAACCCTTATAGGTGATGACCTCTTTGTGTTAGCGAAGAGCCAACCTCCCCTCTTGCTCCCCTATGGCACTTAGCCATCCTTGTGTCGAACCTCCAGCTTACACTTGTAACTCCAACTGGCTCGGGTATCCAACCTGCCACAAAAACAAACATGCATTCGCATTCGCACGCACACGAAACAAAAGCAGCGACTTCCAGCTGCCAGCCCACTCTCCCTCTACACCATATTCGCCCACCCGCTTGTTGCTCCAACCCTTCGACTTCCTTGACCCCCGCCCCTTTTCCCATCCCTCGATAAAAGCCTCCTCACAAGCAACACATAACCCAAGAGCAAGGGTCACGGGACCAGTCAGCAAGAACAAGCAACAGTCACAAGACCAATTCACAAGAGCAAAGCAACTCTTAGGGTGGATCTCAAGATCACCACACAGTCCGAGAACAAGCAAGGGGCCACAAGGCTAGTCCACATGCAATGATATACCAGATATAAGAAATGCAAGTGTACAAGATATGCATGACAAGCATCTCTATAGAAGCAAGGGCCCACAAGGCCAGTCCTCAAGCACAGATATAGGATATATAGTGAGATGCAATAGTACAAGACAAAGCATCTCTATGCAAGCAAGTGAGGGCCTGTAGATACAAGGCCAAGCTGGGTGCAGAAACGCTTGTGGTTACAAGGTGGCAACGCCTTGGTGAAGATATCTGCAGTGTTGGCCTCAGAGACAACACGTCGCATGAGTGCCTAGCCATGCTACAGCAACTCTCTAGCAGAAGGAAGTAACGAAGCTGGATTTGCTTCGCTTTCCCAACCAGTCGGGGCTCTTCGCACAACAAGATTGCTGACCTGTTGTCTGCGAACAAGACTGGGGGAGAGCGAGGCCCCTCTCACCAAGGTCGGTGAGGAGGAAAAACAGCTAGCGAAGCTCCAGGGCGGCCATGGTTGCAGCGTACACCTCTGCCTCACAGCTGGAACTAGAGACGGACGACGCTCGAGTCGACCTCCTGAAATAGCTCCGGTCTCAAGGCTGAAGCAGTAACCCTATGTACACCGCAGTGACTCTGCGTCGTCAGGCCACGACAAGTCCGAGAAACCTGTAAGTGTAACTGGTTGCTTCCCTCCAGGGAAAAGTCCCATGCGTGATGTACATGCCACATACTTCACGCTGACTGAAGCCTCTCGCCACATAGTGGGCCTTGAACACTGGTGGTGATCCAGGCAGCCGCTTCACCTCGTAGAGCCACATGTGACTGACGACGTTCGCCCCAGGTGGTGGGACGGCGTCAACTTAGGTGCCTGTGGACCTATAAGATGCCATCTCTGCCTCCTCAGCTGCTCTCCAATACGAAGCCTAGGGTCCCGAGATTGCCTCGGCGTGAGTGCGAGGCATTGGGATGCCAAGGGCGTCCGGATCCCCCTCAGGGGAAAGCAGCATGGCGCAGAGACGAGGAACAGCTGCCGCAAGGAAACCAAGCTCGAACTGCCTGTCCTCGAGGACCTCCAGGGGAAAGACAGGAGCACCCTTAGAGGACGGAGAATGAGCAGGGCCACTCACCAGGTGAGCGGCATAGTCAAGGCGGTGGGAAGAGGCATAGCTAGTGACAGTGGTAACAAGAGCCGAGACAGACAACGGGGGGGTAGTCAGGTGAGTGACCAACGCGGACAAAACACGGTAGACCACAGGACGGGAGGCACGGAGGTAGTCGGACAGCGGGTCGTGAAACACAGTGAGGGACGACTCAGGAGGCTGTGGAAGAACAGGAGGAGGTGGAAAACAAGAGCGGAGAACAAGGTGAAATGGCCCGTCCGCACCGTAACGGGACCGATGAGGCTCTGGAGACACAGCACAACTGAGGGGAGAACGACGAGTCCACGGGGACGAGTATAGGGACCTGACAGGGGGAACAGGAGGGGACGGTAGAGGACCACGAACCAAGCGTGCAGGTGCAGGTTCGGGCAAGTCGCGCAATCACTGCTGCTCCGCCTCCTCTGGCGTCCGCTGCGACGGCACCTGCCCCTGCTACTGCTCTTGTGGCTCCTCCTCTGCCCTCTCCTGTTGCGGCTGCAGCTGCACGTCCTGCTGCGACCGGGACTCCTGTGCTACCCTCTCCTGCTCCGACCATGACTCCTCTACTCTCTCCTGCTATGTCTGCAATTGTACCTGCTGCTGCGGACCGCACGCATGCTCTACCCTCTCCTACTGCGGCCGTGACTCCTCTACTCTCTCTTGCTGCGACTGAAATTGCACCTGCTGCTGCTATCATGACACTCTCTCTTGCTACGGCTGCAACTGCACCTGCTGCTGCAGTCGTGACCCCTCCTCTGCTCTCCCTTGCCACGGCGGTGGCTCCTCCTCTACCCTCTCGTGACGCTACAACTGAGACTGCTCCTGCTCTTGCTGCTGCTGCTGATGCTGCTGCTGCTGTGCCCTCTCAAACCCGAGGAGACGCTGCTTACGGGTAAAAAAACGTACAATGCGTGGTGTAGGCACCACAGTGCCAGTGCCTCCAGCTCCAGCACCCCTAGAACCAGCACCTCCACCACCGACACCCCCGGTGCCTCCAGTACCTCCCGCAGGAACACCCCCAGACTGCGTAGCAACCGGCAGTAGAGAAGAACGAGGTAGGAACCACGAGACGGACGGGAAGCTAGGGGGTGACGCGGGGCGAGGCCGCCGAGTCGAGGCTGCCGTGTCCTCCATGGGAGTGACCTCCACGCCCACATCCCCTGCACCCCCAAAGCTGACACCACCAGCTCCAGCAGCCCCTGTACCCTCACCCTCCGCAACTGCACCTCTCGCGCCCCCAGACACGACAGGGACTGGACTCTGCGGGGGGGACGACTACGACACACCTGACAAGGCAGGACGCGAAGGGGGGGGGGGGTTACCAGGGCGACGGGGGGGGGCTCAAGGGTGAGGAATAGTGGGGGGGAAAAGACCTCAGTACCTCGGTGGGGGCGACTCCTGTAGTAACTGACCGACTCGTCGAACGTGACGTCCTGAGTAGCAAAGAACTGGTAGGTGACCGAGTCGTAGAACATCGAGCTGGAGTCGTCCAAAGGGAAGCCAAGAAAGACGCGGACACAAGTGCGCGGAGACAACTTGTCCGCGCTAGGGGCGAGAACGTGAGCCAGAGAACCCCAAACACGGAAGTCAGCTGCTATGCCCGGAGAACCTGTCCAAAGGGAGACCGGCGTCACCAGTTGCCGTGCATCACTAGGCCACAGGTTCAGCTGGTGCGCGGCGTAGCGGACTGCCTGAGGCCACAAGTCCTGGGGGGCACCGGCATGGCACATGGAGGTCCGGTCAACCTCCATGACTAGGCGAATGCGTCGCTCGGCTACCCCGTTCTGCTGCGGCGAGGCTGGTAGCGTGTAAGACTGGATTATCCCCCAACCCTGACAGAACGTCTCCAGGCGAGTGGAAGAAAACTCACCACCACGGTCCGAGTGTAGGCGGAGCCTACACAAGCCCTGGGCACTACCCATCTCTAGTAGCCATGGCTCGAGGACAGTAGGCACGTCGGCCTTCCGTCGCAAGGGGAAAACCGTGGTGTAGCGAGAGTAGTCGTCCACCACAATCAGGAAGTCACGCTCCTGACGTGGGCCAAGGACTGTGGAGGGGCCCCAGATGTCCAAGTGCAGGGTCTGGAAGGGAGCCGTGGTGGGGGGGAACGAAGAGAAGTGAGGGGCAGCGCGCTGCCGACCCTCGACGCAAGGATTGCATGGCAGCGCAGGCGAGCAAGGAAGTGGGGCAAGTGACTCTAGAAGACCTGAGACCAGACGGTGATGTACCATCCTTCTGAGACGTGGGAATGACGGGTGACCTAGACGGTGGTGCCAGAGGACCGACGGGTGGGTGAGGGACTGACACTCGCACGACACAGCAGCTACCTGACCTGACCTGACCCAGTGTGGTGGGACCTAGTGTGTAGTGAGTACAGATCAGAGCCCGGCTCCCTGTGGAAAGTGGCCAAAAGTGCCCAAGTGGCACCGACTGTGCAGGAGGCAACTGGCTCGTCTAGTGGGAAGTCGTGACTACACCTAGGTCGTGGAGGTGACGGACACCCACAAGGTTCCTGGATAACGAGGGGGTGTAGTAACCTATGAGAAACCCAGAAAGAGCCGCCGAGCACGGGAGAGTGGTGGTGCTTTGGGCAGCTACAGGTCCCACGGAGGGGTCAGCCAAGGCGACAGTGACTGGAGTGTGCAGTGGTGTGAGGTCAGTACAATCGCGAAAGAAATAGCTGGACGCTCCAGAGTCTAGGGTGAAGGAAAGTTGTGCAGGCTGTGAGGTCGCACCCGAGCCAGCGACAAAGACTGGTGCTAGACTAGTGGTAGCTGCGGCTCCTACACAAAGACGCTCAGAAGCGGCTGGGCTGGAGACAACACACGCACCAAGACTATAAACACAGGTCTCTACTTGTGCAGCCGGGATAGGTCCCAGATCAGGTAGGTGAGACTCAACGGGTGCAACAGTGCGCTGGCGAAGACGTGAGGGCACGTGCGGTGTGATAGCATGCAGACCAAAACGCTCACAGTGGAGGTATTCGAGGTGACGGTAGCAGTGGGACGCAGAGTGGTCAGGACTCTAGCAGGTAGTGCCAGCACTAGGGCCTTTCAAGGCCCGGTACCCGCAGGGGCCGATGTCTCGCCCATTGTTAGCTGAGCCACTGCTGGGGGCGCCACACTTTGGACTTGCAGGTCCCCATTGCCGGGAGTGCTGCTGCTGGCCCTGCTGCTGTAGAACCCTAGTACACGCCATGTGAGGAGCTAGAAACGGGGTGGGTGCTTACAGGTGGGCCTAAGCTGCTACAGGTGCTGCTGGCGGTAGCCTAAGCTGCTGCTGGTTCTGCTGGAGGCAGCCTATGCTGCTGCTGGTTTTACTGGGGGTAGACTAAGCTGCTACTGGTTCTGTTGGTGGCAGCCTACGCTGCTGCTGGTTTTACAGGGGGGGCAACCTAAGCTGCTGCTGGTTCTGCTGGTGGCAGCTTAAGCTGCTGCTGGTTTTACTGGGGGCAGACTAAGCTGCAACTGGTTCTGCAGGTGGCAGCCAAAGCTGTTGCTGGTTCTGCTGGTGGCAGCCTATGCTGCTGCTGGTTTATCTGGGGGCAGCCTAAGCTGCTACTAGTTCTGTTTTGTACGGTTTTGTGTGGTTCGTACGGTTATGCGCGGTTCAGTGCGATTCTGCGCGGTTCTGTGTGGTTTTGTGCGGTAGTGCGCAGTTCAGTGCGGTTCTGCGCGGTTCTGTACGGTTGGGCGGCTGGTTGTGGCTGTGGAGGCTGGTGCTGGCTGTGGCGGCTGGTTTGGCTGGTTTTGGCTGGTGCGGCTGGTTTTGGCTGGGGCGGCAGGTTTGGCTGGGGCAGCTGTTTTGGCTGGGGCGGCTGACTGCAGGTGAGGCAACGCGAACAGGTTGGGCAGCGGATTAAGGTTAAGGGAACGGGAATGGGACAGGGCAGTGGCTGACGGCTGGTTTCCCTGGGGCGGCTGACGGCTGGTTTTCCAGGGGCAGCTGATCTGGCTGGGACGGCGGGCTACTAGGTTCAAGGCAGCGGGAATGGGTAGGGCGGCAGCTGACGGTGGGACTGCGGGATAACACGGTTGGGATGCAGGGCGGGTTGCACGTGGGTCGACGCGCGGGCTGCTGCGCGTGGGTTCGAGCGTGCAGCTGCGCATGCTGCTATGCGGGCCGTCATGCGTGGCTGCTTGTGCGGCTGCGTGCGGGTGCGCGAGCGGCAGTGCGGGCGGCTACGGCCTGTGCTTGTGTGTCTACCGTGCGCTACATGCGTCTACTGCGCGCTAGCAGGCTGGCAAGCAACGCACAGTGCAGAACGAGTGAGGCGCGGGGCTGAAAATGGGTGACGCGTGGGGCTGAAAACGGGTGACGCATGGGGCGAAACGGGTGACGCGAGCGGGGCAAAACGGGTGCCACGCTCAGGGCTACTAAGGTGATCGGCCGCTTCAGGCATTAGGGCGCTGCGGACTAGATCATGTTGGTGCAACCCTACGGTTTGCACTCGGCTTGTTGTCCGTGTGCGTGAATGTGTGTGTGTATGGAATGGTATGAGGGCATGGGATAATATATATTTCATGCTTATAATTGTGTGTGAATGTTGAGTCATGATGTCGAGTGTGTGTGTCGAGTCAATAGCGAGTTATTGCTAGACGCGTGTTACGCGGTCGTTTGTGTCTCGCGCGCGGTTTCTATTTTGTCGTGCGCGGTTTCTATTTTGTCCTGTGTCGAACGTTCGGCGTGTCGCAGGTGTGTGCAGCAGACCCATCAAGAACTCAAGGATGAGTTTGTGATGAAGAGCCCGAGCCTTGGTGTCAAGCCTCAAGTGATTTCGAAGCTTGCCAAAAGGGTACACCTCAAGATATTGAAGATAGTTACATTACTTTGTGTAGTGTAACATTTCACTTGGTGTAGGCCCTAGTGAAGGGTAGTTTCGAGACCCTTCGTGGTTGGGGACAGTGTGGCACTGTTCCACATCACTGTACCTCGGCTCTTGGGGTTTGTAGGAGCTGGGAGTCATTCCCAACTCGTAACTCTTCCTATCTTGTGTTCTAAGACTATAGTGGCTGCCATAGTACCGTTCGTTCAAACCGACGTTGTGTCGTCAATTCTTTATCAAATCGTGCAATCTAAATTACTAATTGTAGACGACATGAAGACGCTCCAGATCCAATTTGAATCAAGTTCTTTGCAGCTGTGAGCAGAACGCTATCAACGTTTGAAGCCGCTGTGCAGAAATCCGTCTGTGCTCTCAACGTTTTCGTTTTAGGCACATTCAAGCCTATTGTGACTATAACAGATCAGGGCATGGGGCGGTGGGCCCATAGGATGTTCTAGCTCTGATACCATGTCGAAAGACTAACGGTTAAAGATATAGAAAACCCCAACAAATAGGAAATGTTACAACTAGACTAACATAAACTAAACATATAAATTATATGTTGACAGGAAGAAGCAAAGGCACTGACAGTAGTGACAAGGGCCGAGACAGACAGCGGAGGGGTAGTCAAGTGAGTGACCAACGTGGAAAGAACACGGGAGACGACAGGGCGAGAGGCACAGAGGTATTCGGACAACGGGTCGTGAAACACAGTGAGGGATGACTCAGGAGGCTGTGGAAGGACACGAAAAGATGGAACACAAGAGCGCAGAACATGGTCAAACGAGCTGTTGGCATGGTAATAGGAGCGACGAGGCTCTCGGGACACAGCACGACTGAGGGGAAAACGACGAGTCCACTGGGACGAGGAAAGGGACTCGACAGGGGGAACACGAGGGGACGGCAGGGGACCACGAACAAAGTTTGCAGGTGCTGAGTCAGGAAGGTCTCTAAGGCACTGCTGCTCCGCCTCCTCTGGCGTCTGCTGTTGCGGCACCTGCCACCGTTGCTGCTCCTTGTTGGTGCAACCCTACGGTTTGCAGTCGGCGTGTTGTCCGTGTCCGTGCATGCGTGTGTGCAGGGAATGGTATGAGGGCATGAAATAATATATATTTCATGCTTACAATAGTGTGTGAATGATGAGGCATGATTTTGAATGTGTGTGTCGAGTCAATAGCGAGTTCTCGCTAGTCACGTGTCACGTCGTCGTTTGCGTGTCGTGTGCGTTTTACTATTTTGTCGTGTGTGGAACGTTCGGCGTGTCGCAGGTGTGTGCAACAGACTTCCAAGAACTCAAGGAAGAATTTTTCTTGAAGAACTAGAGCCATGGTTTCAAGATTCAAGTGATTTCGAAGCTCTCGAAAAGGGTAAACTTCAAGATAGTGAGAATAGTTACATTACTTTGTGTAGTGTAAACATTTTTCTCTTGGTGTAGGCCCTTGTGGAGGGTAGTTTCAAGACCCTTCGTGGTTGGGGACAGTGTGGCACTGTTCCACATCACTGTACCTCGGCTCTTGGGGTTTGTAGGAGCTGGGAGTCATTCCCAACTCGTAACTCTTCCTAATTTGTGTTCAAACCAACGATGCGTCGTCAATTCTTAATGAAATCGTGCGAACTAAATTTCCTAGTGTAGGTGACGTCAAGACGCTCCAGATCCAATTCGAATCAAGTCATTTGAAGCTGTAAAAAGAACGCTATCAACGTTTGAAGCCGCTGTGCAGAAATCCGACAGTGCACTCTATCTTTCGTTTTAGGCACATTCAAGCCTATTATGACAATAACACTCCTGTGGCTCCTCCTCTACTCTCTCCTTCTGTGGCTGCAACAACACCTGTTGCTGCGGCCGGGACTCCTGCTCTACTCTCTCCTGCTGCGGCTGCAACTGCACCTGCTGCTTCATTCGTGACTCCTCTACTCTCTCCAGCTATGGCTGTGACTCCTCCTCTTCTCTCTCCTGACGCTCTGACTGAGACTGCTGCTGGTGCTGCTGCTGGTGGTGGTGGTGGTGCTGCTGCTGCTGCTGCCATGACTCCTCCGTTACTCTCTCCTGGTGTGGCTGTGACTCCTCAACTCTCTCCAGACGCTCCGACTGAGACTACTGCTGCTGTCGTGCACTCTCCTCCCTCTCCAACCGGTCCAGACGCTGCACACGGGTCAGGAAACGTACAGTGCGCGGTGTAGGCAGTGCAATGCCCGTGTATGCGGCTCTAGCACCCCCAGAACCAGAACCTCCCACAACGACACCCCCGGTGTCTCTAGTACCTCCCGCAGGAACACCTCTAGGCTCCGCAGTTACCTGCCGCAAAGACGAACGGGGAGGAAACTATGGGACAGACAGGAAGCCTGGGGTTGAGGCGGGGCTAGACCGCTGAGTCAAGACAGCCGTGTCTTCCACAGGAAAGGTCTCCACCCTCACACCCCCTGCACCCCCAGAGCCAGCACCACCAGGTCGAGCAGCCCCAGTACCCCCACCCTCCGCAGCCGCACCTCCCGCACCCCCAGACACGACAGGGACAGGACGCTGCGGGGGAGGCGACTGCGGAGTGACGTACGACACACCTAATGGGGCAGGATGCAAAGGGGACCGTGGCAACGGGGGGGGGGCTCAGGGGTGAGGAACAGCGGGGGGGAAAAGGCCTCAGAACCTCGGTCGGGGCGACTCCTGTAGTAACTGACCGACTCGTCAAAGTGACGTCCTGAGAGGCAAAGAATTGGTGGGTGACTGGGTCGTAAAACAACCAGCCTCAGGCGTCACGTGGGAAGCCAAGAAAGATGCAAGCACAGGTGCGTGTAGACAACTTGTTCGCGCCAGGGTCGCGAACATGGGCTAGGGAACCCCAGACGCGGTAGTCGGGTGCTACGCCTGGAGAACCTGTCCAAACGGAGATCAGCGTCACCTGTGGCCGTGTGTCACTAGGCCACTGGTTCAGCTGGTGCGCGGCGTAGCGGACTGCATGAGGCCACACGAACTGGGGGGCACCGACATGGCACATGGAGGTCCGGGCATCCTCCATGACAAGGCCGATGTGTCGCTCGGCTACCCCGTTTTGCTGCGGCGAGGCTGGTAGCGTGTAAGACTGGATTATCCCTCGACCCTGACAGAACGTCTCCAGGGGAGTGGAAGAAAACTCACCACCACGGTACGGGTTTAGGCGGAGTCCACACAAGCCCTGGGCATCACCCTTCTTTAGCAGCCACGGCTGGAGGACGGTAGGCATATCGGCCTTCCGTCGCAAGGGGAAAACCGTGGTGTAGCGAGAGTAGTCGTTGACCACAATTAGGAAGTAGCGCTCCTGGCGTGGGCCAAGGACCGGGGAGGGGCCCCAGACATCCAAGTGCAGGGTCTGGAAGGGAGCCATTGTGGGGGGGAACGAGGAGTGAGGGGCAGCGCGTTGCCGACCCTCAATGCAAGGATTGCACGGAGGCACAGGCGAGCGGGGGAGCGGAGCGAGCGACTCTGGGAGACCTGAGACCAGACGATGGCGTACCATCCTAGTAGACGTGGGAATGACGAATGACCTAGACGGTGGTGCTAGAGGACCGACGGGTGGGTGAGTGACCGACAGCCGCACGACACAGTAGCTACCTGACCTGACCTGACCTGACCTGACCCAGTGTGTGACGAGTACAGACCAGAGCCTGGCTCCCTGTGAAAGGAGGCCAGTGGCGCCCTTG
This sequence comes from Closterium sp. Naga37s-1, assembly GCA_947471745.1. Classification (NCBI taxonomy): domain Eukaryota; kingdom Viridiplantae; phylum Streptophyta; class Zygnematophyceae; order Desmidiales; family Closteriaceae; genus Closterium; species Closterium sp. Naga37s-1. Next base: position 758,324 of record CANJKZ010000195.1, on the reverse strand, counting down.
TGGCACCGATTGTGCAGGAGGCAACAGGCTCGTCCAGAGGGAAATTGGTGACAACTCCAAGGTCGTGGAGGTGACTGACACCCACCAAGCTCCTAAAGAACAAGGGGGTGTAGCAGCCTGTGAGAAAACCAGAGGGAGCTGCCGGACATGGGAGGGTGGTGGTGCTGCGGGCAACCACAGAGGTGACAGTGACTGGAGTGTGCAGTGGCGTGAGGTCAGTGCAGTCGCGAAAGAAACAGCTGGACGCTCCAGAGTCTAGGGTGAAGGAAAGCTGTGCAGTCGGTGAGGTCGCACCCGAGCCAGCGATAAAGGCTGGTGCTAGACTAGTGGTAGCTGCAGCTCCCACACTAAGAACCTCAGGGGCGCCTGGACCGGAAACTATACACGCACCAAGACTGGAAACACAAGTCTCAATAGAAGCTGCAGCTCCCATGTACCGGTGTGTGTACTGGCCAGGTCCAACAGGGCCCCATGGTGGAGGTTGCCGCAGGCGCTGCTGCTGAACCCTCCACTGCTGCTGCTGCGGCCACCAGTGCTGCTGCCACTGCTGCTGCTGCTGGTGTCATTGTTGGCACATCGACATGGCACGCTTGTACGAGGGTAGGGGCCAGTCGAGGCGGCAGTAATAGTGGTAGGTCGGCCTAGGCTGGTGCTGGCGTGACTGAAAGTGGTGGTCTAGGCTAGTGCTAGTGCGCTTGCGGCAGTGGAAACTGCTGCTGGTGCTACTGGTGGTAGTTTAGGCTGCTGCTGGTGCTACTGGTGGCAGCCTATGCTGATGCTGGTGCACTGGGGGTAGCCTATGCTGCTGCTGGTGCTACTGGTGGCAGCCTAGGCTGCTGGTAGTGCACTGGCGGCAGTGGAAGCTGCTGCTGGTGCTACTGGTGGCAGCCTAAGCAGCTGCTGGTGCTACTGGCAGTAGTAGAGGTTGGTGCTGGTGCTACTGGTGGCAGCCTAAGCTGCTGCTGGTGCTCTGGTGGCAGTGGAAGCTGCTGCTGGTGCTACTGGCGGCAGTGGAGGTTGCTGCTGGTGCTACTGGTGGCAGCCTAGGCTGCTATTGGTGCGCCAGGGGCAGCCTGTGCTTCTCCTGGTGCGACTGGTGGCAGTCTAGGCTGCTTCTAGAGTGGTGGGAGGTGATCTGATGTGGTGGAGTGCAGTTCTGGTGGGTCTAGAGTGGTGAATGGCGGTTGAGACAGGTTGAGTGAAGTGGGGAGCGGTATCTCACGGTTGGGAGTGATTTAGTGTGGTGAAGGGCGGTTTCTGACGGCTGGGAGTGGTCTAGTGCGGTTGAGAGGCGGTTTAGGGTAAGTTTGGGCAGGCGGGACGGGCGGCAGCGGGCGGCAACGGGCGGCTAAGGGGTGGGGCGGTCGTGTCTGGACGGTCGTACGTTTTGGCCGTGGGACCAGCTAGGCACAAGCCACGAGGCCGTCGAGCAAGGGCCTCGGGGCCCGCTACAGAAGGCCGCGGGCCTGCTACCATGTGGGCCGCGGGGCCCTTGTTCTACGGTCGCGCGCGAGAAAAAACAGACCGGGGGGGGGGGGGTCGAACGGGCGATGGCGGTCGTACGTCTTGGCCGCGGGGCCAGCTAAGTGCAGGCCACGGGGCCATCGAGCAAAGGCCTCGAGGCCTGATACTGAAGGCTGTGGGGCCTGCTAAAGCGTGGGCCGCGAGGCCTGCGTTCTATGGTCGCGCGTGAGAAAAAACAGACGGGGGGTGGGGGGGAGGGGTCGAACGGGCAACGGGCAACGGTCGACGTGCGACGGACGACGGGTGATGTGCTGCGAGGCACGCGCTATGACGAGGCGCGCGTTAGTACAAGGCGTGCGGGAGGTGGGCCCATGACTATCGAGTGAAAAATTGCCTAGGGAAAAATTGCCTAGGGGGAACCTTGCTCTATACCATGTTTGAATACGAGAATGAATGAATAGTAAATGAAAAAACAAGCAAGATATAGGTCAGCCCTAACCCTAAACCTAGGACAACAGTAATACACCTAGACTACAACAATACAAACTATATAATTACAGTTTGACAAAGTCCCGGCTGGAGGATGCAAGGAGACGCCTCAAGGATGGCGAGTACGAGGAGACCCTCCCCTTGACAGTCGTCGAGGCAAGGATCCGCGCAGTGTGGGCGATGGAGAACCCTTCTCGACCAGCCTCTCCTCGACCGGTGAACAATGAAGGTGGCGTCGACGTGGGCGTCAACGCCGCTGACCAAGTCGGCAGCAATGCGGGAGGCACGTCGAGGCAGAGAGGAGTGATTCACGCCGATGAAGTCGGCGGCATTCAGGCGCGAGGGCTGCAATCGTCGGCGGCAGCAGGATCCTCGCAGGGCGACGTCGGAGGACGTGGAAGCAGCGTGACGCCGGCGTCCGCGACCCACGTGACGGCAGGTGTGATCGCGCCGACTTATGGCTACTTCAAGTTTGAGGGGGACAAAATCGCCGTCAGCCCCCTGCTGGCAGGCCGCCATGACCTCCTCACGCGGAAGGAGGCCATCGAGCCTCAGCTGGAGATGGCTGGCTTGATGTGCTTCGCCGAGGGCAGCGTGGAGATGCCGCCTACGAGCAATGCCCCTCTGCGCGCGGAGTTCCGCGCCGTGCATCTACTCACCTTCACGGACATCTCGCGGTGCTGCTCGCCTGAGGTGCAGATCGTCTTGAAGTGTGCAAGAGCTACTAGGACGTCGGCCACCAGGCATGGCAGTTCATCACGTTGACGTACCAGGTCACCTACGACCTTTACATCGGCCAGCTGGAGCAGCAGATGACGCACATGCGGATGGGCGAGCAAGAGACGGCGACCGACTACTGGAACCGGGCTTGGAGACTGCTCGCCAACATGCGGATGGCTGGCGTGCAGTACTTGACAGCGTCTTACATCACCCACATTTTGAAGGGGCTCCCGAGCAGCTACAACCTGATGAAGCGGCTGTCGGTGATGCCGGGCACGCGGGAGTCGCTCAACGAGGACTCCCTGACCTCATTCATTCTCAGGGACGAGGCGATGCAGGAGGCTGAGCAGTCCACAGAGCTTCTGCCGCAGGTGAACTACGCAGACCCGACAAAGCAAGGTGGTCGACTGGGGCAGCGCGGTCAGCCTGGCGGCGGTGGAAGCGGAGGTGGGAGGCAGGCCAAGGACGCCGACAAGGGGAAGTCGGCCAAGGATGGTAGTCGTGGAGGAGACCGACGTCGGGAATGCTGGCTGTGCGGCGACCCCAACCACCTCTCCTTCGAGTGCCCCAACAAAGAGTGACTCTGACGACGACGACGCCAAGGGAGGACGAGGAAGGTCGGCCGGGCGTCGCCCTCGTTGGGAGAGCAAGCCGCGCAAGGAGAAGCAGTCAACCAAGTCGACTGCGGCAAAGGTGTTGGATGCACGTCATTCTGAGTGCATGTCATCCTAACGTCCTGCCGAGTGCTCGTGCTATTCATGCGTGCATTGTTTGCATGAGCATTTGTCATTGTGCATGGCTGTTGGATTTTACCATCTCTGTGTTTTCTCCAAGTTTAAATGCTTGATCATGCAGGAGAAATCCAGAGCTTTCCAACGATACCAAGATCGCCTTATTCTGACCAAGATCGCCTTATTCTGACCAAGATCGCCCAAGTTACAAGATTTCCAAGACTTGGATTTCTTATTACTTTTTAAGGTTATATCTAATTTGGGTGATTACTTGGGACATGATTATAAAGGGATCTTTGGTTGGGTGGTTAGGGAAGGCAACTTTGACTTTTGGATTGGGGTGGCTAGAAATTTCTAGCATGGGTTGCAAATGTTGCAACACCTAGGCAAAATCCAACTAGATTGGATTTTGCATGTGACACCTCAAGGACCTCATGATGAGGGTTGCATCCTTGCTGCTAGGAAGGTTCCTACCATCCTTCCCTAGCTCTTGCAGAACCCCTTCCCTCTCATGGTTCTCTTGGAGTCCCCAACTCCAATATTCTATGCCTTAATGTTTTGTACTTCCTCTACCATTCTAGTCATGCGGCTGCTGGACGTTTTTACTTGGTTCTCACTCTATAGACCATCTTAACGACTGATTCAACTTGGAGATGGTAGCTTAGGCTAAGGTGCACAATCCTACCTAGCGGATTTGCGTTTAGTTGAGAATTGAGTTCGTCGTAAGCTCTCAAAGTGACGGATCCTGAACAACAAAAGGACGCCGACTCCTCCTTGGGCGGCAAAGGGCAAGGCGACAAGGAGACGTCGTGCTCGCTAGTCAGCGTTGTGGAGCCGACCATCTCGCTGGCGCCGGAGGCTGGTGAGGACTTCCAGGCGGTGGCAGCAGCCGTGAAGGCAAACCTGGCGGTGGTCCTGCTGGATTGCGACTGTTCGCACCACCTGATGGGAACGAAGGAGGTTTTCGTCGAGTTGGCGCCAAGTGGCGACATCAAGCACGTGTGCGGCTTCAATGGAGCTCTACAGGACGTCCGTGGCCGAGGCACTGTCGCCTTGCAAGGAGACGCTGGGAAGCAGGTGCTCATCCCTGGAGTGCTCTACGTCCTGGGCGTACAGGGGAACCTGTTGTCAGCCGGCCAGCTGAAAGAGAACAGGGTGAAGCTGCAGGAAGACAGGGACGGTCTGCTCCTTGTCTCGGCGACGGGGGACGTGCTTGGTCGGGAAAATTATACCGACCGGGTCCTCTGCACTGATCTGTGTCCGTGAGCGGCGACGTCGACGACGGACTCGTCGGAGGAAGTGGCTCTGCGGGCGATCGTCTCGGCAACAAAGTTGACATCGGCCAAATGGCATGCAAGGCTCGCGCACGTCGGCGTCGACACCATCACGAGTTCGGCGAAGCATGATGTCATAAGGTGGTCACCGACCTCATGATGTCCGACCAAGGAGCATTCAGTAACCGGGCAGTCGGCAGGGGAGCCAACAATAGGGGAGAAGTCGGCAGGGTTGCCAACTGTAGTGAAGTAGGCAGGAGAGGGCAGAGAAGCCGGTGACGATAGAGGGGAGCAGTTGGGCACCGAGGAGTCCACCAACAGCGATGTGGTGGAGGTCCAGCCAGGATCACGGCGCTCAGGCCGAACTCGGAGGTAGCCTGACTTCCTGACCTACCACGTGTGCCTGCCGCCAGCTGCCTTCACAATGCTGTATGACAACGACGACGACAACTTGGCGTACGACGACGCTGAGGATGACGTCGACTTCCCAGAGCTCGACCCGGACATGCACGCTGACCATGAGCACCGTTGGGACATCGCGACGATGACGTTGAAGGAGGCGTTGGCGAGCTGGAAGGGCAAGGCGGTGAAGGCCGCCATGGACGAGGAGATCCGCAGCCTCATCTGCATGGGGACTCATCAGCTGGTCGAACGCCCGCGCTGGGTCAACATCATGAAGAACTGGTGGGTGCTGATGACCAAGTACCACATCGATGACACGGTCGTCCGGGAGAAGGCGAAGTTGGTCGTGAAGGGCTTCACGCAGATGTATGGCGCCGACTACGACAAGACCTATGCGCCGGTGAGCAGCTACATCATGCTGAGGATCTTCCTCAGCATCGTCGCCGTCCTCGACTTGAACCTGATACAGCTCGACATGAAGAATGGCTTCCTCCTGTGCAAGCTGGACCGGTTGCCATACATGTACCAGCCGAACTACTACGATGACGGGACTGGCCGGGTGTGCAAGCTGCTGAAGATATTTTACGGGCTGAAGCAGTCGCTGCTGTTGTGGTACAAGGCGCTCAACGACGTGCTGATCGGCGTCGGGTGGAAGAAGTAGGGGCCATGCCCTCTTGCATGGCTGGTGCGGAGGTGGATCCAGAGGTGGATCCAGAGGTGGAGGAGATTGAGGAGAGCCTTAGTGCACTGTGACTCGTGTGCTTTGTCAGGCTCTCGTTTATCAGGGTAATTAACTATGATCTTCATGACGTGGAGTAGTTTTTGTGTGTCCCTCTGATGGCTTGCAGTTTCTGTTTGAATTTATTATGATTATTCATTGAACCAGATTCTGCACTATGTATACAAGGGCAGTACAAGCTTCTTACTTCAATCAACATGTGGCTCTTGCAGCTCTTGAGTTAACTAGGAAAAAAAAATATTACGTAACTTGAAACATGAGAATCGGCCATCACTTTTTATTTCTAGAATCTGATACACAAACAAACAAACAAGCAGAGGAAGCAATTCATGCCTATCAGGCGGCACATTAGAGGATGCAGATATGAATGATGTGCTTTATAAGCTGATGAGATTGGCATCAATAACGCAACCATCACGAGTGAGATGATAAGATGGTATCAGGTAGTGAAAGCATCACGATGTGAGGAATGGACAGTTTTTGACACCACTGTGCACCAGTGAAATTGACATCATCTGCTGCTGAAAGCATTGTATGGCCAGGAAACGGACAAGGGATTATAAAACCATTGTAAGATGATGAAACAGGCAACCGAGATACCTGAAAGGATCATGTGGTAAGGAGATTGACAAGGGATCATGATCATCACTGTACGTTGATGAAACTAGCATGAGATATCCGAAAGCATAATGAGGCAAGGAGACTGGCAAGGGATCATGAGATACCTGAAAGCACAATGTGCTTAGGATCTTGAAAATGGATTCCCTTGACCATTGCAAGATGATGACATTGGCATGAGATACCTGAGAGAGCACGAGCTAAGGGCATTGACAAGGGATCCTGAAATTACCATGAAATTATGAAAATTGGCATGAGCTACCAGAAAGCACATGAGCTGGTGAAAGGCATGAGATACTGAATGTATCATGAGCGAATGCCAGTTGCATGAGATGCTATGATAAGATACAGCAATTGATGGGAATGTACTAGGAACAAATGAGGCTGCTCACCTCACAGCATCTGTGATGGCTAATCCTCAGTTGCCAAACGGAGTAGGGAGCAAGTGGGGGATGGGACTGGGAAGCAATATGGATAGGTATGAGGGAGGGGGATGAGGATAGAAGAGGGATTTTCGCTCAGAAAACGCGCAGACAAGGCAAGTACGTAGTACCTTCAATACTATCAAATCAGAGCACACCCACACCGGCCATCCCTCTCTCTCCCACCCACACACCACTCCCTCACAGCAACCTGATGAGATGAAACTGGCACAAGCCACTGAAAGCAGCATGAGCTGATGTGAACGATAATGATGAGCTAATGAAGCGGTAATGACCGGGTACGAGAGTGATAGCTGGTAAGACCTCCGTGGAAAACTCAAAGCTGATTAGTAATAAAAGAATGACGATCTGACGAACCTGGTATCCAGAAAAGTAAACACAGGCATAAACTCTAGCTGATAACAAAATATGGAGAATCCTGGATTCTTTAAAGGTTTAACCATCATCACTGTTCACGTTTGAGAGCGATGAGAGGAGAGGAGAGGGAGGCGGATGCGTGTAGATGGTGATATGGTATCATGAGGACACAACAAATGTGGGGGGGGGAGAGGGACTGTAGATTTCTATGGTTCATAATTAGATGAGACTAGCATGAACCACTGAAAGAATTAGTAACTGATGTGAATGACATGATAGACTGAACGAATGATGAGCTGATGAAATCGGAATGAGACAGGGAACGCATAGTGAGCAGATGAGGACATGAGCTGATGATTCTGGGATGAAATGGTAAGACAATGAAACTGAAACTGGAATAAAACTGGACCAAAATACTCACCAAACAGAAATACTCACCATGATGAAACGACTGGAAGAAACCGAATCCTGGTTTAACGTAATCATAAGCACAGTTATAAACTCAAAGAGATGAAACGAGAGAGAGAAACAAGAGAAAATACTACCGTTGACCATGTCACAATGAGCATTCCACTTGAATCACACAGTCAGTGCCAGCACCATCAAGTCACTTCCCCCTGCTTCACCCCGTACCACACCACCAATACACCCACCAACCATTTCTCCCTTCCATGCACCACTCAGTCGCAACACACACACAGAATGCACATCAACATCATACATATAAACATCGCATCAATGATTACACATTCCTAACCTAAAACACACTATAGATTTATCTAGAATTTTCTACTATTCAAGAGCTAAGCATTTGCATACGTGCATCAGCAGGGGATCCAAGGGCATGCTCTTCCCCGTCATGCCATGCATCCCCATTCCAGCTCACCACATTCCTCCACCTCTCCTCCCATCTCTCCCACAACACCCTGCAAGCAGGGTGGAAAAAGGGGTAAGTCCCTCCCACTAGCCCCCACCAGCCATGCCATCTCACCCACCACACTCGTCCCTTCACATCCCCATTGAACACGGCCCTGGATCTCATCTGCTGCTGCTGTGCTGCTGGTGTTTTTTTTTTTTTTTTTTTTTTTTTTTTTGTTGTGCACTCTTTCACTTTTCTTTTGCACTCTTTCACTTGGCTGTTACCTTTCCTGGCTTGGGAATACCACTTGACGCCGCTCCTACTGCGGCCCTCCTTGTTGACGCACTGCTTGGAGGTCTCGGAATTCCACTTGCGCCAACTACACCGGCCTTAGAAGTGTGGGGACCGGCTGCTGCTGGTACTGCTGGTGCTGCTGCTGGGCTGCTTGCACCTGCAGCCATCACACCTCCTGCGGCAGTCGCCTTGGCTGGCGTCGCCTTAGCTGGCGACAGCTTGGCTGGGGTCACCTTAACTGGCGTCACCTTAGCTGGCGTCGCCTTAGCTGGCATCGCCGTAACTGGTGTCACCTTAGCTGGCGACGCCTTAGCTGGGGTCGCCTTAGCTGGTGTTGCATTCAATGAAGTCGCCTTACTAGCTGGCGTGGCTTTGGTTGCTGCAGCTGCGACGGTCGCTTGACCGCTCTGCACTGCTCTGGGCTTCACAGCAGCAGCGGTACCCATCACATCCCTGGGCCTGGGCTTCTTGCTGGGCGGCTTAGCCACGGGCTTGGGTCGCAGAGGGGAGAAGCCGAGCGACGCACGGGGGGAGCGCATAGCGCACTGCTCTTCCTCGTTGAAGCGTCCCACGCGCACTGCGATCGCGTGCCGCCACGACTTCAAGAGGTTAGCGCGGCGCGCAGATCCAACAAGAGACGGGGGGATCCGAGATGCCATAGCGGTAGGAACGAGAGGCTACTCGCACAGGCGAAAAGAGAGCCGAAGCTAGGAGGTGAAGCTGATCGAAGCCTCGAGGAGCTAGAAGGTGAGTCTGGGAGTCGAGGCAAGAATGAGATTGCAACTGCTGTAGTGGTGGAAATGGCGAGGACGGGTGGGCTTTGTAGTGTTTAGGAAGGGAGGAGGTTCCAAGGCGGAGGGAAGAGTGGATGGAGCCCAGGTGGAAAGAAGCAACTCTCGAGGCTATGGAAGAACCAAACCTGCAGCCCGAACCGAGAAGAGAAAACACCCCGAAACATTTGGTGGAGATGATCCGTTTTGGGTTTGGAGCCGAACCTACGGAGGCTCGGGACAACCAACCATCAGCTGTTCCAGGTCGTTGCTCGAGTGGAATTTCGGAGTTCGCTGCTGTACTAGCGGAACTCGAAGCTGGCCGCTGTCGTAGGACAGCAGTGGCGACTCGTTTGCCTACAACCACGGAAATTCAGGGTAGCGAGCTCATGCAACCAAGCTGCCCGAAAACGAGATCCAAGTCGCATTTCCGCTAAGCTCGCCCGCTTCCGAGGAACAGGAAGCGGTTCGTCTACGAAAAAGGTGATCTACTGGCGTTGACTGGATTATTGGTGAAATGGGGAAACTTGGTAAGATCAGCTCGAGGCGGCTAGGAAATGGTTCCACTCCGTTCTGTTTCCGTCATCGCCAATAGACTGGAAACGCCGCGCCACAGCGGCGGGCGAGCGCGACTGAGTCGGAGCCCCGCGTCGCCAGTTGACGGAAAGCATTCACTGGCTGCAGTCAATCCTCGCTATCTGGGAAGGAGATGTCAGGCTAGCCCCTCGAGAATGGAGGGGATGAAAACAATAGACAGGATGCGAGATTTGCAGATTCGTTAATCGTGCTATGCTGTATATAACTTAGTATTTGGTTCTGCTTTCTTGAGACCGTATTAAAATCAAACTAACATTTCTATCATGATCTGGTTGTTTTTCCATGTCAATACCGGTATGACTACTCTCAAATATGTAGGGAACACATGATTTCATTCCAGAATCCAACGCTGGAGAAAGCAGCTCAACAAGCATGCATCCCTCAAAACTTCAGAAACTCGTGTTGTGAATATTGTGATTGCGTGTACATCGTTATGCAAGAACTGAAATGTTATCTGTGCTGGCAATCTGTAGCCGATTCATCTGACGGCATTGGCTCTGATATTCCAGACTAGCACAAGCTAGTACAAGCAATGAACGCCATGAGGAAGAAGTATGCTCTGCCTGCTGATGTGATGGCATAGCTGCAGAGAATGCCGGCATCCAACAGCAGCACCAACGGCTACGACAGAAGTGAAGCAATGGCTGGGAATAAGATTGGGATCCCACACGCACTTTCCAAAACGGCCACGCTATGCAAACCAAGCTCGCGAAATCTTAGTAGTCACACCAAACGAAAGATCCCTCTGACCAGAGTGCCACCGAGCATTCCATTAACTTTCCAACAACTCTATGCCTGCCCCCTCCCCACCCATACCAATCAATCATCCCTGCTTCACTCGAATTCTGCCCAGCATGCACGGTTCTCATCATCCTGCCCTCAGAACACTGCTTCCCTCTGGCTGCCAATGCTCCCCTTCACCCACCACTGCTACCCCTCCTCCCCTCCCCTTGATAGCCTTTGACATTAGATAATGAAAACATCATGGCCTGATGACACCGGGATGCGATAGTGAGAGCAGCATGAGTTAATCAAGATACTGCACGCATGATGCCGCAAAAATATTAGCACGAGATACTTATGAGTCGATGAAAGTGGCATAAACAATGAGAACAACATGAGCAGATGAGTTAAATGGCATTGGGATTGCAAGCATAATGAGCTGAAGTTGGCATGACATGCTGAAAGCATCATGAGCAGATGAGATAAGGAAAAAAAATCTCGATGCAACATCAGCTTAAGAAATCGTAATGAGATTCTACAATTATCATAAGCTAATGAGCTTGGTTGGCATAGATACCGAAACCAGCAAGCGTCATGAATTGCTGAACTCATCATGTATTACAGGAGATAATAATGATAGCTGATGAAGCAGGAACGAAGTACTGATGGCATCATCGGATGAACAAACTGCCGTGAGATGCTGAAAGCCTCTTGAGTAGGTAAATTTCGCATACATACTGAAATGATAAGGTACTCAGCAGATTAGCATGAGCTGCTGCAAACATCATGAGCTCGTCAGATTGGAATTAACTACGGATAGGATCATGACTTCATTAAATTGGCAAGAGATGCTGAAAGGATGATGAGCTGATGAACTTGGCATGAAATGCTATGACCTCATAATGACCGAACGATCCTAGCATGAACCACTGAAAGGATCATGAGCTGATATGAATGGCCTGAGAGATTGAAATGCTGTTAAGCTTATAATATCGGAATGAGGCAGCAAAAACATCATCACCTGATACGACTGCAAAGAGAACTGAAAGCATGATGACATGAGCTGGTAAATCTGGCAAGTAATGGTGAAAGCACCAAGAGGCAATGAAACCGGAACAATATACTCACAAAGCAGAACATGATGAATGGAGAGGGAAATGTTGAATCATGTATTCAATGCATCCATACTGCTCAAATCTTGAACAGATGGAAGGAGGGGGAGATGTGTGGGACTAGCTGGCGATACGGAGAAAAACAAGAGACGGTGAAAATGTAGAATAGTCAAAACAGCAACCTCAGGAGTTAGGAAGCAGTGCAAAGGAAACGCATGAATTGCTGCAAGAGAGTGGCGAGGTGAAGAGTGGTGTTGGCAGGTGGAAAGAGGTAAAAGGAGAAATCAGGGGGGAAAGTGGAAGGGAATCCGAGGGAAGGAAAGGGGTACAAACGGGGTGAAGTCATGACAATGGCATGTTCTTCCCCTTCATGCCATGCCTCCCCATTCCATCTCACCACATTCCTCCACCTCTCCCACAACACCCTGCAAGCAGGGTGGAAAAAGGGGTAAGTCCCTCCATGCACCTCCCTCAAGCCCCCACCAGCCATGCCATCTCACCCACCACACTCGTCCCTTCACATTCGCATTGAACACGCCCTTGATCTCATCTGCTGCTGCTGCTGCCGCTGCTGTTTTTTTTGTGTGTGTGTGTGTTTTTTTTTTCCCTCCTTTACTTGGCTGCTGCCTTTCCTGGCTTGGGAATGCCACTTGCTGTCGCTCCTGCTGCGGCCCTCCTTGTTGACGCACTGCTTGCAGGTCTCGGAATTCCACTTGCGCCAAGAACACCGGCCTTTGGGATGTGCGGAGCTGCTGCTGCTGCTGCTGATGCTGCTGCAGAAAGGTTGCTTGCACTTGCAGACTTTACATCTACCATCGCAATAGGGCCTGCAGGTGTCACATTAGATGCTGGCGCCTTAGCTGGCACGGCCTTGGTTGATGGCGCCACCTTAGCTGGCGACGCCTTGGCTGGGGTCACCTTAACTGGCGCCACCTTAGCTGGCGTCGCCTTAGTTGGCGTCGCTTTGGCTGGCGCCGCCTTGGCTGGCGTCAACTTAGCCAGCGTCGTCTTTGCTGGTGTCGCCTTTGCTGGCGTGGCGTTGAATGCTGCAGCTGCGACGGCCACTTGACCGCTCTGCACCGCTCTGGGCTTCACAGCAGCAGCGGTACCCATCACATCCCTGGGCCTGGGCTTCTTGCTGGGCGGCTTAGCCACGGGCTTGGGTCGCAGAGGGGAGAAGCCGAGCGACGCACGGGGGGAGCGCATAGCGCACTGCTCTTCCTCGTTAAAGCGTCCCACGCGCACTGCAATCGCGTGCCGCCACGTCTTCAAGATGTTAGCGCGGCGCGCAGATCCAGCAAGAGACGGGGGAATCCAAGATGCCATAGCGGTAGGCTAATCGCACAGGCGAGACGAGAGGCGAAGCTAAAACCTGAAGCTGATCGAAGCCTCGAGGAGCTAGAAGCTGAGTCCGAGAGTCGAATGCAGATTGAGATTGCAATTACTGTGGTGGTGGGAATGACGGACGGGTGAGATTTGTAGAGTTGGGAAGGGAGGAGGTTCCAAGGCGAAGGGAAAAGTGGATGGAGCTCGGGTGGACAGAAGAAACTCTCGAGGCTGCGGAGGAAGAAAGCCTGCTGCCCAACGTGAAAAAAAAAACACTTCGGTAGTGTTATGGTACTGCTGTGTGATTGGATCCGAAAGCATGAAAGGTTTGGCCAGCCAATAGGAACTTTACGAGTCTGCGGAACCTCCTAGCTCGGAGCTGTCCAAAAGGACAACATTTCGACTCGCTCATCTGCAATCACGGAGTCTTCGGGCAGCAAACTCAAGTGACGCTGCCCAGAAATGTATACGGATCTCGTTTCCGCTAAACTCGCCCGCTGTCCATAAACTAGGTTCGTCGACGAAAGTGCCCGACTGGCGGTTGATTGGCTGACGGGTCAAAATGGACGGAATCGGCGTCGTGATCAGCTCGAGGCCGCTCGAGAATGTCGTCGCCGTGCGTACCTTCATTGTGGTTCGTGAACACTGGAATCGCCAGTTCACAGCTTCGGCGAAAGCGAGAGAGACGGAGGGAACCCATGCTGCGTCCTAAACTGACTTGGGCCATAGCCGCCGCTCCCGCCAAAAAGACCAGTCGAGAAATCTTAGAGAATTGCTCCAGGGCCTTGTTTGGTGATTCGCTCTTGCCCACGTGTCCCTGAATTGCTCGCGTGGCCATCAAATTCAGTGATAATTGCTCTGGACACGCGGGCAAGAGCGAATCACCAAACAAGGCAATGGAGCAGTTATCTCGAAATCTTAGCTAGGGAAGGTGATTCCGAGGAACTGGTGTTCAGTTCCTGACAATTTGGTCAGCTCTGATAAAAGCAGGGACGCGATAAAGGCAGGGTAAGATCATGAAACGTATGAGGATAACACAACAACGAAAAAATATACTTCAGATATTGACCTTACATGACACCAGTTCAAAAACAGTGGCGTTTGGAAATTTTACCTTTACAGCAATTTATGGTTTAGCCGACTGCCATGTCTCTTCACCTTTAAGTTCCTGCTAGATTGTTCAATCCAAGCTCTGGTGCACCCTGACTCATGCTTACTTGCACTGCATGGTATGGCATGGCAGGCCGTACCTGAAGACAAGTAGAAGGTTGATCAGATCAGTTACCAGTACAATGGTCAAGCCTTGTCAGTGAGTGAATTTTGAGTCCTCAGAAGTCAAGTCACCATGGCCCCGACCTGGGGCTTTATTGGACAACCACCAACCAGGCTGATGAACCTCCAACCAACCTTCCCAGATCCCATGCATTCCATTACGATGGTCACGCCTTGTCAGGACTCAGTACAGTCATAGCAGCGGCACTGATTACAAGTTACAGCCACAGCTTCATGTCTCGAAGGCAAACCTCCTGCTGCCTACCATCCTCCCCACAACTCACCTGCACGGCCACTATCTCCTTCCTATGCGCCTCCAGCCATGCTCTGTCCCCTACCGCCCTCCACCCAGGCGGGAATAACTGCTCTGGAAGCACCCCCACGCTTGCTCCCCGCTGCCCCTCTTTTGTGCCTCCTCCCAGACCTGCTCCCAGACCTGCTCCCAGACCTGCTCCCGTATCTGCTCCTGTGCCTGCTTCTGTACCTGCTTCCATGCCTGCGTCCACGCCTCCTTCCGAACCTACACCGAACCCATCTTCCTCGACTCCCACGAGCCTCTCACCCCGAACCATCTCCGCCACGGCATGATTCAGCGCCGTCCTGAGAACCTCCGAACCTGAAAACACGCCCGAACCACCCCTTCCTGCAGCCGCACCTGCCGACACATAACCCCTTAAAGCCCCAACCGCCCAGCGGTGCACCATGGCTTGCACAGCAGAGGAGGGGCGGAGAACCACGAGCCATGGAGAGAGGGACCCCAGAAGGGACGGCGCGAGGGCAGTGGTGTTGGGGGGAGCAGGTGCCGCTGCCTGCTGCCTGTTCTCTGCTGCCCCTTGCGCTGGTGGCGTGACTGGCGGCTGCTGCTGCAGAGGCGGGTCTTGGTGGGAGAGGGAGGTCAGCACGAGGGAGTGGGATGGCGGGAAGTAGCGGCGGGGATCACGCAGCCACACTGAGTTGATGTCGCTGGTGGGAGGCAGGGTGTAGGGTCGGGCGGATGGGGACAAGGGGAAGAGAGGGCGAAGATATTGATTGAGGGGAGAGTGATGGTAGAGTGGAAGGATAAGCGGCGGATACGATTTTTTAGGCGATCAAAAATCAAATATCGTTTTGAGGCGCCTAAAAAATCGGGAAGAGAGGGCAAAGAGAGTGATTGAGGGGAGAGTGATGGTAGAGTAGAAGGATAAGCGATGGATATGCGACACGTGCGTGGAGAATGACGGAAGAACGAGTGGAAAATGAGTGAGGAATGAGGGTAGAACAAAGGAATGATAAGGGAGAATAAGGTACGAGTAAGGAAAAGTGCTTAGAGAATTAGGCGGGAGTGAGGAGAAAACGATGTGATAATTTTTATTTTAACAGTACAGTACAAATCACTGCTCACTGCACCTGTAGCACACTAGCAGCACTGCTCACGGCACTGCTCACTGCATTGCTCACTGTACCTGTAGACAACGGTGACATTGGCAGCCAGCAAGCGGGCGAGGATGAGGGGAGGCAGCAGTAGGCACGTGGCTCTGGCCACTCGAGGCGATAAGCTTTCATCGGAGCGAGTAATCACGTGGCCCCCTGGCGTGCGCATCTGCATGTTCAGTTGAGGGGTGTCGAGACGAGACAGGAGAGGAGGGGATGATCACGCGGCGGAGTAATTATGTGGCCCCCTGGCGTGCGCATGTGCAAGGAGGGGGTGAGGAGACTAGACTAGCATGGCAGGCACAGGGTGCAATAATTAGAACCTAGAGTGACACTCACTTGAGGCGAGTGGGAACTGGCTGGAACGGCACTCACCTGAAGGATGCGAGAAATCAAAGGGCACTCTCACTCTCACTCTCAAATGGTCCTTTGTATTAATTCAGCAGGGGGACAGACATGTAGTTTGACTCGTGATTCCCTTAGACCTTCTGACCCATTAACCCACCCCTCTGACCCTCCCCCCCCCCCTGAGTGACCCTCTACCCCTCCAGCGTGTGGAGGATGTCCCCCAGGTGCAGCGGCCATGGGCTGCCATCTGGGGTGCAGCGGCCATGGGCTGCCATCTGGGGTGCAGCGGCCATGGGTGCGCTGCCATCTGGGGTGCAGCGGCCATGGGTGCGCTGCCATCTGGGGTGCAGCGGCCATGGGTGCGCTGCCATCTGGGGTGCAGCGGCCATGGGCTGCCATCTGGGGTGCAGCGGCCATGGGCTGCCATCTGGGGTGCAGCGGCCATGGGTGCGCTGCCATCTGGGGTGCAGCGGCCATGGGTGCGCTGCCATCTGGGGTGCAGCGGCCATGGGTGCGCTGCCATCTGGGGTGCAGCGGCCATGGGTGCGCTGCCATCTGGGGTGCAGCGGCCATGGGTGCGCTGCCATCTGGAGTGCAGCGGCCATGGGTGCGCTGCCATCTGGGGGTGCGCCGCCTCAATCCCTGCCCTGGCCATCTGGGGGTGCGCCGCCTCAATCCCTGCCCTGGCCATCTGGGGGTGCGCCGCCTCAATCCCCGCCCTGGCCATCTGGGGGTGCGCCGCCTCAATCCCTGCCCTGGCCATCTCGGGGTGCGCCGCCTCAATCCCTGCCCTGGTCTCATCTTGGTGTGCAAGGCGTTCGCCTGGGAGCGTTGGAGTGCCAGCCACTCACCAGCGTTGGCTGAAGTGGTTTTTGAGGCGCCTCAAAAATCGTTTGCCTGGGCGCTCTGGAGTGCCACAGACCAGCGCTGGCTGAAGTGGCAGGCCATCTTCTTGGCGGATTTCGCCAAAGGGTTGGCCCTGAAGCGGTTCCTAGCTGCTGCTGTGGCTAGAAGCTTCAGGAACGCCGTCGTGGGGGGCGCGTTTGCCCCGTAGGTCTCGACGGCCAGGGCGCAGAACACCACGTGTTCTGTGTGCCTATAGTAATCCCTTTCCTTCCGCTTCTGTGCCTCCCTTGCAGCCCAGCCTGGGGGTTTGCGGGCTGCGGGGTCTCGGTTCTGTAGCACAGGGTCAGTGATAGTCGTGTCTGTGATCCAGGTCTCTCCACTGTCTGGGTCGCGTACAATCACATCGGCCTTCTTCGGGTCATCTGGCGGTGAGTACATTGCATTCTCCAGGTATACCACCAGCTGCGCCTCCCTGGCCATTTTAGCCACGGCGAAGGCCAGCTGGTTGTGTGTGCGCGTTCTATCGGGGCCTGTGCTGCAGCGGAGTAGGTGGTTGGGTAGGCTGCAGTCGGCTACGAGCTCTCCACACTCGCACACAGTGGGTAAATTCTGTCGGATGCCCATGCGGAAGGCCAGGGCTGTTCGGAATTGGCCTGGTGAAAAGCAAAGGTCTGGAGTCAAGGGTAGGGCTTGCAGCCATGCTCCCGCTCCCTCGCCTCTCAGGCTGACAAGGCAGAGCGTGTGGCCCATCTCAGGGGCTGACCTGATTGCGCGTGACTCCTCTGTCAGGGCGTCGGCATTTGCCGCGTGCACTTCCTGGGAGAGGGCGCGCTGCAGCTGGTCTTGGGACGGGGTTTGCTGCTCCTCGCGGAGGTGTTGCAGCGCCAGCGGTGGCAGTCGTCCCTCCATGTCTTGGATGGTGACCGAGTGCGCTGTAGACAGTTGCAGACGGCTGCAGGGCGTTGCTGTTGCCCCCTAGCGCCGCGGTTGTTGAGTCGACTAAAAAAACGGCTGCAGGGCGTTGCCGTCGCCCCCAAGCGCCGCGGTTGCTGGAAGGTCGAGGGAGCGGAGCAAACGTAGCGCCTCTGTTGTCGAAGCCAGGTAGGCTGGTGCTGCTTCTGTTGTGGGGTCCGTGAGGCCCAGTCCACCTAGGGCTACTGGGAGGGTTGCTTGACGGAGAAGGAAATTGAACTCGGCTTCGTACCTGAGGAGGCACGGAAGCGAGCACGATGTTGCCGAGAGAAGGGATGCGGCCTACGTGGGTGAACCAGTTGCGGAATAGCGCCTCCTGGCCTGAAAGATAAAGGGGGCGATGGTGGGGGGATTCGGCATTCAGGCATGGGGAGGGGAGGGATGGGTGAGGCAGCAACAAGAGGCTGATACCATGTAAGAGGGAGGAGGGAGGGATGCGGCCCACGTGGGTGAACCAGTTGCGGAATAGCGCCTTCTGGCCTGTGGTGGGGGGGTGGGGAGGGCACGATGGGGAATCAGGCATGTGGCCCACGTGGGTGAACCAGTTTTTAGGCGCCTTTTTTTAGGCGCCTCAAAAATCAAAACCGCCCCCCACTCGATCCGCGTCCCCTTCTCCTCCACCTCCCTCAAAATGCTCCCCCACCCACCCTTGCATGCTGCATCAATCCAGAGACCACCTCTCGAACAACAAGAACGCACCATCGCAGGCGACAGTGACGATCACCATGCCAGCAGCCCCCTTGATCCGCGTCCCCCCTTCCTGCACCTTCCCCACATGCTCCCCCACACATGCACGCTGCACCAATCCAGAAATCACCTTCCTGACAAAAGGCCAGCAACGCACCATCGCAGGCAACAGTGACGATCACCATGCCAGCAGCCCCCTTGATCCTCATCCCCTTCTCCTCCATCTCCCCCAGATGCCCCCCCACCCACGCATGCATGCTGCATACCCCCCCACCCACAATCCAGAAATCACCTCTATGATAACAACGCACCATCGCACGCAACAGTGACGATCACCATGCCAGCAGCCCCCTTCATCCTCATCCCCTTCTCCTCCATCTCCCCCAGATGCTCCCCTACCCACGGCTCCACCGCTCCCAACACCTCCGCTTCCCAATCCCCCCCTTCCTCCCCCCCACCGCTTCCCCCTGACGCCCCCCCTCCCCCTCCTCCTGCCAGCGGCTCCCCCACGCGGGCCTCCCCCACCTTGCCCGTCCCCCCTGCGCTGCCCTCCTCTCTCCCCCTCTCCAGCATCCCTGGGGTCTCATCCGCCAAGGCTGTCCACCTCTCGCCAAGGCTGTCCGCCTCTCCAGCCTCATCCGGGCGCCTAGGCATTGGGAACAGCAGCACCGGCTCCTCCTCCTCTTCCTCCTCATCCTCCTTCTTCTCTTCTTCCTCATCCCCTTCTACTACCCCTGCCTCCTTGTCACTATCTCCTTTCCCCTTCCCAGCCACAGCAGCAGCAGCGGCAGCAACAGCAGCAGGAGCCCCAGTGGCAGAGGCAGCAGCAGCAGCAGCAGCAGCAGCCGTCGCATTCCCCAGCGCGTTCCCCTTCACCCGCCACAGCCCCGCCTTCTTCAGCCCCTTGATCTTCGCCACCTTCCCAGTCAGATAATTCGCGTGCACCATCACCACCCGCGGCCGCACCTCCTCAAACTTCCCCCAGTGATCCTTCATCAACTGCCCGGACGGAAACTGCAGCGGCGGCAGCACGCCAATCCTCGGAAGCACCTTCCTCTCAAGCATCCACTGCATGACTAGGTTCAGTTGGTCTTGATCCAGCCCTCCCTGCCGGCCTAGTTTTGCCATGCGAAACGCCCAGTTGCCTACGAGGCTCTTGGCGGGGAGGGTGGGGCGGAAGAAGAGGAAACAGCTGCAGAAGAGGGGCTGGCCGTTGAGGTAAATGGGGTTGATGGGATCGATGACGGGCGACGGCTGCTTCATGTATCGATCGTGCGTGATAAACATGTCGAAATCGCTTATAGTTTTGGCCGCAGATGCATCTAAGCTCTTGCCGTTGTCGCTGCTGCTGCCACTGCCGCCGCTGCTGCCGCTGCTGCTAGGATTGCCGAGGGACGAGGCGAGAAGGGGAGGGTTGGTAGACATGAGCAACGAGCAAACCGAACACGTTTGACTCCAACAGTTTTCTTAAATGTTAGTGTTCCCCGTTCGAGTATAGGGTCGAACAGTTTTGAGGCAAGGCCGAACACTAAGGTGTTTGACCCGAACTCAAACAGTTTGCTTTGGGGGGTTCTTTCAGTATAGTCACATTAAGGCAGGGCGAGTGTACTAGAAGCAATATCACGTTTCCTATAGCCCTACAAGAGATATAGTTAGGCTTGGCGCAGATCTGGTGGATATCCAATTTCGCCTTGCTAAACTCCAACCTAAACCGAAATGCCCTTATTACCTATTTTTAACCGTCTCCTACCCTAATCCAACCTTATACCTAATGTTTCCAGCCACAATGTAGAATTTTGACCATGGGAATGTGGTAGTTTTAGTGGGTAAGGGGCGGAATGTCATCCTTAGGCTATATCGACGATTGAGCTCATTCTTGAGCTCAATCGTTGCCCTCCCCTTTTAGATCCAACCAGTGTCATACTTTGACACGCTGAATTTTCCCTCGAACGCCTAGGTGTTCGAGACGAACACATTGTGTTCTCGAACACCTTCGTGTTCGTGCATTTTTCTGCACACGAACACTCGAACAGTCGAACGTGGTGTTCGTCACGAACAATTTTGGGCAAAAAAAAACAGTCGAACACGTTCGAGTCGAACACTTTCGTGTCGAACCGAACAGAGGTTCGAATTTTTGCTCATGTCTAAGGGTTAGGTGTTTGGAAGAAGGGGAGGGGGTTGTGGAGGAAGGGGATGTATGTCTATATCACTGTAGAGAACGGAGAAGCAAGGTGGTGGCTGGCTGTAGAAGCCAAAGGAGAGGAGGTGGTGATTCTGAATGCTCAAAGAATCAAAGTCCCAAGGGACTTCACTCATAGCGGAAGAGCAGAGCAGCAAGAGGAAACAGAGCTGAGAATTCCCCTGGACTAGATCACTCGAAAAAAAAAAAAAACCCTCAACTAAAGCACTTCCTTACTCGATGTTATTCGGGTCGTTTTTTTGGAAGAAGGGGAGGGGGTTGTGCAGGAAGGCGATGTCGATATCGCTGTAGAGCACGGAGAAGCCAAAGGAGAGCAGATGGTGGATGTAGATGGCCCGGTGGGACGCCACCCGGTGGAAGGCTGCTGACCCGATGACCGATGCCCCCTCCACGTCCGCCCTCTCCTCTTGACCAAACTGCCCACTCAGGTCCAGATGAATGGCCTGCGGGAATGGGGAGGTGTGAGGGGTGGGTGTAAGGGAAATGTGTGGGTATAAGGGAAATGTGTGGGTATAAGGGAAATGTGTGGGTATAAGGGAAATGTGTGGGTATGAAGGGGGGTGGATGAGGTGGACAGGTGTGTTGACCCGATGCATGATGCGCACTCCACGTCTGCCCTCTCCTCATTGCCAAACTGCCTTCTCAGGTCCGGATAAATGGCCTGTGGGAACGGGGAGGGGTGAGAGAGAGGAGGGTCTTAGGGAGATGGATGGGGTGGGGGGTTGTGCCGCCGACTTTATGTGTGATGCCCCTTCCGCATTCACTCCGCCTTCTCTTGCAGAAAATCGTCCCAGAAAGCAATGGGAAAATACACAATTTTGAGATTCGTTCTTTCGGCGCAGTGGGGAAATATACAAATTCGAAAATCTCCAAAACTGACTCCAAGATAGAAGGCATGGGAGGGTAGAAGGAAGAGGGTGGTAAGACGAGAAAGGGCCATGAACGTGAAAGGCAATCGACCTGTCCTGCGACGCAAACCTGAACCTGAACCTGAACCTGAACCTGAACTGACAAAAAAAAACGCTGAACCGTTTAGGTGCCCAATTGCCTGTTACAAGTTGCTACTTACCAGCAACCAGTAACCAGCAGTAACCCGTTACCACTTTTTGCAGGGATCTCAACGACTCACCTGCCCTCAACGACTCACCTGGAGTGGCCGACTTCGAGGCTCTTGCCATCCGCAGCAAAGACGGTGACGTGACGGCCCAGGCCCACCCGCCCGCTGCAGATGCACTTGACCTGCCCTGCCCTATCTGACCTGCAAACCTGAGCCGAGCAAAATAACCCTTGAACCTTCTAAATGTCCAGTTACTAGTTACTAGTAACCAGTTGACAGTTACCGCCTTCTGAAAGGTGCCTCAGCGACTCACTCACCTGGCCAGGCCACTTGGAGTGGGCGAATTCGAGGCTCTTGCTGTCAGCTGCAAAGACTATGAAGTTCCGGCCCAGACCCACCCGCTCCAGATGCAGTACCCAGTTCTCTAGCATGTCCTCGTAACCTGGCATGGTGGCACAGTGATGGGTAAGAGGGTAACAGTGTAACAGATGCAGCACAGTGGACTCAACGCCTTCAGATGCAGAGCCCAGTTCTCCAGCATGTCCTCGTAGCCTGCAGTGGACGGTGATGGGGTGACATGGTAACAGGTTAACGCCTTCAGGTGCAGCACAGCGGACTCAAACGCCTTCAGGTGCAGCACAGCGGACTCAAACGCCTTCAGGTGCAGCACAGCGGACTCAAACGCCTTCAGGTGCAGCACAGTGGACTCAAACGCCTTCAGGTGCAGCACAGTGGACTCAAACGCCTTCAGGTGCAGCACAGCGGACTCAAACGCCTTCAGGTGCAGCACAGCGGACTCAAACGCCTTCACGTGCAGCACAGTGGACTCAAACGCCTTCAGGTGCAGCACAGCGGACTCAAACGCCTTCAGGTGCAGCACAGTGGACTCAAACGCCTTCAGGTGCAGCACAGTGGACTCAAACGCCTTCAGGTGCAGCACAGTGGACTCAAACGCCTTCAGGTGCAGCACAGTGGACTCAAACGCCTTCAGGTGCAGCACCGCACCCAGATTTCCAGCATGTCCTCATAGCCTGTGTGCCAGTTCGGTGGCACGGTTACAGGGTAACTGGGTATCATGGGTAAAGGGTGGGGAATGGCACGGTCATGTGGTGACAGGGTAACAGCGTAACTGAGGAATATGGGAAGCAGGGAATTGTTGGAGAAGGGTAACTGTTCGAGAGGAGGGGAAAGGACCCCGGAAGGACGATTAACTCAACCCCCCTTTCCAGCATGGCCTCATAGACAATGATAAGCGACAGTGTAACAGGGTTACAGGGTAACAGGACAGCGGGGTAACAAGGTCGCAAGTAGTATGGCAGATAGTAGCTAGATAATGAGTAAAAGGAGAAGAGAGGATGAACATTTCCTTCCATGTGTTCCATCTGCATGATTGCACAAAGGATGGTAATTAAGTAGTAATTAAGTAGCATGCAACGCACAAGTACGGGGGAGGCAGAAACTTTCCAATTCCAACAATTCCATACCCTTGTAATCGAGGGCCACATTATGACGTGATTCTGTCATACTCCAATTTCATTTTAGGGCATACCTGCATTCGAGGAGGCGATAATGACAGTCCCGTTAAGCGAGACGCGGCTGGCCATGTCCCATAGCGCGCCGAGCTTCTCATGAAGATCGCTGAGGCCGTCTCCTGCCAGGCGACGATGGCCTGGCTCGCGAACGGGTTCGCGACCAGGTTCGCGAAGAGGTTCGGCGAAGGAGCATGCGACGAGGTTGCCGAGAAGAGTTGCGAGGAGGAGGAGGACGAGAGAGGAACGGAAGAGGCGTTGACAGGAGAACGGCGGTCTCAGCATACGTGGGGAATTTTGCATGGCTGAAAGATCAACTCCGACACGTGTCAAGCGTCGATTGGAGATTTCTGGCGCGAACGAAGTGCCCCCTTGTCCTTGAGTCCATTTTATTGCAGGTGCTTTTTCAGGTGACTTTTGAGTCGACCCAAAAGACACCTGAGAATTCTCAGAAAACTTGCACCCTTGTTCTTGAACTGGCGACATTTGCGTGGAGCCTGAACTCCGTCTTAGCAACCTGTTCGTAACTAAGACAAATAAATCGTGTGGTCGTTCTATTGGCAATTTTCAGTCCCGAGCGCGGTTTTACGATTTTACTACAATGGAGACGCATCAGTTGTTCGCAGGACGATTAGCTAGTGTTGAAATCGCGCCGCGAGGCACGCGACAACGATAGCAAGCAACAGTTTCCCTGATGCTCGCCGTGACTGACGGCTGCTCTGGAGCGCCTCGATCGGGTGTTCAGGGTAGATCGCTGACGGGTGTTTTTGGTGTGGTAGGTGAGCGATCTCAAGATCAAGAGCTAAGGCCAAGCGTGGCTCGCAACCGCACTGAACCCATGCTAAAACTCTCCGCACTCTACAGTAAATAGATGTGGGCGTGGAACATTTCCATAACCAACTTCCCAACCATCGGAAGTTGCGAACGGTAACCGGCGCACTATGCTGCGTTCGTCGAAATCATTTGCGATGCAATGTTTGTTCTCTGGTGTTGGAGCGAACTGTCAACCACGAGTTCTGCCTAGATATCAAACACATGTGCACACTGCGACGGCGATGAGGCGATGCCCACGACGGTTCGCGAAAAGCGTTACGACACGATCTGCTGATACACACAAATCTTCGCATCCCTTCGCGACAACCACCTATGCTAGAAACTCCAGAAATTCGTCGCCCCTCAAGGCAGGGTCTTTTCAACACAGCCTCAATTCGCGATAACTGAGCCTCAATGATCGATTCGCTAAATGCAGCAGTCCTTCGCAAATGGGTCGCGAAAAATGCACAGCTGCTAGTCTTGTTGTCGCAAATGAAATGGGGGATTATTTCTGTCGTTTTCCCTGGCCGCGCACATGCACTTCCCGCTGGAGGACGAGCGCCGCGGGGAAGGGCGCGCAAAGCGAGTTTCCCGCCTCGGAGTCCCTACATATCCTTTTACTCTACCCTGAGTCTCCCCCCCCACGCCGAATCTCAGCTGACTGGTGCATTGAGTTTAACGCGGCCGAAAATGACGCAGCGGCGATGTGTTTCCGTCCCATGCACCCCGTTCACTCACACGTTCACGTCCTGCAGCTAATGCCGGTAATTCGCACGAGCGCTTCGATTGGCGACCCGGGTTGTTAGCGATGGATTTTCCAGCCACAGAAAAACCGCCACGTGTGCTCGGAACCTCCTCGTTGTCCTGTCAGCACCTCTTCCGTTCCACTCTCCTCCTCCTCCTCCTCGTCGCGGCTTTTCTTCTCAACACCCGTTTTGTCGCCTGCTCCTTCTTCAATGCTCTTCGCAAACCCTTTTGTGAACCTCTTCGCGAACCAGTCCATCGTCGCCTGGCAGGAGACGGCCTCGGCGATCTTCATGAGAAACTCGGCGCGCTATGGGACATGGCCAGCCGCGTCTCGCTTAACGGAACTGTCATTATCGCGTTGACAAATGCAGGTTCGATGGTCCCCATTCTCCGCATCCTTTTGCCCCGCGTTTCCTGTAGTACCCTCTCTATTACCCTTTTCAAGGAGAGTCCCGTGTTACTGAGTTACCATGTTACCGTGGTTTCCCAGCCTGTGAGGCATGCTGAAGAACCGGGTTCTGTGCCCTCAATGGCGGAAGTGACCCCTCGCGCGTGCACCCACGCGCCTGAAATATTCTTTATTGGAGTTCTTGTGTTGCTCCCACTTGAGTTTGTCATAAGGAAAAGAAATGGAATTGTGTAACTGTAACTGCATTGCTTGCTCCTTTCCTCCCCTTTGCCTTGTAGCTTCACTTTCATCATTCCCAGCTAGTTCCACTGTTACCATGTTACCGTGTCACCCTGTGACCCTGCTGTCACCCTATCTCTCTGCCTCTGGGGCACCCTGCATGCTGCATGGGAACGTATTGGGTTGTGCCTCTCATCCCCGTTCCCTTGTACCTCTGCATGGGGCTGTGCGTTGGATTGCTCCTGAGGGCGTCGAGTTGCAGCTGAACAACACGTTGCGTTCACTGTTACGCTGTTACCCTACCACCCCATCACCATGCCACCGGGTCGTCCAGGCTATGAAGACATGCTGGAGAACTGGGTGCTGCATCTGGAGCGGGTGGGGCTAAGCCGGCACTTCATAGTCTTTGCCGCGGACAACACAAGCCTTCAGTTTGCCCACTCCAAATGGCCTGGCCAGGTGAGTTCGCGCAGCATGCCCCAGCTGCCCATAGAAGCTTGTTTATTCGAGCTGCAGTCTAGAAGAAATCTTTAGCAAATGATCGACATTTGCTAAAGATTTCTTCTAGACTGCAGCTCGCCTAAACAAGCTTCTATGGCAAATGGCCTGGCCAGGTGAGTTTCGCGCAGCATGCCCCAGCTGCCGATCATTCATTGCAGCACCCCAGGTGCATGTATGTTTAAAGAATTCTAAAGACCGCTCTACGAAAACCTGGAAAGGTGTGTTCTTTCAGCACCCCACGTACCTTTTGAGGCGCCTCAGAAGTAAAAAACCTGGAAAGGTGTGTTCTTTCAGCACCCCACGTACCCCATCATTCATTGCCCCATCATTCATTGCCCCATCATTCATTGCCCCATCATTCATTGCCCCATCATTCATTGCCCCATCATTCATTGCCCCATCATTCATTGCCCCATCATTCATTGCCCCATCATTCATTGCCCCATCATTCGTTCTCGGTCATGGCCTCGCCTGGCCTATTCTTAGCACTCTCTCGGTTCTTCTCTCTCCCATCCCGGGCTGGGTTCACATCTTGGTTCACGTTGGGTTACCAACATTTGGGCCGAAAATGAACACTCTGCAAGGGCCTTGGGGAGGGATGATATACCACTCCCCTACCGTACTCCTAGGCCAAACACTCGGATCATGCTGGGTTACCATCCTTTGGGGCAGTAGAAAAAACCACACCGGGGCAATGGGGAGGCATAATATATACACCTACCCCTACCTTATTTCTAGGCCAATCATTCAGATCACGTTGGATCTCGATCACCTGGGCCATAGGGAGAGATAATATACCCTGCGTATGTGGGAAGGAACTGGATCCACCCTGCCCTGATGGGGGTTTGGTTCCCAACCCGGGTGGGATCCGGATGCACCCTACACGGGTGGTGGGAGTCTGGACCATCTCGGGTGGGAACCGGAACCACTTAGCCCGGGATGGGAGAGAGGAGAACGGGGAAGGTGGGCGTGGGGAAGGTGGTCGTGGGGAAGGTGGGCGTGGGGAAGGTGGGCGTGGGGAAGGTGGGCGAAAGAATTACAACATATGTCATCAACATATTTTGTTACAAAGATGTTGTCGGGGAAGAACGGCATCAAGTTGACATGCCCAACCCTCCCATCCCCCTTGCACCCTCCTCTCTCGCCCCTCCCCATCCCCGCCCCGCACCCGCAGGCCATGCATCTCGACCTGAGTGGGCAGTTCAGAGACGAGGAGACAGTGGATGTGGAGGGCGCGTCACACACCAACCAGCCCCCCACCTCATCCCCCGTCCTCTCCCACCCTTCCCTATTCCCCGCAGGCCATGCATCTCGACCTGAGTGGGCAGTTCAGAGACGAGGAGACAGTGGATGTGGAGGGCGCGTCACACACCAACCAGCCCCCCACCTCATCCCCCGTCCTCTCCCACCCTTCCCTATTCCCCGCAGGCCATGCATCTCGACCTGAGTGGGCAGTTCAGAGACGAGGAGACAGTGGATGTGGAGGGCGCGTCACACACCAACCAGCCCCCCACCTCATCCCCCGTCCTCTCCCACCCTTCCCTATTCCCCGCAGGCCATGCATCTCGACCTGAGTGGGCAGTTCAGAGACGAGAAGACAGTGGATGTGGAGGGCGCGTCACACACCAACCAGCCCCCCACCTCATCCCCCGTCCTCTCCCACCCTTCCCTATTCCCCGCAGGCCATGCATCTCGACCTGAGTGGGCAGTTCAGAGACGAGGAGACAGTGGATGTGGAGGGCGCGTCACACACCAACCAGCCCCCCACCTCATCCCCCGTCCTCTCCCACCCTTCCCTATTCCCCGCAGGCCATGCATCTCGACCTGAGTGGGCAGTTCAGAGACGAGGAGACAGTGGATGTGGAGGGCGCGTCACACACCAACCAGCCCCCCACCTCATCCCCCGTCCTCTCCCACCCTTCCCTATTCCCCGCAGGCCATGCATCTCGACCTGAGTGGGCAGTTCAGAGACGAGGAGACAGTGGATGTGGAGGGCGCGTCACACACCAACCAGCCCCCCACCTCATCCCCCGTCCTCTCCCACCCTTCCCTATTCCCCGCAGGCCATGCATCTCGACCTGAGTGGGCAGTTCAGAGACGAGGAGACAGTGGATGTGGAGGGTGCGTCACGCATCGGGTCAGCAGGCTTCTTTCGAGTAGCATCCCACAGGGCCATCTACATCCACCATCTGCTCTCCTTTGGCTTCTCCGTGCTCTACAGCGATATCGACATCGCCTTCCTCCACAACCCCCTCCCCTTCTTCCAAACACCCTAGCACTGACGCGTCGTCTGCTGACGCTTATACCAACGACTTGGACTTCGACTTGTTTTTGAGTTTCGACCACTATAGAGAGAAGCCATCGCCTTATACAGAGCCCATCGACCCGTTCTACCTCAACGGAGACCGAACCTTCTGCACCTGCCTGCTCTTCTTCCGCCCCACCGTAGCTGCCAAGAGCCTCGTAGGCAACTGGGCGTTTCGCTTGGCCAAACTAGGTCGGCAGGGGGGGATGGACCAGACGCAGTTCAATCTGGTCATGCAGTGGATGTATCAAAGAAAGGTGCTGCCGCGGATTGGCGTCCTGCCTCCGCTGCAGTTCCCGTCTGGGCAGCTGATGGCGCAGCATTGGGAGGAGTTTGAGGAGGTGCGGCCGAGAGTGGTGATGGTGCATGCGAATTATCTCACTGGGAAGGAGGTGAAGATCAAGGGGCTGAATCGGGCGGGTCTGTGGCGGGTGAAAGAGAAAGTGCAGGGCGCGGAAGGTCAGGCTTATGCAACAGCCGCTGGTTCTGCTTCTTCTGGCATGGGTGCTACGGATTCGTCTGCTGCAGGGCTGGTTGAGGGACAGGAGAAAGGACAAGGGGCAGCGGGTGACACGGAGAAGGCAGACGAGACAAGGGCTGAAAAGAAAGGAGAAGAAGGGGTGCAGGAGGAGGGTGAGGAGGAGGAGCCAATCTTGCTGTTCCCAGTGGCTAGGCTCACCCTGACTCATGTTTCGAAGGGCTGCAGTAGTAGAGAGGACGCTTAAGCAAAGGACATGAGACGACTTTTGAGGCGCCTCAAAAATCTTGCTGTTCCCAGTGGCTAGGCTCGCTGACAGGGATGAGGGTGGAAGGATGGTGGGAGTAGGGATAGAGGAAGGCAGCACAGGGAGCGGGAAAGAGGGCAAGGAGCAGACACGGGTGGGAAAAGCTGGTGGAAGAGGTGGGGAGGGAGGAGGGGGTTGGGAGGCGCGGTCAGCAGTGGGGGGGGATTGGGAGGCGCGGGTACTAGCAGCAGTGGAGCCGTGGGTGGGGGAGCATCTTGGGAAGATGGAGGAGGCGGCGATGGGTGTTGCGATATCTGCTGGGTTGGTGATTGTCACTGTTGCGTGTGATGGTGCGTTGCTATTGGCAAGGAGGTAGTTGTGAATCTTGGGCGGGGCGCGGGGAGGGAGGGATGCAACGTGTATGGGCTGCGGGGAGGGAGGGATGCAACGTGCATGGGCCGCGGGGACGGTGGTGTCCCTGTTGCTTGCGATGGTGCGTTCTGTAAGGGAGGTAAGACTTCTATTGGTGAGTTGGGGTAAGTGGGGCGGTGGTTGATTGAAAGTAAGCTGGAAGTGCTTGGTGGTTGATGCTCATGAAGCTAGCGTTTTGTTTTGAGACGTCTCAAGAATTGATGCTCATGAAGCCAGCGTTTTGGTCGCATCAAGGGTCAAGCACTGTGACGCTAGTGTTCTGGTCGCTTGACGCTTGACACACGTTTTGACACTTGACCATTCAACCCCTCATTTTGTCCCTCTTTTCTCAGGCCAGCAGTTTTCGATCCACTACTGGCACACCCACATGGGGTGCACGCAACGCAACCCCTCCTTCCCTTGTCGGCCTCTTCTTGCTACCATCGCGATTCCCTCCCCCACACCTGCCATCCACTGGCCTGGAGTCGTTATTTCGCAACTGCCTCATCCACAAAAGGCGCACCCCTCCTTCCCTTGTCGGCCCCATGATGCTTCCCTCGTGATTCCCTCCCCCATGCTTGCCACCCCACCATCACCTCCCATCCGCAGGCCAGGAGTTGTTAGTCAGCAACTGGCTCTCCCATAAGAGCCGCATTACTTTCCTTGCCGGCTTCTTCTTGCTGCCAATCCCTCCCGCATGTCTGGCTGGTTTCCTGCAGGCCAGGAGTCGCCATTCCGCAACTGGCATACCCAAGTCAGCCGCATTCCCTCTCGTAGAAGCATCTTGTTGTTGCCTCACTAAACCATGTGATTTTTCCCCATGCTGAATTCCCCACCGACGAACCCCCCCCTCACTTCAGGCCAGGAGTCTCTATTTCGCAACTGGCTTAACCACATCACCCGCATTCCTTCCCTCGGGAGCGCTATCCTCGCCTCAGTGCCTCCTCAGGTGATTTCTCTGAGCCTCCTCAGGTGATTCCTCGTTGTCAACACGATAATCCCCTCAGCCCTTTTCCTGTTCATGTCTCACCCCTCCCCCCCACCATGCAGATGCGCACACCAGGCGGCCACGTCATCACGCGCTCCAATGAAAGTGTGTCTCCCCGAGTGGCCAGAGCCACGTGCCTGCTGCTGCCGCCCCTCATCCTCGCCCGCCTTCTGGCTGCCAACGTGACTGTTGTCTTCAGGTATAGCGCGCTTGCACCTTGGTACTAGAAATGAATACGTTCTATTTACTCCGTGTTCCCCTCATCCTCGCTCGCTGGCAGCAGGGAAAGGGATGGGAAACGGTGCGGAGCAGGAAGGTGAGGGTGGGGGTAGCACACGGAAAGCAGAGGCACCAGCAATTCAAGGGGCAGAAGGGGCAGCAGAAAAGGGGCTGGGAAACAGCACAGAGCAGCAGGTGGGAGAGGGTGGGGGAAGCACACAGCAAGCAGAGGCACCAGCAATGCAAGGGGGAGAAGGGGCAGCAGAGAAGGGGCTGGAAAACGGTATGGAGCAGATGGGTGAGGGTGGGGGTAGCACACAGCAAGCAGAGGCACCAGCATTGCAAGGGGCACAAGGGGAAGCAGGGAAGGGGCTGGGAAACAGTACGGAGAAGGTGGGTGAGGGTGGGGGTAGCACACAGCAAGGAGAGGCACCAACGTTGCACGGGGCACACGGGGCAGCAGAGAAGGGGGCTGGGAAACAGCACAGAGCAGCAGGTGGGAGAGGGTAGGGACAGCACACAGCAAGCAGAGGCACCAGCGACGCAACGAGCAGCAGAGAGGGAACTTAGAGATACTGCAGAGAACAAGGAAGAGGCCAGCACGCAGCAAGCAGCACCCCCTCCAGCCACCAACACCACCGCCCTCACGCCATCCCTCCTGGGGTCCCTCTCTCCATGGCTCATGGCTCTTCGCCCCTCCCCTGCTGTGCAAGCCATGGTGCACCGCTGGGCTGACAGGGCTTTAAGAGGTTATCAGATTGCAGAAGCAGCAACAGAGGGTGGTTCGGGCGTGTTTTCTGGTTCGGAGGTTCTCAAAAGGGCCCTCAACAATGCCGTGGCTGAGATGGTTCGGAAATCAAAGTTCGTGGGAGTGGAGGAGGATAGGCTGGGCAGAGGTTCGACAGGAGGCTTAGATGCAGGTACGGGAGCAGGCACGAGTCCAGGGCAAGGAGCAAGCGTGGGGATGCTTCCAGAGCAGTTATTCCCCCCTGGGTGGAGGGCGGTGGGGGATAGGGCATGGCTGGAGGCGCATAGGAATGAGATGGTGGCCCTGCAGGTAAGCTGTGGGGAGGATGGCAGGCAGCAAGAGGTTTGTCTGCGAGACATGAACTTGTGGTTGTAACTGGTAATGGTCGCTGCACTGTATTCAACAAGTTCTTGCTCATGTTGTATTGTACCATACATGCATGTGAATAACCACGATTGAACCGTCGGACCACTTCATTGACTTAGGTCAAAACACAGGGTGTGCTGCGGCTTGAACGGCATGCCATCTCACCTCGAATATAAGCGCATATGCGCTTATAATATATCACGTTTTTTAAGCGGGTGTGCTTACAATCGAATATTTTTTAAAAGTGCATGAGACAAGTTAATCACATGTGTAAAATATCGTTTTATTCTACACCAACTGTAAAACTTGTCCTGGCAATTTCAATCGAGTTGAAATTATCTGGGGTCGAAGAATTAGAATCTCGTGCGGTTTGGCAGTAACTGATTCCCTGCCAACACATAGAATAGTGGCGATATGACAGCACATGATGGCTAGATCCGTGTCGAATGTTGTAGCCGTTAGTGATGTGTGTCATATGGGGTACAGCAGTTAGGGTTAGGCTCATGTACCCCAACCAACCTTAGTGAAACCATCATTCAGTTCTTGACATGGTATCACCTAGGTTCGGATCCTGTGGGATCCCGTTCCTCCCGCTCACGTCCATAACGCCCGAGCATGTCCCGTACCCTAGTGTTAGTCACGCTCGTACCGTTCCCTGGCGCCCGCTGCGCATGCTGGTCGCGTCACGCCCGCTTTCCCCGACGTGTCGCGCCCCCCCCCCCCCCCCCCCCCCCGCTGCCCGTCCCGTCCGTCGCATTGCGCCTGTCCGCCCCCGTCCCGTCTGTCCCGTCCGTCGCGTCGCCCCTGTCTGTCGCATCGCCCCTTTCCGTCGCGTCGCGTCCGTCCCGTCCGTCGCGTCGCGTCCGTCCCGTCCGTCGCGTCGCGTCTGTCCCGTCCGTCGCGTCGCGTCCGTCCTGTCCGTCGCGTCGCGTCGCGTCTGTCCCGTCCGTCGCGTCGCGTCTGTCCCGTCCCGTCTAGCCTGTCGCGCCCGTCCCGTCTGCACCGTCACGTGCGCCCTGCCTGCCCGTCCCGCAGCGCCACGCTGCGCCCGTCCCGCCCTGCCTACCACGCAGCGCCGAGCCGCGCGCGTCCCATCCTGCCTGCCGCGAGGCGCTGCGCCGCGCGCGTCCCGTTCTGCCCTGCGCCCGTCCTGACCCTTCGCCCCGCGCTGCCCATCCTGCCGTGTCGCGCCCTACCCTGCCATTCTGCCGTGCCCTGAGCCTCACGCACTGCCTGTCACGCCCTACGCAGGCCCTTTAGGCGTTTAGGGTTTCGGCAGCAGCAGTTCCCACCTCTTCGCTTCCGCTTTGGCAACCCCTAGGGTCCTGCGCTTTGACGCCGAGGGTAGGCCGCTCGAGTTCTCGGTCTGGTTCCTGCGTGTGCTCCACCTCCTAGAGAGTCAGGTTGAGGCAGACGAGTCGCTGTTGACGCACGCTTCCGATGACCTTCCTGCGCCCTCCGGCCCTGCACCCTTAGGTGTTGATGCCAGCACTGCAGACAGAGACCGTTATGCACGCCAGCATGCTGACCCGACAGCGTGGAAGTCGAGTGACGCTGCGGCCTGCATCGCCCTTAGCAACCTCCTCCCTGAGTCTGAGGAGGCCCACTTCACTCAGGTTCGCACTGCTAGTGAGTTCCTGACTACGATCAAAGCCCGCTACGCTACTCCCACCACTGTCTCTCTTGGTCGACTTTTCCTCCCGTTCCTGTTTCCTGACCTCGCCTCGTTTGAGCGCTCTGTCGACTTGATTGCTCATCTGCGCTCGCTCGATTCTAGCTACCACGCTTCCAGCACTGACGCACAACTTGCACTGCTCCCTCCCCCCATGGCGATTACTATCTATTTCATCGCCACTAGCCTCCCTGACCGCCTTGCCTCGGTTTGTGACACGCTTCTTCTGAAGCACCCTAGCGAGCTCATTATCGAGGTTCTTGAGTCTGCCCTCAAGGACGTCGAGAGCAACCTCCGCTCGGTAGCCACCGCCTCTGGCACTGTGCCCCTTCCACTGTTTCACGGGTGCACTGTCCCTCAACTGCCCACCTTTACTGCCTCCCTTGCCACTGCCGCTACTGACGTGACCGCAGCTGGTGTTACGACTTCTTCGCGGTCTAGGGGTAGGGGTGGCAGGAGGGGCGGTCAGGGTGCGGGCGAAGGCGGCGGAGGCGGGGGAGGCGGCGGAGGTGGCGGAGGTGGCGTGACGAGTGGCGGTGGCAGGAGTGCGGGAGTTGGAGGAGCGCCCCGTGCAGCGCCTAGTGACTCCCTGCTGCAGCTGGTGGAGGTGACACTCGGGGACGTCAGACGCCTGCTGGACTGCCAACTACAGGTGCTGGAGTGGCGGCTTGGTACCTGACTCAGCGATAGCAGCAGCAGCAGCAGCAGCAGCAGCAGCCGCCGCCGCAGCAGCAGCGGCAACAACAGGTTCCGGGGCAGGGGTCAGGACCGCATCAGCTGTCGCGCGGTGCCGTCCACCCTCCCTGCACCTATATCGTCCAGACAGGTACTTGCCGAGGCCTCCCCTGTGGCCGCAGCCACACCCCGGATCAGTGCTTTGCTCAGCTCACTGACACTCTTCGCGCGGCCTACGGCGTCGACGACCCTACCCCTGACTGGCTTCCTTTTCTCCACTCGCTCGGTACTGCCCTGTGGGGCATGTCTTCTTCTCAATTGCTTGATATCTTAGGAACTCCTCATGCTATGTATGTTGTTGTTGATTCTATTGCTTCTGACTCTCTTTACTCAAGTGTTTTTAGCTTAGGTGCTAGTGTTGCTGAGGTGCCTATTTCTAGTGTAGGTACTTGTGTAGACACTAGCCCAGGAGCTGCTCCGGAGGACGCTTCGCTGTCTTTCACTCTGGACACTGGAGCTTCACACTTTTTCTTCCGCGACCACACGACGCTTACTCTGCTTCCTGCGCCCGTCTCTGTAGCACTGGCTGATCCCACTTCAGGACCAGCCACTGCTCACTACACTACTACGCTTCCGTGTCCGGCTGTTCCCTCGGGTTTCTTGACCGGCTTTCACGTCCCCTCGTTCTCCAAGAACTTGGTGGGTGTGAGGTCGCGCGTGGACAGTCACGTGGGTGTTTGGATTGAGCCTTCTGGGGACATTGCGACCTGTGTAGACGGTGACACATACGCACCCCTGGCCACCTTTCACGCTGAGCCGGGCTCTGGTCTCTACACACTTCACACTGGCCCCCGAGAGTGGTAGCAGCAGCAACTGCCTCCGACCCCTGTCACTGCCCCCCGTCAGGTCCTCGCGTCTCACCAGGTTTCCACCTCCCACCAGGTAGCTGCGTCTGGTAGAGTTCCAGCGTCTGGTCTGGTTGCTGCCTCTTGCTCGCGTCGGTCGCTTGCCCACCCCACCGTTCTGTACCACCGCCGCCTTAGTCACCCGTCCATTCCTCGCCTGCGCACTATGGCTAGTCAGCGTCTCGTCTTAGGCCTCCTGCGAGTCTTGCTGTTGCTGCCGCCTTCGCTTGCACCACCTTGCGCCCCTTGCGTCGAGGGTCAGCTGCACGCCACCCCTCACTCCTCCTCCCTTCGTCCGGCCACCGAGCCTTTCGAGACTCTCCGCTTGGACGTCTGGGGCCCCGCCTTGCGCCCTGGCTCTGAGCGCGAGAGTTTCTTTCTCGTGGTCATTGACGACTACTCTCGTTACACCACAATGTTCCCACTGGCAAAGAATTCTGAGGTGACTTCTACGCTGGTCCGGTGGCTGCTTACCACTGCGGAAACTCGTGGTCGTCGTGTTAGTTGTCTTCACTCCGACCGTGGGGGTGAGTTTCGCTCCGGCATTCTCGCCAGATTCTGACGCGAGCAAGGCATCCGTCAGTCCTGGACGCTTCCGGAGTCCCCACAGCAGAATGGGGTTGCTGAGTGCCGCATAGGCTTGGTCATGGATATAGCACTTACCTCCATGATTCACGCCCATGCGCCCCATTTTCTGTGGCCCTACGCGGTTCGGTACGCCGCTCACCACTTGAACCTCCGGCCACGTGTCTCCTGGCCAATGGCTTCACCGACCAGTCTTTGGACTGGGTCCCTTGGTGTTGCGTCCCGTTTTCGTGTCTGGGGTTGCTTGGCGCGTGTTCGCGACACCTCCGTGGATAAGATCTCGCCTCGCACCATTCCCTGTGTCTTCCTTGGTTTTCCAGAGGACTCCTCTGACTTCACCTTTTACCACCCTCCCCTTCACCGGTTCTTTGACTCCCGTGACGTCTGTTTTGACGAGTCAGTCCCCTACTATACCCGGTACCCCTGTCGAGGTCTCCCGGTTCCTCCTCCCCCTCTCTTCCTAACTCCCACTCCCCCTCCGGCTCCTCAGGTACAGCCCCCCCCCCCCCCCCCCCCTGGTCCAGCCCAGTCAGGTGTGTCACACGCTACCCCCCCCCCCCCCCCCCCTTCAGTAGCCCCTCAGGTCTCGTCCCCTTCTCCGCAGTCCTCCTCACAGTAACCGCAGCAGCCGCCAGCACTTCCTCCACAGGCTACTGCAGACCTTGAGGGTGCTGGTGTCCGTAACGCGGACCCTGGAGGTGCTACCTCTGGAGGGGTTGGAGTTGGAGCTGAGAGTGTGCCTCCACGAGGTTCTGGTGCCGGGGGTGCTGGAGTTGGAGCTGAGCCCGATTCTGCATGAGATTCTAGTCTTTGGGGAGCTGGTGATAGTCGCATTGTCCCTGGGGATGCTACGACTGGGGGTGCCATGACGGGGGGTGCGGGTGTGCCCACTACGGGACCTGGAGAGTCTGGGACCGGCCGTGTTGCTGCTGGTGGTGCTGGCTCTGGGGGTGGTGCGACTGGTGCTTTGGAGGGCGGTCCTGGGGCTACCACCGCCCCGAACACTACTCCTCCCCCCCACCCCTACCCGACCCGACACCAGGCCCGTGTTCGCCGTGCATGTGAGGAGCAGCTGGATTTGTTGCGAGAGGAGAGAGAGTTAAAGCTACAGCAGCTAGAGCTACATCAGCTGGAGGAGCGGCAGTAGCAGCGGCAGGCGCAGTAGCTGCAGCAGCAGCCGCAGCAGCAGCCGCCGCAGCAGGAGCAGCAGCAGCAGCCGCAGCCACGGCAGGAGCAGCTGCAGCGGCTGGTCGCCGCAGCAGGAGCAGCAGCAGGTGCTGCCACCTCCGCCTCCTGTTTCTGGTCTTCGGACCCTCGGTCTCCCCTCTCCTTCTCCTACCTCCTCCCCCTCTCCCCCTGTCTACGGTCCCACGTTTCCTCCTCCTGACTCCTCCCAAGTTGTTTTCCCCCATTCTCAGCCTCCGTTGTCCCCTCCTCTTTCTCATGCTTGGAATTCCCGTTCTCCTCGTGCTCGTCCCTCGTCCCCTGTCCCTCTCACTGACCTTCGTACAGTCCTGTTCCGTCCTAGTCCGCCTCGTTCGTCGCCGTCTATGCTTTCTTCTCCCCCTGAGTCAGCCCTCACTGCTTCCCTCTCTACTCATGTTACTGACTACTACCGCACGTTCTGTCGTGTTCTCTCTCGTGTTCTCGCCTCTCTTGTTACCGACCCACGTGCTTCTCTGTCCTCTGTCGCAGCCGCAGCAGCAGCCGCAGCAGCAGCAGCAGCAGCAGCCACCTCCTCCTCCTGTCTCTGGTCTTCGGACCCTCGGTCTCCCCTCTCCTTCTCCTCCCTCCCCCCCCTCTCCTCCCATCTCTGGTCCTCCGCTTCCTCCTCACCCCTCCCCAGCTGTTTTCCCTCCTCCTCTGCCCCCGTTGTCCCCTCCTCTTTCTCACACTTGGTCTTCGCGTCGCTCTCCTTGTGCTTGTCCCTCGTCCCCTGTTCCCTTCATTGACCTTCGTACTGCCCTGTT
This sequence comes from Closterium sp. Naga37s-1, assembly GCA_947471745.1. Lineage (NCBI taxonomy): Eukaryota > Viridiplantae > Streptophyta > Zygnematophyceae > Desmidiales > Closteriaceae > Closterium > Closterium sp. Naga37s-1. The sequence continues at coordinate 720,827 of CANJKZ010000195.1, read as the reverse complement.
TCGTTCTAGTCCGCCTCGTTTGTCTCCTTCTGTACTTCCTTCTCCTCCTGAGTCGGCTCTCACTGCTTCCCTCTCTACTCCTATCACAGACTACTACCGCACGTACCGTCCTGTTCTCTCTCGTGCTCTCGCCTCTCTTGTTACCGACCCACGTGCTTCTCTGTCCTCTGTCCTCTGTCTCCGCTCTTACTACCGCAGTCACTGAGTTTGCCTCTACTCGCTGCCTTGACTACGCCACGAGTCTTGTGGCTGCTCCTCCTACCAGTCCTCTGGCCGTCGGGGGTGAGTCTGCCCTTGGCTGTGACGCCCTAGAGGACAGACAGTTTGAGCTGGAGTTCCTGGCAGCCGCTTCCCCTCATCTCTGTGCCATGCTGCTCGCCCTTGAGGGAGACCCCGACGCCCTTGACATACCGACTCCTCGCACTTACGCTGAGGCAGTGTCAGGGCCTTGGGCCTCTCAGTGGAGAGCTGCCATGGACTCAGAGATGGCCTTCTACACATCCACAGGCACCTATGTCGATGAGGTTCCCTCCCCTGGGGCGAACGTAGTCGATGGCATGTGGATCTTCAGGGTGAAGTGGCCATCGGGATCTCCTCCGGTCTTCAAAGCGCGCTATGTGGCTAGAGGTTTCAGTCAGTGTGAGGGAGTAGACTTCTTTCAGACCTTCGCGCCTACCCAAAGATGACCCTTCTTCGGGTGTTACTGCACGTAGCAGCACAGAGAGACTACGATTTACACTCTCTCGACTTCTCCACTGCCTTCCTTCAGGGTAGTCTACACGAGGAGGTCTGGCTGTGTCGTCCCTCTGCCTTCACTGACACTTTCCCTCCTGGGACCCAGTGGAGGCCAACTGGTCTACGATCTCCATTAGGCTCCTTGTGAGTGGCACAACACCCTGTCTGACCTTTGTTTCCAACCGTCTTCTGCCGACCCGTCGCTATTTGTTCGTCGTGGCTCCACACTGTTCTTTGTACTGGTCTTTGTTGACGACCTGGTTTTCGCCACTGCTGACAGGGTTGCTTTGGCTGACGTGAAGCACAAACTGCAGAAGAGACACACGTGCACTGCCCTTGGTGAGCTGTGCCACTACCTTGGCCTGCAGATCACTAGGGACAGAGCCGCTTGCACCATTACACTCTCACAGTCACACATGGTGCAGCAGGTCCTTCAGCGGTTCGAGCTCCAGCACTCCACAGTACAGTGTACACCTCTTGCCGTTGACCACAGAATTTTTGTCCCTTTCTTGACGAGCCGTTTGAGCCTAGTGGTCCTTACGCAGAGCTTGTGGGCTGCCTCATGTACCTGATGACTTGTACTCGCCCTTACCTCGCATTCCCTCTCAGCATCCTTGCTCGCTTTGTTGCGCCAGGGAGACACCGTCCTGTTCACTGGACAGCGGCTGTGAGGCGAAGTACCTAGCGACGACATCAGGCATGGGGCTGGTTCTTGGAGGGGGACAGTCTGTCGTACTTTATGGTCAATGTGACTCTTCTTACGCTGACGACGCCGAGACTCACCAGTCTACTCAGGGGTACTGTTTCAGCTTGGGCTCTGGAGCTGTTTCGTGGAGGTCCACACGTTCCTCCTCGGTCTCGACCTCTACCGCTGAGGTTGAGATCTACGCTGGAGCCATGGCTATACAGGAGCTGCGCTGGTTGACCTTCTTGCTCAGTGACCTTGGTGAGCGGCCGAGCTCTGCACCGACCTTGTTCACTGACAACAAGGCATCAATTCTCCTCTGTCGAGAGCCGCGACTGGAGAGCAGAGTGAAGCACATCAACGTCAGGTACTTTTTTCTGCGAGAGTTGCAGGGGCGTGGACAGGCTCGCTTCGACTTTGTGGAGTCCGAGGCCAACACTGCAGACATCTTCACCAAGGCCCTTCTGCCTTGTGACCACCAGAGGTGTTGTGTGCAGTTAGGTCTTGTTGACACAGGTTCTCGTCTTGCGTAGACTTGAGTTCTCTACTTACTTTGTTTGTATACTTTGCTTATACCTCTGTAAACTCTTGAACTGGCCTTGTGGCTCTTTTGCTAGCGCTCAGACAGTGTGGTGACGTTGTGATCCACCCTGAGCTTTGCTGTTGTGGGACTAGTCTTATGACCTTACTGTTTTGGTTTTGCTTGACACCCCTCACTTAGGCTATGGGGGTGTGTCAAATGCTGTAGCCGACAGTGATGTGTGTCATATGGGGTGCAGCAGTTAGGGTTAGGCACATGTACCCCAACCAACCTTAGTGAAACCATCATTCAGTTCTTGACAGCCCGCAGCAGGTGGGCCGAGGGTGAAGGGATCCAAAATTGGAACTAGTCAGGTCAGCGTGCTAAAGTGAATTTTACTACACTGATTTGACAAATCAGCATGCAAATAAATCATGTATTTTTAGGGGGTGTGCTTATAATAGAGGACCGGATATAAGCACACTGCTCCAAATAAAATGTTTAGGAAGGCTCGAGGCAACGTATCGAATGTGCTAGCAGCAGACCTACACCAATTACACTGTGACATATAGCACATCCCTTCTTCCTGCCCTCTGTTCTCGTCCACCATGCATGCACTTCGCGTGTGCTTGTGCATGTTGTTAAAATGTGTGACGTGCTTTGTCTGTATGTTCCATTATCATTCCTCTCCGCCACATTGCGAGAAGTGTGTGTCAAGCTCATAGACATGGGAGAGTTTCAAGTCGCAACTACAGGACACAACAGCATATGTTTGGGAAGGAACCAGTGGATGTGGAAGATCCAGCTAGTCGAAGGGGCAGGGTGTTTCTTCGCTCAACTCCAAGAACCAGGAAAGTGAAAATGTTTACGCTGTGGCTTTAATGTAATCCCATTTGAATGCCCTGAAACATCAGGGAGTATTATACCCTGAGGGCCCAGGGCATCCTTGGGCCAAAAATAGGTCCTGGTCACATCGATGTCGCACTCGAGAAAAGTGCTAACTTGACAACGGTTCCACGCCGTGAGTCGGCAAATCGCCTGTCGGCGTTTCACTATGGTGTGTCATGTCAAAATACGCATATACATTGCTAGGTGTACAATGTTAGGCACGGTTGCATTGTCTTGTAGAGGGCATGGGTTGCTACATATGCCCCCCTGTATGCCCTTTGCTAGTCATTCTTTCTCTCGTTTTCACCCCGCTTTCCCCCTAGCTACCCCTAGTGTCCTCACGCCCCCCAATAGCATGCCCCTTAGTCACGCTGTCGCGCCCCTCTCGACGCGCCCCTCCCATCGCGCACCTCATGTAGCCCCGCCCTTTTGCAGACCTCCCCATCATGGCCCCGTCACACCACCGCTGCCCTGCCGCACCACCGCTGCCGCTGCCGCGTGCCTGTAACGCCGCTGCCGTCATGCGCCGCTGCTGCTGCCGTGCACCTGCCACTGCCGCGCGCCCATCTGCTTGCCCTACTGTGCGTCCTGTCGTGCACCTTGCCGTTGATGCTACTACTGCGCGCCTGTCGCTGCCAAGCGCCCATGCTGTGAAAGTAACGAAAGAGAATGAATGAACTATGAAAGAGTTGGGTACAAGTACTAACCCTAATTGGGTTGTACCCCTTATGGGCTACCCCACTATAGCCTACAAAAACATAAAAGCTATAATGTTCTGACACACCCCCATAGGCAAAGTGGGGGAGAACAAGTGGTCAGAAGACCAGTCAAGAAAAGCAAAGCAAGCTCAGGGTGGATCACAAAGTCACCACACAGTCCGAGCACAAGCAAAGGGCCACAAGGCCAATTCACATGCAGAGTTATATAAAGAGAACAAACAATACAGTGATCATACCCTAGCAAGTGCAAGCATGCAGGTATATATACAGATCACAGTACAGACAGAGTCAAGCAGTAAGCAAGTGAGGCAAGGTAGGCACAAGGCCTAACACAGTAACAAAGCGCTGATGATCACCAGGCGGAAGTGCCTTGGTGAAGATATCAGAAGTGTTGGCCTGAGTGGCCACGTACCCAAGACGAAGCTGGCCACGCTGCTGCAACTTTTGAGCAAGGAAGTATCGCAGAGCGATGTGCTTCGTTTCATGCTCCAGTCTGTGCTCCTGACACAAGGCAATCATGGCCTTGTTGTCTACGTACAGAACTGGAGGCGAACGAGGCTGCTCTCCCAAGTCGGTCAGCAGGTAGGTGAGCCAGCGTAGCTCCTGAGCAGCCATGGCCCCAGCGTAGATCTAAGCCTCACAACTGGAGCTGAGAACCGAAGACGAGCGGGTAGACCGCCAGGAGACAGAGCCAGAGCCAAGGCTGAAGGTGTAACCCTGTGACGACCGCTGCGTAGCTGAGTCGTCAACCCAGGAAGCATCTGCGTGACCGGTGAGGACAACTGGACCCCGTCCTCCAAGCACGAGCCCCAGCGACGTACTGCACAAGTAACGCAGTACCCTCTTTGCAGCATCCCAGTGCACATTTCGATGTCTGCCGGGAGCCACGTAGCGAGCCAGGAGGCTGAGAGGGTACGCGAGGTCGGGTCAAGTGCACGTCATCAGGTACATGAGGCAACCCACAAGCTCTGGGTACGGACCACTCGGCTCTACGGACTCGTCCGAAGGTGGAGCTGAGAGCGAGTGGCTGGTAGACAGAGGAGTGGGCTGTGTCGAGGAGAACTAGAAGCCGAAGCGCTGAAGGACTTGGTGCACCATGTGTGATTGAGTTAGGGTAGTGGTGCGCCGAGCTCTGTCCCGGGTGATCTGCAAGCCAAGATAGCTGCGCAGTTCACCCAGGTCAGTGTAGGTGTGTCTCTTCTGCAGCTCCGACTTCACAAGAGTCAGTGCCTCAGTGTCAGCAGTGGCAAAGACGAGGTCGTCGACGTAGACAAGGACGTAGAAAGGCGGCAGCGAGATGTCGGTGCGTAGAAACAGTGACGGGTCAGCAGTAGCAGGAGCAAACCCAAGAGCCGCAACTGTAGTCCTCAGTGTGTCGTGCCACTCGCGAGGCGCCTGGCGAAGACCGTAGACTGGCCACCAAAGACTCTACTGAGTACCTGCAGGAAAAGACTCAGTGAAACCAGGTGGGCGGTGCAACCAGATCTCCTCGTGCAGGCTGCCCTGCAGAAACGCTGTGCTGAAGTCGAGAGAGTGCAACTCGTAGTCACGCTGAGCAGCTACGTGCAGCAACACCCAAAGAGTAGTCATCTTCGGGGTGGGGGAGAAGGTCTGGAAGTAGTCAACTCCCTGTCGCTGACTGAAGCCTCTAGCAATGTAACGCGCCTTGAAGGCAGGCGGAGAACCCGGCGGCCACTTCACCCTAAAGATCCACATGCCATCGACTATGTTCGCCCCAGGTGGGGGAACCTCGTCAACGTAGGTGCCTGTGGACTTCCAAGATGCCATCTCGGCATCCATGGCTGCCTGCCACTGAGAGGAGTAAGGACCCTCTATCGCCTCTGCGTAAGAGCGCGAGGTCGGGATGTCTGCAGCATCCGGGTCTCCCTCGGGGGCAAGCAGCATGGAAGCGAAACGAGGTACAGCAGCTGCAAGACACTCGAAGTCCTCCTGCCTGTCCTCAAGGACGTCCGTGCCAAGAGCACACTCACCCCCGACGGACGGAGGACTGGCAGACGCAGACTCAGCAACAAGAGTAGTGGCGTAGTCTAGACGGCAGGCAGCAGCAAAGTCAAGCAGCTCAGTAACGAGAGCAAACGCAGCAGCAGACTCAAACAAAGGGTCTCTGACAGCAGTGGCGAGGAGACGAGAGACAGTGGGACTGGCAGCACGAGCGCGGTCACACTCAGGTTCAGGGACCTCAGAAAGAGAGGACTCAGGAGGAGCAGGCAGAGAAACACGTAGAGGAATAGAGGAAGGACGAAGGGTCATTGCGTGCGTGCCAGGGACAGGAGGAGGACGCGAACGAGGAACGCGACGAGCAGTGCGAACAGGTAAGACAGGACAAGACGCAGGCTCACGACGCTCGGGAAGACCGCCGGACTGCTCAGTGTAAGGAGAAGGAGCAGGCAGTAGAGAGGCCGGCTGTAACGGCGGCTGCGACTGGTCAGGCGGGGGACACAGGAGGGGAGGAGTAAGGGCAGCAGAAGGCGGGGTACCCAGAACATGCTGCAGCAGAGGAACGAAGTACGGTCGCGGCCACACAGAGCCACCAGGGTCAACAGCTCCAGCTCCTCCAGCTCCAGCACCTCCAACACCAGGGCCCCCAACCCTAACGCCTCCTGCGCCAGGGCCACCAACTCCAGCTCCTCCAGCTCTAGCGCCACCAGCGCCAGTAGCACCAGACTCTGTAAGGTCTCCAGCTCCAGCACCCTCAACACCACCAGTCCCGGCAGCTCCAGTACCCCGGGTACGAGCACCTCCAGGACCAGTGGTCGCAACACCTCCAATAACACCAGCTCCAGCAGGGCTAGCACCTCCAGCGCCAGTAGCTCCACTCCGAAGGCGCGTACGCCGAACAAACCACTCACGCAACTACTGCGGAGACAGGCTCGGCGAAGCACCAGCAGAACCGCCAGACGAAGCAGCAACGTGAGGCTCCGCACCTCCAGACTCCGCACCCTCCGACGCTCCACCCCCAGGCTCAACACCCTCAGGCTCAGCACCCCCAGGCTCACCACCCCCATGCACAACACCCCCAGGCTCAGCACCCCCAGTCTCAGCATCCTCAGACTCCGCACCCCCAGGCTCCGCACCCCTAGATGCAGCACCCCTAGACGCAGCACCCCCAGACGCATCACCTCGAGCAGTACCGGAGTCGACAGCTACCTGAACAGGCGCAGGACCAGGGAGAGGGTCTACCTGAGACACACCTAAGGGAGCAGGACCCTGGGGTGGGAGGGGGTCTACCGGAGGGGGACCGGGAGCAAGGAAGAGCGGCGAGGGCGGGGGAGGGGCAGAGCGGTAGGGGAAGAGATGGTAAAAGGGAACCGACTCGTCATACGTGACGTCCTAAGAAGGGAAGACATGGCGCGAGGTGGGGTGGTAAAACTGCCAGCCAGGCGTGTCGAGGACAAAGCCAAGGAAGACGCATGGGATAGCACGGGGGGAGAGCTTGTCCGCTGACGTATCGCGAACAAAGGCACGAGAGCCCCAGACCCGGAACACTGATGCATCGCCAACCTGTCCACTGACGCGGGCTGGGCCCCACACGTCCATATGGAGAGTCTGCAAGGGAGCAGTTGTCGGGGGAAACGAGGAGGAGTGAGGAGCGGCGCGCTGCCGCCCCTCAACGCAAGGGAGGCAGGGCGGGGCAGGCGAGGGCGGAAGGGGAGGCAGAGACCTGGGGAGGCCAGAGACAAGAAGACGAGAGTGCATGCCACGAAGGCGTGGCAGGGAGGGGTGACCCAGACGGTGGTGCCACAGAAGAGTCTGGTACGACAGGAGGCCACACGAGCAAGAGGCGGCTACCTGACCTGACGCGAACACCTGAGCAGACGCAGCGACCTGAGAAGGCTCGGTAGTGAGTGTGTACAGACTCGACCCTGGCCGACGAGTGAACGTGGCCAGGTGACGTCCCGTCCGTGTGCACGTGCAGATCGACACACGCTGACCCCCAGGAGTGGTGGTAGTGACCATCGCATCCTGAAGGGCAGCGGTACTCACCAAGTTCGTAGAGAACGAGGGGAGGTGAAGACCTAAGAGTGAGCCGGACGGAACCGCCGGACACGGGAGGACAGTGGAGGAACGGGCCATGACCGGTCCCCCGGAGGGGTCAGCCAGTCGGACCGGAACAGGTGCAGGAAGAGGAGTGAGGGTGGTGCTATCACGAAAGAAACAGCGCGAGGCGCCGGAGTCCAATGTGAAAGTGTGCAAGGCCTCAGCAGGCGCACTACCAGGGAGAGTACCAGACTCACTAGCACCTAGAGGAGCAGTAGCTATACCTGGGTGAGGCGGCACACTCCGGTAACAGTCACCCTCAGCACTAACAGACAAAGCATACATAGCAGAGAGAATAGCATCAAAGTCAAGGTCAAAAATAGCAATCCTAGACTTAAGCAGATCTGCCCAGCGAGGGAGCTCGACGTCGTCACCAAACTCAGCACGCCAAGCGTCGTCGAGGCGGGAGAAGCAGCGGTGCTGAGTGTGAGCCCGCCCGCAAGTCTGACCAGCACGGTCACCCGTGCGAATGACATACGTGCAACTACCCCCAGACGCCCCACGCAGAAACCACTCACGAAGCTGCTGGGGAGACGGGGTCTCGCTCCGACGCTGCTGCTGCTGACGCTGGCCACCCCCAGAACCGGCACGCCGAGCGCCAGTCCCACCGCTACCAGTCCCACCACCTCCACTGCTGCCACTCCCACCGCTGCCTCCACCACCGCCACCAGAGCCCCCACTCCCGCCAAAAGTCCCATCGCCGCCACCACCTCCACTGCTGCCCCCACCACCACTACCGCTGCCACCTCCACCACCGCCGCTGCCACCTCCACCACCCCGGCCACCCTTGCCCTTGCTGTTGCGGCGCTTCGCACTAGCAGAAGCAGCCCCGACGTCCTCAGGAACAGAGACGTCTGCTGCAGCAGCAGAGGCGTAGGAGGGGGCAAGGGGGGAGGGGGAACACCCCTCAAAGAAGGGCAGGTGCGGAGTGCCACGAGCAGCACCTACAGCAACTGCACTAGTCTCAGCTGCGAGGAGATGCTGCTCGAGGAGGTCAATAGTGAGGGAGGTGGGATCAAGAGAGAGGAAGTGGTCCCTGACAGAGCGAAGAGAGTCAGGGAGGCGGGTGACTATAAAGTAGAGAGTGATGTACATCGGGGGCGGGTTCCTGTCAAGGAACTCAGCAGGAACGGCAGTGCGGTAGCGAGCGTCACTAGCGCGAAGGTTGGAAACCAGGTCCTCGACTGTGGCAAAGGCGCACAGCTCGGGGAACAGGTAGGGCAGAAGGAGGCGGCCTAAAGCAGCAGTGGCAGGGGAGGAGTAGCGGGCGACTACAGCATCGTACAGAGCCTGTGCTGTCCTGTGCTGTCCGAAGTGAGCGCACTCAGCTAATGGCAGGTGGTTGTGAATGGCTAAGCGGGCAGCAGCGTCTCAAGTAAGCCCCTGTGAGCGAGTCGATCTGTCGGCTGTGGCGGGAGGGGCAGTAGCAGCTCCTGACGCTAGGTCAAAAAGCGAGACATTGTCCTTAGAATCGCTCAGTAAGTACAGCTGTAGGTCGTCAAGCCACGTGTCAAACTGAACTGGTCTACCCTCATGATCAAACGCAAGGACACGAAGCGAAGCCATAGCTGTGTAGTACGCAGGAGCAGCAGTAGCAGCTGTAGCAGTAGCAGTAGCAGCAGTGGCAGCTGTAGCAATAGCAGTAGCAGCAGTGGCAGTACCGGGCGGTAGCAGTAGCTGGAGCAGTAGATAGGTACCTGGCCGGGCGTTGGGCTAGGTACGGGGCCGGGCACTGGGCTAGGTACGGGGCCGGGCGGGGCTAGGGACCGTGCCGGGCGCGGGCAGGGTACGGGGCCGGGCGCTGGGCGAGGGACGGGGCCGGGCGCTGGGCGAGGGGGGAGGTCGTGCACAGGCTAGGGTCGGGGCCGGGCGCTGGGCTAGGTACGGGGCCGATCTAGACTAGGGACCAGGCCGTGCGCGGGCTTGAGACGGGCCGGGCGCGGGCTAGGTACAGGCCGGGCGCGGGCGAGAGACGGGGCCGGGCGCAGGCGTGAGACCGGGCCGGGCGCGGGCTAGGTACGGGCCTGTCGCGGGCTAGGTACGGGCCGGGCGCGGGCGAGAGACGGGGCCGGGCGCGTGCTAGGTACGGGCCGGTCGCGGGCTAGGTACGGGCCGGTCGCGGGCTAGGTACGGGCCGGGCGCTGGGCTAGGAACGGGCCGATCGCGGGCTAGGTACGGGCCAGGCGCGGGCGCGAGACGGGGCCGGGCGCGGGCTAGGTACGGGCCGGTTGCGGGGCTAGGTACGGGCCGGGCGCGGGCGAGCGACAGGGCCTGGCGCGGGCGAGCGACAGGGCCTGGCGCGGGCGTGAGACGGGGCCAGGCGCGGGCTAGGTACGGGCCAGGCGTGGGGCTAGGAACGGGCCGATCGCGGGCTAGGTACGGGCCGGGCGCGAGCACGAGACGGGGCTGGTCGCGGGCTAGGTACGGGCCGGTCGCGGGGCTAGGTACGGGCCGGGCGCGGGGCTAGGAACGGGCCGATCGCGGGCTAGGTACGGTCCGGTCGCGGGGCTAGGTACAGGCCGGGCGCGGGCGAGAGACGGGCCGGGCACGGGCGTGAGACGGGGCCGGGCGCGAGCTAGGTACGGGCCGGGCGCGGGCGAGAGACGGGGCCGGGCGCGGGCTAGGTACGGGCCGGTCGCGGGCTAGGTACGGGCCGGGCGCGGGGCTAGGAGCAGGGCCGGGCGCGGGGCTAGGGGCCAACGGGCCGCGACGGCTAGGAGCGACGGGCCTAGGGGGGGTACTCGCAGCGTAGCAGGTGGTGGGCCCAAGTGACCTGCTCTGATTCCATGTGAAAGTAACGAACGAGAATGAATGAACTATGAAAGAGTTGGGTACAAGTACTAACCCTAATTGGGTTGTACCCCTTATGGGCTAACCCACTATAGCCTACACAAATGTAAAAGCTATAATGTTCTGACACATGCGCCACGTCGCGTACCCAGTGTCAAACTACGTTTCTATGTTGTATGCTGTAGTGGGGTAGCCTCTACTGAGTACAGCACTTTAGGGTTAGACCTTGCCCTACTTGTACTCATCCATCCTTTCTAGTCATCCTTTCCTCTAATTTCTGACATGGTATTCAGAGCAGGTCCCTCCGTAGGACCACTCATTTAGGGCCCACCGTAAGTTTCGTTCTGCCTGTTTTCCTGCCCGAATCGCGCCCCTAGGTGAACCGTTTTTCCTGCCCGAATCGTGCCCCTAGGCGAGCCATTTTTCCTGCCCGAATCGCGCCCCTAGGCGAGCCATTTTTCCTGCACGAATCGTGCCCCTAGGCGAGCCGTTTTTCCTGCCCGAATCGCGCCCCTAGGCACGTCGATTTTCCCTGCCCGAAGCATTGTCGCGCTGCTTTGCTGCCCTTCCCTGCTCGAAGCGCGTCGCGCTGCCCTGCAGCCCGTGCGCTATGTCGCACTATCGCGAGCCCCGCTGCCCGCCAGCTGCCTGCACCCGACCTGCGCCCCGCACGTGCGCAGCTTGCGCCCTGCCCGCACACGCGCTGCCCACGCACGCTCTACCTACACGCGCGCTGCCTACGCGCGCCCTGCCCGCATGCGCGCTACCTATGTGCGCCCTGCCCGCACGCGCGCCGCCTACGTGCGCCCTGCCCGCACGCGCGCTGCCTACGCGCGCCCTGCCCTGCTGCCCGCGCCCCGCTGCCCTGCAGCCCGCGCGCTGCCCTGCCCTGCTGCCTGCACGTCGCCCTGCCTTGCAGCCCGCGCCACCCTGCCCTGCAGCCCGCGCGCCGCCCTGCCTTGTAGCCAGCGCGCTGCCCTGCTCTGCAGCCTGCGTGCCTCCCTGCCCTGCAGCCCGCGCGTTGCCCTGCTCGCGCAGCCCTGCAGCCAGTATGCTGCCCTGCCACTACAGCGACTACCGCCGCTGCTACTGACTGCCACTGCCTGACATGGCCACTATCACGATCGTGGCAGTGTCTGGCGGTGGACAGTAGCAGCAGCGTCAGCCGGAGACTTTATCGCCGCAGCAGCTTTGCGAGTGGGTTATTCGGCGAGGTAGTCCTGGTGGTAGAGGTTATGGTGGTGGAGGTACTGGACAGCAGCGGCTGTCTCATCGCCAGGAGACTCTCTCGCCATAGTAGCTTTGTGAGTGGGTTATTCAGTGAGGCCGTCCTAGTGGTGGAGGTTATGGTGCTGGAGGTACTGGACAGCAACGGAAGCACCGTCAGCGGGAGACCCTCTCGCCACAGCAGCTTCGCGAGTGGATTTCTCAGCGACGTGTCCCTGGTAGTGCAAAGGCTACTAGTCTAGGTGCCTGTGAGCCTGGTAGCACAGGTGCAGTTTCTGTAGAGGCTTTGTACACCTTCGCGTTTGACTCAAGCGCGACTCCTTGCTTCTTCCGCGACTGCACTAGAGTCACACCGCTTAGTGCACCTGTCCCAGTCTCTCCAGCTGACCCCTTTGGGGACCCAGTCATAGCTCATGCCTCTAATTTTCTCCCGTGTCCGCCAGTCCCCTCAGGCTCCCTCACAGGGTTCCACCTCCCCTCGTTCTCTAAGAACTTGGTGAGTAACGCTGTCCTCAAGGACCAGTTTGTCACTGTGACTACTCCTGGGGGTGAGCTTGTGGCGATCTGTACGGACTCACGCACTGGCAAGCACCTCGCCACTTTCACTCGGAGCCATGGGTCTGGCCTGTACACATTGACCACTAAGTCTGCGCAGTTAGCTGCGTCAGGTTAGGTAGCTGCGTCGACTCAGTTAGATGCGTCTTCTTCGTGTCGGCTACTCACGCACCATACTCTCCTCTGGCACCACCGTCTTGGTCACCCCTCCCTGCCGCGCCTGCGTGACATGCACTCTCGTCTCTTTGTCTCTGGTCTCCCCAGGTCCTTGCCCCTGCTCCCGCGCTCGCTTGCACCGCCGTGCCTTCCCTGCGTCGAGGGGCGGCAGCGCGCCGCTCCTCAGGGCGCGTCCGTAGTTTTGACGTGTCAAAATCGCTAGTGTCGATTTGCTTTTTGACACTCACCAACATTGTTGGCAGCGTGTCATTCTTTCGCAGCTTTGATAGCCAGTAAAATTAATCAGACACTTTGAGGTCTAACTCAATCAATACCTACGAACCTGCCAGGATCGTCGCAGAAACTAGTAGGATGGCCCCCTAGTGGCCAATCAAAAGACACCGCTTCCTACTTGAAACCTAGAAACATCTGCTGCCTTGGACGTGCACGAATCGTATACATATGCGAGTAATTCCCAACGAATGATCTTGCGTCGTGGATCTTCATACAAGCGCTTCGAGTTGACACCGAAGCTACAGTGACTAACACGCAAGAACACTCGTGCTTCGAGTTGACACGCATAAACTTGACATGTCAAAAATACGGACATGATCTCACTCCTCGTTTCCGCCAACCACTGCTCCTCTGCAGACTCTCCACATGGACGTGTGGGGCCCAGCCCGCGTCCGTGGACAGGACCACGAGCGCTACTTTTTGCTGGTTGTTGACGACTACATTCGCTACACCACGGTCTTCCCCTTGCGGAGCAAGGCGGATGTCCGCGGTGTTTTGATCGACTGGATCATCACTATTCGTCGCCACTGAGCGCGCGGTTTGAGCGGGACCTCCAGGTCCTGCAACTGCACTCTGACAAAGGTGGTGAGTTTTCCTCCGGCCTCCTTCACGAATTTTGTCGTGCAAAGGGCATCGTCCAGTCGTTTACGCTTCCGGCCTCTCCACAGCATAATGGGATTGCTGAGCGTCGCATTGACTTGGTCATGGAGGTTGCTCGCACCTCCATGATCCATGCGGCTGCTCCCCATTTTCTATGGCCGTTTGCAGTCCGATACGCCGCGCATCAGCTCAACCTCTGGCCCCGTGTCTCTGTGCCAGAGACCTCGCATACACTGCGTTGGACGGGGGAGGTTGGCGATGCGTCGGCGTTTCGGGTCTGGGGCACGCTCTTCCTTGTCCGCGATACCACCGCGGGCAAGCTCTCTCTTCACACTCTCTGCTGCGTCTTCCTTGGCTTCCCCACCGACGGCCCTGGCAGTTTTACTACCCTGCCTCGCGTCGAATCCTGTCCTCACAGGACGTCACCTTTGACGAGTCGGTCTGCTTCTACCGTCTCCACCCACATGTGTCCTCCCCACTCTCCCCGCCGCCCCTCTTCTTGGTCCGAGGTCCTCCCCCGGTAGACCCCCTCCCCCCACAGGGTCCTGCTCCCTCAGGTGTGTCTCAGGGCGACCACCCCCCTTGGTTGAGCCTTTGGAGGTCTCCTCTGACACCTCTAATCCAGCTGAGGGGGGTGACCCCACTGCTGACGACACGGCGGCCACTCGCCGCTCCCCGCGCTTAGAGACCCCTCCTGGTTTTCCGCCGCAGCCGTCTTTGCCGACTCCGCAGCCTGTCGCTGTGGACTCTGGTGCTGCTGGGGGTGGTGACCCTGAGGGTGCGAACTCTGGGGGTGCTGGTCCGTGGGTTGCTGAGTCTGGGGGTGCTGGTTCTGGGGGTGCTGACTTTGGGGGTGCCGGTTTTGGGGGTGCTAACACTGGGGGTGCTGCGAGTCCTAGTGGTGGTGGAGTCGTGGGTGCTCCTGGTAGGGGTTATGGCGTTGGACGACAGCTTCAGTCTCATCGAAAGGATACCCTCTCGACGTAGCTGCTTCGCGACTGGGTTGTTCGGCGGGGCCGGGTTCCTGGAGCTTGGAGTATTGGTGTTGGAGGTGCTGGAGGTCCTGGAGCTGCTGGTGCTGGAGGTACTAGAGCCGGAGGTACTGGAGGTATTGGAGCTGCTGGTATTGGAGGTACTGGAGCTTTTGGTGCTGGAGGTGCTAGAGCTGGAGGTGCTGGAGGTACTGGAGCTGCTGGTGCTGGAGGTGCTAAAGCTGGAGGTGCGGGAGGTACTAGAGCTGCTGGTGTTGGAGGTGCTCGAGCTGGAGGTGCTGGAGGTACTGGAGCTACTGGTGCTGGAGGTGCTAGAGCTGGAGGTACTAGAGGTGCTGGAGCTACTAGTGCTGGAGGTGCTAGAGCTGGAGGAGCTGCTGGTGCTGGAGGTACTGGAGCTGCTGGTGCTAGAGGTGCTAGTACTGGAGGTACTAGAGGTGCTGGAGCTGGTGGTACTGGAGGTGCTAGTGCTGGTGGTGCTAGAGCTGGAGGTGCTAGAGGTACTGGAGCTACTAATACTGTAGGTGCTGGAGCTGGTGGTACTAGAGGTACTGGAGCTAGAGGAACTGGAGGTGCTAGAGCTGCTGGCGGTGCTGGTACTGCGCCGCGCCGACCGTTTTTCTACCCGCAGCCGCAATCGTCCCTGCCACCGCCTGACTCGGCACTTCGTCAGGTTCTTAGTCTTCCGTCTTCCACTTGCCTTACTCCGCCTCTCCTCTGTCCTCCGCGTGACCAGTCACAGCCGCAGTTACTGCATGACTCTCCACTGCCTGCTCCTTATCCCTACCCTGCGCAGATAGGCTCCCTGGCAGAGCGTAGTGAGCCTGAGTCTCGTCCTGCCTCCCCTGTTTGCACTGTCAGTCGTCCTCGTCCTCCACCTGTCCCCGTCACGCACATTATGGCACTTCGTCCTTCTTCTGTTCCATTGCGTGTTGCTCTGCCGTCTCCTCTCACGTCCTCTCTTCCTATCATTCCTGACCCTGAATCCGACCTTACTCGTGCTGCTAGTCATACTCTCACTCGTCTCCTGGCCACCTTTGTCACTGACCCTTCCTTTGAGTCTACTGCTGCGTTTTCCCTAAGTCACTGAGCTAGTCCACTTTGCTGCTACCCTTCGTCTCGACTACGTTGCGAGTCTGGTTACTAGGTCTGAGTGTGTTTGTCCTCCGTCTGTCGGGGGTGAGCTTGCCCTTAGCAGTGACGTCCTTGAGGATAGGCAGTTTGAGCTTGAGTGTCTCGCGGCCGCTTTACCCCGTTTCGCGTCCATGCTGCTTTTCCCTGAGGGAGACCTAGATGGAATTGACATCCCTACCCCGCGCTCTTATGCAGAGGCGATCCCAGGTGAGTACTCCTCTCAGTGGCAGACAACCATGGACGCAGAGATGGCTTCCTGGAAGTCCACAGGCACCTACGTCGACGAGGTTCCTCCTCCTGGGGCGAACATAGTCGATGGCATGTGGATTTTCATAGTGAAGCGGCCGCCGGGTTCTCCGCCTGTCTTCAAGGCGTGTTACGTTGCTCGAGGCTTCAGTCAGCGATAGGGGGTCGACTTCCTCCATACCTTCTCCCCCACCCCAAAGATGACCACTCTTCGGGTGTTGCTGCACGTTGCAGCATAGCGTGACTACGAGTTGCACTCCCTCGACTTCTCCACAGCTTTCTTGCAGGGCAGCCTTCACGAGGAGATCTGGCTGCGCCGCCCACCTGGCTTCACCGGGTTGTTTCCTGCGGGTACCCAGCGGAGCCTCCGGCGGCCAGTCTACGGTCTCCGCCAGGCGCCTCGCGAGTGGCACGACACACTAAGGACGACACTTGCGACTCTTGGGTTTGCTCCTTCCTCTGCTACCCTGTCGCTGCTTCTACGCAGCGACACTTCTCTGCCGCCCTTCTATGTTCTAGTGTACGTCGACGACCTGGTTTTTGCTACTACTGACACTGAGGCGCTGGCCCTAGTGAAGGCAGAGCTGCAGGAGAGACACACCTGCACTGACCTGGGTGAGCTGCATAGCTATCTTGGCTTGCATATCACCTGGGACACCATCACTCTGACTCAGTCGCACATGGTGCACCAGGTCCTTCAGCGCTTCGGCTTTCGGTTCTCCTCGGCACAGTCCTCTTTTTTCTTATAGGCCACTCGCTCTCAGCTCCACCTTCGGACGAGTCCATAGAGCTGAGTGGCCCGTATCCAGAGCTTGTAGGCTGCCTCATGTACCTGATGACGTGCACACGACCTGACCTCTCGTATTCTCTTAGTATCCTTGCTCGCTTCGTCGCCCCCGGGAGACACAGGAAGGAGCACTGGACAACTGCGCAGAGGGTATTGCGTTACTTGTGCAGTACATCGGGCTTGGGGCTCGTGCTTGGAGGACGGGGTCCAGTGGTACGCACAGGACACTCCGACGCTTCTTGGGCCGACGACCAGGTGAATCAACGGTCGTCACAGGGTTACTCTTTCAGTCTCGGCTCCAGTTCTGTCTCGTGGAGGTCCACTCGTTCGTCCTCTGTGCTTGGTTCCAGCTGTGAGGCCAAGATCTACGCTGGGGCCATGGCTGCATAGGAGTTACGTTGGCTGACCTACCTGCTGACCGACTTGGGTGAGCGGCCTCGTTCTCCTCTAGTCCTGTACGTTGACAACAAGGTCATGATTGACTTGTGTCAGGAGCAGAGACTGGAGCACAGAACGAAGCACATTGCTCTTCGTTACTTTCTTGTTCAGGAGCTGTAGTTGCGTGGTCAGCTGCGCCTTGCTTATGTGGCCTCTCGGGCCAACACTGCTGATGTCTTCACCAAGGCCCTTGGGTCTGGTGATCATCAGCGTTTTTGCACTGCTCTATGCCTTGTACCTACTCTGCCTCACCTGCTGGTTGCTTTACTTGTCTTGTACTGTGATCTATATACATGTATATATATACGTCTGCATGCTTGCTTTTGCTAGGTTGTGATCACTGTACCGCTTGTGCTTTTATAACTCTGCATGTGAACTGGCCTTGTGGCCACTTGCTTGTGCTCAGAATGCGTGGTGATCTTGAGATCCACCATGAGCTTTGCTTTGCTTGTTCTCTTGCTTGACTGGTCTTGTGACCGTTGGTTGTTCTTGCTATCCCCCACTTTGCCTATGGGGGTGTGTCAAATTATGTTTCTATGTTGTAGGCTGTAGTGGGGCAGCCTCTACTGAGTACAGCACTTTAGGGTTAGACCTTGCCCTACTTGTACTCATCCATCCTTTCTAGTCATCCATTCCTGCCTCTTATTTCTGACACCCTACTGCGCACCTTTCCACGTGCCCTGCCTTGTGCCTGTCGCGCGCCCTACCGCGCCCTGTGCACCTACCACGCCCTGTCGCGCCTGACGCGCGCATGTTGTTGTGTGCCTGCCACCGCACCTGCTGCGTGCCTATTGCCGTGCTTGCAGATGTTGCCCTTTGCCGCGTCCGCAACTGAAATCTAGGGTTTTGCTTTGACTGTCATTCCTGTCTTCACCTCCGCCTGTGGTTGTCCCCTCTCATCCGCTGCAGCTATGCCCTTGCTCACTCCAGTCATGGTGCCCGAGCTTGTACTGCGGCTCAGGGGTGGGTGATCGAGTTTGACGTCTGGCCGAGCGACGTCCAGCTCCACCTACATAGCCAGCGCCAGGTGTTGTGTTAAGTGAGGCTAACCAACATGTTAGATGCACTTAATTCATCAGCCAGTGTAAGTTGGATGTCTGTAGTTTACCTTTGTTTGTTTGTTTCGTTTCTTTTATCGCTTTCATATAGTTTGTTGTACTATACCCTCATCTATAATTTGGGAGGCGAGTTGATGAGGGAGAGAGGTCGAGGAGGTTGGTACTTGCAGGTTGGTGGCAAGCACCGGCAATTGAATACGAAGCTGGCAATTGGATTCGAAGTGCTGGCAATAGAACTCACCGCCAACCAGCCTGGATGGCGGTGCATGCCCTGTGGGCCCCAGCTCAAGCTAGCTCCTAAAATTCCTCGCGAATAGCTCAAAGATCTCAGCAGGCTCACAGCCACTACAGAGAGAGGCAGGAGGGAGAGGGAATCAACAGGGTAGAAGTGGTAGAGAGGATTCTGGTTCATTAGTTTTTTTGCTTGTTTGTTTCTTTTACTACTGCAAATTGTTTCCCACACAAACAGAGGCTAGGTGTGTGGAGGAGCTCAGGCGAGCGACGCGGATGAGCACGAAGAGTCTCTAACTTGTTGCAAGCAAATGGAAGAGAGTTAGGAGCTACCCAGATATGTGTCCAGGCACCCGGCGGCAGCCAAGTGGTTCGGAAGGACAGTCCGGCAACCAAGTGGTCATGGCTCGTGCGCTATTGAGGAAAAGTGAGATTTTTTTCATCAACAGCATGGACATGTGTGACATCGCTCAGTTACTTACAAACATTATTACAAATTAATGCGACAATGGTAACCCGCCGTTAGTCCGGACGGGCGGTATGAACGACGGAAGGTAAACAAGAAAAAGCAACACGCTGTGGTGATTATCGCCCAGGCCGCGATCTAGCCGCCCAGCCCGCGATTTAGCCGCCCAGCCCGCGATCTAGCCGCCCAGCCCATGATCTAGCCGCCTACGCCTCGATCTAGCCGCCTAGCCCGCATCTTAGCCGCTCAGCCAGCAATTTAGCCGCCCCGCCCGCGACCTAGCTGCAAAGCAGCGATCTTGCTGATCAACCGGTGATTTAGCCGCTTAGCCCGCGAACTGCAGGTTGCAGCGCGCAGCTAGGCAGTGGAACCCGCGCCGTAACAGCGAAATCCGCACCGCAGCAGCGAAAATCGTGCCGTAGCAGCGAAATCCACGCCATAGCAGCGAAATTCGCGCCGTGGCAGCGAAATCCCCGTCGTAGCAGCGACATCCACGCCTAGGCAGCAGAACCCACGCTGTAGCAGCGACATCCGCACCGTAGCAGTGAAATCCGCGCCGTAGCAGCGAAGCCCGCGCCGTAGCGTCGAAGTGCGCGCCGTAGCAGTCAAGTGCGCGCCGTAGCAGCGAATTGCGCGCCGTAGCAGCGAAATCCATGCCTAAGCAGCGAAATCCGCGCCGTAGCAGCAAAGTCCGCGCTGTAGCAGCGAAGTGTACGCCGTAGCCGCGAAGTGCGCGCCGAAGCAGCGAAGTGCACGCCGTAGCAGCGAAGTCCGGGCAAAGAGCAGTGAAATCCGTCACGTAACAGTGAAATCCGCGCCGTAGCAGCGAAATCCGCACCGCGGCGGAGGGATCAGCGCCCAGGCAGCTATACTCGCGCGTAGGAGCGCCATCGCAGTGAGGCTCGCGCCTAGGCAGCGACTACCGCGTGTAGGGAGGACCACAAAGCGAGACCCGCGCCTAGGTACCAACACCTGCAGGTAGGAGCGTCCAACGTATAGGGGAGTCTCCGTGCGCCAGCGACGCCCAACACCTTCGACTCACCTGGACTGCGAACCTTATATCGAAGGCGGGAGGCGCCCCTCCAGCGCTCCCCGCAAACAGCTTACGCCATGAGCAACGATCCAGACCCCCCAGACCGGGGGAGGAAGATCATCGCGAGGATTGGCCACAAGAGACCCAGGGAGGCAGCGCTGAGTATGCAATACCCACAACTCTGTCGCCTCCACCACGAGGATGCACTCTGCCTTTTTGGCAAGCCCAGCAAGCGACAAAGGTATGGACCCCTCTCGACAGAGGGGGGGATGGAGGAACCACCCAAAGACACTATCGGCGGCTTCGTAGGCAGCAGCGACACCATCTCCAGCTGGGACCTGGACGTGACGGACGAGGGCGAGTGCGGTCATGGGGTGCACAGGCAAGGTACTGGTGATGACGCGGCGATGGCTGCATGGGAGGCACACCGCCGGCGACTGCAGGAGTCTCATGATAGGCGGCGGAGGGCCTCGGCACGCCCAGCCCTCACAGCTCCGCGCGGGCCTCGCCTGGCCCAAAGGCAGGAACAGAGACGGAGAGCCCGGGCGGAAGTGCAGCAGTGGAGTCCAGCGGGGACCCAGCCCTCGAGGCAGGAGGGGGGGCAGCAGAACTGGCTGTTGGGGGAGGCCCGGAAGCCACAAGCAAGGGGGCAGCAGGTGCTGCCGGCGGGAGGGCAGCAGGAGCTGCCGGCGAGAGGGGAGCAGCAGCTGCTGGCGAGAGGGGGGCAGGAGCTGCCGGCGAGAGGGGAGCAGGAGCTGCCGGCGAGAGGGGAGCAGGAGCTGCCGGCGAGAGGGCAGCAAGAGCCGCAGGCAAGAGGGCGGCAGGCGCGGTCGGCAGGCGAGCAGCAGGTACTGCCGAAGGGAGAGCAGCAGGAGCGGCCGGCGGGAGGGCAGCAGGAGCTGCCGGCGGGAGGGCAGCAGGAGCTGCAGGCAGGAGGGCAGCGGGAGGTGCCAGCGGGAGGGCAGCAGGAGGTGCCAGCGGGAGGGCAGCAGGAGGCGCCAGCGGGAGGGCAGCAGGAGGTGCCGGCGAGAGGGCAGCAGGAGGTGCCGGCGAGAGGGCAGCAGGAGGTGCCGGCGAGAGGGCAGCAGGAGCTGCCGGCTGAGGGGCAGCAAGTGGTAGAAGTGGAGATGGCCGAGCTACAGCCAGAGGTGCAGCAGGACCAATCGGGGAACCGGGCCCGGCCACACGCAGGAGGGCAGCAGGAGCTGCCCGGGGGAGAGCAGCATGAGCTGCCAAGGGAAGAGCAGCACGAGCTGCTGGCAAGGGAGCAGCAAGCAAGGGAGCAGCAAGCGGTAGAAGTGGAGATGGCCGAGCTACAGCCAGAGGCACAGCAGGACCAATCGGGAAACCAGGCCTGGCCACAGGCAGGAGGGCAGCAGGGGCCGCCCGGGGGAGAGCAGCATGAGCTGCCAAGGGAAGAGCAGCAGAAGCCGCCGGGGGTGGGGCAGCTGCCGGCAAGGGAGCAGCAAGCGGTGGATGTGGAGATGGCCGAGCTACTGCCAGAGCTGCAGCAGGACCAATCAGGGAACCAGGCCCGGCTGCAGGCAGGAGGGCAGCAGGAGATGCTGGGGGAAGAGCGGCAGGAGCTGCCAACAGGAGGGCAGCTGGAGCTGTCGGGGGGAGGGCAGCAGGAGCTGTCGGAGGGGGAGCGGCGGGAGTTGCCGGCGCGGGGGCAGCTGGAGGTCGCTAGTGCGGACTCTACAAGCCAAGCGAAGAGAACCCGGGCACGGGGCCGAGGCGGGAGACGACACGCCCGTAAGACGCAAGGGCGGACTGGAAGCGGTGCTGCCGCACAGCAGGCGGAGGGGCAGCCGGGGGCGACCGAGACAACCCCGGGAGCCCCGCGGGTGGGGGGGCAGCCCTGGGTGCCCGGGGCGCCCCAAGGAGAGCAGCAGCCAGGGGGGCAGCCGGGGGTGACCGGAGCACCCCAGGGAGAGCAACAGGCAGGAGGGCAGCCGAGGGTGCCCCGGGCACCCCAGGGAGTGCAGCAGGCAGGGGGGCAGCCGAGGGTGCCCAGGGCACCCCAGGGAGTGCAGCAGACAGGAGGGCAGCAGGGGGTGCCCGGGGCACCCCAGGGAGTGCAGCAGGCAGGAGGGCAGCCGAGGGTGCCCGGAGCACCCCAGGGAGTGCAACAGGCAGGGGGGCAGCCGGGGGTGCCCGGGGCACCCCAGGGAGTGCAGCAGGCAGGAGGGCAGCCGAGGGTGCCCGGGGCACCCCAGGGAGTGCAGCAGGCAGGAGGGCAGCCGAGGGTGCCCGGAGCACCCCAGGGAGCGCAGCAGGCAGGAGGGCAGCCGGGGGTGCCCGGGGCACCCCAGGGAGTGCAGCAGGCAGGAGGGCAGCCGGGGGTGACCGGAGCACCCCATGGAGTGCAGCAGGCAGGAGGGCAGCCGAGGGTGCCCTGGGCACCCCAGGGAGTGCAGCAGGCAGGAGGGCAGCCGAGGGTGCCCGGGGCACTCCATGGAGTGCAGCAGGCAGGAGGGCAGCCGGGGGTGCCCGGGGCACCCCAGGGAGTGCAGCAGGCAGGAGGGCAGCCGAGGGTGCCCGGAGCACCCCAGGGAGTGCAACAGGCAGGGGGGCAGCCGGGGGTGCCCGGGGCACCCCAGGGAGTGCAGCAGGCAGGAGGGCTGCCGAGGGTGCCCGGGGCACCCCAGGGAGTGCAGCAGGCAGGTGGGGAGACGGGGGTGCCCGGAACACCCCAGGGAGTGCAGCAGGCAGGAGGGCAGCCGAGGGTGCCCGGGGCACCCCAGGGAGTGCAGCAGGCAGGAGGGCAACCGAGGGTGCCCGGGGCACCCCAGGGAGTGCAGCAGGCAGGGGGGCAGCTGGGGGTGCCCGGAGCACCCCAGGGAGTGCAGCAGGCAGGAGGGCAGCCGAGGGTGCCCAGGGCACCCCAGGGAGTGCAGCAGACAGGGGGGCAGCCGAGGATGCCCGGGGCACCCCAGGGAGTGCAGCAGGCAGGAGGGCAGCCGGGGGTGCCCGGGGCACCCCAGGGAGTGCAGCAGGCAGGAGGGCAGCCGAGGGTGCCCGGAGCACCCCAGGGAGTGCAACAGGCAGGGGGGCAGCCGGGGGTGCCCGGGGCACCCCAGGGAGTGCAGCAGGCAGGAGGGCTGCCGAGGGTGCCCGGGGCACCCCAGGGAGTGCAGCAGGCAGGTGGGGAGACGGGGGTGCCCGGAACACCCCAGGGAGTGCAGCAGGCAGGAGGGCAGCCGAGGGTGCCCGGGGCACCCCAGGGAGTGCAGCAGGCAGGAGGGCAACCGAGGGTGCCCGGGGCACCCCAGGGAGTGCAGCAGGCAGGGGGGCAGCCGGGGGTGCCCGGAGCACCCCAGGGAGTGCAGCAGGCAGGAGGGCAGCCGAGGGTGCCCAGGGCACCCCAGGGAGTGCAGCAGGCAGGAGGGCAGCCGAGGGTGCCCGGGGCACCCCAGGGAGTGCAGCAGGCAGGAGGGCAACCGAGGGTGCCCGGGGCACCCCAAGGAGTGCAGCAGGCAGGGGGGCAGCCGGGGGTGCCCGGAGCACCCCAGGGAGTGCAGCAGGCAGGAGGGCAGCCGAGGGTGCCCAGGGCACCCCAGGGAGTGCAGCAAACAGGGGGGCAGCCGAGGATGCCCGGGGCACCCCAGGGAGTGCAGCAGGCAGGTGGGGATCCGGGGGTGCCCGGAACACCCCAGGGAGTGCAGCAGGCAGGAGGGCAGCTGGGGGTGCCCGGGGCATCCCAGGGAGTGCAGCAGGCAGGAGGGCAGCCGAGGGTGCCCCGGGCACCCCAGGGAGTGCAGCAGGCAGGAGGGCAGCCGAGGGTGCCCGGGGCACCCCAGGGAGTGCAGCAGGTAGGAGGGCAGCCGAGGATGCCCGGAGCACCCCAGGGAGAGCAGCAGGCGGGGGGGCAGCCGGGGGTGACCGGAGCACCCCAGGGAGAGCAGCAGCTAGGGGGGCAGCCGGGGGTGACCCGAGCACCCCAGGGCGAGCAGCAGGCAGGGGAGCAGCCCGGGGTGACCGGAGCACCCCAGGGAGTGCAGCAGGCAGGAGGGCAGCCGATGGTGCCCGGGGAACCCCAGGGAGTGCAGCAGGCACGAGGGCAGGGAGTGCAGCAGGCAGGAGGGCAGCCAAGGGTGCCCGGAGCACCCCAGGGAGAGCAGCAGGCAGGGGGGCAGCCGGGGGTGACCGGGGCACCCCAGGGAGCGCAGCAGCCAGGGGGGCAGCCGAGGGTGCCCTGGGCACCCCAAGGAGCGCAGCAAGCAGGGGGGCGATCGATGGACGACCAGGAGCAACAGTTGGAGGAGTGGTGTCGACTTTTGGAGTTTGATACCCCCATGGCGACTGCGGAGGAGTCAGAGGCGGACGAAGAACCTCCCATGCCGCCTTCCCCATGCCCCCGCTTTCCGTGTGACACGTGTTTCCACACTTCCGCTACGCGAGGGGCCGCTGCGAACCACATGAGGGTATGCCGGGCAGCTGAGGCGGAGAGGCGTGCACAGGCTCTCCTGGTGGAGACCGACACGCAGGAGCGATCGACGCCGCGGGAATTTGGGGACGAGGCGTGGGCTGGGGTTACGTCATGGGAATGGGAAACTTTTTTCAGTGTGGAGGCGGTTGGAGGGAGGACAGTGCGCCGGATCCCACAGCGGGCCAGGTCGGGGGTCTTAGACGCGCTCTGTGCATCCTTAAGCGCTTGAAGAGCCAGCCTGGAGATGAAGCCGCTACCCTCCTACTCTTGCCGTTTCCGCGCCTCATCCTAGCCGTGCCTCCCAAGCCAGGCATAGGTCAGAAGGCGCTGATCACAGAGCAGTTGGGTGCGTTCTGGGAGGGGAGGTGGCGGGAGCTGTTCGACTCTGCCATGGTGGCGGCGCGGCCAGCAGTTCGCCCACTTTCCTACACTTGCTCTGACCAGGACCCTGATGCCATACGCCTGTCACGGTGCCGATCTCGGTGCAAAGTGGGGGAGTGGAGCCGAGGATTGGCCTGCCTTACAGCAGGGGAGTTGGCTCGACCGTCTGAGGCCATGGTGCAGTCGCTGCGAGAGAAGCACCCGGCTAGCGCTGGCGAGGTACCACAGTGGGTCCGCGATTTCACCATCGATACTGCTCAGCGGCCTTCACTCACGACCGACATCCTAGCCAGAGCTATCCATACAGCCGCTCGAGCTTCAGCAGCAGGGCCATCGGGGTGGGTCACAGAGCATCTACGCGACACCTTCCTCACTGAACCTTCCTGCCTTTCCCACCTGTTGGAAGTGTTCAACCAGTGGGTGGCGGGACAGGTCCCCGAGCGGGCTCGGCCGTGGCTCGCCGCATCCAACCTAGTCGGGTTTTCCAAGCCTAACGGTGACGTCCCGCCGGTGGCGATCGGGGAGGTGCTTCCTCGTATCCTTGCTCGAGCTCTCTGCATCTCGCTCCGCCCTGCGATGGTTTCCTACTTCCTGCCGTGCAACCAGCTGGGAGCGGGCACCAGGGTCGGGGCGGAGATTCTCACTCATTCTTTTTGGTCAGCGCTGGCCTCTCACCCCGACTGGTGTGCGCTACAGATAGACGTCGCAAATGCCTTCAATTCGTTTCACCGTCATGTGATGTTCGATGGGCTGTGGGAGTCGCCTTTCTCAGGGATGATCCCATTCTTGCGCGTTTTTTATGGGACACCTAGCGACCTGTACCTCCTAGCAGGCCCTTTCGTACAGAGCCTCGAGTCAGCACGGGGATCGAGGCAGGGGGACCCGCTCGGCCCTTTTCTTTTCGCGTTCACGCAGCAGCAGGTGATGGAGCCGGTTACTAGGGAGTTCAAGGACCTGCTTTCCTCAGCTATGCAGACGATACCTATATTTTGGGGCCAGCGGCTAGGATTCTGGAGGCTTTTGGGGTGCTGCGGGAGCGGTTGGAGTGGGTGGGGCTGGAGGTGCAGGCACACAAGTGCCGGTTTTGGGAGCGCGAGGGCAAGGAGGTGGAGCGGGCACTGCCATTGGGGATGCAGCGGGTGGATGAGGGTCTTACTGTGGTGGGCGTGCCTATTGGGGAGGAGGTTTGGGAGGTGGTCCGGCTACGGGAGCGGCTTCGACAGTTGCAGGCGCCACTGCCATGGCTCCAATTGCTCGACCACCCTCAGATGGCTTCACACCTCCTCGCCATTGCAGTTTCAGCGCGGCCGATGTACCTCGCCCGGACTATGCCGCCGCGTTCGGAGGTGGTTGAGGCTTTTAGGGATTGGGACAGCTGTTTAGAGGATTGCTTTGAGCAGCTTTTCCCACCTGGCACTTGGGAGCAGGACCCCGACCGGTCTAGGCGCGCACGCATGCAGCTGCATCTCCCTGTGCGACTCGGAGGGTTCGGGATCCGGGCGGCGGCCTCTTTGAGCCCACTGTCCTATGTTTGTGGGTGGGCGCAGGCCGCGCATGACATTGCACAGTTAGGGGTGGCGGGTGAGGAGGCGATGTTTGCAGAGTACCTCACCACTTCGACAGGGGCAGAGTTTCTTGACCCGTGGTTTGTCAAGGCTCTTGAGCAGCTGCCAGCGACTATCCGCCACGAGATACCGGGCTTACCTCTGTGTGTAGCGGCCCCTCCTGTTCGGCTTTTCCAGGCGCGGCAGCGGCAGTTAGCTGTAGAGGAGCTCCAGGCACTGCGCCGCTTGGCTCGTGACGATGCTACCTTGGCCCGTTTCACATCCCTTCAGGGCCCGGGGGCGGGTGCATGGGGTTCGGCGGTTCCGGCTCACTCAGATCTCACATTCACTGCGGCTGAGTGGGGCATCGCTGCTGCTATACGGCTTGGCCTCCCAATTCAGCAGCTGCAGGTGGCGGGGAGGTGTGTTTGTGGCACAGCGTATGTTGACCCAGCAGACCCGCACCATGCCCTGAGATGCAAGCACCAGCATGGTCCATCTCGGGTGCATGATGAGGTGAAGTTTGCGGTGGCGAAGATCTCTAAGGCGTCGGGGGGGGTGGTGACAATGGAGAATAGTGTGGTGCTGCAGGGGAAGCGGGTTGATGTGGCGGTGCGACGACCAATGGCTGGAGAGGCTCACGCCCTAGAGATCAGCGTCGCGGACCCGCTATCGCAGTCTCCATCACTGCTGGGACAGTGCGGGCGTCAAATAGGTGTGGCGGCAAGGGAGTGGGAGCGTCGCAAAACGAGTGATTACGCGCCTCTGCTTGCACGCAACCGGGGCGTGCAGTTCACCCCTTTGATAGTTGAGACGTGGGGGTGTCTCGGCGGTCGTTTTCAGCGGTGGCTTCGTCAGCAGGGGGATGCGCACGTGGGGCTAGCTGTGTCGCGGGGGGCTTGTCGAGAGGACGACTCTGTGTTTTCGGCTTACCTTTTAGGGTCACTGAAGGCGCTCATCGGGGTGGCGTTACAACGTGCACAAGCCCGTGTCATCCTGCTTCGAGCGGCATCTTCCATGGGGGGGGTTAACGTAGATTTGGTGGACCGGGAGAGGGACGATGTCGATGTGGAAGGCGGGGCTCTCTGGGTAGAGGCCCCGTACATGGTCGATACGCTGTTGTGATTGAAGGGGGGGGGTGGGGTGTGGGATGGGATGTCTTGATGGGGTGTCTTGACTCGGCGTTTTGATTGGGTATCTTGAGGGGGGGTTTTATGTGTGTTGCATTTGGGTTCTTTTACTCATGTGCTTCTTCGTGAGTGGGGCAACGCAAGAGTAGATACAGTAATTAGGCTACTAAACAACCTATTGATTCGATGTTGGGAACAGCTAGCTGTCGGGAAGTGGTGTGTGCTCGGTGCTCACTGGTTGTAGAAATGGTTGTAATTGTACAAACGTTGCCATGCGTGAACAATCCACATGCAAATCATCTAAAAAAAAAGCAGCACGCACTTATACATCCTTTTTTTTTTTTGGAGAAGCTGGTGCACAGTATAAAAATCACCGACGGCCAGTAACGGGCAAAGCACTTTCGCCCGGTAAGATCTTTGCAATTGGAGCTACCATTCGTTGAGAAGGGAATGTTAAAATTCATTTCAGCAAACCTCTCACACTTTTAGGGATTTAGCAACCCAACCGAACCTGTAAGTTACAGTTTGAGAAATCCAAGTCTCTGTAATCGTTTCGCTAACGCCGCAATGCTTCGCAATGGGGTCGCGAGGCTCGTGATCCCAAACCCGTCGCAGGGATCCTGCTGACAGTTGCAGCCTGGGTGTTCCATTGTTTCTCCCTGTCCAGGTCCTACTCTCACTAATACAGTAAAAGTATGGCAGCAAAAGGGGACATCGGAATTTCCTCCGCCTGTGTGTGCAACGCATCCTCATGCCCTACCCAGCCTCCCCCTGGCCTGTGCACTAGGACTAAGGGATTTGCCGGCCAATGTCCACCGATTTTCAGGCCTTGCTTTGGAAGGTACATATGAAGCAGCAGCAATGGGTTTCAATTCCATACACCCCGTACACTCACAACATGACGTTCACTTTATACTACAACTAATAGATCCACTAACTCGCACGAGCCCTGCATTTTGCGATCCGGCAAGCGTTGTTAGCGATGGATCGTTCAGCCACAGGAAAACCGCCACGTGTGCTCGGAACCTCCTCGTTTCCCCGTCGATCCCTCTTCCGTTCGTCTCTCCTCCTCCTAGTCGCGTTTCTCCTCAGCACCCATTTCATCGCCTGCTCCTTCGCCAAAGCTTTTCGCGAACCCCTTCGCGAACCAGTCCATCGTCGCCTAACGGAAGACGGCGGCCTCGGCGAGCTTCATGAGAAGCTCGGCGCGCTATGGGAGATGGCCAGCCGCCTCTCGCTTAACGGGACCATCATTATCGCGTTGTCCAATGCAGGTGCGATGATGGCTCGCTACATTCTCCTGCCCGTCATTTCCCAGTATTCCGTTACCGGGTCAGTTACCGTATTCCCTTCCCATGTTACCCCTGATTCCGGCCTGCGAGACATGCTGAAGAACTGACTTCTCGCCTGTTTCCCTCCTCACTGGTTTTTCTTCGTGTTGTTACCCTGTTACCCTGTCGCTGCGTGAAACGTTGAGTCGTCCATGCTGCATCCAGACCGTGCCTGCATTGCTGGTTACCCGCCTGTATGCTCTCCAGGGCTATGGCAGTATGCTTTTGAGTCGACTCAAAAGTCACCTCGTAACTGCTTTGTTGGTTACCCGCCTGTATGCTGGCCGGGGCTATGGCAGTATGCTTACTTTTGAAGGACGCAGGTGTGTATGGCTTCTGAGTGGACGAACATCCCCATTCCTGCCAGGCAATGGCGACAACTCGCTGAATATCTGCCTGCTACATCTGAAGACTCTCCAGTTGCTCTCTCACGCCCTCCTTTCCTGATCCTCCCTGTTTCCCTGTTACCAGGTTCCTATTTTTCCCCCTATTGCCTTGTTTCCCTGCTCCCTTATTTCCCTGTTACCATGTTACCCTGTGACATCGCCACCCGGGCAACCAGGTTTCGAGGACATGCTGGAGAACTGGGTGCTGCATCTGGAGCGGGTGGGTCTGAGCGGCCACTTCATTCTCTTCGCAACAGACAACACAATCCTTCAATTCGCTCAGTCTAAATGGCCTGGACAGGTGACTTCCCCTTCCCTGCTCCCTTATTTCCCTTCTCTTCGCAGCCGACAACACAATCCTTCAATTCGCTCAATGCAAATGGCCTGGACAGGTGACTTCCTGCTTTTGAGGCGCCTAAAAAATACTTTTTTGCTGCAGACAACACAATCCTTGAACTTTCTCGTTCTAAATGGCCTGGACAAGTGAGTTCCCGCAACGTCACGCAAGCGTGCCCCATCAATCACTGCAATCTGCGAGTTCGCTCATTCTAAATGGCTGGGACAGGTGAGAGAGTTCCCTTCCCGCAATGCCCCACATGCCCCATTCATTCACTACAAGAGCCATCTCTCGAACGGCAATCCATGTTCTTTTGAGATGCCTCAAAAGTTGTCGGCCATATCTCATCACCCTCTCCCCTCCCACCTTCTTCCCTCTCCAGCTCCTTCCTATCATCCCATCTCCCCCATTCCCTCCAGCAGCCCGTTCATCTGGACCTGAGCAGGCAGTTTAACGACGAGGAGAGTGTGGGCGTGGAGAAAGAGTCAGCTATTAACTAACCGGCCATCAGAGGCGCACAACCCCCCACCCACCCCACCCAGAACCCCTATACCCTCCTTCCTCCTTCCTCTCGCTCACCCCTCCCGTCTCCATTCCCGCAGGCCATTCATCTGGATCTGAGCGGGCAGTTTAGCGACGAGGAGAATCCCCCACCCCACCAATCCCCCGTATACCCTCCCCTCTCCCACCCCTCCGCATTCCCTTCCCCATTCTCTCCCACAGGCCATTCATCTCGACCTGACAGGGCAATTCAACGATGAGAGAACGTGGACGTGAAGAAGGAGGTGAGGTGGACATCAACTCAGCGGGCTTCTTCTTCAGCGTGGCATCTGACCTGAGCGTGGATGTGGAGGGGAAGGGGCATTATCCAATCGGCGTTGCGCATTAACACACTGCTCTCTCACCCCTCCCCTCCCCTTCCTATTCCCACAGGCCATTCATCTCGACCTGACAGGGCAATTCAACGACGAGGAGAACGTGGACGTGAGGAAGGAGGTGAGGTGGACATCAACTCAGCGGGCTTCTTCTTCAGCGTGGCTTTTGTGGCGCCTCAGAAGTCTTTCTCAGCATGGCTTTTCTTTCCCACCTGCCGCTGCTGCAGGCCATTCGCCTGGACCTGAACGGACAATTCAACGACGAGGAAAACGTGGATGTGAGGAAGGAGGTTGACATCAACTCAGCGGGCTTCTTCAGTGTGGCATCCCACCGAGCAGTCTACATCCACCACCTCCTCTCCTTTGGCTTCTCCGTTCTCTACAGCGATATCGACATCGCCTTCCTGCACAACCCCCTCCCCTTCTTCCAAACAACCAGCCATGCCACTGATGCTGCTGCGTCTGCGTCTGCGTCTGCGTCTGCGTCTGCTTCTGCTTCTTCTCCTGCTCCTGCTGCTGTTGCTGCTGCTGCCGCTGACGTGGTCGCTGACATCAGCAGCTTGAATTTCGACATGTTTGTGAGCATCGATCGGTACAGGGAGCAACCGTCGCCCTACACAGACCCCATGGATCCGACCTATACGGGCCTTCTCAACAAAGGGGGTCGCATCTTCTGCACCTGCCTGCTCTTCTTCCGCCCCACCGCCGCCGCCAAGAGCCTCGTAGGCAACTGGGCGTTTCGGATCGCGAAGCTCGGTCGCAAGGGAGGGTTGGATCAGGCTCAGTTCAATCTAGTCATGCAGTGGATGTACCAGAGGGGTGTGTTGCCTCGGATTGGCGTGCTGCCGCCGCTGCAGTTCCCGTCTGGGCACCTGATGCAGGAGCACTGGGAGGAGTTTGTGGAGGTGCGGCCGAGAGTGGTGATGGTGCATGCGAATTATGTGAGAGGGAAGGGCGCGAAGATCGAGGCACTGAAGAAGTCGGGGCTGTGGTGGGTGAAAGAGCCGGGCAACGCGACTGCTGCTGCTGGTGCTGCTGCTGCTGCTTCTGGCGCGGCTGCTGGAAATGCATCTTCTGCTGCAGGGCTGGTTGAGGGGCAGGAGAAAGGGAAGGGAGCAGCAGGTGGCAAAGAGAAGGCGGCAGGCGAGGGAAGGGACGACGAGGAGCCAATCTTGCTGTTCCCAACGCCTAGGCCCCTTGAGAAGGCTGAGAGGGATGACCAGCATGAGGCTGCAGGGATGTTGGGGTTGGAGGGTGGTGCCAAGGGTGGGAAGGAGGGGGAGGAGAAGGCGCCGACAGGGGCAGCTGGGAGAAGCGGAGAGGCGGGAGGAGACGAGGATTGGGGGGCACGGGTACTCGCGGCAGTGGAGCCGTGGGTGGGGGAGTATTTGAAGACGATGGAGGGGAAAGGGATGAGCGTAGCTGCTGTTGGTGGCATGGCAGTCTTCACTGTTGCCTGCGATGGTGCGTGGATGGTGCATGGATGGTGCGTGGATGGTGCGTGGATGGTGCATTGATGGTGACTTTTGAGTCGAGTCAAAAGGAGAAAAGGTTGAGCATAGCTGGTGGTGGCATGGTGGGCTTCACATTTGCCTGCGTTGGATGGTGTGTGGATGGATGGATGGGTGTTAGCGAGGTGGGTGTGAGCGAGGTGGGTGTGAGCGAGGTGGGTGTGAGCGAGGTGGGCATCAAGTGATAAACAGTTGTTGCAAAGGATGTGGTTGTTTGAATCAACGGTGAGTAGTACCTATGAGGGATGCGCTGTTAAAGTGATGGTGAGGTGTTGTTGTAAGGGAGGCGGTGTTCAAGTGACGGTGAGTTGGTGTAAGATAGGCGGTTTTTTACTTGGGCATGAGTAAGAAAAGCGAACCGCTTCGCCGCGAAGCGAACCTTACATCAGATGCGCACCTTGCCTCATGCATGTGGTAATACTGATTCTCCCCGGCCGGCACTATTCCGATCTGTAGCTGCCGCACCTCACCCACATGGCCTTCCGAATCCCCTTGCCGACCTCACACCTCCCTCACCTCCTTCACCTCCCTCACCTCCCTCACCTCCTTCACCTCCCTCACCTCCCTCACCTCCCTCACCTCCTTCACCTCCCTCACCTCCTTCACCTCCCTCACCTCCCTCACCTCCCTCACCTCCCTCACCTCCTTCACCTCCCTCACCTCCCTCACCTCCCTCACCTCCTTCACCTCCCTCACCTCCCTCACCTCCCTCACCTCCCTTACCTCCCTCACCTCCCTCACCTCCCTCACCTCCCTCACCTCCCTCACCTCCTTCACCTCCCTCACCTCCCTTACCTCCCTCACCTCCCTCACCTCCTTCACCTCCCTCACCTCCTTCACCTCCCTCACCTCCCTCACCTCCCTCACCTCCTTCACCTCCCTCACCTCCCTCACCTCCCTCACCTCCCTCACCTCCTTCACCTCCCTCACCTCCCTCACCTCCTTCACCTCCCTCACCTCCTTCACCTCCCTCACCCCCCTCACCTCCCTCACCTCCCTCACCTCCCTCACCTCCCTCACCTCCTTCACCTCCTTCACCTCCTTCACCTCCTTCACCTCCTTCACCCGCACAAACCACATCCATATGTCTACCAACCCCTTGCTCCTGCGTCCCTCCCCTCTGCCTTCCAACCCCTTGCTCCTGCCTCACCCATCCCTCCCCATGCCTGACTCCCCATAATCCCACTCCCCCCCACCTTTCAGGCCAGGGCGCCTTATTCCACAACTGGTTTACCTGCATGAACCACATCCCTGGCTTTACCATCCCAACTCTCCCTCCTGCCTCACCCATCTCTCCCTCCCCTGTGCCGCACTCCCTATTTCTCCTTCCCACCATCGGCCCCCCCCACCTTCCAGGCCAGGGTGCCTTATTCCACAACTGGTTTACCCGCATGAACCATAACCGCATGAACCACATCCCTCCCTTGTCCAGTCTCCTGTCACCGCCTCGCCTATCCCTTATCACACCTATTCCCCTCCATCCCCCCACATGTCACTGCCTCGCCTATCCCTTCCATGCCTGATTCCCCCACCCTCGCCCCCTTCAGGCCAGGACGCCTTGTTCCGCACCTGGTGGGCGCGCATGAACCGCATCCCTTTGCTTGGGAGAGCTCTCCTCGCCTCCGTGCCTCAGGTGAATCTTCTGCCTCAGGTGAATCTTCTGCCCCAGGTGAATATTCTGCCTCAGGTGAATCTTCTGCCCCAGGTGAATCTTCTGCCCCAGGTGAATCTTCTGCCCCAGGTGAATCTTCTGCCCCAGGTAAATATTCTGCCCCAGGTAAATCTTCTGCCCCAGGTGAATCTTCTGCCCCAGGTGAATCTTCTGCCTCAGGTAAATTTTGTGCCTCCGGTGAATTTCCCCGTGTCTTCCCCGTGTCTTCCCCGTGTCTTCCCCGTGTCTACCTCGTGGCGTCCCTGTGTCTCCCCCTCTAGGTGATGCGCATGCCAGGGGGGCACACCGTAGACCGACCCAAGGAGAGGACGTCCCTGCAAATGGCTGCTGCCACGTGCCTGCTGCTGCCTCCCCTCATCATCGCCCGCCTGCTTGCCGCCAACGTGACTGCCGTCTACAGGTACAGTGCACAATGCGCAGTGGACATTTCTCAATAGATATTGATCTCCTTCCCCCCTGCCTTCCTCATCAACGCCCCCCTGCTTGCCGCCAATGTCACTGCCGTCTACAGGTACAGTGCGCACTGCTATGAGCAAAGCCACAGTGCTGCTAGAGATAGAATAGAATCATATGTTAAACTCATTGACCCTTTATTGGCTCACCTGCTGGCTGCCAACGTCACCGCTGTCTACACGTACAGTGCGCAGCGCACATTGCTGCAGAGAGCAGTGCAGAGAGCAGAGAGCAATTCATGGTGACTTCAACTCGGTGTGGCTGCGTGATGCCCGCCCCCAATCGTCCTTCCATTCCCCACCCTTTCCCCTTCCTCTTCCCCCATGCCCCCTCCCCTCCTCCCAGCGACATCAACTCGGTGTGGCTGCGGGACGCCCGCCCCTACTTCCCGCCATCCTATTCCCTCGTGCTGCCCTCCCTCTCCCACCAAGACCCGCCGCAGCAGCAGCAGCAGCAGCAGCAGCAACATAAGCAGCAGCCAGACGTGCCAGCCATGCAAGGGGCACAAGGTGCAAAAGGGGCAGCAGAGAATGGGTTGGGAAACAGCACGGTACAGGTGGGTGAGGGTGGGGGCAGCACAGGGCAAGCAGAAGCACCAGCGACACAAGCGGCACAAGGGGTGGCAGAGAAGACGCTGGGAAATGGCACGGAGCAGGTGGGTGGGGGTGGTGGCAGCACACAGCAAGCAGGCGCGCATGAGGCGCAACGAGCAGCAGAGAGGGGACTGAGAGCAAAAGCGGAGAGCAAGGGCGGGGACAGCATGCAGCAGGCAGCGGCACCTCCACCCCCCAACACCACCGCCCTCACACCGTCCCTCCTGGGGTCCCTCTCTCCATGGCTCATGGCTCTTCGCCCCTCCCCTGCTGTGCAAGCCATGGTGCGTCGCTGGGCACTCAGGGCTTTAAGAGATTGTAAGAATGCAGAAGCAGCCGAAGCTGCAGGTGGTTCGGGTGTGTTTTCTGGTTCGGAGATTCTGAAAAGGGCTCTCAACCATGCCGTGGCTGAGATGGTTCGGGAAGCGGGGCTTGTGGGAGCGGAGGAGATTGGGTTGGGTGAGGGTCCAGGTTCAGCAGGAGGCATAGATGCAGGTACGGAAGCAGGTGCGGGAGCAGGTACAGAAGCAGGCAAGGGAGGAGGCACAGGAGATGTAGGAGAGGGGCCAACGGGAGCAATCGTGGGGGTGCTTCCAGAGCAATTATTCCCGCCTGGGTGGAAGGTGGTGGGGGATAGAGCATGGCTGGAGGCGCATAGGAATGAGATAGTGGCTGTGCAGGTGAGCTGTGGGGAGGACAGCAAGGTGCAGGAGATGTGTGTTAGAGATATGAAGCTGTGGTTGTAACTTGTAAGTTATTCTCATTGCTGCAATGTATTCAGCAAGCTCTTGCTTATTGCGGTTCTAGCAGTAGTACAGTAGTACCATACGTTGAGCTTGCTTAAATATGTGGTGACCTTTCGTGCAAGATTAACTATTGAATTTTTGCATGGGCCTTGAATGCGATGGGTGAGGAGTCTAGACAACGATTGGCACCGGGATGAGCACTTGTTTGTTCATGTCTATGCACAAGGTGGAACCCAATCAGGCATTAGATTGCCACAGGGTGGTGTTGGCCACACTGGATAGGGGGGCCATTGCAAATGGTGATGGGACTCTGAACGACAAGAATTGGCGTACTGTAATCTCCCTGCAATAAGATCCCTCTGTTAGAATTTGAAGTGTTTGAATAGGATCGTACTACTTATGATGGTAGCTCCTTGTCGTAGCGGAAGTCTTATATGAGTTAAAGCCAGTTATGAAGGCTTTGTCTGGACTTAATAAAAGCCCATGTAGTGATATGTTTCAGGATCAATGTCTCTGAAATCAGATATATTTTAAAATGACAAACATACAAAATATATAACTAGAGTAAAGTACCTGTTCGCCTACTGTAATGTGCCATTCTAGTTCTGAAACGGTACGTAACTTTTCGCGAGGTCTATAGCTACGTGCTGACGTCATCCTAGAGCGCGTAGCGCTTTGCTTACGTCAGCCTATCGGTACTTTACTGTACTACACGAATATCCTTGAAGTGCTTAAGTCTCGATATTATCTCAACACTCCCCTTCACTTCTAGGAGTTCGGTGTAGTTACCCAGTTGTCTCAGAAATTCCGCTGAGCTGGTTGCAGTGGTGAAATTTCTGACGTGTCAGCTTCTTGGTAAGTGAGTCAACTGCCATGTCATCAGTGGGACAGTAGACAAGGCGCATTCTCCCTTTGTCGATCGCATCCTTAACGAAGAAGTAACGTAGTGAAATATGTTTCGTGCGATTGAAGAAGCCGGGTTTGTTGGCGATGGTAATCGCACTCTGGTTGTCGCACTGCAAAGTAAACTGATTTGGCGTGACGAACTTCGCTTCGTCGAGCAGTTCCTGTAAGTATAGTCCTTCTCGAGTTGCAGCACACGCGGCAATGAATTCTGCTTCAGCCGAGGAAAGTGACACGAGTTCTTGTTTCGATGAGTTCCACGAAATCGGACCAATGGGCTCGAGACGGAAAATGTAGCCTGTTCGTGACCGTCGATCTGACGTGTCACCAGCGTGGTCTGCGTCAACATATCCGCTGAGGTATATTTTGTCGGTCGGTTTTCCTGTGTTGAAAATCAGCCCGACTGTTGGTGTTGAGACAAAGTAATGTAGAGCGCGCTGCAGATCGAGATGTTGTTCTTCTTTTGGGCAGCGTAAAAATTGTGCGAGATAGCTTGCGACGTAAGCAAGGTCGGGACGGCACGTGACTGCTGCGAAGAGAAGACACCCGAGTTGCTGCTGGTACAGTTGTAAACCAACTGCTGAAAGTTTGGTGTTGTTTGGGTCGTGCCCGGTGAGTGTAGATCGATAGGGTGTAGCGACGTAATTTGTAGAAATCTTGAAACGCTTAGCGAGTGACTCGGCATATTTCGATGCTGTGAGGTGGATAGCGGAGGAGGTTCGCGAAATGTTTAACCCAAGGAATTGGGTTACTTCGGTGGAAACGGTGAAGTCGAGAGATTTCTTCAGATCTGCTTCGATGCGATCACCCAAGGAAGCCGAAGAACTTATGTAGAGAATATCATCCACGTAAGCCACGAGTAGCGCGTAGCTCCCCTTGTCGTCTAGTCGATACATCCCGGGGTCATGCGGCAATTGTCGGAATCCAACCTCTGTAAGTTTCCTATTCAAATGCTGCTGCCACAGTCGCGGAGCTTGTTTGATGCCGTACAGTGACTTCTTGAGTTTGCATATACTTGGCGGATTTGTCGGATAGGTATGTGGATATTCGACGTAGATTTCAGCATCGACGTCAGCGTATAGAAATGCGTGGGAGACGTCAATTTGTCGAAGCGGAAAATTCTTCGCAGCTGCTTCGCAGATGACGAGACGAACACTTGTGTGTCGGCTGACCGGGGCGAAGGTTAGCGTGTAGTCTACCCCATGAGTTTGGTCAAAACCACGAACAACCCACCTTGCCTTATGTTTTTCATAAGTGCCGTCAGCTTTCGTCTTCACCCTGAAGACCCATTTACCGGTAAGCACATTTTTATTTGCAGCTTTTTCGATGGGTATGAGATCCCAAGTCTCCCGTTTTTCCAGGGCAGCCAGTTCACGATCCATGGCTTCACGCCATTTTTCGCGATGTGGTCCTGAAAGGGCCTGTCGGGCAGTTTTCAGTTCTGCGACTTCTGAAGAATTATGCTGTACTGCTGCTGCGAGTCCCAGTATCTGAAGCCCGGTTTGATAATTAGGACTGTCGTCGGTCCATCCTGCGAAATTGAGAGATTCACACTGTTCACCATTTGCCCCCCCAGTTTCGTCAGGATCGACGCGGATGCTGCTGTCAGTCACAGCTGGCATGGGACGTCGTTGATCGTCCACCAGGTAAGTATGATGAACTTCACGAACATCGTCCGGATGAGCGTCGACGAGAGGAATGAATTCCGGAAATCTGGAAGACGTGGTTGGGATAGGTGGATCAGGAGCGGCTTCACGTGCACCGTCAATGTCAGGTTCTTCGCTGGCAGCGAGTTCGGTGTCAGCGCTGGCGAATGAACGAACACCGTGGAAAAGTGCAGCAGGGTCACGCTGCGTGGCGAGGTACTGTTCGAAGACAGGAAGGGTCAGATTTTCGTAGAAAATACAGTCGCGGGCAGGAATTAAAAGTCGACTGCGATAATCCAGAATACGCCAGGCAGAAAACTGCTTCTCAAGACCGAGATGAAGACCCCACTTAGCACGTTGATCGAACTTTCCGAGCGGAGCGGTGGGAGGACGATATTGCACGATACACCCAAAAACGCGAAGAAGTTTCGTAGTGCCCAATTTTCCTGTCCATAACAAGTGAGGTGATGCGTTTTTGGGTAAAGCTGATGAAGACAGGAGGTTGTGCAACAGCGTTGCATGGTCCATTGCGAAGGGCCAGTAGAGTGGGCCGAGTTGGGACTGTGCGAGTAGTGCTCGCATCTTTTCTTGCAAAGTACGATTGAGACGTTCAGCGACACCGCTCTGCTGGTGAGCGTGAGGAAGTGAGAACAGGCGCCGTATGCCTCTTTCTTGCAGGTACGCTGTAAACTCGAGGCTGCGATATTCCCCAGCTCCGTCACATTGGAAGGTTTTGAGTTTTGTGTCGGACTCGCGTTCTGCGAGAGGTAGCCATGTCCGAAACGCTGTGAAAGCAAGAAAACGGTTAGTCATGTTACCAGTCCAGACGTATCGAGTAGAAGCTTCAGTGAACGTGATAACGTATTTCTCGCCGTTGAAACCCTCCGCAGGTAAGTTTAGAATATCGCTGTAAACTTTTTCCATCAACTGATAATCCTCAGCGCCAGGAAAATGAGTCGGGTATGATTCGTGCGTTAGATTTGCTACTGGGCAGATCAAGCAGGGTGATGGACGATTAACCGGTTTCATTTCGAGGCCGCCAGGTAAGAGAAGAGAATTCTTGTCGAGAACAGCTGCTTTGATGGTGTTGTTAAGCGTAGACTGCGACGGATGACCAAGCCGCTTATGCCAGGTGTCTGCAGTTGCTTTGTGTCCCTGTGCGCGCAGATAATAATCGGCGTTAGCGAAGAAAGATAACAGCAGCCGATGACCGTCAGCGTGAACATGATCTGTGACAGGCGGGATAAACCTGGTAAGGTTAGGTAGTGGAACTTTGATTTCAACGTCGATGGATTCGCCCGGTGAAAGAACTAACTCCCCGCTCTCTTGATCTGATGCTGCAGGTTTAGGTTCAACACCGACAAGTCGTCCGGAGTCGAGAACTTCCATGTCAGCGACACGCTGCTCTGCTTCTGTGAGAAGACGTTGGTCATGATCAGCAGGTGTTTCTCCCCAAGTGGTTTCGTCAGGTTCCTGTGCCCCCCAAGTGCCTTCGTTCGTCGTATCTCCCCAACCAGCAACGTGCGCAAGATAATCTCGGGAGTTTTGGACGTCATTTAAGCCTTGGTTGTCGAAGGTCAGCATGACAGCGGCAGCCGTGGTTGAAGATGTGGGTACGACTCCTTCACGAGGAACAGTATCATCGGTGTAATCGATGTCGTCACGATGTTCCCATGGGCCAAGAGAGAGAATATTCTCGGAGTCGGCAGTGGTGCGTTCAGGTACGAAGTTGAGAACGAATACACCGTTCTGTTCAATCGCCGTGCCGAGTTTCCTGTCTCCATACTTTAAAGTAAACTTGCCCGGTTCACCAAGAAGAGTAATGCCATTCCTCATGAGCTGTGCTGATGACATCAGATTGAAGCCAAGTCGAGGAACGAGGAGTACATCGTTAAGATGAAGACTGAAGTCTTCTTCAACAGAATCAAGAATGATGTTACCCATCCAGTGTGCTGTAAGACGTTGGTTGTTGGCGACGGTTACAACGCATGGATTTTGAAGACGACGCTGATTGATGACGAAGCGATTTTCTGATGAACACATATGCTGCCCGCAACAACTGTCAAGATACCAAGTGTTGGGACCTTCCAAGGTATGTGCAAGGTTGGCGTAGACCTCGGGTGGTATGGGCGTATTGAGTTCATCGTTGAAGTTATTGTGAATACGATCTTCAGCGTCAGGATCGTAGGTGGTAGAAACTGACGTCATACAATTGATAACTTCTTTTGCTTGTGTCTTGGCAGGTGTAGTAGGCGGCTTCGCAGAGTTCGGCTTCGCAGTATTCTGCTTCGCAGCTTCCGGCTTCTCAGCTTCCTGCTTCTCAGCTTCCTGCTTCTCAGCTTCACCTGAAGAATCTTTGGTATGTTTCGATGCATACCGTTTCCAAGATGGTTTATCCTTCGACCAGCAGGTATCAATAGTATGTCCTGCTTTGTGACAAAAGGAACAAACGGGTTTGTGACGTGGATTAGAATAAAAACTGACTGTGTTGTTTACCTGTCAAACTTATATCTACTATAGTCTGTTTAGACTGTAGTGGGGTAGTCCTTAGAGGGCACAACACTTTTGTGTTTTCTATTTGTACCATTCTCCTTTCTAGTTCAATCACTCTTTCTCGTCAATTATCTCACATGGTATCAGAGCTAGTTTCGAGTTTTTTTTTTTTAAGGGCCCACCACTGAAATCCTTCTTACCTTCCTGACGCGCGCGTCGCGCCTACCCTTAAGGCCCCGTAAGGCCCCGTCAGGCCCCGTTTACGGCCCCGTAAGGCCCCGTTAGGCCCCGTTTACGGCCCCGCTTACGGCCCCGTAAGGCCCCTTAAGGCCCCGTCGGCCCCGTTTACGGCCCCGTAAGGCCCCGTACGGCCCCGTTAGGTCCCGTAAGGCCCCGTTTACGGCCCCGCTTAAGGCCCCGTAAGGCCCCGTAATGCCCCGTCGGCCCCGTTTACGGCCCCGTAAGGCCCCGTCGGCCCCGTTTACGACCCCGTAAGGCCCTGTAAGGCCCCGTTAGGTTCCGTAAGGCCTCGTTTACGGCCCCACTTAAGGTCCCGTAAGGCCCCGTCGGCCCCGTTTACGGCCCCGTAAGGCCCCGTAAGGCCCCGTTAGGCCCCGTAAGCCCCGTTTACGGCCCCGCTTAAGGCCCCGTAAGGCCCCGTAAGGCCCCGTCGGCCCCGTTTACGCCCCCGTAAGGCCCTGTCAGGCCCCGTTAGGTCCCGTAAGGCCCCGTTTACGGCCCCGCTTAAGGCCCCGTAAGGCCCCGTAAGGCCCCGTCAGGCCCCGTTTACGGCCCCGTTAGCGGCCCCGTCAGGCCCCGTCAGGCCCCGTCAGGCCTCGTAAGGCCCCGTCAGGCCCCCACCCACCCTGTTGCGGCCCTGTTCCGGCCCTGCCCCGGCCCTACCCCAACCTGTCGCGGCCCTGCTGCGGCTCTGTCGCAGCCCTGTCCCGGCCCCTTCTACTGCCCTGCTCCGACCCGGCCCCGGCCCTGCCCCGGCTCTGCCCCGACCCTGCCCCTGCCCTGCCCCTGCCCTGTTCCTGCACTGCTGCGGCCCGGCTCCGGCCCTGCCCCGGACCTGTCGCGACCTCGCCCCGGCCCTGTCCCGGCCCTGCTCCGACCCTGCCCCGGCCCTGCCCCGGCTCTGCCCCGGCCCTGCCCCGGCCCTGCCCCGGCCCTGCTCCGACCCTGCCCCGGCCCTACCCCGGCCCTGCCCCGGCCTCGCCCCTGGTAAGAGCGCCGCGCTGCCGAGCCGCGCCGCCCTGCCGAGCTGCGCCGCCCTGCCTAGCCTGCTTAGCCGAGTTGCGCTGCTGCTGCTGCTAGCCTGCTGCTTCTCCTGTCATGGCTAGTCTCAATGTTCTTACCTTTGATGCTGAGGGTCGAGCTGTTGACTTTGAGGTCTGGCTAGATGATCTGCAGCTTTTCCTACAGTGCGATAGCAAGGATGGTCTCTCACTGTTCGATCTCACGTCTAGCGCCTCTACTGCCCCTGCTGCTGATGCTGACAGTACTGTTCGCTCGCAGTGGCTCACGCGCGATGCTGCTGCTCGTCTTGCTGTGCGTAATCACCTGCCGTCTACTGAACACGCGCACTTTAGTCAGTACAAGAGTGCTAGGGCTCTGTACGACGCTGTAGTTGCACGCTACTCCTCCCCTACCACTGCTGCCCTCAGCCGCCTCATGCTGCCGTACCTTTTTCCTGACCTTGCCGCCTTTGCCACAGTTGCTGACCTAGTTGCTCACCTCCGCACTAGTGACGCTCGCTACCGCGCTGCCCTTCCCACTGAGTTCCTTCCCACGAACTCCCCCCCCATGTACATCACCCTTTACTACCTAGTCACCCGCCTCCCTGACTCTCTCTCCTCAGTCAGGGATCACTTTCTCTCCCTTTGCCCCACCGAGCTGACTGTCGACTTGCTAGAGGAGCACCTTGCTGCAGCTGAGAAGAGTATCTTAGCTGTCGGTGCTTCTCGCGGCGACCGTCGCACCCCCTTATTTGAGGGGTGTTCCCCTGTCCCCCTTCTCCCCTCTGTTGCCTCTGCTGCTGCTGTCGACCTCGTTGGCACTGAGGAGGTCGGCACTGCGTCTGCCCCTAGTGGGCGACGCCGCACTGGCAAGGGCAAGGGGAGCAGGGGTGGTGGAGGGGGCGGTGGAGGCAGCGGTGGAGGAGGTGGAGGAGGTGGAGGTGGTGGTGGGGGTGGTTCCGGGAGTGGGGGTGTCGGTGGCGGCAGTGGAGGCCGTGGCGGCAGTGGCGGTGGTGGCGGGGGAGGTGGCGGCGGCGGCAGCGGTGGTGGAGGTGGCGGAGGAGGTGGTGCTGGTCGCGGTGCGGCCACGCAGCGTGGAGGCCTTGGTGGCAGCTAGCGTCAGCAGCAGCTGCGCACCCGTGAGACCCCGTCTGTTCAGCAGCTTCGTGAGTGGTACGCTGGGCGTGGGAGGTCTGGGGGTGCAGGTCCCTGCACGTACGTTCTTCGCACCGGCACTCGTAGTGGGGAGGTGTGTGGTCTCCCACACACCACTCAGCGCTGCTTCGGCCGCTTGACTGACGCTTGGCGTACCCAGTTTCCTGACGCTGTCGAGCTTCCTCGTTGGCATGATCTGCTTCTGCAGAATGTGCCTATCTTTGATCTAGACTTTGATGCTATCCTTGCTGCCATGTATGCTCTTGCTGATATTACTGAGGGTGACTGTTACCTGCGTGTCCCGCCCGACCCGGGCACTGTGACTGCTGCTCTAGGTGCTAGTGCGTCTGCTGCTCCAGGTACTAGTGCGTCTGCTGCTCTAGGTGCTAGTGCGTCTGCTGCTCTAGGTGCTGGTACGTCTCCTCTCTCTGGTACTGCACCTACTTCGTCCTTTCACACTTTCACACTTGACTCTGGTGCTTCGCGCTCTTTCTTTAGAGACAGCACCACGCTCACGCCGCTCAGTCGGCCTGTTGCGGTCTCCCTTGCTGACCCTTCAGGGGGCCCAGTCCTTGCACACTCCTCCACTGTCCTACCGTGTCCTGCGGCCCCGTCGGG
This sequence comes from Closterium sp. Naga37s-1, assembly GCA_947471745.1. Taxonomy (NCBI): domain Eukaryota; kingdom Viridiplantae; phylum Streptophyta; class Zygnematophyceae; order Desmidiales; family Closteriaceae; genus Closterium; species Closterium sp. Naga37s-1. The sequence continues at coordinate 677,767 of CANJKZ010000195.1, read as the reverse complement.
CTTGCTGTCGGGACTCCACCTCCCCTCGTTCTCTATGAACCTGGTGAGTGGAGCTGACCTCCAGGACGCGTGGGTTGACCAGTTCGCCCCTGGAGGTCAGCGTGTGACCCACTGCACTTGCTCTCGGACGGGCCGCCACCTGGCCACGTTCACCCGTCGGCCAGGGTCGAGTCTGTACACACTGACTACTGCACCTCCTCCGGTGTCTGCGTCTGGTCAGGTAGCTGCGTCCAGTCAGGTGTTTGCTGTCGCGTCCAGGTCTAGTCCTGCGTCTGCCCCCTGCTCGTGTCATCCTCTGGCACACGAGACTCTCCTTTAGCACCACCGCCTTGGTCACCCCTCCCTGCCTCGTCTTCGAGGTATGGCCTCCCGTGCCCTTGTCTCGGGTCTACCCAGGTCCCTCCCTCCCCTTCCTCCGGGGTCTGCCCCCACCTGTGTTCCTTGTGTCGAGGGCCGGCAGCGCGCCGCCCCTCACTCCTCCTCGTTTCCTCCGACTGAGGCTCCTCTGCAGACTCTTCACATGGACGTGTGGGGCCCAGCCCGCGTCCGTGGACAGGGTCACGAGCGCTACTTCCTCCTGGTCGTTGACGACTACTCGCGTTACACCACAGTCTTCCCCTTGCGCAGCAAGGGTGCGGTTCCTGAGGTGTTGATCGACTGGATCCGTGGTGATCGTCGCCAGCTCAGTGAGAGTTTCGGCTCAGACCTTCCTGTTCTGCGTCTGCACTCGGACAGAGGCGGGGAGTTTTCCTCCGACCTCCTGAGAGCCTTCTGTCGTTCGGAGGGCATCCGCCAGACGTTCACGCTTCCGGCCTCCCCGCAGAAAAATGGGATTGCTGAGCGCCGCATTGGCATGGTCATGGACGTCGCTCGTACGTCCATGATCCATGCGGCTGCTCCCCATTTTCTGTGGCCGTTCGCGGTTCAGTACGCTGCGCATCAGATCAACCTTCAGCCTCGTGTCTCCTTGCCGGAGACCACACCTACTCTGCGGTGGACGGGGAAGGTTGGCAATGCGTCCGCGTTCCGTGTCTGGGGATCTCGAGCTTTTGTCCGCGATACTACAGCGGACAAGCTGTCCTCCCGTGCCATTCCCTGTGTCTTCCTTGGCTTCCCTCCTGACGCACCCGGGTGGCAGTTCTACCACCCCACCTCGCGTCGTGTTCTGTCCTCTCAGGACGTCACGTCCGACGAGTCGGTGTCGTACTACCGTCTCTTTCCCTACCGCACTGCCTCTCCCCCCCCCCCGCCGCTCTTCCTGGCACCAGGTACTCCCCTGGTACACCCCCTCCCCCCCCAGGGTCCTGCCCCCTCAGGTGTGTCCCAGGTAGACCCTGCCGAGCCGGTCGAGGTAGCTGTCGACTCAGGTGCTGCTAGGGGTGCTGACCCTGCGGGTGCGGGGACTGGGGGTGCTGAGACTGGGAGTGCTGAGTCTGGGGGTGCTGAGACTGGGCGTGCTGAGCCTGGGGGTGTGGCGCCTGAGGTTACTGTGTCTGGAGGTGCTAAGCCTGCGCGTGCTGCGTCTGGAGGTGCTCTAGGTATCCCGTCGCGGCGGGAGCCCCTCTCTCCACAGCGGCTTCATGAGTGGTACTCTCGGCGCGGTCGGGTAGCTGCTGGAGGTGCTGCTGGTGCTGGAGCTGCTGGAGCTGCTGGAGGTGCTGCTGGTGCTGGAACTGCTGGAGGTGCTGCTGGTGCTGGAGGTGCTACTGGAGCTACTGGAGGTGCTGGCGCTGCTGGAGGTGGTGCTGGTGCTGGAGCTGCTGGAGCTGCTGGAGGTGCTGCTGGGACTGGAGACCCTGAGGCTGAGGGTACCGGTTCTGTCTCTGCTGTTTCTGGAGGCGCTGTGCGGCCGTGGCCGTACTACGTTCCGCTTCTTCAGCAGGTTCTTGGCTCCCCGCCTCCTCCTGGTCCTCCTCCTCCTTTCCTGAGTCCACCGCCTGTCCAGTCCCAGTCGCAGTTGCAGCCGGCCTCTCCGCTGCCTGGTCCTTCTCCTTACTCTGGTCTGACTAGAGGTCTTACGGAGCGTCGTGAGCCTGAGTCTCGTCCTGTGTCGCCTGGGTCTCGTTCTGCGTCGCCTGTCCGTACTGTTCGCGCTGGTCGTGTTTCGCGTCCGCGTCTTCCTCCTGTCCCAGGCACTCACTCTATGACACTGCGTCCTTCTACTGCTCCCCAGCGTGTCCCTCTGCCCTCTCCTCCTGCGTCCTCTCTTCCTGACGGTCCGGTCCCGGAGTCTGACTCCCTTCGTGCTGCTAGTCCTACTGTCACGCGCTTTCTGGCCACTGCTGTCACTGACCCCCTGTTTGAGTCCTCTTCTGCGTCTGCTCTTGTTGCTGAGCTTGTTGACTTTGCTGTAGCCTGTCGCCTAGACTACGCCGCTAGTCTTGTTGCTGAGTCTGCGTCTATGTCTGTCTGTCCTCCGTCCGTCGGGGGTGAGTGTGCTCTTGGCACGGACGTCCTTGAGGACAGGCAGGAGGACCTTGAGTGCTTTGCCGCTGCTTCACCTCATCTCGTGTCCATGCTGCTTGCCCCTGAGGGAGACCCGGATGCACTAGACATCCCGACCCCGCGCTCTTACGCAGAGGCGATAGAGGGTCCCTACTCCTCTCAGTGGCAGGCAGCCATGGACGCAGAGATGGCTTCCTGGAAGTCCACAGGCACCTACGTAGACGAGGTTCCCCCACCTGGGGCGAACATCGTCAGTGGCATGTGGATCTTCAGGGTGAAGCGGCCGCCGGGTTCTCCGCCTGCCTTCAAGGCGCGTTACGTTGCACGTGGCTTCAGTCAGCGACAGGGAGTTGACTTCTTTCAGACCTTCACCCCTACCCCGAAGATGACCACTCTTCGGGTACTGCTGCACGTTGCTGCTCAGCGTGACTACGAGCTCCACTCGCTTGACTTCAGCACAGCCTTCCTACAGGGCAGCCTGCACGAGGAGATCTGGCTGCGCCGCCCACCTGGCTTCACTGGGTCGTTTCCTGCAGGTACCCAGTGGAGCCTCCGGCGGCCAGTCTACGGTCTCCGCCAGGCGCCCCGTGAGTGGCACGACACGCTCAGGACGACTCTTGCTGCCCTTGGTTTTGCTCCTTCCACTGCTGACCCTTCTCTGTTTCTACGCACTGACGCTACTCTGCCGCCGTTCTACGTTCTTGTGTACGTAGACGACCTTGTCTTTGCTACTGCTGACACGGAGGCACTCGCCCACGTGAAGTCCGAGCTGCAGAAGAGACACACGTGCACAGACTTGGGTGAGCTGACAAGCTATCTTGGCTTGCGGATCACTCGGGACAGAGCACAGCGCACCATTACCTTGACTCAGTCACACATGGTGCAGCAGGTCCTTCAGCGCTTCGGCTTCACGTACTCCTCGCCACAGTCCACTCCTCTGCCTACCGGTCACTCGCTCTCAGCTCCACCTTCGGACGAGTCCGTAGAGCCGAGTGGCCCGTATCCAGAGCTTGTGGGCTGCCTCATGTACCTGATGACTTGCACACGACCTGACCTCGCATACCCTCTCAGCCTTCTGGCTCGCTACGTGGCTCCCGGCAGGCACCGAAAGGTGCACTGGGATGATGCGAAGAGGGTGTTGCGATACTTGTGCAGTACATCGGGCATGGGGCTGTTAGAAAGAAGAAGTGTTGGACTAGAAAGGAAAGGGAGTACAAGTACCTAACCCTAGAATTGTGTACCCCCTAAAGGCTAACCCACTGTAGCCTACACAAATACAACATATATAATGTTTGACACACCCCCATAGGCTAAGTGGGGGAGAGCAAGCGGTCACAAGACCAGTCAAAGCAAAGCAAAGCAAGACAAGCTCAGGGTGGATCTCAAGGATACCACACAAATTCCGAGCACAAGCAAATGGTCACAAGACCAGTTCACATGCAGTTTGATAATAGAACAAGAGGTACAGTGATCACAACCTAGCAAGTGTAAGCATGCAGGTATATATATAGAGATCATAGTACAAGCAGAGTCATGAAGTGAGCAAGTGAGGGAGAGTAGGCACAAGGCCTAGAACAGTACAGAAACGCTGATGATCACAAGGCTGAAGCGCCTTGGTGAACACATCAGCAGTGTTGGCCCGAGTGGCCACGTACGAGAGACGAAGCTGACCTCTCTGCTGCAGCTCTCGCGCTAGGAAGTAGCGCAGAGCGATGTGCTTCGTTCTGTGCTCCAGTCTGTGCTCCTCACACAAGGCAATGGCTGCCTTGTTGTCGACGTACAGCACTGGAGGAGAACGAGGCCGCTCTCCGAGGTCGGTCAGCAGGTAGGTGAGCCAGCGTAGCTCCTGGGCCGCCATGGCTGTGGCGTAGATCTCAGCCTCACAACTGGAGCTGAGAACAGAAGAAGAGCATGTAGAACGCAAGGAAACAGAGCCAGAGCCAAGGCTGAAGGTGTAACCCTGAGACGACCGCTGCGTAGCCTGGTCGTCAGCCCAAGAAGCGTCTGAGTGTCCAGTGAGGACAACGTCGCGCCGTCCTCCAAGCACAAGCCCCATGCCCGACGTACTGCACAGGTAACGCAACACCCTCTTAGCGACATCCATGTGCTCCTTCCGGTGACGGCCAGGAGCGACATAGCATGCTAGGATGCTAAGAGGGTATGCAAGGTCAGGTCGAGTGCAGGTCATCAGGTACATGAGGCAGCCCACAAGCTCTGGATACGGGCCACTCGGCTCTACGAACTCATCCGAAGGCAGAGCTGAGAGCGAGTGACCGGTAGGCAGAGGAGTGGGCTGAGGCGAGGAGTACGTGAAGCCGAAGCGCTGAAGGACCTGCTGCACCATGTGTGACTGAGTCAAGGTGATGGTGCGCTGTGCTCTGTCCCGGGTGATCCGCAAGCCAAGATAGCTTGTCAGTTCACCCAGGTCTGTGCACGTGTGTCTCTTATGCAGCTCCGACTTCACGTGGGCGAGTGCCTCAGTGTCAGCAGTAGCAAAGACCAAGTCGTCGACGTACACGAGAACGTAGAACGGCGGCAGAGTGGTGTCGGTGCGTAGAAACAGCGACGGGTCAGCAGTAGAAGGAGCAAACCCAAGAGCCGCAAGCGTAGTCCTCAGTGTGTCGTGCCACTCACGGGGTGCCTGGCGGAGACCGTAGACTGGCCGCCGGAGGCTCCACTGGGTACCAGGAGGGAACGACCCAGTGAAGCCAGGTGGGCGGCGCAGCCAGATCTCCTCGTGCAGGCTGCCCTGTAGGAACGCAGTGCTGAAGTCAAGAGAGTGGAGCTCGTAGTCATGCTGAGCGGCGACGTGCAGCAGAACCCGAAGAGTGGTCATCTTCGGGGTCGGGGAGAAGGTCTGGAAGAAGTCAACTCCCTCTCGCTGACTGAAGCCTCGTGCAACGTAACGCGCCTTGAAGACAGGCGGAGAACCCGGCGGCCGCTTCACCCTGAAAATCCACATGCCACTGACGATGTTCGCCCCAAGTGGGGGAACCTCGTCGACGTAGGTGCCTGTGGATTTCCAGGAAGCCATCTCTGCGTCCATGGCTGTCTGCCACTGAGAGGAGTAGAGACCCTCCATCGCCTCTGCGTAGGAGCGTGGGGTCGGGATGTCTGGTGCATCCGGGTCTCCCTCAGGGGCAACTAGCATGGACACGAGATGAGGCAAAGCAGCGGCAAAGCACTCAAACTCCTCCTGTCTGTCCTCAAGGACGTCCGTGCCAAGAGCACACTCACCCCCGACGGACGGAGGACAGACAGACTCAGACTCAGCAACAAGGCTAGCGGCGTAGTCTAGACGACAGGCGGCAGCAAAGTCAACAAGCTCAGCGACTAGAGCAGACGCAGCAGAGGACTCGAAGGAAGGGTCAGTGACAACAGTGGCAAGGAGACGCGTGACAGTAGGACTGGCAGCACGAAGAGAGTCAGACTCTGGGTCAGCAAGAGCAGGAAGAGAGGACGCAGGAGGAGACGGCAGAGGGACACGCTATCGACTAAAAAAACTGCCAGCTCTTGGGAATTCCTTCCGTGGCCTCTCTGCCCTCAAGAAGGTACGAGGGAAATTCAGGTAGAAGCCCTTTTTTTACTGGGGCGATCGCACAAGGTACTCTTTCTTTACTGGGCCGATCAGTTGAGCTGAGGCACCCGTTGCCAACAATCACCACCCGCACAACCCGTCACACACAAGAACCCCGTCTTCTACTCTTCATGTTTTCTGACTGTCACTCTCTTGAGCTCGCTCTTTCCACCACCTCGTGTGCCTTGAGTCGACTCTACAATGTATTTCAATCTCGGTCCATCCCTTTCCTCCCCTCCCCTCCCCTCCCCTCCCCTCCCCTCCTTTCCCCTCCCCTCCCATCCCCTCCCCTCCTTTCCCCTCCCCTCCCCTCCCCTCCCCTCGTCTCTCCTCCCTCCCCTCCCCCTCCCTTTTCTTCCCCCACAACTCTTTATCCATCCACCCCTGCAGCTCTCCCTGTCCAGCAACGGCATCACATCACTCACCAACGATCTCAGCGGGTGCATGTCGCAGGAAAAGCTGCTCTGCCACCTCTTCCTCCCCTTCCCATTCCCTCCGTTATCATCCATCCATCCACCCCTCACCCACTCAGCTCTCCCTGTCCAGCAACGGCATCACATCCCTCACCAACGATCTCAGCGGGTGCATGTCGCAGGAAAAGCTGCTCTGCCACCTCTTCCTCCCCTTCCCATTCCCTCCGTTATCATCCATCCATCCATCCACCCTTCACCCACTCAGCTCTCCCTCTCCAGCAACGGCATCACATCCCTCACCAACGATCTCAGCGGGTGCATGTCGCAGGAAAAGCTGCTCTGCCACCTCTTCCTCCCCTTCCCATTCCCTCTGTTATCATCCATCCATCCATCCACCCTTCACCCACTCAGCTCTCCCTGTCCAGCAACGGCATCACATCCCTCACCAACGATCTCAGCGGGTGCATGTCGCAGGAAAAGCTGCTCTGCCACCTCTTCCTCCCCTTCCCATTCCCTCCGTTATCATCCATCCATCCACCCCTCACCCACTCAGCTCTCCCTGTCCAGCAACGGCCTCACATCACTCACAAACGACCTCAGCGGGTGCATGTCGCTGGAGGAGCTGCGTCTGGCACACAACCACATCAGGGTACGTGTGATGCCAATGAACCTTTGTGCCTGCATGCGTACTTTTCACATGCTCACATGCTGGCATGAGTCGACTAAACATTGGACGCATGCCGCTGGAGGAGCTGCGACTTGCCCACAACCACCTCTCGGTGTGTATTCATGACTTGTAACTTATCTTATATTATAGTGTTTCTTTTTTCTTTCATATGTGGAAACATATGAGAACAGGTTAGATATGTTCTCCTTCCTCTCCAACTTTCCTTCATCCGGTCCCACCCTCTCCAGGCCCTCTCCCCCCCCTCCTCCCTCCCGCCTGGATGAAATACAAATGAGTACATTTCAAAAAAAGCCAGTAACAGCAGTGCTTTCTGCCTTCCTTCCAACCAATCCCCATCTTCCTTTCTTCCCTCCCCCATTCGTTCCATCCCTCCAGGTCCTCTCCCCGGCCCTCTCCTCCCTCACCTCACCTGCCTTCGCATTCTCGATCTCTCCTCCAACTGAATTGCATCACTCAAGCTCCTTTCCCTCATGAAATCCTATCAAAGCAGTTTTAGATATTCCCTTTTTTTCTTACTTGCGGCCCCCTTCCCATCCCATCCTATTCCCCCAGGCCCTCTTTCCTGCTCCTTCCTCCCTCACCCGCGTCTGCACCCTTGACCTCTCTTCCTACCGGATTACCCCACTCAAGCTCCTCTCCCTCACCTGTGCCTTTTTCCTTCCTTCCTTCCTCCATTCGCCCCATCCCAACAGGCCCTCTCCCCGGCCCTCTCCTCCCTCACCCGACTCCGCATTCTCGATCTCTCCTCCAACCGAATCTCCTCGCTCAAGCTCCTCTCGCTCGCCACCCTCGCTGCCTTCCCCCGCCTCAACTCGCTCTCCCTCCGCGGCAACCCCCTGCTGGGGGACAATCCCTCCACGGTTGAGGCTCAGGTGAGATTAAAGCCCACAAAAGTTTTGAGAGGTTACACAACGCAGGTGAGAACCAAAGTTATACTTTTGAGGCGCCCGAAAAGGCCATCCCACTGCTCGGGGGCAATCCCACCAAGTGTATTTGTCCCTTTGATTTGAGGCGCCTCAGAAGGCCAGTCCTTTGCTTGGGGACAATGCTTCTTCAAGTCGTTTTTTTAGTGACTCTTGGCATAGCAGCAGGGCATATACTCTCTGATATATCTGGGCATATCCTCTCTGATATATCTTGGCATATCCGGGTGCTTGATTCGAGCTTCTTAGCACTTCCCTCTTCTTGTCTGCAACATTTCTCTCCGCATTTTTCTTCTTCTTACTGGTGGTTTTTACTGTCTTTTTTTGCTTTAATCCTGAATAAGTTTGCTGCTCGCTGAGAACATGTCAGAAGACAGGGGTCAAAGGTGTCAAGCATTTTTTTCTTCTTCTTTTCCTCCACCTCCTCCCACCATGCTCCATTGTTCCACGGTCCACCTCCCACCAGAATGCGTAGATCTCAGAATCTCCCCTCCTTGCAACTCTTGCCCCCCGCCCTGTTCCCACCCACACCAGATTCTCAAGCAGCTGCTTCGCTTAAGGCTGTTGGATTTGCACAAGGTGGGGAAGAGCTTTCTGGTCGATTCATTCTTTCCTTTCCTCTCTCTCCGCTCCTCTTCCTCCCTCCCCACCCGGCCCGGCCACACCAGATTGTCAAACACCTGCCTCGCTTGCGATTGCTGGATTCACGCAAGGTGGGGAAGGGAGGAGGGAGGGGCCAAGAGGCAGAGGGGGCTGGGCAGGAGGAGGATGAGGTTCTGGGTGATAGCAGTGGAGATGCTACTATGGGGGATGAGGAAGCGAAGGAAACGAAGGGAGAGGTGGGAAAAGGGAAGAAGAAGGGGCAGAAGAAGAAGCAGGGGAGTGAACAGGGGGAGGAAGAGGGGCAGAAACAGGAGGAAGGGGGAAAGGAGGGGAAGCAGGAGAGGGAGAAGACTGCAGAGGTGGTTAAGGAGAAAGGAGACAAGACTCACAGTGCTGCTGCCGGTGCTTGTGCTGTTGCTGGTGCTGCTGGTGATGCTGCAGCGGGGGCGGAGGGGAAGAGAGCGAGGAGAAACAAGGCTAGGGCGGAAGAGGAGGCGAAGGTGATGCATGGGAGTGAACTGCTGCTGCCTGTGATGGTGGACAGGAAGGGAGGGAAGAGGGAGGTGAAGGGGGGAAATGGGGGACAGGAAGGGAAAGCAAAGAAAGAAGGGAAGAAAGGAGGGGAAGGGAAATGGGAGGGTGCGAAGGGGGTGAAGAGAAAGTCAGAAGTGGTGGTGGGGAGTGGGGTGGGGAAAGTGGAGGAGGATGGTGTGTGGATGGCAGAAGGCAGGGCAGAGTTGCCAGAGATGAAGGCAGGGAATGTGAGGGTAATAGAGAAGGTGAAGGGAATGGAGAAGGTGGGGAAGAAAGGAGGCATAGCCAAGGTGTTGAAGAGTGAGTGGGCTGACGCGATAGGGGAGGGAGGGGAGTCCGCTTGGGATTGAGTGGTGCTAGCGTAGAAAAGATGAGAAGGGATTGGAGAAGGCAGGAAAGGGAAAAGGGAATGGGAGGGGAGTCCGCTTGGGATTGATTGAGGCTTGCTTGTTTTGAAACGTCTCAGAACACATTTGCCATCAGGTAAGGAAGCAGGCGGGTGTAGCTAAGGTGTTGAAGAGTGAGTGGGCTGACCGGATTGGGGAGGGAGGGGAGTCCGCTTGGGACAGTGGTCCATGGTCGTCCGTGGTCCAAACCAAAAGCAGGAATTGTGGTTAAGATGGAGGTGGTGGGGAAAAAGCAGGCATAGCGAAGGTGTGGAAGGGTGAGTGGGCTGATCAGATTAAGGCAGATTGGGGCTTGTTCGTGACATCCGTGCATGTCTAATGGATGAAAGATTTATCTTACAGGTCGAGTTCACAAGCGCCTCAGTGATTGAAGGCATAGCAAGTTTATTGTGAGAGATGTGAAGCAGGGGTTTTTTTATCAGTGTAATTTACTCTGTTTCTCTGAAAATCAGAGTGGTTTTTAGGGGGGCACTCTGTACCTGCTGGGTATTTTTTTTTAGAGTTACTTGTTCTCTGATCAGCCAGGATTTTTGTGTAAGTTCACTCTGGAGCGCCAGTGTTCCTTTCTCGAATAGTGAGTTTACTCTGAACGGGGGATACATGTACCCCCCCGACCCCCCTAGGTCCCCCTTATCCCCACGATACCGGTTTGGACCGGAGCGCAGGGGATATCAGTGTTGTTTCGCCCGTGTGTTGGCACAACCTGAGGCGCCGATTGGCCGGAATGGCATATTTCGTGCCAGCGCACTCAACTGGCCACCCAGTGGATACATCGCTGGCTTTGCGTACCCCATCAGCAATGAACAACTCCAACTTTCGGGCATGATACGGCAGCTTCCTGTGGTGCACTGAATTCGTGCACGGCGCGCACATCCACACCTGTTGCTCGGCAGGCATACGGGGTCACCACCAAACCCCATCCTGTCTGAGCCATTATGTTTCTTCCACCCAGCACTGCTCTTCAACGTTCCAGTCTAGCGAGTGTTCCGAGGGCTTCTCCAGCCACAGCCCCGCCTCCCTAACCTTTTTTTTTGCCGTCAATATCATGGATACTAGCGACGCTGAGGGAGACGCGGCTGATCCCGACGACAGGCCGACATGTATCACACCCCCTGCGACAGGGCTTCAGTTTCTCCGCGCTGTGCATGCAGATAACGCTCGCGATGAGGAGGAGCTGGGCGATGGCGGTACCGAATGGATGCGCCGTCCTGGCAAGGAAAGTGGCGGCATGGAAGATGCGTACGACGATTGGTGTCCTTCTCCGCGCCCGATGAATGACGCTGCTGAGTCCGACGGTGTTGAGGAGTGGATCGCCTCGCCGCGAAACGAGGTTGCTGCAGAGCCGGCTGAAACGGTTGCAACGCAGGTCGTCGATGCGGCCACTCCTGAGTCATCCGGTTCAGTCGCTGTGAAGAAGCGACGGTACACGCAGCAGGTTTTGCAGTGGGGAACACCGCCTCCGAAGCCCGTCGCTCCACCTCCCCGTGCTGCCCCACCCCCCATTCGTCCCCTTACAGACGAGGAGAAGAAGGAGAAGGCGTACCTGAAGGCGCAGAAGAGCTACAAGTCTGATTGGCTGCCGAAGTTTGACTGGCTGATTCTGGACAAGACGCCAGAGGGTGACCCGTGCCTGCGCTGCAGTGTCTGCATGGAGCACGGGAAGGACAACGTGCGTTACGGTCGCAATGGCGCTGGCGGTCGTGATCTGCAGATCGGGTCGATGCGGTGGCACGAGAACAGCGCGAAGCACGAGGACGCCATGAACAAGCAGGCAAACCTTCTGCAGAAGATCGTGGACCAGAAGAAGATTGAAGACTTCGCGAATGGAGATCCGGAAGGCTGTCGCGTCGCGGTACTCATGCGCGCCATGCGTTTTGTGTGCCGTACCGACACACCCATCCACATGTACCCACAGGTCGTGCAGCTTCTCGCAGAGGAGGGGGTCGCCAACATTCCGCAACAAAGCTATGGAGTGTACATCACGCAGTGAGTTGCTGTTGACTGGTTTGTATTCGAAGCAACCGTCTTTGTTGAACGAGGCTAATGCGTTGTGCTATGTGAATGCGCAGGTACGGTTTCTCCGAGATGGCCAAGGCTCTCACCGCGTATCTGACCAGGGAGCAATTGCGCGTCCTCCACGCCTCGCCCTTCATCGGCCTCATGTGCGACGAGAGTACCGATCGCGCCCGTGGCAAACACATGATTGTGTTTGTCACGTTCCTCAGGAACAGCGTGGTTGTAACCGAGTTCCTCGCGTTACTAACCGTGCAGCAATGTGATGCGGCATCGCTCATGGGCGCACTGCTCCAGCATCTCGAGACAGTGGGCGTCGACCTGAAGAATATATCCGGAATGTCCACGGACGGCGCGGCAGTGATGATCGGGGGCACGTCCGGCGTTGTCACGCGACTGCGCGTCCACGTCCCCCACCTGGTCGGCTGCCACTGCATTGCGCATCGGTACTTGTGTCGTGGCTGATAATTTTAAATGACCGGTTTTACGTTAGTCGATCTTTAAAGTAATGTAACAATCCTTTTCTGCTCACCCCACTATTGCTTGCAGCGAAGCACTTGCTGTGAAGGAGACGGCCGAAGCCGAGCAGTTCCAAGATTTCTGGATGGTAGACAAGGCCATCCGTGCAGTGGGCGAGATCGTAGGGAGATCCACGCCGTGGTACGAGCGGTTCAAAGAGCTCCAGATCGTGATCCACAGCACCAACCTCGAGCACCAGGGACTGTTCGACGTGCGCTGGCTCTCCCGTGCCGATGCGGTCAACCGGCTTGTCAAGATTTTGGGGTCGGCAATCGTGCTCTTTCTGGAGTACAAGCACAAGATCGCCTCGGTTGTGAAGACCCTGAAATTCCACTTCTGTCTGTATTTCCTGGCAGACATTTTGGGGGAGTTGAACTCCCTGAACCGTTTCTTCCAACGACGCAAGGTAAAACGTGCCCTAAAGGATTGTTGATACACGCGTTTAGTCTTGTTTAATTTTCATTTGCCCACACAGACTAACAAACCTTTTTGCGCACATGTCGGTGCGTCAGGTGGAGGTGACGCAAGTCACAGAGGAGGTCGACCGTGTGGTGTCCCTCATCGAGCACCGCTACATCGACTACGATGGTGGTTTCGGGGCGGGTCTGAGCCCCATCCTGTCTCCATTCATGGCACGTGTCAAGAAAGGGGACAAGAAGGTGAAGGTGGACGGCGTGGACGCTAGCGGCATACCCGTCAAGCACACCTTCGAGCTCAGCGAGCTGCCGGACAAGAAGCACAAGTTCGGCGGGACGCTTGCAGATTGCGTGAAGTTGGGCAAGGCCTTCGCCCGCGAGGTCGTGTACAACCTGAAGCACCGCATGCGAGATCTTCGTCGAATGGGCGGCTTGAAGCTTTTCAGGGTGGACAAGTGGCCAGCGAATCCGGACACGCGTGTGAGACGTTGTGCCACGTGGCTCCGCGAGAACTCTAAACTCTTCAACCACCAGCTGCCAGGTATGTGTATATCTTTTCGATCGTGTATGTGTGCTTTCCCTGTAATAATGCCTCTCGTCAATGTGTACCTAACATTTCCGTACATAAAAAACGCTGTGCTGCGCGTACTGTTTTGGCAGGATTCGAACTGCGGGCAGCCGAACTTGAGCTGAAAACTTTCTGCCACGTCATGAGGACGCACCACGAGGACGAGGACTTCTACCAGGCGCTGACGAACATGCTGAGGTCACGCGACTGGCGGCGAACTTACCCCAACATCATGACCCAGTGGCAGGCGTTGGCCTTCCTGCCACTCAGCACCGTCGAATGTGAGCGTGGATTTTCACGGCAGAACATCATCAAGAGCTGGCAGCGCACGGCTCTCAACGACACGCGGCTCACCGAACTCATGAGCATCCACATGCTCGATTACAACGTGGAGTGGCCAGATGTCGTGGACATCTGGCGCAAGCAGAAGAAGAGGCGGCCTACAAAATCCCCTGCACCCTTCCAACCAGCCAATGACAAGGGCGGGCCAGAGGCCAGTTCGGACGACGAACGGGAGGATGACGTGGCTTACGATGAGTGAGCTTGTGGTAGTAGGTCATTGTGTACAAAGTTTAAAAAATTCAATAATCCTGGCAATGCAACAGCAATAGCAAACAATGGGTAACCATCAGGGTTACAGATGAAAGTTACTCTGAGGTAACAGGGTTTTTAAAATGACAGCAAGTGTTATACTGACATCTAAGAGCAACGCTCGCCAGCCACTCTGGATTTAAGGGTTAGGCCAAAAACGCCTCTGGAAACAAGAGTGCTCCAAAACAAAAAAAAAGCCCTGATGTGAAGTCTGGATTGTCATGGAATGCTTGAAGGGAGCAGTTCGGCCAAGTGGTTGAAGGAAGAGCCCTTGGTTTGGCCATTCCAATTGCCTTGATTAGTGTCACCTGCTTGTTCCACCATTTGGATTGAGGATTGTTTACACCAGATGATATATTTTGTTATTTTCATTTACCAACTCAATTATGAACAAAGAGCCATCAATGCATGGAACAACAAAACAGTATAGAAACTAATTGGAAAGCGCGACCTTTGGTTTTTCTTTTTTAACATTTGGTACTTTCTTTGTACAGATGCATATGTTGTCAAACATATATGATATAGCCTGTGTAGGCTGTAGTGGGGTAGACATTATGGTGTACAACTTTTCTAGGTTTTCATACTTGTACCCATCTCCTTTCTAGTTCACATTCATTCCTCGTACAATTCTCACATGGTATAGAGTGTTGGAAACAACCGATTTAAGCGCCTCTGTCATGTCGAAACACCAAGACAAGAAGCGAAGCAGATCGTATCGAAACATCGGTGAGTCAACCCTCGGAGGTTGAACAACTGCTGGAGGTTACGCGAAAGTCAAAGGTCAGCGACCTTTGACCTGACGAAATGTACAGTGCGACAGCAAGGACATATAACTGACTCGTTGCAGAGCAGTTACCCGAGTCGGCACTGTATCGAACCGCAACAGCAAAACAGTTAAAATAGAAACCTTTTATATTCCTTGTAATCATATAAAAGCTTGTACCTTCTCTTTGTTATCATCAACTTACTTTGTTCTCACAAACCAGTACAAGGTGGTTCAACAAGTCTTTATTAAACGCTTCCGCTACTACATCATTCTACTCTTGAATTCTGTCATGTAAAGATCCTAAGGGCCTTCTCAGCCCAACATAGAGCGGGTTCCCTAGTGGGACCGATTTTTTTAGGGCCCACCACCTATTTTTTTTTTTCTGCCCTGCCCGAAGCGCGCTCCTTGCCCTGTCGCGCGCCTCGCGCCTGCCTTACCTGCGCCCCGTGCGCCTGCCCTGCTGTCGCGGCCCCTACCGTCGCGGCCCCTGCCGTCGCGGCCCCCTGCCGTCGCGGCCCCTTCTGTCGCGGCCCCTGCCGTCGCGGCCCCTGCCGTCGCGGCCCCTCCCGTCGTGGCCCCTACCGTCGCGGCCCCTGCCGTCGCGGCTCCTGCTGTCGCGGCCCCTGCCGTCGCGGCCCCTGCTGTCGCGGCCCCTGCCGTCACGCCGTCGCGGCCCCTGCCGCCCTGCCGTCGCGGCCCCTGCCGCCCTGCCGTCGCGGCCCTTGCCGCCCTGCCGTCGCGGCCCCTGCCGTCGCGGCCCCTGCCGTCGCGGCCCCTACCGTCGCGGCCCCTGCCGTCGCGGCTCCTGCTGTCGCGGCCCCTGCCGTCGCGGCCCATGCTGTCGCTGTCAGAGGTCCACTGGTGATCCCCGATTGATCCTAGGGAAGGGTTACAGGCTCGTTGTCCTGGGGGGTTGTGGGCGCACTGACTCGCTACTTAACAAGCCCTTTTATCCCAATGGTCTAGTGGTTGGGATCTGACATGGTATCAGAGCGAAGGTCTCGGGTTCGAATCCCAGTGTGTGCACTTCGGGCATCCCAGTGCGGGGGGGTGTCAGAGGTCCACTGGTGATCCCCGATTGATCCTAGGGAAGGGTTACAGGCTCGTTGTCCTGGGGGGTTGTGGGCGCACTGACTCGCTACTTAACAAGCCCTTTATCCCAATGGTCTAGTGGTTGGGATCTGACAGTCGCGGCCCCTGCCGTCACGCCGTCGCGGCCCCTGCCGCCCTGCCGTCGCGGCCCCTGCCGCCCTGCCGTCGCGGCCCCTGCCGTCGCGGCCCCTGCTGTCGCGGCCCCTGCCGTCGCGGCCCCTGCTGTCGCGGCCCATGCCGCCACGCCGTCGCGGCCCTGCCGCCCTGCTGTCGCGGCCCCTGCCGCCCTGCCGTCGCGGCCCCTGCCGCCCTGCTGTTGCGGCCCCTGCCTCCCTGCCGTCGCGGCCCTGCCGCCCAGCTGCTGCGGCCCTTCCTAAAGCCGCGGTCGCGGCCCTGCTAGTGCCGCTGTTGCGGCCCTGCCTACTGCCGCTGTCGTGGCCCTGCCTACTGCCGCTGTTACGGCCCTACCTTGGTAAGCGCACCGCCGCACCCGCGCCGCCCTTGCGAGCCGCACCACCCTGCCAGGTCACGCTGCTCTTGCTGCTACTGCTGCTGCTAGGCTACTGCTCCTGCTCCTGTTGTCATGGCTAGCCCTAATATCCTTACCTTCGATGCTGAGGGTCGAGCGGTCGATTTTGAGGTCTGGGTCGATGATCTGCAGCTTTTTCTGCAGTGTGACTCTAAGGACGGAGTCTCATTGTTCGACCACACGCCCGGCGTCGCTGTTGCCCCTGCTGCCGATGCTGACAGTACAGTTCGCTCACAGTGGACCACACGCGATGCTGCTGCTCGTCTAGCTGTCCGTAGTCACCTGCCGTCTGCTGAGCGCGCGCACTTTAGCCAGTACAAGACCACTAGGACTCTGTACGACGCTGTTGTTGCGCGCTACTCCTCCCCTGCCACTGCTGCCCTTAGCCGCCTCATGCTGCCATACCTGTTCCCTGACGTAGCTGCTTTTGCCACGGTCACTGACCTCATTACGCACCTCCGCACTAGTGACACCCGCTACCGCGCTGTGCTTCCTGCCGAGTTCTGCGCCGCGAACCCCCCCCCTATGTACATCACTCTCTGCTACCTCGTCACCCGGCTCCCTGACTCCCTTCGCTCGGTCAGGGACCACTTCCTCTCCCTTTGCCCCACCACGCTCACTGTTGACCTCCTCGAGGAGCTCCTCCTTGCAGCAGAGACGAGTATAGTCGCTGTGGGAGCCTCTCGTGGTGACCCTCATGCCCCTTTCTTTGAGGGGTGCTCCCCCGTCCCTCTTTTGCCCTCTGTTGCCTCTGCTGCTGCTGTCGGCCTCATTGGCACCAAGTCGGTCGAAGCTGCGTCTGATCCTAGTGGGAGGCGCCACAGCGGCAGGAGCAAAGGGGGCAAGGGTGCTGGAGGGGATGGCGGGGGCGGCGGTGGTGGCGGTGGAGGCGGTGGAGGGGGTGGGGGTGGAGGTGGGGGTGGTGACGGGAGTGGGGCTTCGGTAGCGGTGGTGGAGGTGGAGGCGGCGGAGGCAGCGGTAGTTGGGGTGGAGGTGGCGGCGGTGGCGGCGGAGGCGGTGGGGGTGGTGGCGGCGGTGGTGCTGGTCGGGGTGGCGCTGTGCAGCGGGGAGGCTTTGGCGGTGGCCAGCGTCAGCACCAGCAGCGCCCTCGTGAGACCCTGTCGCCCCAGCAGCTTCGTGAGTGGTACGCTGGGCGTGGGAGGTCTGGGGGTGCTGGTCCCTGCGCTTACGTTCTCCGCACAGGCGACCGCAGTGGAGAGACGTGCGGCGGCCCGCACGCCACACTCCGCTGTTTCGGCCGCCTGACTGACGCCTGGCGTACACAGTTTCCTGACGCCAATGAGATCCCTCGCTGGGGTGATCTGCTTAGGTCGGGGGTTGCTATCTTTGATCTTGATTATGATGCTATCCTTGCTGCTATGTATGTTGTGTCTATCAGTTCTGAGGGTGACTGTTACCTGTGTGTTCCGCCCGACCCGGGCATTGAGGCTGCTGCTCTAGGTGCTAGTGAGTCTGCTGCTCCAGGTGCTGATGAGGCTGCTCTCTCAGGTACCGCGTCGGCTCAGGTCTTGCACACTTTCACCCTTGACTCGGGTGCTTCCCGCTCCTTTCGTGACTGCACCAAACTCTCGCCGCTCAATCGGCCGGTGGCAGTCTCTCTGGCTGACCCCTCTGGGGGTCCGGTCCTTGCACACTCCACGGTTCTGCCGTGTCCGGCGGTTCCGTCTGGCTCTCTGTCTGGCCTCCACCTCCCCTCGTTCTCCACGAACTTGGTGAGTGGAGCTGACCTTCACGATGCGTGGGTTGACCAGTTCAATCTTGGAGGTCAGCGAGTGACCCACTGTTCGTGTACTCGGACGGGCCGGCACCTGGCCACGTTCACTCGTCAGCCTGGGTCGAGCCTTTACACCCTGACTACAGTGCCTCCTCCGGTCGCTAAGTCTGGTCAGGTCGCTGCGTCGGGTCAGGTGTCTGCTGCAGCGTCCTGGTCTGGTCCTGAGTCTGCCCCCTGCTCGTGTCGCCTCCTGTCTCACCAGACCCTCCTCTGGCACCACCGCCTTGGTCATCCCTCCCGTGTCCTTGTCACTGGTCTTCCCCGGTCTCTCCCTTCCCCTCCCCCCGGGGCCTGCCCCTACCTGCGTTCCTTGCGTCGAGGGGCGGCAGCGCGCTGCTCCTCACTCCTCCGAGTTCCCTCCGACGGAGGCTCCCCTGCAGACTCTTCACATGGACGTGTGGGGCCCCGCCCGCGTCCGTGGACAGGGTCACGAGCGCTACTTTCTGCTGGTCGTTGACGACTACTCGCGTTACACCACAGTCTTCCCCTTGCGCCGCAAGGGTGAGGTCACTGAGGTGCTGATCGACTGGATCCGCGTTGCTCGTCATCAGCTCAGCGAGAGTTTCGGCTCGGACCTTCCTGTTCTGCGTCTGCACTCTGACAGAGGTGGAGAGTTTTCCTCCGACCTTCTGCGGGCCTTCTGTCATGCGGAGGGCATCCGCCAGACGTTCACGCTTCCGGCCTCTCCACAGCAAAATGGGATTGTTGAGCGCCGCATTGGTATGGTCATGGACGTCGCTCGTACGTCCATGATCCATGCGGCTGCTCCCCATTTTCTGTGGTCGTTCGCGGTTCAGTACGCGGCGCATCAGATCAACCTCCAGCCCCGGGTCTCCGTGCCGGAGACCACACCTACTCTGTGGTGGACGGGGAAGGTTGGCGATGCGTCTGCGTTCCGTGTCTGGGGATCTCGAGCTTTCGTCCGCGACTTGTCTGCGGACAAGCTCTCCTCCCGTGCTGTTCCCTGCGTCTTCCTTGGCTTCCCCCCTGACGCGCCTGGTTGGCAGTTTTACCACCCCACCTCGCGCCGTGTTCTGTCCTCTCAGGACGTCACGTTTGACGAGTCGGTTCCTTACTACCGTCTCTTCCCCTATCGCACTGCCCCCCTCCCCCCTCCGCCGCTCTTCCTCGCGCCAGGTCCCCCCCCGGTAGACCCCCTCCCCCCTCAGGGTCCTGCCCCCTCAGGTGTGTCCCAGGTAGACGCAGTCGAGCCTGTCGAGGTAGCTGTTGACTCTGGTGCTGCTCGGGGTGCTGAGCCTGCGGGTACCGGGTCTGGGGGTGCTAAGCCTGAGTGTGGGGAGCCTGGGGGTGCTGAGTTTGGGGGTGCTGAGTCTGGGGGTGCTGAGCCTGGGGTTGCTGAGTCTGGGGGTGCGGAGCCTGAGGGTGCTGAGCCAGCGCGTATGGAGTCTGGAGGTGCTACGCCTGGAGGTCCTTCGGGTGCTTCGTCCCGGCGGGAGCCACTCTCTCCACAGCAGCTGCGGGAGTGGTTTGCTCGCCGCTGGAGCCGTGCTGCTGGAGCTGGTGGTGCTACGGGCGCTGGAGGTCCTCCTGCTGCTGGAGCTGCTGGGGATTCTGGAGCCACTGGTCCCGGAGGTGCTCGTACTGGAGGTACTGGAGCTGCTGGGCCTGGTGGTGCTACTGGGGCTGGAGCTGCTGGAGGTACTGGAGCTGGCGGTACTACTGGACCCGGTGCTACTGGAGGTGCTGGCCCTGGCGCTGCTGGTGCTGCTGGGGCTTCTGGTGGTCCTACTGGAGCTGGGGCTTCTGGAGCTGGAGGTGCTGGAGCTGGAGGTGCTGCTGGAGCCGGTGCTCCTGGGGGTGCTGGAGTTGGCGCTACTGGAGCTGCTGGAGGTGCTGGTGGAGCTGGTGGTGCTACTGGAGTTGGAGCTGACGCTGGGGGTGCTGGTGCTGTTCCTGCTGGTTCTGGAGGCGCTGCGCGGCCGCGACCGTACTTCGTTCCGCTCCTTGAGCAGGTTCTTGGTCTCCCGCCTTCTACTGGTCCTGCTCCTTCCTTAGAGTGTCCACAGCCTGTCCAGTCCGAGTCACAGTTACAGCCGGCCTCCCCACTGCCTGCTCCTTCTCCTTACACTGGTCCGACAGGAGGTCTTACGGAGTGTCGTGAGCCTGAGTCTCGTCCTGCGTCGCCTGTTCGTGCTGCTCGCACTGGTCGTCGTGGTTCGCGCCAGCGTCTCCCTCCTGTTCCTGGCACACACCAGATGGCTCTGCGTCCTTCCACTGCTCCGCAGCGTGTCCCTCTGCCGTCTCCTCCTGAGTCCTCTCTTCCTGCACTTCCTGACCCGGAGTCTGACTCCCTTCGTGCTGCTAGTCCTACTGTCACGCGTCTCCTGGCCACTGTTGTCACTGACCCTTCCTTTGAGTCCACTGCTGCGTCTGCCTTAGTTGCTGTGCTTGTCGACATTGCTGCTCACTGTCGTCTAGACTACGCCGGTAGTCTTGTTTCTGAGTCTGCGTCTGTCTGTCCTCCGTTCGTCGGGGGTGAGTGTGCTCTTAGCACGGACGTCCTTGAGGAAAGGCAGGAGGAGTTCCAGTGTTTTGCTGCTGCTTTACCTCATCTCGTGTCCATGCTGCTTGCCCCTGAGGGAGACCCGGATGCACCAGACATCCCGACCCCACGCTCTTACGCAGAGGCGATAGAGGGTCCCTACTCCTCTCAGTGGAAGACAGCCATGGACGCAGAGATGGCTTCCTGGAAGTCCACAGGCACCTACGTCGACGAGGTTCCCCCACCTGGGGCGAACATTGTCGATGGCATGTGGATTTTCAGGGTGAAGCGGCCGCCGGGTTCTCCAGGCTTCAGTCAGCGGCAGGGAGTTGACTACTTTCAGACCTTCTCTTCCACCCCGAAGATGACCACTCTTCGGGTACTGCTGCACGTCGCTGCTCAGCGTGACTACGAGCTTCACTCTCTTGACTTCAGCATAGCCTTCCTACAGGGCAGACTGCACGAGGAGATCTGGCTGCGCCGCCCACCTGGCCTCACTGGGTCGTTTCCTCCTGGTACCCAGTGGAGCCTCCGACGGCCAGTCTACAGTCTCCGCCAGGCGCCCCGTGAGTGGCACGACACACTGAGGACTACGCTTGCGGCTCTTGGGTTTGCTCCTTCCACTTCTGACCCGTCGCTGTTTCTACGCACCGAAACCACTCTGCCGCCGTTCGACATCCTTGTGTACGTTGACGACTTGGTCTTTGCTACTGCTGACACTGGTGGACTAGCCCACGTGAAGTCGGAGCTGCAGAAGAGACACACGTGCACAGATCACCCGGGACAGAGCACGCCGCACCATTACCTTGACTCAGTCACGCATGGTGCACCAGGTCCTTCAGCGCTTCAACTTCACGTACTCCTCGCCTTAGGCCACTCCTCTGTCTACGCGCCACTCGCTCTCAGCTCTGCCTTCAGATGAGTCCGTAGAGCCGAGTGGCCCATACCCAGAGCTTGTTGGCTGCCTCATGTACCTGATGACCTGCACTCGACCTGACCTTGCATACCCTCTTAGCATCTTGGCACGCTATGTTGCTCCTGGGAGACACTGACCAGAGCACATGGATGCAGCTAAGAGGGTGTTGCGCTACTTGTGCAGTACGTCGGGCATGGGGCTTGTGCTTGGAGGACGGGCTCGAGTTGTCCTTACTGGTCACGCAGACGCTTCTTAGGTTAACGACTTGGCTACTCAGCGGTCGTCACAGGGTTACACCTTCAGCCTTGGTTCCGGCTCTGTTTCGTGGCGGTCTATCCGCTCGTCTTCTGTTCTCAGCTCCAGTTGTGAGGCTGAGATCTACGCTGGGGCCATGGCTGCACAGGAGTTACGCTGGCTCACCTACCTGCTGACCGACTTGGGAGAGGCGCCTCGTTCTCCTCCACAACTGTACGTAGACAACAAGGCCATGCTTGCCTTGTGTCAGGAGCACAGACTGGAGCACAGAACGAAGCACATTGCTCTGCGCTACTTCCTTGCTCGAGAGTTGCAGCAGCGTGGTCAGCTTCGTCTTGATTACGTGGCCACTCAGGCCAACACTGCTGATATCTTTACCAGGGCACTTCAGCCTTGTGATCATCAGCGTTTTTGTACTATGCTAGGTCTTGTGCCTACTTGGCCTCACTTGCTCACTTCTTGAATTTGCTTGTACTATGATCTATATATACCTGCACCTGCATGCTTACCCTTGCTAGGTTGAGATCACTGTCTTGCTTGTTCACCTTGATATATAACTCTGCATGTGAACTGGCCTTGTGGCCGTGTGCTTGGGCTCAGAATGTGTGGTGACGTCGTGATCCACCCTGAGCTTGCTTTGCTGTGCTTGACTGGTCTTGTGACCTCTTGTTCTCCCCCACTTTGCCTATGGGGGTGTGTCAAACATATATGATATAGCCTGTGTAGGCTGTAGTGGGGTAGACATTATGGTGTACAACTTTTCTAGGTTTTCATACTTGTACCCATCTCCTTTCTAGTTCACATTCATTCCTTGTACAATTCTCACATATGCATATGCAAATCTCGAACTCTGCTGCCTCCAAACCAAGCAAAAATGTCAGAAACGGGACCATGATTGCGGAACGTAGTTTCCAAGAACCATAGTACGGGACTGATATGCTGTCAGGAGTGGTGATGGATTCGTTAGTCAGGAGTCAGGACGGAGCAGGGACCAGGGTCTGTCGCATTCGCGTTTTCAGTGTTTAGCGAATCACAATGGTATGTTCATACGGCGCGGCTCGGGAAAAACCCTGCCCACGCCTGGGGATGTACGGGGCGGGGAGGAATCGGGGGACGCGTGAGGCGAAGTGCGGCCCTCTAGGATCCCACCGGTTTTGGACCTTGCGCGGCCCTGTGTGGCAGAGTAAAACCCACCAGATTCCCACCGAAAACTCCGCGACCCCCCAAAAACCGAAAGAACCCATGTGATTCTTATGCGCCAATGCATGCGCGACTCGGTGAAAAACGAACGCGATTGGTTGTCAATATTGACAGGTGGAAAAATGCGCGCATGCAACTGCGCGTTCGCGAAACAAAAAGAGCGGGAGCATTGGCTGCAAGTTCACGAAAATTGTGTCGAACTAAATTTGCACGAAGATATGGTTGGTAAGCGCGGTGCGAGAAGTGGTTCGGAAACACTTGGCGTGATTAGACAGGCTCCATGCTGGCTGACACGTGCAGCATTTTGAACGACTCTCACAGGTGTCGCTGTTCGCACGAGACGCGAACGCGGAGACGTGTGTTGCACGTCTAAGCCGATCCCGGTCATTACTCACAGCCTGCCCACATTTACGCTTTGCGCTCGCTAGTTGCACATCAAGCTCCTCCCTCTCTTGTCCCATTGAATTCAGTGGACTTAGCGAAACGCTAGTGTCGAGGCTCGCGGTTACAATGTGGGCCGCGCTTGATGCACCGTGAACGCCCTGGTCGCGATGTTCCTCAAGAACCGATATTCAACTCGAGAGGGGTAAATTTCACTATTTGAGGTACACGCGCGGACACACAAGCGCGACAACATGGCCCATCATCGAACGCGGTTACGGAGGGTCTAGGACGAGCGGAGACTGGTGGAGCGCGGTTGAATGCAAGCGCGCATGCACATTCGCCTCCGATATGGAACGTGAACTCACTGTTGCCAGGGAACCAGGACGTCCACATCCGCACCCCCGTGCAACAAAATGCTGCGAATGCGGGGGGTAGAGGTAGGCAGCCCCAGGCGCACACGGGGAACGCGGGAAGAGGGACTGGTGCGAGAGGGAACGCGGGGAGAGGGGCTGGTGCGAGAGGGAATGCGGGAAGAGGGACCGGTGCGAGAGGAAACGGTGGGAGTGGGAACGCGGGGAGAGGGACTGGTGCGAGAGGAAACGGTGGGAGAGGGAACGCGGGGAGAGGGACCGGTGTGAGAGGAAATGGTGGGAGAGGGAACGGGGTTAGTGCAAACAGGGGGAGAGCGCCTGGGGGAACAGGCGACGGAGGGAGAAGGTACGAAAGTAACGCGAACGGAGGTACCGGGAACCAGCCAATTAATAGGCCGCGTATAAGGAGGCGGAGAGTAGATCTAGTGCCGAACACCACCCGCAATGGGACCAGGGAGGGGGGCGAGGGGCCGAGCGATGAGGATGACGACGACGACGATGATGATGACGATGATAGTGGCGATGGGTGGAATGACGATGACGAAAACTACCTAGCTAACTCGTTGTCCGCGCTCGATGAGGAAGAAGCGGACAACAACGAACAGGTGCGGGGAACGCGAACTGACAACGAGGTTCCGATCGCGGATTGGAACAGGCTTGGTGTGGACGATACCCCTGCCGCGAAAAGAGAGATGTGCATGGGAATTCGCTACGGTCTCTCTAAGGCCACCTTGAAAAAATACCGCGGTTGGGCCAACGAGTACAAGCGGTTCATGGCGCACGAGTTGCCGAAACTCGAGGAGTGGAGGTTCGGGGAGGAGGCCGCATTGAAGAACAAGAACCCCGACGAGATTGGGGCCGAACTTGGACAAAACATGGGTGGTAGCTGGAAGAGGGCAAAGGGCGATGAGCAGTGGTTCCACGGCCCCAAGACTAATACATGGCGCTTACGCAAATACGTGACCTTCCTCGCGAATGAGACGGTCGCGCAGGCGGACAGGATGGCGACACTCAAGCGGCCCGACAAGTCATTGAAGAAGAGACTGTCAGAGGTCCACTGGTGATCCCCGATTGACCCTAGAAAAGGGTTACAGGCACGTTGGCCTGAGGGGTTATGGGCGCACTCAACCGCTACACAAACAAGCCCTTTTATCCCAGTGGTCTAGTGACGGGGATTCTGACATGGTATCAGAGCGAAGGTCTTGGGTTCGAATCTCAGTGTGTGCACTTCGGGCATCCCAGTGCGGGGGGTTGTCAGAGGTCCACTGGTGATCCCCGATTGATCCTAGGAAAGGGTTACAGGCACGTTGGCCTGGGGGGGTATGGGTGCACTCACCTGCTACACAAACAAGCCCTTTTATCCCAGCGGTCTAGTGACTGGGATTCTGACAGAGACGCCAGTGCACCCCTGCAATGCTGATGGGCCGTCTCAAGGCACTGAACCTGCTCATCAAGCTCGACGGGGCCATCTTCCGGAAACCCGTTCTGAACCTGCTGCGCGACTTTGCGGAGTGTCGCATCTGGGTCCGCATTCAAGTCCGCGACCAGTACAAGCATTTTATCGCGTAAGTATGTGCAATCTGGTAACACGTGCGTGACCCTCACAACCGCGTCAACTAACACGGGTACTATCATGATACTGGTTGCGCAGGGAACACATGGATCGCCATCGAGCCACGGCCGCGGACATGTACACCCCGGACCAGTTCAAGAAGATGATGCGGAAGACCAGCATGGACGCCATCTTGAGCGGCTTCACACTTGCCAAGAACGCCTACACGCAGGCACTGCATCGCGACCTCTGCATCTGGACGATGACCGTGCTCGGTCATCATACTCTAGCCTGCGGGTGCACGATCAGAAACCTTCAGCTGCCAGACATGATGATTTGGAAGCTCGGCGCTAAATCGGAGACTGATCCAGTGAGGGACGCGTTCATGTTTATTTGCGCGTGCAGAATGGGCAAGACAAACAAGGACTTCTCGCTCAACCACATCTCGGCAGTGAGACCCATAGATTGGACGCTGTGCGCGGTCGGTGCTACGCTGTTGCGGCTGCACTGGGTGTACGACTTGGTTCCCGTCCTCTACGAGGACATAGCTCCCCCTCTCAACTTCTCGGAACCCTCCATGTGGTACGACCAGTACCTCTTCTTCCCCCTTCGCGCGGGTAACGAGAAGCAGATACCGCCCACGACTCATCACGAATGGGCGCCAAAGATCCTGGACAACGCGGGAATCACGTGCTCGCGAGTGGTCCACGCGACCAGGGCTGGTGGGGCGCAGCACGCGTCCGTGGACGGAATGCCTTTGGATCAGTAGGCGAGACTGGGGGGATGGCGCTTCATAGACGTGATGACGAAACACTACCTCACCACTGTTCCGAAGGAGGCCGTGCTGCTAAAGGTGGGTTTCACAGGGGTTGACGGTGACTACTACCTGGGTCACGCAAAAGTTCCGGTGAGCGAGAAGCTGATGAAGCTACTGAGGGAGTACATTTTCCCATGGGCCGCCCCTGACAAGGGACAGAAACAGGTATGTGTGGGCCATGCACCATAGTGTCAAACGGCCACGAGTATTCCACATAAACCTCTGCCACAGCGTTCCTTACCGCATTTTTTTGTTTGAACAGTGCATGGATTACAACCGGAAGATGGTCAACGAGGACAAGGCGGAGAAGCAGGACACCGCGGGACTAAACATAATGCGGGAGCTGGACGGCGAAGCTAGGATGGCGGTCGCACAAGACCTGGCCATGTATTGCATTCACCAGCCGCGACACCCGTACGTGGTCGGGAACCCGCTTTGCATTCACAAGCGGACAACACTAGGCTGGGCCTACAGCTCGTCACGACTCAGAGACGGGTCACAGAGCTAGAGGGGGAGTCGGCGGATCGCGACAGAAAGCTGGCCGCGAAGGACGAGCGCGTGAACGAATTGGAGGCCCAGCTGTCTCGTCTCAACAAAAGAATGAACGAGAATGAATGAAATAGCAAAGAGTTGGGTACAAGTATTAACCCTAATTGAGTTGTACCCCTTATGGGCTACCCCACTATAGCCTACACAATATAAGCTATATAACATTTTGACACACCCCCATAGGCAAAGTGGGGAAGAACAGGTGGTCACAAGACCAGTCAAGAAAAGCAAAGCAAGCTCAGGGTGGATCACAAAGTCACCACACAGTCCGAGCACAAGCAAAGGGCCACAAGGCCAGTTCACATGCAGAGTTATATAAAGAGAACAAACAATACAGTGATCATACCCTAGCAAGTGTAAGCATGCAGGTATATATATAGATCACAATAAAACCGGAGTCAAGCAGTGAGCAAGTGAGGCAAAGTAGGCACAAGGCCTAACACAGTAGAGAAGCGCTGATGATCACCAGGCGGAAGTGCCTTGATGAATATATCAGCAGTGTTGGCCCTAGTGGCCACGTACGCAAGACGAAGCTGGCCATGCTGCTGCAACTCTCGAGCAAGGAACTATCGCAGAGCGATGTGCTTTGTTCTGTGCTCCAGTCTGTGCTCCTGACACAAGGCAATCATGGCCTTGTTGTCTACGTACAGAACTGGAGGCGAACAAGGCTGCTCTTCCAGGTCAGTTAGAAGGTAGGTGAGCCAGCGTAGCTCCTGTGCAGCCATGGCCCCTGCGTAGATCTCAGCCTCAAGACTGGAGCTGAGAACCGAAGACGAGCGGGTAGACCGCCAGGAAACAGAGCCGGAACCAAGGCTGAAGGTGTAACCCTGTGACGACCGCTGCGTAGCTGAGTCGTCTACCCAAGAGGCGTCCGCGTGACTAGTGAGGACAACTGGACCCCGTCCTCTAAGCACGAGCCTCATGCCCGTCGTACTGCACAAGTAACGCAGTACCCTCTTTGCAGCATCCCATTGCACCTTTCGGTGCCTACCGGGAGCCACGTAGCGAGCCAGAAGGCTGAGAGGGTACGCGAGGTCAGGTCCTGTGCACGTCATCAGGTACATGAGGCAACCCACAAGCTCTGGGTATGGACCACTCGGCTCTACAGACTCGTCCGAAGGTGGAGCTGCGAGCGAGTGGCTGGTAGACAGAGGAGTGGGCTGTGGCGAGGAGAACTGGAAGCCGAAGCGCTGAAGGACCTGGTGCACCATGTGTGACTGAGTCAGGGTGATGGTGCGCCGTGCTCTGTTCCGAGTGATCTGCAGGCCAAGATAGCTGCGTAGTTCACCCAAGTCAGTGCAGGTGTGTCTCTTCTACAGCTCCGACTTCACAAGGGTCAGTGCCTCAGTGTCAGTAGTGGCAAAGACGAGGTCGTCGACGTACATGAGGACGTAGAATGGCGGCAGCGAGGTGTCGGTGCGTAGAAACAGCGACGGGTCAGCAGTAGCAGGAGCAAACCCAAGAGCCGCAAGTGTAGTCCTCAGTGTGTCATGCCACTCGCGAGGCGCCTGGCGGAGACCGTAGACTGGCCGTCGGAGGCTCCACTGAGTACCTGCAGGAAACGACCCAGTAAAGCTAGGTGGGCGGCGCAGCCAGATCTCCTCGTGCAGGCTGCCTTGCAGGAAAGCTGTGCTGAAGTCCAGAGAGTGCAACTCGTAGTCACGCTGAGTAGCGACGTGCAGCAACACCCGAAGAGTAGTCATCTTCGGGGTGGGGGAGAAGGTCTGGAAGTAGTCAACCCCCTGTCGCTGTTTGAAGCCTCGAGCAACGTAACGCGCCTTGAAGACAGGCGGAGAACCCGACAGCCGCTTCACCCTGAAAATCCACATGCCATCGACTATGTTCGCCCCAGGTGGGGGAACCTCGTCGACGTAGGTGCCTGTGGACTTCCAGGATGCAAACTCGGCATCCATGGCTACCTGCCACTGAGAGGAGTAAGGACCCGTAATCGCCTCTGCGTAAGAGCGCGGGGTCGGGATGTCTGGTGCATCCGGGTCTCCCTCAGGGGCAAGCAGCATGGAAGCGAAACGAGGTACAGCAGCTGCAAGACACTCAAAGTCCTCCTACCTGTCCTCAAGGACGTCCGTGCCAAGAGCACACTCACCCCCGACGGACGAAGGACTGGCAGACGCAGACTCAGCAACAAGAGCAGTGGCGTAGTCTAGACGACAGGCAGCAGCAAAGTCAAGCAGCTCAGCAACAAGGGCAAACGCAGCAGCAGACTCAAAGGAAGGGTCAATGACAGCAATGGCGAGGAGACGAGAGACAGTGGGACTGGTAGCACGAGCACGGTCAGACTCATGGTCAGGGACCTTAGGAAGAGAGGACTCAGGAGGAGCAGGCAGAGGAGAGGCCGGCTGTAACAGCAGCTGCGACTGGTCAGGTGTGTAGAAAACGGGACACCAAGAACCTACTGAAGCAAGGGGACGAAGTACGGTCGCGGCCGCACAGTGCCGCCAGGGTCAACAGCTCCAGCTCCTCCAGCTCCAGCGCCTCCTGCGCCAGTGCCTCCAACTCCAGCTCCTCCAGCTCCAGCGCCACCAGTGCTAGAGCCTCCAGCTCCAGCAGCTCCAGACTCCGTATGGTCTCTAGCTCCAGCGCCCCCAACACCACCAGTCCGGGCAGCTCCAGTACCCCGGGTACGAGCACCTCCAGGACTAGAAGCCGTAGTACCTCTAGTAACACCAGCTCCAGTAGTAACTCCAGTACCTCCAGCTCCAGCGGCTCCAGCACCTCCAGCTCCGGTAGCTCCACTCCAAAGGCATGCGCGCTGAACAAGCCACTCATGCAGCTGCTGCGGAGACAGTCTCAGGGAAGCACCAGCAGAACCTCCAAAGCAGCACCCTAAGACTCAGCACCCCCAGACTCCGCACCCTCCGACTCAACACCCCCAGGCTCAACACCCTCAGGCTCAGCACCCCCAGGCTCAGCACCCCTAGTCTCAGCACCCCCAGGCTCAGCACCCCCAGTCTCAGCACCCCCAGGCTCAGCACCCCTAGTCTAGGCACCCGCAGGCTCAGCACCCGCAGGCTCAGCACCCCCAGACGCAGTACCTCTAGCAGCACCTGAGTCTATTGCTACCTCACCAGGCACTGCACAAGGGGGTGGGTCTACCTGAGAGACACCTGAGGGAGCAGGACCCTGGGTGGGGAGGGGGTCTACCGGAGGGGGACCTGGAGCAAGGAAGAGCGGCGGGGGAGGGAGAGGGGCAGAGCGGTAGGGGAAGAGACGGTAAAAGGGAACCGGCTCATCAAAAGTGACGTCCTGAGAGGGGAGGACACAGCGCGAGGTAGGGTGGTAAAACTGCCAGCCAGGCGCGTCAGGGACAAAGCCAAGGAAGACGCAGGGAATTGCGCGGGCGGAGAGCTTGTCCGCGGACGTATCGCAGACAAAGGCACGAGAAACCCCAGACCCGGAACACCGACGCATCACCAACCTTCCCTGTCCAACGCAGTGTGGGCAAGGTCTCTGGCAAGGAGACACGGGGCTAGAGGTTGAGCTGATGCGCAGCGTACCGGACCGTAAACGGCCACAGAAAATGGGGAGCAGCCGCATGGATCATGGAGGTACGAGCGACCTCCTTGACTAAGCCAATGCGGCGCTCAGCAATCCCATTTTTCTGCGGTGAGGCCGAAAGCGTGAATGACTGGAGAATGCCCTCCCCACGACAAAAGTCCCGCAAGAGGTTGGAGGAGAACTCACCACCTCTGTCAGAGTGCAGACGCAGGACAGGAAGGTCCTGTTGGAACCGCTCGCGGAGCTGCAGACAGACTGCACGGATCCAAGGGATCAAGATATCAACGACTTGACCCTTGCTGCGCAAGGGAAAGACCGTGGTGTACCGCGTGCAGTCGTCAACGACCAGCAAAAAGTAGCGCTCGCGGCCGTCCAGTGACGCGGGCGGGGCCCCACACGTCCATGTGGAGAGTCTGCAGGGGAGCAGTCGTCGGGGGAAACGAGGAGGAGTGAGGAGCGGCGCGCTGCAGCCCCTCGATGCAAGGAAGGCAGGGCGGAGCAGGCAAGGGTGGGAGGGGAGGTAGATACCTGGGGAGACTAGACACAAGGAGGCGAGAGTGCATGCCACGAAGGCGTGGCAGAGAAGGGTGACCAAGGCGGTGGTGCCACAGAAGAGTCTGGTGCGACAGGAGGCGACACGAGCAAGGGGGTGCTACCTGAATTGACGCATACACCTGAGCAGACGCAGCTACCTGAGGAGACTCGGTAGACAATGTGTACAGACTCGACCCTGGCCGACGAGTGAACGTGGCCAGGTGACGACCCGTCTGTGTACACGTGTGGATCGACACACACTGACCCCCAGGAGTGGTTCTAGTGACCATCGAATCCTGGAGGGCAGCGGTACTCACCAAGTTGGTAGAGAACGAGGGGAGGTGAAGACCTAACAGTGAGCCGGACGGAACCGCTGGACACGGGAGGATAGTGGAGGAACGGGCAACAACCGGGCCCCCGGAGGGGTCAGCCAGTCAGTCCGGGAGAGGTGCAGGGAGAGGAGTGAGAGTGGTGCTGTCATGAAATAAACAGCGTGAGGCACCTAAATCCAGCGTGAAGGTGTGCAAGGCCTCAGCAGGCGCAGTACCAGGGAGAGTACCAGACTCACTAGCACCTAGAGCAGCAGCCGCTATTCCTGGGTCAGGTGGCACACACTGGTAACAGTCACCCTCAGCACTAACAGACAAAGCATACATAGCAGAGAGGAAAACATCAAAGTCTAGGTCAAAGATAGCAACTCCAGACCTAAGTAGATCTGCCCAATGAGGGCGCTCGACCTCGTCACCAAACTCAGCATGCCAAGCGTCGTCGAGGCGGGAGAAGCAGCGGTGCTGAGTGTGAAGCCTCCCGCATGTCTGACCAGCACGGTCACCCGTGCGAATGACATACGGGGAGCTATCACTACCCCCAGACGTCCCACGTGGAAACAACCACTCACGAAGCTGCTGGGGCGACTAGGTCTCGCTCCGACGCTGCTGTTG
Source organism: Closterium sp. Naga37s-1 (assembly GCA_947471745.1). Lineage (NCBI taxonomy): Eukaryota > Viridiplantae > Streptophyta > Zygnematophyceae > Desmidiales > Closteriaceae > Closterium > Closterium sp. Naga37s-1. The sequence continues at coordinate 646,350 of CANJKZ010000195.1, read as the reverse complement.
TTGCTGCTGCTGGCCACCTCCAGAACCTCCATGCCGAGCTCGAGTCCTACGGCCACCAGTCCCACCGCCGCCACTGCCGCCTCTCCCACCGCTGCCTCCACCGCCGCCACTAGAGCCCCCACCCCCACCACCAGTCCCACCACTGCCACCACCTCCACCGCCTCCACTACCTCCACTGCTGCCCCCGCCACCACTCCCGCTGCCCCCTCCACGACCCCTACCACCCTTGCCCTTGCTGCTGCGGCGCTTCGCACTAGCAGAAGCAGCTCCGACGTCCTCAGCACCAGGGACGTCTGCAGCAGCAGCAGAGGCGTAGGAGGGGGCAAAGGGGGAGGGGGGGCACCCCTCAAAGAAGGGCGTGCGAGGAGTGCCACGAGCAGCACCTACAGCAACTGCACTAGTCTCAGCTGCAAGGAGGTGCTCCTCAACTAGGTCAACAATGAGGGAGGTTGGGTCAAGTGAGAGAAAGTGGTCCCTGACAGAGCGAAGAGAGCCAGGGAGGCGAGTGACTATGAAGTAGAGGGTGATGAACATTGGGGGCGGGTTCCTGTCAAGGAACTCAGCAGGGACGGTAGCGCGGTAGCGAGCGTCACTAGTGTGCAGGTGGGAAACAAGGTCCTCTACTGTGGTAATGGCTGACAGCTCGGGGAACATGTAGGGCAGAAGCAGACGGCCTAGAGCAGTAGTGGCAGGCGAGGAGTAGCGAGTGACTACAGTGTCGTACAGTGCGTGTGCTGTCCTGTGCTGTCCGAAGTGAGCGCATTCGGCTAACGGCAGGTGGTTGCAAATGGCTAAGCGGGCAGCAGCGTCGCGAGTAAGCCACTGTGAGCGAGTCGAACTGTCAGCTGTGGCGGGAGGGGCAGTAGCGGCGCCTGACGCTAGGTCAAACAGCGAAACACTGTCCTTAGAATCGCTCAGTAGGTACAGCTGCAGATTGTCGAGCCACGTGTCAAACTGAATCGGTCTGCCCTCATGATCGAACGCGAGAACTCGAAGCGAAGCCATAGTGGCGCAGCACGCAGGAGCAGTAGTAGCAATAGCAGCAGTAGTAGCAGCAATAGCAGCAGTAGCAGTAGCAGCAGGAGCAGCAGCAGCAGTAGCAGCAGTAGCAGCAGTAGGGGTCGAGGGGCCTGGGGCCTAGGGGGGGGTCGGGCCGTGGGGCCAGGAACCAGGGGGGGGGGGGGGGCGAGGGGCCGGGGGCCTAGGGGCGACGGGCCGCGGGGCCAGGAATGAAGGGGCCAAGGGGCCTGGGGCCTAGGGGCGACGGGCCGCGGGGCCAAGAACGAAGGGGCCGAGGGGCCGAGGGGCCTGGGGCCTAGGGGGGTCGGGCCGCGGGGCCAGGAACCAAGGGGGGAGGGGGGGGGGGGGGGCGAGGGGCCGGGGGCCTAGGGGCGACGGGCCGTGGGGCCAGGAATGAAGGGGCCGAGGGGCCTGGGGCCTAGGGGCGTCGGGCCGCGGGGCCAGGAACAAAAAGGGGGGGGGGGGGGGGGCGAGTGGCCGGGGGCCTTGGGGCGACGGGCCGCGGGGCCAGGAATGAAGGGGCCGAGGGGCCTGGGGCCTAGGGGCGACGGGCCGCGGGGCCAGGAACAAAGGGGGCCGAGGGGCCGGGGGCCTAGGGGCGACGGGCCGCGGGGCTAGGAAATGAAAGGCCCGGGGCCGCGGGGCGACGGGGCCTAGGGCGACGGGGGCCGCGGGGCGATGGAGCCTAGGGCGACGGGGACCGCGGGGCGACGGGGCCTAGGGCGACTGGGCCTAGGGCGACGGGGCCTAGGGCGACGGGCCGTGGGCGACGGGGGGCCGCGGGGCGACGGGGCCTAGGGCGACGGGGCCTAGGGCGACGGGCCGTGGGCGACGGGGGGGCGCGGGGCGACGGGGCCTAGGGCGACGGGGCCTAGGGCGACGGGGCCTAGGGCGACGGGCCGTGGGCGACGGGGGGCCGCGGGGCGACGGGGCCTAGGGCGACGGGGGCCGCGGGGCGACGGGGCCTAGGGTGTAGGGCCGAGGGGCGACGGGGCCGAGGGCGACGGGGCCTAGGGGCGACGGGCCGCAGGGCGACGGGTCTAGGGCGACGGGCCTAGGGCGGGGGCGGAGCTGCGTGTGCGACTGTAGGGCACGCGGGCAGGAGGAACCCCCTCTTGCCACCCCCTCACCCACCATATTGCAACAGGGCACCGAGGCTGCGTTTAGGGGCGATAGGTCGCGTGGGGCCATGGCTAGGGGCGACGGGGCCATGGCTAGGGACGGGGCCGGGCGCTGGGCAGGTACGGGGCCGGGTGCTGGGCTAGGGACGGGGCCGGGTGCTGGGCAGGTACGGGGCCGGGCGTTGGGCAGGTACGGGGCCGGGCGCTGGGCAGGTACGGGGCCGGGCGCTGGGCAGGTACGGGGCCGGGCGCTGGGCAGGTACGGGGCCGGGCGCTGGGCAGGTACAGGGCCGGGCTCTGGGCAGGTACGGGGCCGGGCTCTGGGCAGGTACGGGGCCGGGCGCTGGGCAGGTACAGGGCCGGGCGCTGGGCAGGTACGGGGCCGGGCGCTGGGCAGGTACGGGGCCGGGCGCTGGGCAGGTACAGGGCCGGGCACTGGGCAGGTACTGGGCCGGGCGCTGGGCAGGTACGGGGCCGGGCGCTGGCAGGTACAGGGCCGGGCGCTGGGCAGGTACGGGGCCGGGCGCTGGGCAGGTTCGGGGCCGGGCGCTGGGCAGGTACAGGGCCGGGCGCTGGGCAGGTACGGGGCCGGGCGCTGGGCAGGTACGGGGCCGCGCGCTGGGCAGGTACGGGGCCGGGCGCTGGGCGCGGAATGGGGCCGGGCGCGGGCTAGGTGCGGGGCCGGGCGCGGGCTAGGTACGGGGCCGGGCGCGGGGCTAGGTACGGGGCCGGGGCGCGGGCTAAGTACGGGGCCGGGGGCGGGCATGATACGGGCCGGGCGCGGGCTAGGTACGGGGCCAGGCGCTGGCGACAGACGGGGCCGGGCGCAGGCTAGGTACGGGCCGGGCGCGGGGCTAGGAACGGGCCGGTCGCGGGCGAGGTACGAGGCCGGGCGCTGGCGAGGGACTGGGCCGTTCGCGGGGCTAGGTATGGGCCGGGCACGGGCGAGAGACGGGGCCGGGCGCAGGCGTAAGACGTGGCCGGGCGCGGGCTAGGTACGGGCCTGTCGCGGGCTAGGTACGGGCCGGGCGCGGGGCTAGGAACGGGCCGATCGCGGGCTAGGTAAGGGCTGGGCACGGGCGCGAGACGGGGCCGGTCGCTGGCTAGGTACGGGCCGATCGCGGGTTAGGTTCGGGCCGGGCGCGGGCGACGGAATCGACGGGGCCAGCGGGGCCGAGGGGCCAGCGGGGCCCAGGGTTGTCCCAAGCCTGGTTAGGTTCGGCCCCAAACCCAAAACGGGTCATCCCCACAGCGATTTTCGGGGTGTTTCTTCTTCTCGGTTGGGGAAGCAGGCTGCGTTGCTCCATCCGGAGCCACGAGTGTCGTTTCTCTCCACATGATCTCTTCCCTCCGCCTTGGAACCTCCTCCCTTCCCAACACTACAAAGCCCACCTGTCCTCGCCAATTCCCACCACCACAACAGTTGCAATTTCTTTCTTCCTTCGACTCTCAGAATCAGCTTCTAGCTCCTCAAGACTTCGATCAGCTTCAGCTCTTAGCTTTCGCCTCTCATTTCGCCTGTGCTATTAGCATCTCGTTCCTAGTGCTATGGCATCTCGGATCCCCCCGTCTCTTGTTGGATCTGCGCGCCGCGCTAACATCTTGAAAACGTGGCGGCACGCGATTGCAGTGCGCGTGGGGCGCTTCAACGAGGAAGAGCAGTGCTCTCTGCGCTCCCCCCGTGCGTCGCTCTGCTTCTCCCCTCTGCGACCCAAGCCCGTGGCTAAGCCGCCCAGCAAAAAGCCGAGGCCCAGGGATGTGATGGGTACCACTCCTGCTGTGAAGCCCAGAGCGTTGCAGAGCGGTCAAGCGACCGTCGCAGCTGCAGCAGTAAAAGCCATGCCATCTAAGGCCACGCCAGCAAAGGTGACGCCTAAGGCGACCCCAGCTAAGGTGACTCCAGCTAAGGCGACCCCAGCTAAGGCGACGCTAGCTAAGGCTATACCAGCCAAGGCGACGCCAACTAATGCAACGCCAGCAAAGGCGCCGCCAGCTAAGGCGACGCCAGCGACTCCAGCTAGGACGACATGTGCAAGCCCTACTGCTGCGGTAGTTGTGAAGGCTGCAGGTGCAAGCAGCCCAGCAGCAGCAGCAGCAGCAGCAGCAACAGCCGCAGCAGCTCCCCTCAGCCCGAAGGCGGGTGTTGTTGGCGGGTCTGGAATTCCGAGACCTGCAGGCAGTGCAGCAACAAGGAGGGTCGCAGCAGGAGCGACGGCGAGTGGCATTCCCAAGCCAGGGAAAGTAGCAGCTAAGTAAAGGAGTGAAAAAAAAAAAAAAAAAAAAAAAAAAAAACGAAAAGACAAGAAAAGAGAGGAAGAAAGAAATACAAAAAGAAAAGCAGCAGCAGAGATCCAGGGCGTGTGCTATGGGGATGTGAAGGGACGAGTGTGGTGGGTGAGATGGCATGGCTGGTGGGGGCTAGATGAAGGTGAATGGAGGGACTTACCCCTTTTTCCACCCTGCTTGCAGGGTGTTGTGGGAGAGATGGGAGGAACGGTGGAGGAATGTGGTGAGCTGGAATGGGGAGGCATGGCATGAGGGGGAATGGCATGCCCTTGGATCTGAATGCTTGTGCTGACTGTGTGCTTCAAGGGGAATGCTCATGCTGACTGTGCCATCTGTTGCTGCACCGTGCACCTGCTTGGCTCATGATTAGTAGAAAGTTCTAGATAATCATTGTTTATGTTCTAAGTCTCTATCTTGTAGATAATCATTGTTGATGCTCTACTTATATATTCTGTTGATGTGCATTCAGTGATTGTGTGTTGCGACTGGTTCAGGAGCTGTCAAAAGAGGACAGGTGGGCTGCGGAGGCCTTACTTCCATCAACTCGTGATGTGCATTCAGTGATTGTGTGTTGCGACTGGTTGGTGCATGGAAGGGAGGAATGGTTGGTGGGTGTATTCGTGTGGATGGTTGAAGCAGGGAGAAGAGACTTGATGGTAATCATAATTTTTTTTCTAGGTCTATTGCTTGTACTTGTTGATGCGTTACTTATATATATGCTGTTGATGTGCATTCAGTGTTCGTTTGTTGTGTCTGGTTGGTGCATGGAAGGGGGTGTATTCGTGTGGTGTATTTGATGATGCTGGCACTGGTTGTCTGATTCAAGGGGAATGCTCATGCTGACTTGGTTAGCAGTAGTAGTTCCCTTGTCATGGCATCATGGCATGTTCTCATCAAAAGCAGGCTAGAGACATCTAGGTCGTGACTTCACCCCATTTTGATCCCTTTCCTCCCCTCTGCATCCCCTCCCCTTTCCCCTTTCAACACGTTTCCTCTGCAGTTTTTACTGAAATCATTGTTGGGGTTCCGAGGATTCTTCGCACAGCCACCTCTTCCTTCATCCCTTTCTGGCCTCTCTTGTCCCTCCGTATCGCCACCACTCATCCCATCCCTCCCTCCCTCTGTTCAGATCTATGAAATTTAAACAGTACGTATGCGTTAACCAGCACAGAGCTTCGTTAATATCATGTGCTGCTTGGTGGGTGTTGCATTCCAGTTTGATTGCGTCCTGATGCGTACACCCTTCCTTGCCAAATTCACTGGCTCATGTCATCATGCCTTTGTTCTCTCTTTGCAGTCTTATCAGCTCATGATGATGCGTTCACTGTCTCATTCGGATCTCATCAGCTCATCGTCATTCGTTCAATCAATCTCTGCCATTCACATCACATCAGCTCATTTCTTTCCTCTCCACGATTCCATATCACCACCACTCTCATCCCTCCTTCCCCCCTCTTCTTTCATTTCTCTGAAACGTGAACAGCACTTGAATGTTAAAGAAGCCCAGAATTATCCCATTTTTTATATTCACATTAGCTAAACGTGTTATTGTGTGTATTATTGCTCTTTCGAAGCATCATATGTCGATGCTGCATCGCATGCCAGTTTCATCAGCCTGTGATTCTTTCACCATTTCCTGCCAACTCATCAGCTCATGTCATGATGCTTTGAGATTCTCATGCGAGTCTTTCAGCTCATCACTCTTTTACCCTCTCATGTCGCTTTCATTAGCTCATGATTCGTTCCTTACCTCATGAGCCTCATGCCATTCACATGATTCTTTCAGTGGCTCATGATGATTTCAGTGGCTCATGATGCTTTCAGCTGCTCATGATGCTTTCAGTTGCTCATGCTGCTTTCAGTTGCTCGTGATGCTTTCAGTTGATCATGCTGCTTTCAGTTGCTCGTGATGCTTTCACTTGCTCATGATGCTTTCAGTTCCTCATGATGCTTTCAGTTGCTCATGCTGCTTTCAGTTGATCATGCTGCTTTCAGTTGCTCATGATGCTTTCAGTTGCTCATGATGCTTTCACTTGCTCATGATGCTTCTAGTTGCTCATGATGCTTTCAGTTGCTCATGCTGCTTTCAGTTGATCATGTTGCTTTCAGTTGCTCATGCTGCTTTCAGTTGCTCATGATGCTTTCAGTTGCTCATGCTGCTTTCAGTTGCTCATGATGCTTTCAGTTGCTCATGATGCTTTCAGATGCTCATGATGCTTTCAGATGCTCATGATGCTTTCAGTTGCTCATTATGATTTCAGTGGATCGTGCGAATTTCAGTGGCTCATGATGCTTTCAGTGGATTATGCGAATTTCAGTGGCTCATGATCCTTTCAGTGGGTTGTGTAAATTTCAGCTCAGCATGATACTGTGAGGGAGTGGTGCGTGGGAGTGAACTGCACTGATTTGAGAAACATATAGAAAGTTATCCATATTGCTCCCATTTCCCCCTCTCCCTTCCCCCACTGTGTATATGTCTCCATCTTCTTTCCTACTTCCATCCTTTACTCCCTCCCTCCTCTTTCAATTATCTGAGTATCAACCAGCAGTGATGCTGTCAGCACCCCTGGCTGTTTACACCATTCCCCTAGCAGATATTGTAAACGAAATTCCTTTTTATGCCACATTCAATAGCTCATTTATGGTGCTTTCAGTATTTCATGCCACAGTCAGGATCATGATGTTTTTTCGTATTGTATGCCAGTCTCAGCAGCTTATTCTCTCAGTTTCTCAAGTCAATTCTTGAAGGTATTAGTGATTTTTGTTTCTCATGCCCAATTCCACCCGCAATTTCTGTTTCCAGTGTGTCATGCTAATCTCATCAGTTCAGCATGCATTTCATCAGCCCCTGATAGTTTTGTAGCTCTCGTCAATCTCATCATCGTATCATGCCTTAAATATCTCATGTGAATTTTAGCAGCTTGATGTGTTCAGTATCTTATGCCAAATTCACATGCTCATCATGCTTTTCCATCTCTTGCCACTCTAAACGAGTCAGAAACCTATCAGTGCATTTTGTTACAATTTGACAAGCACATGATGTTTGCAACAGCAGCTCATGCCAGTTCAATCAGTGCTTGATGGTTTCAGTATCTATTCCAAGTTCACCTGCCCACGATGCTTTCAGAATTTCATGGCAACTGCGCCAGGTGATGGCGCATTCACTATTGCATCCTCTTTCAGCATCCCATGGCAGTCTCTGCAGCTGATGCCGTCAGTATTTCATTCCTGTTCCATCAGCTCATGTTTATATCCTGACATTTACAGTTGCTTTTCATGAGTCCAGCAACTCATGCCAAATTCATCAGTTCATCAGCTTGCTGGTTTCAGGATATCTGCCAACCAAGCTCACCTGCTCATGATGCTTCCAGCATCTCATGGCGAATTCTTCAGCAGGTAATGCTATCAGCCCATGATGCCAACTCTATTGGCTCGTTATGCTTTCAATCCTACAGTAATCCCAGTTATTTATCAATCAACAACAACCGGATCATCCTGAATTATTTCAATTCTCTAATGAAAGATTGTGTTTCCACAACGTTTGTACAGCTACGATGAAAACAAGAAATTGATCTGAATACTGGTGTGAATCTAAACAGCTGCAAAATTTCAAATTCATACGAATCTTACATTTGCGTTACGGTTGACACATCTGCAAATATCGAATCACTAGTTTTTCTCTTCATTCCTCCCGACATTCTCGATGATGGGTTTGGGATGCCAGACGGAACCCTAGTTCCTCGGGATCAGTTTGCTAGAAGCATGCATGCGAGGCGCGTTTCCTGACAGCGCGATGCCTTCAGTCGCCTTGCGATGCGACGCATTACATGCTCCGTCTCAGTCACGTTTCCCCCCCGCCGCTATGCAGCGACTATTGCACTCTATTGACAATGACGGAACGGAACCATTCTTTGAGCAGCCTTGGTTTTGTCTCACGACGGCAAGTCCGTCAAGTTCACCCATCATCCAGTCAACGCACCAGCAGACCCCTTCTTTTCGTGGACGAACCGCTTCATGTTGCTTTGGCAGCCAGCGAGCTTAACGGAAAATGCGACCGTATATTTTTGGGCAGCTGCAGTTAAGCCTGCTGCCCAGAAACTCCGTGAATGTAGATTAACGAGCCGCAATACTGTCAACCGACAGCGCTAGGCTTCGTGGTTTGGCTTGGGACCGAAGACTCGGCTTTCTCCTATTGGCTAACCAGATGCCGAGCTTCGAGGTTCGGTTTGGACCAGCGGACTCGGCCTCCTCCTATTGGCAAGCCAAACCCTTCGTGGTTCGGCCCCTAATACAGAGCAGAGCCAGAGCAATTTTCGGAGTGTTTTTTGTCTTTTTTTCTCGGTTCGGGCAGCAGGTTTCCTTCCTCCACAGCCTCGAGAGTTGCTTCTCTTCGTAGTCGAGCTCCATCCACTCTTCCCTCCGCCTTGAAACCTCCTCCCTTTCCAAACACTACAAAGCCCACCGTCCTCTTCATTCCCACCACCACAGCAGTTGCAAATTTCCTTATTCCTTCAACTCTCGGATTCAGCTACTAGCTCCTCGGAACTTCGATCAGCTTCAGCTCCTACGATGGCATCTTGGATCACCCCGTCTCCCGTTGGATCCGCTGCGGTGTGTGGCATCAGCAGCAGCTTCCGCAGCACGCGCCGCGGCGCTAACGTCTTGAAGATGTGGCGGCGCGCGATTGCATGGCGCGTGGGACGTTTCAGCGAGAAAGAGCAATGTACTCTGCGCTCCCCCCGTGCGTCGCTCGGCTTCTCCCCTCTGCGACCCAAGCCCGTGGCTAAGCCGCCCAGCAAGAAGCCCAGGCCTAGGGATGTGATGGGTACCGCTGCTGCTGCGAAGCCCAGAGTGGTGCAGAGCGGTCAAGCGACCATCGCAACTGTAGCAGTCAAAGCTACGCAAGCTAGGGCGACGCCAGCTAAGGTGACATCAGCCAGGGTGACGCCAGCCAAGGCGACGCCAGCTAAGGAGACGCCGGCTAAGGTGACGCCCATTAAGGCGACACCTGCTAAGGCTACGCCAGCTAAGGCGACGCAGGCTAAGGTGGCGCCATCCAAGGCGACGCCAGCCAAGGCAACGCCAGTTAAGGCGACGCCGCCAGCTAAGGTGACGCCAGCGACACCAGCTAAGGCGACACGTGCAAGCCCTACTGCCGCGGTAGGTGTGAAGGCTGCAGGTGCAAGCAGCCCAGCAGCAGCAGCAGCAGCAGCAGCAGCAGCAGCCGCAGCAGCTCCTCTCACCATGAAGGCGGGTCTTGTTGGCGGGTCTGGAATCCCCAGACCTGTAAGCAGTGCGTCAACAAGGAGGGTTGCAGCAGGAGCGACTGCGAGTGGCATTCCCAAGCCAGGGAAGGTAGTAGCCAAGTGAATGACTGAAAAAAAAAAAAAAAAAAATGTGAAGCAGCTGCTGCAGCAGCAGCAGCATATAAGATCCAGGGCGTGTTCAGTGGGGATGTGAAGGGACGTGTGTGGGTGAGATGTCATGGCTGGTGGGGGCTAGAGGGAGGTGCATGGAGGGACTTACCCTTTTTTCCACCCTGCTTGCAGGGTTTTGTGGGAGAGATGGGAGGAATGGTGGAGGAATGTGGTGAGCTGGAATGGGGAGGCATGGCATGAGGGGGAATGGCATGCCCTTGGATCTGAATGCTTGTGCTGACTGTGTGCTTTAAGGGGAATGCTCATGCTGACTGTGCCATCTGTTGCTGCACCGTGCACCTGCTTGGCTCATGAATAGAAGAAATAAGTTATATATATTTATCATTTAGGTCTAAGCCCTATGTTCTAGGTCTGTAGCTTGTAGTCGTTGATGCTTTATTTATATATATGCTGTTGATGTGCATTCTGTGCTTGTGTGTTTCGACTGAGTGGTGCATGGAAGGGAGGAATGGTTGGTGGGTGTAATCGTGTGGATGGGTGAAGAAAGGAGAAGCAACTTGATGGTTCTTGCAGTGACTGTGTGATTCCAGTGGAATGCGCATGCTGAATTGGTCAGCAGAGGAGGGGTGTGAAGCAAGGGGAAATGGTGAGCAGGTGTGTGTAGTGGAGAATCATCATCAGGTTTGTGTAATAGTTTTCATCAGCTGATGCTCTCTCATTGACGCCCTTTGTTTCATTACCTCCAGCTTCAAGCAATTTCATTCTGTTAAGAAATGCATTTTTTTCTCGAGCTTATGTTGCCCTGCCGTTCTAGTCTGCAGTACCTTCTCTCAGAATCCCCTTACGGCCTGCCCTCATTTAAGAGCATTTAGGTTGATACAAATTTGCCTTGTCTCCGCCTTTTCTGAACAAAATCCATTTTACATCCTCCCCACTGTTGGTCTGAGAAAAGCCCTTAGGATCTTTCCAGGACTAAATTCTGAGTAGGACTGGTGTAATAGCGGAAGCGTTAAATAAAGGACTTTGTGAACCACCTTGCGCTAGTATGTGAGGGCAAAGTAGATTGATTAATAACAAAGAGATACAAGCTTTTATAAGAATACAGGGAATATGTAGGGTTATAACTAATAACCGTTTTACCATTGCTGTTGCGGTTCGGTACAGTGACGACTCGGGCAACTGCTCAATAGCGAGTCAGTTGTTTGTCCGTGCTGTCGCGCTGTACTTGTCAGGTCAAAGGTCGCTGACCTTTGACTTTCGCGTAACCTCCAGCAGTTGTTCAACCTCCGAGAGTTGACTCACTGATGCTTCGATATGTTTCGCTTCGTTTCTGACTTGGTGTTTCGACATGACAGAGGCGGTTAAATCAATTGTTTCCAACACTCCCCTTCGCTTCTAAAGTGTCGCTGCTGATGACGTGGCTTTGTCCAGTCAGCAGCATGCAATATTCGAACTTCGACTTTCTGAGCTTCTTGGTCAAGTAATCAGCTGCCATCTCGGATGTGGGGCAGTAAGACAGCTTAAGTCTCCCCTTCTCGATCTCGTCCTTTACGAAGAAATATCGCAGGGCGATGTGCTTCGTCCTGTTCGCGAATCCGTTTTTGTTGGCTATGCGAATTGCCGACTGGTTGTCGCAGAACAAGGAGAAGCTGGGTAACTGAGCCAGCTTCGCCTCCTCCAGTAGTTCGCGAAGGTACAGTCCTTCCTTGGTGGCTGAGCAGAGTGCGATATATTCAGCTTGAGCTGAGGAGAGAGCGATTAGTTCCTGCTTGCTCGATTGCCAGGAAATAGGTCCGATAGGTTCGAGGCGATAGATGTAGCCGGTGCGTGAGCGTCTGTTGTTGGGATCGCCGGCGTGATCTGCGTCGACGTAGCCGACTAGTTTAGGTATCGTAGTCCCGTTCTTGTGGTAGGTTAGACCGACGGTTGCGGTGCTGACGAGATAGTGGAGAGCACGGTCGAGTTCGGCCATGTGTTCTCCTTCAGGTATCTTGAGATAGGTTGCGAGCTGGCTTGCGGAGTACGATAGGTCTGGACGGCAAGTAACAGCTGCGAAGAGGAGGCATCCCAGCTTCCTCTGGTAGTTGCGTATGTCGGCGGATTTTAGTGGAGCGGATCCTTCCTTGTTGTTTCCTGCCGTGTAGCGGTATGGCGTAGAGATGGTGGTTGGCGTAAGTGAGAAGCGTTTGGCGATGGTGTCGACGTACTTTGCAGCGTTGAGGTAGATCGCGTTTTCTTCTTCCTGAATGTTTAGGCCGAGGTATTGCGTGACGGTAGATGATACTGTGAGCGTGAGGTCTTTCTGTAGCTCCCCTTCGAACCAGATAGTGACGTTGTCGGTCGACCCGATGTAGAGTAGATCGTCTACGTAGACGATTAATAGAATATAGTCGTCGCCTTTCGTGAGCCGGTACATGCCTTGGTCATGTGGTAGCTGCTGGAATCCGATGCGAGTAAGTCGAGCATGTAGATATTGCTGCCACAATCTTGGGGCTTGTTTGATCCCGTACAGGGATCTTTGCAGCTGACAGACTTGGTTGGGCTCTCCGTGGGAACCGTGTGGGAGTTCGACGTAGATTTCGGCGTCAACAGGTGCGTAAAGGAATGCATTGGCGACGTCGATTTGCCGCAGTTTCTTTTTCTTCATGGCAGCGATCGCGAGAAGAATTCGTAGTGAAGTGTGTCGGCTGACCAGAGCGAATGTCTCGGTGAAGTCACGTCCATGCTCTTGGTCGAAGCCGCGTACAACCAACCGTGCTTTAAACTTGTCGATGGTGCCGTCTGCCTTTGTCTTCACACGGAAGACCCATTTCCCGGTGAGTACTGTCTTGTTTCGTGCCACGCCGATTGGGACGACTTTCCAGGTGTTGCGTTCCTTCAGTGCTTTCAGTTCCTTGTCCATGGCTTCACGCCATTTTTCCCTATGCTCCCCCCCCAGAGCCTGCTGAACTGTGGCAGGCTCCTTATGAGTTTCCGTGCCGTGGACCGCGGTGACTAGGCCGAGTATCTGGAGGCCACTCTGTGTGTAGCGGGGGAGAGTTGTGTCCGCGGGATAAGCTGCTTCGTCACCTGCTTCTGGGTCAGGTATGAAATTGGGCCCTATGCGTTCTGCTTCGTTGGTGTTGACTTCTGCAGGTGTAACGTAACCGGTGTCGGCGAAGTCGAAATAAGTTTCGGCGTTGACGCTTTCGCGAGGATTTTCGTCGTCCATCGGGATAGGTACGGAGCAGTATGGGAGTGGTCCTGCTTCCTCCGAGGCGTTATCCACGTTCTGCTCGTCCCAGTCAGCTTCGTCTACTGCCGAGGCGAAGGCTCGATCACCACGGAAGCCACCTGTGGGGTCCCGGTCTTCTTCCAGGTTGGCAAGATATGTCGGAAGGGTGAGTCGTTCGTAGATAATGACATCACGTGCTGCTACTGTTTCTTTGGAGTGGACATCGAAAATCTTCCACGCGTTGTAATTTCTTTCGATGCCCAAGTGTAGTCCCCACTGTGCGCGTTGGGAAAATCGGCTGCTCGTGCAGATGGGGGTCGGTACTGTACCATGCAGCCGAAAAATCTTAACATTTTTGTGCTGCCCTGTTTTCCTGTCCACAGCAGGTGCGGTGATGCGTTGTTCGGTAGTGATGATGACGAAAGCAAGTTGTGCAGCATGACAGCGTGGTCCATCGCTTCAGGCCACTGGTGATTGGGCAGTCGCATGCCACGCAGTAATTTGCGCATGGTGTTCTGGAGAGTTCGATTCATCCGTTCTGCCACGCCTTGCTGCTGATGGGCGTAGGGAAGCGAGATGAGGCTCTTGATTCCTCGTTCTGCCAAGTACTGCTTGAACCTCTGTGAGGTGTATTCTCCTCCTCCGTCTGACTGAAAGCTTCTTAGTTTCACGCCCGATTCTCGTTCTGCTACCGGGAGCCAAGCGACGAAGGCCTCGAAAGCCATGTCCTTGCTCGGAAGGTTAAGGTGCCAAACGTAACGCGTAGCGGCATCGATGAACGTGATGGTGTAGCTGTATGCTCCTTGTCCAGGTTCGCGATTGTACAGGATGTCGCTGTACACTTTCTCAAGTGGTGCGTAAGCTGGTGCGCTAGGGTTGTGGTGAGAAGCGAATGGTCGATGCGGTAAGTCTGCTTCGGGGCAGGTAAAGCACGTTCCACGAGCTCGTCGAAGTTCGCTTCCATCGGTTAGAAGCAGTGAATCTTTGTCGAGTACTCCTGCTCTGATTGTGTTGTTTAACACCGTGTTACTTGGATGTCCCATTCGTGCGTGCCAGATGTCTTTGCCAGCTCGATGTCCGGGTGAACGACGGTACATGTCGGAGTTGGAGTAGAAACTTGTAGTGAAGTTTGTGCTTCGATGTACTTCTCGTGATGTTGGGTTAAGCTGCTGCGCAAGAGTCGGTGGAGTGCCGTCGATTTGAGCTGGTGCAGTTGAAGGACCAGCGATTGGTGTCGATGGTGCTTCTGCTGCTGCCGTTGTTTCTGCTGCTGCCAATGTTGTTTCTGCTGCTGCCGATGTTGTCTTTTCTGCTACCGAGTGTTGAATTGTTGCTAATGCTCTTGTTCGTTCTGCCTCAGGGATGGTGTGCGAGTACCAGAAGCCTTCTGGACTGAAGTCGGGGTCGAGATCTGGTGGATGTGTCCAGGAGGTGAAAGTGACGATCCCGTCGCTGTCAGCGGTGCCAAGGTCTGGGACGAAGTCGAGGACGAATACGTTATTTTTCAAGACCGCTTTCCCGATGTAGAGACCGCCTTTCCCGTGGTATAACTTGAATTCTTGAGTGGTGCTATCTGCTTCAAGGTGTATGCCCTTCGCCATCAGTTGACTGACACTGAGTAGGTTGTAACCGAGTCCTGCTATTAAAACCTTTGACATCTGCGGTATGACGTTTGTTTCTCGTGACTGAAGTTGCACTACGCCTTGTCGTCATGTGCGCAGGTTCTGATTGTTAGCGACGGTGATGACGACCTCGCGTTGAAGTTGGTGTTCATGTTGAACAAAGCGTCCTGAAGAGCACATATGCTGTCCGCAGCAGCTGTCTAAGAACCACGTATCTTTTCCGGACGGCTCGCTTTGAGCGATGGCTGCATATGTCGGATTTGGTTGAAGTGACTCGCGGCGAGGCATGCTGTTGTCGAGTTGCTCTTCCGGTGAGTAATGTGGTGGTGACTCTGTGATGCAGGAGTCGGTCAGCCGTGTCATGCAACTGACGATGTTTCTTGTTCCTTGCGCAGGTTGTCCTGTCGATGTTGTTGAGGCTTGTACTTGAGAGGTCGGATTCGATTGCGTTGAGGCAACTTGACTGCTTGAAGGGCGAAGCTGCCAGTTTGGGCAGTGCGTACGGGGGTGACCTGACGTCTTGCAAAGGTGACAGAACGGAGGTACTGGTTTCGGTTGATGCCGATAGTTGTTGTTGCGTCGTTGAGTGTGGAATGCGAATTCGGGCACTGATGCCTTCCTTTTGTGTCGTTCTTCTTGCAGGTCCATATCTTGCTGCTCATCGTGGATCTCGGCGCAGAGTGCTGCTTCTGATATTTTTCCGTGGGCTCGGAGTATGGCGCGAGTGGAGCGCCACTGAGGACCGAGGCCGCCGATGATGACTGTGACGAAGGCGTCTTCTGAAATCGACCCTCCGCATTGAAGGAGATTGTCGCGCAATTCGCGACAACGGCTGATATACGCCATCCCCTTTTCGCCCGGTTTCATTTCGACTGTCGTCAGTTGTGCCATTAACCGACTTTGATTGACACTGTCTGTTGCTTGATACAGGTTCTTCAGGTGGTTATACGCTAGCTCTGCAGAGTTGCCGTATCCCCGGTAAGACCGTATATTCTGCTGCTGATTCGGAGTGATGTTTCTCAGTTTTATTGTGTACGCCATCATTGACTGATACGTGTACTGCTGCTTGTCGTACTGTGTGCCGTGTGTTGGATATGGCAGGGACCCGTCGAAGAAGCCAAGGATCTGCGCGCCTTCCATCATTAGCTCGAACTCGAATGACCAGGTAAAGAAGTCCTTTCCGTCGAAAGGCCTTGTCATTTGCAGTTTTAAGACGTACGCGAACTGCGACTGAACTTGAAGTGCGTCCAGTGTCTTCTCTTGTCCAGGTGCAGGCTGCGGGTGTGGCATAAAGCTGACAGAGCCACGCTGGGGCTCGTACGGAGCAAAGGTAGGCGGTTGCTGTTGATTTCCGCGTGCGTAGGATGAACCGTCGAGGCTCATTGGTGTAGCGTTGTTGTTGTTGCTGTTGTTTGACTATGCAGGTGCCCTTGCTGGTGTTGTTCGTAGAAGGACATGAAGGAGAAGAATTTCTCCATCATGTCTGGGTCGAAGTCCGCGGCTTGATTTGCGGGAGTTTCTGAAGACGTTGCTCTTGGTCTTGTTGCCGTACCCTCCTCTGTCTGTAGGCCAGAGGCAGGAGGTGGAGTAGGAGTAGTACCGGGAGACCCGTTAGAGGAGCTTCTCTCCTTCTGCGTTGCCATGTCTTGTGATGTTGTGGGTGTCTTGGTTGTAGTTGAATTTGTCCTGACCGCTCTCATACCATGTTGGTCTGAGAAAAGCCCTTAGGATCTTTCCAGGACTAAATTCTGAGTAGGACTGGTGTAATAGCGGAAGCGTTAAATAAAGGACTTTGTGAACCACCTTGCGCTAGTATGTGAGGGCAAAATAGATTGATTAATAACAAAGAGATACAAGCTTTTATAAGAATACAGGGAATATGTAGGGTTATAACTAATAACCGTTTTACCATTGCTGTTGCGGTTCGGTACAGTGACGACTCGGGCAACTGCTCAATAGCGAGTCAGTTGTTTGTCCTTGCTGTCGCGCTGTACTTGTCAGGTCAAAGGTCGCTGACCTTTGACTTTCGCGTAACCTCCAGCAGTTGTTCAACCTCCGAGAGTTGACTCGCTGATGCTTCGATATGTTTCGCTTCGTTTCTAACTTGGTGTTTTGACACAACAGAGGCGCTTAAATCAATTGTTTCCAACACCCACCTCCCCTTTCATATGCATCCATAATGCTCCGCTCCCATCCCTCGCTTGCTCTTTTTAATTGATGCTTGAAAATCATGTAGAGGGGATACCTGAAAGCATATGTTGTGGAACCTGAAAAATATGTTCTCATTACATATGCTCTCATCCCTCGCTTTCAGGGACACGACTTGCTTACATATGCTTCTTCAGAACAACATGATTTCATTCAGTATCTCGTGCTAAATTCATCTGCTCATCATGCTTTCCAGCTCTTGCCAATTCCATCAAGTCACAAACCTATTCGTATCTAGTTCCAATTTAACCAATTTCTGATGTTAACTTGCAGCAGCACCTCATGCCAGTTCAATATGTTAGAATCCTAGGCAAAGAGTTGTATTGGAATGTCGAGAGTTTGGTACAAGAATGAAACCTAAGGGGTTGTACCCCACAGTGAGTACCCCACTAAAGCCTATCTAAATAACAACATATACACATATGTTTGACACACCCCCATAGGCAAAGTGGGGGAGAACAGAGGGTCACAAGGCCAGGCCAGGCTCAGGGTGGATCACAACGTCACCACGCAGTCTGAGCACAAGCAAGAAGGCCACAAGGCCAATTCACATGCAGAGATATATATGGAACAACAACAGTATGTCAAACATATGTGTATATGTTGTTGTTTAGATAGGCTTTAGTGGGGTACTCACTGTGGGGTACAACCCCTTAGGTTTCATTCTTGTACCAAAACCTCTCGACATTGCAATACAACTTTGCCTAGGATTCTAACATGGAATCTAGAGCATAGGTCCTTAGGACCTAGGATTAGGGCCCACCGTACCTGCCTGCCTTGTCTAGTGCCCGCGCGCGCCTCGGCTGCCCGCGCGCGCCTTGGGCGGTCCTTTTTTTTTTCCCATGTGCGCCGCTTCAGCAGCCCGCGCAGCCCGTTCCCGCCCCGCCTGTGCGCCCCTTAAGCCGCCCGCGCGCAACCTGGTTAGGCCACGCCAGCGCGGCCCGTCGCCCAGCGCAGCCCGCAGCTTCACGACCAGCCCGCAGCCGCGCACGTGCGGCCCGTCGCCCAGCGCAGCCCGCAGCCGCATGCAGCTTGCAGCCGCGCACGTTGCCTGTTGCCACGCGCAGCCCGCAGCCCGCGCAGCCCGTCGCCGCACGCAGCATGTGGCCGCGCGCGCTGCCCGTAGCCACGCGCAGCCTGCAGCTTCGCGCAGCAAGCCACCACACGCAGCCAGCAGCCGCCCTCAGGCCGCTCCTGCCTGCTGCCTGCTGCCGCCTGCCTGCTGCTTGCTACCTGCTGCCGCCAACCTGCTGCCTGCCTGCTGCCTGCCTGCCTGCTTGCTGCCTGCTGCCGCCTGCCTGCCGCCTGCCTGCCGCCTGCCTGCTGCCTGCTGCCGCCTGCCTGCTGCTTGCTGTCTGCTGCCGCCTGCCTGCTGCCTGCCTGCTGCCTGCCTGTCTGCTTGGTGCCTGCTGCCGCCTGCCTGCCGCCTGCTTGCTGCCTGCCTGCTGCCTGCTGCCTGCTGCCGCCTGCCTGCTACTTGCTGCCCCTGCCTCTTGCCTCTGCCTCCTGCCTCCTACCTGGTGCCTACTGCCTCTTGTCTGCTGCCTGCTGCCTGCTACCTGCTGCCTCTGCCTCCTGCCTCCTGTCTGCTGCCTGCTGCCTCTGCCTGCTGCCTGCTGCCTGCTGCCTGCTGCCTTAAGCCAATATGGCGACGCCTAACGTTCTAGCGTTCAAGCCTGATGGTCGTCCCATCGAGTTCGCTGTGTGGTTAGACGATCTCCAGCTGTTCCTTCTGACTGATGCCAAAGAGGGCGTTTCCCTGTTTGATTACGTCTCTGGAACTGCCGTTACTCCTGCTGCTGATGCTCCTGCTCTAGAACGCTCCCAGTGGCAGACTCGTGATGCTGCTGCACGCCTAGCTATTACGAACCACCTGCCGATTACTGAGCGAGCGCATTTCAGCCAGCACAGAACTGCTAAGACACTGTACGACGCTGTAGTTGCGCGCTACTCCTCCCCGGCCACTGCAGCCATAGGTCGACTCATGCTACCATACCTGTTCCCCGATATTTCCTCGTTCACCACTGCTGAGGACCTAGTTTCTCACCTGCGCGCTACTGACTCTCGCTTTCGTGCCGCCCTTTCAGCCAAGTTCTGCGCCGCAAACCCCCCCCCGATGTACTTCACTCTCTATTTCCTCGTCACCCGCCTCCCTGACACTCTTAGCTCTGTCAGGGACCACTTCCTAGCGCTAGACCCCACCACTCTCACTGTCGACGACTTCGAGAAGCACCTCCTCACAGCAGAGAAGAACATCCTCGCTGTAGGTGCTTCTCGTGGCACTCCTCGCTCTCCCCTCTTTGTGGGGTGCTCCCCCTCCTCTCCCACCCCCTCCTACGCCTCCGCAGCTGCTGCTTCCGCTCCTAGTGGGAAGCGTCGCAGCGGTAGGGGCGGCAGGGGTGGCAGGGGCGGTGGGGGTGGCGGTGGAGGTGGCGGTGGTGCAGGCGGCGGGGGAGGTGGAGGTGGTGGGGGTGGTCGTGGGGGTGGAGGCGGTGGAGGTGGTGGTGGGGGCGGCGGAGGCACTGGGAGCGGTGGAGGGGGCAGCAGCGGCAGTGGGGGAGGAGGGAGCGGTGGTGGCAGTGGTGGTCAGGGCCAGCAGCAGCCGCAGCAGCAGCAGCAGCATCAGCGGCAGTGCCAGACCCCCACTTCCCAGCAGCTTCTTGACTGGTATGCCGGGCGTGGGGTTTCTGGGGGTCCTGGTCGCTGCCCCTATATTATCCGCACAAGTCCCCGCACTGGTCGCCAGTGCACAGGTTTTCACACTGAGCAGCGCTGCTTCGCTCGACTTAGCGACGCCTGGCATGCCAAGTTTCCTGATGCTCCTGAGTTCCCCAACTGGACAGACTTGCATAGGCATGATGTCCCTATCTTAGATCTTGACTATGAGGCAATTCTTGCTGCTATGTATGCATTGTCTGTTAGTGCTGAGGGTGACTGTTACTTGTGTGTGCCGCCGGCTCATCGTATAACCCCTGGTATAGCCCCTGCAGCACTAGGTGCTTGTGAGTCTGCTCCCCCTGGTCCTGCGCCTGCACAGGCCTTGCACACCTTTACACTTGACTCTGGTGCTTCCCGCTGTTTCTTTCGCGACAGTACCACAATCACTCCCCTCCCTGCACCTGTTCCTGTCTCACTGGCTGACCCCTCTGGGGGCCCAGTGCTTGCACGGTCTTCCACTGTGCTTCCGTGTCCGGCGGTCCCGTCTGGTGAGCTGTCTGGTCTCCACCTCCCCTTGTTCTCTACGAACTTGGTGAGTAGCGCTGTCCTCCAGGATGCGGGGGTTGACACCTTCACCCCTGGCCGGCAGCGTGTGGCGATTTGCACGTGCTCCCAGACTGGTCGCCACCTGGCCACGTTCGCTCGTGCGCCAGGGTCCAGTCTGTACACCCTCACCACTGCGTCACGCTCCGCCCCTTTGTCTCCCCAGTTGCACGCGTCTGCTCAGGTAGCTACACAGTGTGAGTGTCGCCGGCTGTCGCACGACACTCTCCTGTGGCACCACCACCTTGGTCACCCCTCCCTGCCTCGCCTTCGTAGCATGCACTCTCGCTTCCTGGTTTCTGGTCTTCCCAGGTCTCTGCCTCCCCTCCCTCCCTCGCCTGCGCCGCCCTGCATTCCTTGCGTCGAGGGGCGGCAGCGCGCCGCTCCTCACTCCTCCTCGTTCCCTCCCACAGAGGCTCCACTGCAGACTCTCCACCTGGACGTGTGGGGCCCAGCCCACGTCCATGGACAGGGCCACGAGCGGTACTTCCTGCTGGTTGTCGACGACTACACACGTTACACCACGGTCTTCCCCTTGCAGCGCAAGGGGGATGTCCCTGCTGTTCTGATCCCCTGGATCCGTGCTGTTAGTCTCCAGCTCCGCGAGCGGTTCCAGACGGACTTTCCTGTCCTGCGTCTGCACTCTGACAGAGGTGGTGAGTTCTCCTCATACCTCTTGGCAGCCTTCTGTGCGGAGCACGGCATCCACCAGAGTTTCACGCTTCCGGCCTCTCCGCAGCAGAATGGGGTTGCTGAGCGCCGCATTGGCTTAGTCATGGAGGTCGCTCGTACCTCCATGATCCATGCGGCTGCCCCCCATTTTCTGTGGCCGTTTGCAGTCCGGTACGCCGCGCATCAGCTCAACCTTTGGCCCCGTGTCTCCTTGCCGGAGACCTCGCCCACACTCCTGTGGACGGGGAAGGTTGGCGATGCGTGGCGTTTCCGGGTCTGGGGTGCTCGTGCCTTTGTCCGCGATACCACCGCGGACAAGCTCTCCCCTCGCGCCATTCCTTGTGTCTTCCTTGGCTTTGTCCCTGACGCGCCTGGCTGGCAGTTCTACGACCCCGCCTCGCGCCGTGCCTTTGCGTCTCAGGACGTCACCTTTGACGAGTCGGTCCCCTTTTACCGCCTCTTCCCCTACCGCACTGCTCCTCGCCCCCCCCCGCCGCTCTTTCTCGCCCCAGGTCCTCCCCAGGTAGACCCCCTCCCCGCGCCAGGTCCTGCTCCTTCAGGTGTCTCTCAGGTAGACCCCCCTGTGCCTGCGCCTGTTGAGGTCACTGGTGACTCCGGTCCTGCTGGGAGTGGTGCTGTCCCTGGGGGTGCGGAGCTTGGGGGTGCTGAGTCTGGGGGCGCTGAGCGTGTGGAGCCTGGAGGTGCTGAGCCTGCGCGTGAGGAGCCTGGAGGTGCTGCGTCTCGGGGTACTGCGTCTAGAGTTGCTGCGTCTGGGGGTGAGTCGCCTGAGGGTTCTGAGACTGCTGTTACGCGGTCTCCTTGGAGTAGCCGTCTTCGTCCGCGTGTGCCCCTCACCTCCCAGAAACTGCACGACTGGTACAGTCGCCGTCGGCGTCCCACTTCTGCACCTCAGGGCTCTCCTACTGGAGGTTCTTCTGCTGGTGTCGCTGGTCCCGGAGGTGCTTGTACTGGGGGTACTGGAGCTGCTAGGGCTGGTGGTGGTGCTGCTGGAGGTACTGGAGCTACTGGCGGTACTGGAGCTGCTGAGGGTACTGGAGCTGCTGGAGGTGCTGGAGCTGCTGGAGGTGCTGGAGTTGCTAGAGGTGCTGGAGCTGCTGGAGGGGCTGGTGCTGCTCGTGCTGATGGCACTGCTCAGCCGCGCCTGTTCTTCACTCCGCCGTCTCCGTCGTCTCAGCCACCACCTGACTCTGCACTTCGCCAGGTTCTCGGTCTTCCCTCGTCTACTGGTCTTCCGTTACAGCCTGGCTCACCGCTGCCTGCTCCTTCTCCGTACACAGAGCAGCCTGGTGGCCTTGCAGAGCATCGTGAGTCTGCGTCACGTCCTCTCTCCCCTGTCAGTTCCAGTTGTCGTGTTCCTAGTCAGAGCCAGCCGGCTGTCTCCGGCCCTCCCCTTGTAGTTCGTCGTCCTTCCTCTTCTTCGCCGCGTGTTCCTCTGCCGCCTCCCCCTGCGTCCTCTCTGCCTGTCGTTGCTGACCCTGCGTCTGACCGGTTTCGTGCTGAGCACTCTACTATCACGCGTCTGCTTGCCACTGTCAAGTTACTAAGCACCTAGGAAACTAGGTTTAGGCTTAGGATGCATAGTTAGGAGTAGGAGCTAGGGTTTAACCTAGCCAAGAGAGAGTTGTCCAAGCAAGAAGGGTTTCAACTATAGAATGACAAGTACATATAGAGGAGAAGCATGCAAGGAGTAGTGCACCACCACACAGGACAATAATGTGACTACACTACAGCTAGAACTACATGCGCTTATATAGAACATATATCAAATATATTCTGACACACCCCCTAAGTGCATGCAGGAATAGCCATGTGCAGAACACCCCCTGAAGTGGTACACCCTGCAGGGCGCAGCAGAAGAAGAGGCGAAGTGAGGAGGAGGAGGAGGAACTGTGAGAGGAGAGGAGATACGAGGCGGCGGCTGAAGCTGCAGACACACGGGCGACAGGAGCGGCTGGCACAGTGGCTACCGGGACAGCGCCCCGGACTACTGGAGTAACTGGCTCGGCGGCTACGAGGAGCGGCAAGAGCAACGGACCCACGGGCGACTGGCGCAGCAGGCTCCCTGGGCTACCGAGAGCACGAGGGCCCCGGACTACTGGCGCTGCTGGCGACACGACGACTACCTCCGTTCAACTTCCCCCATTGCCCCACACCCCCTTCTACAACACTAGCGCCACTCCCTCGGCTCCCCCACACTCCCTCGGCTCCCCCCACACCCTCCCCCCCTCAGCAGCAGCTGCAGCAATGGGAGAGAGAGGAGGAGGGGCAGCTTACTCACACCCGCCACCCCCAGCTTCCCCCACACTCCCTTGGCTCCCCCCACACCCTCCCCCCCTCAGCAGCAGCTGCAGCAGTGGGAGAGAGGCCACCCCCATACCCTCCCCCCCACTGCCGCACGCGCAGCATGGAGATGAAGGGGAAGGAGGGGGGGGGCGGGGGGGCGGGGTAGGGGGTGCGCGGGCGACAGCAGGGCGCGCTGGCGGGCAGAACCCGTCGCGCGTCCAGGGCGCGCGACGGGCAGAAACCGTCGCACGCCCGGGGCGCGCGACGGGCAGAAAACCGTCGCACGCCCGGGGCGCGCGACGGGCAGAGAACCGTCGCACGCCCGGGGCGCACGACGGGCAGGAAACCGTCGCGCGTCCGGGGCGCGCGACGGGGACGAAATCGCCGCACGCCCGGGGCGCGCGACGAGCAGAAAATCGACGCGCGCCCGGGGCGCGCGACGGGCAGAAAACCGACGGGATCCGAAATCGACGGGCAGAAAACCGACGGGCAGAAAAGCGGGCAGAGGGGCCCATGAGCGGAAGCGTAGTAGGCATAGGATCGAAACACTCTAATACCATGTCAAGTTACTAAGCACCTAGGAAACTAGGTTTAGGCTTAGGATGCATAGTTAGGAGTAGGAGCTAGGGTTTAACCTAGCCAAGAGAGAGTTGTCCAAGCAAGAAGGGTTTCAACTATAGAATGACAAGTACATATAGAGGAGAAGCATGCAAGGAGTAGTGCACCACCACACAGGACAATAATGTGACTACACTACAGCTAGAACTACATGCGCTTATATAGAACATATATCAAATATATTCTGACACACCCCCTAAGTGCATGCAGGAATAGCCATGTGCAGAACACCCCCTGAAGTGGTACACCCTGCAGGGCGCAGCAGAAGAAGAGGCGAAGTGAGGAGGAGGAGGAGGAACTGTGAGAGGAGAGGAGATACGAGGCGGCGGCTGAAGCTGCAGACACACGGGCGACAGGAGCGGCTGGCACAGTGGCTACCGGGACAGCGCCCCGGACTACTGGAGTAACTGGCTCGGCGGCTACGAGGAGCGGCAAGAGCAACGGACCCACGGGCGACTGGCGCAGCAGGCTCCCTGGGCTACCGAGAGCACGAGGGCCCCGGACTACTGGCGCTGCTGGCGACACGACGACTACCTCCGTTCAACTTCCCCCATTGCCCCACACCCCCTTCTACAACACTAGCGCCACTCCCTCGGCTCCCCCACACTCCCTCGGCTCCCCCCACACCCTCCCCCCCTCAGCAGCAGCTGCAGCAATGGGAGAGAGAGGAGGAGGGGCAGCTTACTCACACCCGCCACCCCCAGCTTCCCCCACACTCCCTTGGCTCCCCCCACACCCTCCCCCCCTCAGCAGCAGCTGCAGCAGTGGGAGAGAGGCCACCCCCATACCCTCCCCCCCACTGCCGCACGCGCAGCATGGAGATGAAGGGGAAGGAGGGGGGGGGCGGTGGGGCGGGGTAGGGGGTGCGCGGGCGACAGCAGGGCGCGCTGGCGGGCAGAACCCGTCGCGCGTCCAGGGCGCGCGACGGGCAGAAACCGTCGCACGCCCGGGGCGCGCGACGGGCAGAAAACCGTCGCACGCCCGGGGCGCGCGACGGGCAGAGAACCGTCGCACGCCCGGGGCGCACGACGGGCAGGAAACCGTCGCGCGTCCGGGGCGCGCGACGGGGACGAAATCGCCGCACGCCCGGGGCGCGCGACGAGCAGAAAATCGACGCGCGCCCGGGGCGCGCGACGGGCAGAAAACCGACGGGATCCGAAATCGACGGGCAGAAAACCGACGGGCAGAAAAGCGGGCAGAGGGGCCCATGAGCGGAAGCGTAGTAGGCATAGGATCGAAACACTCTAATACCATGTCAAGTTACTAAGCACCTAGGAAACTAGGTTTAGGCTTAGGATGCATAGTTAGGAGTAGGAGCTAGGGTTTAACCTAGCCAAGAGAGAGTTGTCCAAGCAAGAAGGGTTTCAACTATAGAATGACAAGTACATATAGAGGAGAAGCATGCAAGGAGTAGTGCACCACCACACAGGACAATAATGTGACTACACTACAGCTAGAACTACATGCGCTTATATAGAACATATATCAAATATATTCTGACAGCCACTATTGTCACTGACCCGTCGTTTGAGTCTGCTGCTGCGTCTGCCTTAGTCACTGAGCTTGTTGCCTTCGCTGCTCACTGTCGTCTAGACTACGTCGCCAGTATTGTTGCTGAGTCTGCGTCTGTCTGTCCTCCGACCGTCGGGGGTGAGTGTGCTCTTGGCACGGACGTCCTTGAGGACAGGCAGGAGGACCTTGAGTGTCTTGCAGCCGCTGCGCCTCATCTCGTATCCATGCTGCTTGCCCCTGAGGGAGACCCGGAAGCACCAGACATCCCTACCCCGCGCTCGTACGCTGAGGCGATAGCGGGTGAGTACTCCTCTCAGTGGCAGACAGCCATGGACGCAGAGATGGCATCCTGGAAGTCCACAGGCACCTATGTCGATGAGGTTCCCCCTCCTGGGGCGAACATTGTCAGTGGCATGTGGATTTTCAGGGTGAAGCGGCCGCCAGGTTCTCCGCCTGTCTTTAAGGCTCGTTACGTGGCTCGAGGCTTCAGTCAGCGAGAGGGAGTTGACTTCTTCCAGACCTTCTCCCCCACCCCGAAGATGACCACTCTTCGGGTGCTGCTGCACGTTGCCGCTCAGCATGACTACGAGCTTCACTCTCTTGACTTCAGCACAGCCTTCTTACAGGGCAGCCTGCACGAGGAGATTTGGCTGCGCCGCCCTCCTGGCTTCATTGGGTCGTTCCCTCCTGGTACCCAGTGGAGCTTCCGGCGGCCGGTCTACGGTCTCCGCCAGGCTCCACGTGAGTGGCACGACACACTGAGGACGACACTTGCGGCTCTTGGGTTTGCTCCGTCGACTGCTGACCCGTCGCTGTTTTTGCGCACCGACACTTCGCTGCCGCCGTTCTACGTTCTCGTGTACGTCGACGACTTGGTCTTTGCTACTGCTGACACTGAGGCTCTCGCCCTGGTGAAGTCGAAGCTGCAGAAGAGACACACGTGCACAGACCTGGGTGAACTGCGCAGCTACCTTGGCTTGCAGATCACCCGGGACAGAGCACGCCGCACCATCACACTGACTCAGTCACACATGGTGCAGCAGGTCCTTCAGCGCTTCGGTTTCACCTGGTCCTCAGCACAGGCCACTCCTCTGGCTACAGGTCACTCGCTCTCAGCTCCACCTTTGGACGAGTCCGTAGAGCCGAGTGGTCCTTACCCAGAGTTAGTGGGCTGCCTCATGTACCTGATGACTTGCACTCGTCCTGACATTGCGTACCCTCTTGGCCTTCTGGCTCGCTACGTGGCTCCTGGTCGGCACCGAAAGGTGCACATGGATGCTGCCAAGAGGGTACTACGCTACATGTGCAGTACATCGGGCATGGGGCTCGTGCTTGGAGGACGGGGTGACGTTGTCCTCACTGGTCACTCAGACGCCTCTTGGGTTGATGACCAGGCTACGCAGCGGTCGTCACTGGGTTATACCTTCAGCCTTGGTTCTGGTTCAGTTTCCTGGCGTTCTACACGTTCGTCTTCAGTTCTCAGCTCCAGCTGTGAGGCAGAGATCTACGCAACAGCCATGGCTGCACAGGAGCTGCGCTGGCTCACCTACCTGCTGACCGACTTGGGAGAGCGGCCTCGTTCTCCTCCAGTTCTGTACGTCGACAACAAGGCCGCCATTGCCTTGTGTTAGGAGCACAGACTGGAGCACAGAACAAAGCACATCGCTCTCCGTTACTTTCTTGCTCGAGAGCTGCAGCAGCGTGGCCAGCTTCGTCTTACCTACGTGGCCACTCGGGCCAACACTGCTGATATATTCACCAAGGCGCTTCCGCCTGGTGATCATCAGCGTTTCTGCACTTTGTTAGGCCTTGTGCCCACGCTTCCTCACTTGCTGTAGGCTTTGTTTGTACCATGATTTATATGTATTCCTGCATGCTTGTTCTTGTAGGTAGATATCACTGTACTGTTGTTGTTACATATATATCTCTGCATGTGAACTGGCCTTGTGGCCTTCTTGCTTGTGCTCAGACTGCGTGGTGACGTTGTGATCCACCCTCAGCTTGCTTTGCACTTCCTGCCTGGCCTTGTGACCCTCTGTTCTCCCCCACTTTGCCTATGGGGGTGTGTCAAACATATGTGTATATGTTGTTGTTTAATTAGGCTTTAGTGGGGTACTCACTGTGGGGTACAACCCCTTAGGTTTCATTCTTGTACCAAAACCTCTCGACATTGCAATACAACTTTGCCTAGGATTCTAACACAGTACAGTGATATCTACCTACAAGAGCAAGTATGCAGGTATACATATAAATCATGGTACAAACAAATCCTACAGCAAGTGAGGAAGCGTGGGCACAAGGCCTAACAAAGTGCAGAAACGCTGACGATCACCAGGCGGAAGCGCCTTGGTGAATATATCAGCAGTGTTGGCCCAAGTGGCCACGTAAGTAAGACGAAGCTGGCCACGCTGCTGCAACTCTCGAGCAAGGAAGTAACAGAGAGCGATGTGCTTTGTTCTGTGCTCCAGTCTGTGCTCCTAACACAAGGCAATGACGGCCTTGTTGTCGACGTACAGAACTGGAGGAGAACGAGGCCGCTCTCCCAAGTCGGTCAGCAGGTAGGTGAGCCAGCGCAGCTCCTGTGCAGCCATGGCTGTTGCGTAGATCTCTGCCTCACAGCTGGAGCCGAGAAGTGAAGACGAACGTGTAGAACGCCAGGAAACTGAACTAGAACCAAGGCTGAAGGTATAACCCAGTGACGACCGCTGCGTAGCCTGGTCGTCAACCCAAGAGGCGTCCGAGTGACCAGTGAGGACAACGTCACCCCGTCCTCCAAGCACGAGCCCCATGCCCAATGTACTGCACAAGTAGCATAGTACCCTCTTGGCAGCATCCATGTGCACCTTTCGGTGCGGACCAGGAGCCACGTAGCGAGCCAGAAGGCCAAGAGGGTACGCAAGGTCAGGACGAGTGCAAGTCATCAGGTACATGAGGCAGCCCACTAACTCTGGGTAAGGACCACTCGGCTCTACGGACTCGTCCGAAGGTGGAGCTGAGAGCAAGTGACCTGTAGCCAGAGGAGTGGCCTGTGCTGAGGACCAGGTGAAACCGAAGCGCTGAAGGACCTGCTGCACCATGTGTGACTGAGTCAGTGTGATGGTGCGGCGTGCTCTGTCCCGGGTGATCTGCAAGCCAAGGTAGCTGCGCAGTTCACCCAGGTCTGTGCACGTGTGTCTCTTCTGCAGCTCCGACTTCACTAGGGCGAGAGCCTCAGTGTCAGCAGTGGCAAAGACCAAGTTGTCGACGTACACGAGAACGTAGAACGGCGGCAGCGAAGTGTCGGTGCGCAAAAACAGCGACGGGTCAGCAGTCGACGGAGCAAACCCAAGAGCCGCAAGTGTCGTCCTCAGTGTGTCGTGCCACTCACGTGGCGCCTTGCGGAGACCGTAGACCGGCCGCCGGAGGCTCCACTGGGTACCAGGAGGGAACGACCCAGTGAAGCCAGGAGGGCGGCGCGGCCAAATCTCCTCGTGCAGGCTGCCCTGTAAGAGGCTGTGCTGAAGTCAAGAGAGTGAAGCTCGTAGTCACGCTGAGCGGCAACGTGCAGCAGCACCCGAAGAGTGGTCATCTTCGGGGTGGGGGAGAAGGTCTGGAAGAAGTCAACTCCCTCTCGCTGACTGAAGCCTCGAGCCACGTAACGAGCCTTGAAGACAGGCGGAGAACCTGGCGGCCGCTTCACCCTGAAAATCCACATGCCACTGACAATGTTCGCCCCAGGAGGGGGAACCTCGTCGACGTAGGTGCCTGTGGACTTCCAGGATGCCATCTCTGCGTCCATGGCTGTCTGCCACTGAGAGGAGTACTCACCCGCGATCGCCTCAGCGTAAGAGCGCGGGGTAGGGATGTCTGGTGCATCCGGGTCTCCCTCAGGGGCAAGCAGCATGGATACGAGATGAGGCGCAGCGGCTGCAAGACACTCAAGGTCCTCCTGCCTGTCCTCAAGGACGTCCGTGCCAAGAGCACACTCACCCCCGACGGACGGAGGACAGACAGACGCAGACTCAGCAACAAGACTGGCGGCGTAGTCTAGACAACAGTGAGCAGCAAAGGCAACAAGCTCAGTGACTAAGGCAGACGCAGCAGCAGACTCAAACGACGGGTCAGTGACAACAGTGGCAAGCAGACGCGTGACAGTAGAGTGCTCAGCACGAAACCAGTCAGACGCAGGGTCAGCAATGACAGGCAGAGAGGACGCAGGGGGAGGCGGCAGAGGAACACGCGACGAAGGAGAGGAAGTACGACGAACTACAAGGGGAGGGCCGGAGACAGCCGGCTGGCTCTGACTAGGAACACGACGACTGGAACTGACAGGGGAGACAGGACGCGACACAGGCTCACGACGCTCTGCAAGGCCTCTAGGCTGCTCTGCGTACGGAGAAGGAGCAGGCAGCGGTGAGCCAGGCTGTAACGGAAGACCAGTAGACGAGGGAAGACTGAGAACCTGGCGAAGTGCAGAGTCAGGTGGTGGCTGAGACGACGAAGACGGCGGAGTGAAGAACAGGCGCGGCTGAGCAGTGCCACCAGCACGAGCAGCACCTGCCCCTCCAGCAGCTCCAGCACCTCCAGCAGCTCCAGAACCCCCAGCAGCTCCAGCACCTCCAGCAGCTCCAGCACCTCCAGCAGCTCCAGCACCCCCAGCAGCTCTAGCACCAGCCCCAGCAGCTCTAGTACCCCCAGTACGAGCACCTCCGAGACCAGCGACACCAGCAGAAGAACCTCCAGCAGGAGAGCCCTAAGGTGCAGAAGTGGGACGCTGACGGCGACCGTACCAGTCGTGCAGCTGCTGGGAGGTGAGGGGCACACGCGGACGAAGACGGCTACTCCAAGGAGACCGCATAACAGCAGTCCCAGAACCCTCAGGCGACTCACCCCCAGACTCAGCACCCCCAGGCTCCGCACACACAGGCTCAGCACCCCCTGACGCAGCACCTCCAGACGTAGTACCCCCAGACGCAGCACCTCCCGGCTCCTCACGCGCAGGCTCAGCACCTCCAGTCTCCACACGCTCAGCGCCCCCAAGCTCCGCACCCCCAGGGACAGCATCACTCCCAACAGGACCGGAGTCACCAGTGACCTCAACAGGCGCAGGCGCAGGGGGGTCTACCTGAGAGACACCTGAAGGAGCAGGACCTGGCGCGGGGAGGGGGTCTACCTGGGGAGGACCTGGGGCGAGAAAGAGCGGTGGGGGGAGGGGGAGGAGTAGTGCGGTAGGGGAAGAGGCGGTAAAAGGGGACCGACTCGTCAAAGGTGACGTCCTGAGACGCAAAGACACGGCGCGAGGCGGGGTCGTAGAACTGTCAGCCAGGCGCGTCAGGGACAAAGCCAAGGAAGACACAAGGAATGGCGCGAGGGGAGAGCTTGTCCGCGGTGGTATCGCGGACAAAGGCACGAGCACCCCAGACCCGGAAACGCGACGCATCGCCAACCTTCCCCGTCCACAGGAGTGTGGGCGAGGTCTCCGGCAAGGAGACACGGGGCCAAAGGTTGAGCTGATGCGCGGCGTACCGGACTGCAAACGGCCACAGAAAATGGGGGGCAGCCGCATGGATCATGGAGGTACGAGCGACCTCCATGACTAAGCCAATGCGGCGCTCAGCAACCCCATTCTGCTGCGGAGAGGCCGGAAGCGTGAAACTCTGGTGGATGCCGTGCTCCGCACAGAAGGCTGCCAAGAGGTACCTGAGGAGAACTCACCACCTCTGTCAGAGTGCAGACGCAGGACAGGAAAGTCCGTCTGGAACCGCTCGCGGAGCTGGAGACTAACAGCACGGATCCAGGGGATCAGAACAGCAGGGACATCCCCCTTGCGCTGCAAGGGGAAGACCGTGGTGTAACGTGTGTAGTCGTCGACAACCAGCAGGAAGTACCGCTCGTGGCCCTGTCCACGGACGCGGGCTGGGCCCCACACGTCCAGGTGGAGAGTCTGCAGTGGAGCCTCTGTGGGAGGGAACGAGGAGGAGTGAGGAGCGGCGCGCTGCCACCCCTCGACGCAAGGAATGCAGGGCGGCGCAGGCGAGGGAGGGAGGGGAGGCAGAGACCTGGGAAGACCAGAAACCAGGAAGCGAGAGTGCATGCTACGAAGGCGAGGCAGGGAGGGGTGACCAAGGCGGTGGTGCCACAGGAGAGTGTCGTGCGACAGCCGGCGACACTCACACTGTGTAGCTACCTGAGCAGACGCGTGCAACTGGGGAGACAAAGGGGCGGAGCGTGACGCAGTGGTGAGGGTGTACAGACTGGACCCTGGCGCACGAGCGAACGTGGCCAGGTGGCGACCAGTCTGGGAGCACGTGCAAATCGCCACACGCTGCCGGCCAGGGGTGAAGGTGTCAACCCCCGCATCCTGGAGGACAGCGTTACTCACCAAGTTCGTAGAGAACGAGGGGAGGTGGAGACCAGACAGCTCACCAGACGGGACCGCCGGACACGGAAGCACAGTGGAAGACCGTGCAAGCACTAGGCCCCCAGAGGGGTCAGCCAGTGAGACAGGAACAGGTGCAGGGAGGGGAGTGACTGTGGTACTGTCGCGAAAGAAACAGCGGGAAGCACCAGAGTCAAGTGTGAAGATGTGCAAGGCCTGTGCAGGCGCAGGACCAGGGGGAGCAGACTCACAAGCACCTAGTGCTGCAGGGGCTATACCAGGGGTTATACCAGGAGCCGGCGGCACACACAAGTAGCAGTCACCCTCAGCACTAACAGACAAGGCATACATAGCAGCAAGAATTGCCTCATAGTCAAGATCAAAGATAGGGACATCACGCCTAAGCAAGTCTGCCCAGTTGGGGAACTCAGGAGCATCAGGAAACTTGGCACGCCAGGCGTCGCTAAGTCGAGCGAAGCAGCGCTGCTCAGTGTGAAAACCTGTGCACTCGCGACCAGTGCGGGGACCTGTGCGGATAATATAGGGACAGCGACCAGGACCCCCAGAAACCCCACGCCCGGCATACCAGTCAAGAAGCTGCTGGGAAGTGGGGGTCTGGCGCGGACGCTGCTGGTGCTGCTGCTGCTGCTGCGGCTGCTGCTGGCCCTGACCACCACTGCCGCCACCGCTCCCTCCTCCCCCACCGCCACTGCTGCCCCCTGCACCGCTCACAGTGCCTCCGCCGCCCCCACCACCACTTCCACCACCTCCACTCCCACGACCAGCCCCACCACCTCCACCTCTCCCGCCGCCTGCACCACCGCCACCTCCACCGCCACCTCCACCGCCACCCCCACCGCCCCTGTCACCCCTGCCGCCCCTGCCGCTGCGACGCTTCCCTCTAGGAGCGGAAGCAGCTCCGACCTCCTCAGCACCAAGGTAGTCGTGAGCAGCAGCTGCGGAGGCGTAGGAGGGGGTGAGAGGGGAGGGGGAGCACCCCTCAAAGAGGGGAGAGCGGGGAGTGCCACGAGCAGCACCTACAGCGAGGATGTTCTTCTTTGCTGCGAGGAGGTGCTTCTCGAAGTCGTTAACAGTGAGATTGGTGGGGTCTAGCGCTAGGAAGTGGTCCCTGACAGAGCTAAGAGTGTCAGGGAGGCGGGTGACGAGGAAATAGAGAGTGAAGTACATCGGGGGGGGGTTTGCAGCGCAGAACTCGGTTGAAAGGGCAGCACGAAAGCGAGAGTCAGTAGCGCGCAGGTGGGAAACGAGGTCCTCAGCAGTGGTGAACGAGGAAAGATCGGGGAACAGGTACGGTAGCATGAGTCGACCTATGGCTGCAGTGGCCGGGGAGGAGTAGCGCGCAACTACAGCGTCGTACAGTGTCCTAGCAGTTCTGTGCTGGCTGAAATGCGCGTGCTCAGTAATCGGCAGGTGGTTCCTAATAGCTAGGCGTGCAGCAGCATCACGAGTCTGCCACTGGGAGCGTTCGAGAGCAGGAGCATCAGCAGCAGGAGTAACGGCAGTGCCAGAGACGTAATCAAACAGGGAAACGCCCTCTTTGGCATCAGTCAGAAGGAACAGCTGGAGATCGTCTAACCACACAGCGAACTCGATGGGACGACCATCAGGCTTGAACGCTAGAACGTTAGGCGTCGTCATATTGGCTTAAGGCAGGAGGCAGCAGGCAGCAGGCAGAGGCAACAGGCAGCAGACAGGAGGCAGGAGGCAGGAGGCAGAGGCAGCAGGCAGCAGGCAGCAGGCAGCAGACAAGAGGCAGCAGGCACCAGGTAGGAGGCAGGAGGCAGACGCAGGAGGCAGAGGCAGCAAGCAGCAGGCAGGCGGCAGCAGGCAGCAGGCAGGAGCGGCCTAAGGGCTGCGTGTGGCTGCTGGCTGCGCGTGGCGGCTTGCTGCGCGAAGCTGCAGGCTGCGCGTGGCTACGGGCAGCTCGCGCGGCCGCGGGCTGCGTGCGGCGACGGGCTGCGCGGGCTGCGGGCTGCGTGCAGCTGCGGGCTGCGCGTGGTGACGGGCAGCGCTGGCGTGGCCTAACCAGGCTGCGCGCGGGCGGCGTAAGGGGCGCACAGGCGGGGCCGAAACGGGCTGCGCGGGCTGCTGAAGCGGCGCTCGCGGAAAAAAAAAAAAAAAAAAAAAAAAAAAAAAAAAGGACCGCCTGAGGCGCGCGCGGGCAGCCGAGGCGCGCGCGGGCACTAGACAAGGCAGGCAGGTACGGTGGGCCCTAATCCTAGGTCCTAAGGACCTATGCTCTGATACCATGTCAAAATCCCAACCACTAGACCATTGGGATAAAAAGGCTTGTTAAGTAGCGGGTCAGTGCGCCCATAACCCCCCAGGACAACGAG
Source organism: Closterium sp. Naga37s-1 (assembly GCA_947471745.1). Taxonomy (NCBI): domain Eukaryota; kingdom Viridiplantae; phylum Streptophyta; class Zygnematophyceae; order Desmidiales; family Closteriaceae; genus Closterium; species Closterium sp. Naga37s-1. The sequence goes on along the minus strand of CANJKZ010000195.1, from coordinate 612,419 downwards.
CATGTAACCCTTCCCTAGGATCAATCGGGGATCACCAGTGGACCTCTGACACCCCCCTGCACTGGGATGCCCGAAGTGCACACACTGGGATTCGAACCCGAGACCTTTGCTCTGATACCATGTTAGAATCCTAGGCAAAGAGTTGTATTGGAATGTCGAGAGTTTGGTACAAGAATGAAACCTAAGGGGTTGTACCCCACAGTGAGTACCCTACTAAAGCCTATCTAAATAACAACATATACACATATGTTTGACACAATCAACGCCTGATGGTTCCAGTACCTACGGTATTCCAAGTTCACCTGCTCATGGTGCTCTCAGCATTTCATGGCAATCACCTACAGCTTCCGTGCACTCAATATTGCATGTTCTTTCAGCATCTCACGGCAGTCTCTTCAGCTGATGTCATCAGTATTTCATTCCTATTCCATCACCTCACTAATATCATATTTCCTGAAAATTTCAGTTGCTCCTGATTACTCCAGTAATTCATTCACGCCATCAGCTCATGATGCTTGCTGGTTGCAGTTCAGTACGGTATATCTGCCTGCCAACCAAGCTCACCTGCTCATGTTGCTCACAGCATCTCGTGGTGATTTTTTCAGCTGATGATGCTAGTATTTTGTTACTGTACTTGCGGAAAAAAAATTGGTCAGTCACTCATGCAACTTGCCACTTGTGCACAACACGCTCATCAGAGGGTGGCTTCGCTGTGTGGAGGTACCGTGTATGTATGGTACCTACCAGGGCTAATTTTTTGTTTTGAGCAACCCTTGTGATCAGTGTTGCACCTGTTCAAAAACCCTGATCCATCAGTGTTTTTCTTGTTTTTGAAATCCAACCCTGTGGCATCAGTGTACTACGGTAGTTTAGCAAACCCGGATGAATTGATATTACGGTATCGTTGCACACAATATATTTTTTAGATCATCATACATGCCACATGGGTGTTGCTCGTCGTCAGTTACTTCAGCAGGCTGAAATTCTGGTTTCGACAGTTGGCAATCGGGAATCCCGGGTTACGGGAAAGGGGGGGTGGGGGAAGTGGGGGGGGGGGGGGGGGGAGGTATGGTACTCGCTTCAGGGTAAAACTCGTTATGAAGAACGGTATGTCAGAACATTATAGCTTATGCTGTTGTGTAGGCTATAGTGGGGTATCCCATAGGGGGTACAACCAATTAGGGTTTCATATTTGTACTCACTTCATTTCATAGTTCATTCATTCTTGTTCAAATCTTCTCATGGTATCGAGCAGGTTCCCCCTTGGGAACTGTGCTTAGGGCCCACCACATCGATTTTTTTTTCCTGCCCGAAGCGCGCTCAGCCCGAGTCGCGCTTCGGGCCCTCACTTCGTCGAGCCGCCCTAGCGGCCCTGCACTGCGGCCCCGCCACCCGTCTCCGCGGCCCCGCCGCCCGTCTTCGCGGCCCCGCCGCCTCTCTCCTAGCGGCTCCGCCGCCCTACCTAGCGGCCCCGCCGCCCTACCTCGCGGCCTCGCCGCCCCATTGCGCGGCCCCGCCGCCCTACCTAGCGGCCCCGCCGCCCCATCGCGGCCCCGCCGCCCCATCGCGCGGCCCCGCCGCCCCATCGCGCGGCCCCGCCGCCCCATCGCGCGGCCCCGCCGCCCTTCCTCGCGGCCCCGCCACCCCATCGCGCGGCCCCGCCGCCCCATCGCGCGGCCCCGCCGCCACATCGCGCGGCCCCGCCGCCCTACCTAGCGGTCCCGCCGCCCTTCCTCGCGGCCCCGCCACCTTACCTGCGGCCCCGCCCTTACCTGCGGCCCCGCCGCCCTCTGCTGCGGCCCCGCCACCTTACCTGCGGCCCCGCCACCTTACCTGCGGCCCCGCCGCCCTCTGCTGCGGCCCCGCCACCCTATCTGCGGCCCCGCCACCCTACCCGCGGCCACGCCGCCCTTACCAGCGGCCCCGCCGCCCTTACCTGCGGCCTCGAGCCGCCCAGCAGCCGAGCCGCCGAGCCGCCCAGCAGCCGAGCCGCCCAGCAGCCGAGCCGCCGAGCCGCCGAGCAGCCGAGCCGCCCAGCAGCCGAGCCGCCCAGCGGCCGCGCCGCCCAGCAGCCGAGCCGCCCAGCAGCCGAGCCGCCCAGCAGCTGAGCCGCCGAGCCGCCGGGCCGCCCAGCAGCTGAGCCGCCGAGCCGCCGCGCCGCCCTCCTTCAGGGCCGCCCGACCTGCCCAGTCTGGTGAGCACAGCGCCTTTTCACTGCACTGTCCTCACCCCACTGTTTGCGCTGCTAGTCGTCTAGGGTCATGGCTACCCCTAGTGTTCTCGCCTTTGACGCTGAGGGTAGGGCCATTGACTTTGAGGTCTGGGTAGATGACCTGCAGCTGTTCTTACAGTGCGATAGGGCAGACGGCCTCTCTCTCTTTGACCTCACCTCTGGCACCTCCACTGCCCCTGCTGCTGATGCTGACGCCACTGTTCGCTCCCAGTGGGCCACGCGCGACGCTGCTGCACGTCTTGCTGTGCGTCGCCACCTCCCTACCTCCGAGCGTGCGCACTTTAGTCAGTACAAGAGTGCTCAGACCTTGTACGACGCTGTAGTTGCGCGCTACTCCTCCCCTGCCACTGCTGCACTGAGCCGTCTCATGCTACCGTACCTCTTTCCTGATCTTACTGCCTTTCCCACAGTCACTGACCTCATTACGCACCTCCGCACTAGTGACACTCGCTACCGCGCTGCACTCCCTCCTGACTTCTGCGCCAGGAACCCCCCCCCCATGTACATCACTCTTTACTACATAGTCACTCGCCTTCCTGACTCCCTTCGCGTAGTCAGGGACCACTTTCTCTCTGTCTGTCCCACCACTCTCACTGTTGACCTCCTCGAGAAGTCCCTCCTAGCGGCCGAGAAGAGCATCGTCGCTGTAGGGGCCTCTCGTGGTGACCCGCGCACCCCCATCTTTGAGGGGTGTTCCCCCTCCCCCCTTCTGCCCTCTGTTGCCTCTGCTGCTGCGGCCGACCTCCTTGTTCTTGAGTCGGTCGGTGCGGCGTCTGCCCCTAGCGGGAGACGCCGCTCTGGCAAGGGCAAGGGGGGCAAGGGCGCTGGAGGAGCGAGCGGGGGCGGTGGAGGTGGAGGTGGCGGCAGTTGGGGGAGTGGGGGTGGCGGTGGGAGTGGAGGTGGGGGTGGAGGGGTCGGTGGCGGCAGTGGAGGTGGAGGTGGCGGCGGCGGTGGCGGTGGGAGCGGAGGTGGCGGAGGTGGCGGAGGTGGAGGCGGCGGCGGAGGCGGAGGCGGCGGCAGTAGCGGAGGCGGCGGAGGCGTCGGAGGCGGCGGGGGTGGCGGTGGTGCTGGTCGCGGGTCTTCGCAGAGGAGTGGCTCCGGTGGTGGCTCGCGCCAGCAGCAGCAGCGTGGTCGTGACACCCTGTCCCCTCAGCAGCTTCGTGAGTGGTACACTGCGCGTCAGCGGGGTGGGGGTTTTGGTCCGTGCTCCTACGTTTTGCGCACTGGCGACCGTGCGGGTGAGCAGTGTGGGGGTGCCCACCCCACCCAGCGCTGCTTTGGCCGCCTGACGGACGCGTGGCGTCACCAGTTCCCGGAGGCCTCCGAGATCCCTCGCTGGGGCGAGCTGTCTAGGGCGGGTGTTGCCATCTATGATCTTGACTTTGATGCTATTCTCTCTGCCATGTATGCTGTGTCTATTAGTGATGAGGGTGACTGTTACCGGTGTTTCCCGCCCGATCCGGGCATTGAGACTGCTGCTCTAGGTCCTGGTGAGGCTGCTGCCCTAGGTGCTTGTGACGCTGCTGCTCTAGGTGCTCGTGTGTCTGCGTCCTCAGGTACTGGTGAGTCTGCGCTCTCAGGTACTGCGTCGGCTTCGGCCTCCCTCACCTTCACCCTTGACTCTGGGGCGTCTCGCTCCTTCTTTCGGGACCGCACCACACTCACACCGCTGAGTCGACCGGTTGCAGTGTCTCTGGCTGACCCCTCTGGGGGTCCTGTCCTGTCTCGCTTCTCCACAGTCCTCCCGTGTCCGGCGGCTCCCTCTGGCACCCTGTCTGGTCTCTACCTCCCCTCGTTCTCTATGAACCTGGTGAGTGGTGCTGACCTACAGGATGCGGGGGTCCACCAGTTCACTCCTGCACGTCAGAGAGTGACCCACTGTACAGAGGCTGGCACAGGCCGACACCTGGCTACGTTCACCCGTCAGCCGGGGTCGAGCCTGTACACTCTGACCACTGCGTCTCCTCCAGTTGCTGAGTCTGGTAGGGTAGTTACGTCGGGTCAGGTGTTTGCTGCGGCGTCCAGGTCTGGTCCTGAGTCTGCCCCCTGTTCGTGTCGTCTCCTGTCTCACGAGACTCTCCTCTGGCACCACCGCCTTGGCCACCCCTCTCTGCTTCGGCTCAGAGGTATGGCCTCCCGTCTTCTTGTGTCCGGTCTCCCCCGGTCCCTCCCTCCCCTTCCTCAGGGCCCTGGCCCTGCCTGTGTCCCCTGTGTCGAGGGGCGCCTGCGTGCTGCCCCTCACTCCTCCCAGTTTCCTCCGACAGAGGCCCCGTTGCAGACACTTCACATGGACGTGTGGGGCCCAGCCCGCGTCCGTGGACAGGGTCACGAGCGCTACTTCCTGCTCGTTGTTGACGACTACTCGCGTTACACCACAGTCTTCCCCTTGCGCAGCAAGGGTGATGTCACTGAGGTGCTGATCGACTGGATCCGCGCAGCTCGTCTCCAGCTCAGGCAGAGCTTCGGCTCGGACTTTCCTGTTCTGCGTCTGCACTCGGACAGAGGCGGAGAGTTCTCCTCTGGCCTTCTGCGTGCCTACTGTCGTGCACGGGGCATCCGTCAGACCTTCACGCTTCCGGACTCACCGCAGCAAAATGGGATTGCTGAGCGCCGCATTGGCATGGTCATGGACGTCGCTCGTACGTCTATGATGCATGCGGCTGCCCCCCATTTTCTGTGGCCGTTTGCGGTGAGGTACGCGGCGCATCAGATCAACCTCCACCCCAGGGTCTCCAGGCCGGAGACCTCCCCAGCCTTGCTGTGGACGGGGAAGGTTGGCGATGTGTCGGCGTTCCGGGTCTGGGGATCTCGGGCGTTTGTCCGCGACCTGTCTGCGGACAAACTATCCCCTCGTGCTGCTCCTTGCGTCTTCCTGGGGTTCCCCCCTGACGCGCCTGGGTGGCAGTTTTACCACCCCACCTCTCGCCGTGTTCTGTCCTCCCAGGACGTCACGTTTGACGAGTCGGTCCCCTACTACCGCCTCTTCCCCTACCGCACTCCGTCCCTCCCCCCACCCCCACTCTTCCTGGTACCAGGTCCCCCCCAGGTAGACCCCCTCCCCCCTCAGGGTCCTGCCCCTTCAGGTGTGTCCCAGGTAGACGCAGTCGAGCCTGTCGAGGTCACTGGTGACTCTGGTGCTGCTGAGGGTGCTGAGGCTGGGGGTGCTGTACCTGGGGGTGCGGAGCCTAGGGGTGCTGGGCCTGGGGGTGCTACGTCTGGGGGTGCTGAGCCTAGGGGTGCTGAGCCTGGGGGTGCTGAGCCTAGGGGTGCTGAGCCTGGGGGTGCTGAGCCTGGGGGTGCTGAGCCTAGGGGTGCTGAGCCTGGGGGTGCTGAGCCTAGGGGTGCTACGTCTGGGGGTGCTGAGCCTAGGGGTGCTACGCCTGGGGGTGCTGAGCCTGGAGGTGCTCCGCCTGGAGGTTCTCCGAGTGCTTCGTCTCGCCGGGAGCCACTTTCTCCACAGGAGCTGCGTGAGTGGTTTGCCCGGCGCTGGAGGCGTGCTGCTGGTGCTGGAGGTCCTTCGACTGCTGAGGGTGCTGCGGTCGCGGGTCCCAGAGGTGCTCGTCCTGGGTGCACTGGAGCTGGTGCTGCTGAGGGTGCTGGCGCTGAGACTACCGCTGGCAGTCCTACTGGGGGTGCTCCTGGTGCTGCTGGAGGTTCTGGAGCTACTGGTGGTGCTGCTGGAGCGGGTGCTCCTGCTGAGGGTTCTGGTGCTGTCCCTGCTGCTTCTAGCGTCGCCGCGCGGCCTCGACCGTACTTCGTGCCACTCCTGCAGCAGGTTCTTGGTCTTCCACCTTCTACTGGTCCTCCTCCTCCCTTAGAGTGTCCACAGCCTGTCTCGTCCCAGCTACAGTTGCAGCCTACCTCCCCTTTGCCTGCTCCTTCTCCCTACACTGGTCCTACTGGAGGTCTGGCTGAGCGTCGTGAGCCTGCGTCTCGCCCTACGTCGCCTGTCCGTGCTGCTCGCACTAGTGGTCGCGGTTCGCGTCAGCGTCCTCCTCCTGTCCCTGGCACGCACCGGATGTCTCTGCGTCCGTCCACTGCTCCTCTGCGTGCCCCTTTGCCTTCTCCTCCTGAGTCCTCTCTTCCTGCTCTTGCCGACCCGGAGTCGGACTCTCTTCGTGCTGCCAGTCCTACTGTCACGCGTCTCCTTGCTACTGTTGTCACTGACCCTTCTTTCGAGTCTACTGTTGCGTCTGCTCTAGTTACTGAGCTCGTCGACTTTGCTGCTCGCTGTCGCTTAGACTACGCTGCTAGTCTTGTCGCTGAGTCTGAGTCTGTCTGTCCTCCGTCCGTCGGGGGTGAGTGTGCCCTTGGCACGGACGTCCTTGAGGACAGGCAGGAGGAGTTCCAGTGTCTGGCAGCTGCCTCACCTCATCTCGTGTCCGTACTGCTTACCCCTGAGGGAGACCCGGATGCACTTGACATCCCGACTCCGCGCTCTTACGCGGAGGCGATAGAGGGTCCCTACTCCTCTCAGTGGCAGGCAGCTATGGATGCAGAGATGGCTTCCTGGAAGTCCACAGGCACCTACGTTGACGCTGTCCCCCCTCCTGGGGCGAACATCGTCAGTGGCATGTGGATCTTCAGGGTGAAGCGGCCGCCGGGTTCTCCGCCTGTCTTCAAGGCGCGTTACGTGGCTCGTGGCTTCAGTCAGCGGCAGGGAGTTGACTACTTTCAGACCTTCTCCCCCACCCCGAAGATGACCACTCTTCGGGTACTGCTGCACGTTGCTGCTCACCGTGACTACGAGCTGCACTCTCTTGACTTCAGCACAGCTTTCTTGCAGGGCAGCCTGCACGAGGAGATCTGGCTGCGTCGCCCACCTGGCTTCACTGGGTCTTTCCCTTCTGGTACCCAGTGGAGTCTCCGGCGTCCAGTCTACGGTCTCCGCCAGGCGCCACGTGAGTGGCACGACACACTGAGGACTACACTTGCGGCTCTTGGGTTTGCTCCTTCTACTGCCGACCCGTCGCTGTTTCTACGCACCGACACCTCTCTGCCGCCGTTCTACATCCTCGTGTACGTCGACGACTTGGTCTTTGCCACAGCTGACACTGCTGGACTCGCCTACGTGAAGTCCGAGCTGCAGAAGAGACACACGTGCACAGACCTAGGTGAACTGCGCAGCTACCTTGGCTTGCAGATCACCCGGGACAGAGCACGCCGCACCATTACCCTGACTCAGTCACACATGGTGCAGCAGGTCCTTCAGCGCTTCGGCTTCACGTACTCCTCGCCTCAGGCCACTCCTCTGTCTACTCGCCACTCGCTCTCAGCTCTGCCTTCGGATGAGTCCGTAGAGTCGAGTGGCCCGTACCCAGAGCTTGTTGGCTGCCTCATGTACCTGATGACCTGCACACGACCTGACCTTGCATACCCTCTTAGCATTCTGGCACGCTATGTTGCTCCTGGGAGACACAGACCAGAGCACATGGCTGCAGCGAAGAGGGTGTTGCGCTACTTGTGCAGTACGTCGGGCATGGAGCTAGTGCTTGGAGGGCGGAGTCCAGTGGTCCTCACTGGGCACGCGGACGCTTCTTGGGCTGACGACCAGGCTACGCAGCGGTCGTCACAGGGTTACACCTTCAGCCTTGGTTCCGGCTCTGTTTCGTGGCGGGCTACTCGCTCGTCTTCTGTTCTTGGCTCGAGTTGTGAGGCTGAGATCTACGCCGGGGCCATGGCTGCACAGGAGCTTCGCTGGCTCACCTACCTGCTGACCGACCTTGGAGAGCCGCCTCGTTCTCCTCCAGTCCTGTACGTAGACAACAAGGCCATGCTGGCCTTGTGTCGAGAGCAGCGACTGGAGCACAGAACAAAGCACATTGCTCTCCGCTATTTCCTTGCTCGTGAGCTACAGCAACGTGGTCAGTTGCGGCTTGCGTACGTGGCCTCTGAGGCCAACACTGCTGATGTCTTCACCAAGGCACTTCCACCTTGTGATCATCAGCGCTTCTGCACTCAGCTGGGTCTTGTGCCCGTCTTGCCTCACTTGCTCTCCTCTTGACCTTGCCTGTACTCTCACATATATATATACCTGCTCTTGCTTGTCTAGCTTTATATATATGTGTGTACTCTTGCATGTGAACTGGCCGTGTGGCCTTGACCCTGTGCTCGGACTGTGTGGTGACTTTGTGATCCACCCTGAGCTTGCTTTGCTTTACTTTGCTTGACTGGTCTTGTGACCCCTTGTTCTCCCCCACTTTGCCTATGGGGGTGTGTCAGAACATTATAGCTTATGCTGTTGTGTAGGCTATAGTGGGGTATCCCATAGGGGGTACAACCAATTAGGGTTTCATATTTGTACTCACTTCATTTCATAGTTCATTCATTCTTGTTCAAATCTTCTCACGGTAACCCTGAGGCATCAGTGTGCCTTTAATGTAAACCCTGGCATATCAAGAAAATCCTAGCTCCAAAAAAAATTACCCTAGGCCATCAGTGTGACTACCAAAAACCACCCTGATAATCAGGGTATCAGGGTGATTTACACTGATAAAATTAGCCCTGGTACCTACGTATGTTTTTGACACCAACCAACCGAGTCGTGTTCTGTTTGAATTATTCCATCCTGAGCGCCTCAATTCGAACGTTACCAGGTAAACCCAATAATTGCTGTCCATTACGAACGAAGGCACGTACTGGAACTCACAAGCCCTTCATTATGGAAACAAACCCATTCTTCATTCATACGCTCTGTCCAGCTCATACTCTGTAAAGAATCTCACAATTTGAGTGTACACGTCCGTAGCGACAGAAGTGGCGAACAGAAAATCCAGGTGTGCATAATCTGGCATGTATAACACCTTGGGTCGTTGTGCCAGCCTGGAAATGAGCCATTCCACGTCAGCAGGCACTGCAAGGGAGTCTTTACCACCATACGCTATAGCAAGTCGTGTAGTAGAGGGGAAATCCGAGGCATGGAAGAATGGTGGTGTGCTTTGATGGTATCGCAGCCAGTTCTGAATGAATCCGTAGTCAAACTGCTTCCACTCACCAGAGCGAACCACTGGCACGGAAGAAAGGAGGGGATATCGGACACAAAGTAAAAGGAAAGAAAAATAAATGGAATAAGGAATGATGAAGAGTGGATTAGAGCGTACATGGTGCGAAAGCTCTAATGGGAACATGAGGGTGCTGAGTTAAGGAGCAGGGCTTGCAGTGGGATAAAGCCATGCCTGCCCTACTCCCACTACAAGCCCTTGTAGTGGGCTTGTTGTGGGATAAGCACAAGGGAAGATCCTGAAGAGAAACTTCATGCAGGTATGAAACAGACAGGAAAAACAAGAAAGACGACATTCATTCTGTGCTTACTCTGGCCGAAGTGAGCCATGTTCTTAACGGACGACGCGAGAGGGAACCATGGAACAAGCTTGGCAAAGTACCGGATGTCAATGCAGCAGTTGGGGCCTGAACATGGAAAGTGGGCGGATCCAAGAAAGACGAGGTGTATGGGTGATGAAGGAACGATAGAGGTTGTTCAAGGAGTAGCACTATATCCTCCATGCGCGCGGCCCACTTTTGAGGCGCCTCAAAACAGGAGACGAATTTTGAGGCGCCTCAAAACAGGAGACGAATTTTGAGGCGCCTCACAACAGGAGACAAATATTGAGCCGCCTCACAACAGGAGACAAATTTTGAGGCGCCTCAAAAGGAGTAGCACTATATATCCTCCATGCGCAGGGCCCAACTGCTGCATTGACATCCGGTGCTGTGCATGATCGCTATAAGATCGCCATGAAGTAAAGAATAGCGATTTTGAGTGGCATGGATGAAAAAGTGCAGCAACACATCTCCGTTTCCCTTCATCTTGAGAAAGAGTGGTGTAGAACTGAAGTCTGAAGCGACTCAGACTTCGTTTGTGGGGTGGGGTGGTGAAGTGGTGGGGTGGTGGTGTGGTGGGGTGGTGGTGTGGTGGGGTGGTGAGGTGGTGGGGTGGTGGGGTGGTGAAGTGGTGAGGTGCTGGGGTTGTGGGGTGGTGAGGTGCATGCCTGTGAATGCGGAGAGAAGGGAGGAGCAGTTGATGCGAGGAGAGGCGCAGGCGGTGGCAACCACCAGCTTGCCCAACGCACTGGTGACAGGAAAGAGATTGGCACATGGAGGGACCCAGATTAAGTGGTCATGGGAGGGTGGCACAGTCACAGCGACAACCAGTCACAGTAGCAACCACCAGCTCGCCCAGGGCACTGGTCACAGGAAAGAGAGTGGCACATGGAGGGGAGCTAGTGGGGTGGCACATGGAGGGTCTAGAGGAAGGGGTGAGATAATAAAAAGGTGCATGAGTGTGGTACAGGAAGTGGGCGGATGCAGTGGCACCCGCCAGCTCGCCCAACGCACTGGTCACAGGAAGGAGAGTGGGAGGCACATGGAGTGGTGGCACGTCGAGTGGTGGCACGTGGGTAGTGGCACGTGGGGTAGTGGGACGTGGGGCAGTGGCACGTGGGGCAGTGGCACGTGGAGGGGCTATGTGGCGTGTTGTAGGTGCAGTGGCGACGAGGAGATGCCCAAACCAATGCGACAGGGAGGTGAGCGATGACATGATCGGACACTTGCGCATTTCAGCGTGCTGTGCTGTGCTGTGCTGTGCGGTGCGGTGCGGTGCTGTGCTGTGCTGTGCTGTGCGGTGCGGTGCGGTGCGGTGCGGTGCCGTGCCGTGCCGTGCGGTGCCGTGCGGTGCGGTGCTGTGCTGTGCTGTGCTGTGCGGTGCGGTGCGGTGCGGTGCGGTGCGGTGCGGTGCGGTGCGGTGCTGTGCTGTGCTGTGCTGTGCTGTGCTGTGCGGTGCGGTGCGGTGCTGTGCTGTGCTGTGCTGTGCTGTGCTGTGCTGTGCTGTGCTGTGCTGTGCTGTGCTGTGCTGTGCTATGCAGTCCCCACAGAACGCACGACCCTCATGGGCAGACTAGGTTGAAGTCACTCTAGTACTCACAGCCCACTCCCCGCAGAAGTTCTCACAGCACTCACTTGTGCAGGCTGAACTCGTGTAGGCGCGTTGCCCTCACCAGCTGGAGGGGATGGGAGAGAGGTGGTGGAGGAGAGGAGAGGGAGAGGCGGAGAGGAGTAGGGGAGGAGGAGGGGAGGGGGTTAGGAGGAGACGAGAGGGGGAGGAGGAGAGGAGAAGGGCTAATGAGGTTGATGTGGAGCAAGACGGTACGTGTAGGAGCTGTCAGACGCAGACAGGTGGGCTGCGGAGGTCTTACTTCCATCAACTCGTATGGTACGTGTATGTCATGTAGGGTAAGAGTGAACGAGCATGAAGTTTGGGGTAAGCTCGTACAAGCATTAGATGCGGGTCGTCCCCTTGTATGCATTAGATGCGGGTCGTAGTTTTGAGACGTCTCAAAACTAAAGTAAGCTCGTACAAGCATTAGATGCGGGTCGTAGTTTTGAGACGTCTCAAAACTAAAGTAAGCTCGTACAAGCATTAGATGCGGGTCGTAGTTTTGAGACGTCTCAAAACTAAAGTAAGCTCGTACAAGCATTAGATGCGGGTCGTCCCCTTGTATGCTCGGGGGAGGTAGAAAAGCGTATACTTTCATTGGATACATGGTGCTTCATTTGCAACAAGCGAGGCCACACGGGAAAAAAAAGAGCGAGGACGAGGCAACGAGAACACATTGTGCTTGAGCGGGGTGAGGAGATTCCCTGGCAGTGAGGTTGATGAGAGGGCAAGACTGCTCACCCGGTCTAGGTCGAGGTGACTTTTGAGTTGACTCAAAAGTCACCTTGAGCGGGGTGAGGAGGTTCCCAGGCAGTGAGGTTGAGAGGGCAAGACTGCTCACCCGGTCTAAGTCGAGCTTGGCTGCCTCGTGAGCGATGGGCGAGGAGAGGTGTGCGAGGGAGGTGACAGGCGCGAGGAGGAAGGCTGCAGCGATGGTGGAAGAGGGAAGGTAGCCTGCAGCGAGGGCTGAGAGGAGGGTGAGGGTGCCCTGAAAGGGAGGGGGTAGGGGAAAACGAAAGAAAGGGGAAGGGGTGAGGAATGGGAGAGGTGTGCGAGGGAGGTGACAGGGGCGAGCAGGAAGGCATCAGCGATGGTGGAAGGGCGGAGGTAGCCTGCAGTGAGGGCCGAGAGGAAGGTGAGCGTGCCCTGATGGGGATGGGGTATGGGGGAAGGGGAAGGGGGGATGGGGGAACGGGAAGGGGGAATGGGGAAAGGGGCAGGGGGGAGTGGGGAGGGGGGAGTGCGGAAGGGGGAGGGAGGAAAGGGGAGGAAGAAGGGTGGAGGAAGAAGGGTGGGAGGGAAGAAGAGAAAAGGAGGTACGGGGAAGGCAGCAGCAATGGTGGCGGGTGGCAGGTGCCCAGATGGGGAAAGGGGAGGGGAGGGGGAAGAACAAGTTGGCCAGCTATGTTGGTGCGACTTTTGAGAATTCTCAAAAGTCGCACCAAGACCAGGTTGCCTTGCCCCTGGGATTTCTCACAAATGACTTCCCGGATGATGGGGGAAAGAAGGGGTTGGGGGGAGTAGGGAGGGGATGGGAAAGACCTACAGGGTCAGCAAGACAGAAAGCAGAGCTTGTGGGGAAGGGAGGACGGCAGGCAGAAGAGGATTCGGGGAGGCGAAGGGGGTGAGGGGTGGGGATGGCACAGGGGAGGCATGGAGCTTCGAGAGGGGAAGGGGTGACGTGTATGGATAGAGCGGGGGATGGGAGGCGAGGGAAGGTAGAGAGGGGAGAGGAATTCGAGGGAGGGGAGTGTGGTGTGAGGAGGCAGATGGAGGGAGGCAGCAGTGGGGGAGCAGGTTGGGAGAGGGAGTGGGGGATGGGGAGGTTGAGGGTACAGGCGAGACAAATAATTCGTCCAAATTGGAGGGGCGAATGCTGCCAAAGGAAGGCGAAGAAGGTGAGGGGGGAAAGAAAGTGTTGGGATGAGGAGAATGAAGAAGAGAGAGGCGAGAACCATGGCGTGAACAACAGCACAGAAGCACAGCAGCACGGGGATTTGAGTCTGAGCAACATGCACTGCACAGTGTGAGCAAGTGGAAGTGAGCAAGGGGGAAGTGAGCAAAACACAACTGCTGAGATGGTACAGGTGAAGCGAGCAACAAGGTTAGCACCTGCGAATGCCCCACATAGAAGACCCGCCTGGCCCCTGTGTGACAGGCTTTCAGAATGTGGTCCATCTGTGCTGGCAGGTCATGTGGCAATGCAAGGGACAAGGGACGCACCTGAGAGTGCCCCACGTTGAACACCTGCCTCGCTCCTGTGTGAGAGGCTTTCAGAATGTGGTTCAACTGTGCTGGCAAGTCGTGGCGTGCCATGTCCGCCCACGTCCACTCCCAGAACTCCTGCACGCATGGAATGAAGGAGGGAGTGCACAGAGTGCCACTGCATGGGCTGAGAGCCAGCTGCGTGACACACATCTGTGCTGGCAGGTCGTGGCGTGCCATGTCCGCCCACGTCCACTCCGAGAACTCCTGCATGGCACAAGGATCCGAAGATGTGCATAGAATGGCGTCGAATGGGATGGCACGGGATTGGATGGGATGGATGACATGGCATGGCATGGCATGGCTGGCAACGGACAAGACATAGAACATGGCACATGGAGTATGACGCTATCCCGATGCACCTTCCGTTCCTCCGTCCTTCTCCTCTCCTCCCTTCCCTTCCTCCGTCCATCCCATTTCTCCAGCCCCTCCCATGCCTCCGTCCCTCCAGTCCCTCCTGACCCCCCCATCTTCCCCCTCCCTTCTCCCCCACCCCCCCCAACACCTTATCCTCGAGCTCTCACCTCGTGTGCCTGCAACTGCTTTTGAGGCGCCTCAAACATTGACCCTCCCATCCTTCCCGTCCCTCACGCCTCTCCTGTCCCTCCTGTCCCTCACGTCTCTCCCATCCCATCCCTCCCGCCCCTCTTGTCTCCCTCCCCCCAGCCCCTTGCCCCCATTGTACCCTTCCTTGGCCTGCCTGCCACCTTGTGTGCCCTTGTAACTCAATGCCCACGTCCGTCCACAGCCCAGGTCGCCAGCTGCCTGCATGTGAATGCTTTGAGCAACGTACACACCACATTGCAACTGATTCTTTAGGCGCCTCAAAAGTTGTCTGCGGCATGCGAGTGCTTCGTAACGTGCAAGTTGTAACTGCGTTGGCATATATCTTCCCCACCGCTATCCTCCCCCTCTTCCCCCCCCCCCCCCCCGCCCCCCCCCCCCCCCCCCCCCCCTCCCCCCACCACTTTCCTCCACCTTATCCTTGGGCTGCCACCTCGTGTGCCCATAGCACCATGGTCCGCACCTCCGGATACCTCCGCATCATGGTCATCATGTTGAGTATCTCAAAGACGACCCTCCCCTCCAGTGGCCCCCTTCCTTCCCACCTTATCCTTTGGCCGAAACAACCTTTCTCTCCCACCCCACCACTCCCCCCCCCGCTTCCCACCTTATCCTTTGGCCGAAACAACCTTTCTCTCCCACCCCACCACTCCCCCCCCCGCTTCCCACCTTATCCTTTGGCCGAAACAACCTTTCTCTCCCACCCCACCACTCCCCCCCCCACTTCCCACCTTATCCTTGGGCTGCCACCTCGTGTGTCCGTAGCTCCACGGTCCACACCTGCTGTTGCCGAGCCACACCTCGAACCCGAGCCTGGCGAGCAGGAACGGCAGGGAGATGCCGGGAGGGCCCACAACCCAGCTCTCGGCTCCCTGGCGTGGGGTGTGGGAGGGGAAGGAAGTAATGGTATGCACTATGCACCTAACTTCTGAGGCGCCTCACATATGGCGCCCTGGCAAGTGACGTGGGTGGGGAGGGAGGTGATGGTTTATGGTGGGTGCAATTTTGGGCGGAAGGGCTCCCGGCATGATCAGCAGACCACTCTTCTTAGGCCACCTATCTTTTGAGACGTCTCAAAAGTCATGATGAACAGACCACTCTTCTTAGGCCACCTATCTCTCACCTCCCTGGCGAGTGGTGGCGGGGGGAAGGGAGGTGATTGGTGGTATATTGGAATGGCGGTATGCACCTATTTCAGCAGCACTTCAAAACAAATTGGATTCGAACATGCGTTGACGTGTGTGTGTTGGAAGGGGGAGGGGGAAGGGGGGGGCGAGAGATGTGTGTGTGTGTGAATGTGTCGTCGGGTGATGAGTGTGATGGAGAGGAGATGTGTGGTGTGGTGATGAGGCGAAGTACAAAGGCACAGTGAGGCCGTGTGAAGTTACCATGTTCAGTTCAGCTACACCTGACTCTATCAGGACGAACCAGAAACAGCCCATGCTGGAGCAGCACCGGACCTCGAGAAATGCCGTTCCCCTTTCCCCCGCTCGTTATATTCACATCAGAGACAGTTCCACTCGAGTCCAGATGGCGACTGGTTACTCGCTGGAGGCCCAGGATGAAGCCGTCCCGTGTTACAACCTGCCACCCATGGACGACAGACAGAACAATTGTGTTAGCCCATCAGTACCGCCTGCCAACGAGGGGCGACGGAGCAACAGTGTAAACCCATCATTACCGTCCCGTGTTACCATCTGCTACCCATCAGGACCGTTCAAAGCTTAACCAGGAATCATGTGAAACCATCACAGGTAAGGGAAATGCACGTGTAGATGGATTTCATTCAGGCGTTCTCAGGCATGACCGACAAAGAATACTTAACAGCAGGCCGGCAGGTGAGAAACTAGATATGCGAAGCCTGACCAAAATAATAGAGGGAATATTCCTCATACGAACAGTCACTGAAACCACGTTTCTGCTGCACGGACCTCTGCATATTTCAATCTATGACAAATAACCCTCTAAAAACTGTCCCTCTCGTTACTCTCACAAGGTTGAGAGAATTTCCTCCTATGAGCGCTCGTTACACTCACACGGTGATCCTCGCACGTGAAGCCATGCGGTTCCACCAACTCGCGGCACACGCGGGAAGCATCATCGCCACCCGTTGAATCTGTGAGCGATTCTGAACGGTCGGGATCTTGAGATGGAGGTCCAGTGACGCGGGAGGAACCGTTATCAACGGTTGATGCTAAAACGCGAAAAGAGTTGCTGCTGGAGACCATTGAGATTGTTGATAGAGCGAGAAGCGAGAGGAGAATAAGCGAGACGAGACGCAGGGTCCGCGGAAGGAGGAAGCGAACGCGAAAAAACTGCGAAACGGTTCTCAGCGAGTGGAAGCAGGAGAGGAGCGCCATGTGTGGTTTCTCAAATTCCTCCACCGCTTTGTGAACTGCGAGAGACTTGGAATGGGGCTGTGCAATGACAAAATTGTACTCGTTATGTCTGATGCGACAACAGCACAAACGGCAACCTGATGGCCGTGATAAACTTCCTTGTTTGAGAGGTTTGAGACGGTATGTAGCCGTTACACTACGGTTCCTGCCACCATACCTAGAGGGGAAAGTATGCCGTTCGTAACCATCATGGGACTCAAAAACATTTTTGGTAAAAAAATAAAGGGTACGGTCACTGCAAAGGGTGTTTTCACGCGACTGATAAAGCGTTTCACGGAATCAGTCACAATCAGCTGGTAAAAAAAAACGCGAATGGTCACAGATGAAACTCCCGCCAAAACAAAATGAAACCCAGAAAGAACCTGGATGCATTTTCGGATGATCAACCCTAAACACGTAACTCGCCAGGTGTTTAGGGTTGATCCGTTCCCAAACCGTATCCGATTCCGATTGGGTTTTAGTTTTTTTACAAGTTCGCAGATTGGCTCGGCGCGAGCGGGAATTTTGTTTAGTTTCATGTTTTTTTGGCGGGAGTTACATGTGTGACCATTCGCGTGATTTTTTACCTGTTGTTAGTGACTGAATCCGTGACCCCGCTTACCAAACCCGTCAGAAAACCCGATACAGTGACCGTACGCGTTTTTTTTTACCATTCACGTTATCGAGTTCCAAGTTGGTTACTTGTGGCATATTTTCCCTACCTAGAGGGATGGATGAAGGCTCTTTACTAGCTTCTCCGGAAACAGATTCAATCAAGGTTCGTGTAGAAGATGAATGAACAACACACTCGAAGCTAGTCGGTATTCTATAGCCTTACTGTTTCCAAAACGCCAAATCTAAAAAGCCTAGGGTTTCAAATCGAAACCGACCAATCAAAAAGCACCATTGCAATATGGCCCCCTGCTGCCCGCCCACTTGCCCATCTCTCTAATCTAGCTGTGAGCATTTCTGCCTCAAGCGAACATTTGTTTCTCCTAACTCGCTCTAGAGTGGCACAATCTCGCTCGAATTACAATTGATAACTGCGTCAATCAAGCTCTCAATATTGACTGATGCTGGCCAATCACTTCGTGCCATCTGTGCAGCCATTAGTGCCATTATTTCCGACTATCCGCCTTTCTGTAGATCCTAACATCTACTGCTAACAGTTTTTTTTTTTGGAAAGTTGAAATTTTGGGAGCTAGGTTATTGCAAAAATGCACTGGGAGAAAATAGAGGTCAAGGTAAAGCGTCAAGAGCCCATCCCAGGCAAATCTCCGGGGAGGAAAGGTGGAAAGCACGGACCAGGGAGGAAATGGGGTCACACGCTAAATGCCGTCAACTATGGTCGTCAGGTGTACGTGTTTGGAGGTTATGGCAAGGACGAGCGGCAGACGAACGACGTCTACGTGTACAACACAAGTACGATCGTCTCGCCGTAATGTCATCTTCCCGTCTAGCTAGCCTCGCGATCTGTTTTGCGTTTGTTTTATCTTCCCGTTCAGGAGAAAAGGGTGCATTGCAATGCGGGAAGGCTCGAGCGTTACGAGATCGTGACAATGCGGGTAGGCGTTTACGAGATCACGACGGTGCGGGAAGGCTGGAGTGTAACGATATGGTTAGGATGCGGGAATGCAGAGGCGTTAACCCGATCGTGACAATGCGGGAAGGCAGGACGCAGAGGTATTACGACAAGATAATGACAATGTGCTTCCTGGCCTTTTCGATGACTTTTTATATTCGTTCATGGCACCGCTCGGCTCGCGCGAGGGTTGAAGGGCTTGCAGACATTTTTCCTTTAGCATGACCGGCGACATTTGCTGTTCCAAGGCCGGCCCATCCTCCCCGTTCGAAACCTCCGTTTTTTCGTGACAGCCGCGGCCGGCTGTTGGCAGCTTGGCTGTCTTTCATGGCCTCTTGGTATTCCCTTGCGTGGAGCAAGCGGAACATTAAGGGCTCGCCGCCGTTGCCTCGCGAGAGTTTTGAGGCGTCTCAACACGCGTCATTCATGCTCGCCATTCCCTCCCGCTCCCTCTCCCCCTATCCCCCATCCCCTTCCCTTTCTGTCATGGACTCGCAGCGAAGGACGCGTGGAGCAAGCCGAACATCAAGGGCACGCCGCCGTCGCCTCGCGACAGCCACACGAGCACGGTGGTGGGCAGCAGGATGTTCGTCTTCGGCGGCACGGATGGGTCGTCGGGACTCAACGACCTCTACATGCTCGACACCTGTGAGTGCCGCTCCTTGGCGACTCCTTGGCGACAATTGCGACGGCTTTGTATGTACAGCCACACAAGCACACCTTGCACTCCCGTGCCTCGGCGTCAAGTGTGGGAGTCGTCGAGGCCAAAGGCTTGGAAGTTGAAATGCCAAGGGGCAAGTCAAACAAAGGGCAATGTCAAGGGCGGGTGGTCTTGCGTCACTTTGAATCCTTTTCTGCCGCAAACTCGTTTTATGCACAGCATTTTCGCCCTTAATGCACTTACATTACACCTGATCTGACGCCATACTGGTGCAAACCCTCTCATCTCATCGCGCAGGTCTGTCCTTCACTTAAATCTGCAACCCTGTTCCTCTTTCCTTCATGCACCCGCCTCCCTTTTTTCATGTCCCCCCCTTTTCGCCCCCTCCGCTCCCTCCCGCGCTCTCTCCCTCCCCCGCTCGTTCCCCGCAGCAACCAACACGTGGACGCGGCTGGCGGCGCAGGGGGACGTGCCAGCAGTGCGCGAGGGGCCTCAAGATTTCTCACCACTCTCTCCCCCTTTCCCCGTTCTCCCCCACCCCCCTCTCCTGCAGCAACCAACACGTGGACGCGGCTGGCGGCGCAGGGGGACGTCCCAGCAGCGCGCGAGGGGCATGCAGCAGCGCGGGTGGAGGGGCTGGTGTACGTGTTTGGCGGGTGTGGCAAGGCGGGCGAGGGGGGGACGGTGGACGAAACGTACTACAACGACGTTCATGCGTTCAACCCTGGTAAGGAGGCGATTGAGCACGGCTGATGGGTGTATGGGGCAGCGCGGCCGCACACAAGGGGCATGCAGCAGCGCGGATGGAGGGGCTGGTGTACGTGTTTGGCGGGTGTGGCAAGGCGGGCGAGGGGGGGACGGTGGATGAGACGTATTACAACGACGTTCATGTGTTCAACCCTGGTGAGTGCGGGTCAGGGTCAGCACGGCTGATAGCCTGATAGGGCGGCTGGGGAACGCAGCCGCGCTGGTGGAGGGGGTAGCGTCATTGGTGTGACTACAGCATGCATGCATGTATCGTGTTTGAGGCTTGAGTGTAAGACTTATCAACGCTAGTTTTTCTCTCCATATGCTGGTGGGAGTTTCTTCGGGCGTTTTCTAACATGGGTTTGTGCGTGTGTTTGTCTGTGCATTTGGGTGCGTGTGTTTCGCATGTGTGCGGTGCAGACACAATGCGGTGGGCGAGGGTGGCGACAACAGGCACGGCGCCATCACCCAGGGACAGCCACAGCTGCTGCGCGTGGGGCAACCAGCTGATTGTGTTTGGCGGGGAGGACTCGCGCAACTGCTACCTCAGTGACGTCTTTGTGCTAGACACCAGTGAGTGGATTGAGGGAGTGGTTCTGACTAATACCAGGGAGTCTTTGTCCTCCTTGACACGACACCACTGAGTGTTCTGTTGGTCGGCCCTTGAGTGGAAGTATGCCAACGAATGAGTGTTGGCCTTTGACACCGAAGTTCATTCTTGTGCCTTCGCCCTTTCCGCACTGTCTTCCAGGCTCGCTGATGTGGAGGGAGGTGAGGGCGAGGGGGCAGAAGCCCCTGCCGCGAGCAGGGCATGTGGCGGTGACAGCAGGGCGCTACATGGTGGTGTTTGGGGGCTTCACGGATGAGCGCCGCCTCTTCAACGACCTGCATGTGCTCGACCTCTGTATGCCTGCCTGCTCGCTTGCTTTCTTGCTGCTTTTTCCGCTCGCTTGCTTGTATGCTTGCTCTGCTTCACACTTCTCAGCAATACACTACACTCCGTCGTACAAGTTTATCTCGCTCAGCTGTTTCTGATTCACAACAACTCCCCTTCACCCGCCACTTCCGTCTCTTATGTATCTTGCATGGCCTCTTTAAGACGTCTCTAACCCGCTCTCCCATCGCATTACTGGCTTGTGACTCTGCTACGTGTCCCACCTACCTTGCCCCATCCAGCATCGGAGCACTGGCAGCAGTACACACCCACAGGGGACGTGCCTTCGCGCCGCTTCTCCCTGTCAGCCGACCTGCTGGACACAGTATCGGGCAAGATGATGCTCTTTGGGGGCTGCAATGACGACTTAGAAGCTCTGGAAGATGCCTACTTCCTGCATACAGGTACGGGCTGCTCACAGGTGTGGTATAGCATACACATGGGTAAGATGTTGTTGCTGGGAGCTGACCTGCTGGACACAGTATCGGGCAAGATGATGCTCTTTGGGGGCTGCAATGACGACTTAGAAGCTCTGGAAGATGCCTACTTCCTGCATACAGGTACGGGCTGCTCACAGGTGTGGTACAGCATACACATGGGTAAGATGTTGTTGCTGGGAGCTGACCTGCTGGACACAGTATCGGGCAAAATGATGCTCTTCGGGGGCTGCGACAACGATTTGGAGGCTCTAGAAGATGCCTACTTCCTGCACACAGGTGAGATGCATCAGCATATACACAAGGACGCGTGTGCTCAGTGCCAACCTGCTGGACACGGTGTCGGGCAAGATGATGCTCTTTGGGGGCTGCAATGACGATTTGGATGCACTAGAAAATGCATATCTCTCCCGCACAGGTATGGCTTGCACACAGGCATAAGGACGGCGCGAACGCTTCCTCTCAACTCTCACATGGTGGCCTGCCTCCCTCCCTCCCTTTGCGCCCCCTACTCTTTCTCCCCCATCCTCCCCCCGCTGCCCAGTTTTCGGGTCGCATGCAGTGGAGTTTCCCCGGCCACGCGTGCGGCGAAGGTCCTTCGACTCGATGCCCATGCCCATGGATGCACGCATGGGCATGGATGCTGGCGTGGGCATGGGGGGAGGGGCCACGCCCATGGGCATGCGCGGCAAAAGGGGGGAGAGTGGAGAGGGCGCGTGGAGGTGGGGCGCGGAGGGTGTGTATGAGGCTGGCGGCATGGATGAGGATGATGATGGGTATCGACCCCCTGCCAGACGCATGCGAGGTATGAGATGGGATGGGATGGGATGGGATGGGATGGGATGGGATGGGATGGGATGGGATGGGATGGGATGGGATGGGATGGGATGGGATGGGATGGTATGGGATGGGATGGGATGGTATGGGATGGGATGGGATGGGATGGGATGGGATGGGATTGGATGGGATGGGATGTCCCACCACATGTCCTCTCTTTCCCCCACCACATGTCCTCTCTTTCCCCCACCACATGTCCTCTCTTTCCCCCACATCCTGTCTCCATGTTCCTCCCTTCCAGTCCCACAAGTCTCACCAGCCTTGCCGCCCGGGCTGCACCCAGCGGACCTGATAGCGCCAGCGGGCAGGGAGGTGCCGTTTGAGGCGCAGATCGTCGATGTCTTCCACCTTGGCTACTGCCTGCGCGCCACTGTGGCCGGCCGCCCCCTGCACGGGCTGCTCTTCTCCTACGACCCTTCTTTTGCCCAGGCTGCCTTTGCCCGCCAGGCGCAGTAAGTAACACGTCTCTCTTGTGATAGCAGGGTAGCGGCATAGCGGGGGATAGCGGGGTTGGTGCTACTCCTCTCGTTTTCCCCCTCCGCTACTGCCGTCGTGGTTGCCCCCTGCATGGGCTGACGACCATTCCTTTGCTCAAGCTGCTCTGGCTTGACAAGCCCAGTGAGTGATGTGTCTAACCCTTCCCTCTCAACGCCTCACCTCCCATCCTTCCCCCACTCACTCCCTCCTCGTCTCGTCCTCGATCCCCACCCCCTCAATCCCCAGCCCCTCTCCCCATCTCACCCCCCCCCTGCCCGCTTCCTCTCCCCTTCCCCCCCCCCCCCCCCCCGAGCCCAAAAGGCAAGCAGGTACACAGTCCTCCCGCCTACCCCCGCTTCTTCCACCGCAAATCATCCTTCCCTTACCACCACCCCTCACCCACCCTACTTCCTCTCAAACCTTTCTTCTCACCCATTCCACCCCCCCCGAGAACAGAAGGCAAGCAGGCACACGGTCCTCCCGCCAGCCCCTGCCGCCTCCACCGCATCTCACCTTCTCTCTGGAATCCGGCACCCACACCATCACCGTTCCCGACCCCCACCGCCGGAGAACTTCTGCTGCTGCAGCAGCCACCGCCGCCGCTGCCAGTGCCACAGCTGCTGGTGCTAATACTGCTGCAGCGGGTGGTGCTGTTGGTGGGGCAGTGGGTGATGGTGCACTGACTGTGGTTACATCTCACGACGGAACTGTGACAGGCACGGTTACATCTCCGGCTGTAACACCGCCGACAGCAGCTACTGTGTCACCAGCTGATGAGGGGTCAAGAGGAGGAGCGGCAGCAGGAGGAGTAGGGGAAGTAGTGGCAACAAGGGGAGATGTAGCAGGGGGAGGTGGTGCTGGGGTGGCTGCAGGGGCTTCGAGAGAAGCAGTGGCTACTGCTATACCAGCACGAGTGGCATCAACACCGGCAGCACCTGCAGCAACAGCAACAGCAGCTTTAGCAGAAGCAGTGGGAGCAGAGATGCCACCACCGGCAGCTGCTGCAACAGTGGGAAATGGTGGTGCAGGAGCTCACAACTCTCAGCAGAATAATGTTGTGGTGGTGGCGCAAGGGCCAGAGGATGGTCCGGCAGGGAATCAAGGGCACATGGAAAGTGGGGGTCAAGGTGGTGCCGGAAAAGTACAAGCGATGGCTAATGGAGGGTTAGCTAGGATGGATATTGATGTAGGTGGCGAAGCGGGCGAGGGTAAGGAAGAGGAGGAAGATGTGGATATAGTCTAAGCTAGATGTGCTGTAAGCCTTTGTATTCTGTGTTGAAATGTAATAGTAAATCTGGTTTTCATCAGACTGATGTTTTGACGCGATGTTACGAAATAGGCTCTGGGCCGTGAATCTGTCTTGCAATGTGATTCGACAATCTTGAAGCAAATATCGCGCCACGTCAGCCCTTACGTCAACCATGACCACCACCAGAGAGTTCCTACATGCGAATCCTGACGAAAACTCTCCTAGAAGAAAATGTGACTCTCGCCAAACCAGCAAGAGGAGTCCTTGAAGTTTCGTGAAGGTCTAGTTACCGTGATGATCCCGTCCGTTTCGCACGGCTTGTATGTTCCCAAGAATGTGGGATAGCCCAGATGGACACGCACACACCTTCTCTTCCGCCCTTCTACGTGTGGAACATTTCCGACCATCAAGCAGCCCGTCAGAATCCCGTTCGCTGATGGTACAACCGCCATGTCTAGGAATTGCCGAGCAGATGCGCAGCAGCTGCTCGTGTTCAGTGATGGTGACTAGAGCATCTTAGTGGGTTCGTATCTTATTTTGATTATGGGACATAAACCGTAAGACGACACGGCAATTTCCTCCGTCATTATAATCTGCCACGCTTTCCTCTGGAGAGACAAGGCGGATGAAGTTCAGGAGCTGACTGGAATTTCATTTTCATGTCTTTCTCATCTCCCTCAAGTGCTCATACATATAAACAAGACCTGATTTTAGGCTCATAAGGACCTGCCATTATTCAACTCAAACAAAGCCTGTTACCAGTCTGTATAGCAGCTTCGGGTATCAAAAAGTGCGGCATGCGCGTCACACCTTCCCTTACTGCTTCGCGCTCAAGCATGTCAGCTGCAACCTCAGCGCCGCTCCGCGCGTTCACCACACCGCACCGAACCGTACCGCTTTGCCGGCTTCCGTCGATTCCTCCGTCCCTCGGAAATGGACTGTGCGGCTGTCCGCGCGCTGCGCTCCGCCAGTCACAGCAGCAGTCTTCGCCCCAACCGAAACGAAGTTTCCGCCAGTCGCGAGGGCTTTCACCGAGCATTCGTCGAAATGGGTTATTTCCTGCACTCCCCTTTGCTCAGAAGGTTCAAAGATTAGGTGAGGAGGGGGGATCCGGAGCGATTCGTCACCGAACAGTACGTAGGAATGTCGCGGTTAGAGCCAAATCGCAGGGTAGTGACAATTCTGCTTCAAACGAGTCGGCTTCTAGCGAATCTGCTTCCACTGGTGCTAGCCGAGCCAACGATGCTCCGCAAGTCCCGGGAAGGAGTCCCGGTTCGCCGAATCCGGCACCTAGATCCCGGCCGTCCGATTTGGACATCCCGTTCGATCCTGCGGTCGACGCAATGATTGCATCGGAGATGGCGGGGAGGAAGAGCAACGACCCACCTCCACCAGCAGAAAATGAGGTAACTGTAATCGGAGTTATGAGAAATGAAATTATAGTAATTAGCACGCACTTGAGCCACACAAGGATGGTCATAATCACGTACAGTATTGAGCTTCGGAACCAGGCTCACCCCTCACGATTCCATTATCTGCCACGTGTTGCGTCCACCAATCGCAGAGACAAGCCACTCAGCTGGGCACGCTGCTGAAGCAGTTCGTCCGCGTGGCGGCACCCTATTGGTCGTCGGAGGACAAGAACCAGGCGCGGCTGCGACTGGCGGCGGTGCTTGTCTTCGCGCTGGGCTGCACTGGCGTCTCCGTGCTTTTCAACTTCTTATACAGGGACTTCTACAACGCTATAGCGAGTATGTGCTCTTCAAATTCCTTATACCGAGACCTTCTTGCGGCTGCTCTTCTGGTTTGCTTGACCCCTTCCCCACCCTCTCCATTTTTATTGCCTTGTCCTTATCCCCCACACCACCGGTGCCCCTTCGTTTCTCCCTCCGAATCCCACCAGGCAAGGACGAGGAGGCCTCTCAGAGGCAGCGCTTGTGGTTTCTTCTGCGTCCCTCGCGTTTGCTCGTCCCCCACCTCCGTCCCTCATGATGCCTCGTCCCTTTCTCCCCCACCCCACCAGGCAAGGACGAGGAGGCATTCGTGCAGCAGCTCTTGTGGTTTCTCGGCGCCACTGTGGGAGGCGTGCCGGTAGGTGGTGGGATGAAGGGAGGTGCGCCAGCAGGTGGGATAAGGGAGTGTGCCGGTAGGTGCAGCAAGGGGTTGTGCCGGTAGGTGCAGGAGGGTGACAATAGGTGAAATAAAAGAGGGTGTTGTGTGGTGGTAGGTAGATTATTGGGGAGGGGGGGGGCAGTGGGTGGTGCAAGGGGGTGTGGCTGTGTGTGGAACAAGACGAGTGTGGGTTTGTGTGGAACAAGACGAGTGTGGGTGTGTGTGGAACAAGACGAGTGTGGGTGTGTGTGGAACAAGACGAGTGTGGGTGTGTGTGGAACAAGACGAGTGTGGGTGTGTGTGGAATAAGACGAGAAAGAACGATGGAGGGGTGATCGAGAGAAAGAACGATGGAGGGGTGATCGAGCGAAAGAACGATGGAGGGGTGATCGAGAGAAAGAACGATGGAGGGGTGATCGAGAGAAAGAACGATGGAGGGGTGATCGAGAGAAAGAGCGATGGAGGGGTGATCGAGAGAAAGAGCGATGGAGGGGTGATCGAGAGAAAGAACGATGGAGGGGTGATCGAGAGAAAGAACGATGGAGGGGTGATCGAGAGAAAGAGCGATGGAGGGGTGATCGAGAGAAAGAACAATGGAGGGGTGATCGAGAGAAAGAGCGATGGAGGGGTGATCGAGAGAAAGAGCGATGGAGGGGTGATCGAGAGAAAGAACGATGGAGGGGTGATCGAGAGAAAGAACGATGGAGGGGTGATCGAGAGAAAGAACGATGGAGGGGTGATCGAGAGAAAGAACGATGGAGGGGTGATCGAGAGAAAGAACGATGGAGGGGTGATCGAGAGAAAGAACGATGGAGGGGTGATCGAGAGAAAGAACGATGGAGGGGTGATCGAAAGAAAGAACGATGGAGGGGTGATCGAGAGAAAGAGCGATGGAGGGGTGATCGAGAGAAAGAGCGATGGAGGGGTGATCGAGAGAAAGAACGATGGAGGGGTGATCGAGAGAAAGAGCGATGGAGGGGTGATCGAGAGAAAGAGCGATGGAGGGGTGATCGAGAGAAAGAGCGATGGAGGGGTGATCGAGAGAAAGAACGATGGAGGGGTGATCGAGAGAAAGAACGATGAAGGGGTGATCGAGAGAAAGAACGATGGAGGGGTGATCGAGAGAAAGAACGATGGAGGGGTGATCGAGAGAAAGAACGATGGAGGGGTGATCGAGAGAAAGAACGATGGAGGGGTGATCGAGAGAAAGAACGATGGAGGGGTGATCGAGAGAAAGAACGATGGAGGGGTGATCGAGAGAAAGAACAATGGAGGGGTGATCGAGAGAAAGAACAATGGAGGGATGATCGAGAGAAAGAACGATGGAGGGGTGATCGAGAGAAAGAACGATGGAGGGGTGATCGAGAGAAAGAACGATGGAGGGGTGATCGAGAGAAAGAACGATGGAGGGGTGATCGAGAGAAAGAACGATGGAGGGGTGATCGAGAGAAAGAACGATGGAGGGGTGATCGAGAGAAAGAACGATGGAGGGGTGATCGAGAGAAAGAACGATGGAGGGGTGATCGAGAGAAAGAACGATGGAGGGGTGATCGAGAGAAAGAACGATGGAGGGGTGATCGAGAGAAAGAACGATGGAGGGGTGATCGAGAGAAAGAACGATGGAGGGGTGATCGAGAGAAAGAACGATGGAGGGGTGATCGAGAGAAAGAACGATGGAGGGGTGATCGAGAGAAAGAACGATGGAGGGGTGATCGAGAGAAAGAACGATGGAGGGGTGATCGAGAGAAAGAACGATGGAGGGGTGATCGAGAGAAAGAACGATGGAGGGGTGATCGAGAGAAAGAACGATGGAGGGGTGATCGAGAGAAAGAACGATGGAGGGGTGATCGAGAGAAAGAACGATGGAGGGGTGATCGAGAGAAAGAACGATGGAGGGGTGATCGAGAGAAAGAACGATGGAGGGGTGATCGAGAGAAAGAACGATGGAGGGGTGATCGAGAGAAAGAACGATGGAGGGGTGATCGAGAGAAAGAACGATGGAGGGGTGATCGAGAGAAAGAACGATGGAGGGGTGATCGAGAGAAAGAACGATGGAGGGGTGATCGAGAGAAAGAACGATGGAGGGGTGATCGAGAGAAAGAACGATGGAGGGGTGATCGAGAGAAAGAACGATGGAGGGAGTGTGTTCAGGGGCTGTCTGAGAGGCACCTTCTTGCTGCTCTGCCAAGCCAAGCACGCACCCTCCATGTCACACCGCCCATTGCTTTCCACAAGGCACCGAACACCCCGTCTCGTGCACCAATGCACATCCGTTGTGCATCCACCCTCCCTTTCTCTCCTTCCATCCACCACTCCTCCTATTCCCCCGGCTCCTCTCCCCCCCCCCCAACAACCTTCTCGCAGGTGTTTGAGGTCCAAGACTGCGTACCTGCTCTGGCCAGCACACGTGCCACGTGTCACACCATGCTGTGCCTTCCACCACTCCCCTCCTGCTCCCTTCCGTAACCCCTCACTCTCCCTCCCCCTCCCCCTGTTTTCCCCTCCATTCTTCCCCAGGTGTTTGTGTTTCGGGACTACCTGCGAGACACGCTGGCACTGCGGTGGCGGGCGTGGATGACAACTGATCTGCTCAATAAGTACTTTCAGCATCGCACCTTCTATAACATCCAGTCGCAGGTGCATGCTTGCACCTATACGTGGTTACAGTCACAGCTGGTTACAGTCACAGCTGGTTACAGTCACAGTGGGTTGCAGTCACATCATGTTACTGGTACTACGTTTGTTGCCCAGTACCAATAACGCGCGCCAATTGCTTACTATCCATGCCAGTTGGTTCGTGTGGCCTTCCCTTCCAATCCTCCTTCCCTTCCAATCCTCCTTCACTTACAATCCTCCTTCCCTTCCAATCCTCCTTCCGTTCCAACCCTCTTTGCATTGCAACCCCTCCCTTTTCCCCCTCCCTACCTCTCCCCCTCCGTCTCCCTTTTTTCCCCTCTCTACTTTTCCCCTTCTCCCCTACTCCATCTCTCCCCGTCTCCTCTTTATGTCTCCTTGTCTCCTCGTCCCCTCTTCCCCTCCACCTCCAGTCGCTAATAGACAACCCAGATCAGCGAATCAACGAGGACGTGGACGATTTTCACCACCACCTCGCTCACCTTCTCCCTCCATCCCCTCTTTTGTCACTCTCCCCTTTTCAAATTGTCTCACAGTCGCTAATAGACAATCCCGATCAGCGCATTAATGAGGACGTGGACGACTTCACCACCACCTCGCTCACCTTCTCCCTCGCACTCGTGAACGCCATCGTCGATCTCATCTCCTTCTCCGGCATCCTCTACTCCATCTACCCGCCGCTCTTCGCTGTTCTACTGGCATACTCCCTCGGCGGCACGGCCATCAGTGTGTACCTAGGCAGGGTGAGTGCTGCTTCGTATGGTGAGTGGCATGGCAGCAAAAGGGACAGCTTGTCAACGCCATCGTGGATCTCATCTCCTTCTCCGGCATCCTCTACTCCATCTACCCGCCGCTCTTCGCTGTTCTACTGGCGTACTCCCTCGGAGGGACTGCCATAAGTATGTACCTGGGAAGGGTGAGTGCTGCTGCTAGGTTCTGCTAGGTGCTGCTAGGTGGTGCTGCCTAGACGGTGGGTAGTGGATCTCATCTCCTTCTCCGGCATCCTCTACTCCATCTACTCGCCGCTCTTCGCCGTGCTGCTCGCCTATTCTCTAGGAGGGACAGCCATCAGCGTGTATTTAGGCAGGGTGAGTGAGTGCCACTGGGTGGGTTTTGATAGGTGTGCTCGTCAATGCACTGGTCGATCTCATTTCCTTCTCAGGCATCCTCTACTCCATCTACCCGCCGCTCTTCGCTGTTCTACTGGCATACTCCCTCGGCGGCATGGCAATCAGTGTGTACCTGGGAAGGGTGAGTGCTGCTGCTAGGTTCTGCTAGGTGCTGCTAGGTGGTGCTAGGTGGTGCTGCCTAGGCAGTGAGTAGTGGATCTCATGTCCTTCTCTGGCATCCTCTACTCCATCTACCCGCCGCTCTTCGCCATGTTGATCGGCTACTTCTTGGGGGGATAATGAATACAGCCATTAGCGTGTACCTCGGCAGGGTGAGTGTACTGATTTTGTGTGCTGTTATCGTACAGAGAGTGTACCTCTTCTCGCTCAGGAGCTAGTGGGCCTGAATTCTCTGCAGGAAAAAAAAGGTGAACACTTTCTTGCCTGGAACCGCGCCGCACCCTTTCAAACCCTGCCTCTCTCCTTTCCCTTCCTCTCCACAGGAGCTGCCATCTGGTGCGGCTTAAACTCCTGCAGGGAAGAAGGACATGGGCTTCCTGTTTCTTAGATCCCGTCCTTACCTAAGAAATTATACCCTATCCCGTCCTTACCAAAGAAATTATACCCTATCCCGTCCTTACCAAAGAAATTATACCCTATCCCGTCCTTACCAAAGAAATTATACCCTATCCCGTCCTTACCAAAGAAATTATACCCTATCCCGTCCTTACCTAAGAAATTATACCCTATCCCGTCCTTACCAAAGAAATTATACCCTATCCCGTCCTTACCAAAGAAATTATACCCTATCCCGTCCTTACCAAAGAAATTATACCCTATCCCGTCCTTACCAAAGAAATTATACCCTATCCCGTCCTTACCAAAGAAATTATACCCTATCCCGTCCTTACCAAAGAAATTATACCCTATCCCGTCCTTACCAAAGAAATTATACCCTATCCCGTCCTTACCTAAGAAATTATACCCTATCCCGTCCTTACCAAAGAAATTATACCCTATCCCGTCCTTACCAAAGAAATTATACCCTATCCCGTCCTTACCAAAGAAATTATACCCTATCCCGTCCTTACCAAAGAAATTATACCCTATCCCGTCCTTACCAAAGAAATTATACCCTATCCCGTCCTTACCAAAGAAATTATACCCTATCCCGTCCTTACCTAAGAAATTATACCCTATCCCGTCCTTACCAAAGAAATTATACCCTATCCCGTCCTTACCTAAGAAATTATACCCTATCCCGTCCTTACCAAAGAAATTATACCCTATCCCGTCCTTACCAAAGAAATTATACCCTATCCCGTCCTTACCTAAGAAATTATACCCTATCCCGTCCTTACCAAAGAAATTATACCCTATCCCGTCCTTACCAAAGAAATTATACCCTATCCCGTCCTTACCAAAGAAATTATACCCTATCCCGTCCTTACCAAAGAAATTATACCCTATCCCGTCCTTACCAAAGAAATTATACCCTATCCCGTCCTTACCAAAGAAATTATACCCTATCCCGTCCTTACCTAAGAAATTATACCCTATCCCGTCCTTACCAAAGAAATTATACCCTATCCCGTCCTTACCAAAGAAATTATACCCTATCCCGTCCTTACCAAAGAAATTATACCCTATCCCGTCCTTACCAAAGAAATTATACCCTATCCCGTCCTTACCAAAGAAATTATACCCTATCCCGTCCTTACCAAAGAAATTATACCCTATCCCGTCCTTACCTAAGAAATTATACCCTATCCCGTCCTTACCAAAGAAATTATACCCTATCCCGTCCTTACCAAAGAAATTATACCCTATCCCGTCCTTACCAAAGAAATTATACCCTATCCCGTCCTTACCAAAGAAATTATACCCTATCCCGTCCTTACCAAAGAAATTATACCCTATCCCGTCCTTACCAAAGAAATTATACCCTATCCCGTCCTTACCTAAGAAATTATACCCTATCCCGTCCTTACCAAAGAAATTATACCCTATCCCGTCCTTACCAAAGAAATTATACCCTATCCCGTCCTTACCAAAGAAATTATACCCTATCCCGTCCTTACCAAAGAAATTATACCCTATCCCGTCCTTACCAAAGAAATTATACCCTATCCCGTCCTTACCTAAGAAATTATACCCTATCCCGTCCTTACCAAAGAAATTATACCCTATCCCGTCCTTACCAAAGAAATTATACCCTATCCCGTCCTTACCAAAGAAATTATACCCTATCCCGTCCTTACCAAAGAAATTATACCCTATCCCGTCCTTACCAAAGAAATTATACCCTATCCCGTCCTTACCAAAGAAATTATACCCTATCCCGTCCTTACCAAAGAAATTATACCCTATCCCGTCCTTACCTAAGAAATTATACCCTATCCCGTCCTTACCAAAGAAATTATACCCTATCCCGTCCTTACCAAAGAAATTATACCCTATCCCGTCCTTACCAAAGAAATTATACCCTATCCCGTCCTTACCAAAGAAATTATACCCTATCCCGTCCTTACCAAAGAAATTATACCCTATCCCGTCCTTACCAAAGAAATTATACCCTATCCCGTCCTTACCAAAGAAATTATACCCTATCCCGTCCTTACCTAAGAAATTATACCCTATCCCGTCCTTACCAAAGAAATTATACCCTATCCCGTCCTTACCAAAGAAATTATACCCTATCCCGTCCTTACCAAAGAAATTATACCCTATCCCGTCCTTACCAAAGAAATTATACCCTATCCCGTCCTTACCAAAGAAATTATACCCTATCCCGTCCTTACCAAAGAAATTATACCCTATCCCGTCCTTACCTAAGAAATTATACCCTATCCCGTCCTTACCAAAGAAATTATACCCTATCCCGTCCTTACCTAAGAAATTATACCCTATCCCGTCCTTACCAAAGAAATTATACCCTATCCCGTCCTTACCAAAGAAATTATACCCTATCCCGTCCTTACCTAAGAAATTATACCCTATCCCGTCCTTACCAAAGAAATTATACCCTATCCCGTCCTTACCAAAGAAATTATACCCTATCCCGTCCTTACCAAAGAAATTATACCCTATCCCGTCCTTACCAAAGAAATTATACCCTATCCCGTCCTTACCAAAGAAATTATACCCTATCCCGTCCTTACCAAAGAAATTATACCCTATCCCGTCCTTACCTAAGAAATTATACCCTATCCCGTCCTTACCAAAGAAATTATACCCTATCCCGTCCTTACCAAAGAAATTATACCCTATCCCGTCCTTACCAAAGAAATTATACCCTATCCCGTCCTTACCAAAGAAATTATACCCTATCCCGTCCTTACCAAAGAAATTATACCCTATCCCGTCCTTACCAAAGAAATTATACCCTATCCCGTCCTTACCTAAGAAATTATACCCTATCCCGTCCTTACCAAAGAAATTATACCCTATCCCGTCCTTACCAAAGAAATTATACCCTATCCCGTCCTTACCAAAGAAATTATACCCTATCCCGTCCTTACCAAAGAAATTATACCCTATCCCGTCCTTACCTAAGAAATTATACCCTATCCCGTCCTTACCAAAGAAATTATACCCTATCCCGTCCTTACCAAAGAAATTATACCCTATCCCGTCCTTACCAAAGAAATTATACCCTATCCCGTCCTTACCAAAGAAATTATACCCTATCCCGTCCTTACCAAAGAAATTATACCCTATCCCGTCCTTACCAAAGAAATTATACCCTATCCCGTCCTTACCAAAGAAATTATACCCTATCCCGTCCTTACCAAAGAAATTATACCCTATCCCGTCCTTACCTAAGAAATTATACCCTATCCCGTCCTTACCAAAGAAATTATACCCTATCCCGTCCTTACCTAAGAAATTATACCCTATCCCGTCCTTACCAAAGAAATTATACCCTATCCCGTCCTTACCAAAGAAATTATACCCTATCCCGTCCTTACCTAAGAAATTATACCCTATCCCGTCCTTACCAAAGAAATTATACCCTATCCCGTCCTTACCAAAGAAATTATACCCTATCCCGTCCTTACCAAAGAAATTATACCCTATCCCGTCCTTACCAAAGAAATTATACCCTATCCCGTCCTTACCTAAGAAATTATACCCTATCCCGTCCTTACCAAAGAAATTATACCCTATCCCGTCCTTACCAAAGAAATTATACCCTATCCCGTCCTTACCAAAGAAATTATACCCTATCCCGTCCTTACCAAAGAAATTATACCCTATCCCGTCCTTACCAAAGAAATTATACCCTATCCCGTCCTTACCAAAGAAATTATACCCTATCCCGTCCTTACCTAAGAAATTATACCCTATCCCGTCCTTACCAAAGAAATTATACCCTATCCCGTCCTTACCAAAGAAATTATACCCTATCCCGTCCTTACCAAAGAAATTATACCCTATCCCGTCCTTACCAAAGAAATTATACCCTATCCCGTCCTTACCTAAGAAATTATACCCTATCCCGTCCTTACCAAAGAAATTATACCCTATCCCGTCCTTACCAAAGAAATTATACCCTATCCCGTCCTTACCAAAGAAATTATACCCTATCCCGTCCTTACCAAAGAAATTATACCCTATCCCGTCCTTACCTAAGAAATTATACCCTATCCCGTCCTTACCAAAGAAATTATACCCTATCCCGTCCTTACCAAAGAAATTATACCCTATCCCGTCCTTACCAAAGAAATTATACCCTATCCCGTCCTTACCAAAGAAATTATACCCTATCCCGTCCTTACCAAAGAAATTATACCCTATCCCGTCCTTACCAAAGAAATTATACCCTATCCCGTCCTTACCTAAGAAATTATACCCTATCCCGTCCTTACCAAAGAAATTATACCCTATCCCGTCCTTACCTAAGAAATTATACCCTATCCCGTCCTTACCAAAGAAATTATACCCTATCCCGTCCTTACCAAAGAAATTATACCCTATCCCGTCCTTACCAAAGAAATTATACCCTATCCCGTCCTTACCAAAGAAATTATACCCTATCCCGTCCTTACCTAAGAAATTATACCCTATCCCGTCCTTACCAAAGAAATTATACCCTATCCCGTCCTTACCAGAGAAATTATACCCTATCCCGTCCTTACCAAAGAAATTATACCCTATCCCGTCCTTACCAAAGAAATTATACCCTATCCCGTCCTTACCTAAGAAATTATACCCTATCCCGTCCTTACCAAAGAAATTATACCCTATCCCGTCCTTACCAAAGAAATTATACCCTATCCCGTCCTTACCAAAGAAATTATACCCTATCCCGTCCTTACCAAAGAAATTATACCCTATCCCGTCCTTACCTAAGAAATTATACCCTATCCCGTCCTTACCAAAGAAATTATACCCTATCCCGTCCTTACCAAAGAAATTATACCCTATCCCGTCCTTACCAAAGAAATTATACCCTATCCCGTCCTTACCTAAGAAATTATACCCTATCCCGTCCTTACCAAAGAAATTATACCCTATCCCGTCCTTACCAAAGAAATTATACCCTATCCCGTCCTTACCAAAGAAATTATACCCTATCCCGTCCTTACCAAAGAAATTATACCCTATCCCGTCCTTACCAAAGAAATTATACCCTATCCCGTCCTTACCAAAGAAATTATACCCTATCCCGTCCTTACCAAAGAAATTATACCCTATCCCGTCCTTACCAAAGAAATTATACCCTATCCCGTCCTTACCAAAGAAATTATACCCTATCCCGTCCTTACCTAAGAAATTATACCCTATCCCGTCCTTACCAAAGAAATTATACCCTATCCCGTCCTTACCTAAGAAATTATACCCTATCCCGTCCTTACCAAAGAAATTATACCCTATCCCGTCCTTACCAGAGAAATTATACCCTATCCCGTCCTTACCAAAGAAATTATACCCTATCCCGTCCTTACCAAAGAAATTATACCCTATCCCGTCCTTACCTAAGAAATTATACCCTATCCCGTCCTTACCAAAGAAATTATACCCTATCCCGTCCTTACCAAAGAAATTATACCCTATCCCGTCCTTACCAAAGAAATTATACCCTATCCCGTCCTTACCAAAGAAATTATACCCTATCCCGTCCTTACCTAAGAAATTATACCCTATCCCGTCCTTACCAAAGAAATTATACCCTATCCCGTCCTTACCAAAGAAATTATACCCTATCCCGTCCTTACCAAAGAAATTATACCCTATCCCGTCCTTACCTAAGAAATTATACCCTATCCCGTCCTTACCAAAGAAATTATACCCTATCCCGTCCTTACCAAAGAAATTATACCCTATCCCGTCCTTACCAAAGAAATTATACCCTATCCCGTCCTTACCAAAGAAATTATACCCTATCCCGTCCTTACCTAAGAAATTATACCCTATCCCGTCCTTACCAAAGAAATTATACCCTATCCCGTCCTTACCAGAGAAATTATACCCTATCCCGTCCTTACCAAAGAAATTATACCCTATCCCGTCCTTACCAAAGAAATTATACCCTATCCCGTCCTTACCTAAGAAATTATACCCTATCCCGTCCTTACCAAAGAAATTATACCCTATCCCGTCCTTACCAAAGAAATTATACCCTATCCCGTCCTTACCAAAGAAATTATACCCTATCCCGTCCTTACCAAAGAAATTATACCCTATCCCGTCCTTACCTAAGAAATTATACCCTATCCCGTCCTTACCAAAGAAATTATACCCTATCCCGTCCTTACCAAAGAAATTATACCCTATCCCGTCCTTACCAAAGAAATTATACCCTATCCCGTCCTTACCAAAGAAATTATACCCTATCCCGTCCTTACCAAAGAAATTATACCCTATCCCGTCCTTACCTAAGAAATTATACCCTATCC
This sequence comes from Closterium sp. Naga37s-1, assembly GCA_947471745.1. Classification (NCBI taxonomy): domain Eukaryota; kingdom Viridiplantae; phylum Streptophyta; class Zygnematophyceae; order Desmidiales; family Closteriaceae; genus Closterium; species Closterium sp. Naga37s-1. The sequence goes on along the minus strand of CANJKZ010000195.1, from coordinate 576,366 downwards.
CGTCCTTACCAAAGAAATTATACCCTATCCCGTCCTTACCAAAGAAATTATACCCTATCCCGTCCTTACCAAAGAAATTATACCCTATCCCGTCCTTACCTAAGAAATTATACCCTATCCCGTCCTTACCTAACCCGCCTCTCTGTCCCGCCCACAGGAGCTAGTGGGGCTCAACTTCCTGCAGGAGAAGAAGGAGGCAGACTTCCCTGTTGCTTAGAACACCCCCCGCTTCAACCCTGCCTCTCCTCGCCCTTCCATCTCTCTTCTCACTGCCACCCCTCCCCCGCCCACAGGAGCTAGTGGGGCTCAACTTCCTGCAGGAGAAGAAGGAGGCGGACTTCCGGTACGGGCTGGTTCCGGCGCCGGAGAACGCCTTCTTACCGTTCCTCTCCTACCCCGTCCACCCCTCCTCTCCCATCCACCCTGCCCACCCTCCCCCTGTTCCCCTTACACACGCACAGGAGCTAGTGGGGCTGAACTTCCTGCAGGAGAAGAAGGAGGCGGACTTTAGGTGCGGGCTGGAGCGAGCGTGGGAGAATGCATTCTAACCCACCCTCGCCCACCCTGTCCTCCACCCTTCATCTCCCCTCCATCTCCACAGGAGCTAGTGGGGCTCAACTTCCTGCAGGAGAAGAAGGAGGCGGATTTCCGCTACGGGCTAGTGCGAGCGCGGGAGAACGCCGAGAGCATCGCCTTCTATGGGGGGGAGAGGAGCGAGACGCGCCTGCTACTGCAGCGCTTCCGACAATCGTTTGCCAACTATGCGGTAAGTGATCTGATGCATGTGTGCACATGTGTGTGTGTGTGTGTGTGTGTGTGTGTGTGTGTGTGTGTGTGCACTGTGGGGTGTGTGTGTGTGTTCTGTGGGTGCTTGATGCTTGCGGTGGTTGTAATCCGTGCAAGGGAATCAAACAATGCCTGCTGCTGCTGCCTGTGTCCGTAAGTCCCACCCCCCCCCCCCCCCCCCCTTCCTCTCGAATGGTCCTTGCATTAATCAGGGGGTGTTACAAAGGAAGATGCAAACACAAGCAAACAAAACCGGTAACCTAACTACCACACCGTCTTCTACCTACTCCCGTCCCCCTCTGTCCGACCCTACTGGTCGAACGGGGCTTCAATCAACTGGTGCAGCTGCCCCTCACTAAGAGGGGCAATGGGTCCCTGCATGCCGAGCTCGTCCGCCGCCAAGGCCTCGTTGGTCTTGGAGCGGAGGGCATTGGGCTGCGCTCGTTGTAGGCAGACGCTCCAGCGCTGGCGGTACTCCGTCAGCAGCTTGGCTGCCTCATACGAGGTAGGTGCTGCGTTGAATCGCAGCTTTGCCACCAGCTCCGCACACTGCCGCAGGTAGGCCATCACTCCCGGGGAGGGGTAGCCGTAAGTCTCGACCACAAGGGCATGGAAGCCCACCCACGCGTTTCGCCGCGCGTATTTCTCCTCCTTCTTAACCGCTGCCGCCCTAGCCGCCCTAGCCGCTCATCCAGGAGCTCGGTTACAGTGCTTGTCCTGGTGAGACACGGGGTCTGTCACAGTCACGTCGCACATCCACACCTCTCCCGTCAGGGGATGACGGAATGTGACATCCGCCTTAGGTTCTCAACGAGAGAGTAAACGTACGTCTCCTTGTGCACTGTGAAGCCCGCCTCTGCCCCTATGTTTGCAATCTCATCCCGAAGAGCGTGGTGAGTAGCAATCCTCCCTTTCCCCTTCTCGCAGCGCATGAGGTGGTTAGGCAGGCGGTCATCGGGGAAGGTGGTGCAGTATCGGCAGTCACAGCGCCTAGGCACGGGGAGGGGGAGGCCTAGGCGGAAGGCGGCCGCAGTTGAGAGCTGAGAGGGGCCCATCCGGAGTGAGGGGATGAGGGGAATCGCCAGCAGCCAGTCCCCCGTGCCCGGGCCTAGCACCGACTGCATCCGCTGGGCATGGCCAGAAAGGGCGTTGGGGCGCATCCGCCTCGCCTCACGCATAACCCCCAGGAAGCGGCGGGAGTGAACCGCCAACGCAAAAGACTGCTGCAGCTTTTGGCCCTTCGGGTCCGCCTTCCCAGCCTGGAGCACCTCCAAAGCCTCTGGGGGGAGAGCTGCCTCTGCAACTGCGAGACGTGCTGGCAGGGCATGGGCAGAGCCGTGGGTCGGGTCCAGGAGGGGGAGGAGCGCGGTGACAGCGGGGTGCAGTGAGTCAACCAGGGAGTGCAGGAGGTCGCTAATCACCGACGCGAGGTATGCGTAGCTGCCTTCAACGGCGGGGTCGGTGATGCCCAGCCCTCCCAGCGTAACTGGCAGTGCCGCCTGTCGCCAAATCCTCCGTCTCTCCGCGTCACTCCTCGGGGTCATGATGTGGGCCGAGTCTAGGAAGGTGAGTAGTAGCTGCTCCCCCCATGCCGACCACTCCGCTTCAGGTAACGCCTCCAGGGGGGTGGTTCTGGCCAGAAAGGAGGCAGAGGGGCTGACGCAGCGGGTGAGGAGGAGGAGGCTGAGCTGGGGATCCATTTGGGCCAGCAGCGGGAGAGGTGCCGCTGCTGCCGTTAATCTCTCCCTAACCGCGCTGGCGCAACCGTGGGGTGAACTGAGACGACTTTTGAGGCGCCTCAAAAGCAGCGGGAGAGGTGCCGCTGCTGCTGTTAATCTCTCCCTAACTGCACTGGCACAACCGTAGGGTGTGCCGATGGGGCTGCCGAGAATCTGTAGTCCTTCTCCTGAGATAGTGACGCCAGGAGGTACGGATGAGGGGTCTACTGCCGCGGCAGACCAAGCCGCGCACTTGGCCGGGTTGTGTACCAGTCCAAGGGTGGCTAGCGCGGACGTGAGTTGGTCGAAGGCTGCTGTGCAGGCCGTGGCGTCGCCGAGCAGTGTGATGTCGTTGGCGTACGCCAGCAGGACCACCTCTGGGTGTGCTGCTGCTGTGTCCGCGAGGCACGGGTGGATGCTCGCCGCGAATTAGAGGGGTCCGAGCGGGTCCCCTTGGCGGACTCCTCTGGCGCTCTGCAGCGGAGCAGAGCCAAAGTCGTGGTCGAGGAAGAGCGAGGAGGGGGGCCCATAGGAGAGGCGGACCAGAGGAATCAGGTCTTCCAGCGCCTCATTTTTTAGTCCCTCGAACACCGCCCTCCTCTCGACCGCGTTGAACGCGTTAGCGAGATCGATTTGCAGCGCCACCGCATCAGGATGAACTTCCAGGTAGGTGCGCGCCGTGTGAATTGCCGCTTCAATGCCCCCCGCTACCGCCACACCGAACTGAAGGGGGGCGAAGTGCCCTCGAGTGGCCGGCGCAGTCAGGAAGAGGGCAGCTTTGGCGATTATCCGAAGGAGGCATTCTCCTACCGCAATCGGCCTCGTCCCGCCTTGCGGTTTCGTGAAGGCTAACAGGCGGGAGGCAGTTAGGAGTTCTGCCGCGACGGTAGGCAGTTCCCTGCTAGAGCCGTGTTAGAGAGTGCTAGAAGGTGGGTGAATACTTCGGCGTTTCCTAGGGCTGCATCGCGAATGTGCTCGAAAGTGGTTCCCGAGGGCCCGGCCCCGACTCCGTTGGGGAGCTTCGCGATGAGCCGCCTGAGGTCGCGGGCTTCAATAGCGGGTGAGTTCTCAGCTGTGAAGGCGTGTAACGACTTTTGAGACGTCTCAAAAGTCAGCTGTGAAGGCGTGTAACGACTTTTGAGACGTCTCAAAAGTCAGCTGTGAAGGCGTGTAACGACTTTTGAGACGTCTCAAAAGTCAGCTGTGAAGGCGTGTAACGACTTTTGAGACGTCTCAAAAGTCAGCTGTGAAGGCGTGTAACGACTTTTGAGACGTCTCAAAAGTCAGCTGTGAAGGCGTGTAACGACTTTTGAGACGTCTCAAAAGTCAGCTGTGAAGGCGTGTAACGACTTTTGAGACGTCTCAAAAGTCAGCTGTGAAGGCGTGTAACCAGTCAGGCAGCGTTTGACTTGCAGCTGGGTGTCTCGCCGTGAGGGCCTCCAGCACTTCAGGTGAGGCAGGTGAAACGGGTGTAGCCTGGAGGGACTGTAGTGACTTCCACAGGTTACCACGCTTCGCCAATCCTTCCGCCCTGGCGAGATTCCCGTGGTGTCAGGTGCATGGCAAGGTTGGGGTGGGAGGGAAATCGCCTCGACAGCTTCTTCGTACAGGCCGGCCCAGAACCCTTGGCGAAATCGGAGGAGCCGGTTCATCATCGCGCACCAGTCAGGCTTGCGTGCTGACGAAGTGCGAAGAAGTATGCGCGGGAGGAAGGTCGGTAACTTCCATCCTGGCGCAGACTCGGGATTGGCTGCCAGGTGGAGTAGTGGTGTCAGTAATCATATCGCGAAGGACTCGCGAAGGACCTTTGGGGGGTGGCGGGCGAGAGGCGGTTGGCGACTGTCGCGCAATGGGTCGAGGTCGAGGTCTGCAACCTGCGCGAAAAGGTCAGTATTTTTCGCCAGGTCGTTAGGTTTGAGCATTGGGGGGGTGGGAATTGGGGCTCCAGAATTTTCATTGGCTGCAGCAGAGTTGACTCCGTCCTCTGTCGCGGCTCTATTTCCCCCCCTTGCTTGATTTCCCCCCCGCGGCTCGATTTCGTGCTGTGGTTCAAATTGCATGCTCGCCTCGAACTTGCAGGTTGGGGAACTCTGCTCCCCGGAGAAGGAGCTCCAATTCCTCCTCATCCTCCTCGGCTTCTGCATCCGAAATCCCCTCTCTTTCAGGGTTAAAAGCAGGGTCACCCCCGTCACTCTCTTTCCCCGTCACCCCCCCCTCTCTCTCTCCGCACCTGTCATTCAACCCACAGCGCCTTCTCGTCGTCGGTCGCAACCTGGATTTCTTCACCAGCAACTACCGCTACCTCATCCAGCAGCTGCCAAGACCTCACCTTCCAGTGTGTCTCCCTCCCGCCCCCCACTCATTCCCTAACAGCGCCTGCTGGTGGTAGGTCGAAACCTCGATTTCTTCACCAGCAACTACCGCTACCTCATCCAGCTGCTGCCAGCGGCCGTGGTGGCGCCTCTTTACTTCCGCGGGGAGATTGAGTTTGGAGTGATCAACCAGTCCTTCTCTGCCTTCAACCATGTTCTCGGGGATTTTTCAATCATCGTGTTCCAGTTCCAAGCGCTCTCGCATTTCTCCGCTATTGTGGAACGGCTGGGTACGTCTTGCCCTGTGTGACTGCCGCACTGCAAACTGTATGCTGAGCGTGCTTGTAATGAAAGGGTGATTATGTTTGGCGTGATCAACCAGTCCTTCTCCGCCTTCATCCACGTTCTTGGAGACTTCATGGAATGGTTTTGAGAGCTTTTAGTGGTGTGTGATGTGAGGAGGGGGAAGGAGGGGCGCATGTGGAGCAGTTGCAAAGATGATCTGACCAGGAAGACATGCTGCGGGCTGTTTGACTGGTGGAAGGACCATGCCACGCATGTGCACATGTGCATGTGTTACCACATGGTTTCATTCTGCCTCATGGCTGGCAGCATTTGGTCTTCTTGTTCCATGATGGATCCATAGTTTTCAATCTGAATGCCCCTCCGTCCCCTTATTCATTTGTTCAGCCACTCTCTTTAGTGTCACACCACTTTCGAATGATCATTATGATCACACTCTTTAGTCTGTTTAGTGCCGTTCTTTGACTGTCGAACTATCAGAGCTGTACACTTGGATGACTGCTCAATTTGAGTCGCTTTTGAGAATTCTCAAAATCAAACTGCTTAGAAAACGTAAGTAAGATCTTACACTCTCTATCTCTTGCACCCACCAAATATCCCTCAGTCTCTTCCCTTCCTCCATGTGTCGGTCTCTCTCTCTCTCTGTCGCTTGCGAACTATCTAGATTCTTCCTTCAGCTTTTTCCCCCACTCTCCCCTCTTACTCTCCCCTGTCACTCGCCCCTTCCACTCTCCCCTCCCACTCCCCTCTCACTCTCCCCTCTCACTCTCCCCTCTCACCCTCCCCTCTCACTCTCCCCTCTCGCTCTCCCCTCGCTCTCTGCTCTCGCTCTCCCCTCGCTCTCTGCTCTCGCTCTCCCCTCGCACTCTCCTCTGACCCCCCTCCATCCAGGCGAGTTTCAGGAGGTGCTGGATGACCAGAGCAAGCCAGCCGCGCTGCCAGCCGCCTCTGCTGCACCCGCTGCCAGTGCTGCCGGTGCTTCGGCGGCCACAGACAAAGACTCTGAGGCTGTGGCTGGGGACGGAACAAGGGGGGAGCTGGAAAGGCCTGGTCAGGCAACAGCAAGTGACGCAGGAGCAGAGCACCTGGCATCACTGCTCAACAGCTTCATCACCATTGAAAACGTCATCCTCCCAGCTTCATCTCCCACTCTCCCCTCTGCCCTGCTGCCTGCCTCTGCCTCTTCCTCCCCAACTCTCGCCCAATCCACCTCTCCCTCCTCCTCTGCCTCTTCCCCATCTGACTCCTCCTCGTCCCGCGTGCTGCTGGAGGTGGACGGACTCACTCTCTGCACGCCCCAGTATGCTTCGTGCCTGCTGTCTGGTCTTTCGCTCTCCGTCAAGCAAGGGGAACACCTGCTGGTGAGTGGTGTAGGGGATGGGGACACCTGCTGGTGAGTGGAGGGGAGGTCCTTTTTGAAATGACACAACAATGACTTTGTTCTTGCAAGGCCAGCACCTGCTGGTGAGCGGTGTAAGGGGAGGACGTCTTTGACATGTGTTCTTTACTCGACTCAAACCACGGCTCATCTCAGGACATGTGTTCTTTACTCGACTCAAAACACGGCTCATCTCAGGACATGTGTTCTTTACTCGACTCAAAACACGGCTCATCTCAGGACATGTCTCAACAATGACCTCGCTCTTGCAACGCCAGCACCTGCTGGTGAGCAGCACCTGGTGATTGTGTGATGCTAGCTGGTGTATCGAACCGCATCCATCCCTTCACACCCTGCCTGCACACCATGCCTGCACACCATCCCTTCACACCATCCCTTCGCACCATCCCTTCGCACCATCCCTTCATACCATTCTGCAGTTTGAAGTTTCAGCGCTCAGAACAAGCCATTCTGCTCCTTCTCATCTCATTGCCCCCTCATCCCCTGCTCCCTGTTCCCCCTTTCCCCCTCACCACCCTCACTTCACCGAATAAGTCTTATCCTAGTGGAAGTGACAACTTGCAATGGCTTTTTTTTGCATCTCAGCACCCCATTCCATTTCATCCCCACATCCCTCTCCGGCGCTCCTCACCCCACCACCCCTTCCCTTCGCACCCACTCCTGGCCCCCATCCTTTCCCCCCTGCACCCTCTCCCCCAACCCTCACCCTTGATAATGGGTCCAAGTGGCAGCAGCAAGACCTTTCTGCTTCTCCTCATCCCGCCACCCCGTTCCCTGCCCCGCCGCAACCTCCTCTCCCATCTCCTTTCCCCCCATGCCAGATCATGGGTCCCAGCGGCAGTGGCAAGACCTCTCTGCTTCGAGCCGTTGCCGGGCTTTGGCGTTCAGGCAGTGGAACGGTCAGAAGATATGTTTACCTGCCCGAAGATTCAGCAGCGATCGGAAGCAGCAACGCACAGAGCAATACAAGCAGTGTGAAAAATGACAGTGCCCATACAAAGAGCGACTATAATGAGGCTGACAGAGAGGGAATTGAGAGGGGAGCAAGTGGAAGGACAGAGGAGGCAGAGGGGCGAGAGAGTGAGAGGGAAGTGAGTGTGAGCGTGGAGGGAGCGAGTGTGGTGAAAGCAGAGGGCGATGTGGCTGACGTGGAGGAGGGGGTGATGGACGCAGGAGGGGCGGTGTTCTTTGTCCCGCAGCGTCCATACATGGTGCTGGGGTCACTGAGGCAGCAGCTGCTGTACCCCACGTGGAGTGAGCTGGAGGAGGGGGAGGGGGCGGGGCGGGCGGGCGATGAGGGGACGATGACGCAGAGGGAAGGGGTTGAAGGGAGCGAGGGGAAAGGAGGGATGGAGGGGAGGGAGGGGAGTATGGAGGGGTGGTGGACGGTTGGGGGGTTGATGCAGCGGTTGGGGATCAAGAAGGATGAAGACGATGGAGGGACAGGTGAGAGGGCAAGAAACATGCGTAGGTTGGTTTCTCTGTCTCTTGCTTTGCCTGCTCGCCTCACACACTTGGCACAATTGTCCTGCCTCCAGATTCTCTTTCCCTTGTGATCTCCTTCCCCCCTGGTAACTCTACTTCGCGTCCTCATCACTCCACTCAGCCAGCCGTCCGCCTGCCCGAGTCTCTGCTGCACCTCTCACACCACCTCTCACACCACCTCTCACACCACCTCTCACATCACCTCCCACTGCATCTCCTCGCCCCACAACATGATGCACCATAGGGAATCTGAAACATCTCACCTTTCCCTTCCCCACTGTTTCCCTTCCCTCTCTCATCTCCCCCCAGCTGGATTCCCCCCACCTCCATCTCCACACTCGCCTCATCGCCACAGAACATGGCGCACCGTTATCAATCCATTACATTCTCTCATTCCATCTCTTTCCAGAATTCTCAAAAGAGAATTCTCAATAGTCACTCCAAAAGTCACTCCTTTTGAGAATTCTCAAAAGTCATCGCCACAGAACATGGCGCACTGTTCTCAATCCGTTACATTCTCTCATTCCATCTCTTTCCCATTCCCTCTTTCTCCCCCCCCACACCCCAGCCGGATTCCCCCCCACCTCCATATCCACTCTCGCCTCATCGCCCCACAGCATGGCGCACCATTAGCAATACATGACAACTTCTCATCCTTCCCTCTTCCCCCCCACCAACACCCCAACCTTCCCCCCACAGCTGGGTTCCCCCCCACCTCCATCGCCACTCTCGCCTCATCACCCCACAACATGGCGCACCGCTGGAAGTCTGAAACGTCTCACCTCTGCCTTTCTCCTTCTGCTTCCCTTCCATCTGTTTCCTGCCCCTCTGTCTCCCTCCCTCTCTCATCTCCAACCAGCCGGATTCCCCCCCACCTCCATCTCCACCCTCGCCTCATCGCCCCACAACATGGCGCACCGCCCTCAGCCGTCGGATGAGGAGCTCCTGGCGGTGCTGGACGGCGTGAGATTGCGCCACGTGGCGGAGCGCCAGGGGGGCCTAGACGCGCAGGTGGAGTGGGCGAGCGTGCTGTCGCTGGGCGAGCAGCAGCGCCTTGCCTTCGCCCGCCTGCTGCTGTCTCGTCCCGAGCTTGCTCTCATGGACGAATCTACCAGCGCATTGGATGAGGAGAATGAGGTGAGGAAGGGACAAGACTGAAGTGAGGAGGAGGTCTGGGTGGCTGGTGATCCCACCTTGTCGCCTGCACACGCCTGCGGCTCTCCCGCCCGGAGCTTGCTCTCATGGACGAAAGTACCAGCGCTCTGGATGAAGAAAACGAGGTGAGGGGGATAGGGTAGCGGGTGGAGGAGTGTGTGAAGCAGCCTCGAAATGCAATACTCAGGAAAAAGGGTTGGGCGCGCAGGTGGAGTGGGCGAGTGTGCTGTCGCTGGGCGAGTGTGTTGTCGCTGGGCGAGTGTGCTGTCGCTGGGCGAGTGTGCTGTCGCTGGGCGAGTGTGCTGTCGCTGGGCGAGCAGCATTGCCTTGCCTTCGCCTGCCCGCTGCTCTCCCACCCGGAACTTGCTCTCATGGACGAATCTACCAGCGCCTTGGATGAGGAGAATGAGGTGTGAGCGGGTGGAGTAGATTGAAGTGCGGACAAGGTGTGTGTGTGCGCGTTGGTGGAGACGGCAGGAGTCACGTCACGTTCATCAGCATGGGCCACCGCAGCTTCCACCAGCACTCATGTGTGCATGTGGTCTAAGAAGCCAGGCCAGGAGTACAGCCCATGATCCACGATCCCAATCCTGCTAATCTCTCCCCTCCCACAGGCGCACGTGTACGGGCTGGTGGAGGCAGCAGGAGTGACCTTCATCAGCATCGGCCACCGTTGCTCCCTCCGCCGCTCATGTGTGCATGTGGCCTGTGAAACCATGTCCGTATGGTTAAGGTTGAGCCTCCACCCCATGCATTGTCTCCCCTCCCACAGGCGCATGTGTACGGGCTGGTGGAAGCAGCAGGCGTCACCTTCATCAGCATCGGCCACCGCAGCTCCCTGCGCCGCTTCCACTCGCTCCTCCTCACCCTCACACCTTCCGGGAGGGCCGACGCCACCACTGCTAACGTCACTGATGACGTCAGGGACAGGAGTGATGGTATCAGCAGTCGGGGAGAGGGTGTGGAAGGGAACCGGGTGGTGGCACGTGGAACAGGCAGCATGTGGACACTGGAGAGAATAGCAGACTAGACTGACTTATCAGCATCGGCCACCGCAGCTCCCTCCACCGCTTCCACTCGCTCCTCCTCACCCTCACACCCACTGGGAGGGCTCATGCCTCTGCTGACGTCACTCATGGTGTCGGAGATGACGTCAGGGGCAGCAGCAATGACATGAGTGGTGGTGATGAGGGTGAGGGAGGGAGTAGGGTGGTGGCACGTGGAACAGGCAGCATGTGGACACTGGAGATAAAAGCAGACTAGACTGATTTGTGCTTTGGGGGTCTCAACTGTAACCCATGGGATGGGGTGGGGACTTTGGTGAGGATTGGTGGCACTGGTGTGCGGGTGGCAGTCTTGCTGGTGTGTGTTTGGATACTGATCATTTATTATTCGTTTTGAGCTGCTGATTCTGATGTTTGTTGGGGTGATGATGATGGCAATGACCAAGCCCCTAGATAAGCCTAGCTGGCTGCGCTAAAAAAAGCACAAGCATGGATTCACTCTTTTGTGCTCCACATGTATGGTACTGAGCTTTTCAGATCAGTTGTTGACACTACTTCAATGACGTTCCAAAATTCTGGTCCTGGTTGCGTATGCTATGAAATGACTGACCACCCCAGCTTCCAACCAGATGCGAGGGTGACAGATGGTCAACCAGATTACACCTTATTTGTATGTTCCTATTTTCTTATATGATTAAAGCCAAATAAGCATGTGGTAAAGAAATGAGAAATGCTTTTTATTTAGGCAGTGTTATAAGCTGTAGGTTAAAAGGAATGAGATATGAAAGGATACTAAAGATAGTTGACAGAATGGCTTAAACAACTGTTATGAGTGCAATTGAGTGAGCGAGCGAGAATTGCACTATCAAAGCAAAAGTACAATGAGCGAAGGCATGAGCGAAGAATATATAGCGAAACTACAGTGGTAACGGTAATGTGTGAAATTGGGGTGCGCGACGGGCCTAGCGCCGAGGTTGGGGAATGTCGAGGCGGAGGTCCGGAGCGCGGGTTACCAACCGAACCGTGAGGTTGGGTCGCGTCGTGAACAGTGGTGGGAACAGTGTCGAGGTGAGTGTCGCGAGTGGTAACGGATTATTGTTGGGTGCTGTTGGCGGGAACAGTGGTGTACGCGCTGAGCAGGGACGCGAAGTAAGGAAAATGATTTTTCCTTACACTACCCCCCCCCCTAAGGAGACCTTCTTTACGAAAGCGCGTGTACATCCCGGCAATTTCGGCTGCGTAGGTACTCGGTGAGGACGGGGTGATTTTCAATTCTGTCCAGGGGAACCCCGTTGTCTTCGGTGGGCGTGCGGTCTTTCCAGCGGATCAGAAATTCGATCCTGTGAGCTCCCCGTGGGTCACGAACTCGGTGGCTCAAAATCTTCTCAGGCGTGTGTCAGAATATTATGCTCTAGCCTGTAGTGGGGTGCTCTATAGTGAGTACAACCCTTCTAGGGTTTGCTATTTGTATCCTCATTCTTGCAAGTGCAACCCCTCCTCTCTTTGCCTAAACTGTTTCTTGCCTAGCTAGGGCTTTCCTAGCTATGGCTCCTAACTCTACCTACTATTTTTCACATGGTATCAGAGCAGGTTCCCTAGTGGGAACGATTCCTAGGGCCCACCACCACGAATCTTTTTTTTCCTGCCCGGAGCGCGCTTCGCTCCGGCCCGAGTCGCGCCCTGTGTGCTCTCCCTACCGTCGCGCCCTCACTAGGCCCCTCACGGCCCCGTCGCGTCGCCCTTAGCGGCCCTCTCACGGCTCGTCGCGCCGCCCTTACGGCCCTTCGTGCCGCCCTTACGGCCCGTCGCGCTCGTCGCGCCGCCCTTACGGCCCCTCGTGCCGCCCCTTACGGCCCTTCGCGCCGTCCCTTACGGACCCTCGCGCGGCCCCTAACGGCCCCTCCCCTGCGGCTGTGCCAGGCCCGTGGGCGGCCCTTTCCTCGCTGCCCCTGCCCTCCCCGCTGTCCCCCGTGCTTCTACTGGCGCCCCACCCCTCCTACAGCCCGTTCTCCTGAATTAGGGTTTGGGGGTGAGGGGTATGGGGGTGAAGCCACTGTGTGCCGTTCCCTGCTCCTCCTCCTCCTCCGTCTCCCTGTGCTGCAGCTGCCGCTGAGGGGGGGTGGACTTGTTGGAGCCGTTGGAGTGGTACTAAGGGGGGGTGAAGGGGGAGTGGAGCTAGCGGTGTAGCAGCGGGTGTGTGTCAGGGGGAGTGGGATAGTTTGGGGAGGTTGAAGGGGGTGGCCGCCGTGAAGCCAGCAGCTCCAGTCGCCTGTGAGACCGTTGCGCCAGTCGCCCGTGAGCCCGTTGCGCCAGTCGCCCGTGAGCCCGTTGCTCCAGTCGCCCGTGAGTCCGTTGCTCGTCTGCCGCTACTTTTAGCCGCGGAGCCAGTTACTCCAGTAGCCCGTGTGCCAGTTGCTCCAGTTGCCAGTGTGCCAGTTGCTCCAGTTGCCCGTGTGCCAGTTGCTCCAGTTGCGCCGTGTGCCAGCAGCTTCAGCTGCCGCCCACTACCTCCTCTCCTCTCATAGTCTCTTTCCTCCTCCTCACTTGCCCGTTGTGACTACCACTAGCTTTGCTCATAATTGTGAACTTTAAACTATTGCTTCTTGAACTTGTGCTCAGAATGTGTGGTGACATTGTGATCCACCCTGAGCTTGTACTGCTTTGCTTGCTCTGCTGATTACACCCCACTTTGGCTATGGGGGTGTGTCAGAATATTATGCTCTAGCCTGTAGTGGGGTGCTCTATAGCGAGTACAACCCTTCTAGGGTTTGCTATTTGTATCCTCATTCTTGCTAGTGCAACCCCTCCTCTCTTTGCCTAAACTGTTTCTTGCCTAGCTAGGGCTTTCCTAGCTATGGCTCCTAACTCTACCTACTATTTTTCACAGCGTGATGATTGGCTCTGTTCACGGTCGTGTCATGCTGGCGAGACGATTGCGAGGCAGTTGGCTAGTGGATGGTACGTATGGGCGAAGCAAGCTGACGTGGAAAGACGGGCTGACGTACCAGTCAGCAGGGAGGAGGAGGTGGACGGTGACGGGTGTGATCATGTGGCTGATGCGAAATGGCCCGCAATATCGGGGGCGGAGTTTCGGGATGTGGGTAGGCGGAGGTTTTGGGTGTCAAGCAGTACTAGGTCGTCGGGCTGGTATGTGACAGGGCGGCAGTGGCGGTCGGCGTTGCGCTTAGCGATGATGTTTGATTTTTTTATTGCGTCTACTGCTCGGGTCCCTGCTGCTTGTAAAATCTCTACGAACTGTTGCGCGCGTGGTTCTGGGTTGTCGGGATTCGGGGTCATCGGTACTGTGGGGTCTTATCCGTAGTTCAGGTAAAACGGTGACTATTAGATCGTGGCAGATGGCGAGTTGTTATACGCGAACTCGATGAGTGGCAGTTGCTGTTCCCAAGTGGTCGGGTCGTCGCACGTGGCTCGGATGAGTTGCTCCATGGTCTGATTTGTCCGTTATGTCTGTCCATCAGTTTCCGGGTGGTACAAAGAACTAAACTGTAGTCGTGTGCCAAACTGATGCCACAGGTTCCGCCAGAAGTTGCTGGTGAATTTCGTGACGCGGTCGTTGATGATCGCTGACGGTATCCCGTGTAGTCGAACGACGGTGGAGATGAAGAGGCGGGTTGTTTCTTTGGCTGTGATTGATTTCTTGCAGGCTGCGAAATGTGCCATTTTCGTCAGCCGATCGACGACGACCATGATCGCATCGTTCCCACTCGCCCCAGCCGGTAACCCCGTGACGAAGTCCATCGTCACCTGCTACCAAGCACGCTCTGGGGGTGGTATGGGCTGCAACTGCCCTGCCGGCCGCTTCCGTGATGATTTCATGAGTTGGCAGGTGCGACACGAGGCCACGTGTCGCTGTACGTCGATCAACATCTCGGGCCAGTAATAATACCGCTGCAGCTGCTGCCGTGTTTTTTCTACTCCGAAATGGCCTGAGGTAACTCCGTCATGTGCCTACTGTAGCAGTAATTCCCGTAGTAACGTGTACCCCGGTACCCAGATGCGATCGGTGCCGGATTTTACGTAATAAACTCCCTTTGCTAGTGCGAACTACTGCGAATTTTCTCCTGTGAAGAATGGGTCCGTTTGATAGCCGTGTGTAAATAGTCCTGTCAGTAGTGGGCATCCTGAAGTGGCCCAGTCAAGTTAGATGGGACTTCCGAAGGATGAGGTTGCGGGATCAAACCCCAGTGCCGGCAAGTTCCGCCAGCCCCCCAGAAGGGGGTTTCGCACTGCTCATTTGGGAGTGGATATGCCTTACCTCGATACCCAGCGAGGCGTTTAAACAAGTGGGTAGGCGGATTACGATCGGCAGCCGGGGGTAACCCAAAGGGAGATTTCACCCCTCCTTTACATTTACCTGTCAGTAGTGGGCTGGTCTGGGCGAGTAGTATGGGGTGGATCTGGGCAGTGGGGCGGGTCAGTGCGTCAGCGATATTTGATGCCCCCTTTTTGTATGTGACTGTGTAGTAGAAATTCGACACTAGGAAATCGAGCCAGCGAATCTGTCGTGGGTTGAGGTGGGGCTATGCGCGGAGGTACTGTAGCGATTTATGATCTGTCCGTACTGTCACGTCTGCGCCGGTCAAGTAGCAGCGCCACACTTTGAATGCGTGCACGATCGTGAGCATTTCGCGGTCGTGTATCGGGTAATTTTTCTCGGGCGGATGCAGTTTTCGTGACTCGTATGCGATGGGCTGTAGGCTGTTGCCGAAATCCTGTAGCAATGGGCGGTGTCGCTTGCGTCTGTAACTACTTCGAATGGGCGGTGTGGGTAGGCAATGCGCAGTATGGGCGGTGAACAGAGAACAATTTTAAGGGCAGAGAAGGCAGCATGCTCTTTCTCCCCCTACGTAAAAGCGACCCCCTTCCGCAGCAGATCCGTCAGTGGGGTTGTTAACCGCGCCATGTCGGGGACGAACCGGCGCACATAATTAACGAACCCTGAAAAACTTTGCACCTCCGTGATATTTGTCGGGGGTGTCAAACTTATATATAGCTTACATTGTGCAGGCTGTAGTGGGGTAGCCCATAAGGGGTACAACCCAATTAGGGTTAGTACTTGTACCCAACTCTTTGTTAGTTCATTCATTCTCGTTCATGATTCTGACATGGTTTCAGAGCAGGTCCTCCTCTAGGACCGTTTTATTCCTTGGGCCCACCACAGCGCTACCCCGCAAGCATCCCTCTGCAGCCCTCGTGCTGCCCCTCCTTCCTGTTGCGACCCGTAGGCCCCTAGGCCCCGGCCCGTCGCCACCCCTAGCCCGACCCGACGCCCCTAGGCCCGTCGCCCCTTGGCGTCGCCCGTCGCCCCTAGCCCGGCCCCCCCCGTCGCCCGTCGCCCGTCGCGACCCCCGTCGCCCCTAGCCTAGGCCCCTTGGCCCCACGGCCCCAAGGCCCCGCTACCCGTCGCCCTGACGCCCCTAGCCTAGGCCCCTCGGCCCCATGGCCCCTCGCGACCCGTCGCCCCTAGCCTAGGCCCAGGCCCCGCAGCCCGTCGCCCCTAGCCTAGGCCCCTCGGCCCCATTGCCCCTCGCGAACCGTCGCCCCTAGCCTAGGCCCAGGCCCCGCGGCCCGTCGCCCCGTCGCCCCTAGCCTAGGCCCCTCGGCCCCACGGCCCCTCGCGACCCGTCGCCCCTAGCATAGGCCCGGGCCCCGTCGGCCCGTCGCCCCGCGGCCCCTCTAGTTGCCCTAGGCCCCTGGCCCCTCGGCCCCCGGCCCCTTCATTCCTGGCCCCGCGGCCCGACGCACCTAGGCCCCCCGGCCCCTCGGCCCCTTCGCCCCTGACCCCCTGGCCCCGTCGCCCTAGGCCCCCGGCCCCTCGGCCCCTTCTTTCCTGGCCCCGCGGCCCGACTCCCCCTAGGCCCCCGGCACCTCGGCCCCTTGGCCCCTCGGCCCCTCGGCCCCTTGGCCCCTCGGCCCGATTCCCCCCTAGGCCCTCGGCCCCTCGGCCCCTAGGCACCTCGGCCCCTTGGCCCCTCAGCACCTGGCCCCGCGGCCCGACCCCCCCTAGGCCCCCGGCACCTCGGCCCCTTGGCCCCTCGGCCCCTCGGCCCCTTGGCTCCTGACCCCCCTGCCCCTCGGCCCCTGCTACTGCTCTTGCTACTGCTGCTACTGCTGCTGCTACTGCGGCTACTGCTACTACTGCTACTGCTGCCACTGCTGCTCCTGCGTACTGCAGCCCGATGGCTTCGCTTCGAGTTCTCGTGTTTGATCATGAGGGCAGACCGATTCAGTTTGACACGTGGCTTGACGATCTGCAGCTGTACCTATTGAGAGATTCTAAGGACAGTGTTTCACTGTTTGACCTAGTGTCAGGCGCCACTACTGCCCCTCCCGCCACAGCTGACAGTGCGACTCGCTCACAGTGGCTTACTCGCGACGCTGCTGCCCGCTTAGCCATTCGCAACCACCTGCCGTTAGCCGAATGCGCTCACTTCGGACAGCATAGGACAGCACAGGCACTGTACGACGCTGTCGTCGCTCGCTACTCCTCGCCTGCCACTACTGCTCTAGGCCGCCTGCTTCTGCCCTACCTGTTCCCCGAGCTGTCAGCCTTTGCCACGGTGGAGGACCTTGTTTCCCACCTGCACGCTAGTGACGCTCGCTACCGCGCTACCGTCCCTGTTGAGTTCCTTAACAGGAACCCGCCCCCGATGTTCATCACCCTCTACTTCATAGTCACTCGCCTCCCTGACTCTCTTCGCTCTGTCACGGACCACTTTCTCTCATTTGACCCCACCTCCCTCACTGTTGACCAACTCGAGATGCACCTTCTCGCAGCTCAGACTAGTGCAGTTGCACTAGGTGCTGCTCGTGGCACTCCGCACACGCCCTTCTTTGAGGGGTGCTCCCCCTCCCCCCTTGCCCCCTCCTACGCCTCTGCTTCTGCTGCAGACGTCCCTGGTGCTGAGGACGTCGGAGCTGCTTCTGCTAGTGCGAAGCGCCGCAGCAGCAAGGGCAAGGGTGGCAGGGGTGGTGGAGGGGGCAGCGGGAGTGGTGGTGGGGGCAGAAGTGGAGGTAGTGGAGGCGGTGGAGGTGGTGGCGGTGGTGGGACTGGTGGCGGGGGTAGGGGCTCTGGTGGCGGCGGTGGAGGAAGCAGTGGGCGTGGCGGCAGTGGCGGCAGTGGGACTGGTGGCGGTAGGACTGGAGCTCGGCGTGGAGGTTCCGGCGGTGGCCAGCGGCAGCAGCAGCAGCGTCGGAGTGAGACCCAGTCGCCCCAGCAGCTTCGTGAGTGGTTGTTTCAGTGTGGGGCGTCTAGGGGTAGTGATAGCTGCCCGTAGATCATTCGCACGGGTGACCGTGCTGGTCAGACATGCGGGAAGCCTCACATTCAGCACCGCTGCTTCTACCGCCTCGACGACGCTTGGCATGCTGAGTTTGGTGACAAGGTCGAGCGCCCTCGCTGGGCAGATTTGCTTAGGTCTTGAGTTGCTATCTTTGACTTAGACTTTGATGTTATCCTTTCTGCTATGTATGCTTTGTCTGTTAGTGCTGAGGGTGACTGCTACCGGTGTGTGCCACCTGACCCAGGTATAGCGGCTGCTGCTCTAGGTGCTAGTGAGTCTGGTACTCTCCCTGGTGCTGCGCCTGCTAAGGCCTTACACACCTTCACACTGGACTCAGGTGTCTCACGCTATTTCTTTTGTGACAGCAAAACTCTCACTCCTCTCCCTGCACCTGTCCCGGTCCGATTGGCTGACCCCTCCGGGGGCCCGGTCGTTGCCTGTTCCTCCACTGTCCTCCCGTGTCCGGCGGTTTCGTCAGGCTCACTCTCAGATCTTCACCTCCCCTCGTTCTCTATGAACTTGGTGAGTACCGCTGCCCTCCAGGACGCGATGGTCACTACCACCACTCCTGGGGGTCAGCGTGTGTCGATCTGCACGTGTGCACGGACGGGTCGTCACCTGGCCACGTTCACTCGTCGGCCAGGGTCGAGTCTGTACACACTGGCTACCGAGCCTCCTCAGGTAGCTGCGTCTACTCAGGTGTCCGCGTCAGGTCAGGTAGCACCCCCTTGCTCGTGTCGCCTCCTGTCCACCAGACTCTTCTGTGGCACCACCGCCTGGGTCACCCCTCCCTGCCACGCCTTCGTGGCATGCACTCCCGTCTCCTTGTCTCTGGTCTTCCCAGGTCTCTTCCTCCTCTCTCGCCCTCGCCTGCGCCGCCGTGCCTTCCTTGCGTCGAGGGGCGGCAGCGCGCCGCTCCTCACTCCTCCTCGTTTCCCCCGACAACAGCTCCCCTGCAGACTCTCCACATGGACGTGTGGGGCCCAGCCCGCTTCAGTGGACAGGGCCGCGAGCGCTACTTTCTGCTGGTTGTTGACGACTACACGCAGTATACCACGGTCTTCCCCTTGCGCAGCAAGGGTCAGGTCGTTGATGTATTGATCCCTTGGATCCGCGCAGTCCGTCTCCAGCTCCGCGAGCGGTTCCGTGCGGACCTTCCGGTCCTGCGTCTGCACTCTGACAGAGGTGGTGAGTTCTCCTCCAACCTCTTGCGGGAATTTTGTCGTGGGGAGGGCATTCTCCAGTCGTTCACGCTTCCGCACTCTCCTCAGCAATATGGGATTGCTGAGCGCCGCATTGGCCTAGTCATGGAGGTCGCTCGTACCTCCATGAGCCATGCGGCTGCTCCCCATTTTCTGTGGCCGTTTGCGGTCCATTACGATGCGCATCAGCTCAACCTCTGGCCCCGTGTCTCCTTGCCGGAGACCTCGCCTACACTGCGTTGGATGGGGAAGGTTGGCGATGCGTCGGTGTTCCGGGTCTGGGGTTCTCGTGCCTTTGTCCGCGATACGTCCGCGGACAAGCTCTCTCTTTTCCCGCGCCATTCACTGCGTCTTCCTTGGCTTTGTCCCTGATGCGCCTTGCTGGCAGTTTTACCACCCTACCTCGCGTCGTGTCCTCCCCTCTTAGGACGTCACGTTTGACGAGTCGGTTCCCTTTTACCGTCTCTTCCCCTACCGCTCTGCCCCTCTCCCTCCCCCCCGCTCTTCCTTGCTCCAAGTCCCCCTCCGGTCGACCCCCTCCCTCCTCAGGGTAATGCTCCCTCAGGTGTGTCTCAGGTAGACCCACCCCCTGGTGCTGTGCCTGGTGAGGTAGCTGTAGACTCAGGTGCTGCTAGAGGTACTGCGTCTGGGGGTGCTGAGACTGAGGGTGTTGGGCCTGGGGGTGCTGATTTTGGGGGTACTGAGACTGGGGGTGCTGAGCCTGGGGGTGGTGAGACTGGGGGTGCTGAGCCTGGGGGTGCTGAGCCTGAGGGTGTTGAGCCTGGGGGTGCTGAGTCGGAGGGTGCGGGGTTTGGGGGTGCTGAGCCTCAGGGTGCTGCTTCGTCTGGAGGTTCTGCTGGTGCTTCGCCGACACAATCTCCGAAGCAGCTGCATGAGTGGCTTGTTCGGCACGCACGCCTTCGGAGTGGAGTTACCGGAGCTTGAGGTGCTGGAGCCGCTGGAGCTGGAGGTGCTGGAGTTACTGCTGGAGCTGGTGTTCCTGGAGGTACTGCGACCTCTGGTCCTGGAGGTGCTCGTACCCGGGGTACTGGAGCTGCCGGGACTGGTGGTGTTGGGGGCGCTGGAGCTGGAGACCCTACGGAGTCTGGTGCTGCTGGAGCTGGAGGCGCTGGCGCTGGTGGCGCTGGAGCTGCAGGAGCTAGAGTTGGAGGCACTGGCGCTGGAGGCGCTGGAGTTGGAGGCACTAGCGCGGGAGGCGTTGGAGCTGGAGTTGCTGGAGCTGTTGACCCTGGAGGCACTGGGCGGCCGCGACCGTACTTCGTTCCCCTGCTTCAGCAGGTTCTTGGTGTCCCGTCTTCTACTGCCCTTACTCCTCCCTTATTATGTCCACCGCCTGACCAGTCGCTGCCGTCGTTACAGCCAGCCTCCCCACTACCTGCTCCCTCTCCTTACACTGAGCAGACCGGCGGTCTTACAGAGCGTTGTGAGCGTGCGTCTCGTCCTGCCTCCCCTGTTCGCACTGGTCGTCGCGTTCCTAGTTCGCGTCCTCCTCCTGTCCCTGGCACGCACGCTATGACCCTTCGTCCTTCCTCTGTTCCTCTACGTGTTCCTCTGCCTGCTCCTCCTCAGTCCTCTCTTCCTGAGGTCCCTGACCCTGAGTCTGATCGCGCTCGTGCTGCCAGTCCCACTGTCTCTCGTCTCCTCGCCTTTGCTGTCACAGACCCTTCGTTTGAGTCTGCTGCTGCGTCTGCTCTCGTTGCTGAGCTGCTTGACTTTGCTGCTGCCTGCTGTCTAGACTACACCACTGCTCTTGTTGCTGAGTCTGCGTCTGTCAGTCCTCTGTCCGTCGGGGGTGAGTGTGCTCTTGGCACGGACGTCCTTGAGGACAGGCAGGAGGATTTTGAGTGTCTTGCAGCTGCTGTACCTCGTTTCGCTTCCATGCTGCTTGCCCCTGAGGGAGACCCGGATGCTCCTGACATCCCGACCCGCGCTCTTACGCAGAGGCAATTACGGGTCCCTACTCCTCTCAGTGGCAGGCAGCAATGGATGCCGAGATGGCATCCTGGAAGTCCACAGGCACCTACGTCGACGAGGTTCCCCCACCTGGGGCGAACATAGTCGATGGCATGTGGATCTTCAGGGTGAAGCGGCCGCCGGGTTCTCCGCCTGCCTTCAAGGCGCTTTACGTTGCTCGAGGCTTCAGTCAGCTACAGGGGGTTGACTACTTCCTGACCTTCTCCCCCACCCCAAAAATGACTACTCCTCGGGTGTTGCTGCACGTCGCTGCTCAGCGTGACTACGAGTTGCACTCAGCATAGCTTTCCTGCAGGGCAGCCTGCATGAGGAGATCTGGCTGCGCCGGCCACCTGGCTTCACTGGGTCGTTTCCTGCATGTACCCTGTGGAGCCTCCGTCGGCCAGTCTACGGTCTCCGCTAGGCGCCTCGTGAGTGGCACGACACACTTGCGGCTCTTGGGTTTGCTCCTTCTACTGCTGACCCGTCGCTGTTTCTACGCACCGACACCTCGCTGCCGCCGTTCTACGTCCTCGTGTACGTCGTCGACCTCGTCTTTGCCGCTGCTGACACTGAGGCACTGACCCTTGTGAATTCAGAGCTGCAGAAGAGACACATCTGCACTGACCTGGGTGAACTGCGCAGGTATCTTGGCTTGCAGATCGCCCGGGATAGAGCACGGCGCACCATCGCCCTGACTCAGTCACACATGGTGCACCAGGTCCTTTAGCACTTCGGCTTCCAGTTCTCCTTGCCATAGCCCACTCCTCTGTCTACCAGCCACTCGCTCGCAGCTCCACCTTCGGACGAGTCCGTAGAGCCGAGTGGTCCGTACCCAGAGCTTGTAGGTTGCCTCATGTACCTGATGACGTGCACATGACCTGACCTCGCGTACCCTCTCAGCCTTCTGGCTCGCTACGTGGCTCCCGGTAGGCACCGAAAGGTGCGCTCGGATGCTGCAAAGAGGGTACTGCATTACCTGTGCAGTACGTCGGGCATGGGGCTCGTGCTTGGAGGACGCGGTCCAGTTGTCCTCACTGGTCACGCAGACGCTTCTTGGGTTGACGACTCAGCTACGCAGCGGTTGTCACAGGGTTACACCTTCAGCCTTGGTTCCGGCTTTGTTTCCTGGCGGTCTACCCGCTCGTCTTCGGTTCTCAGCTCCAGTTGTGAGGCTGAGATCTACGCAAGGGCCATGGCTGCACAGGAGCTATGCTGGCTCACCTACCTGCTGACTGGCTTGGGAGAGCAGCCTCGTTCGCCTCCAATTCTGTACGTAGACAACAAGGCCATGATTGCCTTGTGTCAGGAGCACATACTGGAGCACAGAACGAAGCACATCGCTCTGCGATACTTCCTTGCTCGAGATTTGCAGGAGCGTGGCCAGCTTCGTCTTGCGTACGTGGCCACTAGGGCCAACACTGCTGATATATTCACCAAGGCACTTCCGCTTGGTGATTATCTGCGCTTCTCTACTGTGTTAGGCCTTGTGCCTACTTTGCCTCACTTGCTCACTGCGTGACTTTGCTTGTACTCTGATCTATATATATACCTGCATGCTTACACTTGCTAGGGTATGATCAATGTATTGTTTGTTCTTTTTTATATAACTCTGCATGTGAACTGGCCTTGTGGCCCTTTGCTTGTGCTCGGATTGTGTGGTGACTTAGTGATCCACCCTGAGCTTGCTTTGTTTTTCTTGACTGGTCTTGTGACCACTTGTTCTCCCCCACTTTGCCTATGGGGGTGTGTCAAACTTATATATAGGTTACATTGTGTAGGCTGTAGTGGGGTAGCCCATAAGGGGTAAAACCCAATTAGGGTTAGTACTTGTACCCAACTCTTTGTTATTTCATTCATTCTTGTTCATGATTCTGACAGGGGGGTGCCATGCTTTGACCGTGTCTAGCTTCTTTGGGTCGATTTCAACCCCAGCCTCTGAAATGACGTGCCCCAAAAATTATAGACTGTCGTGAAAAAACTCGCACTTGGAACCCTTGGTCAGTAGCCGATGCTTGTCAATTTCGAAAAGACCCGTGCTGTTCGCAGTTGATCTATCAGTTCGTCGCCGCGGGGAATGGGATATCGCGATTTGACTGTAACCCTGTTCAGTGCCCTGTAGTCGATGCACACGCGAAACCCTCCGTCCTTTTTCGGTGTGAACAGGATCGGTGCGACGAACGGTGACGAACTCGGTCGGATGTTTTTTTCTCGAACGGGTAATCTGACTGCTTCCTCAGTTCGTCGAGCTCGGGCTGTGTCAGGCGGAACTGTTGCTGCACGGTTGGCTGTGTCCTGGGTTCTAACTCTATTCGGTGATCGTGTGCCCGCTGAGGTGGCAGTCCCTCCGGTAAGTTATCGGGAAAAGTCCCCGGGCACCGTTTCAACAATTCCTGTAGTTTGGGCGGTACCTTTCCCAGCAGTTTATGAAAATCGCTCGGCTGCTCTGCTTCTCCTACCACTGCGATATCCACCGCGTACATGTCAGCTCCAGCGGCGACAGCCCGTTTCATCGTGATGGCATTGACGTGGACCGTTGAAGACTCGGGCGACTGCCAGCGAGGTAGTTCGACCGAGTTACCGCTACTTCGCACAGTGCAGCTACCCGTCGTCCAAACGATTCGTAGGTTATACCGTCGCAGCCAATCACGTCCCAGTAAAATATCGTGCCCATCCAGTGTCGTCGCGAGCATTTCCTGAGTAAACCCGAAGTTGTTAGAATAGTAGGTGAAACGAGGCTTATGAGAAAAACATAGCCAAGGAGAATGTCGAGAGGAAAATTGGTTCACTAAGAGAGAAGGTACAAGGATATAGGCAAAGCAACCAAGGTGCACCACCAAACAAGTTTAGCTCTACACTAAGTCTACACTACAGGCAGTTGTAGAATAATGCATACAATTATATTCTGACACACCCCCTAACTTCCTGCAGTGAAGAATCATGTGCAGAAACACCCCCTGAAGGGGTACACCACCCGCAGTGGAAGACAGCAAGGAGGTAAATGAGGAAGAGGAGGCGAGAGAGAGAGAGGGGAGAGGACAGGAATAAGGAGACGAGGTGGGGGGAGCCACGCGGCGAGCCCCACTTACGAAGCCCCGTTTTACAAGAGGGGGAGGGGTGAGAGAGGGATGAGGAGAGGAGGTGGGGGAGCCATGCGGCGAACCCCTCTTAAGAACCCCCGTTTTACAAAGGGGGGAGGGTGTGAGAGGGAGGAGAGGAGGTGGGGGGGAGCCTAGCGCGGCGAGCCCCACTTACTGACCCCCTAATTCCACGCCCCCTTTCAGCCACCCCCCTCAACCTCACCCCCCTTGTCAACCGCCCCCTTGAAAGGGGGGGCGGGGGGGGCTGGTGCTGCAGATCCCCTCCTGCCTCCCCCTGAACCTCCAAGCTCCCCCCCCCTCCCCAACACAAGGTGCGGCAGGGAGAGAGAGAGGAGAAGGGGGGGCGGGGGGGGGGGGGGGGGGGGCTGATGCTGCAAATCCCCTCCCCCCCACTGCTGCTCCACTATCCGTCACCCCCCAGGGATGAAGGAGAAGGGGGGGGGCGGGGGGGGTTGGTGCTGCAGATCCCCTCCCCCCTACTTCTGCACCCGCAGCAGGGGGAGGTAGGAGAAGGGGGGGGCGGGGGGGGGCTGGTGCTGCAGATCCCCTCCCCCCCACTGCTGCTCCACAATCCTTCACCCCCCAGGGATGGAGGAGAAAGGGGGGGCGGGGGGGGGCTGGTGCTGCAGATCCCCTCCTGCCTCCAAGCTCCCCCCCCCCTCCCAACACAAGGTGCGGCAGGGAGAGAGAGAGGAGGAGGCGTGGCGGCAGCTGCTGCTGCTGAGGCACATCAGCCACCCCCTCACACCCTCTCCCCCCCGTCCCCATGGAGGGGGGGGAGGGGGGGGAGGGGGGCGGGGGCGGAGCTGCGCGTGCGACTGCAGGGCACGCGGGCAGGAAGAAACCGTCACCCCTCTTGCCACCCCCTTACCCTCCATGATGCGACGGGGCACCGGGGCCGCGACTAGGGGCGACAGGTCGCGAGGGGCCGAGGCTAGAGGCGACGGGGCCGCAGTTAGGGGCAGCAGGTCGCGAGGGGCCGTAGCTAGGGGCGACGGGGCGACGGGTCGACGAGGGCCGCGGCTAGGGGCGATGGGGCCAAGGGGCCGAGGCGACGGGGCCTGGGGTCGCGAGGGGCCGCAGCTGGGGGCGACGGGGCCTAGGGGCCGTGGCTAGGGGTGACGGGGCCGAGGCGACGGGGCGACGGGCCTAGGGTCGCGAGGGGCCGCAGTTGGGGGCGACGGGGCCTGGGGGCCGCGGCTAGGGGCGACGGGGCCAAGGGGCCGAGGCGAAGGGGCCTAGGGGCCGCGGCTAGGGGTGACGGGGCCAAGGGGCCGAGGCGACGGGGCGACGGGCCTAGGGTCGTGAGGGGCCGAGACGACGGGGCCTAGGGGCCGCGGCTAGGGGCGACGGGGCCAAGGAGCTGAGGGGCTCCAGCTAGGGGCGATGGGGCCAAGGGGCCGAGGCGACGGGGCCTAGGGGCCGCGGCTAGGGGCGACGGGGCCAAGGGGCCGAGGCGACGGGGCCTAGGGGCCGCGGCTAGGGGCGACGGGGCCAAGGGGCCGAGGCGACGGGGCCTAGGGGCCGCGGCTAGGGGCGACGGGGCCAAGGGGCCGAGCCTAGGGGCTAGGGGCAACGCCAAGGGGCGACGGGCCGGGGCCTAGGCTAGCAGGGCAGTAGGTGGTGGGCCCATGAATATTAGGTCCTAGAAACGACCTACTCTGATAGCATGTTAGAATAGTAGGTGAAACGAGGCTTAGGAGAAAAACATAGCCAAGGAGAATGTCGAGAGGAAAAGTGGTTCACTAAGAGAGAAGGTACAAGGATATAGGCAAAGCAACCAAGGTGCACCACCAAACAAGTTTAGCACTACACTAAGTCTACACTACAGGCAGTTATAGAATAATGCATACAATTATATTCTGACAGAAGTTCCCCCCGCAGCGGACTTTTACTCTTTCCACCTTCTCTCTTATGGCCAGCGGCGTGCTGTCAACTAAGCATGCGTCTATCTCCGGTAAACACCGACTAAGTGTCAGTTGCAGCTTCCGTGCGGTCGCGGTATTAACTAAGCTGTGACATGCTCCTCCGTCGATAAAAATCTTCACTGCTACTCCCTGTATTTTCCCGTGGATTAGTACTGGGCAATCCATCGTTGTACCCTCCTTATTCATCCGAGCCCGATCGATAGCGTGAATCGGTACTGTGACTCGGTGAGGGTCGGTGAGGTTGGGCGATCACGCAGTCTTGTCAGTAGTTGGCCCAACTTCTACTGACTGCTGGCATTTCCCTGTCTCTGAGACTCCCTCCCTTGCTATGCTCCGCGACGCATCAGCTCCTCTGGGCATTCGCTCTTGCGATGGCCAAGCCTATTGCAAGCAAAGCAGCGCCCCTTAAACGGCGCGGCAGCTGCATTCGTCGCAACGGCGTGTACGGTCGCGTGCTCGATCGGTCCCCGAGGACGTTGTCCGTAGTAGGACCCCGGTCTCGGACGGCGTAAAATGTCGTTTTTCTTGGCAAGCGCGATGATCTCGTTGAAATTCGAGAGCCCGCATAGCATGATTTCGTGCGAAATGTCCGGCTTCAGCCCTCCGACGTAACGGTCCACCCGCTCCACTTCGTGAATGTAGCCTGTCAGAATAGTGAAGAAAGGAATGTTAAGTAGCGGGTCAGTGCGCCCATAACCCCCCGGGACAACGAGCCTGTAACCCTTCCCTAGGATCAATCGGGGATCACCAGTGGACCTCTGACACCCCCCCGCACTGGGATGCCCGAAGTGCACACACTGGGATTCGAACCCGAGACCGCTCTGATACCATGTCAGAATAGTGAAGAAAGGAATGTTAAGTAGCGGGTCAGTGCGCCCATAACCCCCCAGGACAACGAGCCTGTAACCCTTCCCTAGGATCAATCGGGGATCATCAGTGGACCTCTGACATAGCCGACTTGCTCGCATAATGCGAGAGAACCGCTCATGTAGTCTTGAACTGATCCGAGCTGCCGCCAAGTACGCAGTCTCTGACGCGCCGAAATAGAAGCCGCGATCGGCTCGAAGTGCGCCCGAAGCCCTGCGCACCACGCATCCCATGTGCTGTACTGGGCGGTTTCGCAAAATGAACTCCAGGTGACGGCTGGGCCCGTGGGCTCTTCCTCATGCGACGGTGGTTCGTAGGCGTGTGGCGATGTCACGACGACTCGCTACCAGTCCATGGCGGGGCCCCTCAGCAGCGAAACAGCGTAGCGAATCTTCGTTGCGTCCGACTCGACGTAATTAGCATCGAAGAAAACGTTCATCGTGAAGAACCACGATTGAACCGTCGGACCTCCACGTTGGCTCGGATCGAAACAGGGCGGGCGCTGCGGCTTGAGTGGCATTGGTGCCATGATGTCGTGTCTGCCACTTGTTGCTGCAAACTCCATGTGCCGACGAGCTTCGCGAGGCTCACGCGGGCTTGGTGCGGCCCTATTTCTCTCCATGCCAGGCATCGATTGAGCGGCGCCATCATTGGCTGCGCCTGAGCGCTGTCCCACGTTGCCGTGGTGTGACGGTGTACTGGACGAAATGACGATTGGTTCGTCCGTTGGTGCAGGTGCATTGGCGGGTGTCTGTGTTGGTGCAGGTCCGTTCGTCGCCGATTGCTGGCGGGCGGCGTCAAGTTCCGCCATGAGCATCGCGACTTCAAGTGCCGAATTTTCGAGTTGGCTCACGAGGCGGTCGAGTTGCTCCTGCGTCAGTGTCGCGAGAGTAAATTCAGCCATGGCGTGGGTGTCGGGCAAGCTCAGCGAGAGCCTCGGTCGTGGCCGTGCGTGCTTACGAGAGAGCACTTCGAGCGGCGGTGCTTGTTCGCTGAGCGACGTCTACCCCCTCCAAAAATTGAGATAATGGGGAAGCGAAGGTGTGGGTGCGGTCCGAGAGGAAATCGTAGGCTCTGATACCAAGTGTTATGAGTGCAATTGAGTGAGCGAGCGAGAATTGCACTATCGAAGCAAGAGTACAATGAGCGAATGCATGAGCGAAGAATATATAGCGAAACTATAGTGATAACGGTAATGTGTGAAAATGGGGTGCGCGACAGGCCTAGCGCAGGGCTCTTGCTAGGATTTAGGCCCGTCTGGTTTTTTTTTTTTTGAAAAGGTTTCGTGTGACGTTCAGATGGGCAATTTTTTTTCGTCTGATTTGTCAGACGGATGTTGAGGCCATGTCTGAATTTTGAGACGAAATTATTTTCACAGTCTGATTTAGGCAAATACACAGAAGAGCATAAGTTGAATCTGATTCTACGAAGTATAAATACGCTGGCAGCGGCGCTGGCAGCACACTAGCAGACATGTGTGGAAGTTGGGCGGCAAGGGGGGTGCAGGCAGGGCCTATTTTATCAGTGTAAATCACACAGTTACCCTGAATAGAAGGGTGAATTTTAGGGGTCACGCTGATGCCTCTGGGTAAAACAATTGGAGAATAGAATTACCCTGATTCGTAAGGGTGATGGTGTCAAACATTAATCACATAGCCTGTGTAGGCTGTAGTGGGGTAGACACTATGGGGTACAGTTTCCTAGGGTTTCATATTTGTACCCAACTCATTTCCTAGTCAATCATTCTTCTCATTTCTTCTCATGGTATAGAGCGGGTTCCCTAGAGGGACCGTTCCTTCCTAAGGGCCCACCGTTCAATTTTTTTTTTTTTTCCTAACTGCCCGAAGCGCGCTTCGCGCTCTGCCCTGCCCTCGATTTTCGCGGCCCCTTAGCGGCCTGTCCTGCCCTACGCGGCCCCTTTGCGGCCCATTAGCGGCCCCCTTCGAGGCCCCGTTGCGACCCCGCCCCGGCCCTGCCCCGTCGCCCGAAGCCGCCCCGTCGTGGCCCTATCGCGGCGCGGCCCCGGCCCTGCCCCGTCGCCCGTTGCGACCTCGTCGCGGCCCCGCCCTGGCCCTGCCCCGTCGCTCGTCGCGGTCCTGTCGCGGCCCGACCCCGGCCCTGCCCCAGCTCTGCCCCGGCCCCGTCGCGGCCCTGTCCCGGACCTGTCGCGGCCCTGCCCTGGCCCTGCCCCGACCCTGTCGCGGCCCTGTCCCGGACCTGTCGCGGCCCAGCCCCGGCCCTGTTGCGGCCCTGTCGCGGCTCTGCCCCGGCCCTGTCCCGTCCCTGTCGCGGCCCTGTCCCGGACCTGTCGCGGCCCAGCCCCGGCCCTGTTGCGGCCCTGTCGCGGCTCTGCCCCGGCCCTGTCCCGGCCCTGCTCCGGCCCTACCCCGGCCCTGCCCCGGCCCTGCCCCTACCCTGCCCTTACCCTGCCCCGGCTCTGCCCCGGCCCTGCCCCGGACCTGTCGCAGCCCTGCCCCGGCCCTGCCCCGGACCTGTCGCAGCCCTGCCCCGGCCCTGCCCCGGACCTGTCGCAGCCCTGCCCCGGACCTGTTGCAGCCCTGCCCCGGCCCTGCCCCGGCCCCGCCCCTCGTAAGAGCACCGCCGAGCCGGCCCGCCCTGCCGAGTTGCGCTGCCCTGCCTAGCCGCGCCGCGTAGCCGAGTTGCGCTGCTGCTGCTGCTAGCCTGCTGCTGCTACTGTCATGGCTAGTCCCAGTGTTCTTACCTTTGATGCTGAGGGTCGAGCGGTTGACTTCGAGGTCTGGATAGATGATCTGCAGCTTTTCCTACAGTGCGATAGCAAGGATGGTCTCTCACTGTTCGATCTCACGTCTGGCGCCTCTACTGCCCCTGCTGCTGATGCTTACAGTACTGTTCGCTCACAGTGGACCACGCGCGATGCTGCTGCCCGCCTTGCTGTGCGTAGTCACCTACCGTCTACTGAGCGCGCGCACTTTAGTCAGTACAAGAGTGCTAAGACTCTGTACGACGCTGTAGTTGCACGCTACTCTTCCCCTGCCACTGCTGCTCTTAGCCGCCTCATGCTACCGTACCTGTTCCCTGACCTCGCCGCTTTTGCCACAGTCGCTGACCTCATTACGCACCTCTGCACTAGTGACACCCGCTACCACGCTGCGCTTCCTGCTGAGTTCTGCGCCAAGAACCGCCCCCCCCATGTACATCACCCTCTACTACCTAGTCACCCGGCTCCCTGACACCCTTCGCTCGGTCAAGGACCACTTCCTCTCTCTTTGCCCTACCACACTCACCGTTGACCTCCTCGAGGAGCGCCTCCTTGCAGCAGAGACTAGTATTACCGCTGTAGGAGCCTCTCGTGGTGACCCACGTACCCCTTTCTTTGAGGGGTGCTCCCCCGTTCCTCTTTTGCCCTCCGTTGCCTCTGCTGCTGCTGTCGACCTTGTTGGCACCGAGTCGGTCAGCTCTGCGTCTGCTCCTAGCGAGAGGCGCCGCAACGGCAAGGGCAAGCGGGGCAAGGGCGCTGGAGGAGGTAGTGGGGGAGGAGGTAGTGGCGGTGGAGGCGGAGGAGGGGGTGGGGGTGGGGGTGGTGGCAGAGGTGGGGGCTTCGGTGGCAGCGGTGGAGGTGGAGGCGGCGGAGGCGGCAGCGGCGGAGGTGGAGCTGGTCGAGGCGGTACTGTGCAGCGGGGACCCCAGCAGCAGCAGCGCTCTCGTGAGACCCCGTCGCCCCAGCAGCTTCGTGAGTGGTACGCAGGGCGCCAGGGGTCTGGGGGTGCTGGTCCCTGTGCCTACGTCCTGCGCACCGGCGACCGCACTGGAGAGCAGTGTGGCGGCCTGCACACCACCCAGCACTGCTTCGGCCGCCTGACAGACGACTGGCGTACCCAGTTCCTTGTCGCCACTGAGATCCCTCGCTGGGGTGATCTGCTCAGGTCGGGTGTAGCTATCTTTGATCTTGACTTTGATGCTATTCTTGCTGCCATGTATGCTGTGTCTATTAGTGCTAAGGGTGACTGCTACGTGTGCGTTCCGCCTGACCCGGGCATTGAGCCTGTTGCTCTAGGTGCTAGTGAGTCTGCTGCTCCAAGTGCTAGTGAGTCTGCTCTCTCAAGTACCGCGTCGGCTCAGGTTTTGCACACCTTCACCCTCGACTCAGGGGCTTCTCGCTCCTTCTTTCGAGACCGCACCACCCTTACGCCGCTCAGTCGGCCGGTTGCGGTCTCCCTGGCAGACCCCTCTGGGGGTCCTGTCCTTGCCCACTACTCCACTGTCCTCTCGTGTCCGGCGGCCTTGTCAGGCTCCCTGTCCGGTCTCTACCTCCCCTCGTTCTCTACGAACTTGGTGAGTGGTGCTGACCTTCAGGATGGCGGGGTTGACCAGTTCACTCCTGCGAGTCAGCGAGTGACCCACTGTGTGAGAATGATAGACGAAAGAATGAATGAACTAGAAATGAGATGGGTACATATAGGAAACACATAAGTGTTGTACCCACTAAGAGCTACCCCACTACAGCCTAAATAGGCCATAGCGGATATAAGTTTGACACACCCCCATAGGCAAAGTGGGGGAGAACAAGAGGTCACAAGACCAGTCAAGAAAAGCAAAGCAAGCTCAGGGTGGATCACAAAGTCACCACACAGTCTGAGCACAAGCAAAGGGCCATAAGGCCAGTTCACATGCAGAGTTATATAAAGGAAAGTAAACAGTACAGTGAACACAACCTAGCAAGTGTAAGCATGCAGGTATAAGTATATAGAGTACAGTACAAGCAGAGTCAAGAAGTCAACAAGTGAGGCACAGTAGGTACAAGGCCTAACACAGTACAGAAACGCTGATGATCACCAGGCTGAAGTGCCTTGGTGAAGACATCAGCAGTGTTGGCCTGAGAGGCCACGTAAGCAAGACGAAGCTGGCCACGCTGCTGCAACTCTCGAGCAAGGAAGTAGCGCAGAGCAATGTGCTTCGTTCTGTGCTCCAGTCTGTGCTCCTGACACAAGGCCAGCATGGCCTTGTTGTCGACGTACAGAACTGGAGGAGAACGAGGCGCCTCTCCCAAGTCGGTCAGCAGGTAGGTGAGCCAGCGAAGCTCCTGTGCAGCCATGGCCCCAGCGTAGATCTCAGCCTCACAACTGGAGCTGAGAACAGAAGAAGAGCGGGTAGACCGCCAGGAGACAGAACCGGAGCCAAGGCTGAAGTTGTAACCCTGTGACGACCGCTGCGTAGCCAAGTCGTCAACCCAGGAGGCGTCAGCGTGACCAGTGAGGACAACTCGAGCCCGTCCTCCAAGCACGAGCCCCATGCCCGATGTACTGCACAAGTATCGCAACACCCTCTTCGCAGCATCCCAGTGCACCTTTCGGTGCCTGCCGGGAGCCACGTAGCGAGCCAGAAGGCTGAGAGGGTATGCGAGGTCAGGTCGTGTGCAAGTCATCAGGTACATGAGGCAGCCCACAAGCTCTGGATACAGGCCACTCGGCTCTACGGACTCATCCGAAGGTGGAGCTGAGAGCGAGTGACCTGTAGGCAGAGGAGTGGACTGTGGCGAGGAGTAGGTGAAGCCGAAGCGCTGAAGGACCTGCTGCACCATGTGTGACTGAGTCAAGGTAATGGTGCGCTGTGCTCTGTCCCGGGTGATCCGCAAGCCAAGATAGCTTGTGAGCTCACCCAGGTCTGTGCACGTGTGTCTCTTCTGCAGCTCGGACTTAACGTGGGCGAGTGCCTCCGTGTCAGCAGTAGCAAAGACAAGGTCGTCTACGTACACAAGAACGTAGAACGGCGGCAGAGTAGCGTCAGTGCGTAGAAACAGAGAAGGGTCAGCAGTGGAAGGAGCAAAACCAAGAGCAGCAAGAGTCGTCCTGAGCGTGTCGTGCCACTCACGGGGCGCCTGGCGGAGACCGTAGACTGGCCGCCGGAGGCTCCACTGGGTACCAGCAGGAAACGACCCAGTGAAGCCAGGTGGGCGGCGCAGCCAGATCTCCTCGTGCAGGCTGCCCTGTAGGAAGGCTGTGCTGAAGTCAAGCGAGTGGAGCTCGTAGTCACGCTGAGCAGCAACGTGCAGCAGTACCCGAAGAGTGGTCATCTTCGGGGTAGGGGAGAAGGTCTGAAAGAAGTCAACTCCCTGTCGCTGACTGAAGCCACGTGCAACGTAACGCGCCTTGAAGGCAGGCGGAGAACCCGGCGGCCGCTTCACCCTGAAGATCCACATGCCACTGACGATGTTCGCCCCAGGTGGGGGAACCTCGTCTACGTAGGTGCCTGTGGACTTCCAGGAAGCCATCTCTGCGTCCATGGCTGCCTGCCACTGGGAGGAGTAGGGACCCTCTATCGCCTCTGCGTAAGAGCGCGGGGTCGGGATGTCTAGTGCATCCGGGTCTCCCTCAGGGGCAAGCAGCATGGACACGAGATGAGGTGAAGCAGCAGCAAAGCACTCAAGGTCCTCCTGCCTGTCCTCAAGGACGTCCGTGCCAAGAGCACACTCACCCCCGACGGACGGAGGACAGACAGACACAGACGCAGACTCAGCAACAAGACTAGCGGCGTAGTCTAGGCGACAGGCTGCAGCAAAGTCAACAAGCTCAGCAACAAGAGCAGACGCAGCAGAGAACTCAAACAGGGGGTCAGTGACAGCAGTGGCCAGAAAGCGCGTGACAGTAGGACTAGCAGCACGAAGGGAGTCAGACTCCGGGTCCGGACCGTCAGGAAGAGAGGACGCAGGAGGAGAGGGCAGAGGGACACGCTGTGGAGCAGTGGAAGGACGCAGAGTCATAGAGTGAGTGCCAGGGACAGGAGGAAGACGCGGACGCGAAACACGACCAGCGCGAACAGAACGGACTGGCGACGTAGAACGAGACGCAGGCGACACAGGACGCGACTCAGGCTCACGACGCTCCGTAAGACCTCTAGTCGGACCAGAGTAAGGAGAAGGACCAGGCAGCGGAGAGGCCGGCTGTAACTGCGACTGAGACGGGACAGGCGGTGGACTCAGGGAAGGAGGAGGAGGACCAGGAGAATGTGGGGAGCCAAGAACCTGCTGAAGAAGCGGAACGTAGTACGGCCGCGGCCGCGCAGCGCCTCGAGAAACAGCAGAGACAGAACCGGTACCCTCAGCCTCAGGGTCTCCAGTCCTAGCAGCACCTCCAGCAGCTCCAGCACCAGCAGCACCTCCTGTAGCTCCAGCACCAGCACCACCTCCAGCAGCACCAGCACCTCCAGCAGCTCCAGCAGCTCCAGCACCAGCACCACCTCCAGCAGTGCCAGCACCTCCAGTAGCTCCAGTAGCACCTCCAGCACCAGCAGCACCTCCAGCAGCTCCAGCACCAGCAGCACCTCCAGCAGCTCCAGCACCAGCACCACCTCCAGCAGCGCCAGCACCTCCAGCAGCAACCCGACAGCGCCAAGAGTACCACTCACGAAGCCGCTGTGGAGAGAGGGGCTCCCGCCGCGACGGGACACCCAGAGCACCTCCAGACTCAACACGCGCAGGCTCAGCACCTCCAGACACAGTACCCTCAGGCGCCACACCCCCAGGCTCAGCACGCCCAATCTCAGCACCCCCAGACTCAGCACCCCCAGTCTCAGCACCCCCAGTCCCCGCACCCGCAGGGTCAGCACCCCTAGCAGCACCTGAGTCGACAGCTACCCCGACCGGCTCGGCAGGGTCTACCTGGGACACACCTGAGGGGGCAGGACCCTGGGGGGGGAGGGGGTCTACCAGAAGAGTACTTGGGGCAAGGAAGAGCGGCGGGGGAGGGGGAGAGAGGCAGTGCGGTAGGGAAAGAGACGGTAGTACGACACCGACTCGTCAAACGTGACATCCTGAGAGGAAAGAACACGACGCGAGCTGGGGTGGTAGAACTGCCACCCGGGTGCGTCAGGAGGGAAGCCAAGGAAGACACAGGGAACGGCACGGGAGGACAGCTTGTCCGCTGTAGTATCGCGGACAAAAGCTCGAGATCCCCAGACACGGAACGCGGACGCATCGCCAACCTTCCCCGTCCACCGCAGAGTAGGTGTGGTCTCCGGCAAGGAGACACGAGGCTGAAGGTTGATCTGATGCGCAGCGTACTGAACCGCGAACGGCCACAGAAAATGGGGAGCAGCCGCATGGATCATGGACGTACGAGCGACATCCATGACCATGCCAATGCGGCGCTCAGCAATCCCATTTTGCTGCGGGGAGGCCGGAAGCGTGAACGTCTGGCGGATGCCCTCCAAACGACAGAAGGCTCTCAGAAGGTCGGAGGAAAACTCCCCGCCTCTGTCTGAGTGCAGACGCAAAACAGGAAGGTCGGAGCCGAAACTCTCACTAAGCTGGCGACGAGCACCGCGGATCCAGTCGATCAACACCTCAGTGACCTCACCCTTGCTGCGCAAGGGGGAGACTGTGGTGTAACGCGAGTAGTCGTCAACGACCAGCAGGAAGTAACGCTCGTGACCCTGTCCACGAACGCGGGCTGGGCCCCACACGTCCATGTAAAGAGTCTGCAGAGGGGCCTCAGTCGGAGGAAACGAGAGGAGTGAGGAGCGGCGCGCTGCCGGCCCTCGACACAAGGAACACAGGTGGGGGCAGGCCCCGGAGGAAGGGGAGGGAGGGACCTGGGGAGTCCAGAGACAAGAGCACGGGAGGCCATAACTCGAAGACGAGGCAGGGAGGGGTGACCAAGGCGGTGGTGCCAGAGGAGAGTCTCGTGCGCCAGAGGACAACACGAGCAGGGGGCAGACGCAGGACTAGACCTGGACGCAGCAGCAAACACCTGACTGGACGCAGCTACCTGACCAGACGCAGGGACCGGAGGAGGCGCAGTAGTCAGTGTGTACAGACTCGACCCTGGCCGACGGGTGAACGTGGCCAGGTGGCGGCCCGTCCGAGAGCAAGTGCAGTGGGTCACACGCTGACCTTCAGGGGTGAACTGGTCAACCCACGCGTCCTGGAGGTCAGCTCCACTCACCAAGTTCGTAGAGAACGAGGGGAGGTGGAGTCTCGACAACAAGCCCGACGGGGCCGCAGGACACGGTAGAACCGTGGAGGAGTGTGCAAGGACTGGGCCCCCGGAGGGGTCAGCAAGGGAGACCGCAATAGGCCGACGGAGCGGCGTGAGCGTGGTGCTGTCTCTAAAGAAAGAGCGCGAAGCACCAGAGTCAAGTGTGAAGGTGTGAAAGGACTCAGTAGGTGCAGTACCAGAGGGAGGAGACGTACCAGCACCTGGAGCAGCAGACGCACTAGCACCTAGAGCAGCAGCCGCACTAGCACCTAGAGCAGCAGCCACAGTGCCCGGGTCGGGCGGGACACGCAGGTAACAGTCACCCTCAGTAATATCAGCAAGAGCATACATGGCAGCAAGGATAGCATCAAAGTCTAGATCAAAGATAGGCACATTCTGCAGAAGCAGATCATGCCAACGAGGAAGCTCAACAGCGTCAGGAAACTAGGTATGCCAAGCGTCAGTCAGGCGGCCGAAGCAGCGCTGCGTGGTGTGTGGGAGACCACACACCTCCCCACTACGAGTGCCTGTGCGAAGAACGTACGCGCAGGGACTTGCACCCCCAGACCTCCCACGCCCAGCGTACCACTCACGAAGCTGCTGAACAGACGGGGTCTCACGGGTGCGCAGCTGCTGCTGACGCTGGCCGCCACCAAGGCCTCCACGCTGCGTGGCTGCACCGCGACCAGCACCACCTCCTCCGCTACCTCCACCACCGCTGCCGCCGCCTCCACCGCCTCCGCCACCGCCTCCACGGCCTCCACCGCCGCCACTGACGCCCCCACCCCCGGGACCACCCCCACCACCACCTCCACCTCCTCCACCGCTGCCTCCACCGCCCCCACCACCACCCCTGCTTCCCTTGCCCTTGCCAGTGCGGCGTCGCCCACTAGGGGCAGACGCAGCGCCGACCTCCTCAGTGCCAACGAGGTCGACAGCAGCAGCAGAGGCAACAGAGGGGTGAAGGGGGACAGGGGAACACCCTTCAAAGAAGGGGGTGCGACGGTCACCGCGAGAAGCACCAACAGCTAACATACTCTTCTCAGCTGCAGCAAGGCGCTCCTCTAGCAAGTCGACAGTCAGCTCGGTAGGGCAAAGGGAGAGAAAGTGATCCCTGACTGAGGAGAGAGAGTCAGGGAGGCGGGTGACTAGGTAGTAAAGGGTGATGTACATGGGGGGGAGTTCGTGGGAAGAAACTCAGTGGGAAGGGCAGCGCGGTAGCGAGCGTCACTAGTGCGGAGGTGAGCAACTAGGTCAGCAACTGTCGAAAAGGCGGCAAGGTCAGGAAAAAGGTACGGCAGCATGAGGCGGCTTAGGGCAGCAGTGGTAGGGGAGGAGTAGCGTGCAACTACAGCGTCGTACAGAGCCCTAGCACTCTTGTACTGACTAAAGTGCGCGCGCTCAGTAGACGGCAGGTGGTTGCGCACAGCAAGACGAGCAGCAGCATCGCGCGTGAGCCACTACGAGCGAACAGTACTGTCAGCATCAGCAGTAGGGGCAGTAGAGGCGCCAGAAGTGAGATCGAACAGTGAGAGACCATCCTTGCTATCGCACTGTAGGAAAAGCTGCAGATCATCTAGCCAGACCTCAAAGTCAACAGCCCGACCCTCAGCATCAAAGGTAAGAACATTGAGACTAGCCATGACAGGAGAAGCAGCAGGCTAGCAGTAGCAGCAGTGGAACTCGGCTAAGCAGGCTAGGTAGGGCGGCGCAGCTCGGCAGGGCGGTGTGGCTCGGCAGCGCGGCGCTCTTACCAGGGGAGAGGCTGGGGCAGGGCCGGGGTAGGGCCGGGGCAGTCCAGGAGCAGGGCCGGGGCAGGGCCGCGGCAGTTCAGGAGTAGGGCCGGTGCAGGGCCGGGGCAGTTCAGGAGCAGGGCCGGTGCAGGGCCGGGGCAGTTCAGGAGCAGGGCCGGGGCAGGGCCGGGGCAGTTCAGGAGCAGGG
The DNA here is from genome assembly GCA_947471745.1 of Closterium sp. Naga37s-1. Taxonomy (NCBI): domain Eukaryota; kingdom Viridiplantae; phylum Streptophyta; class Zygnematophyceae; order Desmidiales; family Closteriaceae; genus Closterium; species Closterium sp. Naga37s-1. The sequence goes on along the minus strand of CANJKZ010000195.1, from coordinate 538,933 downwards.
CCGGGGCAGGGCCAGGGCAGAGCCAGGCCGGGGCCGGGGCAGTTCAGGGGCAGGGCCGGGGCAGGGCCGGGGCAGGGCCGGGGCAGAGCCGGGGCAGTTCAGGAGCAGGGCCGGGGCAGTGCAGAAGCAGGGCCGGGGTAGTTCAGGGGCAGGGCCGGGGCAGAGCCGGGGCAGGGCCGGGGCAGGGCCTGGGCAGAGCCGGGCCAGGGCCGGGGCAGTTCAGGGGCAGGTCAGGAGCAGGGCCGGGGCAGTGCAGAAGCAGGGCCGGGGCAGTTCAGGAGCAGGGCCGGGGCAGCGTCGGGGAAGAGCTGCGACAGGGCCGCAGCAGGGCCGGCTGGGCCTGAAGGGGCCTCTAACGGGGCCTGACTGGGCCGAACGGGGCCTATAACGGGGCCTGACGAGGCCTATAACGGGGCCGAACGGGGCCTATAACGGGGCCTGACGGGGCCTATAACGGGGCCGTACGGGGCCTATAACGGGGCCGTGCGGGGCCTATAACGGGGCCTGACGGGGCCTATAACGGGGCCGTACGGGGCCGTACGGGGCCTATAACGGGGCCTGACGGGCCTTACGGGGCCTGAAACGGGGCCAAATGGGGCCTGACGGGGCCGAACGGGGCCTATAACGGGGCCTGACGGGGCCTATAACGGGGCCTGACGGGGCCTATAACGGGGCCGTACGGGGCCGATAACGGGGCCGTGCGGGGCCTATAACGGGGCCTGACGGGGCCTATACCGGGGCCTGAAGGAGCCTGACGGGGCCTCTAACGGGGCCTGACGGGCCTTACGGGGCCTTAAACGGGGCCAAATGGGGCCTGACGGGGCCGTACGGGGCCTCTAACGGGGTCTGACGGGGCCGTACGGGGCCTCTAACGGGGCCTGTCGGGGCCTAACGGGGCCTTAAACGGGGCCGAACGGGGCCTGACGGGGCCTTACGGGGCCTTACGGGGCATAACGGGGCCTTACGGGGCCTTAAACCGCGCCCTAAACGGGGCCTAAAGGGGCCTTACGGGGCCTAACGAGGCCTTAAGGGGCCTTACGGGGCGGGCGCAGGCTCTAAGGGCGGGCGCAGGGGCCGTGACGGGCCTCGAAGGGAAGGCGCGAAGCGCGCGGCAAGTAGGCAGGGGAGAAATTTCAGTGGTGGGCCCTTTTAAAAAATCTCGAAACTAGCTCTATACCATGTGAGAATGATAGACGAAAGAATGAATGAACTAGAAATGAGATGGGTACATATAGGAAACACATAAGTGTTGTACCCACTAAGAGCTACCCCACTACAGCCTAAATAGGCCATAGCAGATATAAGTTTGACACACTGCACGTGTGCTCAGACGGGCCGCCACTTGGCCATGTTTACCCGTCGACCGGGGTCGAGCCTGTACACACTGACCACAGAGTCTCCACCGGTTGCTGCGTCTGGTCAGGTAGCTGCGTCGAGTCAGGTGTTTGCTGCAGCGTCTCGGTCAGGTCCTGAGTTTGCCCCCTGCTCGTGTTGCCTCTTGTCCCACCAGACCCTCCTCTGGCACCACCGCCTTGGTCACCCCTCCTTGCCTCGTCTCCGAGGCATGGCCTCCCGTGTCCTTGTCTCTGGTCTCCCCCGGTCCCTCCCTCCCCTTCCCCCAGGGCCTGCCCCTACCTGCGTTCCCTGCGTCGAGGGGCGGCAGCGCGCCGCTCCTCACTCCTCCGAGTTTCCTCCGACAGAGGCTCCGCTGCAAACTCTCCACATGGACGTGTGGGGCCCAGCCCGCGTCCGTGGACAGGGTCACGAGCGTTACTTCCTGCTGGTGGTTGACGACTACTCGCGTTACACCACAGTCTTCCCCTTGCGCCGCAAGGATGAGGTCACTGAGGTGTTGATCGACTGGATCCGCGTTGCTCGTCTCCAGCTCAGAGATCGTTTCGGCTCGGACTTTCCTGTTCTGCGTCTGCACTCCGACAGAGGTGGAGAGTTTTCCTCCGACCTTCTGCGAGCCCCCTGTCGTGCGGAGGGCATCCGCCAGACGTTCACGCTTCCGGCCTCTCCGCAGCAAAATGGGATTGCTGAGCGCCGCATTGGCATGGTCATGGACGTCGCTCGTACGTCCATGATCCATGCGGCTGCTCCCCATTTTCTGTGGCCGTTCGCGGTTCAGTACCTTCAGCCCCGGGTCTCCATGCCGGAGACCTCCCCTACTTTGCGGTGGATGGGGAAGGTTGGCGATGCGTCTGCGTTCCGGGTCTGGGGATCTCGAGCTTTCGTCCGTGACTTGTCTGCGGACAAGCTGTCCTCCCGTGCTGTTCCTTGCGTCTTCCTCGGCTTCCCCCCATGACGCGCCTGGTTGGCAGTTTTACCACCCCACCTCGCGTCGTTTTCTGTCCTCCCAGGACGTCACGTTTGACGAGTCGGTTCCGTACTACCGTCTCTTCCCCTACCACGCTGCCCCCCTCCCCCCCCCGCCGCTCTTCCTCACGCCCGGTCCCCCCCCGGTAGACCCCCTCCCCCCTCCGGGTCCTGCCCCCTCAGGTGTGTCCCAGGTAGATGCAGTCGAGCCTGTCGAGGTAGCTGTTGACTCTGGTGCTTCTGGGGGTGCTGAGCCTGAGCGTGCGGAGCCTGGGGGTGCTGGGCCTGGGGGTGCTGAGCCTGAGCGTGCGGAGCCTGGGGGTGCTGGGTCTGGGGGTGCTGAGCCTGAGCGTGCGGAGCCTGGGGGTGCTGAGCCTAGGGGTGCTGAGAGTGGGGGTGCGGAGCCTGCCGGTGCTGGACCTGGCGGTCCTTCGGGTGCTTTGTCTCGGCGGGAGCTACCCTCTCCACAGGAGCTGCGCAAGTGGTTTGCTCGGCGCTGGAGCCGTGCTGCTGGAGCTGGTGGTGCTGCCGGTGCTGGAGGTTCTACTGCTGCTGGGGGTGCTGGAGCCACGGGTCCCGGAGGTGCTCGTACTGGAGGTCCTGGAGCTGCTGGGCCTGGTGGTGCTACTGGAGCTGGGGCTACTGGCGGAGCTGGAGCTGGTCGTGCTGCTGGAGTTGGTGCTACTGGAGGTACTGGAGCTGGAGGTGCTGCTGGAGCCGGTGCTCCTGTGGGTGCTGGAGTTGGCGCTACTGGAGCTGCTGGTGGTGCTGCTGGTGCTGGTGGTGCTGCTGGAGTTGGTGCTGACGCTGCAGGTGCTGGTGCTGTCCCTGCTGGTTCTGGAGGCGCTACGCGGCCGCGGCCGTACTTCGTTCCGCTCCTTGAGCAGGTTCTTGGTCTTCCGCCTTCTTCTGGTCCTGCTCCTTCCTTAGAGTGTCCACTGCCTGTCCAGTCCGAGTCACAGTTACAGCTGGCCTCCCCACTGCCTGCTCCTTCTCCCTACGCTGGTCCTACTGGAGGTCTTGCTGAGCGTCGTGAACCTGAGTCGCGTCCTGCGTCCCCTGTTCGTGCTGCTCGCACTAGTCGTCGTGCTCCACGTCAGCGTCCTCCTGCGGTCCCTGGCACGCATCAGATGGCACTGCGTCCTTCCACTGCGCCGCAGCGTGTCCCTTTGCCGTCTCCTCCAGAGTCCTCTCTTCCTGCTCTTGCTGACCCAGAGTCTGACTCCCTTCGTGCTGCCAGTCCTACTGTCACGCGTTTCCTAGCCACTGTTGTCACTGACCCTTCCTTTGAGTCCACTGCTGCGTCTGCCTTAGTTGCCGAGCTTGTCGACTTCGCTGCTCACTGTCGTCTAGACTACGCCGCTAGTCTTGTTGCTGAGTCTGAGTCTGTCTGTCCTCCGTCCGTCGGGGGTGAGTGTGCTCTTAGCACGGACGTCCTTGAGGACAGGAAGGAGGAGTTCCAGTATTTTGCTGCTGCTTTACCTCATCTCGTGTCCATGCTGCTTGCCCCTGCGGGAGACCCGGATGCACCAGACATCCCGACCCCGCGCTCTTACGCAGAGGCGATAGAGGGTCCCTACTCCTCTCAGTGGCAGTCAGCCATGGACGCAGAGATGGCTTCCTGGAAGTCCACAGGCACCTACGTCGACGAGGTTCCCCCACCTGGGGCGAACATCGTCAGTGGCATGTGGATTTTCAGGGTAAAGCGGCCGCCGGGTTCTCCGCCTGTCTTCAAGGTGCGTTACGTGGCTCGAGGCTTCAGTCAGCGGCAGGGAGTTGACTACTTTCAGACCTTCTCCCCGACCCCGAAGATGACCACTCTTCGGGTTCTGCTGCACGTCGCTGCTCAGCGTGACTACGAGCTTCACTCTCTTGACTTCAGCACTGCTTTCCTACAGGGCAGCCTGCACGAGGAGATCTGGCTGCGCCGCCCACCTGGCTTCACTGGGTCGTTTCCTCCTGGTACCCAATGGAGCCTCCGGCGGCCAGTCTACGGTCTCCGCCAGGCGCCCCGTGAGTGGCACGACACACTGAGGACTACTCTTGCGGCTCTTGGGTTTGCTCCTTCTACCGCTGACCCGTCGCTGTTTCTTCGCACCGACACTTTGCTGCCGCCGTTCTACATCCTCGTGTACGTCGACGACCTGGTCTTTGCTACGGCTGACACTGCTGGACTCGCCCATGTGAAGTCCGAGCTGCAGAAGAGACACACGTGCACAGACCTGGGTGAACTGCGCAGCTATCTTGGCTTGCAGATCACCCGGGACAGAGCACGGCGCACCATTACCCTGACTCAGTCACACATGGTGCAGCAGGTCCTTCAGCGCTTCGACTTCACGTACTCCTCGCCTCAGGCCACTCCTCTGTCTACTCGTCACTCGCTCTCAGCTCTGCCTTTGGATGAGTCCGTAGAGCCGAGTGGCCCGTACCCAGAGCTTGTTGGCTGCCTCATGTACCTGATGACCTGCACTCGACCTGACCTGGCATACCCTCTTAGCATCTTGGCACGCTATGTTGCTCCTGGCAGACACCGACCAGAGCACATGGCGGCCGCGAAGAGGGTGTTGCGCTACTTGTGCAGTACGTCGGGCATGGGGCTCGTGCTTGGAGGGCGGAGTCCAGTGGTCCTCACTGGTCACGCAGACGCGACTTGGGTTGACGACCTGGCTACTCAGCGGTCGTCACAGGGTTACACCTTCAGTCTTGGTTCCGGTTCTGTTTCGTGGCGGTCTACCTGCTCGTCTTCTGTTCTCAGCTCCAGCTGTGAGGCTAAGATCTACGCAGGGGCCATGGCTGCACAGGAGTTACGCTGGCTCACCTACCTGCTGACTGACTTAGGAGAGCCGCCTCGTTCTCCTCCTGTTCTGTACGTAGACAACAAGGCCATGCTGGCCTTGTGTCGGGAGCACAGACTGGAGCACAGAACGAAGCACATTGCTCTTCGCTACTTCCTTGCTCGTGAGCTGCAGCAGCGTGGTCAGCTACGCCTTGCTTACGTGGCCTCTCAGGCCAACACTGCTGATATCTTCACCAAGGCACTTCAGCCTTGTGATCATCAGCGCTTCTGTACTATGCTAGGTCTTGTGCCTACTTGGCCCCACTTGCTTACCTCTTGACTTTACTTGTACTGTGATATATATATATACCTGCACATGCTTGTTTACCTTTTATATATAATCATGCATGTGAACTGGCCTTGTGGCCTTTGAACCTGTGCTCGGAATGTGTGGTGACGTTGTGATCCACCCTGAGCTTGTTTTGCTTTGCTTTGCTTGACTGGTCTTGTGACCCCTTGTTCTCCCCCACTTTGCCTATGGGGGTGTGTCAAACATTAATCACATAGCCTGTGTAGGCTGTAGTGGGGTAGACACTATGGGTTACAATTTCCTAGGGTTTCATATTTGTACCCAACTCATTTCCTAGTCAATCATTCTTCTCATTTCTTCTCAGATGGTGTAGTGTAAATTTTCCGTTAGCGAGTATTTCCCTGAACAGCGTACAGCACCCCCCCCCCCCCGAACCAATCTTGACTTATTGAGACGAAATTTCCTTGAAGTTTCGTCTCGATAATGATGATTACGAAACCAGGTCGACACCACCAAAACCTGGTAGATTCGACACACCAACCAAACTTCCGCTCTCTTGCACCCAAACCAATTTACTTGTGCCACTTGTACACTACCACCAGCCCCAACCAAACACCTTCGCCAACCTACATTTCCCCCCACCTCGATGTCTACTTGCAGCCCACCTGCGACATTTCTCTTGCCTAGGAAAAACATGAATTGTGTCGTAGTTTGCTGCCAGCACATCCTCAACAACCTTGAGTACAATCAGGGTAAAAAAAAAACTTACACTGTTGACTCTCGGTAATGTTTTCAAAAACAGAGGTTACACTGATGGTTAAGGATAACCTCAAAACTTAGGCTGATAATCAGGGTTTCTGAAAACGCTACACTACTAAACAGGAGTAGTCAAAATCCAAACATAGGCCCTGGGTGCAGGGGTTGGGCTGCGAGGGGCATTTACGGAGACAGTGGTCCGTGTCTTTTGTGAGACGTGCGAGACCAAGGGGGTGGAGGGAATTGCGGGGAAAGGGGTTGTTGTACGAGGGACTGGGCGCGTGGGGGGGGGGGGGGGGGTCTTGAGTGGGGGGGGGCTGTAATGGTTATGGTAGGAGCGAGGGGCTTGATGGACAGGCTGGCCTGGTATAGGAGTGAGCGAGGGACTTCGTGGGGAGGGCGGCTTGGATTGGCGTGAGGGGCTTGAGGGGGCACGGGCATGGGGGAAGGAGTAGCGGGGGGGGGGGGGGGGGTACTTTGTCAGTATCAGATGAACACATACGCAATGTCTGAAATGTCAGACGAACTAAAACACATGGACTTTTTTTTTTCAGACGAAATATAATCCTTCGTCTTATGGATCAGATGACATAGATTTGATGGTCTTGAAAATGAGATGAAATGAAAAAAGTAGGTCTGATTTTCAGACCATCAGACCGATTAGGTCTGATAACCAGAGCCCTGGCCTAGCTCCGAGGTTGGGGAATGTCGAGGCGGAGGTCCGGAGCGCGGGTTACCAACCGAACCGTGAGGTTGGGTCGCGTCGTGAACAGTGGCGGGAACAGTGTCGAAGCGAGTGTCGCGAGTGGTAACGGATTACTGTTGGGTGCTGTTGGCGGGAACAGTGGTGTATGCGCTGAGCAGGGACGTGAAGTAAAGAAAAATGATAAATTTTTTAAGTGTATTCACTTTCTAAAATTTTGTATTGTGATAGTGAAGCGATTGCCAACGCAGCAAAGGCAGCGTCGCATCGCTACTCGCCTCTTTTGGCTACAAAAGAGGGGTTGGAGGCCATTTGGCCTCACCCACGTTCTTCTTTTCGGATTTTTAGTTTGAGTTCCTCTCAATCTCGTCCAATCTGGCGAAGACTCAGTCACTTCCACGTTTTACTGCTCCGACAACACTTCTCGCCGACATACTTAAGCACAACATTGCTTCGAAGGCGCCCGTCAACAACGTTTCTATTCGCGAAGGAAACAAGACGGCGAACACCCCAGGCGCGCAAAACTCTGGAAGTCTGCCCGGGGCAACCGCGCGTCGTGCGAAACGTCCTGCCGAGGAGGCACGCGAGGACCTCACCACTGGCGTCGAAGTCCTGTTTGGCGCGACCTCCTCGGCGCCTTCTGAGGAGCTTCTTGCCGCGCGCGCTGCTTCCAAGCAGCCGCGCGACATGGCGAAAAAGACAGCCGCTGACGTGGCTGTCATCATCGCTTCGGCCAGCCAGGCCGGCCCTTCTGGCGCACGCGACATGGAGCACGCACCAGCGGCACCCTCGGCGCCCTCGGCAACCTCGGCCCCTGCTGACGCCAGCCCCCTTACCTTGACCACTGCGCAGGTTCAGGCACTGCTGGCGATGTTACAGCAGCAAGCACCTGTAACTGCGGGGACTTCTTGTTAGAATCTAGAATAGAACGAGAATGCATGAAACTAGGTAGGAGGGGGATACAAGTAGGAAACCCTAACAAAGCTGTACCCCCTAAGGCTAAACCCACTATAGCCTACACAATATAAACATATAATGTTTGACACACCCCCATAGGCTAAGTGGGAGACAACCAGATGGTCACAAGACCAGTCAAAGCAAAGCAAAGCAAGCTCAGGGTGGATCTCAAGGAAACCACACAAATTCTGAGCACAAGCAAGTGGTCACAAGACCAGTTCACATGCAGGTTGATAATATAACAAGAGATACAGTGATCACAACCTAGCAAGAGTAAACAAGCAGGTATATATACAGAGATCACAGTACAAGCAGAGTCAAGAAGTAAGCAAGTGAGGCCCAGTAGGCACGAGGCCTAGAACAGTACAGAAGCGCTGATGGTCACAAGGCTGAAGCGCCTTGGTGAACACATCAGCAGTGTTGGCCCGAGTGGCCACGTAACGCAGACGAAGCTGACCGCGCTGCTGCAGCTCTCGAGCAAGGAAGTAGCGCAGAGCGATATGCTTCGTTCTGTGCTCCAGTCTGTGCTCCTCACACAAGGCAATGGCAGCCTTGTTGTCGACGTACAGCACTGGAGGAGAACGAGGCCGCTCTCCCAAGTCGGTCAGCAGGTAGGTGAGCCAGCGTAACTCCTGTGCAGCCATGGCTGTGGCGTAGATCTCAGCCTCACAACTGGAGCTGAGAACAGAAGACGAGCGTGTAGAACGCCAAGAAACTGAACCAGAGCCAAGGCTGAAGGTGTAACCCTGAGACGACCGCTGAGTAGCCTGGTCGTCAGCCCAAGACGCGTCTGAGTGCCCAGTGAGTACAACTCGGTCTCGTCCTCCAAGCACTAGCCCCATGCCCGACGTACTGCACAAGTAGCGCAACACCCTCTTAGCGGCATCCATGTGCTCCTTCCGGTGACGGCCAGGAGCGACATAGCGTGCAAGGATGCTAAGAGGGTATGCAAGGTCAGGTCGAGTGCAGGTCATCAGGTACATGAGGCAGCCCACAAGCTCTGGATACGGGCCACTCGGCTCTACGGACTCATCCGAAGGCAGAGCTGAGAGCGAGTGACCGGTAGGCAGAGGAGTGGGCTGAGGCGAGGAGTACGTGAAGCGGAAGCGCTGAAGGACCTGCTGCACCATGTGTGACTGAGTCAAGGTGATGGTGCGCCGTGCTCTGTCCCGGGTGATCCGCAAGCCAAGATAGCTTGTCAGTTCACCCAGGTCTGTGCACGTGTGTCTCTTCTGCAGCTCCGACTTCACGTGGGCGAGTGCCGCAGTGTCAGCAGTGGCAAAGACCAAGTCGTCGACGTACACGAGGATGTAGAACGGCGGCAGCGAGGTGTCGGTGCGTAGAAACAGTGACGGGTCAGCAGTAGAAGGAGCGAACCCAAGAGCCGCAAGTGTAGTCCTCAGTGTGTCGTGCCACTCACGTGGCGCCTGTCGGAGACCGTAGACTGGCCGCCGGAGGCTCCACTGGGTACCAGGAGGGAACGACCCAGTGAAGCCAGGTGGGCGGCGCAGCCAGATCTCCTCGTGCAGGCTGCCCTGTAGGAAAGCAGTGCTGAAGTCAAGAGAGTGGAGCTCGTAGTCACGCTGAGCGGCGACGTGCAGCAGAACCCGAAGAGTGGTCATCTTCGGGGTCGGGGAGAAGGTCTGGAAGAAGTCAACTCCCTCTCGCTGACTGAAGCCTCGTGCAACGTAACGCGCCTTGAAGACAGGCGGAGAACCCGGCGGCCGCTTCACCCTGAAAATCCACATGCCACTGACGATGTTCGCCCCAGGTGGGGGAACCTCGTCGACGTAGGTGCCTGTGGACTTCCAGGAAGCCATCTCTGCGTCCATGGCTGTCTGCCACTGAGAGGAGTAGGGACCCTCTATCGCCTCTGCGTAAGAGCGCGGAGTCGGGATGTCTGGTGCATCCGGGTCTCCCTCAGGGGCAACTAGCATGGACACGAGATGAGGTAAAGCAGCGGCAAAGCACTCAAACTCCTCCTGCCTGTCCTCAAGGACGTCCGTGCCAAGAGCACACTCACCCCCGACGGACGGAGGACAGACAGACTCAGACTTAGCAACTAGGCTAGCGGCGTAGTCTAGACGACAAGTGGCAGCAAAGTCGACAAGCTCGGCAACTAAGGCAGACGCAGCAGTGGACTCAAAGGAAGGGTCAGGGACAACAGTAGCCAGGAGACGCGTGACAGTAGGACTGGCAGCACGAAGGGAGTCAGACTCAGGGTCAGCAAGAGCAGGAAGAGAGGACGCAGGAGGAGACGGGAGAGGGACACGCTGGGGAGCAGTGGAAGGACGAAGCGCCATCTGGTGAGTGCCTGGGACAGCAGGAAGACGCTGACGCGGGACACGACGACCAGTGTGAGCAGCACGAACAGGCGACGCAGGACGAGACTCAGGCTCACGACGCTCCGTAAGACCTCCAGTCGGACCAGTGTAAGGAGAAGGACCAGGGAGAGGGGAGTCAGACGGTAACTGTGACTGCGACTGGACAGACGGAGGACACTCTAAGGAGGGAGGAGGACAAGGAGGAGGAGGCTGACCAAGAACCTGCTGAAGGAGCGGAACGAAGTACGGCCGCGGCCGCGCAGCGTCTCCAGAACCAGCAGAGACACCAGCGCCAGGGTCCTCAGCACCAGCAGCAGCTCCACCTCCAGGGTCCTCAGCACCAGCAGCAGCTCCAACTCCAGGGTCCGCAGCACCAGCAGCAGCTCCGACTCCAGGGTCCGCAGCACCAGCAGCAACTCCAACGCCCGGAGCCGCAGCACCAGCCGCACCTCCAGAAGAAGCAGCACCTCCAGCAGCTCCAGCGGCCCCAGCACCAGCAGCACCTCCAGCAGCTCCAGCAGCACCAGCAGTACCACCAGCACCAGCAGCACCTCCAGTAGCGTCAGCAGCACCAGCAGCTCCAGCACCAGCAGTACCTCCAGCAGCGCCAGAAGCACCGCCAGCAGCAGAACCTCCAGCAGCTGGGTCCGCGACACTAGGAGCGCCACTCCGAAGACTGCAGCGCCGTGCGTACCACTCTCGGAGCCGCTGGGGAGAGGGCAGCTCCCGCCTAGGAGGGGAAGCACTAGCACCAGCTCCAGCAGTACTCCTGGCTCCAGAAGCACCTCTCCTGAGGCTGCAGTACTGTAAGTACCACTCACGCAGCTGCTGTGAGGAGAGAGCTCCTCCAGGTGTAGCACTCCCAGGCTCAGCACCTCCAGACTCAGCACCCCCAGACTCAGCACCCGCAGGCTCAGCACCCCCAGGCTCCGCACCCCCAGGCTCAGCACCCCCAGACTCCGCAACCCCAGGCTCCGCACCCCCAGACTCCGCAACCCCAGGCTCCGCACCCCCAGGCTCCGCACCCCCAGGCTCCGCACGCTCAGGCTCAGCACCCTCAGGCTCAGCACCCCTAGCAGGACGAGAGTCGACAGCTACCTCGACAGGCTCAACCGGGTCTACCTGGGACACACCTGAGGGAGCGGCACCCTGAGGGGGGAGGGGGTCTACCACAGCAGCACCTGGCGCGAGGAAGAGAGGCGGGGGGGGAAGCGGGGCAGTGCGGTAGGGGAAGAGGCGGTAGTAGGGGACGGACTCGTCGAAAGTGACGTCCTGAGAAGGCAGGACACGGCGCGAGGTGGGGTGGTAAAACTGCCAACCAGACGCATCCGGGACAAAGCCAAGGAAGACACAAGGAACAGCGCGGGAGGAGAGCTTGTCCGCGGACGTATCGCGAACAAAGGCTCGAGATCCCCAGACCCGAAAGCGTGACGCATCGCCAACCTCTCCTGTCCAACGCAGTGTCGGCGAAGTCTCCGGAACGGAGACACGGGGCCAGAGGTTGAGCTGATGCGCAGCGTATCGGACTGCAAACGGCCACAGAAAGTGGGGGGCAGCCGCATGGATCAAGGAGGTACGAGCGACCTCCATGACCAAGCCAATACGGCGCTCAGCAACCCCATTCTGCTGTGGAGAGGCCGGAAGCGTGAACGACTGGCGGATGCCGTGCTCCGCACAGTAGGCTGCCAAGAGGTCGGAGGAGAACTCACCACCTCTGTCAGAGTGCAAGCGCAGGACAGGAAAGTCCGAGTGGAAACGCTCGCTGAGCTGGAGACGAGAAGCGCTGATCCAAGGGATCAAAACATCAGGGACCTCACCCTTGGTGCGCAAGGGGAAGACCGTGGTGTAGCGCGAGTAGTCGTCAACAACTATCAGGAAGTACCTCTCCTGACCCTGACCACGGACGCGGGCTGGGCCCCACACGTCCATGTGGAGCGTCTGCAAGGGAGCAGTCGTCGGGGGAAACGAGGAGGAGTGAGGAGCGGCGCGCTGCCGCCCCTCGACACAGGGAAGACAGGGAGGAGCAGGCGAGGGTGGGAGGGGAGGGAGAACCCTGGGAAGACCAGAGACAAGGTACCGTTTGTGCATGGCACGAAGGCGCTGCACGGACGGGTGACCAAGTCGGTGGTGCCAGAGGACGGTCTCGTGCGCCAGAGAGCGACACGAGCAGGGGGCCGACAGCTGACCTGACGCAGACGCAGACGCAGCTACCTGAGGGGACTCAGTGGTCAGTGTGTACAGGTCCGACCCCGGCTGTCGAGTGAAGGTAGCCAGGTGACGGCCCGTCCGAGCACACGTGCAGTGTGTCACGCGCTCGTAGGCAGGGGTGAACTGGTGAACACCCCCGTCCTGGAGCGCACAACCTGCCACCAAGTTCGTAGATAACGAGGGGAGGTGGAGACCTGACAGTGTGCCCGACGGGACCGCAGGACAAGGAAGGACAGTGGAGGAGGTCGCAATGACCGGACCCCCAGAGGGGTCAGCGAGGGAGACAGCAACTGGCCGAGCAAGCGGCTCAAGGGCAGTGCGGTCACGAAAGAAACAGCGAGAAGCACCTGAGTCCAGAGTGAAGGTGTGCAGTGCCTCAGTCGACTCAGTACCAGGGGGCGCAGACTCACGAGCACCTAGAGCAGCAGCCTCACCAGCACCTGGGGTAGCAGACACGCGAGTACCGGGAGTGGTAGCCTCACCAGCACCTAGGGCAACAGACGCACTAGCACCTAGAGCGGCAGCCTCACTCACAGGACACGGCAGCTGCACCTGTCCACTACCAGAAGCTCCCGAACGACGCACTCCAGAGCGACTGCCACTACGGCCACCCCGACAGCCCCAACTGGCGTACCACTCACGAAGCTGCTGGGGCGAGAGAGGACACGGCAGCTGCACCTGTCCACTACCAGAAGCTCCCAACCGACCCACTCCAGAGCGACTACCACTACGGCCACCCCGACAGCCCCAACTAGCGTACCACGCACGAAGCTGCTGGGGCGAAAGAGGACACGGCAGCTGCACCTGTCCACTACCAGAAGCTCCCGACCGACCCACTCCAGAGCGACTACCACTACGGCCACCCCGACAGCCCCAACTAGCGTACCACTCACGAAGCTGCTGGGGCGTGAGGGACTCACGCGCACGGCCCTGGAGCTGCATCTGGCCACGCCAGGAGCAGCAGTAGCAGCAGTAGCGGCAGTAACAGCAGTAACAGCAGGAGCGGTAGCAGTGGGAGTAGAAAAGGCAGTAGCAGCAGTAGCAGCGGTAGCAGTGCTGGCAGGGCAATGCTCACCAGTGGTCGGCGCGGCAGGCGCAAGACGGTGGCGACAGCGGGGCCGCTACAACTGCAGGGCGGGGCCGGGCCGCAGCAGGGAGCTCCGCGGCAGCTGCTGCAGGGCGAGGCCGGGCCGCGACGGCAGCTGCTCCAGGTGCCAGGGGCGGCTGCTGCAGTGGCGGCTGCTCCAGGGGCCAGGGGCGGCTGCTGCAGCGGTGGTTGCTCCAGGGGCCAGGGGCGGCTGCTGCAGGGGCGGCTGCTGCAGGGGCGGCTGCTGCAGGGGCGGCTGCTCCAGGGGCGAGGGGCGGCTCCTGCAGTGGCGGCTGCTCCAGTGGCCAGGGGCGGCTGCTGCAGGGGCGGCTGCTCCAGAGGCCAGGCGCGGATTAGGTCAGGGCGACGCGGCGAGCAAGGCGACGCGGCGGGCAGGTGGCGACGCCGCGGGCAGGGCGACGCGGCGGGCAGGTGACGACGCCGCGAGCAGGGCGACGCCGTGAGCAGGTGGCGACGCCGCGGGCAGGGCGACGCGGCGGGCAGGTGACGACGCGGCGAGCAGGGCGACGCGGCGGGCAGGTGACGACGCCGCGGGCTGGGCGACGCGGCGAGCAGGTGACGACGCCGCGAGCAGGGCGACGCCGCGAGCAGGTGGCGACGCTGCGGGCAGGGCGACGCGGCGAGCAGGTGACGACGCCGCGGGCAGGCGACGACGCCGCGGGCAGGCGACGACGCCGCGGGTAGGCGACGACGTCGCGGGCAGGCGACGACGCCGCAGGCAGGCGACGACGCCGCGGGCAGGCGACGACGCCGCGGGCAGGGGCTACGTCGCGGGCAGGTGACGACGCCGCGGGCAGGCGGCGACGCCGCGGGCAGGGCGACGCGGCGGGCGGCGAGAGCCTGCAGGGGCGGCGCGCGGTCGGGCAGAGGCTGCGCGCGGGCCTGACGAGTCTGCAGGGGCGGCTCTCGGGCCTGACGGGCCTGCAGAGGCGGCTCGGGGGGGGCCTGACGGGTCTGCAGAGGCGGCTCGGGGGCCTGACGGACCTGCAGGGGCGGCTCGAGGGCGCACGAGGGCGCTCGAGGGCGCACGAGGGCGCACGAGGGCGCACGAGGGCGCACGAGGGCGCACGAGGGCGCACGAGGGCGCACGAGGGCGCACGAAGGCGCACGAGGGCGCACGAGGGCGCACGAAGGCGCACGAAGGCGCACTAGCAGAGAAAGGCGCACGAGGGCGCACGAGGGCGCACGAGGGCGTACGAGGGCGCACGAAGGCGCACTAGCAGAGAAAGGCGCACGCGGGCGCACGTAAGGTAGGGCGCACGAGGGCGCTTCTAGCGGAATAGTGGGCCCATAGTAGAAAGCGGTCCTAGGTAGCAACCTAGGCTCGTGATACCATGTTAGAATCTAGAATAGAACGAGAATGCATGAAACTAGGTAGGAGGGGGATACAAGTAGGAAACCCTAACAAAGCTGTACCCCCTAAGGCTAAACCCACTATAGCCTACACAATATAAACATATAATGTTTGACACTTCTAACAATGACGAAGTTACAGCATCTGCAAAAAATAACAAGAAGGAAGAAAATGCCGTCGCCCCTCGCCCACCTAAGGCCGATCGCGTCGAGAAGAACCCCGCTCCAGCACCCGCCGAAGAAGACAGCGACGAGTCCGAAGATGCTGCTGGTGAGGCTCCTTGCTGCCGCAATCCAATTTTTTCCAATGCCCCTCGCTCCACTCTCCCCTCGCTCGCTCCCTCAACCGCAACTACCACTTTCAACCGCAAGGGTGTGCGTGATCAGGCAGAGGTTTTCTCTGCCATCCAAGGCCACCTCAGGCTCATGGAGCTCCAGCTGCAGCAAGGCGATGCGGAAGGAGCGCTCGCCAACGTCACTCAAATTGAAACGCTCATTAACAAGCGCTTCGAGGTGCTCTTGGTGGCGGACGAGGCGGGTTTTGAAGCGGCCGACCGCTTCCAACTCTATCAATCGAAGAGTGTGCTCACCTCCCGCTCCTACAAGCTGGCCGTGGCAGACGTGGCTGCATCGAAGCTTCCCGCATGAGCTATAATCGCACCGTGCGCGGTAACGGCCTCGACAACGGGGAAATTGGCAACAAAGGTGCCGGACAAGGCTCATGCCAAAACAGGGCCTTCAAGGGCACCTGCTTTCGCTGTGGCCAGCCCGGGCACATGGCAAACGCCTGCCCCATGGGGGGGCACGGCGGACAAGGCCCCACACCTGTGGTCTGAGGAGTAACCAAGGGCGATGCCCCTTTCCCCGCTTGCCGAAAGAGCATAGGGGATTGCACCAGGGGGTGCACGGCTGTGGAGCAGCCTAGGGACTTAAAGAGGTCAGGGGACCTTTAGATTAAGGCCAGGGTGGCTGATGGATGGCTCTGAAATGTATTTCTTGTTGTGAAAAAAAAAAAAAAAAAAAAAAAAAAATGGGGGGGGGGGGGACTTGCAAGTTGTTTTTACTTCCTCATATTAAACCACGGGCTCTTGGTTGGAGCTGTACTTTGGAAATTAAGAGTTGGCAAGCCTACTCAGGGAATGTCAAAAGGAAAAGCCACGAAAAATGGCAGCAAGAAGGAAAATCAAGAGGCAAAATCACATGCAAGCTCGCTCCAAAAAAAAAAAAAAAAAAAAAAAACGGGGGGGGGATGGGATGGAAGGAGCGAGAAAGCAAGGTGACAAAGGGGTTCCAAAAGGAGGGGCTGCCAAGGGGGCAGATTAAGAGGTGCCAAGGCTCGGCACACCCACGCCAAGAATCACAAGGAAAGGCCAAGGCGGGGGGGAGAGAGAGAGAGAGAGAGAGAGAGAGAGAGAGAGAGAGAGAGAGAGAGAGAGAGAGAGAGAGAGAGAGAGGAGGTTGAACGGTACGGTGGCGCACACATGCCCACGCCTACCCAACCCATCACTAAGTTGGACAAAAGGTAGCCGTCACTGGACGACGAGCTCTGCCCATCACCCCACACCGCAAAGTAAGACACCGGAAAAGGAGAAAGAAAAAGAGACGAAGAGAGAGAAGGAGAGAGAGATAGAGAAGGGAGAGGGGGGGGAGAAGGGCGAGGGGAGTCTCGCACACTACTCGTAGCATATGGTGCGTAGGACCACGATCGCTCCTTACTGATAAGCACACTAATGCCGTCTCCCGCATGTATCGTTTGGTACGCAGCCGAGTGCAACAAATGGGTGATGGGCGCAACCGACCCATACGAGTTCGCGGTGACAGACACAACCATATTCGTGATGCAAGGTCGGCTGCGCCAAGCACTCCACTGGTGGTGCTCATGGTGCGATAGCAGCTTCATCTTATCCATCATCGCACGTGGCTATTGGTTCCCATGGAAGAACGAGGCCCCCACGCCTTTTGAATCGAAAAACCACGCCGGCACACAAGCCCATGGTGATTTCACCCGAACAGCAGTCCAGGACCTCCTTCGCACGGGTGCCGCTGCAGAGGCACCCGATCGAGCCGCACTTTCATGTGTCAGCCCGCTCAACGTGGTCGAGCAACGTGAAAAATGTCGCCTCATACTGGATCTTCGGAAGGTCAACAAGCACCTGCGTGTGCCCAAGTTCAAATACGAAGGACTGCTTCGCGTGGCAGAGTTGATCAAGCCGAACGATTGGATGTTCTCCGTCGACCTCAAATCGGGGTATCACCATGTGGACATACACCCAACTTGCTGGCGATACCTTGGCTTCCAGTTTGACGGAGCATATTATTACTTCCGCTCCTTACCATTCGGGCTAGCCACAACCCCGTTCGTCTTTACCCAACTTATCAAGCAGCTCGCTCGACGATGGCGTGCACGTGGATGGCGAGTAATCCCATACGTCGACGACATCTTGGTGCTATCTGAGTCAGCCCAACAAGCCCGATCGATATGCACCATGATCGTGCAGGACCTAAAGGACTCCGGTCTAGTGATCAGCAAGAAGAAGTCTCAGCTGCTCCCAACCCAAGCACTCCGCTTCCTTGGCCTCGAGTTGGACACTCGAAGCGGCACATTCTCGGTGGGAGACGAACGTCGATCTCAACTAAAATCCACAATGGCGACGCTCATTACCGAGGGGCGTAGATGCCGCCAAGTACACATCCGCCACGTCGCCCGAGTCACCGGCATGCTCGCATCAATGAGCCTCGCTCCGGGAGCAACTGCACGAGCCTTCAGCCACGAGCTGCTCCAAACCATCAACACAGCACCATCATGGAACTCTCGGATATCGCTGTCATCAGAGGCAATCGACGAACTGGGCTTCTGGATTGAGCAATTCGACAAGTTCAATGGTGCCCCATTCCATCAACCGCACCAGTACGATGCGGTCATTCAGGTGGATGCCAGCGCGCACAGTTGGGGCGCCACACTCGTCACGTTCCGCGGAGAGAGGAGCACAGTAAGCGCGAGCATGCCCTCACACTTGCCACCCACATCCAGCATCTGGCGGGAGCTGGAAGGTGTTTTGTGGTCACTACGCGCCTTCATGCACCAGATCCAGGGTGGCCATACCCTAGTCCGTGTCGACAATCAAGGCGTCATGTTCATCCTACGCAAGGGCGGCTCAAGCACCACTGAGCTCACCCTCGCCTGCAAAGAAATCATCTCTCTTTGCACGGAACACTCGGTTCGCTTGGCAATCGAATGGATCCCCCGCGAGTTGAACACCCATGCGGACGAGCTCTCCAAGATGCAAGACCATGATGACTACACTCTGAAACAACCTTGGTTTCGCCTCCTTGAACGCCGTTGGGGGCCCCACTCCATCGACCTATTCGCAAACGCTCGCAACGCGTTGTTACCTCGCTTCTGCTCGAAGGTGCCCCATCCCAAGGCGGAAGCGGTCAACGCATTCTCGACGGATTGGAGTGGAGAGCACGGTTTCGCGTTCCCACACCCCCACCTCATCCCAGCAACCCTTCGGCACGCGCAACGCACCCACGCTAAGATCACTCTTGTGATTCCACAATGGACAGGGGCTGCTTGGTGGCCCCTTGTGCAGCCGTCTCCCCAGACATGGGCCAAGGGGATCACCAGTCACCTAGCACTTGCAAGCGGTAGTCAATGCCTTCACCCAGGCACACACATATCTTCGTTCTCAGGCGCTGGATTTCCAAATAGTCCCATCTTTGCATTGGCTATAAATTTCTCGATGTAATTGCATGCTCTTATTGATGGCAGAAATATTAAACAACCTCCAAAAGCAACTCTTCGCGGTCATCAGCCAAGTGAGGGCACCCTCCACCATCCAAACCTACGAACCTTACTGGCTCAAGTTCCGAGCCTTCTGCAAGAAGGTTTCGCTGAGCTACCTGCCTACCACGGACTTGACACTCGTGCTGTACCTCGTGCACGCCCTCAAGCACAAAGCTACGCTATCTGCTGTCACACTAACGTGCTCCGCGGTATCCTTCGCACACAGAATGACTGGGACGGCGTGTCCCACCGACGGCCCCTTCACATCGCAAGTACGCGAGTTCGCCAAGCGCCACGCACCGCGCCCCAACCGGACCAAAGAGCCAGTCTCGCTCCACCAGGTCCATAGCATGGCTCAGGAGTTTCTCACATCCCACATCCCATTTGAATTTCAGAAAGGTCTCAACCCCCTCTTGATGTACACTGGGTTCCTACGCTACTCCGACCTGGTCGCGATTCAGTGGCAGGACATTCAATTCGAGGATACGGCAATGTGGGTTCTAATCCCACACTCCAAGACTAACCAGGAGAGCAAAGGAGTGTGGGTCCCAGTCGCGGCAACAGATGGGCCATACTGCCCAGTCCAAACCACCCATAAATTCATCAAGATTGCCGGCTATGACTCATCAACCGAAGGCCCTCTCATCCGAGTTTTCCCACGTGGCGCAAAGGCAACACCACAAGACAAATCTCCCTCATACCCCACTCTTAGGAACTGGTGTTTGGAAGCCTCCCGCAAGATCGGGCTCGACCCAAAGCACTTGGGCACCCACTCATTTCGCAAAGGGGCAGCAACGACAGCTGCCGGAGTCGGGATCACGGATCGAATGTTCAAACGTCTAGGCCGCTGGCGCAGCAACACCGCGAAGGAGCTCTACGTCACAGTCGCTCAAGACCAGCTCGTCGCAGCATCCCGACTGATCCAGGACCCCACACGAGCCCCATCCCCAAACCAGCATCAGCTGTCTATCCAGCGACAGCGCCGTCATCCTCTGCACATGTCTCAGCAGACCCAGATGAAATGAAGCACGATGCCTATTACAAAGTTGCAACAAGCAAGCTTTCACAATATGATAATTTTTGAAAGTGTATTCACTTTCTAAAATTTTGTATTGTGATAGTGAAGCGATTGCCAACGCAGCAAAGGCAGCGTCGCATCGCTACTCGCCCTCTTTTGGCTACAAAAGAGGGGTTGGAGGCCATTTGGCCTCACCCACGTTCTTCTTTTCAGATTTTTAGTTTGATTTCCCCACCCTCCCACCCTATGTAGTGAAATTGCATGTTGTAGACCTTTGGACGAGATTGATGTACTCTACCAAGATGAAATGAAGCACGATGCCTATTACAAAGTTGCAATAAGCAAGCTTTCACAATGGAATTTTCCTTACAACAATTGAAGGCCTACTCAAAATAAGGAGGAAACCTTGCTAGTCGGGAATATCGGAAATGGAGGTTCGGCACAGGTTTGGTAGAGTCAAGTCGAAAGCCAAACGAGGTAGGCTTGGAAGGCGAGGTCTTCGGGGACCTCCCAACCAAGACTCCTCTCGCTGCGCTTCCCCGGCGCAGCCTCGCGAAAATCGCGGGAGCACACAAGTAACACGACCTGACGGCGTCCCTCTCAACATGTACAATTACACCCACGCTGAGCCATACAAGAACAGCCTGACGGTGTCTTTCTTATCCAACTTACCGGCATGGCATGGCATGCCACCACAGTCCCCCCCCCTTCCCCTTCTCCGCCGGCATGGCATCCCGCGGCATGGAATCCGCGGGAGCACACTGGTCCCACAGCCTGGCGGCGTCTTTCTTATCCTACTTATTGAACCGTACAGGAACACACTAGACTAGCCACTTTCTTATCCAACTTACGGCACCACCGCCGCCCCCCGGCATGGCAATCTGGCCCTGCACAGCCAGATGTCCCGAATACGCCACGCTGGATTTGCGCGGCCGGACCGGCTGCGTCTTGACGGAGCCCTCGCGCCGCACCTTGGAGCATGACGTGCTGCCGCGATATTTAATGCGGCAACGCTGGTTTCCGCACACCCAGCCGCCGCTATCGGCGCGCCTTGTTTACACTACGCCGCTGTCCCCCGACGGCGAAGACAAATGCTTTTTTGCCGAAGTGGAAATACCGGCCGGCGATGGCCAGCCGCAGCGCCTGTTCGTCCCCGTCGCGCTCATTTGGAGCGAGGAGGCCGTGCCGCCCATTGTTCCGAGTCACCAGCACACCTTGGCGCGAATCCGCCGGAGCGCCGAGGCAGGCCTAGGCCTGCTCGCCGACGCTTTTGCCGTCCCGGCTTTTGCGCACGCGATCATCCAGGCGCTCCGCGAAGACCGGGAAATCGCCATCGCGCCGGCCGGCCGGGAGGGGGTGCTGCGTTTCCGCGGCGAGGCGGGATTGGCGGCAGTGGATCTACCGGCCGATGCTCCCGTGAAGTGGTTCGCGGGCGATCAGTCTAACAGCTCGCTCAGCGTGGGCGATGGGACTAACGGCGGCAAGGTCATGCTTAAGCTAGTGCGACGGTTAAATCCCGGCGTGAATCCCGAGGCCGAGATGACCCGCAGGCTAACCCAGCTGGAGTTCGCTAATTCGCCCGCGTTACTGGGCGAAGTGATTCGCGAAGAGAGCGACGGCACGTGTTACACATTGGCGCTGGTCCATCGGCACATAGCGAACGAGGGCGACGCCTGGTCTTGGACCCTGGACTATGTCAAACGGACGCTGGATAACGCTACGCGGCTTACCGGTGCCTCTGGCGCGTCACTGGAAGAATACGATGCGGAACTAGCGGGTTACGCCGCCATGGCCAGTACCATAGGCAGGCGGCTGGCGGAGCTGCATAGCGCCCTCGCCGCGCCTGCTGACGATCCAGCCTTCAGCCCCGAGCGCGCCGATTCTGCCCAAGCCCAGCAGCATGCGGCGCAGGCTATCGCAACGCTGCACGACGCGCTCCGGGTTTTGGCCGAGCACCGCCGCGGTGGCGGCGGCAAACTTGACGGCCGCACGCTCGCTGCCGCCTACGCTGACGCCGACGCCGAATGGCTGGAAAACCACGTCGAACCGTTGACGCAAGCGATACGCGAGCGCGCGTACCTGGAGCAAGATTCGCTGTACCTGCGTATTCACGGTGACTTCCATCTGGGGCAGGTTTTGGTCGCGCGCGGCACCGACTCTTGCACCGACATCGACGACGCTTGCCTCGTTGATTTCGAAGGCGAGCTGGCCCGTCCGTTTGCCGAGCGGCGCACCAAGACCACCCCCTTACGCGACGTGGCGGGCCTGCTGCGCTCATTCGATTACGCCGCTGCCGTGCTGAGCTCACCGGGTCCGTTGGGGTCTGCTCTGCTCACCACTTGCGCCACCGAGACGCTGGGGATCGTGAATAAGCCTATGGTCTCGGAACCAGCGCCTCAGCTGCACGCCTCACCTATTTTTGAGACGTCTCAAAAGTCGGGTCCGCTCACTGGCCCTGCTTGCGCCACCGAGACGTTCGGAATCATGAATAAGCCTATGGTCTCAGAACCTGCGCCTCAGCTACGCGCCTCACCTGAACCAGCGCCGCCTCAGCTACTACGCCGGGAAGCCTTGCTCTCCCAATTTTTTCGGCGTGGGCGCAGTGCTTTTATGCAGGGGTACCATGCAGTGGCCCACCAGGCGCCCCACCCGTGGCTCAAGCCAGGCGCGGAGCAGCGCCTGCTCGAACTGTCATTGCTCGAAAGAGCGGCCTATGAGGTGTGTTACGAAGCCGCGCACCGCCCTGATTGGCTGTGGATTCCAGCCGCCGGCTTGGCTGAGCTAGCGCGCGGCATACTGGCCTCGCCGTCGAGCGAGAAGGAGACGCACGAATCATGAGTGCACCGCCGCGCCCTCTCGCCCGAAAGGCGCTCCCGCGCTCCCCGCACCCTCCCTCACGCCAGACGCCCTCACGCCAGCCCGCCCTCGCGCCAGCCCGCCCGCCCTCTACAGGGCGGTCCGGTCCTTCACCGGCGCGCCGGCGCCCGGCCGGCGCCATTGAGCAGTGGTTGGCAGACAAGCAAGCATCCATATCATTTTTCTGTCTTACTAGGCCCACACGACACGAGCATGACGGCCACTGTGAGTTATGCGGGCTGGGCTGGCCCCCGGCGCTCAGTCTGTCTGTCCACGCTGAATCCGCTGATGGCCGCACGACACGGCCGCAGGGCGCAGATAAAGCTTCAGTACCGGTAGGGCTGGGCTGGGCTGCCCAACTCACGGCCGCCGTGAGTACCGGGGGGCAGCCCACCACTCAGTCTGTCTGTCTGCGCTGAATTCGCCGATGGCTGCACGGCATGGCACAGTTATGAGGTTCAGTGGCAGCAAGCATATGATTGCAGTGGGAGTGCATGTGCATGGTTGTTTGTACGGTAGTTAGCTGTGGAGTGTGACTGTATGTAGTGCGCTTCACTTCTTTTCACGTCATAACTTGTGAAATAAAATCAACAAACCGATTCAAAAGAGCTGCTGTTACAAATGATGCGCACTGATCCGAAACAGCCTCACGGAATGGTCATCCGAACAGCTTGCCAGCTCCAAACACCTCCCTTCCCTCTCCCCTTCTGCAACTACCTCGTTACCCCCACTAACCCCCACCCCTTCTGTACCTACCTCCCTGTTACACCCAGTAACCCTAACCTCTCCTGCGCCACTATCCCTCGCTCCAACCTCCCCTCGCCACCTCAGCCTATGAACAGCTGCCAGGTGGCAATGGATGTCACTGAAAGCGACCAGACGCTGCAGCTGGAGCTTGGGTGGAGAAGGCGAGGGGTGGAGTGCGGTGGAAGTTGGTGAAGCAGCATTATGCTGCGTGGCAGGTGGAGCAAAGGGTGCAAGGTCTGCACTCCAGAGCTGTATCCCCCCATTCTCTAAGCCAACAGCAAGTAATGAATGCAGCGCAGCAGTGGAAATGGCAGGAGCAGGAGCAGCGACAGGGTCAGCAGGTGAATTGGTTGAGGAGGGTTGTGTATGAGGGGGAGGAGTGAGGGATGGGAGGTAAGGAGACCAGGCCACAGCCGTGACTGGGTGGGGGAAGGTGGGAAGGGTTGCGAGGAGCGTGGTGGTGTAGGAGGAGGGAGGCGAGGTGGTGGAGGGAGTGGGAGGGGCAGCGGAGGGTGGCTGTTCGATGACTTGCCACACCTTCACCTGCATGCGGTAAGGGGGGGTGTGGGAATGATGACAGCACAGGAGGTGGCTTGCTGAGGTGGCTTGTTGAGGTGTTGGCGTGGCTCGTTTTGCCTTGGCCTGTTGTGTGGCAGCTGAGGCCTTAGCCCGACACCACGTCATGTCAAACCATCCGTTCAAGGAGCCAAACTCACAGTCTGATAGGCATCTTTTGAGCTGCCTAAAAAAAACCTTCAAGTCAACCTCAGAGCATGACACGCAGACGCATCGGCATGCATCACCATTTTGACGTGTTCTCTATGTCCTGACTTGTCTCTGGAATGAAAGTAGGCGCAGACGAGTCTCACCGTTTTGTCTCTGGATCCGGTGGCAAAGATTCGGCCTGAGGGCGCCCAGGAGCAGTCCCAGATAATGCGCTTGTGTGCCTCGACCCTTGCAACCAGGCGATAGGGGGCTGTTAGGGTAGGTGGGTGGGATTAGGTGGGTCAGAAGCAGCTCACAGTCTATCCTAGCAAGCCCAGATGATGAGCCTGTGTGCCTCCACCCTCGCCACCAGCTGATAGGGGGCTGCGTGGGTTGGGTGGGGATAGGTATGCGGGTGAGAAGAGGCAGGAAAGACATTGAGTCCTCGGGAGCTTTGTGGCAAGGCAAGAACCCTAGAGAAGTCATATATAATGGTAAATAAGGAGCTTTGTGCCACTGACACTGACAGAAATGACGACCCCACGCCTGCAGAGCGAAACAGGAAACAGGGGACTGACATACCTGCATCAGCAGCAGAATCAACATGGGCGGCAGCGAAGAGGCAGAAGTGATAGTCGCGGGAGGAGACGGAGGGCATCGCAGGGGGAGAAGCGCATCTGCGTCACTGAGAGCGCGTGGGCTGATAGGCGCGCTGCTGCTGTCCATGGAGCAAAGGGAACTAGGAGCATCACTACAGGAAACAGGGGACTGATGTACCTGCTGCATCAGCAGCACCATGCGATGCAGCGAAGAGGCAGAAGTGGCGGTCGCGGGAGACGGAGAGAAGGAGGGCGTCACACGGGGAGAAGTGCATCTGCGTCACTGAGAGCGTGTGGGCTGTGAGGGAGCAGCCGCCAGGGAGCAACGGGAAGTGCAAGCAAGCATCACTACAGGAAGACTTTTGAGGCGCCTCAAAAGAAGTGCCAGCATCACTACAGGAAGCAGGGGACTGACGTACCTGGTTTTGAGACGTCTCAAAACTAGTGACGTACCTGCATCAGCAGCAGAATCAGCAGCACAATTGGTGGCAGCAAAGAGGCACAAGTGGCGGTCTCGAGAGACGGAGAGGAGGAGAGCATCGCAGAGGGAGAAGCTCATCTGTGTCACTGAAAGCGTGTGCGCTGCCAGGCGCGCTGCTGCTGTCCATGGGGCTGCTTGTGCGGTGCATGGGGAGGAGGAGGAGGGGGAGGGAGATGGGTTGGGTGTGTGCCAGAGCCAGATGGCTGCGAAATCCGGCGCTACAGGTCACAGGGGCCGCTGACGTACCGGCATCAGCAGCAGCAGGAGCACCGTTGGCAGCAGCGAATAGGCAGAAGTGACGGTCGCGGGAGACGGAGAGCAGGAGGGCATCGCAGGGGGAGAAGTGCATCTGTGTCACTGAGAGCGTGTGTGCTGATAGGCGCGCTGAGCTGTTCAGGGAGCAAAGGGAGCTGCGAGCATCGCTACAGGAAACAGGGGACTGACTTACCTGCATCAGCGGCACCGTGGTCGGCAGCAAAGAGGCAGAAGTGACGGTCGCGGGAGACGGAGAGGAGGAGGGAGTCGCAGGGGGAGAAGTGCATCTGCGTCACTGAGAGCGTGTGTGCTGATAGGCGCGCTGCTGCTGCCCAGGGAGCAAAGGGAGCTGCGCGCAGCGCTACAGGAAACAGGGCACTGACTTACCTGCGTCAGCAACAGAATCAGCAGCACCGTGGGATGCAGCAAAGAGGCACAAGTGGCGGTCACGAGAGACGGAGAGGAGGAAAGTGTCGCAGGGGGAGAAGTGCATCTGTGTCACTGAGAGCGTGTGCGCTGATAGGCGCGCTGCTGCTGTCCATGGGGCTGCTGGCGCAGTGGAGGGGGAGGAGGAGGAGGAGGGAGATGGGTTGGGTGTGTGCCAGAGCCAGATTGCTGCGAAATCCGGGGATTGGGCCTGACAGGTGGGAGCGAGAGACAGGTGAAGGAAAGGGGGGAAGGGAGAGAGGAGGGAGTAAATGCAGAAGGGACAGGGAAGAAACGGACGAAAGTTGGGGGGCAGGGCAAGTGAAGTGAGCAGGAGAGGGAATGAAAAGATAGGCAAAGCAAGGGAGGAGCCACACATGAGGCAGGGAAGGCATGCACTAGAGCTCAGCAACTCCCAAGCAAATGCTTCCGGATAAGAGGACACAAATAATCAGGTCAGCGTGCGGCATAGCAAGCACACATGCTGCCCTGCCCCCCTTGCCCCTCCATTCCATATTGCTTAATCTGGCTATATACCGTGTGTGATAAGTCGAGTTATTCCACTCAAAACCGTGAGTCGAGTCAAAACTCGATTTATGCCACGTCGACTCAGTGATGTGTCAGAAGCTCCACGTTGCTTAATCTGACTAGATGCTGCTGCTTCTGTCTCTCCTACCTTGCAGGCAGTTGCCAGGAACCTTCCCCCGTGGCTGGCAGCGCAGCACAGGATCTCGCTGCCGTGGCCGTACAGCTTGCGCACTTCCGGCCAAAGCGTGCCGCCCGCCAGCTGCTCCTCTCTGGGTGGCTGCTGCAGCACGGCGGGCGGCAGTGGCATGGCGTCGTCAGCATCCCCGTACTGGGAGAAACCGAGGGAGGAGGCAAGGGTGGAGTCAGGGTCGCTGGGAGCTGGGGAGGAGGGAGAGGGATGGAGGAGGGGAGACAATGGAAGGGGGAGGGCCCAGAGGAGAGGGGGAGGTGAGCAGCGGGATGGCGTCGTCAGCATCCCATGTACTGGGAGTAGCCGAGGGAGGAGGTGAGAGTGGAGGTGGGATCGGTGGGATCTGGGGAAGGAGGGAGGGAGGTGGGGTTAAGGAAGGGGTACGGGAGGAGCGAGAAAGAGGGTAACATGGGTGCCAACCGCGCGATATTGCGAGCGCACAAGACAGTGGGCAATACATGCACAGACAGACAAATCATGGCTCCTACACACACATACCATTCACATTCACATACCAGTGGCAGCAGCAGAGTAGACGGGCCTCTGCGAGGGAACACATGATGGGTGAATGGTAACACACACCAAGGCTTTTGAAACACACATGATGGGTGAATGGTAACACACACCAAGGCTTTTGAAACACACATGATGGGTGAACATCGGTAACTGATATGCGAGGTTCACCCGCAGCAGTGAACCTCCCATCCCACACACATACCACCAGCAGCAGAGGAGTAGATGGGCTTCTGTGACAGCCCGAGAGCTGACATGCTTGCTGCCATCGCCATGCCCTTCTTTTGCTGTGGGACTGCAGCTGCTGCCGCTGCTGCATCCCCCTCTCTGCTACCCTCCCCGCTAGCACCTCCCCCCTGTGCTGAAGGGCACGAGGCAGCAGAGCGGGTGAAGTGAAGGGTGTCAAGGAACAGCTGTGGCGACTCAAACACACGAAGCACCTTCTCCTCCGCGCCACTCACGTACACCAGACCCCGCTCCGCCCCACCCAGTGATCCCTCTGTCCCCTCTGCCCCTCCCTGTGATTCCTGTGCCCGCTCCGCCCCTCCCTGTGTCCCATCCGCCCCTCCATCCGACCATCCTGAGTCTCCCCCTCCCCCATCGCACCTCCCCTCCACACCAGGCCCTTCAAGAGCACCCGAACCTCCATCCGAACCGTCGCCGAGCCTGAGGCTCGGGCAGAAGGCGGCGCATTTGAGGTCATGGCCGTGCACCTGTGGGCGAGCTGTTTCCCGCCACCCCTGTGCCTGCTGCTCTCCCCCACCACTGCTTGCACCACCACCACCCGCGCCGCCATCACCACTAACCACATCACTGGGCGTGCCACTGTGCACCCAGTTTGCGAAGATGCGAGCTGTCTGTGGGGGCGGGAGAAGGGGGTTGGACGGGAGGAAAACGCAAAGAGCAGTGCAGACCGGTACCGATCAGTACAGACCGGTGCAGCTGATGTTAAGCCCTTGAGGACGCACTCAAGAGTGCAATGCAGGCGGCAGTGCTTTGTATACTTAAGAGCAGCAGTGTGACAATGCATCCCAGCACACACTGGCCTCACCTGGTCGCTACTGACGGACAGCAGCAGCTGCGAGCGAGCATCCCAGCACATGTCCACAACCGGCCCAAAGTGCCCCGTCGGTGCCACCACCGCTCTCCACTCCTCCTCCCTCTCCCTCACCCCTTCCTCCCCTCCTCCTCTCTCCTTCCTATCCCCTCCCCCTTCCCCTCTCTCGTTCCCCTTAGTGTGATCATCCACATCATCTCCCCTTGTGCTCCCCTCCACATCATCACACCTCCCAAGGCAAAGGTCTCCCTCTGTGCGTTCATCCTCCCCTTCCGCCTCCTCTCCCCGTCCTTCCCCCTCCACCTCTCTCACTCGCCCATAGTCTCGCCACAAGTGCAGACTCCCGGTGAACCCGTGGGCCAATACCGCGTCGCCACGTGGCGACCATATACCGCCAAAGAACCCCAGAGAAGAGTGCCCCACCTCTCCCAGGCTGACATCTGCCAGCCAGAGCCCTCCAGCCCCCTGCCACGTGGCAGGCTGCCACATCAGCATGGTGCAATCCATTGATGACGTCAGCAGGCGCAGGGGCTGGAAAAGAGTGGCTTGTGCAGGTTTGGAAGCAGCAGGTTCAGAAGAAACAGGCTCGGGGCTGAAAGGCTCGGCAACAGGGAGAACAGGAACGGAGGATGGGATGGAACGGTGAGAGCGAATGGGAGGGTGCCACGTCACCGAATGCACCCAATCCTCGTGCCCCACCAGCAGCCCATCCAGCATAACCTGCCACGTGTCTCCCCCTGATTGGAAGCACGGTCCAGCTGTGTAACCTCCCAGCTCCCCAAACTCTTTCAGAAGATCGGAATGAGCAGCATTTGCACTGCTGCTGTAGGCCGTGTCAGTGCCAGCGGCAGCAGGAGCAGGAGCAGAGAGTGCAAGCTTCCAGACGCGCACGTTGCGGTCCTGAGAGGCCGACGCGAGTAGCACGTGGGGGGTACTGGGGGAGGCAGGTGCCGCTGTTGCCGCTGCTGCTGCTGCAGAGGGCGGAGGCGGTGGAGCAGCGGATGCGACAGACGCAGTGGAAGCAGGGGGAGGGGCGAACATGGGGAGGGAGAAGTCGAGCGAGCGGATCCAGTCCTGATGGCCTGCCAGCGAACACACCCTCGTGAAGCGCGCCGAGGGGGAGAACGGCTGGGGGGGTGGGATGGGTGGGGTGGGGTGGGGTGGGGTGGGATGGGATGGAGTGGGGTGGGATGGGGTGGGGTGGGGTGGGATGGGGTACGGTGCAGACATTTGCAGATAAGTGTTGGGGCACACACGGGGGATCAAGTAGAGCAGGAGAGTGGAGGGAAGAAGGTTATACAGGAGACAGGACGCGCGATTTCATGCGAGGGAGGTGGTGAAAGAACAGCCATGAGCTACTTTACTCAGGGAGGTATGAGCCATGAGCCATGAGCCAGGGAGGTATAGTGACGCCAGGCCAAGGGCCTTGTAACGGCCCCACAACAACGAATGAGGCACGGCTCACAATGAGTGAGGCCGGCCGGTGCATAGGTAGGCTACAATAAGGCATGTGAGTGTGAGCAAGTGTGAGGCACGTAATGCATCATCTGCCCGCCTGCAGCTACGGGCGCATGTTGACGCTCCTCAGCACACCATGATGCGGCGCGTGTAGAGGTGCACTTTGCTGTCCAGCCCCCCCAACGCCAGCAACACACTGTCATACCATGTCCCACTGCACGTTATGCATATGTGCCTGTGTGCAAACCGCACTATCAACTCCCACTCAATCCCCTAAGCAGCGCACCATGAGCGGGCGAGTGTAAAGGTGCACTTTGTTACCCAGCCAGCCCTCCCAGCGCCAGCAGCACAGTGCCATGCCTCGATGCATGAATACCATACATATAAGCCTGCCTGCAACTGCAATCAAAGCCCCCTTTCAGACCAACTCCTTGAACCCACCGTGGTCGGGCGAGTGTAGAGGTGCACTTTGTTGTCAAGCCCTCCCAGCGCCAGCAACACACTGCCACGCCTCCCTTGGTCGCCACCACCACCACTCCCTGCATCACCACCACTCCCCGCCCCTGCCACCCCAGAAGGCAGGCAGCAGAGAGCAGAGGCCTCCATGCACAGCCCGCCCACTTGGATGCGCTCCACTGCCGCCAGCGAGAATCCAAACTTCTTCCCACATGCCTCTCCTGCCGCCGATGCGGGCTCTGCTGTGGTCCTCCCCACCCCTGTTCCGCCCTGCCAGCTGGCCGCCCACACTCCCACTGTGCCGTCTGCGGAGGTGGTAACCAATAGTGCGCCCGGGGGAGGTGGAGGTGCGCTGTCAGGTGTGTGATGAGGCAGGTCAGGGGAGGGAGGCAGCAGCAGGGAGGATATGCTGGTGATGGCATTGCTGTGGGCAGCAGGCAGGTGCTGCTGCTGTGACCACTGGAGGGGGGGAATGGGTGGGGGGGGGGAGGAGAGGAGAGAAGGAGGAGGAGAAGAAGGAGACGGGAAGAGGCATGTGAAGCAGAGCAGGGCAAGGGGCACAAACCGGTGAAGAGAAGGTGGTTTTGAGACGTCTCAATACGAGCGCAGAAGGGAAGAGCGGCACCACTAGAGAGAACAGGAAATTGGTGGATGGAAGGCTGAAAAAGAGGACGGGAAGGGAAGGGAATGGAAGGGAATGGCAGGCACAGATGCACGGAAGTGTGCTGCTGCTGCTGCTGCTGCTGCTCCTGCTGCTGCTGCTGCTGCTGCTGCTGCTCCTGCTCCTGCTGCTGCTGCTGCTGCTGCTGCTGCTGCTGCTGCTGCTCCTGCTCCTGCTGCTGCTGCTGCTGCTGCTGCTGCTGCTGCTGCTGCTGCTGCTGCTGCTGCTGCTGCTGCTGCTGCTGCTGCTGCTGCTGCTGCTGCTGCTGCTGCTGCTGCTGCTTGAATTGGAACCACTGCTGCTGCTACCCCTCTTGTTCCTTGCATTTGTTCACCCCTCACGTCCCTTCCCTCCTAGTACCATAACCTTTCTCTTCCTGCCTGCTGCATCCAGCCCACCCACCAGTTCTCTTCCTCCTTCCCTCCCCTTCCCAAGTCCTGTACGAACTTTCCGTTTCCCCATTATCCTTTAGTATCTCCCCCACTCCCCCCCCCCCCCACCTGCTGCAACAGCAAGCCCCTCTAGTCGAATAACTGATTAAATCACGCCACCTGTGGCAGTGACCAGCTTGATCAGCTTGACCAGCTTGACCAGCTTGACCAGCTTGACCAGCTTGATCAGCTTGACCAGCTTGATCAGCTTGACCAGCTTGACCAGCTTGACCAGCTTGACCAGCTTGATCAGCTTGACCAGCTTGATCAGCTTGACCAGCTTGACCAGCTTGACCAGCTTGACCAGCTTGACCAGCTTGACCAGCTTGACCAGCTTGACCAGCTTGACCAGCTTGATCAGCTTGACCAGCTTGACCAGCTTGAGCTGCCCAACAGGAAAACGTGCTTCCCCGTTTCCCTTCCTTACTGATCCCACGCCTCTTGCTCCACTTCTTCCCGCCACCATCCCTGTCTCTTGCCCTTCCGCTAGCACTAGTCCCATGTGCCTCCCCTGCGCCCTCCCTGCCACTCCCCCCTCTCCCCACACCTGCTGGGAGCCCACGTGGTAAGACCACGCCACCAGTGACCCACTTGCGCTGCCCGATAGAATCATGTGCTCTGGAGGTGCGCTCGTGCCTGCAGGCCGGGGCGAGGGGGGAAGGGGGAGGGGGATGGGGAAAAGGGACGGGGGACAGGGGATGCGGGATGGGGGATGCGGGACGGGGGATGCGGGACGGGGGAAGGGGGACGGGGGATGCGGGACGGGGGATGTGGGACGGGGGAAGGGGAATACATGCAAAAAGTGACCTGCTTGTGCTGCCCGATAGGATCATGCGCTTGGGGCGGGGGGGGGAGACACTGGTGCCTGCAGGCCGGGGGAAGGGGGGTGGGAAGACGCTGAAAGAGGATGGGGTTGGGGGAATGGGGAAAAAAGCAGTAGCTCTGCAGTGCACACAAGACGTGCGGTGGGCTGTACTTTCTGTAACGGCCTTAAAGTGAAACATTTCACCAGTGCTCTAGCATTACTGTACTGCGTCAGGCTTGACTAGTGACAGTGTTGGTGGTTACCAGGTAACAGGTGCAGGTGCTGGGGCAGCCAGTGGCAGCAGTTGACTCGAGACGAGTGCCCTGGCAGCTGCACCACCAGCTGTGATTGCTGCACGCAGGTAGAAGAGAGATGCATTGGGGAGGAGAGGGGGGTAGGTGGGAACGAGGGGATGGGGGAGAGGGGGAGGGGTGGGAAGGAGGAAACGGAGGAGAGGGGGAAGTGTGGGGAGGGGAGAACCAAAACCTATCGTCCAGTCCAGGAAGGCTGGAGAGGAAAGGGGGAAGGAAAGGGGAGAGGAGAGGGGTAAAGGGAGAGAGGGGAGGGGGTAATGGGAGAGGGGGGAAATACGAGAGGGGAAGGCGAGAGCGGAAGAACTCTGGAAGCGGCAAAATGGGGGTGGATGAATAGGGTGAGCAGAGCGACGCTGGGGGAAGGGGTAAAAAACGTGGAAACGAGAATAAATACCGCTGGTAGCTGTTAACAGATACAGAGGCGCAACATACGGCGCAAGTCTTCGACTTTCAGTGCAGGGTTTTTCGGGGTTGAGGGTTTAAGCATGTATGGAGGGGTTGACGCCCTAGAGCGCCGAAGCCCAGTCCAATTCACGCAAGCAAGATTTGGCCTCGCAACTGGTCGTCGCATGTGGCGACGGTTGGATACCGCTCGCATTTGCCGCGTCTCGAATCACATCATACTTCGCACCGAGTTTCGCACATGTCGCACCTGAGCGTCGCATCTGTCGCACCTGCGTGTCGCATATGGCGACACCGTGGTGCGCGGCGAATGCGAGCAGCCCCGAGGGGCCCCACGCGGCCGCGTGCGCGACGCGATTGCATCCGACGGCGAGGAACGACAGATCCACTGCGCACTTAGAAGTGCTATTATCGGGGCTGCTGTTAGCGGAACTTCTGTTACGGGTGCTGGTAGAGGTGCCAACATGCTGATTAAGGCCGCCAGTGATTTCACTCTGTTGAGCCATGGCGCAACCTCCGCGTCGCGCAATCACCGCGAAGGGCAATTCAAGGAACTGGCACCCGCCCAGTACGCGCTGTTTATGGCGCCTCGAAAATTACCTTCGAGAATCACCTAACAAACCACAGAGCATCACCCTCAACGATCCTGCCTCCACAAACACGTAACCAGCCAAGGTTAGCTATTGCACTGAGCTGCAATGTGCATGTGACGCGGAATGGGATGCTGCAGTTCACATGCAAGGCTTCGCTTCTTTCATCCTCGTTACGACTCGTAGTGAGTTGGCTTCTGAATACAACTTATGAGACGGTAATATCACGGATACAAATGACATGAAGATTTGAGAGCATAGGCTGCTGAGAATGGCATACAATACTGAAACTGGCACGAAATACAGAAAGCATCATAACTTAGCTATTGTATTCGACATAGAAAACCCGTTAAGCTAACAAATCAGGTGAAGGCAGGGCTGACGTTTCACTTTAGGGCTCCCTGATGCCGCTAATTTTTTTTTCCCTCGATTATGAGTGCACATTGTTCAGGAGATTGTCACCCTGATGGCTCAGGGTTCAACAACTAGTCACTCTGATGAGTCAGGGTCGACAGCCTGAATTCAGGGTTGTGTTTCAATTTTTACTAGGGTGATTTCTGCAATGTACAGCCTGTAACAAATTTCCTCCTACATCTACTCTACTCTAGTGCACAGGCCTATCGATGTGGAACACTTCCTCCACATCCTTATCGTCCGAAAGGAAGGGATTGTCCTCCTCCTCCTCCTCCTCCTCCCCCACAAGCTCCTGATCGTCGCCCAGTGCCTGTTCCACATCCACCTCCTCCTCCTCGTCCTCCTCCCCATCGTTCCGGTGGGCAGCTCCTGCTTCGACTTCACCCTCCTTTGCTTTCCCCCTCCTTTCGCGATCAGCCACAACAAGCTTCACGCTCTTTGCGGGGCGCCTCCTCCTCATAGACCTCCAGGGCGTCCGGCCACTCGATGTCGTAATTCAGGAGCGAAATCTGCATCAGCTCTCCCAGCCGCGCGTTGCAGAGAGCGCCGCGCACCCGAGGTTGGGCCTCCTCCTGCCAGGCACATTGTCGGAGATGGGTGGGAAACAGAGTGACCACATGCACAAAATACATTAGACTCCCGCATGGCATACCATGATGTCACACTACGGGGACATACCTCTTCGAGTCCGCGCTCCCGAGAATGTTGGTCAGTCCCTGCGTGAAGCTTTCCAGCTCGTGGTGCGCCTCCATGATCGCACAGAATGTGGGAAGCTCCCTCTCTGCGGCCTTGAGGTCGAATCCCGACAGCTTGTGGCGGAAGAGTTTGCTGCATCCCAGAAGCCACTCACGGCATTTCTTCTCCCGTTGTGCCTTGATCTTCGGCCACTTTCCGGCCCGAAACAGCTTCGTCGGCCCCAGCTTCCCCAGGTCATCAAGCCGCTCCTTGAGATTGTCCACGCAATCGCGAGCGAAACTGCGGCACAGCTTCACGCACTCCTCGTATCCGCTCCCCACCTTGTGCCCCGGGAGCTTCCGCTCATGCATGGTGTACAGATGGTTCACTGGGCGTCCCTCCCCGTCCACGCCTCTCACACGGACCTTCTTGCCTCCACCATGCCCGTGCAGCTTTAGAAAGCCGACCAGCCAGCACTTGCCCTCGCCACCGAACTGCTTGTCGGTATCCAAATACCGCCCAGTCAGATCCGCCGTGGTGGCCTCGATGGTCTTCGCAATCTCCGTCACATCAATCTATAAGGGCACAGTCATACAGGACATGTCATTTTACATCCAACACTCGAGAAATTGGAGACACTAGCAGTGGCGTGTTCGTGGAAGATTAAACAAAGTCACATCTCGATTCTGGAAACAGCGGTTGAGGTCGTTGATGTCGGCGAGAATGTCGGCGAGGAAGAACAGGCAAAACTGGAACTTGTAGCACGTGACGATCTCGTACACCTTGTGACTCCGCTCCCAGAGAAGAACGATACACGCACCGAGCACCTTGCACAGCCATCGCACCGCATCTCCACGTGAGAGCCAGCGAACCGTGTGGATCCCCTGGACTTCGAGGTTAGTGTTGTAGATCACATGCTGCAGGTACTTGAACTGTTGGCTCCAGACTGAAGAATCTCCTAGTTTTGCTGCCACGGTGCGCACCACCTTGTCCACCATGCCGAGGTAGGGGTTGGACGTCGCCGCGTCCTTAACAGCCAGCGCCTCCCTGCAATAGACAACGTTAATAATTGTTGAATAGAAATCAGGCAAGCAACATGAACTGGATCAATAACTGGCACTAAATCTTACCGGTGCGCGATGCAGTGACAGGAAAAGAGATGCGGGGCGTGCTCCCTGATCCGCGCCACCAATCCGTTGTCCTTCCCCGTCATGACCGAAGCCCCGTCCGTACTGATTCCGACAAGCTTCGACACGTCGACGCCTGCAGAGCGCAGATGATTCATGAGCACCTCGAACAGGGACGCAGCATCACACTTCTCCACAGTCAGGAGGGTGAAGAACTCGGTGACGACTCGGCGGTCCTTGATGAAGGTCAGGTAAACAATCATGTGTTTACCACGCGTTCGGTCAGTGCTCTCGTCGCATTGCAGGCCCAGGAACGGTGAGGAGTTGATGTGGTCCATCTGCGCATTCGACAAGTACGTACTGAGGCAGTGAACCATCTGCTGGAAGCCGTACCTGCGCAGAGATGTAGGTCCTTCAGTTAGTCTTTCTGGGGGAAAATATTTCATTACCACGAATTCAATACAGCAAGATTGTAACTAAAATGTCCTACCGTGTGAGATAAACACCGTAAGACTGTCTCGGGATGTCGGGCGTGTCCTGCTCCGCGAGATGCCGCATCAGCCTAGGGTACATGCTTATCGGCGCGTCGCACTTGCACAGAAACACAACCGACCGCAACAGTCGGACGGCGCGCCTTCCCTCGACGTCCGAGTTGATGAAGTTCGAAATCACTTGCTGCCCCTCGCGGATGCCTCTTGCAATCTTCAGCTGCCAGTCAACAGCCGCTTTGTGCGCGTCCGTGTGCTCGTGTGCGCGAAACGCCTGCGTCTGCATGTCACGGCCTCCGTCATCACCCTGCCTCGCGTACCTCGTGTTCTCCTTCCCGTAGGCCATGCAGACACTGCACTTCACATAGGGAAACCCATCCTTGGTTTTTCCGAACACAAGCCAGGAGAACTGTCCCGACCACCTCGTATCGTACATGATGCTGGCCTCCAGGAACATCTGCTCCCGCAGCTGCGCCTTGGTGAGGGCGGGCGAGCCGGTGTCCGCGCGGATCGGGAACACATCTTCCTCTGGCGGTGCAGATGCAGCAGGTGGTGGATCAGCCGGAGTGTTCGAAGC
Source organism: Closterium sp. Naga37s-1 (assembly GCA_947471745.1). Classification (NCBI taxonomy): domain Eukaryota; kingdom Viridiplantae; phylum Streptophyta; class Zygnematophyceae; order Desmidiales; family Closteriaceae; genus Closterium; species Closterium sp. Naga37s-1. The sequence goes on along the minus strand of CANJKZ010000195.1, from coordinate 502,559 downwards.
AGAAAGTCGGCGGCCTCCGACGAGCAGGGTATGCTGCGCCCACTTCCCTGAACGCGCTCTCTTCGGTGTGGAGGTAGCCGACGGAGGACCAACGGACACCCGCACGGTGCTTGGTGTGGGACTTGGCGCGGTCGGTTGGGGATCTTTGCTGCAAGAACCAACAGCCGGGGGTATAGTGAAGGCGGCCTCCCGGGGAGACTCTTCAGGTGTGGTCGTGGGCGTGTCTTTAACTGCAGAATCATCTACGGTAGACCTAGGTGGATCCGGTGTTACTGGAGCAGCGGAACCTCTAAGAAAATCAAGCCCCGAGCGTGGCTCCGTGGCTTTCGGCGGTAACGGTGGCTCATCTGAGCCAGCCTGAGACGTGTCCTCGTCAGCCTGCTGGCCTTCCATGGCGGGGAGAAGCTAGAGATGGGGAGAGAGAGAAACGGAGAAATGAATTGAAAAAAGGGAACATAACAGCAGCACCAACAAGACCCTGGCTGTGGGAGGGGGGAAGCAAGAGATGGAGGGAGAAGGTGGGGTCAGCAAGAATCCACCGCATCGCCACAAAATTGATGGCGCGGTGGTCGAAACAACGAGCCGTCATTGTATTCGGCCTTTCATGCAGGCCGAATACATTGAACGACTGCTTCACTGCCAGCGACGACAGCCACTAAGCGTCTCCCTCCAATGAGGGACACGTATTGTGATTTGCGCGGTGCGCGTGGCAGTAAATATGATGATTCTAGGTGCGCTGTCAAATTTGACAGCTGTGCTGTACATCGATGCTGTACAAAGGACAGTTGTGTTCTGTGTCGGTTCTTGTCACTAGTGCGCGTGAAACGAAGCCCCCACATGGTTAGGTGCGAAATCATAATTACCCAAATGGGGGGGTATCGGAACGAAGCTTCTACGAAGCTTCGTTCAGATAACATGACTTTCAGGGTCCACAGGTTGCGTACTCTGTATTGACAGGGTCCATGAAAACACTACACTGAGAGTGTATTGAGAATTTCAGGCTCCGCTAAATCAATACTCTGAATGGATCAAGGACCAAAATGTGAAAAACCTGATTTCACAGGGATCACAAGGTGAGAAGCCTGAAATCACCCTGAAATCAGGGTAATTACCCTGATAAAATCAGCCTTGGGTGAAGGATTTTGCTTCCTTCATAAAAGACTGCACTGCACTTGCAGTGAAGATTGTGCAATCCAAACAACCAGGGGTGCTGACAGCATCACTGTTGGCTGACTCCCATATGATTGAAATGTCAAACATTATCATATATGTTATTGATATGTAGGCTATAGTGGGTTAGCCTTTAGGGGGTACACAACTCTAGGGTTTCATACTTGTACTCTCATCTTTCATAGTTCAATCACTTCTTCATTCTGACATGGTATTACGAGCTTAGGTCCTAGTCCTAGGACCACTTACCTAAGGGCCCACCACACGAAGCGCCCTCGAGCGCCCTTCTCCTAGAGCGCCCTCGAGCGCCCGTCTCCTAGAGCGCCCTCGTGCGCCCCTCTCTTCCTCCTGCTGCCCGTGCGCAGCTCGCTAGTGCCGCGCGCGGCCCTTTTTTTTTTTAGCGCGCGACTCACTAGCCGCCCGTGCGCCGACCCCTAGCCGCCCACGCGACCTGCGCCGCCCGTGAGCAGCCCCCCTAGCCGCCCGTCGACCCCTGCCCAGGACGACGCAGCCGCCCATAGGCTGCCGCGACGCCCCGGCCCGTTTTAGGTCGTCACCCGCGCTAGACAGGCCCACGCACGAAAACGCCCCCCCCCCCCCCCCCCCCCCCCCCCCCCCACCACTGCTGCCCACGCGCGCGCCCCCCCCCGCTGCGCACAGTCGCGTAGCCCAGCCCGAGCCGAGCCGCGCCGCCCGAACCGAGCCGCGCCGCCCGAACCGAGCCGCGCCGCCCAAACCGAGCCGCGCCGCCCGAGCCGAGCCGCGCCGCCCGGACCGAACCGCGCCGCCCTGACCGAGCCGCGCCACCCTACTGTGCCCCACGGCAGTTCCTCCTGTTCCTGTTCCTACTGTACTACTGCTACTGTTCCTGCTGCTACTGCTGCCATTATGGCCACTCCCTCTGTTCTCACCTTTGACGCTGAGGGCCGCCCGATTAAGTTTGAGGTCTGGCTAGATGACCTCCACCTGTTCCTTCAGATCACTGCCAAGGATGATGTGTCCCTCTATGATCACACATCCGGCGCTGCTCCTGCACCTCCTGCTACTGCTGACAGCACTGCCCGCTCCCAGTGGCAGACCCGTGATGCTCACGCTCGCCTAGCTGTTCGCAGCCACCTACCGCTAGATGAGCGCGAGCACTTCGGCCAGCATAAGACAGCTAAGGAGCTGTACGACGCAGTAGTCGCACGCTACTCCTCTCCTGCCACTGCTGCTATAGGCCGTCTCTCACTGCCCTATCTCTTCCCCGACCTGTCCGCGTTTGCCACTGTAGCTGACCTCATCACTCACCTCCGTACCAGTGACCTCCGCTACCGTGCCGCTCTCCCCCCCGATTTCCTCGCCAAGAACCCCCCCCCGATGTACCTCACACTGTACCACCTTGTCACCCGCCTCCCTGACTCCCTTCGCTCTGTCAGGGACCAGTTCCTTGCCCTCTCCCCCACTGACCTCACTGTCGACCTCCTCGAGAAGGAACTCCTAGCAGCTGAGAAGAGCATTGTAGCTGTAGGTGCCTCTTGTGGCGACCCCCGCACCCCCTTCTTTGAGGGGTGCTCCCCCTCCCCCCTCCTCCCCTCCATTGCATCTGCTGCTGCTGTCGGCTACCTCGGAGCTGAGGGAGTCGGGGCCGCGTCTGCTCCCAGTGGGAGACGCAAGGGCGACAGGGGCAAGGGGGGCAGGGGTGGTGGAGGTGGACGAGGGGGCGGCGGCAGTGGAGGGGGTGGGGTGGGCCGGGGTGGTGGCGGGGGTGGGAGTGGCGCGGGTGGTGGGGGGGGCAGTGGCGGCACAGGGGGTGGTGGCGGTGGCGGTGGTGGGGGTGGTGGGGGCGGTGGGGACGGTGGAGGCAGTGGTGGCGGTCGTGGAGCGGTGCAGCGTGGGGGGTTCGGCGGCGGCCAGAGGCAGCAGCAGCAGACTCCCTCGCCCCAGCAACTCCGTGAGTGGTACTCTCAGCGTGGGGGGTCTGGGGGGGGAGGTACCTGCCCGTACGTCATCCGCACAGGTGACCGCACTGGCCAGACCTGTGGGAGGTTCCACACGGAGCAGCGCTGCTTCTTTCGTCTTGACGACGCCTGGCGTGAGCAGTTTCCTGACGCCACTGAGCTGCCCCGCTGGGCTGACCTGCTTAGGAAGAACATTGATATCTTTGCTCTTGACTTTGATGCTATCCTTGGTGCCATGTATGCATTGACTATTAGTGTTGAGGGTGACTGTTACCTGAGTGTACCGCCAGACCCTGGCATTGGGACCAGTGAGACAGCTCCTCCAGGTGCTAGTGCGTCTGCTCCCCTAGGTCCTGGTGAGGCTGCTGCTCTTGGTGCCAGTGCGTCTGCTGCCCTAGGTCCTGGTGAGGCTGCTGCTCTTGGTGCTAGTGCGTCTGCTCCCCCAGGTGCTAGTACGTCTGCGCTTGCTGGTACTGCGTCCACTGAGGCACTGCACACCTTCACACTCGACTCGGGTGCTTCCCGCTGCTTCTTCCGTGACCGCACTGCCCTTGAGCAGCTAGCTCGGCCGGTTGCTGTCTCTCTCGCTGACCCCTCTGGGGTCCGGTCATTGCGACCTCCTCCACTGTCCTCCCTTGTCCTGCGGTCCCGTCCGGCACCCTGTCGGGCCTTTACCTCCCCTCGTTCTCTACGAACTTGGTGGCGGGCTCTGCTCTTCAGGATGGGGGTGTTCACCAGTTCACCCCTGCCTATGAGCGTGTGACCCACTGTACGTGTGCTAGGACAGGTCGCCACCTAGCTACCTTCACTCGGCAGCCGGGGTCGGACCTGTACACACTGACCACTGAGTCCCCTCAGGTAGCAGCGTCTGCGTCTGCGTCAGGTCAGCTGTCGGCCCCCTGCTCGTGTCTCTCCCTGTCACACCAGACCGTTCTCTGGCACCACCGTCTTGGTCACCCGTCAGTGCAGCGCCTTCGTGGCATGCACTCCCGGTACCTTGTCTCTGGTCTTCCCAGGGTTCTCCCTCCCCTCCCACCCTCGCCTGCTCCTCCCTGTCTTCCCTGCGTCGAGGGGCGGCAGCGCGCCGCTCCTCACTCCTCCTCGTTCCCTCCCACAGAGGCTCCTCTGCAGACTCTCCACCTGGACGTGTGGGGCCCAGCCCGCGTCCGTGGACAGGGCCACGAGCGGTACTTCCTGCTGGTTGTCGACGACTACACGCGCTACACCACGGTCTTCCCCTTGCGCACCAAGGGTGAGGTCCCTGATGTTTTGATCCCCTGGATCCGCGCTGCTCGTCTCCAGCTCCGCGACCGGTTCCAGTCGGACTTTCCCGTCCTGCGTCTGCACTCTGACCGAGGTGGTGAGTTCTCCTCTGACCTCCTGGCAGCCTACTGTGCGGAGCACGGCATTCGCCAGACTTTCACGCTTCCGGCCTCTCCTCAGCAGAATGGGGTTGCTGAGCGCCGCATTGGCTTGGTCATGGAGATCGCTCGTACCTCCTTGATCCATGCGGCTGCCCCCCATTTTCTGTGGCCGTTTGCGGTCCAGTACGCTGCGCATCAGCTCAACCTCTGGCCCCGTGTCTCCACTCCGGAGACCTCGCCCACACTGCTGTGGACGGGGCAGGTTGGCGATGCGTCGCGTTTCCGTGTCTGGGGTGCTCGTTCCTTTGTCCGTGATACCACTGCGGACAAGCTCTCCGCCCGCGCTGTGCTTTGTTTCTTCCTTGGCTTTGTCCCCGACGCACCTGGTTGGCGGTTTTACCACCCCACCTCGCGCCGTGTCTTTGCGTCTCAGGACGTCACCTTTGACGAGTCGGTACCCTTCTACCGTCTGTTCCCCTACCGCACTGCTCCTCTCCCCCCCCCGCCTCTCTTCCTCACCCCAGGTGCCCCTCCGGTAGACCCCCTCCCTCCCCAGGGTCCTGCTCCCTCAGGTGTTTCCCAGGTAGACGCAGTCGAGCCTGTCGAGGTAGCTGTTGACTCTGGTCCTGAGCGGGATACTGAGCCTGGGGGCACTGAGACTGGGGGTGCTGCGCCTGGGGGTGCTGCGACTGGGGGTGCTGAGCCTGGGGGTGCTGCGACTGGGGGTGCTGAGCCTGGGGGTGCTGTGACTGGGGGTGCTGCGCCTTGGGGTGCTGCGACTGGGGGTGCTGAGCCTCGGGGTGCTGAGCCTGGGGGTGGTGACCCTGCTGGTGCTCCCTCTCCACAGCGACTACGTGAGTGGTACGCTCGGCGCTGCGGCCTCCGGAGTGGAGCCCCTCGTTTTGAGTTACCCCCTGCTGGAGGTACTGGAGCTACTGGAGGTGCTACCGGTGCTGCCGGTGCTGCTGGAGGTACTGGGGCTGCTGGAGGTGCTGCTGGTGCTGCTGGAGGTACTGGTGCTGCTGGCGGTGCTGCTGGTGCTGGTGGAGGTACTGGAGCTGCTGGAGGTGCTGCTGGGGGTACTGGAGCTGCTGTAGCTCCTAGTGGTGCCCCTAGTCCTGGGACTGGTGGTGCTGCTGTCGCTGGTACTACTGGAGGTCCTGGGGTTGGCACTCCTGGAGGTGCTACTGGTGCTACAGGAGCTGGAGCTGCTGCTGGAGGTTCTGGTGCTGTCTCTGCTGGTTCTGGGGGAGCGTCACGGCCGCGGCCGTACTTCGTTCCGATTCTTCGGCAGGTTCTTGGTCAGCCGCCTCCTCCTTGTCCTGCTCCCTCCTTAGGGTGTCCTTCGCCTGTCCGACCACAGTCGCAGTTCCAGCCCACCTCACCTCTTCCTGGTCCTTCTCCCTACACTGGTCCGACAGGAGGTCTTACAGAGCGTCGTGAGCCTGAGTCTCGTCCTGTGTCGCCTGAGTCTCGTTCTGCGTCGCCTGTTCGTGCTGCTCGCCCTAGTCGTCGTGTCCCGCGTCAGCGTCCTCCTGCTGTCCCCGGCAATCACCCGATGCTGCTTCGTCTTTCCACTGCTCCACGGCGTGTCCCTCTGCCTTCTCCTCCTGCGTCCTCCCTTCCTGCCCTTGCTGGCCCAGAGTCTGACTCTCTTCGTGCTGCTAGTCCTACTGTCGCGCGTCTCCTGTCCACAGTTGTCACTGACCCTTCCTTTGAGTCAGCTGCTGCGTCTGCCTTAGTCACTGAGCTTGTTGACTTTGCTGCTCATTGTAGACTCGACTACGCTGCCGGTCTTGTTGCTGAGTCTGAGTCTGTCTGTCCTCCGTCCGTCGGGGGTGAGTGTGCTCTTGGCACGGACGTTCTTGAGGACAGGCAGGAGGAGTTTGAGTGCTTTTCCGCCGCTGTACCTCATCTCGTGTCCATGCTGATTGCACCTGAGGGAGACCCGGATGCTCCAGACATCCCGACCCCGCGCTCTTACGCTGAGGCGATCGCGGGTGAGTACTCCTCTCAGTGGCAGTCAGCCATGGATGCAGAGATGGCATCCTGGAAGTCCACTGGCACTTACGTCGACGAGGTTCCCCCTCCTGGGGCGAACATCGTCGATGGCATGTGGATTTTCAGGGTGAAGCGGCCGCCAGGTTCTCCGCCTGTCTTCAAGGCTCGGTACGTCGCTCGAGGCTTCAGTCAGCGAGAGGGAGTAGACTTCTTTCAGACCTTCTCCCCCACCCCGAAGATGACCACTCTTCGGGTGCTGCTGCACGTTGCCGCTCAGCGTGACTACGAGCTTCACTCTCTTGACTTCAGCACAGCTTTCTTGCAGGGCAGTCTGCACGAGGAGATCTGGCTGCGCCGTCCACCTGGCTTCACTGGGTCGTTTCCTCCTGGTACCCAGTGGAGCCTCCGGCGGCCGGTCTACGGTCTCCGCCAGGCTCCACGTGAGTGGCACGACACACCGAGGACTACGCTTGCGGCTCTTGGGTTCTCGTCTTCTACTGCTGACCCATCGCTGTTCCTGCGCACCGACACTTCACTGCCGCCGTTCTACATCCTCGTGTACGTCGACGACTTGGTCTTTGCCACTGCTGACACTGAGGCTCTCGCCCACGTGAAGTCGGAGCTGCAGAAGAGACACACGTGCACAGACCTGGGTGAACTGACAAGCTATCTTGGCTTGCGGATCACCCGGAACAGAGCACGCCGCACCATCACACTGACTCAGTCACACATGGTGCAGCAGGTCCTTCAGCGCTTCGGCTTCACCTGGTCCTCAGCACAGGCCACTCCTCTGGCTATAGGTCACTCGCTCTCAGCTCTGCCTTCGGATGAGTCCGTAGAGCCGAGTGGTCCTTACCCAGAGCTAGTTGGTTGCCTCATGTACCTGATGACTTGCACTCGTCCTGACCTAGCATACCCTCTTGGCCTTCTGGCCCGCTACGTGGCTCCTGGCAGGCACCGAAAGGTGCACTGGGATGCTGCAAAGAGGGTATTGCGCTACTTGTGCAGTACATCGGGCATGGGGCTCGTGCTTGGAGGGAGGTGCTCAGTTGTTCTCACTGGGCACTCAGACGCTTCTTGGGTTGACGACCAGGCTACTCAGCGGTCGTCACAGGGTTACACCTTCAGTCTTGGCTCTGGTTCAGTTTCTTGGCGTTCTACTCGCTCGTCTTCAGTTCTCAGCTCCAGTTGTGAGGCTGAGATCTACGCCACAGCCATGGCTGCACAGGAGTTACGCTGGCTGACCTACCTTCTGACTGACCTGGGAGAGCGGCCTAGTTCTCCTCCAGTGCTGTACGACGACAACAAGGCTGCCATTGCCTTGTGTCAGGAGCACAGACTGGAGCACAGAACGAAGCACATCGCTCTCCGTTACTTCCTGGCTCGAGAGCTGCAGCAGCGTGGTCAGCTTTGTCTGCGTTACGTGGCCACTCGGGCCAACACTGCTGATATATTCACCAAGGCACTTCAGCCTGGTGATCATCAGCGCTTCTGTACTGTCCTGGGGCTTGTGCCTACTGTTCCTCACTTACTGTAGGCTTTGTCTGTACGGTGATCTCTATATATATATATACCTGCTTGTTTGTTTTGTTAGGTTGAGATCACCTTGCTGTTTGTGTTGTCTATATATGCCTCTGCATTTGAACTGGCCCTGTGGCCCTTTGCTTGTGCTCAGACTGTGTGGTGACGTTGTGATCCACCCTGAGCTTGCTTTGCCTTTCTTGACTGGTCTTGTGACCCCTTGCTCTCCCCCACTTTGCCTATGGGGGTGTGTCAAACATTATCATATATGTTATTGATGTGTAGGCTATAGTGGGTTAGCCTTTAGGGGGTACACAACTCTAGGGTTTCATACTTGTACTCTCATCTTTCATAGTTCAATCACTTCTTCATTCTGACATGAAAGAGAAGGAAGGAGGGAGTGAAGGTTGAAAAGGGCAGATAGGGAGCCACTGCCACTATGAATATTGACTGGGATGGCAGCACCGACTAAACAAAATTGCTTACAGCATCGCTGGTAGCCAATTGTCAGATGGCTATGGAAGCGGTCTAAGGAAGCAAGCAGGGATGAGAGTTGGGAAAAATATGGATGATCAGGCAAGTTCCTGAATGTTCTTAATTCGGTCAAATAGGCCTCAAGTGGTGTGAGGAGGTGAAGAGTGGTGAAGGTTGATTGGTAGATGACGGACAGGAAGTTGAGCAGTCAGGAAAGAGTGGAGTTGTGTGTGAACACAGAATGGAAAGCGTGTCAAAACTTAATAAGGGCAGAGAGGGAGGTACCAGAACCACGAAAACTGACCGATAGGGCAAGACAGGCTAGAAATGCATTTTCAAGCAGAAGTAGAATCTCTTAAAATCTGGAGGTGATAAGAACAAAAGGCGTTAATGAAAGGGCATCAGAGAATGAAATCCAATACCAGCACTTGAAGGGTTCCACAAGAATCAAGTGAGCATGCGCAACTGAGCATGGGCAAGTGAGCATGGGCAAGTGAGCATGAACATTCTCCAAACCCCCTGCTGAACCAATTCCCCTTACTTCACCCCTCCTCTTGCAAAAGACACGCCACCGGCCATCCCTCCTCCCACGCACCACTCCCTCTCAGCAGAATGAAGAGGTAAAATTAGCACGAGCAACTGAAAGCATCATGATGAGCTGATATGGATGGCATTGTCAAACTTACATAGAGCTTACATTGCGTAGGCTGTAGTGGGGTAGCCCATAAGGGGTACAACCCAATTAAGGTAAGTACTTGTACCCAACCTTTCTTCAATGCATTCATTCTTGTTCTAGATTCTAACATGGTTTCAGAGCAGGTCCTTCCTTAGGACCGATTTTTTTTTTTAGGGCCCACCACAGAGCTGCCCCACGAACTGCCCTGCTGCCCTGCCCTAAAGGCCCGTCGCCCTGCTCGCAGTTGCGTCGCCCCTAGCAGCCCGTCGCGTCGCCCCTAGCAGCTCGTTGTGCCGCCCTTAGCAGCCCACGAGCCGCCCCTGCAGCTAGCGCGCTGCCCCTGCAGCCCGCTCGCCACCTGCTCACGGCCCGCGCGTCGCCCCTGCAGCCCGCGCGTCGTCCTCTTGCGGCCCGCCCGCCGCTCCTAGGCCCGCTAGCCGCCCTTGCGGCCCACTCGCCGCCCTTGCGGCCCGCTCGCCGCCCGTGCGACCCGCTCGCCGCTTGCTCGCGGCCCGCTAGCCGCCCCTGCAGCCCGCTCGCCGCTTGCTCACGGCCCGCTTGCCGCACTTGCAGCGCGCTCGCCGACCTCTTGCGGCCCGCGCGCCGCCCCTTGTAGCCCGCTCGCCGCCCCTGCAGCCCGCTCGCCGCCCTCTTGCGGCCCGCGCGCCGCCCCTTGCAGCCCGCTAGCCGCCTCTTGCAGCCTGCGCGCCGCCCCTTGCAGCCTGCTCGCCGCCCCTTGCGGCTTGCTCGTCGCCCCTTGCAGCCTGCGCACCGCCCTCTGGCAGCCCCCTCGCCGCCCCTTGGCTGCCCGCCCTGCTGCTTGCACCGCCCGGCTCCTGCCCGCCCTGCTACTGGCCACCCTAGCCGTGCGCCGCCCTTCCCTGCCTGCGTGCTGCTCTGCTGGTAGCGCGCCACCCTGCTCTGCCCGCTATGGCTTCTCTCCGTGTACTCACGTTCGATCATGAGGGCCGTCCGATCCAGTTCGACACGTGGTTCGACGACTTACAGCTGTACCTACTAAGAGACTCTAGAGACAGCGTTTCGTTGTTTGACCACTCGTCTGGAGCCTCTCTCGCCCCTCCCGCCACAGCTGACAGTGCGACTCGCTCACAGTGGCTTACCCGTGACGCTGCTACTCGCTTCGCCATTCGCAACCACCTGCCGTTAACCGAATGCGCTCACTTCGGACAGCAGAAGACTGCAAAAGCACTGTACGAGGCTGTAGTCGCCCATTACTCCTCCCCTGCCACTGCTGCTCTAGGCCGTCTCATACTGCCCTACCTGTTTCCTGAGCTGTCCACCTTTACCACAGTAGAGGACCTCGTTACCCACCTTTGCATTAGCGTCGCTCGCTACCGCGCTGCTCTCCCGGCAGAGTTCCTTCACAAGAACCCCCCCCCCCCCGATGTACATCACTCTCTACTTCATAGTCACCCGCCTCCCTAACTCTCTTCGCGCAGCCAGGGACCACTTTCTCGCTCTTGACCCCACAGACCTCACTGTTGACCTACTCGAGCAGCATCTCCTTGCAGCTGAGACTAGTATAGTTGATGTAGGTGCTGCTCGTGGCACTCCTCGCACACCCTTCTTTGAGGGGTGTTCCCCCTCCCCCCTTGCCCCCTCATATGCCTCTGCTGCTGCTGTTGACGTCCCTGGTGCTGAGGATGTTAGGGCTGCTTCTGCTAGTGGAAAACGCCGCAGCAGCAAGGGCAAGGGTGGCAGGAGTAGTGGAGGTGGCAGCGGGGGTGGTAGTGGGGGCGGCATTGGAGGTGGTGGAGGTAGTGGACGTGGTGGTAGCGGTGGGAGTGGTGGCGGGAGTGGGGGCATTGGTGGTGGCGGTGGTGGCAGCGGTGGGAGTGGCGGTAGTGGCGGCAGTGGGAGTGGTGGCAGTTGGGGTGGAGCCGTTCCGAGGGGAGGTTCTGGCAGTGGCCACAGGCAGCAGCAGCAGCAGTGTCGGAGTGAGACCCCTTCGCCCCAGCAGCTTCGTGAGTGGTTTTCTCATCATGGGGCATCTGGGGGTAGTGTTAGCTGCCCGTATGTCATTCGCACGGGTGACCGTGCTGGTCAGACATGCAGGAAGCCTCACACTTAGCACCGCTGCTTCTCTCGCCTAGACGACGCTTGGCGCTCAGACTTTGGTGACGAGGCCGAGCACCCCCGCTGGGTAGAGCTGCTTAGGTCTGGAGTTGCTATCTTTGATCAAGACTATGATGCTATCCTTGCTGCTATGTATGCCTTGTCTGTTAGTGCTGAGGGTGACTGTTACCTGTGTGTGCCGCCTGACCCAGGTATAGAGGCTGCTGCTCTAGGTGCTAGTGAGTCTGCTCTCCCTGGTACTGCGCGTGCTGAGGCCTTGCACACCTTTACGCTTGACTCAGGTACTTCCCGCTATTTCTTTCGCGACAGCACCACCCTCACTCCTCTCTCTGCACATGTACCGGTCAGACTGGTTGACCCCTCAGGAGGCCCAATTCTTGCCCGTTTCTCCACTGTTCTCCCGTGTCCGGCGGTTCCGTCCGGCTCACTGTCAGGTCTTCACCTCCCCTCGTTCTCTACGAACTTGGTGAGTACCGCTGCCCTCCAGGATGCGATGGTCACTACCACCACTCCTGGGGGTCAGCGTGTGTCGATCTGCATGTGTACACGGACGGGCCGTCATCTGGCCACGTTCACCCGTCGGCCGGGGTCGAGTCTGTACACACTGGCTACCGATCCTCCTTAGGTAGCTGCGTCTGCCCAGGTGTCCGCGTCAGGTCTGGTAGCACCCCCCTGCTCGTGTTGCGTCCTGTCGCACCAGACTCTCCTGTGGCACTACCGACTTGGTCACCCCTCCCTGCCACGCCTTCGTGGCATGCACTCCCGCTTCCTTGTCTCTGGTCTTCCCAGGTCTTTGCCTCCCCTCCCGCCCTCGCCTGCCCCGCCCTGCCTTCCTTGCGTCGAGGGGCGGCAGCGTGCCACTCCTCACTCCTCCTCGTTTCCCCCGACGACTGCTCCCCTGCAGACTCTCCACAAGAACGTGAGGGGCCCAGCCCTTGTCAGTGGACAGTGCCGCGAGTGCTACTTTCTGCTGGTTGTTGACGACTACACGCGTTACACTACGGTCTTCCCCTTGCACAGCAAGGGTGAGGTCCCTGATCTCTGGATCCCTTGGATCCGCGCAGTCCATCTCCAGCTCCGTGAGCGGTTTCGCCAGGACCTTCCTGTCCTGCGTCTGCACTCTGACAGAGGTGGTGAGTTCTCCTCCGACCTCTTGCGGGACTTTTGTCGTGGGGAGGGCATCCTCCAGTCGTTCATGCTTCCGGCCTCCCCTAAGCAAAATGGGATTGCTGAGCGCCGCATTGGCTTAGTCATGGAGGTGGCTCGTACCTCCATGATCCATGCGGCTGCTCCCCATTTTCTGTGGCCGTTTGCGGTCCGGTCGCCACACATAAGCTCAACCTCTGGCTCCGTGTCTCCTTGCCAAATACCTCGCCTGCACTGCGTTGGACGGAGAAGGTTGGCGATGCGTTGGCGATACGTCCGTGAACAAGCTCTTCACCCGCACTATTCCCTGCGTCTTCCTTGGCTTTCCCCCTGACGCGCTTGGCTGACAGTTTTACCACCCCACCTCCCGCCGTGTCTTTCTCTCTCAAGACGTCACGTTTGACGAGTCGGTTCCCTTTTACCATCTGTTCCCCTACGGCTCTGCCCCTCTCCCACCCCCGCCGCTCTTCCTTGCTCCAGGCCCCCCTCCGGTAGACCCCCTCCCCCCTCAGTGTCCTGCTCCCTCAGGTGTGTCTCAGGTAGACCCACTCCCCGGGGCTGTGCCTGTTGAGGTCGCTGTAGACTCAGGTGCTGCTCGAGGTGCTGCGTCTGGAGGTGCTGGATCTGGGGGTGCTGCGTCTGGGGGTGCTGAGCCTGCGCGTGCGGAGCCTGGGGGTGCTGAGCCTGGGGGTGCGGAGCCTGAGGGTGCGCGGTCTGGGGGTGCTGAGCCTGGGGGTGCGGAGCCTTGGGGTGCTGAGCCTGCGAGTGCGGAGCCTGGGGGTGCTGATTCTGAGGGTGCAGAGCCTGTTGGTGCTGAGTCTGAGGGTGCGGAGTCTAGGGGTGCTGAGCCTTGGCGTATTGCTTCTTCTGGAGGTCGCGCGGGTGCCTTGCCACGACTGTCTCCCCGGCCGGAGCCTCTCTCCCCGCAGCAGCTGCGCGAGTGGTTTGCTTAGCGCACATGCCTTCGGAGTGGAGCTGCCGGAGCTAGAGGCACTGCCGCTGGAGACACTGGAGCTGGAGGTGTTGGAGCTACTCATCTTGGAGGTGCTGGAGTTCCTGCTGGAGCTGGTGGTACCGGAGGTGCTGGAGCTGCTGGTCCTGGAGGTGCTCGTACTAGGGGTACTTGAGCTGCCGGGACTGGTGGTGTTGGGGGTGCTGAAGGTGGAGGAGCTAAAGCTGGAGATTCTGGCGCTGGAGGCGCTAGGGTTGGAGGCACTGGAGCTGGAGGCGCTGGAGCTGGAGGAGCTAGAGCTGGAGACCCTGGCGCAAGAGGCGCTGGGGCTGGAGGCACTGGAGCTGGAGGCGCTGGAGCAGGAGGCACTGGCGCAAGCGGCGCTGGAGCTGGAGGAGCTAGAGCTGGAGACACTGGAGCTGTTGACCCTGCAGCTGGAGGTGCTGGCGCTGGGGGTGCTATGTCTTGCGGTACTGGTGCTGGAGGCACTGTGCTGCGGCGCCCGTTTTTTGTTCTGCCGCATCCGTTGTCTTTTCCGCCACCTGACTCGGTCCTTCGCCAGGTTCTTAGTCTCCCATCTTCTACTAGACTTCCTTCTAGCTTTCTGAGTCCACTACCTCGCCAGTCACTGCCACAATTATAGCCAAACTCCCCACTGCCGGCTCCTTCTCCCTACGCTGAGCAGACAGACTCTTTTACAGAGCGTCGTGAGCCTGAGTCTCGTCCTGCCTCGCCTATTTGCGCTGTTCACACCAATCGTTGGGTTCCTCGTCCGCGTCCTCTTCCAGTCCCTGGCACCCACGTTCTGGCACTTCGTCCTTCCTCTGTTCCACTGCGAGTTCCTCTGCCGCCTCCTCCCGAGTCCTCTCTTCCTGCCGTTCCTGACCCTGAGTCTGACCTAGCTCGTGCTGCCAGTCCTGCTGTCTCTCGTCTCCTCGCCACTGTTGTCAGCGGCCCTTATTTTGAGTCCACTGCTGCGTCTGCCTTAGTTGCTGAGCTTGTTGACTTTGCTACTGCCTGTCGTCTCGACTACGCCACTAGTATTGTTGCTGAGTCGGAGTCTGACTGTCCTCTGTCCGTCGGGGGTGAGTGTGCTCTTAGCACGGACGTCCTTGAGGACAGGCAGGAGGACTTTGAGTGTCTTGCAACCATTGTACCTCATCTCGTGGCCATGATGCTTGCCCCTGAGGGAGACCCGGATGCACCAGACATCCCGACCCCCGCGTACTTACGCAGAGGCGATTACGGGTCCCTACTCCTCTCAGTCGCAGACAGCCATGGACGTAGAGATGACATCATGGAAGGCCACAGGCACCTACGTCGACGCAGTTCCTCCTTCTGGGGCGAACTTAGTCGATGGTGTGTGGATTTTCAGAGTGAAGCGACCGCCGGGTTCTCCGCCTGTCTTCAAGGCTCGTTACGTTGCTCGAGGCTTCAGTCAGCGACAGGGAGTTGACTCCTTCCAGACCTTCTCCCCTACCCCAAAGATGACCACTCTTTGGGTGTTGCTGCACGTCGCAGCCCAGCGTAACTACGAGCTGCACTCCCTTGACTTCAGCACAGCTTTCTTGCAGGGCAGCCTGCACGAGGAGATCTGGCTGCGCCGCCCACCTGGCTTCACTGGGTCGTTTCCTGCACGTACCCAGTGGAGCCTCCGGCGGCCAGTCTACGGTCTCCGCCAGGCGCCCCGCGAGTGGCACGACACACTGAGGACTACCGCTTGCAGCTCTGGGGTTTGCTTCTTCGACTGCTGACCCGTCGTTGTTTCAACGCACCGACACTTCGCTGCCGCCGTTCTACGTTATCGTGTACGTCGACGACTTGGTCTTTGACACTGCTGACACTGAGGCACTGGCTCTTGTGAAGTCGGAGCTGCTGAAGAGACACACCTGCACTCACGTGGGTGAGCTGCGTAGCTATCTTGGCTTGCAGATCACTTGGGACAGAGCACCGCGCACCATTACCTTTACTCAGTCACACATGGTGCACCAGGTCCTTCAGCACTTCGGCTTCCGGTACTCCTCGCCACAATCCACTCCTCTGCCTACCGGTCACTAGCTCTGAGCTCCTCCTTCGGACGAGTCCGTAGAGCCGAGTGGCCCGTATCCAGAGCTTGTGGGCTGCCTCATGTTCCCGATGACCTGCACTCGATCTGACCTTGCCTACCCTCTTAGCATCCTGGCTCGCTACATTGCGCCCGGGAGACACCGACCAGAGCACTGGGAGGCTGCTAAGAGGGTGTTGCGCAACTTGTGCAGTACGTCGGGCATGGGGCTCGTGCTTGGAGGACGGGGTCCAGTTGTCCAACCTGGCCACGCAAACGCTTCTTGGGTTGACGACTTGGCTACGCAGCAGTCGTCACAGGGTTACATTTTCAGCTTTGGCTCCAGCTTTGTTTCTTGGCGGTCTACCCGCTCGTCTTCTGTTCTCAGTTCCAGTTGTGAGACTGAGATCTACGCAGGGGCCATGGCTGCACAGGAGTTACGCTGGCTCACCTACCTACTGACCGACTTGGGAGAGCGGCCTAGTTCTTCTCCATTTCTGTACGTAGAAAACAAGGCCATGATTGCCTTGTGTCAGGAGCACAGACTGGAGCACATAACGAAGCACATCGCTATGCGTTACTTCCTTGCTCGAGAGTTGTAGCAGCGTGGTCAGCTTTGTCTTGCTTACGTGGCCACTAGGGCCAACACTGCTGATATATTCATTAAGGCACTTCAATCTGGTGATCATCAGCGTTTCAGTACCGTTTTAGGCCTTGTGCCTACTTTGCCTGCGTGACTTTGCTTGTATTGTGAGTTATGTATATACATGCATGCTTACTCTTGTTAGGGTATGATCACTATACTGTTTGTTCTCTTTTATATAACTCTGCATGTTAACTGGCCTTGTGGCCATTTGCTTGTGCTCGGAATGTGTGGTGACTTCGTGATCCACCCTGAGCTTGATTTGCTTTTCTTGACTGGTCTTGTGACCACTTGTTCTCCCCCACTTTGCCTATGGGGGTGTGTCAAACTTATATAGAGCTTACATTGTGTAGAGCTTATATAGGGCTTACATTGCCCATAAGGGGTACAACCCAATTAGGGTTAATACTTGTACCCAACTTCTCTTCAATGCATTCATTCTCGTTCTAGATTTTTACAGGCATGAGGCTCATGAGCTAAGGGGCGGAGGATGAACTAGTTAAAACAACATGACAGACAGGGTTACGGATTAATGAGCTGAGAAGAGTCGCATGAGAATCTTAACATAATGACATGGTCTGATCATGGATTGGCATGAAATCGCGAAAGACTTAGGAGCTGATGCAGCATCATATGCTAAAAGAAAAGCAAGCACAGAAAGATACAGCAACAGCGGCTTAAGCTAATGTGAAAACATTGGAACCTCTAGAGAGAAAAGAATCGTGAGCTGATGTGAATGGTATGAGAGTTTGAACGAGTGATTATGATCAAACGGAATGAATCGGGGAAGGCAATATGAGTCGATGAATCAGGCAATCTAACTGAAATGTAATACCCACCAAGCAGCAGATGATAATAATCAAGCCCTGAGCTGGTTGATGCAAAATTACCGTTCAGTCTCAAATATCTGAATTGTGGAGGGAGGCGATGAGATGGGATGGGATGGGATGGGATGCGATGGGTTGGGATGGGATGGGATGGGATGGGATGGGATGGGATGGGATGGCATGGGATAGGTTGTGATGGAATGGAGTGGGATGGGTGGTGGAAATGTTGAGGGACAAGCGACGCCGGGAAGGGATGGTGGAAGTGGTGACTGTGTGTAGAATCCTTGGAACCCCCAACCATGAACTTGGTAAGAACCGCAGAGGAAACATGTTGAAATCATTCCCAGCACAGGGAAAGAGCAGGGGATGCTGAGGGGAGGAAAAGGGTCAAAATGGGGTGAAGTCATGACCATGTCTCTAGGCTGCTTTGAATGAGAACATGGCATGATGTCATGACAAGAGAACTACTACAGCTGACAAAAGCAGCATGAGCATTCTCCTTGAATCAGACAACCAGTGCCAGCATCATCAAATATACCACACAAATACACCCCCTTCCATGCACCAACCAGACACAACAAATGAACACTGAATGCACATCAACAGCATATATATAAGTAACGCATCAACAAGTACAAGCAATAGACCTAGAACATAATTTATGATTATCTAGAACTTCCTACTAATCATGAGCCAAGCAGGTGCACGGTGCAGCAACAGATGGCACAGTCAGCATGAGCATTCCACTAGAAGCACACAGCCAGCACAAGCATTCAGATCCAAGGGCATGCCATTCCCCCTCATGTCATGCCTCCCCATTCCAGCTCACCACATTCCTCCACCTCTCCTACCATCTCTCCCACAACACCCTGCAAGCAGGGTGGAAAAAGGGTTAAGTCCCTCCATGCACCTCCCTCTAGCCCCCACCAGCCATGCCATCTCAAACCCCACACTCGTCCCTTCACATCCCCATTCAACACGACCTGGATCGAATACTGCTGCTGCTTTTTTTTTTTTTTTTTTTTTACACCTTCACTTGGGTGCTACCTTCCCTGGCTTGGGAATGCCACTTGTCGTCGCTCCTGCTGCAACCCTCCTTGTTGAAGCACTGCTTGCAGGTCTGGGGATTCCAGACCCGCCAGCAAGACCCGCTTTCATGGTGAGAGGAGCTGCTGCTGCTGGGCTGCTTGCACCTGCAGCCTTCACACCTACCGCGGTAGTAGGGCTTGCACGTGTCGCCTTAGCTGGTGTCGCTGGCATCACCTTAGCTGGCGGCGTCGCCTTAACTGGCGTTGCCTTAACTGGCGTTGCCTTGGCTGGCGTCGCCTTGGATGGGGCCACCTTATCTGTCATCACCTTAGCAGGCGTCACCTTAGCTGGCGTCACCTTAGCTGTCGTCACCTTAGCCGGCGTCACCTTAGCCGGTGTCACCTTAGCTGGCGTCACCTTAGCTGGCGTCGCCTTGGCGGGCGTGGCTTTGGCTGCTGCAGTTGCGACGGTCGCTTGACCGCTCTGCACCGCTCTGGGCTTCACAGCAGCAGCGGTACCCATCACTTTCCTGGGCCTGGGCTTCTTGCTGGGCGGCTTAGCCACGGGATTGGTTCGCAGAGGGGAGAAGCCGAGCGACGCACGGGGGGAGCACAGAGCGCACTGCTCTTTCTCGTTGAAGCGCCCCACGCGCCATGCAATCGCGCGCCGCCATATCTTCAAGACGTTAGCGCCGCGGCGCGTGCTGCTGAAGCTGCTGCTGATGCCGCAAACCGCAGTAGATCCAACGGGAGACGGGGTGATCCGAGAAGCCATCGCAGGATTGAGAGGCCAAGAGCACAGGCGGAACGAGAGGCGAAGCTAGGAGCTGAAGCTGATCTAAGTTTCGAGGAGCTAGTAGCTGAATCTGAGAGTTGAAGGAAAAAGGAATTGCAACTGCTGTGGTGGTGGGGATGAAGAGGACGGGTGGGCTTTGTAGTGTTTTGGGAAGGGAGGAGGTTCCAACGCGGAGGGAAGAGTGGATGGAACTCGACTATGGAGAGAAGCAACTCTCTAGGCTGTGGTGTGGAGGAAGAAAACCAGCTGCCTGAATCGAGAAGAAAGACAAAAAAAACACCACAAAAAGTGCTGCGGCTCTGCTCTGTAGGGGGAGGCCGAGTCCGCTCTCCAGACCAAACCTCGAAGCTCGGCAACTGGTTAGTTAATAGGAGAAGGCCGAGTCTTCGGTCCCAAGCCAAACCAGGAAGCCTGGCGCTGTCGGTTGACAGTATTGCGGCTCGTTAATCTACATTCACGGAGTTTCTGGGCAGCAGGCTTAACTGCAGCTGCCCAAAAATATACGGGTCGCATTTTCCGTTAAGCTCGCTTGCTACCCAAGAAACATGAAGAGGCTCGTCCACGAAAAGAAGGGATCTACTGGTGTGTTGATTGGATGATGGGAGAACTTGACGGACTTGCTGTCGTGAGACAAAACCAAGGCTTCTCAATCAATGATTCTGTTCCGTCATTGGTAATAGAGTGGAACTGTCGCCGCATAGCGGTGGGGGGCAAATGCGACTGAGACGGAGCCTGTAATGCGTCGCAAGGTGAGTGAAGGCATTGCGCTGTCAGGAAACGCGCCTCGCACGCATGCTTCTTGCAAACCCCGAGGAACTAGGGTTCGGTCTGGCATCTCAAACCAGCCCATCGAGAATGTCGGGTTAAACTAGTGATTCGATATTTGCAAATTTGTTAACCGTAACGCAAATGTAAGATTCATATGAACTTGAAACCTTGCAACTGTTTAGATTCACACTAGTATTCTGATCAATTTCTTGTTTTCATTGTAGCACAACAGATTTTGTCGGATCACAATCTTTCATGAGAGAATTGATATAATTCAGGATGATCCGGTTGTTGTCGATTACTGTAGGATTGAAAGCATAACGAGCCAATAGAGTTGGCATCACTGGCTAATAGCATTATCTGCTGAAGAATGCGTCATGAGATGCTGGAAGGATCATGAGCAGGAGAGCTTGTTTGGCAGATATCCTGATGTTGAACTATAGAACGAGAATGAATGCATTTAACAGAAGTTGGATACAAGTACTAACCCAAGTTGGGTTGTACCCCTTATGGGCTACCCCACTATAGCCTACACAAATTAAGTACTAAAACAGTTTTGAGACACCCCGATAGGCAAAGTGGGGGAGAACAAGTGGTCACAAGACCAGTCAAGAAAAGCAAAGCAAGCTCTGGGTGGATCACGAAGTCACCACACATTCCGAGCACAAGCTGTCAGAACATATATATATAGCTTATGCTGTTGTGTAGGCCATAGTGGGGTATCCCATAGGGGGTACAACTCAATTAGGGTTTCCTATATGTACTCACTTCATTCATAGTTCATTCATTCTCGTTCTCATTTTCCCATGGAATCAGAGCAGGTCCCCTCCTAGGGACTGTTCCTTGGGCCCACCGAAGCGCGCCTCGAGTCGCGCCTGCCTTTTTTTTAGCGGCCCGTCGAGTCGCACCTAGCGGCCCGTCGCGCCGCCCTTACGGTCGCGTCGAGCCGCCATAGCGGCTGCGGCGCGCCGCCCCTTTTCCCGGCCCGTCGCCGCCCTTACCCGCGGCTTTGCGCCGCCCTCACCGGCGGCTTCGCGCCGCCCCTTACCTGCGGCCCCGCCGCCTCTCTCGTTGCGGCCCCGCCGCCCGTCTACGCGGCCCCGCCGCCATCTCTCACTGCGGCCCCGCCGCCACTCACTGCGGCCCCGCCGCCCGTCTTCGCGGCCCCGCCGCCTCTCTCGCTGCGGCCCCGCCGCCTCTCACTGCGACCCCGCCGCCCTACTCAGCGGCCCCGCCGCCCGACTTCGCGGCCCCGCCGCTTCTCTCGCTGCGGCCCCGCCGCCTCTCTCGCTGCGGCCCCGCCGCCTCTCTCGTTGCGGCCCCGCCGCCCTTCACTGCAGCCCCGCCGCTTCTCTGCAGCGGCCCCGCCGCCCGTCTTCGCGGCCCCGCCGCCTCACTACGTCAGCGGCCCAGCCGAGCCGCCCAACAGCAGCGCAGCCGAGCCGCCCAGCAGCAGAGCAGCCGAGCCGCCCCGCCGCCGAGCCGCGCCGCAGCCGAGCCGCCCGGCCGCCCAACAACCGAGCCGCCGTGCAGCCGAGCCGCCCTGCTGCCGAGCCGCCCTGCCGCCGAGCCGCCCGGGAGCCGAGCCGCCGAGCCGCCCTGCCGCCGAGCCGCCCTGCCGCCGAGCCGCCCTGCCGCCGAGCCGCCCGGGAGCCGAGCCGCCCAGCAGCCGAGCCACCGAGCCGCCCAGTCGCCGGGCCGCCCTACTGCCGAGCCGCCCGACCTGCCCTGCCTGGTGAGCACAGCACCACTGTTACTGCGTGCCCTTCCCCTACTGCTTGCACTACTACACTGTCGTCGTCATGGCTACCCCTAGTGTCCTCGCTTTTGACGCTGAGGGTCGAGCCATTGACTTTGAGGTCTGGGTCGACGACCTGCAGCTGTTCTTACAGTGCGATAGGGCGGACGGTCTTTCCCTCTTTGACCTCACCTCTGGCGCCTCTCCTGCCCCTGCTGCTGATGCTGACCCCACTGTTCGCTCTCAGTGGGCCACCCGCGATGCTGCTGCACGTCTTGCTGTGCGTCGCCACCTGCCTACCACTGAGCGCGCGCACTTTAGACAGTACAAGAGTGCTCAGACCTTGTACGACGCTGTAGTTGCGCGCTACTCTTCCCCTGCCACTGCTGCCCTGAGCCGCCTCATGCTACCGTACCTCTTTCCTGACCTTGCTGCCTTTCCCACTGTCGCTGACCTCATTACGCACCTCCGCACTAGTGACACTCGCTACCGCGCAGCCCTTCCTGCTGAGTTCTGCGCCAAGAACCCCCCCCCCATGTACATCACTCTCTATTACATAGTCACACGCCTCCCTGACTCCCTTCACGTAGTCAGGGACCACTTCCTCTCAGTCTGTCCCACCACTCTCACTGTCGACCTCCTCGAGAAGTCCCTCCTGGCGGCGGAGAAGAGCATCGTCGCTGTAGGAGCCTCTCGTGGTGACCCTCGCACCCCCATCTTTGAGGGGTGTTCTCCTTCCCCCCTGCTGCTCTCTGTTGCCTCTGCCGCTGCTGCCGACCTGCTTGGTCTTGAGTCGGTCTGCGCGGCGTCTGCCCCTAGCGGGAGACGCCGCCCTGGCAGGGGCAAGGGGGGCAAGGGCGCGGGTGGAACTGGCGGGGGCGGTGGAGGTGGCGGTGGAGGCGGCGGAGGGAGTGGGAGTGGCGGTGGGAGTGGTGGCGGGGGCGGTGGTGGCGGTGCCAGCAGCGGAGGAGGAGGCGGTGGTGGCGGCAGCGGTGGGAGCGGAGGCAGCGGTGGTGGTGGAGGTGGAGGCGGCGGTGGCGGAGGGGGTGGAGCTGGTCGGGGTGGTGCCCCGCAGCGTAGCGGCTCTGGTGGTGGCCAGCGTCAGCAGCAGCAGCAGCAGCAGCAGCGTTCGCGGGACATCCCCCCGCCCCAGCAGCTCCGTGAGTGGTACACGCAGCGTCAGCGGGGTGGGGGTTTTGGTCCGTGCACCTACGTCCTTCGTTCCGGCGACCGCGCGGGTGAGCAGTGTGGGGGTGCCCACCCCACCCAGCGCTGCTTTGGCCGCCTGACGGACGCTTGGCGTCAGCAGTTCCCCGAGGCTAGTGAGATTCCCCGTTGGGGAGAGCTGTCTAGGGCCGGCGTAGCTATCTTTGATCTTGACTTTGATGCTATCCTTGCTGCCATGTATGCTGTGACTATTAGTGAGGAGGGTGACTGTTACCGGTGTTTCCCGCCCGACCCGGGCATTGGTACTGCTGCGCTAGGTACTTCTGCGGCTGCTGCTCTAGGTGCCAGTGCGTCTGCACTCTCAGGTACTGGTGAGGCTGCGCTCTCAGGTACTGCGTCGGCTTCGGCCTCCCTCACCTTCACGCTTGACTCAGGGGCTTCTCGCTCCTTCTTTCGAGACCGCACCACACTCACGCCGCTTGGCCGGCCGGTTGCAGTCTCCCTGGCTGACCCCTCTGGGGGTCCTGTCCTCTCTCACTTCTCCACTGTCCTCCCGTGTCCGGCTGCCCCCTCGGGCACCTTGTCTGGTCTGTACCTCCCCTCGTTCTCGACGAACTTGGTGAGTGGTGCTGACCTGCAGGATGCGGGGGTTCACCAGTTTACTCCTGCGAGTCAGCGGGTGACCCACTGCTCGGACGCCCGCACAGGCCGACACCTGGCCACGTTTTCGCGTCGGCCGGGGTCGAGTCTCTACACCTTGACCACTGAGTCTCCTCCTGTCCCTGCGTCTGGCCAGGTAGCTGCGTCGGGTCAGGTGTTTGCTGCTGCGTCCAGGTCTGGTCCTGAGTCTGCCCCCTGCTCGTGTCGCCGCCTGTCTCAGGAGACTCTCCTGTGGCACCACCGTCTTGGCCACCCCTCCTTGCCTCGTCTTCGGGGCATGGCTTCCCGTGTCCTTGTCTCTGGTCTTCCCCGGTCTCTCCCTCCCCTTCCTTCGGGACCCGGACCTTCCTGTGTCCCCTGTGTCGAGGGGCGGCTCCGGGCTGCCCCTCACTCCTCCCAGTTTCCCCCGACAGAGGCTCCTCTGCAGACGCTTCACATGGACGTGTGGGGCCCGGCCCGCGTCCGTGGGCAGGGTCACGAGCGCTACTTCCTGCTGGTGGTTGACGACTACTCGCGTTACACCACAGTCTTCCCCTTGCGCAGCAAGGGTGATGTCACTGAGGTGTTGATCGACTGGATCCGCGCAGCTCGTCTCCAGCTCAGGAGGAGCTTCGGCTCGGACTTTCCTGTTCTGCGTCTGCACTCTGACCGAGGTGGAGAGTTCTCCTCTGGCCTTCTGCGAGCCTACTGTCGTGCACGAGGCATCCGCCAGACCTTTACGCTTCCGGACTCTCCACAGCAAAATGGGATTGCTGAGCGCCGCATTGGCATGGTCATGGACGTCGCTCGTACGTCCATGATGCATGCGGCTGCCCCCCATTTTCTGTGGCCGTTTGCGGTTCGGTACGCGGCGCATCAGATCAACCTTCACCCCAGGGTCTCCCGGCCGGAGACCTCCCCAGCTCTGCTGTGGACGGGGAAGGTCGGCGATGCGTCTGCGTTCCGTGTCTGGGGATCTCGGGCGTTTGTCCGCGACTTGTCTGCGGACAAGCTGTCCCCTCGTGCTGCTCCCTGTGTCTTCCTCGGCTTCCCCCCTGACGCCCCAGGGTGGCAGTTCTACCACCCCTCCTCTCGTCGTGTTCTGTCCTCCCAGGACGTCACGTTCGACGAGTCAGTCCCCTTCTACCGCCTCTTCCCCTACCGCACTCCTTCCCTCCCCCCGCCACCGCACTTCCTTGTGCCAGGTCCCCCCCCGGTAGACCCCCTTCCCCCTCAGGGTCCTGCCCCTTCAGGTGTGTCCCAGGTAGACGCAGTCGAGCCGGTCGAGGTTGCTGGTGACTCTGGTCCTGCTGCGGGTGCTGAGCCTGGGGGTGCTGACTCTGGGGGTGCTACGCGCGTGGGTGCTGAGCCTGGGGGTGCTGAGCCTGGGGGTGCTGAGTCTGGGGGTACTGAGCCTGGGGGTACTGCGACTGGGGGTGCTGAGCCTGGGGGTGCGGAGTCTGGGGGTGCTGAGCCTGGGGGTGCTGCGACTGGGGGTGCTGAGCCAGGGGGTGCTGCGTCTGGAGCTGCGGAGCCTGCGGCCACTGGACCTCCCCTTGTGGCGTCTGGCGGTGCGGGACCTGGCGGTTCTCCGGGTGCTTCGCCTCGGCGGGAGCCCCTCTCTCCACAGGAGCTGCGCGAGTGGTTTGCTCGCCGCTGGAGACGTACTGCTGGAGCTGGAGCTCCTTCGGCTACTGAGGGTACTTGTGCCGCTGGTCCCGGAGCTGCTGGGCCTTCGGGTCCGCCTGGAGCTGGAGCTGCTGCGGGTGTTGGTGCTGAGACTGCTGCTGTCCCTCCTAGCGGTGGTCCTGCTGCGGGTGCTGCTGGTGCTGCTGGAGGTCCTGCCGCTGGAGGTGCTGTTGGCGCTGGTGCTGCTGCTGAGGGTGCTGTCCCTGCTGTGTCTGGAGTCGCCGCGCGGCCTCGGCCGTACTTCGTTCCACTCCTACAGCAGGTTCTTGGTCTTTCTCCTCCTGCAGCGTGTCCACCGTCTGTTCAGTCACAGTCCCAGTTAGAGCCCGCCTCCCCACTTCCTGCTCCCTCTCCTTACACTGGTCCCACTGGAGGTCTTGCTGAGCGTCGTGAGCCTGCGTCTCGTCCTGCGTCGCCTGTTCGTGCTGCTCGCGCTAGTGGTCGCGGTTCGCGTCAGCGTCCTCCTCCTGTCCCTGGCACGCACCGGATGTCTTTGCGTCCGTCCACTGCTCCTCTGCGTGCCCCTTTGCCTTCTCCTCCTGAGTCCTCTCTTCCTGCACTTACCGACCCAGAGTCCGACTCTCTTCGTGCTACCAGTCCTACTGTCACACGTCTCCTTGCTACTGTCGTCACTGACCCCTCTTTTGAGTCCACTGCTGCGTCTGCTCTTGTTGCTGAGCTCGTCGACTTTGCTGCTCGCTGTCGTCTAGACTACGCTGCCGGTCTTGTTGCTGAGTCTGCGTCTGTCTGTCCTCCGTCCGTCGGGGGTGAGTGTGCTCTTGGCACGGACGTCCTTGAGGACAGGCAGGAGGAGTTCCAGTGTCTGGCTGCTGCTTCACCTCATCTCGCGTCCGTACTACTTGCCCCTGAGGGAGACCCGGATGCACTAGACATCCCGACTCCGCGCTCGTACGCGGAGGCCGTAGAGGGTCCCTACTCCTCTCAGTGGCAGGCAGCTATGGATGCAGAGATGGCGTCCTGGAAGTCCACAGGCACCTACGTTGACGCGGTTCCCCCTCCTGGGGCGAACATCGTCAGTGGCATGTGGATCTTCAGGGTGAAGCGGCCGCCGGGCTCTCCACCTGTCTTCAAGGCGCGGTACGTCGCTCGTGGCTTCAGTCAGCGGCAGGGAGTTGACTACTTTCAGACCTTCTCTCCCACCCCGAAGATGACCACTCTTCGGGTGCTGCTGCACATAGCCGCTCAGCGCGACTACGAGCTCCACTCTTTTGACTTCAGCACTGCTTTCTTGCAGGGTAGCCTGCACGAGGAGATCTGGCTGCGCCGTCCACCTGGCTTCACTGGGACTTTCCCTCCTGACACCCAGTGGAGCCTCTGACGGCCAGTCTACGGTCTCCGCCAGGCACCGCGTGAGTGGCACGACACACTGAGGACTACGCTTGCGGCTCTTGGGTTTGCTCCCTCTACTGCTGACCCGTCGTTGTTTCTGCGCACCGACACTTCTTTGCCGCCGTTCTACATCCTCGTGTACGTCGACGACTTGGTCTTTGCCACAGCTGACACTGCTGGACTCGCCTACGTGAAGTCCGAGCTGCAGAAGAGACACACGTGCACAGACCTGGGTGAACTGCGCAGCTACCTTGGCTTACAGATCACTCGGGACAGAGCACGCCGCACCATTACCTTGACTCAGTCACACATGGTGCAGCAGGTCCTTCAGCGCTTCGGCTTCACGTACTCCTCGCCTCAGGCCACTCCTCTGTCTACTCGCCACTCGCTCTCAGCTCTGCCTTCGGATGAGTCCGTAGAGTCGAGTGGCCCGTACCCAGAGCTTGTTGGTTGCCTCATGTACCTGATGACCTGCACACGACCTGACCTTGCATACCCTCTTAGCATTCTTGCACGCTATGTTGCTCCTGGGAGACACCGACCAGAGCACATGGCTGCAGCGAAGAGGGTGTTGCGCTACTTGTGCAGTACGTCGGGCATGGGGCTAGTGCTTGGAGGGCGGAGTCCAGTGGTCCTCACTGGGCACGCGGACGCTTCTTGGGCTGACGACCATGCTACGCAGCGGTCGTCGCAGGGTTACACCTTCAGTCTTGGTTCCGGCTCTGTCTCGTGGCGGGCTACTCGCTCGTCTTCTGTTCTCGGCTCCAGTTGTGAGGCTGAGATCTACGCCGGGGCCATGGCTGCACAGGAGCTTCGCTGGCTCACCTACCTGCTGACTGACCTTGGAGAGCCGCCTCGTTCTCCTCCAGTGCTGTACGTAGACAACAAGGCCATGCTGGCCTTGTGTCGAGAGCAGCGCTTGGAGCACAGAACGAAGCACATTGCTCTCTGTTACTTTCTTGCTCGTGAGCTGCAGCAGCGTGGTCAGTTGCGACTTGCATACGTGGCCTCTGAGGCCAACACTGCTGATGTGTTCACCAAGGCACTTCCGCCTTGTGACCATCAGCGCTTCTGCACCCAGCTGGGTCTTGTACCTGTCTTGCCTCACTTGCTCTCCTCTTGACCTTGCTTGTACTGTCACATATATATACCTGCTCTTGCTTGTCTAGCTCTATATATATATGTGCACTCCTGCATGTGAACTGGCCTTGTGGCCTTGTCGTTGTGCTCGGACTGTGTGGTGACTTTGTGATCCACCCTGAGCTTGCTGTGCTTTGCGTGACTGGTCTTGTGACCCCTTGTTCTCCCCCACTTTGCCTATGGGGGTGTGTCAGAACATATATATATAGCTTATGCTGTTGTGTAGGCCATAGTGGGGTATCCCATAGGGGGTACAACTCAATTAGGGTTTCCTATATGTACTCACTTCATTCATAGTTCATTCATTCTCGTTATATGAACTATAGAACGAGAATGAATGCATTTAACAGAAGTTGGATACAAGTACTAACCCAAGTTGGGTTGTACCCCTTATGGGCTACCCCACTATAGCCTACACAAATTAAGTACTAAAACAGTTTTGAGACACCCCGATAGGCAAAGTGGGGGAGAACAAGTGGTCACAAGACCAGTCAAGAAAAGCAAAGCAAGCTCTGGGTGGATCACGAAGTCACCACACATTCCGAGCACAAGCAAATGGCCACAAGGCCAGTTCACATACAGATATATATAAAAGAGAACAAACAGTACAGTTATCATACCCTAGCAAGTGTAGGCATGCAAGTATATATATAAATCAGAGTACAAGCAAAGTCACATACTGAGCAAGTGAGGCAAAGTAGGCAGAAGGCCTAAAACAGTACAGAAACGCTGATGATCACCAGACTGAAAAGCCTTGGTAAATATATCAGCAGTGTTGCTGCAAATCTTTGTCAGAATCCCAGCCACTAGACCATTGGGATAAAAGGGCTTGTTAAGTAGCGGGTCAGTGCGCCCATAACCCCCGAGGAGAACGAGCCTGTAACCCTTCCCTAGGATCAATCGGGGATCACCAGTGGACCTCTGACACCCCCCCGCACTGGGATGCCCGAAGTGCACACACTAGGATTCGAACCCGAGACCTTCGCTCTGATACCATGTCAGAATCCCAACCACTAGACCATTGGGATAAAAGGGCTTGTTAAGTAGCGGGTCAGTGCGCCCATAACCCCCCAGGGCAACGAGCCTGTAACCCTTCCCTAGGATCAATCGGGGATCACCAGTGGACGTCTGACACTCTCGAGCAAGGAAGTAACGCAGAGCGATGTGCTTCGTTCTGTGCTCAAGTCTGTGCTCCTGACACAAGGAAATCATGGCCTTATTGTCTACGTACACCACTTGAGAAGAACGAGGCCGCTCTCCCAAGTCGGTCAGTAGGTAGGTGAGCCAGCATAACTCCTGTGCAGCCATGGCCCCTGCGTAGATCTCAGCCTCACAACTGGAACTGAGAACAGAAGACGAGCGGGTAGACTGCCAAGAGACAGAGCCGGAACCAAGGCTGAAGGTGTAACCATCTGACGACCGCTGCGTAGCCAAGTCGTCAACCCAAGAAGCGTCTGCGCGTCCAGTGAGGACAACTGGACCCCGTCCTCCAAGCAAGTGCCCCATTCCCGAAATACTGCACAAGTAGCGCAACACCCTCTTAGCGGCCTCCCAGTGCTCTGGTCGGTGTCTCTCGGGTGCAATGTAGTGTGCCAGGATGCTAAGAGGGTAGGCAAGTTCAGGTCGAGTGCAGGTCATCAGGTACATGAGGCAGCCCACAAGCTCTGGATACGGGCCCCTCGGCTCTACAGACTCGTCCGAAGGTGGAGCTGAGAGCGAGTGACCAGTAGGCAGAGGGGTGGATTGTGGCGAGGAGTACTGGAAGCCGAAGCGCTGAAGGACCTGCTGCACCATGTGCGACTGAGTCAGTGTGATGGTGCGCCGTGCTCTGTCCCGGTTGATCTGCAAGCCAAGATAGCTGCGCAGCTCACCCCGGTCAGTGCAGGTGTGTCTCTTTTGCAGCTCCGACTTCACAAGGGCCAGTGCCTCAGTGTCAGCAGTGGCAAACACCAAGTTGTCAACGTACACGAGAACGTAGAACGGCGGCAACGAAGTGTCGGTGCGTAGAAACAGCGACGGGTCGGCAGTCGAAGGAGCAAACCCAAGAGCCGCAAGCGTCGTCCTCAGTGTGTCGTGCCACTCGCGAGGCGCGTGACGGAGACCGTAGACTGGCCGTCGGAGGCTCCACTGGGTACCTGCAGGAAACGACCCAGTGAAGCCAGGTGGGCGGTGCAGCCAGATCTCCTCGTGCAGGCTGCCCTGCAAGAAAGTTGTGCTGAAGTCAAGAGAGTGCAGCTCGTAGTCACGCTGAGCTGCAACGTGCAGCAACACCCAAAGAGTGGTCATCTTTGGGGTAGGGGAGAAGGTCTGGAAGGAGTCAACTCCCTGTCGCTGACTGAAGCCTCGAGCAACGTAACGAGCCTTGAAGACAGGCGGAGAACCTGGCGGCTGCATCACCCTGAAAATCCCCATGCCATCGACTATGTTCGCCCCACAAGGGGGAACTGCGTCGACGTGGGTGCCTGTGGACTTCCAGGATGCCATCTCTGTGTCCATGGCTGTCTTCCACTGAGAGAAGTAGGGACCCATAATCGCCTCTGCGTAAGAGCGCGGGGTCGGGATGTCTGGTGCATCCGAGTCTCCCTAAGGTGCAACCAGCATGGCTACGAGATAAGGTACAGTAGCTGCAAGACACTCAAAGTCCTCCTGCCTGTCCTCAAGGACTTCTGTGCCAAGAGCACAATCACCCCCCATGGACGGAGGACAATTAGACTCAGACTCAGCAACGAGACTAGTGGCGTAGTCGAGACGACAAGCGGCAGCAAAGTCGACAAGTTCAGCAACTAGGGCAGACGCAGCAGTGGACTCAAACGAAGGGTCAGTGACAACAGTGGCTAGAAGACGAGAGACAGTAGGACTAGCAGCACGAACTAAGTCTGACTCAAGGTCAGGAACGACACGAAGAGAGGACTAAGGAGGAGGCGGCAGAGGAACTCGTAGTGCAACAAAGGAAGGACGAAGTGCCATAACGTGAGTGCCGGGGACAAGAGGAGGACGTGGACGAGGAACAAGACGACCAGTGCGAGCAGCGCAAACAGGCGAGGCAGGACGAGACTCAGGCTCACGACGCTCTGTAAACGAGTCTGTCTGCTCAGCGTAAGGAGAAGGAGAAGGCAGTGGGGAGTTTGGCTGTAACTATGGCTGCGACTGGTGAGGCGATGGACTCACTAAGCTCGGAGGAAGGCTAGTAGAAGATGGGAGACTAAGAACTTGGCGAAGGACCGAGTTAGGTGGCGGCAGAGACGACGGTGGTGGCGGAACGAAAAACGGGCACCGCTGCACAGTGCCTCTAGCACCACTACTGCCAGACGCAGCACCACCACCGCCAGCACCTCCACCTCCAGGGTCAATAGCTCCAGCTCCTCCAGCTCCAGCTCCGCTAGCGCCAGTGCCTCCAGCGCCAGGGTCTCCAGCTCCAGTTCCTCTAGCGCTAGCGCCGCCAGTGCCAGCGCCGCCAGCGCTAGTGCCTCCAGCTCCAATGCCTCCAGCTCCAAGGTCTCTAGCTCCAGCTCCTCCAACACCACCAACCCCGGCAGCTCCAGTACATCCGGTACCTCAAGCTCCAGTAGGAACTCCAGCACCTCCAAGACTAGTAGCTGCAGCACCTCCAGCTCCAGTGCCTCCAGCGGCAGAGCCTCCAGCTCCTGCAGCTCCACCCCTAAGGCGTGTGCGCTGAGCAAACCACTCGCGCAGGTGTTGCGGGGAGAGAGGCTCCGGCTAGGGAGACAGTCATGGCGAGGCACCCGTAGGAACTCTAGAAGAAGCAGTACCCCTAGGCTCAGCACCCCCAGACTCTGCACCCTCGGACTCAGCACCCCAAGGCTCTGCACCCTCTGGCTCAAGACCCCCAGGCTCCACACCCTTAGACTCAGCACCCCCAGGCTCTGCACCCGCAGGCTCAGCACCCCCAGGCTCCGCACTCGCAGGCTCAGCACCCCCAGGCTCCGCATTCGCGAGCTCAGTACCCACCAGACGCAGCACCCCCAGATGCAGCACCCCCAGACGTAGTACCTCGAGCAGCACCTGAGTCTACAGTGACCTCTACAGGCACAGTCCCGGGGAGTGGGTCTACCTGAGACACACCTGAGGGAGCAGGACCCTAAGGAGGGAGGGGGTCTACCGGAGGGGGACCTGGAGCAAGAAAGAGCAGCGGGGGTGGGAGAGGGGCAAAGCGGAAGGGGAAGAGACGGTAAAAGGGAATTGAATCGTCAAACGTGACGTCCTGAGAGGGGAGGACACGGCGCAAGGTGGAGTGGTAAAACTGCCAGCTAGGCGCGTCAGGGGGAAAGCCAAGGAAGACGCAAGGAATAGCGCAGGAGGAGAGCTTTGTCAGAATATATTTGATATATGTTCTGTATAAGCGCATGTAGTTCTAGCTGTAGTGTAGTCCCATTATTGTCTTGTGTGGTGGTGCACCACTCCTTGCATGCTTCTCCTCTATTTGTACTTGTCATTCTATAGTTGAATCACTCCTTTTGCTTGGACTTCTACTTTGCCTAAGGCTAAACCCTAGCTCCTACTCCTAACTAAGCATCCTAAGCCTAAACCTAGTTTCCTAGGTGCTTAGTATCTTGACATGGTATTAGAGTGTTTCGATCCTATGCCTACTACGCTTCCGCTCATGGGCCCCTCTGCCCGTTTTTTCTGCCCGTCGGTTTTCTTCCCGTCGATTTCGGATCCCGTCGGTTTTCTGCCCGTCGCGCGCCCCGGGCGCGCGTCGATTTTCTGCTCGTCGCGCGCCCCGGGCGTGCGGCGATTTCGTCCCCGTCGTGCGCCCCGGACGCGCGACAGTTTCCTGCCCGTCGCGCGCCCCGGGCGTGCGACGGTTCTCTGCCCGTCGCGCGCCTTGGACGCGCGACGGGTTCTGCCCGCCAGCGCGCCCTGCTGTCGCCCGCGCACCTCCTACCCCGCCCCCCCGCCCACCCCCCCCACCCTTCCCCTTCATCTCCATGCTGCGCGTGCAGCAGTGGGGGGGAGGGTATGGGGGTGGCCTCTCTCCCACTGCTGCAGCTGCTGCTGAGGGGGGGAGGGTGTGGGGGAATCCGAGGGAGTGTGGGGGGAGCTGGGGGTGGCGGGTGTGAGTAAGCTGCCCCTCCTCCTTCTCTCTCTCCCACTGCTGCGGCTGCTGCTGAGGGGGGGAGGGTGTGGGGGGAGCCGAGGGAGTGTGGGGGAGCCGAGGGAGTGGCGCTAGTGTTATAGAAGGGGGTGTGGGGCAATGGGGGAAGTTGAACGGAGGTAGCCGTCGTGTCGCCAGCAGCGCCAGTAGTCCGGGGCCCTCGTGCTCTCGGTAGCCCAGCGAGCCTGCTACGCCAGTCGCCCGTGGGTCCGTTGCTCTTGCCGCTCCTCGTAGCCGCCGAGCCAGTTACTCCAGTAGTCCGGGGCGCTGTTCCGGTAGCCACTGTGCCAGCCGCTCCTGTCGCCCGTGTGTCTGCAGCTTCAGCCGCCGCCTCCTATCTCCTCTCCTCTCACAGTTCTTCCCCCTCCTCCTCACTTCGCCTCTTCTTCTGCTGCGCCCTGCAGGGTGTACCACTTTAGGGGGTGTTCTGCACATGGCTATTCCTGCATGCACTTAGGGGGTGTGTCAGCACATTATTATCCTATCTTTTACAAGCTATTTTCACTACAACATAATATTTTTCCAATTCTACTACGGTACTAAATCCTACTGATAGTTTACCGCAACATTCACTGACCTTCTCTAGCATCCTATGCATTCTTTTCTTCCTAGCATCCTATGCATCACCATCAACAGTGGCGGAGCCATCTTGGTCGGCCTCCCCGTCCGACTCTGGCTCCTCTACGTTGTTGCAGCAGAATCCATCTGCTGCAATCTCGTCGTCAAGTTCTACTTCACCCTTGACGGGGTCCCGCCGGTGCTGCATGCAGAGATTGTCCTGGGACCCATCCAGGGCGTTGCTGATGCCACAGGTGAGAAACGATCGCTGAATCAACTCCTTGGGCACGGCCTTCCATGCCTTGGAGATCCACTTGAGCGTCAGCTCTGGAGGTGGCTTGCGGATGTTGCCTGCCACACATGGAAACACTACAGCAATCAGAACAGGGTGGAAACAGTCTAAGCAGACACATCGTACACGTTGAGATTGAGCTCACCTCTTTCGGTCAGGCAGTCGACCCCCTCGCTCTCGAACCACTCCTGGTACAGTTGGCGGACTGCTGCTTTGAATGAGCGGTTCATCGCGACGTCAAGAGGCTGGATCTCAGAGGTGCAGCCAGCTGGTATGACGGCGGGGACGATGTTCAGCTCCCCGAATTTTGCCTTCACAGCATCAGTGAGGTGCCCGCGGTAGGAGTCAAGAACCAACATCACTTTCCTGCCGCGTACTCCGAACCTGGGGTTGACATACGGGTTCACCGTCCCGTCGAGCCACGCGAGGACGCCGTCAGCGTCCATCTGCACATCCGAACAAGGCGTACGGACAGATTAGCATCACACATTTAAAAAAAAAAATATCACATGCAAATGACACCGTCACTGCACAAGCTGCTCGGCTTACCGGAGGGGAAATTCCCCTTAGGAATTGTCTTGCGCTTAAAGAAGACCCAAGGCTTGAGCTTCTCGCCGCTGGCGGTGCAGGCGAGCATCACCGTCACGCGTTATTTTTGATAGCCGCCGCTGCGGATGGGCACGGAGCGGATCCCCACCTCCTCGACCGTGCGTTCAGCTGGCATCTCGAGCCAGAGTGGCGTTTGATCGGCATTAATAATCCAGCGGTTGTCGATGCCGTACTGACGGCGGGAGTGTTGCACGAACTTCCAGAACTTCTGCACCTGTGTCTCACACTCTGCAAGGGAAGGGTGGGAGAGACAAACAAAAGAAGTAAATTAGAATTTCGAAGGTCGTAAGCAGCCATAAACGAGAGCGACAGCACAAACACCGACTCACCAGAAGATAGCTTCTAGCCGACTCTGGTCTTCGCTCGGGTAGTGAGGTTCTAGCGCCGTCGAAAACGCTCAGTCCACCTCTGAGATCCAGCCCACTTTACCTCAGGATGCAGGATCTTCATCACATCATGTGACCACTTCTGGAATCGGCCGACGGACACGGCGAGACACTTTTTCCGGTGGGCAAGAACACGTGAGTACACCTCGATCTCCATGTCGCGGTACCACGACGCCCGACCACGCCCGTGAAGGCGCTTGCGAGCCCCATGCGCACCTTCCAGCTCACCCTTCCGCGACTTCCACTCTGACAGGGACTTTCAGGAGATACCAGTGTCGCGGGACATTCTCCGCACACTCACAGCTCCGGACTCCAACTTTGCAATCCACTGCAGCTTCTCCTGGGAAGTGTAGGAGTTGCGCTTGTGCGTTGAAGGCTTGCTCCCGGGGGACGGGGGGCGGGCATCACGATTCTGTTTGGAGGGGTGGGGCCGTTTCTTATTCGGCGGGGGGAAACTAGGGACAGGCAGGTCCTCGGGAAGACCGTCGGCCGCCCACCACTCAACATCGTCTTCAGCACCTGTGGCGGATTCGTCGTACGGGCAGTCTGGTGACAGACCGGGGCCGGGCTCATCGTCGCCGCTGCGCTCGGGCTCGGAGATGTACGCGTCGAAAGCTGAGTAACCGCGAGGGAGGAGCTGTAGAACGGGCCGACCGTTGACGACGACGATAGGCGGAGCGGGAGGAGCAGGAGGTGCTGGAGGAGCAGGAGGCGCAGGAGGAGCAGGAGGAGCAGGAGGCGCTGGAGGAGCAGGAGGCGCTGGGCGACTCTGCCACTGAGAGTAATCGCGAGTGTTGCCAACAACAAGTCGACGGCTAAATAGGAAGTGGGTGCCTGGAAGGCCGCCATGGCCTAGGCAGGCCGAGGGAAAACAAGAAAACTGAAGAAAACGAAGAGAATGAGCCTCGTTTGAAACCCTCGCCCGAGACCCCTCCAACTTCGCGGCCCGGGTTCCTCTGTAGGGAAAGGGGGAAAACTGTCAAGATCCCCCCGCAGAGGAGCTGAGGTGGTGAGGTCAATGCCTCGGTGGAGTGGAATCTTGCCGGGGCTGCCAATTGCGTGGTTGTACAGAGTCGTGCCTGGCACGGCATGCGACCCTGATTGGGTAGTCGCACCCTAAACTACGTGTGCGCTAGCATGGGCCAGATTCATGTTCGATGAATCTGGTCAGGCCAGCAAGGCGTGATGGGCGTGATTCCACGCCTTGTTATCCATTTCACGCACTTTTCATGCACGGATACGAACGTTCTAGATGTGGATTGAATCCCCTTGTGAAAAAGCTTATAATACATTTCATTTTTGCCATTTTATAAACGCCGGCACTTATAAATTTCCTCGATTATAAGCGCACCCCCTAAAAAACAGTGTTTTTATATACCCCCAGGGGCGCCACTATCCGGGGGTTGACGGTATGATCTACTGTAGGCAAGTATATTAATGTATACAAATACATTTCAACAGACATGACATGTGGTACTAGTCCCGTACTGAACACATCAACAGCTGCTGACTTTAGCATGACGTGACGATTCGATTGACGAGTGCCACACAAAGCATCAGCGGCATGGTGAGCTGGTGATATGAGCATGAGATTCAGAACACAGCATTTGCTTCTGGGATTGGGTGCATTGGGAGGCAATCCGGCTATGACAGCTGAACTTGCTTGCTCCACAAAGGGCATCGGGCTTTAGTAAATCTACTGTAATACGGTTTGTCTACCCAATCTGATGGTATGAAAAAACTTCTGGGCCATGCACAAGGTGCCTGCCTCATAGTCCGGAGTCCAAGAAGCTGCTCTGAAGCTTCCCAGCAGTACAGCGTAGAGCATAGATTAGGTAAGACCGAGGAGACTTGGTTGACCCGATGAACACATCGGCCTGCTGGGCCACCAGCAGGTTCGTGAACGCTTCACCCACCACCTCCTGCAGCGCCTGCTGCTGCTTAGCAGGTACTGCAGCAGATGAGGAGGAGGGGCGGGATGTGTGCGAGTAGAACCACGTCCACCCTGGGGTTGCTGCTAGCTGATCCAATGGCTGGGGGGAGGAGGGGAGAGTGGCGAACGGGTGGAATGGGAGGAGCTTTTTAGGCTTTTAATAAAGCCGGGGCATGTGCGAGTGGAACCACGTCCAACCAGGGGTTGCTGCCAGCTGCTCCAGTGGCTGTGGGGGGTAGAGGGGCGGTGGACGGGCGGAGGGGGAAGGTGATTAGAGAATGAGTGAATGCGGAAGAGGAGGGAGTGGAGGGGCAGGGCGTGCGAGTAGAACCACGTCCACCCTGGGATTGCTGCTAACTGATCCAATGGCTGGGGAGAGGAGAGGAGGGTGGTGGATGGGTGGAAAGGGGGGAGAAAAAGGGAACCGGAATAGAGTGCTTAATGATGAGCAGCAGCAGGGGAGGAGATGGAGGGAGGGGGTGTGTGCGAGTAGAACCATGACCACCCTGGGGTTGCTGCTAGCTGCAATAGCTGGTGGGAGGAGAGGAAGGTCGTGGATGGGCGGAGGGGGAAATGAATCAGGAAGAGTGCTTGGTGATGTGCAGAGGTGGGAAAATGGGGAGGCTTTACCTGATTGCATGCACGCATGACATTGGCACCAGAAGGAGAGGGGGTGCGATATGGGCAATTGGCAAAAAGGTCAGGATGGGGGGAAGAACGAAGTGCAGACCTCACCTACTCTCTCAATCTGAACCTCTCCCTCATCCCCTCCTCACCCCTCCCTCACCTTCTCCCTCACCTCCTCTCAGCTTCTCCCTCACCTTTGCCTCACCTCCTCCTCACCTCCTCCCTCACCTTCTCCCACTCCCTCCCTCCTCCTCACCTCCTCCTTCACAATCTCCCTCACCTCCTCCTCACCTCCTCCTCACCTCTTGCTCGTCAGCAGTGAGCCACACAAAGCGGGCAGCCGGAAGCTGCTGCCTCACAGTGCACCCACAGCTCTCCGCACGCCTGCCTGCACGTCCCCTTCCCCCGCCCTCCCCACGTGCACACCCACCAGCGGCCGTGGCACCCACACCGTCCCATGCCGCCGCCAAAGGTCATTCTCCATGCTGGGGGTGTCTTGGATAGAGGAGCGGGTGAGTTGGATAGCAGAGGAGCTTTCTGCATGTGGAGTGGAAGAAGCACTGTGAGTGGAAGCAGGGGTGGTGGCATCGGTAGCAGAAGAGGTGCGGGCGATGCTTTTGCTGCCGGAGGTGCTGTGGCGGCCAGTTCTGGGAGTCCCATCTCCACCCGCCAGCACTGCCAGTCTTCGCTGCCGCCCCTGCTGCTGACGCTGCTGCTGCTGCTGCTGCTGCTGCTGCTGCTGCTGCTGCTGCTGCTGCTGCTGCTGCTGGCTTGTGTCCGTTTCTGAAGGTGAGCAGCAAAGAGATGAGCAAGAGATAGAGATTCTGGAGATACAGGCATGAGAAATGAGAGAGATGCAAGAGGGGTTTGAGGTGGAATTGAGGGGGAGGTGGGACAGGGGAGAAGAGTGAGAAAAAAAAAAAGAGCCATGTGGGACAAGGATTTGCAATGCTATCACCTAGCAATCCCTCCCTCCCTCACCTGCCACGTCAGCCTGAGCCACAGCAGCTTCCCCCAGCGCGGCCAGCCGTGCCGCCATTGGCCCGAACTCAGCATGCCGGATGACGTTGCTGACGTGGCAGAGATAGGGGGAGGGTGCGCGCAGCAGGAAGCGCAGCGCCTGGGCCCGCCACCACAGGTGCTTCAGCCTGGGAGTGGGCGGGGCAGGGAGGAAGGGAAGGATGGGGAAGGAAGAGGTAAGGGGGGGGTGCAGGAAATGGGAGGACGGGGGAAATAAGGGCTCCCACCACAGGTGCTTCAGCCTGGGGGGAAGAAAAAGGGAGGTGGGGGGAGATTTGGATGGGGGGGGCGGGGGGGGGGGACAGCGGGGTGTGGTTGTGGAGGTTGGTGCGCCTGGGTCTGCCACCACAGGTACTGGGGAGAGGAGGGGGGAGAGGACCGGGCAGATGGGGGGGGGCAGGGGGTTGGTGATGTGGTTTGTTGCGCCTGGGGCAAGGGGAGTGAGTATGGCATGGGGCAGCATGGCTCGCGGGCTAGGAGGGTGCGGTAGGGTGGAGATGGGTATGGATGGATGCATGGCGTGGCTGGGCGCCGCAGGAGAGTGCAAAGCTGGGCTGCTGGCGACTGATAGGCAAGAGGTGAGAGTTGAGAAGTGAGAAGATGCAGAGACGAGAGGAGGAGAGGGAGAGGGGATGCTGGTCACAGGAGCCATGTTGAAATCACTTGTGAGGATTCTCAATGAAGTTTTGAGACATCTCAAAACACTTTTATTATCACCTGGTCATGGGAGCCATGTTGAAATCACGTGAGGATTCTCAAAGGAGCCAAACAGCTTGATTGCAGTGCATCCTGCGATTCGAAGAAATTGATGTGCTCGACGCCAGATTCACACACCGCTCGTTCATCTTCCTCACATCTTACCGATTCAGCTGCTTTGGATCCAGTTGGCTTCCATTCGCCCCACCGTCTCTTCCTCTGCCCCCCCCACTCCCATGCTCCTCAACCCTTACCCCTCCTCCTCTCCCCCCCACAGCCTCTTCTCCCGCTCCTACTCCCCCAACACCCCATGGCTCCCCTACCCGCCCCACCATATCCCGCCAAGGCTCCCCCCACGCCCTCGGGACCTCCAGTCGAAAATACTCTGCTGCTGACCTGGGCCTGCCTGGTTTCGCCTCTTCTGAGCCCTCATTGGTCGAGCTGTCCTCAGCTGGACTCTGATTGGCTGGGTTATCCATAGCTGCCACGTCAGCGTCACCCTCGTCCCCCTCACCCTCACCCCACTCCTCCAGCGGCGCCTCTGTGACTCTACGCCCCGTGACTATAAGGGGGTCTGGGCCGGTATAGCTGGCAGGCAGCTCTGACAGGGCTTTCACCCGCCTGTGGGGAGAAGGGGGAGGGGAGGGGTGCCTTGTGAGTCGACTCAGAAGTCACCTTCAACGGCGCCTCTGTGACTCTACGCCTCGTGACTATAAGCGGGCCCGTTCAGCCCCACATAGCTGGAAGGGTGCTCTGATAGAGATTTCACCCGCCTGTGGGGAGAAGGGGCGGGGAGGGGGAGAGAGGAGGGGGACGGAGGGGGAGAGGGTTAGGAAACACAGGGACCAGGGGTCTAAGTTGGAATATACGCTACTTTGCTTTTGCGTTTTGCGTTTAAACGCTTAACGAATTCGTACGCTGCGTATAACTTGAAAATTCGCCGAGTTGAATTTCGGGCAGACCGAAAAAAAAAAAAATCAATCTGAAGCTTGCGACGTGGCGATCTCTATTTCGAGTCGCAGATGTCGCGAACTGAACTCGAATTTTGAATTTTGAGCTCCAAACCTCCTCAACCCCACCCCTCCACCGTTTCACACCCCTTTAAACCACAGCATTCCACCAACCCTTTCAACCGCTACTTTATTGGTTGGGAGCTCAACCCAACCCAATCTCCCAGGCATAAAGAGTGGCATTTGTTCACTCGATATTCATTCTCTCGCTTCCTATTCTAGCTACCTCTTCTCCCCAGCCACCATGGCTGCTACTCCTACTGCAACAAGTTAACGTTCTACACCCTCAGAGGCTCTTGGTAGTTCCGCTGGAGGGACCTCTTCTGTTACGGCTTTGGTCTGCATGGACAGCAAGCACGCTGTGTACCGCCACTTCAAAGTGCCGGCCGACAGCGTTGGCGAGAACGGCAACAAGGTGTGTGCCCACTGCAACTTCAAGTTCGCTGGCAGGGTTAACCGCTGCGCGCAGCATATCACTGGCTGGAACGGCATGCGCCGTCGCGAAGTGCATCTCTGCACTGCAGCGCCGAAGACTGCACGTGACGCCGTGAAGGTGCTTTACGAGTCCAAGTTGAAGGCCCGTGAAGCGAAGCGTGCGCCTGAAATTGCGGCGGTCGGCGCAGTCAACGGCGGAGGTTCGGACAAGAAGAAGAGTCGAATGTCCGACTTCTACGGCGACGACGCCGCCTGCGCAAACCAAGCTGCGGACGAGTCCATATGCCTCTTCTTCGCCGCTCTTCACCTGCCGGAGCATCACGCGGACCACCCACTGTGGCGGAATGTAGTCTCAAGCATCCAGCGCACCGGGCAGAATTACATCCCGCTGCCTGCAAGCCAATGTGCTCCTCATCAACGATAGCGGAGCGGTGTTGTGGAGTCAATCGACACCAAGATGGAGATGAAGACCAGCTACATCGCGGGCATCTTGCGCCCCATCATCGAGAAAGTTGGCCCAGAGAGCGTCGTCGCCTTGTGTTTTGACGGCGGCTCCAACTACGCGGCGGCATGCAGGGAGTTGATGACGGAGTATCCCCACATCGAACACATCCCTTGCGCGACCCATGTCCTTGATCTCCTGATGGAGGACATCGGGAAAATGGGATGGGCGAAGGACATCGTCACGCGCGGGGACACCCTCATCTCGTTCTTCCGCAACCATCACTTCACCCGTGGATACATGCGGAGCGAGCTCGTGAACGACGGCAAGGGGAAGCAGGTTCTCAAGCCCGCGGGAACCCGATTCGGCACCAACTACATCGCCATTAACCGCCTCTGTGAAGTGCGCGCCGGCCTGACGCAGATGGTCCTCAGCGATGAGTGGCGCGAGTGGACAACGACTGCAAAGAGGGTTGGGGCAGATACCTTCAAAGACAACATCCTCGATGCCACGTGGTGGACGCGCGCCGAGTTCTTCGCGAAGCTGATGAACCTCCCTTTCGTCGTCATGCGCAAGACTGACTCGGATGCGAAGGGCATGATGGGTCGTCTCTACGACCTTATGCTCCAGCTCACCGAGGACATCCGCGACTTCCTCGACGAGCATGCGGAAGGGGTCCTGTCAAGGGGAGAGGTGGGGGAGATTCGGAAGATCGTGCAGGACCGCTGGAACAATGGGCTGGCGTGCAACATGCACGTGGTTGGCCGCATCCTCAACCCGACCAACCAGTAAGAGGACATCTTCCGCACCGACCTGGAGTGCACGAGGGTCTTCAAGCAGTACGTGTCCAAGCACTACGGCGACCAGACAGTCACCAGGAAGGACGAGGTCAAGCGCCACGCCTCTCTCGTCATCCAGGAAGGCCTCAATGCCTTCCTCAACCTCCAAGGCAGCTTCGGCATGCCCGCCGCTCTTGCCGACCGTGAGGCAGTGAAGGAGGGCAAGATGACCGCGGTGGCCTGGTGGTCGTGGCACGTGACCGATCATCCGGAGCTCACCACCATGGCTTGCCGCGCCCTCACGCAGCTGGTGTCCGCGTCACCATGCGAGCGGAACTGGGCGAAGTTTGATGCCGTGCATACGGCACGCCGGAACCGGCTCGGCGCGGAGAAGCTTTGGGACCTCGTGTACGTACCTTGTGCATAACTGGCACAAGGTCCCTGAAGGGCAGCGGGTGGTGAAAGGAAACATCGAGGACCCCCCCACTCCGGTTGGCTACAACGTCGAGGAGGTGGAAGAACCTGAGGTGGGGGAGGATGATGTGATGGCCGATGAGTACTAGCGGAAAGCTCCATGCATGAGCGGCAGGCGGGGGATTAAGGAAGGATATGTAGAGTAGGGGGAGGGGTGGTAGCATGAATGTGGTGAAGATGTAGTGGTAAATTAGTTTTACGGGTTTTTTTTTCTGTAACTTTCATATTAATAAAAAGGGGATGGGGGTTACATCACCCCCCCATCCCCACCTCTTACCCCAAAAATTTGCCCGGGAAAAAGTTTTTCCCTGCCCGAGCAAGCGTATTCTTGTGCGTACTGTCAGAATGTTATATTTGTCTAGCCTGCAGTGGGGTACTCAATAGTGAGTACAGCCCAACTTAGGGTTTGCTATATGTACTCAACTGCTTGCTAGTCCAAACCTTTCTTTCTCATTTCTAACTTTCCATTCCTGTTTCTTAACATGGAATCAGAGCAGGTCGACCTTCACGGGTCGATCCTGTGGATGGGCCCACCCAATACTTCCGCTACTGCTACTCTGTCTATCGCGCGCCTCGGGCGCGCGTTGCCTGCTTGCCTGCCGCGCGCCCATGGCGCGCGGCCATTTTTCTTCCCGCCGCGCGCTCGAGGCGCGCGGCGGTTTTCTGACCGTCGCGCCGCCCTGGGGGCCGCGCGACGCCCTACTCTGCCCGTCGTGCGCCCCGTGGCGCGCGGCGGTGCCCTGCCCGTCGCGCGCCCCGGGGCGCACGGCGGTGTCGTCGCCCGGGGGGCTCGTGCGCGCCCCCCCCCTCGTCGCCCGCCGCGGCACCAACGGGGGCCCGCGCGGCCCCAATTCCCGTCGCCCGTCGCGGCGCCCTGGGGGGGGGCGCGATAGAAGGGGGCCCCGCGTCGGCCCCTCCCGTCTTCGTCGCGGCCCTGCCCGGCCCTGCTTTGCCCGGCCTTGCCGTCCGTCCCCGGCCCTGTCCCGGCCCTGCCCTGCCCGGCCCTACCCAGTGTTGGGGTTTGGGGTGGCGAGTATGGGGGTGACAGCTGAGTGGAGGGTGTGTGGCTTCCCCTGCTCCTCCTCCTACTCCGTCTCCCACTGCTGCAGCTGCCGCTGAGGGGGGTGGGTGTGTGGGAGCCGACGGAGTGGTGCTAGGGGGTGGAGTGTGAGTGAACCTAGGGGTGGGACAGTTTGGGGAGGTTGAAGGGGGGTGGCCGCCGTG
Organism: Closterium sp. Naga37s-1; assembly: GCA_947471745.1. Taxonomy (NCBI): domain Eukaryota; kingdom Viridiplantae; phylum Streptophyta; class Zygnematophyceae; order Desmidiales; family Closteriaceae; genus Closterium; species Closterium sp. Naga37s-1. Next base: position 459,788 of record CANJKZ010000195.1, on the reverse strand, counting down.
AAGCCCGCAGCTCCAGTCGCCCGTGAGACCGTTGCGCCAGTCGCCCGTGAGCCCGTTGCTCCAGTTGCCCGTGAGCCCGTTGCTCCAGTCGCCCGTGGGTCCGTTGCTCCTGCCGCTCAGAGTTAGCCGCGGAGCCAGTTACTCCAGTAGCCCGTGTGCCAGTTGCTCCAGTTGCCAGTGTGCCAGTTGCTCCAGTTGCCCGTGTGCCAGTTGCTCCAGTTGCGCCGTGTGCCAGCAGCTTCAGCTGCCGCCCACTATCTCCTCTCCTCTCATAGTCCCTCCTCTTCCTCACTTACCCTCTGTGATAGCCTCTAGCTTTACTTATCTGTGGGGAAGTACTGTCACTTCTATAAACTGTCACTTCTTGTACTTGTGCTCAGAATGTGTGGTGACATTGTGATCCACCCTGAGCTTGTCTTTGCTTTACTTTGCTTGTTGTGCTGATTACACCCCATTTTGGCTATGGGGGTGTGTCAGAATGTTATATTTGTCTAGCCTGCAGTGGGGTACTCAATAGTGAGTACAGCCTAACTTAGGGTTTGCTATATGTACTCAACTGCTTGCTAGTCCAAACCTCTCTTTCTCATTTCTAACTTTCCATTCCTGTTTCTTAACACGTACCAGACCCCTCATGGCCAGCGTCTAGCGTATATACTCTCGCGTATATACGAGAGCGTACAAAATGCTAAACGCGTTCATTCCAACTTAGCTAGGGGTAGGGATAGCTAGAAGCGAAGCTCTGATAGCACTTTCACCCATCTGTGGGGAGAAGGTGGAGGGGGAGAGTGGGAGGGAATGAGGCATGAGGGTGAGGGGCAAGGAATTGGGAGAAGGTGAGGTGAAGCAGGGTGGGGTGAAGCAGGGTGGGGTGAAGCAGGGTGGGGTGAAGCAGGGTGGGTATTGGGTGCAGTGCAGTGGGGAGGAGTGCAGTGCACTCCTCCCCCACCTCAAATGTGACACACATGGGACATCTGAGAGCGTATTCACCTCCCCTTCACACCCCGCGTGCTGCGCACGGTTGTAAGTGCGCGCCACCAGCACGCGCCCCTGCTGCACCGCCTGCCTGCCCTAATCCCGCCGCCACCACTCCCACAGTAAGCCTTCCACTCAGCCCTCCTCTCAGCCTTTCCCTCGCCCATCCTCTCACCCCTCAATCCGCCCTTCACTCACCTGCGGCACTCATCAGACGTCTCAGGGAGGAAGTAGCAGTGCCACTGCGCGTTCGCCTCCCCTTCACACCCTGCGTGCTGGGCGCGATCGTAAGTGCGCGCCACCAGCACTCGCCCCTGCTGCACCGCCTGCCCCAGTGCTGCCGCCATGTATGCCAGCTGCTTTTCAAAGCCGTCTCGCCGCCGGCGCTCAAACGCTGCGTACATGAACCTGCAGACGTGGGAATATGTGATAGGGAAGGCAACAGGGAAAAGGGGGCAATGAGAGGACGAGGGGAGGGACGGAGGCGATGGGAGCAGCTGACGCCGCTGGCAGGGGGGCGAGGGGAGGGGCCAGCCCTGGTGGGACAACGGCTTTGAAAAGGGAATGGCGTTGGGACAGGAGAGCAAAGCCTGCTGCATGGGGGATTGGGATAGGTGAGGGGATCGGGGGGTAGAGGATGGGCGGAAGGGAGGATGGGGGGAGGGCGAGCGCACCGCACATGGGGGAGGGAGCAGTTGGCGGGGAACTGGAGGCGCCACAGGTGGGTCTGCACGAGGCGAGTCAGCGGCAGGTTGGCGCCCTCCCCGCCCTCCCCGCCCTCCTCGCCCTCCACCCATGGCGGAAACGGCCCCTCCGCTATGATGTCAGCATCCGTGCTCAGAGAAAATTGCTGGGAAGAGGTTTCAGCAGCCTCAGCAGTCTCAGCAGCAGCAGCAGCAGCAGCAGCAGCAGCAGCAGCGCCACCACCACTAGCAGCAGCAGTTACTGCATGAGCACCTGTACCCCCACCATGCGCCTTCTCCCTCACTTCCCTCCCCCTCTCCACTTCATCATCCTCCCCGCCCTCCCCCTCTTCCTTTTCCCCGTTCTCCTCCTCTTCCCTGTCCCCCGCTCTCTCCCTCCGCGGAAGCATCTCGTAGGCGCGCGGGTCTCGCGACGCATGCTCGCGCGCCCGCCACACCACAGCCCACGGCGGAAGCGATCCGTCCGCCGGCCGCGCCGCCCACCACTCCTTGCGGTGCTGCCTCGCGCGCTCCGCGCAATCCACCAGATGCGGCGCGCGGGGGACTGGCGGGGTGGAGGGAAGCAGTTCCGTTCCCCCTTGCACCAGCTCCCTCCCGGTTCCTCCGCGGATGCGCCTAACGGGGAAGCTGTTTCCCCCTCCGTGGAATTGGCGGAAGCGTCCCCCTGTGCGCTCTTCCCTCGCCTTTTCCGTCCCTTTTTCACTTTCCGCCCTTTTCTGCCCGTTTCAGTTGAAGGGGAGATGACACGTGTCGGATCCCAAGCGGCCAGAAGCTCTTTCACTCGCGCCTCGAGACGTTCGGATGGCACTGACACGTCGACTGGCGCTATTTGCGGGACCAACGAGCCAATCAGCTGCTGCGAGTCGATTAGTTGGCTGAGGTTCGATTGAAGTGTAGCTGCTGGGTCAGATGATGACGTGGCGAACGGGGGTGTCGAACCGCGGTCGGAGAGCGTCCGGGAGGAGAAGAGGGGGAGGAGGAGGAACGACGCGCATAGGGCGACGAGCACGACGACGAGCCGCGATCGAGTGTGGCTGCTTGCGGGAAATGCGGTGGCCATTGCGGGGAACCGGGGGCTGCCGCCTCTAATACCATGACTACCTCATGCGCTCGAGAGCACGGCTGTTCAAATTAGCTTGCAGGCGATTATGTTGAATCTGATTGTAGTGAGGATGGTGTTGGGTGTTGTGTGCTTTGTTCAAATTGCCGCGAGGGAGAAATGAGGCTGCGGCAGTGTTTTGGCGGGAAACAAGCAAAACAGTTGAAAATCCTCGAAATAGGCTGACGCGTAATCGTAATTCTCATGCAATTTTCAAACTCACAAGGAACCAAACTTGGTTTTGTTCTGCTCAAGCTTGGCCCGAGTTCTCACCGTACAAAAACGTACAAACAACGTTTAGAAGCCGACTTTGTTGCAATCAACCCCGCTGGAAGTTGAGAAACGGCAAAAGCAGCATGGTGTGGCATTTCTCCTCGCCCCGTCATACCATCACTTCACCTATTTGCTAGTGCATCCGCTATGCCCCCGATGCTTCTCCATGCGCCTAAGGGCGTGTGCCTTTTATGCTCCCGACGGTTCGAACCCTGGACCGTCCGATTTGCAAAAATGTTACCCGTTTCGTCACTTGTCGTGACTGTTTCGTGAAGGTATTGGCGACGTCGCCAGCGGTTCGACCTGACGCGTCACTTTTCCCTCCAAGCAACGGTTCACATTCTGAACTTTTGGCAGTTCGAATTGCAAACGGACGGATGCACAGTTCTGGCACTGGATTGGCGCGCGAAGGACTCGAAAAACAAAAACCGAGCCGCATGTTCAATTTATTTGAGGCCCGCGACGCGCGCCTGAACATTGAACGATCGCATTACTCCCTAGCCCACCAAAACTACAAAGCCCCCAGCAATCCGAACTGAACCCTCACAACCAGCCTGCAATGGAGCACTCTAGCGCAGGTGAATGTTTGAAATCGAGCCGCCGTGTGGTGAGCGAAACTGGAGAGAGTGTGTGACTGGGGTTACGATGGTACAGTAGCTCTAGCGAGTCCACAGTACTTCGGTAGTTTCAGAAGTAGAGAAAAGTCCGTTTTTGCCTTCGGACAGTCTGCAGTTTCGAATTTTCAAAACGGACTGTCCGGTACCCGCTATTGGGACCGTCCGCTTCGATACAAGTGGACTGTCCGCGAAAACACAAAAAAAATCAAAAAAGGCACACGCCCTAACATTCGCCTTGTAAGGCACCGGAACTGGATCGGTAAACGTTTCGGGTGTTTCCAGTCGGGAGCACGCGGTGTCTCGCCGGCCGGCTCGTCCCATGTCTAGTCCGCGGTCGGCTCTCGGCCGTCTCACCACTGCCTGTCGCCGTCTGCTCACGTCGCCGCCCCGCGCGCTGCCGTCTTTAGCCGCGGGATCCGCCATCCTCTCCCCGGCCTCGCCATCTCCCGCACTTCCGCACGACCACCGTCTGATTGCGCGCGATATTCCACGTCAGTGCGCGTCCGCCCGCACACAGCCGCCGTTTCTTCCGCGATTCCCTTCGCACACGCGCAACCTCCCCCGCCCCTCCGCCGCCTCGCACGATCACGCGCTGCTTCCGCCTCCTCCGCATTCGCCCTGCGTGCTTACGCCAGCGACAGGGACTCCGCCGTCGCTCCGCCAATTCAGTGCTTCCGCGCACCTCTCCGCGGATTCTGAGCCCCGCAGTCGAGACAGTGAGCGCGGGGGGAGCAGGGACAATCGGGAAACCAGGGGCAGCGCGGCGGAGAACCTGCGCGCGGAGCACCGGCGCGCGGCAGAGGACTGGCGCGAGGAGACCCGGCGCGCGGAGGAATGGATCCGGTTCAGCGGAGAGTCGGCGCCGGCGCGAGACATAGCGCACAGAGCCGCGGCCGGCACATCCCGCAGGGGAGATCAACGCGGGGGGTCGCACGGCCCGCGCGGCGGCAGGGGGAGCGGCGAGCGGAGCGATTGGGGCGAGCGGACCAGTAGTGGCGGGCGGAGCGATTGGGGCGAGCGCGATCGGGGCGGGCGGAGCGATTGGGGCGGGCGGAACGATTGGGGCGGGCGGAGCCGTAGCGGCGGGCGGGAACAGCAGCAGCACCACCCGAAGGCAGAGGCGGCGAGGCGAGCAGTGCGGCACAAGCGGATCCTAGAAGAAGAGGAGTCGCCGTCGTTCGAGAAATGGCTGCAGCGGCAGGGCGGGGGGAGCGCTGCGCGGGACGGCGGAGGGGGGAAGCGGTGGCGCGAGAAGAAGGTGCGGTGGGTGGCGGGGACGTACGCGGAGATGCGCGCTTCGCACGGCATGCGGCTGCTGAACGCCCAGCGCGCATGGATGGAGAGCGAGGACGTGGCGATGGTGGCGCGCCACCTCATGCACATGGACGGGTATGGGGCACGCGGGGGAGGCGGGGATGCGGGTGGGGGTGGGGGCGGAGACGCGGATGGGGATGGGCATCTAGACGTTGAAGGGGAGGAGGGGGAGCAGAGGGGTGTGGATGGGGAAAGTGAGGGAGACGCACTGCAGCAGCAGTGGCAAGAGCAGGGGCAGGTGCAGAGGCAGCAGCAGGGGCAGGTGCCGGGGGGAGAGCAGGCGCAGGAGCAGGGGCAGGGGCAGGGGCAGGGGGAGGGGCAGGAGGGGTATCACGGGCACGAGTGTGCATTGCGCGTGCTCAAGTGGGGCCACAGCATGGGCATCTACTCGCCTGCCACGTCACCCCGCGAGGCCATGCTGCTAGCGCACCACCTGGCGGGCCGCCAGCGCGTCGCTGACATGCTCGTGCTGGCGCAGATGTTCCTCGCCGCCCGCCCGCCGCCGCCCGTTTTTGCGGAGGAGATGCTGGCTGTGCTGGCGGCGTGTGTGCGGCACAAACGGGCGGCAGACGCTGCGGCAGTGTACTCGTTTGTGAGGGGTTTGGGGTGCGGAGAGGTGGGAGGTGGTGGTGGAAGGGGAAGAGGGGTGCGGGGGGGTGTTGATGGGGGGCGAGGGGGAGGGGGGTTGAAGCAGAGAGGGGGTGTGGAAGGGGGGGAGGTGAAGGGGGAGGAGAGAGGGAGGGGAGAGGAAGTGGTGATTCCGCGGAAGCTACTTCAGAAACTTCACGAGGTTTGTGAAATATTTGTGTGCGGATGGGCTGGTGTGTGGTGTGGATGGGTTGGTGTGTGGTGCGGATGGGCGGATGGGGAAAGGTTGCCTCGTGTGGTGTGAGGTTCGGTGCGGCATGTTCAGCTGGTGTTAGTAGTTGCTGTTGTTTTTTCTGCCAACTCGTTTACCTTGCCAAGGCAGTGAATGGGGTAGGAATGACATGGCATGGCATGCTGTTGCGATGTTTGCAACTTGGTGACACTCTGTGTACGATGCTCAAGCTTGCGTACCACGAAACCCCTCTCCCAATCCACCTCCTCAACTTTCTCCCGCTCCTCTCGCCCACCGTCCTCACCGAACTTGCCAGTGTCTGCAGCAGCCAGAGCACGCCGGTGTGCATGCACAGGTGAAGGCACGTGTGGAGAAGGAGTTGCGCCTGCATGTGGAGTGGCCGGGTCGTTCTTGCAACGCTGGAAAGCTAGAATAATGACTTGGTGGTGTCATGCTGGCCTGCTGGCATGCCACAGTGGTCTTGCAGCAGGGTTGTCGTCGTCACCTAGGAGTCGAACCTGCCTGGATTATCAACGAATGGGTCCAATGGTAACAACGAAATGCATATCAAATCACACAGAAATTATAAAATTTGAAAGTGTAACACTTCATAAGATTCTGTATTGTGAAAGGGGGTACGTGGCCAACACATCAAAGGTAGCGCCGAAGTGCTACAAACCCTCTTTTGCCTACAAAAGAGGGTCGTGAGGCCATTCGCCCTCACTCGCGTTTTTCATTTCTACGGTAATTGTAGTTTCAATTTCTCGTTCTCGTCCACACTGGCGAATACACAATCACTTCCGCGCTTCAAGGCCCCGACAACACTCCTTACCGACATCATCCAACTCAACCTCGCAACAATGGCTTCGGTCAACACGACTCTTAATCGCGACAACGATAACACTTCGAAACCCAGTATCGCGGCGGAAACTTCAACGCTAGCCGAGGCAACCGATAGTCGCGAAAAACGCCCCATTGAAGAAATTTCGAGCGAGGGTCCTTCGGCAATCGACCTCCTGCTCGGAGGCACCCTTTGCACCCCCTCAGAAGAAACGGCGAGTGCTCCCCAGAAGAGGACGACTGCTGCTGATTCGGCAACTGTGTTGACCGCTACTGACGTGGGTCAACCCTGTTGGAAACGTTTAGTTAACGCTTCTGAAGTATCGAGCACTATGACAAAAGAGAAGCATACTCACAGCGAGGCAACACCGAGTCAACCAAAGGGGTTGACAAGGTGACAACAGCAGGAGGTTGAAGCGAAGGTCAAAAGTCAGCGACCTTTGACTTGACAAAGGCAGCGCGACAGCAAGGACAAATAACTGACTCGCTACTGAGCAGTTACCCGAGTCGTCGCTGTATCGAACCGCAACAGCAGTTAAAGCTGTCTGTAGATCTGCACTGTAGATGCCCGATTGATCCTAGGGGGGTTACAGGCGCGTTCGCCTTGGGGGTTATGGGCGCACAAACCCGCAACATAAACAAGCCCTTTTATCCCAATGGTCTAGTAGTTGGGATTTTGACATGGTATCAGAGCGAAGGTTTCGGGTTCGAATCCCAGTGTCTGCACTTCGGGCATCCCAGTGCGGTGGGGTGTCAGAGGTCCACTGGTGATCCCCGATTGATCCTAGGGAAGGGTTACAGACTCGTTGTCCTGGGGGTTATGAGCGCACTGGCCCGCTACTTAAAAATCCCTCTTATCCCAATGGTCTAGTGGTTGGGATTCTGACATGGTATCAGAGCGGTCTCGGGTTCGAATCCCGGTGTATGCACGTTTAGGCCGTTGCCGTTGTGCTCAATCCTGGGCCTCCTAGTGTGGGGAGGTGTCAGTAGATCTGCACTGTGGATGCCCGATTGATCATAGGAGGTTACAGGCGAGTTCGCCTGGGGGGTTATGGGCGCACAAACCTGCTACACAAACAAGCCCTTTTATCCCAATGGTCTAAGTGGTTGGGATTCTGACAACAGTTAAACCCTTCGTATTCCTTGTAATCATATAAAACCTTGTATCTCTTTGCTATAATCAATTCATTTTGTTCTCACATACTAGTACAAGGTGGTTCACTCAATCCACTATTACGCTTCCGCTACGTACATCACTACTATGAGAGTTTAGTCTTGAAACGATCCTAAGGAATTTTTCAGCCCAACAAACCCAGGCCCACGACCCAGAACCGCCAGCGCGCGACACCCTCTGCTGACGTCATGCCGGTCAACGCCCCCCCAACTTTGACTGCACAGCAGCTGTAGATGCTACTCTCGCTATTGCAGCAGCAGGCGCCGGTTACAGCTACATCGACTGATGACATTTCAGCTTCAGCAAAAAATGAAAAGCAGAAAGAACCTGACGCGCCCCTTCATACCGCCAAGGCCGCTCACGCCAACAGCACCGCTCCTGCACCCGCCCCGACTCCGGCACCAACCCGGCTCTGGGTGTGGGTGTGGGCATGGGTGTGGGCGTGGGCGTGGGCGTGGGGGTGGGAGTGGGGGAGGGGGGGTGGGGGGGGGGGAGAGAGAGGGGGAGAGAGAGGGGGATAGAGAGGGGGAGAGAGAGGGGGAGAGAGAGGGGGAGAGAGAGGGGGGAGAGAGGGGGAGAGAGAGGGGGAGATAGAGGGGAAGAGAGAGGGGGAGAGAGAGGGGGAGAGAGAGGGAGAGAGATAGGGGGAGAGAGAGGGGGAGAGAGAGAGGTGTTAGAATCATGTGAGGAGAATAGGATGCATTAGGTCAAATGGGAGGTACAAGTACAATGTCGAGAGATATTGTGTACCCCCTAAGGCTAAACCCACTAGAGCCTAGTACAAGATAAACATACAATGTTTGACACACCCCCATTGGCGAAGTGGGGGATAGCCAGAGCAAGCAATGGTCACAAGACCAGTCAAGAGTGGATATCATGATCACCACACATTCCGAGCACAAGCAAGTGGCCACAAGGCCAGTTCACATGCAGAGTTTATAATAGCAAGAGTAGTACACTGATCACAACCTAGCAAGTGTAAGCATGAAGGTATACTATTATATATCAGTGTACAACAAGAGCAAGATCAAGAGACAAGCAAGTGAGGCAGAGTGGACACAAGCCCAAGAGCAGTGCAGAAACGCTGATGATCACCAGACCCAAGGGCCTTGGTGAACACATCAGCAGTGTTGGCCCGCGAGGCCACGTAGGAAAGGCGGAGCTGACGACACTGCTGCAGCTCTCGAGCAAGAAAGTAGCGAAGAGCAATGCGTTTCATTCTGTGCTCAAGTCTCTGCTCGTGACACAAGGCAAGCATTGCCTTGTTGTCGACGTACAGAACTGGAGGAGAACGAGGCTGCTCCCTCAAGTCGGTCAGCACGTAGGTCAGCCAACATAGCTCCTGTGCAGCCATGGCCCCAGCGTAGATCTCGGTCTCACAGCTGGAGCCAAGCACAGAAGAAGAACGAGTGGACCTCCATGAGAATGAACCAGAGCCAAGACTGAAGGTGTAACCCTATCACGAACGCTGCGTCGCCTGGTCGTCGGCCCAAGAAGCGTCGGAGTGTCTTGTGAGTACCACTGAACCCCGTCCTCCAAGCACGAGCCCCATGCCCGATGTACTGCACAAGTAACGCAGTACCCTCTTTGCAGCATCCCAGTGCACCTTTCGGTGTCAACTGGGAGCCACGTAGCGAGCCAGAAGGCTGAGAGGGTACGCGAGGTCAGGTCATGTGCACGTCATCAGGTACATGAGGCAATCCACAAGCTCTGGGTACGGACCACTTGGCTCTACGGACTCGTCCGAAGGTGGAGCTAAGAGCGAGTGGCCAGTAGACAGAGGAGTGGGCTATGGCGAGGAGAAGTGGAAGCCGAAGCGCTGAAGGACCTGGTGCACCATGTGTGACTGAGTCAGGGTGATGGTGCGCCGTGCTCTGTCCCGGGTGATCTGCAGGCCAAGATAGCTCTGCAGCTCACCCAGGTCAGTGCAGGTGTGTCTCTCCTGTAGCTCCGCCTTCACTAGGGCCATCGCCTCTGTGTCAGCAGTAGCAAAAACCAAGTCGTCGACGTACATGAGAACATAGAACGGCGGCAGGGTAGTGTCGGTGCGCAGAAACAACGACGGGTCAGCAGTCGAAGAAGCAAACCCAAGAGCCGCAAGTGTCGTCCTCAGTGTGTCGTGCCACTCGCGAGGTGCCTGACACAGGCCATAAACTGGTCGCCGTAGGCTCCACTGGATACCCTCAGGAAACGACCCAGTGAAGCCAGGTCGACGGCGCAGCCAGATGGCCTCGTGAAGGCTACCCTGCAAGAAAACCGTGGAGAAGTCGAGGGAGTGCAGCTCGTAGTCACGCTGAGCTGCAACGTGTAGCAACACCCGAAGAGTGGTCATCTTTGGGGTAGGGGAGAAGGTATGAAAGAAGTCGACCCCCTCACGCTGACTGAAGCCTCGAGCAATGTAACGCGCCTTGAAGGCAGGAAGAGAACCCAGCTTCACCCTGAAAATCCACATGCTACTGACGATGTTTGCCCCAGGTGGGGGAACCTCGTCAACGTAGGTGCCAGTGGACTTCCAAGAAGCCATCTTTGCGTCCATGGCTGTTTGCCACTAAGAGGAGTACTCACCCGAGATCGCCTCTCTGTAAGAGCGCGGGGTGGGGATGTTAAGTGCATCCGGGTCTCCCTCAGGGGCAAGCAGCATGGTCGCGAGATGAGGTGCAGCGGCCGCACGACTCTCCAGCTCCTCCTGCCTGTCCTCAAGAATGTCACAGCCAAGGGCAATCTCACCCCCGACGGACGGAGGACAGGCAGGGTCAGGATAGAAACGAGACTCGCAAGGTAGTCTAGGCGGTACGCAACAGCAAAGTCAACTAGCTCAGTGACTAAGGCAGACGCTGCAGGAGAAGAGAGCGTAGGGTCCGTCACAACCGTAGCAAGAAAGCAAGTAACAGTCGGACTGGACACACGAGCAAGGTCAGACGGAGGGTCAGCACCAGCGGGAAGAGAAGAATCAGGAGGTGAAGGCAGGACAACATGCAGTGGAACAGAGGAAGGACGGAGTGTCATATCATGAGTGCCTGGGACAGCCGGAGCACGAGAACGACGAACACGAGGAACACGAGCATGGACATAAGCTCTAGTCTCAGGCTCTCGACACTCAAGAGTGGAAGCACGAGTCTCAGGCTCTCGACACTCAATCAGGGACTCTGTCACAGCAGTACAAGGAACATGAGCAGGCAGTTGGGAGTGAGGCAGGAGCTGTGGGAACAGTAACGGAGGAGTAGTACCGGCGACTGGGAACTCAGTAGGAGCTGGCGGAAGACCAAGAAGGTGGCGAAGCGCACCAGCAGGTCCAGTACCTCTAGTACCAGCAGGACCTCCAGCACTAGCAGCTCCAGTACCTCCAGCAATGGTAGCTCCAGCACCTCCAGCACCAGCAGCACCTCCAGCACCTCCTGCACCTCCAGCACCAACATCTCCAGCACCTCTAGCACCAGCAGCTCTAGTACCTCCAGCACCAGTAGTACCTCCAGCACCTCCAGCACCTCTAGGAACAGTAGGACTAGTAGCTCCAGTACCTCCATCACCAGTAGCACCTCTAGTACCTCCAGCACCTCCAGCACCAGCAACTCCAGCACCTACAGCACCAGCAGCTCCAGTATCTCCAGCACCAGTAGCACCTCTAGTACCTCCAGCACCAGCAGCACCTCCAGCACCTCCAGCAGCACCTCCAGCACCTCCAGCAGCACCTCCAGCACCTCCAGCACTATTAGGACCTCCTGGATCAGCAGCTCCAGCACCTCCAGGACTAGCAGCTCCAGTACCTCCAGCAGGACTGGACCCTCCACCGCCACCAGGACTCGCAGCACCCCCAGAGTCAGCACCCCCATTCTCAGCACCCCCAGAACCAGCACCCGCAGTCGCAGCACCCCCAGAACCCTCACCCTCTGCCTCAGCACCCCCACGCTCAGCACCAGCAGTCTCAGCTCTAGAGTCCACAGCAGCAGGCTGCGGAGGCGGCGAAGACAGCCTAGGGGGAAAACCAGGGGGGATCTCCAAGAGTGGAGAGCGGCGAGTGGCCGCCGTGTCGTCAGCGGTGGGGTCACCCCCCTCAGATGGGCCAGAGGAGTCAGAAAAGATCTCCAAAGGCTCAACCAAGGGGGGTGGGTCTACCTGAGACACACCTGAGGGAGCAGGACCCTGTGGGGGGAGGGGGTCGACCGGGGGGGGGGACTGGTACTAGGAAGAGAGGTGCGAGGGGGACAGGGTGGGACATGTGCGGGTGAAGCCTATACTAACAGACAGACTCGTCAAAGGTGACGTCCTGGGAGGAGAAGACTCGACGTGAGCTCGGGTGGTAGAACTGCCACGGCGGGGCATCGGTGGGGAAGCAAGGGAAGACGCAGCGAAGAATGCGAGGAGAGAGCTTGCTCCTAGTGGTATCGCGAACAAGGGAGAGCGCGCCCCAGACCCGAAACACCGACGCATCGCCAACCTTTCTCATCCAACGGAGTGTGGGCGAGGTCTCTGGCAAAGAGACACGGGGCCAGAGGTTGAGCTGATGCGCAGCGTATCGGACCGCAAACGGCCACAGAAAACGGGGAGCAGCCGCATGAATCATGGAGGTACGAGCAACCTCCATGATCAAGCCAATGCGACGCTCAGCAATCCCATTTTGCTGAGGAGAGGCCGGAAGCATGAAAGACTGGCAGATGCCCTCGTCTTGACAGAACTCCGCAAGGAGGTCAGAAGAGAACTCACCGCCCCTGTCAGAGTGCAGACGCAAGACTGGCAAGTCCCGACTACACCGATCACGCAGTTGGCGACGAGTAGCACGGATCCAGGGGATCAAAACAGTGCTGACGTCCACCTTGCGACGCAAGGGGAAGACAGTGGTGTAGCGTGTGTAGTCATCAACAACCAGCAGGAAGTAGCGCTCCTGGTCCGTTCCACCGACGGGGGCCGGGCCCCAAATGTCCATGTGGAGAGTCTGCAGAGGAGCAGTGGTCGGAGGAAACTTGGAGGAGTGAGGAGCGGCGGCGCACTGCCGTCCCTCGACGCAGGGAAGGCAGGGCGGTGCAGGCGAGCGCAGGAGGGAGGGCAGGGACCTGGGAAGCCCAGAGATAAGGAGACGGGAATGCATGCAGCGGAGACGCGACAGTGAGGGGTGACCGAGGCGGTGGTGCAAGAGGAGAGTCTGGTGGGAGAGTACCCGACACGAGCAAGACACTGCAAGCTGACCAGATGCAGACACCTGACTCGACGTAGCCACGTGACCTGACTCAGCCACCTGTGCAGACGCAGTGGTAAGTGTGTACAGACTAGACCCAGGCCGTCGAGTGAACGTAGCTAGGTGACGGCCAGTCCGGGAGCACGTACAGATCGCCACTCGTTGCCCTCCAGGAATAAAGGTATCAACCCAGACATCCTGAATGGCAGCGTTGCTCACCAAGTTCATCGAGAACGTGGGGAGGTGGAGACCTGACTGAGAACCAGAGGGGACTGCTGGACACGGGAGGACAGTAGAGGCTCGTGCGACTACTGGGCCCCCAATGGGGTCAGCCAGTGAGACTGGTACCGGTGCAGCAAGTGGTGTGAGTGTGGTGCAGTCACGAAAGAAGCAACGTGACGCACCTGAGTCAAGTGTGAAAGTGTGCAAGGCCTCAGGTGAGAAAGGACCTGTGGCGGGAGACGCACGAGCACCTAAAGCTGCAGCAGACTCACTAGCACCTAGTGCGGCAGCAGACTCACTAGCACCTAGTGCGGCAGCATACTCACTAGCACCTAGTGCAGCAGCCTCGACAGAACCAGTGACACATCGCTGAGGAAACAACTCACTAAGCACCTGCGGGGAGAAGGTCTCCTGCTGACTCTGCTGTCGCCTCTGTGCAATACGTAGAAAACCAAAGCCTCCACCACCTGGACGGTCTCGCTGAAGAACCCACTCGCGAAGCTGCTGAGGGGTGGGGTCGTCCGGGAGAGGCAGTGACCGCCGCTGTCCACCCCTAGCCGCTGCAACTGCCGTGATAGTGGCCATGACAAGCAGTGACGGCCAGTAGTAGGTCCAGCACCTCCAGCACCAGCAGCACCTCCAGCATTCCCAGTCGCACCTCCAGCACCCCCAGCACCAGCAGCACTCCCAGCACTCCCAGCAGCACCTCCACCAGTAGCAGCAGTAGCAAGGAGCAGTGGCAGCAAGGAGCAGCAGCAGCAAGGAGTAGTAGCGGCAAGGAGCAGCAGCAGCATGGAGCAGCAGCAGCATGGAGCAGTAGCAGCAAGGAGCGACAGCTGCAGCAAGTAGCAGCAGCAGCAAGGAGCAGCAGCTGCAGTAAGTAGCAGCAGCAGCAGCATGTAGGAGAAGGCGCACAGCAGCAGCAGCAGCAGCGCGCGGGCTGGATGTGTGCAGGCAGCGCGGGTAGTGGCAGCAGCTCAGGCGCAACAGCAGGAACACTTGCAGCAGCAGTAGTCGCGCTTAGCAGCAGCAGCAGGTAGCAGCAGCAGCGCATGCAGCAGGAGGGGCCGCGCAGGTGACAGCAGCAGCAGGGCGCAGGCTGCTGGCGGGCAGCGCGAGCGGGCAGGGGCGCAGTGGCGCTCGCGCAGCAGTGGCGCTTAGCAGCAGCAGCAGCAGAGCATGCAGTAGTAGAAGCTGCAGAAGTGACAGCAGCAGCAGCGCGTAGCAGCGCAGACAGGCAGGGAGCACGTGGACTGCACGCGGGCAGGGCGCAGGCCGGGCGCAGGCTGCTGGCGGGCAGCGCGTTTGCGGGGCAGAACTCACTGGCGGGGCCGGTGGGCGTGCAAAGCGCGCAGGCAGGCAAGGCGGCGCAGCTGCAGGCAAAGCGCGCGCGGGCAGGGCGGCGCTCAGGCAGGGCAGCGGGGCAGCGGGGCTAGGCCGTGAAAATCGACGTGCATAGGCTCGTTTTGGGCAGAATAAAAAATGCGACGCGCCTAGGGATGCGATTCGGGCAGGAACTAACGGTGGGCCCTATTAAATTTCTGGTCCTAAGGACCTACTAGCTCTTAATACCATGTTAGAATCATGTGAGGAGAATGGGATGCATTAGGTCAAAGGGGAGGTACAAGTACAATGTCGAGAGATATTGTACTACCTGCCTTAGTCTCTCCCATCCCCTCTTCCATAGTATACTCTAAGCCTAAGTACCTGAATATACGGGAGAAGAGCAGGCAGAGTCAGAGGACGTTGTCAAAACATATTTATATGTTGTTAGTTCTGCTAGGCTACAGTGAGGTGCTCAGTATAGAGTACAACCCTAATTAGGGTTTCATACTTGTATCTCCTTGTTCCTAGTCATTCCTCATTCCTGCCTAGTGATTCTGACATGGTTTCAGAGCTGGTTCGTCCGTAGGACCGCTCCGTTAGGGCCCACCAACCGTAGGAACTGCACGTTTTTTGCCCTGCACTGCCCGCACGCCGCCCTGCAGCCCGCGCGCCGCCACGCCCTGCAGCCCACGCGCTGCCCTGCCCCGTCGCCCTGCAGCCCCCGCGCTTCCCTGCCATGCTGCCCACGTCACCCTGCAGCCCGCACGCCCTTCTGCCCGCGTCGCCCTGCTACTCGCGTCGCCCTGCAGCCCGCGCGCCCTGCAGCCCGCGTCACCCTGCTGCCCGTGACGCCCTGCAGCTCGCACGCCCTGCAGCCCGCGTCGCCCTGCTGCTCGCGTCGCCCAGCAGCCCACGCGCCCTGCAGCCCGCGTCGCCCTGCTGCCAGCGGCGCCCTGCAGCTCGCACGCCCTGCAGCCCGCGTCGCCCTGCTGCCCGCATCGCCCTGCAGCCCGCACGCCCTGCTGCCCGCGTCGCCCTGCTGCCAGCGACGCCCTGCAGCTCGCGCACCCTGCAGCCCGCGTCGCCCTGCTGCCCGCGTCGCCCTGCAGCCCGCGCGCCCTCTTGCCTACGCGTGCTCTGCCCTACAGCCCGTGCGCAGCCCTGCCCTGCAGCCCGCGCGCTGCCCTTCCCTGCTGCCCACACGCCCTGCAGCCCGCGCACTGCCCTGCTTGCGCAGCCCTGCAGCCCATGTGCTGCCCTGCCCTGCAGCCCGCGCGCTGCCCTGCCCTGCATCCCGCGCTGACCTACCGCCCGCGTGCCTGCGCTGCTCGTGCCCTGCTGCTAGCCCGTGCCCTGCTGCTAGCCCGTGCCCTACTGTCCACGCACTCTACTGACCTCCACAGCCACTCCAACAGTCGCTACTGCTGTTGCAGCCACAGCGACCACTGCTACAGCTGCAGCTACAGCATTCGCTACTGACGCCCTTGCGCGGCTACTACTGACTGCCACTGCCTGTCATGGCCACTATCACAGTCGTAGCAGCGTCTGGGGGAGGACAACAACAGCAGCGTCAGCCGGAGACTTTATCGCCACAGCAACTTCGAGAGTGGGTCATTCGGCGAGGTCGCTCTGGTCCTAGAGCTTGGGATTTCAATCGTGCTGGAAGTACTGGACAGCAGCGGAAGCAGCGTCGCCAGGAGACTCTCTCGCCACAGCAGCTTCGTGAGTGGGTTATTCAGCGAGGCCGTCCTGGTGGTGGAGGTTATAGTGCTGGAGGTACTGGACAGCAGCGGCAGCAGCGTCAGCAGGAGAGCCTCTCACCGTAGCAGCTTCGCGAGTGGGTTTCTCAGCGACGCGTCCGTGGTAGGGCAGAGGCTACTAGTCTAGGTGCATGTGAGCCTGGTAGCACAGGTGCGGTTTCTGTAGAGGCTTTGCACACCTTCACGCTTGACTCAGGCGTGACTCGCCGCTTCTTCTGCGACTTCACCACAGTCACACCGCTCACTACACGTGTCCTGGTCTCTCTGGCTGACCCCTCTGGTGGCCCAGTTGTAGCACATGCCTCCACAGTTCTCCCATGTCCGACAGCCCCCTCAGGCTCCCTCACAGGTTTCCACCTCCCCTCGTTCTCTAACAACTTGGTGAGTAATGCTATCCTCCAGGACCAGTTTGTCACTGTGACTACTCCTGGGGGTGAGCTTGTGGCGATATGTACGGACTCACGCAATGGCGAGCACCTCGCCACTTTCACTCGAAGCCATGGGTCTGGCCTGTACACACTGACCACTGATTCTACACAGGTAGCTGTGTCAGGTCAGGTAGCTGCGTCGGGTCAGTTAGCTGCGTCTTGTTCGTGCCGACTACTCTCGCACCAGACTCTCCTCTGGCACCACCGTCTTGGTCACCCCTCCCTGCCGCGCCTGCGTGGCATGCACTCTCATCTCCTTGTCTCTGGCCTCCCCAGGTCCCTTCCCCCACTCCCGCACTCGCCTGCACCGCAGTGCCTTCCCTGCGTCGAGGGGTGGCAGCGCGCCGCTCCTCACTCCTCGTTTCCGCTGACCACTGCTCCTCTGCAGACTCTCCACATGGACGTGTGGGGCCCAGCCCATGTCTGTGGACAGGACCAGGAGCGCTACTTTCTGCTGGTTGTTGACGACTACACGCGCTATACCACTGTCTTCCCCTTGCGGAGGAAGGCGGATGTCCGTGGTGTTTTGATCGACTGGATCATCGCTGTTCGTCGCCAGCTGAGCGCTCGATTTCAGTAGGACCTTCCAATCCTGCGTCTGCACTCTGACAGAGGCGGTGAGTTCTCGTCCGGCCTCCTTAAGGCCTCCTGTCGTGTGGAGGGCATCGCCCAGTCGTTCACGCTTCCGGCCTCCCCATAGCAAAATGGGATTGCTGAGCGTCGCACTGGCTTGATCATGGAGGTTGCTCGTACCTCCATGATCCATGCGGCTGCTCCCCATTTTCTGTGGCCGTTTACGGTCCGATACGCCGCGCATCAGCTCAACCTCTAGCCCCGTGTCTCTGTGCAAGAGACCTCACCCACACTACGTTGGACAGGGGAGGTTGGCGATGCGTCGACGTTTTGGGCCTGGGGCGCGCTCTCCCTTGTCTGCGATACCACGGCGAGCAAGCTCTCTCCTCGCACTCTCCGCTGCGTCTTTCTTGGCTTTCCCACCGATGCCTTGCCCTGGCAATTTTACCACCCTGCCTCGCGCCGCGTCCTGTCCTCATAGGACGTCACCTTTGACGAGTCGGTCTGCTTCTACCGTCTCCACCCGCACGTATCCTCCCCACTCTCCCCGCCGCCCCTCTTCCTGGTCCCAGGTCCCCCCCCGGTAGACCCCCTCCCCCCACAGGGTCCTGATCCCTCAGGTGTGTCTCAGGTAGACCCACCCCCCTTGGTTTAGCCTTTGGTGGTCTCCTCTGACACCTCTGGCCCAGCTGAGGGGGGTGACCCTGCCGCTGACGACACGGCGGCCAGTCGTCGTTCTCCACGCTTGGAGACCGCTCCTGGTTTTCCGCCTCGACCGTCTTCGCCGCCTCTGCAGCCTGTAGCTGTAGACTCTGGTGCTGCTAGGGCTGGTGACACTTGGGGTGAGGACTCAGGAGGTGCTGGTCCTGGGGGTACTGAGACTGAGGGTGAGGGTTCTAGGGGTGCTGAGACTGAGGGTGGGGGTTCTGGGGGTGCTGAGACTAGGGGTGAGGGTTCTGGGGGTGCTGACTTTGGGGGTGCTGCGAGTCCTAGGGTGGCGGGGCCGTGGGTGCTCCTACAGCAGGTCCTGGCATTGGACAGCAGCAGCCGCCTAGCCAACTCGAGACGCCCTTATCGCAGCAGCTTTGTGAGTGGGTCGTTCGGCGAGGCCGCTCTGGTGCTGGAGCTTGGAGTTTTACAGGTCCTGGAGCTGCTGGTGCTGGAGGTACTACTGGTGGTGCTGGAGGTACTACTGGTGCTGGAGGTGCTGGAGGTGCTGGAGCTATTGGTGCTGGAGGTAATACTGGTACTGGAGGTACGGGTGGAGGTGCTGGAGCTACTGGTGATGGAGGTGCTGCTGGTGCGGGAGGTGCTGGTGCTGCTGGTGCTGGAGGTGCTGCTGGTGCTGGAGGCGCTGGAGATGGAGGTGCTCGAGGTGCTGGAGGTGCTGGAGCTACTGGTGCTGGAGGTGCTGGAGCTAATGGTGCTGGAGGTGCTGCTGGAGCTGGAGGTGCTGGAGGTGCTGGAGGTGCTGGAGGTACTGGAGCTGCTGGCACTGGAGGCGCTAGCGCTGCTGGTACTGGAGGCGCTTGTGCTGGAGGTACTACTCGAGGTGCTAAAGGTACAACTGGTACTGGAGGTACTGCAGGAGGTGCTGGAGCTGCTGGTGCTGGAGTTGCTGCTGGTGCTGGAGGTGCTGGTGCTGCTGGTGCTGGAGGTGCTGCTGGTGCTGGAGGTGCTGGTGCTGTTGGTGCTGGAGGTGCTGCTGGTGCTGGAGGCGCTGGAGCTGGAGGTGCTGGAGGTGTTGGAGGTGATGGAGGTGCTGGAGCTACTGGTGCTGGAGGTGCTGCTGGTGCTGGAGGTGCTCGTGCCAGAGGTGCTGGAGCTACCGGAGCTAGAGGTACTGGTGCTGCTGGTGCTGGAGGTGCTGGAGGTGCTGCTGGTATTGGAGGCGCTGGAGCTGGAGGTACTGGAGGTGCTGGAGGTGCTGGAGCTGCAAGCACTGGAGGTGCTAGTGCTGGAGGTGCTGGAGCTTCTGACGGTAGGGGTACTGCCTCGCGTGGACCGATTTTCTACCCGCAGCCGCAGTCGACCCTGCCACCGCCTGACTCGGCCCTTCGCCAGGTTCTTAGTCTCCCGTCTTCCACTGGCCTCACTCCACCTCTCCTGTGTCCACCGCCTTCCCCGTCTCAGATACAATTGCCTCTTGGCTCCCCACTGCCTGCTCCTTCTCCCTACACTGAGGTGTCAAACTCCCTGACCGAGTATCGTGAGCCTGAGTCTCGTGCCTCCACACCTTTTCGTGCTCATCGTGTCGCCCGTCCTCGTCCTCCTGTTGTCCCATGCACTCACGTTATGGCACTTCGTCCTTCCTCTGTTCCACAGCGTGCTGCCCTGCCGTCTCCTCCGTCGTCCTCTCTTCCTGGCGTTCCTGACCCTGAGTCCGACCTTGCTCATGCTGCCAGTCCTACAGTCACTCGTCTCCTCGCCGCTGTCGTCACTGACCCTTCCTTTGAGTCTACTGTTGCGTTTGCCCTAGTCACCGAGCTATTCGACTTTGCTGCTAGGCGTCGTCTTGACTACGTCGCGAGTCTTGTTACCGAGTCTGAGTCTGTCCGTCCTCCGTCCATTGGGGGTGAGCCTGCCCTTGGCTGTGACGTCCTTGAGGACAGGCAGTTTGAGCTTGGGTGTCTTGCGACCGATTTACATCGTTTTGCATCCATGCTGCTTTGCCCTGAGGGAGACCCGGATGCACTTGACATCCCTACCCCGTGCTCTTACGCTGAGGCGATCGCGGGTGAGTACTCCTCTCAGTGGCAGACAACCATGGACGCAGAGATGGCTTCCTGGAAATCCACAGACCTACGTCAACGAGGTTCCTCATCCTGGAGTGAACATAGTTGATGGCATGTGGATTTTCAGGGTGAAGCGGCCGCCGGGATCTCCGCCTGCCTTCAAGGCGCGTTATGTTGCTCGAGGCTTCAGTGAGCGACAAGGAGTTGACTTCTTCAAGACCTTCTCCCCCACCCAGAAGATGACTACTCTTCGGGTGTTGCTGCACGTTGCAGCACAGAAAGGCTACGAGCTGCACTCCCTCGACTTCTCCACAGATTTCTTGCAGGGCAGCCTTCACGAGGAGATCTGGCTGCGCCGCCCACCTGGCTTCACTGGGTCGTTTCCTGAGGGTTCCAAGTGGAGCCTCCGGCGGCCAGTCTACGGTCGCCGCCAGGCCCCCCGCAAGTGGCACGACACACTGAGGACGACACTTACGGCTCTTGGGTTTGCTCCTTCCTCTGCTGACCCGTCGCTGTTTCTACGCACCGACACTTCTCTGCCGCCGTTCTACTGCTGACACTGAGGCACTGGCCCTTGTGAAGGCGGAGCTGCAGGAGAGATACACCTGCACGGACCTGGGTGAGCTGCGGAGCTATCTTGGCTTGTAGATCACCCAAGACAGAGCACGGCGCACCATCACCCTGACTCAGTCACACATGGTGCACCAGGTCCTTCAGCGCTTGGCTTCGAGTTCTCCTTGCCAGAGCCCACTACTCTGCCTACAAGCCACTCGCTCTCAGCTCCACCTTCGGACGAGTCCGTAGAGCCAAGTGGTCCGTATCCAGAGCTTGTGGGTTGCCTCATGTACCTGATGACGTGCACGCGACCTGACCTTGCGTACCTTTCTGGCTCGCTACGTGGCTCCCGGTAGACACCGAAAGGTGCACTGGGATTCTGCAAAGAGGGTACTTTGTTACTTCTGCAGTACATCGGGCATGGGGCTTGTGCTTGGAGGACGGGACTCAGTGGTACTCAGATGTCACTCAGACGCTTTCTGAGCCGACAACCAGGCAACTAAGCGGTCGTCACAGGGTTACACCTTCAGTCTTGGCTCTGGTTCTGTCTTGTGGAGGTCTACTCGTTCGTCTTCTGTGCTTCGTTCCAGCTGTGAGGCCGAGATCTATGCTGGGGCTATGGCTGCACAGGAGCTATGCTGGCTGACCTACCTGTTGACAGACTTGGGGGAGCGGCCTCGTTCTCCTCAAGTTCTGTACGTCGACAACAAGGCCAAGCTTGCCTTGTGTCACAAGCAGAGACTGGAGCACAAAACGAAGCACATTGCTCTTCGCTACTTTCTTGCTCGAGAGCTGCAGCAGCGTGGTCAGCTTTGCCTTTTTTATGTGGCCTCTCGGGCCAACACTGCTGATGTCTTCACCAAGGCCCTCGGGTCTGGTGATCATCAGCGCTTTTGCACTGCTCTTGGGCTTCTGCCCACTCTGCCTCACCTGCTTGTCTCTTGATCTTGCACTTGTTGTACACTGATATAGATATATTTATACTTGCATATTTACTCTTGCTAGGTTGTGATCAGTGTACTACTCTTGCTATTATAACTCTGCTTGGGAACTGGCCTTGTGGTCGCTTGCTTGTGCTCAGAATGCGTGATCTTGAGATCCACCCTGGGCTTTGCATTGCTTTGTTCTCTTGCCCGACTGGTCTTGTGGCCGTTTTTGTGCTGGCTATCCCTCACTTTGCCTAGAGGGGTGTGTCAAAACATATTTATATGTTGTTAGTTCTACTAGGCTATAGTGAGGTGCTCAGTATAGAGTACAACCCCAATTAGGGTTTCATACTTGTATCTCCTTGTTCCTAGTCATTCCTCATTCCTGCCTAGTGATTCCGACAGATGTGTCCTTGGAAGATGAGTGTGGAATCCCAGCTGCTGTCGTAGATCGAGGAGCAAGGAGGGGGGCAAATGAGGTGGACGCCAACGAGGGCGAATCATGGGGCGATCAAGGCAAAGAGGTGGCCAGCAAGGCACGCTCCCCATCTGAAATTGCAGCTGATGCAGACGCGTGGCGCCATGTGGAAGGATGGGAACTCGGGCCACTGTGCAGCAGCGCCCAACCCTTCATGTCTCGGAAGCTTTCGGCAAAGATCCTCGGAATCTATGCTTATTGCATTACGATCCCCCTCCTATGCCTAGCGAAAGTTCCAACGTGCGTGGGAACATGGCGTATCCTACAGTTCATCCCGAGGCTTACCCTCCGAGCCGGAATTGAGAAACTTCTGGGAAATTGCTGGGCTGCAGTGGAGAAACGACTCCAGCAATTTAAAGAAGAGGAACGGGAACTGCTGTACTCAGAAGCCAGCACCACCCCCTCGAACTCACATCCGAACAGGCACCAGCCAGACCCCGATGTCAGAGGTCCACTGGTGATCCCCGATTGATCCTAGGGAAGAGTTACAGGCTCGTTGTCCTGGAGGGTCATGGGCGCACTGACCCGCTACTTAACAAGCCCTTTTATCCCAATGGTCTAGTGGTTGGGATTCTGACTTGGTATCAGAGCGGTCTCGGGTTCGAATCCCAGTGTGTGCACTTCGGGCATCCCAGTGCGGGGGGGTGTCAGAGGTCCACTGGTGATCCCTGATTGATCCTAGGGAACAGTTACAGGCTCGTTGTCCTGGGGGGTTATGGGCGCACTGACCCGCTACTTAACAAGCCCATTTATCCCAATGGTCTAGTGGTTGGGATTCTGACACCCGAAGGCATGTGCGTTAGAGCGAAAGGCCTCGTATGGAAGGCAAATCTTGCGAAGGCCTTGGCAGCGTTATAATCCACTCCACTCGCAGAGCAATCGCCCCACCATTCGCGCAAAACACTCGGAGGCAGGGGAAGCAATGCCTAGATGGGTTACTGGATACACCTCGTCATCCCTCGCGATCGCCACACACTCATTCCGCGAAGTGTTAGCTAAGTGCCCAAATGAGATTGGGGCCAGCCCATCCAGAACGTGCTTTGAACACCTGCGAGACCCCACTATAATAAACAGAGAAGTATTCACGTTGCTGCACCAAGTCATCAACATGCTACTAAGCACGTACCTAAGTGAGCCGCTGCTGGTGTTAGAAAGAACGAACGAGAATGAATGAACTAGCAAAGAGTTGGGTACAAGTACTAACCCTAATTGGGTTGTACCCCTTATGGGCTACCCCACTATAGCCTACACAATATAAGCTATATATAAGTTTGACACACCCCCATAGGCAGAGTGGGGGAGAACAAGTGGTCACAAGACCATTCAAGAAAAGAAAAGCAAGCTCAGGATGGATCACAAGGTCATCACACAGTCCGAGCACAAACAAAGGGCCACAAGGCCAGTTCACATGCAGAGTTATAAAAAGAGAACAAACAGTACAGTGATCATACCCTAGCAAGTGCAAGCATGCCGGTATATATAGAGATCAAAGTACAAGCAAAGTCACACAGTAAGCAAGTGAGGCAGAGTAGGCACAAGGCCTAACAAAGTAGAGAAGCGCTGATGATCACCAGGCTGAAGTGCCTTGGTGAATATATCAGCAGCCCTAGTGGCCACGTACGCAAGACGAAGCTGGCCACGCTGCTGCAACTCTCGAGCAAGGAAGTATCGCAGAGCGATGTGCTTCGTTCTGTGCTCCATTCTGTGCTCTTGACACAAGGCAATCATGGCCTTGTTGTCTACGTACAGAATTGGAGGCGAACGAGGCTGATCTCCCAAGTCAGTGAGTAGGTAGGTGAGCCATCGTAGCTCCTGTGCAGACATGGCCCCTGCGTAGATCTCAGCCTCACAACTGGAGCTGAGAACCGAAGACGAGTGGGTAGACCGCCAGGAAACAGAGTCGGAACCAAGGCTGAAGGTGTAACCCTGTGACGACCGCTTCGTAGCTGAGTCGTCAACCCAAGAAGCGTCTACGTGACCGGTGAGGACAAGTGGACCCCGTCCTCCAAGCACGAGCCCCATGCCCAAAGTACTGCAGAGGTAACGAAGTACCCTCTTCGCAGCATCCCAGTGCACCTTTCGGTGCCTACCGGGAGCCACATAGCGAGCTAGAAGGCTGAGAGGGTACGCGAGGTCAGGTCGTGTGCACGTTATCAGGTACATGAGGCAACCCACAAGCTCTGGGTACGGACCACTCGGCTTTACGGACTCGTCCGAAGGTGGAGCTGAGAGCGAGTGGCTGGTAGACAGAGGAGTGGGCTTTGGCGAGGAGAACTGGAAACCGAAGCGCTGAAGGACCTGGTGCACCATGTGTGACTGAGTCAGGGTGATGGTGCGCCGTGCTCTGTCCTGGGTGATCTGCAAGCCAAGATAGCTGCACATTTCACCCAGGTCAGTGCAGGTGTGTCTCTTCTGCAGCTCCGACTTCACAAGGTTCAGTGCCTCAGTGTCAGCTGTGGCAAAGACGAGGTCGTCGACGTAGACAAGGACGTAGAACGGCGGCAGAGAGGTGTTGGTGCGTAGAAACAGTGACGGGTCAGCACTAGAAGGAGCAAACCCAAGAGCCGCAAGTGTAGTCCTCAGTGTGTCGTGCCACTCACGAGGCGCCTGGCAGAGACCGTAGACTGGCCGACGGAGGCTCCACTGGGTACCTGCAGGAAACGACCCAGTGAAGCCAGGTGGGCGGCGCAGCCAGATCTCCTCGTGCAGGCTGCCCTGCAGGAAAGCTGTGCTGAAGTCCAAAGGGTGCAACTCGTAGTCACGCTGAGCAGCGACGTGCAGCAACACCCAAAGAGTAGTCATCTTCGGGGTGGGGGAGAAGGTCTGGAAGTAGTCAACCCCCTGTCGCTGACTGAAGCCTCGAGCAACGTAACGCGCCTTGAAGGCAGGCGGAGAACCCGGCGGCCGCTTCACCCTGAAAATCCACATGCCATCGACTATGTTCGCCCCAGGTGGGGGAACCTCGTCGACGTAGGTGCCTGTGGATTTCCAGGATGCCATCTCGGCATCCATGGCTGCCTGCCACTGAGAGGAGTAGGGACCCGTAATCGCCTCTGCGTAAGAGCGCGGGGTCGGGATGTCTGGTGCATCCGGGTCTCCCTCAGGGGAAAGCAGCATGGAAGCAAAACGAGGTACAGCAGCTGCAAGACACTCAAAGTCCTCCTGCCTGTCCTCAAGGACGTCCGTGCCAAGAGCACACTCACCCCCGACGGACGGAGGACTGGCAGACGCAGACTCAGCAACAAGAGCAGTGGCGTAGTCTAGACGACAGGCAGCAGCAAATTCAAGCATCTCAGCATTGAGGGCAGACGCAGCAATGGACTCAAAGGAAGGGTCACTGACAGCAGTGGCAAGGAGGCGAGAGACAGTGGGACTGGCAGCACGAACGCGGTCAGACTCAGGGTCAGGGACGGCAGGAAGAGAGGACTCAGGAGGAGCAGGCAGAGGAACACGCAGTAGAACAGAGGAAGGACGAAGTGTCATAGCGAGTGTGCCCGGGACAGGAGGAGGACGCGTATGAGGAACGCGATGACCAGTGCGAACAGGGGAGGCAGGACGAGACGCAGGCTCACGACGCTCTTTAAGACTGCCGGTCTGCTCAGTGTAAAGAGAGGGAGCAGGTAGTGGGGAGGCCGGCTGTATCGACGGCTGCGACTGGTCAGGCGGTAGACACAGTAAGGGAGGAGTAAGGCCAGTAGAAGACGGGACACCAAGAACCTGCTGAAGCAGGGGAACGAAGTACGGTCGCGGCCGCATAGTGCCTCCAGGGTCAACAGCTCCAGCACCTCCAGCTCCAGCGCCTCCCGCTCGAGTGCCTCCAACTCCAGCTCCTCCAGCTCCAGCGCCACCAGCGCCAGAGCCTCCAGCTCCAGCAGCTCCAGACTCCGTAAGGGTCTCCAGCTCCAGCGCCCCCAACACCACCAGTCGCGGCAGCTCCAGTACCCCGGGTACAAGCACCTCCAGGACCAGTAGCCGCAGTACCTCCAGGAACACCAGCTCCAGCAGTAACTCAACCACCTCCAGCTCCAGCGGCTCCAGCACCTCTAGCTCCGATAGCTCTAGTCGGAAGGCGTGCGCGCCAAACAAGCCACTCACGCAGCTGCTGCGGAGACAGTCTCGGCGAAGCACCAGCAGAACCTCCAGACGAAGCAGCACCCTGAGGCTCAGCACCCCCAGAATCCGCACCCTCCGACTCAGCACCCCCAGGCTCAACACCCTCAGGCTCAGCACCCCCTGTCTCAGCACCCCCAGTCTCAGTACCCCCAGGCCCAGCACCCCCAGTCTCAGCACCCCCAGGCTCAGCACCCCCAGCAGCACCTGAGTCTACAGCTACCTCA
This sequence comes from Closterium sp. Naga37s-1, assembly GCA_947471745.1. Classification (NCBI taxonomy): domain Eukaryota; kingdom Viridiplantae; phylum Streptophyta; class Zygnematophyceae; order Desmidiales; family Closteriaceae; genus Closterium; species Closterium sp. Naga37s-1. The sequence goes on along the minus strand of CANJKZ010000195.1, from coordinate 433,465 downwards.
CCAGGCACAGCACCAGGGGGTGGGTCTACCTGAGAGACACGTGAGGGAGCCGGACCCTGAGGAGGGAGGGGGTCTACCGGAGGGGGACCTGGAGCAAGGAAGAGCGGCGGGGGAGGGAGAGGGGCAGAGCGGTAGGGGAAGAGACGGTAAAGGGGAACCGACTCGTCAAACGTGACGTCCTGAGATGGGAGGACACGGCGCGAGGTAGGGTGGTAAAACTGCCAGCCAGGCGCGTCAGGGACAAAGCCAAGGAAGACGCAGGGAATGGCGCGGGCGGAGAGCTTGTCCGCGGACGTATCGCGGACAAAGGCACGAAAACCCCAGAGCTGATGCGCAGCGTATCAGACCGCAAACGGCCACAGAAAATGGGGAGCAGCCGCATGGCTCATGGAGGTACGAGCGACCTCCATGACTAGGCCAATGCGGCGCTCAGCAATCCCATATTGCTGAGGAGATTCCGGAAGTGTGAACGACTGGAGAATGCCCTCCCCACGACAAAAGTCCCGCAAGAGGTCGGAGGAGAACTCACCACTTCTGTCAGAGTGCAGACGCAGGACCGAAAGGTCCGCACGGAACCACTCGCGGAGCTGGAGACGGACTGCGCGGATCCAAGGGATCAAGACATCAACGACCTGACCCTTGCTGCGCAAGGGAAAGACCGTGGTGTACCGCGTGTAGTCGTCAACAACCAGCAGAAAGTAGCGCTCGCGGCCCTGTCCACTGACGTGGGCTGGGCCCCACACGTCCATGTGGAGAGTCTGCAGGGGAGCTGTCGTCGGGGGAAACGAGGAGGAGTGAGGAGCGGCGCGCTGCCGCCCCTCGACGCAAGAAAGGCAGGGCGGCGTAGGCGAGGGCGAGAGAGGAGGAAGAGACCTGGGAAGACCAGAGACAAGGAGACGAGAGTGAATGCCACGAAGGCGTGGCAGGGAGGGGTGACCCAGGCGGTGGTGCCACAGAGGAGTCTGGTGGACAGGAGGCGACACGAGCAAGGGGGTGCTACCCGACCTGACGCGGACACCTGGGCAGACGCAGCTACCTGAGGAGGCTCGGTAGCTAGTGTGTACAGACTCGACCCTGGCCGACGAGTGAACGTGGCCAGGTGACGACTCGTCCATGTACACGTGCAGATAGACACACGCTGACCCCCAGGAGTGGTGGTGGTGACCATCGAATCCTAGAGGGCAGCGGTACTCACCAAGTTCGTAGAGAACGAGGGGAGGTGAAGACCTCACAGTGAGCCGGACGGAACCGCCGGACACGGGAGAACAGTGGAGGAACGGGCAACAACTAGGCCCCCTAAGGGGTCAGCCAGTCTGACCGGGACAGGTGCAGGGAGGGGAGTGAGGGTGGTGCTGTCACGAAAGAAACAGCGTGAGGCACCTGAGTCCAGCGTGAAGGTGTGCAAGGCCTCAGCAGGCACAGTACCAGGGAGAGAAAAATCACCAGCACCTAGAGCAGCAGCCTCTATACCTGGGTCAGGCGGCACACACAGGTAACAGTCACGCTCAGCACTAACAGACAAAGCATACATAGCAGAAAGGATGGCATCATAGTCTAGGTCAAAGATCGCAACTCCAGACCTAAGCAGCTCTGCCTATTGGGGGCGCTCGACCTCGTCACCAAACTCAGCGCGCCAAGCGTCGTCGAGGCGGGAGAAGCAATAGTGCTGAGTGTGAGGCTTCCCGCATGTCTGACCAGCACGGTCACCCGTGCGAATGACATACGGGCAGCTCACACTACCCCCAGACGCCCCACGCTAAAACAACCACTCACGAAGCTGTTGGGGCGATGGGGTCTCGCTCCGACGTTGCTGCCGCTGCCTCTGGCCTCCTCCAGAAACTCCACGCTGAGCTCTAGTCCTACCGCCACCACTCCCACCGCTGCCACTACCGCCACTCCCACCGCTGCCTCCACCGCCGCCACCAAAGCCCCCACTCCCGCCACCACTCCCACCGCTGCCACCACCTCCACTGCTGGCCCCACCACCACTCCCGCTTCCACCGCCACCACCCCTGCCACCCTTGCCCTTACTCTTGCGGCGCTTCGCACTAGCAGAAGCAGCCCCGACGTCCTCAGCACCAGGGACGTCGACAGCAGCAGCAGAGGCGTAGGAGGGGGCAAGGGGGGAGGGGGAGCACCCCTCAAAGAAGGGCATGCGCGGAGTGCCACGAGCAGCACCTACAGCGACTACGCTAGTCTCAGCTGCAAGGAGGTGCTGCTCGAGTAGGTCAATAGTGAGGACTGTGGGGTCGAGGGAGAGAAAGTGGTCCCGGACAGAGCGAAGGGAGTCAGGGAGGCGGGTGACTATAAAGTAGAGAGTGATGAACATCGGGGGCTGGTTCCTATCAAGGAACTCAGCTGGGGCGGCAGCGCGGTAGCGAGCGTCGCTAGTGGGAAGGTGGGAAACCAGGTCCTCTACTGTGGCAAAGGCGGACAGCTCGGGGAACAGGTAGGGCAGTAGGAGGCGGCCTAGAGCAGCAGTGGCAGGCGAGGAGTAGCGAGCGACGACAGTGTCGTATAGTGCCTGTGCTATCCTGTGCTGTCCGAAGTGAGCGCATTCGGCCAACGGCAGGTGGTTACAAATGGCTAAGCAAGCCACTGTGAGCGGGTCGCACTGTTAGCCGTGGCGGGAGGGGCGGGAGCGGCGCAAGACGTGTGGTCAAACAACGAAACACTTTCCCTAGAGTCGCTTAGTAGGTACAGCTGCTGGTCGTCAAGCCACATGTCAAACTGTAGGGGGCGTCCCTCATGATCGAACGCGAGAACGCGGAGAGAAGCCATAGTGGCGCAGCACGCAGAGCGAGGAGAAGCAGGGCAGCGTAGAGCACAGGGCAGGCAGTAGCAAGGGGTAGTGAGAGGGCCGCAAAGGGCGGCTAGCAGAGCAGCAGGGGCGGCGAGAGGGCCACCAGGAGCGGCGTACGGGGCTGCAAGGGCGGCTCGCGAGCTGCAAGGTTGAGGGGCGGGCCGAAAGGGGCGGCTCGCGGGGCCTGGGGTTGACTTCGAGCCGGGGCCGGGGCCTAGGGGCGACGGGCCTAGGGGCGACGGGCGTCGGGCCGAGGCCTAGGGGTGTCGGGTGAAGGGCCAGGGCTAGGGGCGACGGGCGCAAGCCTAGGGGCGACAGGCGCGGGCCTAGGGGCGACGGGCCGGGGCGTAGGGGTGTCGGTCGCGGGCCTAGGGGCGACGGGCGACGGGCCGGGGCGCCTGGCCTAGGGGCGACGGGCCGGGCTAGGGGCGACGGGCCAAGAGGCGACGGGCCTAGGGGCGACGGGCAGGGGCGACGGGCCTAGGGGCGACGGGCCGGGGCGACAGGCCTAGGGGCGACGGGCCGGGCTAGGGGCGACGGGCCTACAGGGCCGGGCTAGGGGCGACGGGCCGGCCTAGGGGCGACGGGCCTAGGGTCGACGGGCCGGGCGCTGGGCCTAGGGGCGACGGGCCGGGCTAAGGGCGACGGGCCTACGGGCCGGGCTAGGGGCGACGGGCCAGCCTAGGGGCGATGGGCCTAGGGACGACGGGCCGGGGCGACGGGCCTAGGGGCGACGGGCCGGGGCGACGGGCCAAGGGGCGACGGGTCGGGCTAGTGGCGACGGGCCTACGGGCGTAGGGGCGACGGGCCGGGCTAGGGGCGACAAGCCGCACGAGGGCGGCGCGCTGGGCAGCAGGTGCAGCACGAGGGTCGCTAGGGGCGGCTAGTGGGGCAGCGCAGTGGTGGGCCCAAGGAAAAAAAAACGGTCCTAGCGAAGGACCTGCTCTGAAACCATGTCAGAAGAATGAATGAGAATGAATGAACTCTGAAAGAGTTGGGTACAAGTACTAACCCTAGTTGGGTTGTACCCCTTATGGGTTACCCCACTATAGCCTACACAAATGTAAGCACTAAAACATTCTGACAGAGGGCAGTGCCCTAATGTCAACTGGTCCAAAATGATATAACAATGTTCAAAATTTTGATACTGGTTGACCCTACGGGGAACTTTGGTGGTGTTAGAGGTTGGCGAAAAATTTCGTATCGGGATATTTCGGTTCAACGTACCCTAAAATTCCAAGAAGCCTTTGCTGTTGCGCAGAGGGTGGCAAGGATGGTTCGCGCCATCCTGGGGGCTCGACGATTCGTGGAAGCAATATGCCGCACTGGCTGTTCTGTGCTGTGCTGTCCATGGCGCATTAGCCGATGGGCAACAGAACAGGGCCCTCGTGTTCAAATATATGTTTGGTTCCATGTGGGGTTAGGGCGCGTCACCTCGAGCGAAAACTGGTCGTTTGAATGCCTCAATTTCAGGGGTTCGGTATGGTACAGTGCGTGATGAAAACAAAACAATCGTTTTCGTACGATGACTATTTGAACAATCCCGTTCTAACGACAGACGTGATGCACACGTATGTTAGTACACTGAAAAACGGCCAATATCAACTACATGCAACTTTGCCTATGAACATTATCAGGTGCATGCCATGTTAGTGTGCAAGCTCGTTCACTTTACTCATGCGAATTCCGTGCTATGCTATAATCACAATTAATCCAAGATTCGATTTGAATTAACACAAACAGTAAAAAATAGATGCAATTTCGGATTACGCGAAGCGAAATCCGAACGGGTGGCTCTCCATTCTGCATTTTTTACGTCACCAAAAGATATGATAGCATTTTTGCCCAATTTCTACACAAATTCCTGCTTTGCACCAAGAGTTTCATGAAGGAATTGTAAAGCTCGATCTTCTGTACTGTTGTCGCAGGCGACGGACCCCGTGAGGGGGCAAATCCGCAAACCCTTTCCTGGCTTCGACGACCGGCTCGGATTATGGTCGGTGTCGTGGCTGCTCGATGGTGGTCAGTATGTATGGTCAAAGGAGAGAGTGGTGTGGAACGAGGGGTTGATGTACGAATCGATGAGTAACATGAGATGCCTTCTCTGCAGTTCGGACTTCACTAAAGCCGGAGCAATCGAGTCTGCTGTAGCGAAGAACATGTCATCGACGTAGACGAGGAGGAAGAAATGAGTGGAGCCAGAACGAATGAACAACAGATCAGTAGACAAAGTTTGAAACACGAGGTCAGCAAGAGTGGAGCCAAGAGTGTCGTGTCAATCACGAGGCGCCTGGCGGCTGTAGACTGGATGTCTCAAGCTCCACTGGGTTTCAGGCGGGAAAGTGCCAGTGAAGCCAGAAGGATGGCGCAGCCAGATCTAATAATGCATGCGACCCGGAAGAAAGACAGTGGAGAAGTCTAGGGAGTGCAGCTCGTAATCTCCTTGTGCTGCGATGTGTAGTAGCACCTGAAGAGAAATAATCTTCAGGGGGAGAAGGTCAGGAAAAGGTATACTCCCTCACGATTTATGAAGCATCAAACCACGTAGTGCACCTTGAAGGTAGGTGGCAAACCAGGTGGCCGCCTCACCTTGAAAATCCACAAGTCATCGACCAGGGGAGGGCAAATTGCATCGACGTACGTGTCTGTGAATCTCCAAGACGCCATCTCTGCGTCCATGGCTCCTATCCACTAAGAGGCCCACGGTTTTGACACGGCCTCAGTGTAAGTACGGGGATTCGGGATGTGTGGAGCGTCAGGGTTTCCCTCAGGGGCTAGCAGCATGGTCAAAAGATGGATAGAAGTGGCTACAAGGAACTCCAGCTCAAACTACCTGTCCTCTAAGACGTCACAGCTAAGGGCAGACTCACCCGGACGGACAGAGGATGGGGAAGGGGAGCCTCAACCAATCGGGTGGTGTAGTCAAGGTGGCGGGTGGCGGCAAAGGCAGCGGCGCAAGAGGTGCGACAGTCGACGGAGAGGCACTAGGGTCTGTCACAAGAGAGGAGGGAATGCATGAGACAAAAGGGCAAGCAGCGAGGTAGTAGTCAGTGAGAGGCAGTGAGGGAATGATGAGAACTGACGAAGTAGGACACGGACTCGCCAAAAGTGATGCCATGGGAGTCTAAAAACCAGTGGAGAGGCAGGTGGTAGAACGTAAAGTCAGGGGCCTCTAGTGGGAAATCAAGGAAGAGATAAGAGAGGATGCGAGCCGAAATCTTGACTGTACGAGGATGGCGGACATGCGCAAGGCAGCCTCAAACTCCAAACTTCGACACGACACCAGGTGACCTGGTCCAAAGACTGGTCGGGTAAAGCCTCTGGCCATGAAACGCGAGGCCAAAGGTTCAGCTGGTGCGTTGCATAGCAAAACGCGAACGGCCACAGAAAATAGGGCGCACGAGCATGGACCATGGAGGTACCGGCGATCTCCATGACCAGGCCTATGTGGCTCGGCAACCCCATTTTGCTGTGGTAAGTCCGGAAGCGTGAAAGAACGGATGATGCCCTACTCGAGACAGAACTTGGTAAGAACATGGGAACAGAACCCAACCTAAAGGTCGGAGTGGAGACAAGCCCAGAGGGGGAGCAGGGGGCGCCCGTAGCCAGTAACCATGGGATCAAAACATCAGGCACGTATGCCTTTTGCTGTAGAGGAAACATCATAGTCTAGCATGAGAAGCCTGTGGAGATAACTCTATCAACGGGAGCTAGACTACGGGCTAGGCACGGGGTGGGAGTGATCCCTGCTTTCGTTCCTTAGTCATTCACTTGTGCTCTCTCTACTTGCGCATTCACAGAGAAAGTTGGCAAGAGTTTCACTAGCAAAAGTTTACAACAATGGTTCAGAGTGATAGCAACAAAGTTGGCAAGATTGACTACATCAGAACTAGCATGCAAGCAAGACGACTGTTAGCGCAGCACGGTCGACCGCGTTCCAGCACGACTTGGTCGACCGCGCTCCAGCAGTACAAAGTTGCGGCCCGCCAACACTGCAAGTCGACTACGTGCCAACGTTGCTCCCGCAGGACAGTAGCGCACCTGCTTTGCAGGTGCTCGCAGATGATTGGCGTGCCGTACCTTGTCACCTGCACAGCGCACACACCAAATTGACCTCGTGCTGACGACTGCATTTGATCAGCCATGTCGACCTCGGGATACCACACCGAGGCTGGCCTCGCCACGAACACCTGAGCGGCCGTCGCTGTTCTCCGCAGAAACCCGTCGCCCGGGTAACCTCCTCATTGACTAGCTCCTCCTTGTGCCCGTCGACCACCCAGGTCGAAGACCACCGCCGGTCGACTACACCAAGTCGACCGCGCACCTGGTCGACTAGCCCCAACTCGACCACACTCCTGGTCGGCCAACTCCAGGTCGACCAGCACAGCTGTCAGCCGACCATGCCAAGTCGGCTTCCCCAAGTCGGCGTCACCAATTCGACGCCCTCCACAGGTTGACTTCCCAAGTCGACCTCCCGAAGTCGGCGCCCTTGCAGTGGCCCTCGTGCAGGTCGACCAGCCCTGTCGACCAACTCGCCCACTGCTGGGGTGCTGCGTCTGGGGGTGCGAAGCCTGAGGGTGCTAAGTATGAGGGTGCCGGGTCTGGGGGTGCTGCGCCTGGGGGTGCGGAGCCTGGGGGTGCTGAGCCTGCGGGTGTGGAGCCTGGGGGTGCTGAGCCTGAGGGTGTGCAGCCTGGGGGTGCTGAGTCTGAGGGTGCGGAGTCTGGGGGTGCTGAGCCTCGGGGTAGTGCTTCTTTTGGAGGTCCTACGGGTGCTTCGCCACGAATGTCTCCTCGGCCGGAGCAGCTACGCGAGTGGTTTGCTCAGCGCACTCGCCTTCGGAGTGGAGCTGCCGAAGCTGGAGTCCCTACCGCTGGGGACACTGGAGCTGGAGGTGTTGGAGCTACTCGTCTTGGAGGTGCAGGAGTTATTGCTGGAGCTGGTGGTACCGGAGGTGCTGCGGCTGCTGGTCTTGGAGGTGCTCGTACCAGGGGTACTGGAGCTGCCGGGACTGGTAGTGTTGGGGGCGCTGGAGTTGTAGGAGCTGGAGCTGGAGACCCCACAGAGTCTGGAGATGCTAGGGCAGGAGACGCTGGAGGTGGAGGCACTGGCGCTGGTGGAGCTGGAGCTTTACACATTGGAGCTGTTGGCACTGGAGCTGGAGGCACTAGCGCTAGTGGCGGTGGAGCTGGAGGAGCTGGAGTTGGAGACACTGAAGCTGTTGACGCTGGAGCTGGAGGCACTGGCGCTGGTGGCGCTGGAGCTGGAGGAGCTGGAGTTGGAGACACTGGAGCTGTTGACCCTGGAGCTGGAGGTAATGGAGCTGGGGGTGCTGTGTCTGGCGGTACTGGTGCTGGAGGCACTGTGCGGCCGCGACCGTTTTTCGTTCCACTGCTTCGCCAGGTTCTTGGTCTCCCGTCTTCTACTTGCTTTCCTCCTAGCTTACTGAGTCCATCGCCTCGCCCGTCGCAGCCACAGTTACAGCCAGACTCCCCACTGCCTGCTCCTTCTCCTTACACTAAGAAGATAGACTCTTTTACAGAACGTCGTGAGCCTGAGTCTCGTCCTGCCTCGCCTATTCGCGCAGTTCGCACTTGTCGTCGGGTTCCTCGTCCGCGTCCTCCTCCTGTCCCCGGCACCCACGCTCTGGCACTTCGTCCTTCCTCTGTTCCACTGCGTGTTCCTTTGCCTGCTCCTCCTGAGTCCGCTCTTCCTGCCGTCCCTGACCCTGAGTCTGATCGCGCTCGTGCTGCCAGTCCCACCGTCTCTCGTCTCCTCGCCACTGTTGTCACTGACCCCTCTTTTGAGTCCACTGCTGCGTCTGCCCTCGTTGCTGAGCTGCTTGACTTTGCTACTGCCTGTTGTCTAGACTACGCCACTGCTCTTATTGCTGAGTCTGGGTCTGCCAGTCCTCTGTCCGTCGGGGGTGAGTGTGCTCTTGGCACGGACGTCCTTAAGGACAAGCAGGAGGACCTTGAGTGTCTTACAGCTGCTGTACCTCATCTCGTGTCCATGTTGCTTGCCCCTGAGGGAGACCCGGATGCACCAGACATCCCGACCCCACGCTCTTACGCAGAGGCGATTACAGGTCCTTACTCCTCTCATTGGCAGACAGCCATGGACGCCGAGATGGCATCCTGGAAGTCCACAGGCATCTACGTCGACGCAGTTCCCCCGTCTGGGGCGAACATAGTCGATGGCATGTGGATTTTCAGGGTGAAGCTGCCGCCAGGTTCTCCGCCTGCCTTCAAGGTGGGTTACGTTGCTCGACCCTTCAGTCAGCGACAGGGGGTCGACTACTTCCAGAACTTCTACCCCACCCCGAAGATGACCACTCTTCGGGTGTTGCTGCACGTCGCTGCTCAGCGTGACTACGAGCTGCACTCTCTGGACTTCAGTACAGCATTCTTGCAGGGCAACCTGCACGAGGAGATCTGGCTGCGCCGCCCACCTGGCTTCACTGGGTCGTTTCCTGCAGGTACCCAGTGGAGCCTCCGCCGGCCAGTCTACGGTCTCCACCAGGCGCCTCGCGAGTGGCACGACACACTGAGGACTACACTTGCGGCTCTTGGGTTTGCTCCTTCTAGTGCTGACCCGTCACTGTCTCTACGCACCGACACCTCGCTGCCACCGTTCTACGTCCTCGTGTACGTCGACGACCTCGTCTTTGCCACTGCTGACACTGAGGCACTGACCCTTGTGATGTCGGAGCTGCAGAAGAGACACACCTGCACTGACCTGGGTGAACTGCGCAGCTATCTTGGCCTGCAGATCACCCCGGACAGAGCACGGCGCACCATCACCCTGACTCAGTCACACATGGTGCACCAGGTCCTTCAGCGCTTCGACTTCTAGTTCTCCTCGCCACAGCCCACTCCTCTATGTACCGGCCACTCGCTCTCAGCTCCACCATCGGACGAGTCCGTAGAGCCGAGTGGTCCGTACCCAGAGCTTGTGGGTTTCCTCATGTACCTGATGACGAGCACACGACCTGACCTCGCGTACCCTCTCAGCCTGCTGGCTCGCTACGTGGCTCCCGTTAGGCACCGAAAGGTGCACTGCGTTACTTGTGCAGTACATCGGGCCTGGGGCTCGTACTTGGAGGACGGGGTCCAGTTGTCCTCACTGGTCACGTAGACGCTTCTTGGGTTGACGACTTGGCTACACAGCGGTCGTCACAGGGTTAGACCTTCAGCCTTGGTTCTGGCTCTGTTTCCTGGTGGTCTTCTTGCTTGTCTTCGGTTCTCAGTTCCAGTTGTGAGGCTGAGATCTACGCAGGGGCCATGGCTGCACAGGAGTTACGCTGGCTCACCTACCTACTGAACGACTTGGGAGAGAAGCCTTGTTCACCTCCAGTTCTGTACGTAGACAACAAGGCCATGATTGCCTTGTGTCAGGAGCACAGACTGGAGCACCGAACGAAGCACATCGCTCTGCGATACTTCCTTGCTCGAGAGTTGCAGCAGCGTGGTCAGCTTCGTCTTGCGTACGTGGCCACTAGGGCCAACACTGCTGATATATTCACCAAGGCACTTCAGTCTGGTGATCATCAGCGCTTCTCTACTATTTTAGGCATTGTGCCTACTTTGCCTTACTTGCTCACTGCGTGACTTTGCTTGTACTGTGATCTATATATACCTGCATGCTTACTCTTGCTATGCTATGATCACTGTACTTTTTGTGCTCTTTATATAGAACACTGCATCTGAACTTGCCTTGTGGCCCTTTGCTTGTGCTCGGACTGTGTGGTGACTTTGTGATCCACCCTGAGCTTTCTTTGCTTTTCTTGACTGGTCTTGTGACCACTTGTTCTCCCCCACTTTGCCTATGGGGGTGTGTCAGAATGTTATATTGCTTACTTTGTGTAGGCTGTAGTGGGGTAGCCCATGAGGGGTACAACCCAATTAGGGTTAGTACTTGTACCCAACTTCTGTTCAATCCAATCATTCTCGTTCATGATTCTGACACGGAAGGCGGTTTTCGGGCAGTCGAGCGGGTTGACACGGATTTGGTGGTAGCCTCCTCGAAGGTCGATTTTCAAGAAAACCCGGGCTGTGCGCAGTTGGTCGATCAGTTCGTTGGCTCGCGGGATGGGGTAACGGGACTTGATGGTAACTTGGTTCAGTGCGCGGTAATCTATGTTCATGCGAAATCCCCCGTCTTTCTTCGGCGTGAACAGTATCGGTGCTGCGAATGGTGACGAACTCGGGCGAATAAACTCTTTTTCGAGCAGGTAATCCAGCTGCTTCCGTAGTTCGTCCAGTTCGGGTTGGGTCAGTCGGAACTGTCGCTGTACTGTCGGTTGTGCCCCCGATTCTAGTTCTATCCTGTGGTCGTGCGGTCGCTGAGGTGGCAGTCCTGTCGGCAGATCGTCCGGAAAAATCCCACTGTACTTCTTTAGTAGTCTCGCCAGGTCATCCGGTACGTCGGCTAGCAGTTTCCCTAAATCGCTTCCCTTGTCTGCTGCCCCGGCTTGCCGAATGTCAACCGCGTACATGTCTGCTCCTGCCGCTAAAACACGTTTCATGGTGATTGCGTTGACACGCACCGACGAAGACTCAGGCGAGCCCCAGCGAGGTAAGGCGATGTTGTTACCGTTCAATCGCATAATGCAGTCACCTGTCGTCCAATCGATTCGCGGGTTGTGTCGTCGCAGCCAATCACGGCCGAGTAAAATGTCGGTTCCGTCGAGGGTCGATGCGAGCATTTCCTGGCTAAACGTGAAGTTACCCCCGCATCGAATCCGAACTCGGTCCATGCGTTCCCGTATCGCCAGTGGCGTGCCGTCGACCAGTCTTGCGTCAATCTCTGATAAACACATGTCCAGTGGCAGTTTCAGTTTCCGTGCTGTGGCAGTGTTGATGAGGCTGTGGCTGGCCCCCGCATCTACGAATATTTTAACTAAGTTTGTCCCGATTTTCCCACTAAGCAGTATGAAGCTATCTACCGTGGTACCCTCCTTATTCGGCCGGGTGTGGTCGATTGCGTGAACCGGCACAATCACTCGGTTAGGGTCGGTTGGGTCGGGCGAGCGGCGTGACCTGTCAGTAGAGGGCCCGTCTGCTACTGACTCCCAGCATTTCCCAGCTGCTTGGTCTGTTTCTGCTGCTCAGCTTCCCCCTTTCCCTTAGCGTTTTCCAGGCATTCGCTTTTGCGGTGTCCCGGCCGATTGCACGCGAAGCAGCGCCCTTTAAATGGTGCGGCAGCGACATTCGCGACGACAGCTCGTATCGTGGCGCCTTCGTTCGTCCCACGAGACTGATGTCCCCAGTTGCTACTTCTTTCGTAGGACCCTGGTCTCGGTCGGCGGAAAAAGTTGAGTTTCTCCGCCATAGCGAGAATCTCCTTAAAGTCGGTGACGCCGCGGAGCTGGATTTCCTGAGCGATTTCGTGCTTCAGGCCGCCGATGTAGCGGTCGATGCGCTCGCTCTCGTCCATGTATCCCACCTACTCACACAGCGCCAGAAACCCGCTGGTGTAATCCTGGACGGAACCGAGTTGGCGACAAGTGCGGAGCTTCTGACGCGCCGCGATCGAAGCCGCAATTGGCTCAAATCGAGCGCGTAGACATGCGCACCACACGTCCCACGTGCGATATTGGGGCACCTCCACGATAAATGACGGCGCCCAGGGTCCGGTTTGTCCTTCCCGAGTCAGTAGAGTCGCGTAGTCCGTCGGCTTCGTGACGATGACACGCCACCAATCCATGGCGGGTCCTCGGAGCAGCGACACGGCGTAGCGGATCTTCGCGGTATCCTTCGAGACGTAATTCGCGTCGAAAAACATGTTCATGGTGAATAACCACGCCTGAACGGTAGGACCACCCCGTTGACTCGGGTCAAAGCATCGCGGACGCTGCGGCTTCAGCGGCATTGGCGACTGCATTGTTGACTCGCCGGTCGGCACCGAAATCGTGACACGGGGTTGGCTTCTGGCCGCATTCGTCACTTCGGGGTGTGTCGCGCCGTGGTCGTCGTCTCCGTCGTTGTGGACGACGCCATCACGAGCCGCGCTCGCGGGTTGCCCCACACTTCCGTGTTGTGATGCTTGTTGTGCGGGCCGGTGTGCCTTGTGCTTGCGATTGTGCTCGTGCGACGTCATTTTGCAGGGATGTGCGTTCTGCCGTCAGTGCTGCGATTACTTCAGAACTTTCGCGGAGTTGCTGCAGCAGTTCGTTCAGACGCTCCTGCGTGAGACTCGTGACGTCAATGTGCTCAGCCATGTCGAAGGGCGTCGGCTCAGCTTAGTCTAGGTGCAGTCGTGGCTGCACACGTTTACGAGAGAACGCGAGGCCAGCGGCGCCTAGGTGATAAGGGGCTTGAGTCCCTTAGAGCAAAAATCACAAGTTGATTTCCTGGGGTGCGGAGATGCTCGGCCCAAAAGGAAAGTGGCTCTGGTAACCAAGTGTTACGGGTGCAATGGAACGAAGTAGCGAGGATTGCACTAGAGTGTCAAAAGAGTACAAAGTATGAGCGAAGGCATGAGCGAATACTTATGTGCGAAAACATGCAATGATTACGCGGTGCGTGCGAGCTAGCTAGTGCTACGCTGGCATGGAGGTTTGGGCTAGTCCCGAAGCGTAGGCCGACCCTGTCAGAATCCCAACCACTAGATCATTGGGGTAAAAGGGCTTGTTAAGTAGCGGGTCCCATAACCTCCCAGGACAACGAGCCTGTTACCCTTCCCTATGATCAATCGAGGATCAGTGAACCTCTGACAGACTCGGCTAGGCCAGCAGTGCAAGGTTTGGTGAACAGTGCGCGCGAAGTTGGCGAAGCCCTGTTAGCAGTAACGAGTGAACAACGGCTGCTGCTGTACGCGATGTTGATGGTCGCGGTAAGGAATGTCAAGAAAATCCCTTACAATAGCCAAATCCTAAACATTCCACTAAATGGCAACGGAAAGCACATGATGCAACCTTCCATTCCCAGGCAAGGCCACTGGAGCCCCAATTGCCCAGCCAATTCGGCTCTCCACGTTACCACTACTTACCAGCCGCATCAACCCTCCCGCTGCTGCTACCGACACACTTTCTGAAGCTTGTGCCTGCGGTGGTGCGGGCCCAACAGTGGGGGGTGGCTGTGAAAGGGCGAAGAGAGAAGGCTGAAGAGAGGGGAGCGAGGAGGGGAGGTGAGGGAAGGACGAGGAGGTGTGAGGGAGCAGGGCGGAGAGAGAGGAGAGAGCGTGGAGGTCAGGGAGGAGGATTTCTCGCATCACTCCTGGGTCGTGCGGGTTGTGCGTGTCGTGTGGCTGGAAGAGAGCCATGAGACGGCTGCCACACCCCACAAGCTGCCGCAGCCTTCCCAAATTGGCAGTACTGGCAGAACTGGCAGAAATGGCAGCACTGGCAGAACTGGCAGTAGCAGCAGCAGAGGCAGAGGTAGCAGCAGCAGCATTGGAACCAGCAACGAGACTGGAAGGTGCACCACTGCTGCCACAGCTCGGAAGGCGTGAGGTGAGTGTAGGAGCATGCGAGCTGAACGGTGCAGTGGGTGTGCAGGGGGGCACGGTCGAGAAGGGTGGCACGAGTGGGTAGGGTGGCGTGGGTGGGTAGGGTGGAGTGGAACAATATCCCCCATGCGAGCCCCTGCCACAGGGGTAGAGGACGTGAGGGGACGGGCGAGGAAGAGGAGGACAAGGAGGGGAGGGAGAGGAAAGGCGAGGGCCAGCAGGGACCCATCTTTGCTGCAGGTGGTTGAAGACGAGGAGAGAGAGGGAGGGGTCGAGGGAGCAGAGCACGGAGTAGGTGGCGGATGCGGCATGTGTGGCATGTGTGGCATGTGTGGGATGTGTGGGATGCACAGCTGCCGTGCTGCTGAGGGCGCCTGGTGGTGGTGGAAGCATCGCAAACAGTGACGCCTGGCACGCTGTGCTGCTGCGTGGTTCCGTTGAGTCTTCTGCTGCTGCTGGCGTTGCAGTCACATCCGACCCAGTCACACCTGGTACAGTCACATCACCTGTTCCAGTCACATCCGCTACAATCACTTGTGCTATGTGTTGTCTGGTCCAGATGGCATGGATGGCGTCAGACTCCTCCACCACCCTCCACATCACAGGGCTCCCCCAGTCAACCTCCAACACACCTGCCTCTGACACCATGCTGCTACTGCTGTAGCTGCCGCTGCTGTTGATCCCACTGCCATTACCACTGCCAGAATTACTGCCGCCAGTGCCTGTAAACCGGTTACCAGGGCCATGGGCAGTGTAATCAGGTGGAGCTGGTCTGGGTGCGTGGGGAATGACCGGGTTGAGGCCAAAGCAGGGCCGCGAGATGTGACGTCGCACAAACACCCGCCCTCCAAGCACAAGCGAGTCGAGCCTTGGGAACTGGTAGTATTGCTGCGTGCCGCTGCTGCTGCTGCCGCCGCCTTGGGTCAAGGCACACCCACTCAGCAAGTCGCTCGTGCTACCACGACTGTTGTTGCTGGTGCTCTTGTTACTAGAACCGCATCTGCCCTTGTCGCTGTCACATTCGTCGGCACCGAATCCGTCCATCGGCATGTCAATGCACATCGTGCACATTCCCAGGAATGGGTGGCGTGAGTGGTTGCTGGGAGAAGCCTTGCCACTGCCACGTGGCAAGTTAGGAGAAGCCCCAGAACGTGAACAAACAGGATGTTGTTTCTCAGCTACCCCTGTTTCTGAAGCGCAAACAGCAACTCTACCACATGAACCAGCAGTGCTCGCACGCGGGAAAGACGGCACAGCACACCCTCCGACAACCACGAGGCAATCCCTTTCCCCCCCACCCATTGCACCCATTGCACCGATTGCAGCCACCACCGGGTCCAACCTGGGCAGCATGCACGGCTGCTGCACATCAAACCACGCGCCCATGTGCCAGTCAAACACTGACACGTGGCGCACGTGCTGCGGCCTGCCTGACTGGGAAGGCAGCGCGCCGCCCACGATCGCAATCCCGGTTCCGGGAACCGCAGCGGCGACGGCGCCGTAACAGGCTGGGTCGGAGTGGGGGTTGGTGGGGGGAAGCGGGGGCAGGCGGCGCCACCTGGGGAATGCGTTGGGCGTGCAGAATCCACTGAGGTCCGGCGACGACCCGTACCTGCCGCAGGGTTGGCATGGGTAGCACGCGTCGCAGGGTTGGCAGGGATCGGAATGGTCGCAAGGGCCGCATGGGTAGCCTGTTCTGCTGGGGTAGCAGGCTTCGCAGGTGCAGCAGGCGAACCACTGCAGTCGCTGGCTGCCTGAACCCTCGCCACCGCTGCCACCCACACATGCCACCAACAGTGCAGACACGCCTGGGCTCTCACACTGGCTCTCCTTCACACCCGCTGGGCCTGGGAGATGAGATCCCAATGACATCGGTGGTAGACGTTTCTCCGAGTCACTCAAGAGACTGTTGGGCAGTGAATGAAATTCCCCCTCGTCTTCCCCCAACGCCTTCCCCATTCCCTTCCCCTCCCCCACCTCCTTCCCCCTCCCTTCCGCCCAACGGTGGCGCAACCACTCCCCTCGCCCCGCACCCCTCCCTCCCCCTTCTTCCGCGCGAACGCGTCGTCGCAGGCGACCGAACGACGCGCTGCGGATCGCAGCCGCCCAGCCGCGCGACACGCAGCGAGCGGCGGGCAAGTCCCAGAGCGCGAGTCGCGACATACAGACGAGCGCGAGGTCATGGGGAAGGCCGGGGAGCAGATGGCCCTCGGCGGAGGCAGAGACAGACACCATAGAAGGCTTTAGAATACTCAAACGACTCGGAAGCTAATTCTCACTGAGGAGTCCGTTCTGCACGGGTATTTCCGGAAAGACGTTCCGGGACGTGAAACTGGCGGAGACTGGATCCGTGGTTGCCTGTCGGGGTTGCAACGAAGCGTCACTATCGGTGAAGCCTCTCAGACTGTTTCTAAGCATTCTCGAAAGCACCCTGTGATTGCCTGGCAGGACCGCAACGTCACCATCATGGATGGTGGGCCCCGTTGAGTCTGCACTGCGATGTGGTCCTACATACACTGTAGCCCACAGTCTTCTTTCGTTGTTGAGTCAACACGTATGACGGCATTGGCAGTTGGGCACATGGGAAAGCATGCACATGTACGGCAGCATTGGCAGTAGGGCACATGGGAAAGCACATGCCCACGTGTGAAACGCTCTACTGGGCGTGTAGGTTCAGGCGCAACAGGCAGCCATAGTGTCTGAGGATTACATCCTGTTTCTCGCTGTACTGAAGTGTACAGAACTGGCTGGCTGACCTTGTCTTGTTCAAATTGCCTAATTGAACCATACCGAAACATAATCTAACCACCTTCAACCCTGATTTTCCACTCCGGAATCCACCACACCTAAACCTACTACGGCGAGAAACAGGGTGTATCACTACACATGTTCCTGAAACCTAAGGACGCGTCACCTATATTCAATCCTGACTATCTAAAATTTATCTGGCGAGGGGACTAAACAACTCAGTGTCGTAATTCACCTTGTTACCAGACTTCTTCGAGGGTGGAGAGTCTACACTAACATGACGTCATGAACCTGTCCACGACGATTTTGGCGATCGATGTGCCTCTGTAAACACACCGACTTGTGACACTACGCGAAACACACAAATGCTGCAACAAAACGCACGGCAAATGATCTCTTGTACCCTGGGCTCGGTCGGACTTGAGGGGTTGTTACATGTGCGCAAGAACTAAGCTCGGCCCAGGGACATCCGCGCGGACCAGCGCGGACCAACATGGACCAACTGTTTGGCCCAGCAAACGGCCCAGGTGGTGACCTAGGTTGCACCACCCACAGCGTACAGTGGTCGGCGCACAGTGGTACAGTGGTCGGCGCACGTACAGGGTGTGGGAGACCACTTCCAACAGTCCACACCAATTCGCGGCCCAGGCACTCGCGAAAACTTCATGTCGCCCTTTTTCGCTACAACAACCTTCCAAATTCACATGCGAAATTTGTTTCAGGTGTGACAGGGTGCGACAAGGTTTTCGTTCACCTTGCATTTGCGAAATGTTAAGCACTGTGCTGTTTGGGTCCGCTACAAATCGTCCCCGGTACCATGCGGGTACCAGGCCCGGACCACTTTTGCAAGTGGTCCCGGTAAACTGGTACTCTCTCGCTTTCGCTGGTCCATTTCCGTGTAAATGGACCAGCGCCCAATGTAACACCCCCTGAGTGATGCATATTTTCAGGTTGGCAGACTACACGTCTGCCAATCGTGTGATCAGTATGTTGACTCGGTGAAAACCCCCGATCGGGCCAGGATTGAACATAGGTGACGCGTCCTAAGGGTGCGTCCCCTCTCTCGATCGATCGTGCGATCGCCGTGAAAAACCGTGAACGTTTCATGAACCCATTATGCCCATGAATTTGATAACATTTGTGAAAGCCTCCCGCTGCACATTCTAAACCACACCATGTTGGTCCGCTGCACTAGATGCTTTGCAATGACACAACTGAAATTTTGTGAGCCTCCAAGAAGGGGTAGATCACAACTGGCAATGACAATGACAGGCTGGCCGCCATGCATTTCTGCTTCTTTGACTCGGTCAATGTGTGGAGAATATGCGATTGTGGGAGAGCCTAGGCGCAGAGTTGCAAAGCGGATGCTTGTAAAGTGAATACGGACTTGTGGAAGCCGAATACTGATGCCAAGGTTGGTATGCAGTAACTGAAGGAATGAAATTGATTAATTGATAAATTACAAGAGAAACAACATAAACATTATAGAGAGCATAGTGACGTGTGCAAGAACGTTCTACGAGAACGTTGTTCATGAAGAATGTTGTTCAAGAAGAACGTGCAAGCACCTACTCTAGTATGCGGTTCCAGGTTGGGACCGCCAGGTGAAAATACCAGCAGGTGAAAACACCATAGGATGTATTTCTACCTGCCCACGAGTAGTTGCGCAGGTTCTTGCAACACTGACAGTTGCACATACACGTTTGTGCAATGTCGTCACTTCCCTGGTCCAATGTCCAAATGTGCATACCGAAGTGCACAGATTGGAGTGTACTTGGCGAATACCGCAATACAGGTAAAACCGGTATGCGGTATGCGAAGTTTCGCTACTCCGCATAAGGTTGCTACATGCGAAACCAGGCGCGTGCAGGGCTTAGCCTCAACACAATGTCCTCGCTAGGAGCCTCTTTCCGAACATCTGTTTTTACCATTCGTTTCGTCTCTAACTCACTCACAGGAAGACCCATCATTTATGCTGATCGCGGCTTCACTGGTTACAAGGCGTCAATTTCTGGTGTTTGTTAGGCTATCTTGGGATCTGATCGTCATGCTCGCAAGCAGATTTCTTCGTTGTCTAAGCAACCTACAACATGCTCGGATTAGATCAAGCCTATTTCAAAATACGCTCCCAAGGTCTTCTCGTCGAGATTGCAACATCATCTCCAGGAATGCAAGGTCCCAGACAGGATCGCCTGGCTATTTAACGGTGCTTCTTCTTACACTCAGCGTGCGGCTGAGCTGCCTTTTCCTCATCATCACACTATGGCTCCGCCTAAGGGATCGCGCTCCAAAGTCACCAGTGATCCTCCCATGGTCCCTCTGGTTGACAAATGGTGTCACCACTGCGCCGGACAATCCTGCAATGACGCCGAGCAAGGAGAGCAACAACACCTCCAATGTCGCAGTTAGTGGCCAGCCTGTTGCTGGTGGATCAGGATTATCGGTCGCTGACAAGGCTATTGACAACGCTGTCAACGGCAAAGCTGCTATTGAAGACTCACCGGCCGCTGACAAGGCTCCCATGGTCGATGATGATGGCTTCATTGAGGACTCTGATGATGAAATGGAGATGGATCTGGCCCTAGAGGCAGAGTGTCGTCTCCGAACCGCCATTATCCCGCTCATTCCGTTTGCTCTGAACAAGGAAATTTCAGCCATTATTCTCGCTGTTCGTATGCTGATCAAACGCGGGTGGAATGCAGAACTTTCCGCAGAAGCATCAAAGACATCGACTAAGTTCCAAGAGTTACCGGCTGCTTACTTCGCCAAGGAGCGCTTCTGCAGGCTTCAAGTTTCCTTCGTCCTGGAATCAGATGCAGAGGTGGTGAAACGCAAAGATGTGGTGTATGAACGGCTGAAAGGAGACCTCGTGACTTTGCACTGGCAGCACACGGAAGATGCTGCATTTTCAAGGGAGAAAGCCTTTCATATAGAAGCTCTCGAAGTAATCATCAAAGGTGTAGCGGCTACCGTGGAGCTCGATATGATCACGCGAAGGATGTCTACGTACCCGCTTACCAGTCGCAAGCTGCCGGCTTTCCTGCGCAGCTCCAACTTCCATCGCGTGCTGCACCCTATTACTGGCGCGGACACGGACATTGTCAAGGGTCTGGTGTACGAACACCTTGGTGATAAGCACCGCTGGCTGGACGCGATCGCTGACCCCGCCGACAACGCGAACATGTTCATGGTCTGTTGCCCTTCGCTAACATATGCTCTCTGTGGCGGTCAGCACTATGATAAGTATCATAATGCTTATGTCACTGAACGCCAAACTAACGTAGGGAAATGGAACCTGACCCTGGGAAAAGCTCACAGACTCAACGGTAATAGATCACAGATCTGGTTTCCTACTAACCCGCTCCCGCTTTCTTTTTCCTTATCATCCACTAACATTTCGCTTGACTCTCGCAGCTGCCTCTCTACCGGCCTCACCGCTGATCCTCCCCCTCCTGCAAGATCCTGCTCTGGCTTTGATCTCTACGGGGAGCAACAGGGAGGAGTGGTTATGTACTCAAGCTGGTTGCAAGAAAGCCCATGGCAAATGCTTCATGTCAGCCTCCGATCACATTATCTCTGCTGCTCACCTCACCAATCTGGAGAAGACAGGCATGGCGACAAAGAGCTCCCTCGAAAAGATCAACCTTGCAGTCTTCAAGAAAGACTTCGGCATCTGAGCTCCACCCTCGCAACTGCGGCACGATGTTGTTCGGTAGTTAGTGTTGTCTATACCATCGTTTTTATCGGCATGTGGATGTCAAGGGGCTGCAAGTCAGTGGTTAAATGATTAACAAGAAAAACCTCCTCACAGTCGCCGGTCTCAACGTCAATGGTCTAGGAGACGGCGTGAAGCAGGACAGAGTCACAGAATTGTTAAAAGACGCAGCAGACATCGTAGTTCTAACTGACACCAGACTAGCAGATACTCACCCGTACTGGTCATTGCAGAAATTCCACACACTTGCAGCAGCCACACTTAGAGCGAAAGCGGGAGGAGTAGCCGTTCTCTGTAGAAACCCCTCTCTAACATTCTTCAACACAACACCTCACACGTCAGGCCGTATCATTCGCACGGACGTCCATGGCCACGAGCGAAAGCGGAAGGAGTAGCCGTTCACTTTACTCGCCGTTTACTTCCCAGCCGATCTTGCTAATAGAACCCCTTTCGTCCTTCATACCCTGGGTCCGGTTGTTGATCAGGTAGCACCGAGTTCCCACTTACTGATAATCGGCGATCGGAACATGGTGGAAGACCCAGATCTTGATCGCACATCAGGTCATGGTACATCGGCTGAAAATGATAGACTTTTCAGCCACTGCCAAGCCTTCCAGCTCTCAGACGCTTTCCGCACACTTTACCCCCGCTGCAGAGAATACACGTTTTACTCACCGTCGCAGAAGGCGAGCTTACGGATTGACAGAGCCCTGATCCCCCTCTGTCTCTTACCTTTCCTTGCATACTCCGCGCATGTCATCCCTGCTGACAAGATATCAGACCACGGTTTCGCGGTACAGGTAACACTGAAGGTAGACGCCAGGTCACGGATGGGCCCAGGTATCTGGAGGATGCAGGCTGCCATGGCAAACAGGCCCGGGGTGAGACGGATCGTTGAAGAAGTCCTCTCAAAACTTCAGGTGACTAACGGGAAAAGTTATGAGCTGCTGATTGCAAGACTCAACACGAGACTACGTGCATACACAAGGGAGGAGAGTAAGCAGGTACGAGCGACTTTCACCCATTTGATGTCGGCGGTCGCGGCACTACGGCAGGCAGTGATGGGAGACCCAAGCTGCAGCTGACTACGGGCACTTTTAGAGGAAAAAGAGGGGTCGTTAAATGATTACCTGGCCAACAAGCGGGATCGGCAGCACCTGATGGCAGGCCTTGACGTGGAACTCACCGGGGAAGTCACCGGGAAGCAGCTGTTTGCCTTGACTAAAATGCGGAAAGGCAGAACGATGATCACAGAGGTCAAAACTGGAGGGAGGACGGTGTCGGACGCGCATGAGATTCTTACAGTGGCCTCGGAATATTTCAAGGAGATCTTCGGGAAGGACAGGAGACTCGATTTCAGTGACTGGAAGCTTGCGAGGGACAGGCAGCTGAGATCATGGGATGCGGAAGGACTGGACGCAGACTGGATGGAGGAGGAGGTGCAAGCTGCCTTCGCGTCGCTGGCAAAAAACAAGTCACCAGGCAGTGACGACATGCCGAAGGAGTTTTTCAAGGCCAACTGGGACCTCTTGGGGAAGAGTTTTATGGGCCTGGTAAGAGATTTCTCGACGACGGCAGAACTCCCAGAGGCGGTGAAGGGCGCTGTAATGATACTCCTGCATAAAAACGAGGACAAGGGCAAATTGGGGAATTACCGGCCGATCACGCTTCTGAATTTCACGTATAAAATCTTGGCCAAGGTGATTGCGGAGCGGATGAAGAAGGTGCTGCATCGTGTAATCTCCCCCAACCAATATGGCTTCATACCCGGAAGGAGACTTAGCGATGGGTTCGCGCTAGTTGCTGACATCATCGACGCCGCAAAAATAAAAAATGAAGATTGGTTTTTGCTGCTCGTTGATTTCCAGAAAGCCTTCGACTCGGTGTCGAGAGGCTTCATTTTTCAAGTGCTAAGGCGCATGGGTTTCCCGGAGTGTTTCGTGACGTGGGTGGAAGGCCTGCACTCGCACACCACAACGAAGATGTTGTTAAACAGCTGGATGGGGGAGGGCATCGAGTTGGTGTCGGGTGTTCGCCAGGGTTGCCGCTGGTGCAGGAGGTGGAGCAGAAAAATCTGGGGCTTGACATTGATGGAGAGCGGCTGGCGTATCTCAGATATGCAGATGATACCACGCTGGCTCTGCAAGGGAAGTAGCGGATTGATAAGGCGAAGGGGATTCTAAACAACTTCGCAAAGAAATCCGGGCTTCACAAACGTGGAGAACACAATAGTCTTACCGCTTGGACGGAACTGCGGGTACAAGGCGCCAGCGAGCAGTACCTTCAATGGGCAGAACCCAATGTCGCGGAAAGGCTGCTGGGTGTATGGGTCACCTCGGACAGAAGCGGTCTCCCCACTTGGGAAAAGGCACTGGAGGAAATCGCGAAGAGGCTGGTGAAGTGGAGGCAGAAATACCTCACAGAGAAAGCAAGAGGAGCGGTGGCGAATGATTACATCCAGCCGATCATGACTTTCCAGGCGCAAGTCTGCCCGCCACCTGCAAAAGTATGGGGAGAGTTGGAGAGATTAATCCACAACTTTGTTTCGGGGAATAAAGCAACATCAACATGGGGATTTTTCCTCTGGAGTAAGGAGCTGCTGTATACCCCCGGGAGCGAAGGCGGCCTTGGGGTGCGGGACCCGAGCATCACACTCGCATGTCTGTCAGCGAGGAGGATCGGTCTGCTGATGTCGGAGACAAACGGGCTGAGGCGGAAGCTGATGATTCAAGCGGCAGATCTCCCACTCGGGCTGGATACTTTCATATCGCACGATCGCCTCCTACGGCACTAGGAGGGGAGGAGTCAGAGGTGGAAGCAGTCATGCGAGACCTTCATGAAGTCACCGTAAAGTATAAAAACATTAAACGTGGTTCGGGGAGCGATTGCGGAGGAGAGGCTGGTGTTCAACAGGGCGATTATGGTCGGCGTGGCCACACCCAAGTGTGAGAATGATAGACGAAAGAATGAATGAACTAGAAATGAGATGGGTACACATAGGAAACACATAAGTGTTGTACCCACTAAGAGCTACCCCACTACAGCCTAAATAGACCATAGCAGATAGAAGTTTGACACACCCCCATAGGCAAAGTGGGGGAGAACAAGAGGTCACAAGACCAGTCAAGAAAAGCAAAGCAAGCTCAGGGTGGATCACAAAGTCACCACACAGTCTGAGCACAAGCAAAGGGCCATAAGGCCAGTTCACATGCAGAGTTATATAAAAGAAAGTAAACAGTACAGTGAACACAACCTAGCAAGTGTAAGCATGCAGGTATAAGTATATAGAGTACAGTACAAGCAGAGTCAAGAAGTCAACAAGTGAGGCACAGTAGGTACAAGGCCTAACACAGTACAGAAACGCTGATGATCACAAGGCTGAAGTGCCTTGGTGAAGACATCAGCAGTGTTGGCCTGAGAGGCCACGTAAGCAAGACGAAGCTGGCCACGCTGCTGCAACTCTCGAGCAAGGAAGTAGCGCAGAGCAATGTGCTTCGTTCTGTGCTCCAGTCTGTGCTCCTGACACAAGGCCAGCATGGCCTTGTTGTCGACGTACAGAACTGGAGGAGAACGAGGCGCCTCTCCCAAGTCGGTCAGCAGGTAGGTGAGCCAGCAAAGCTCCTGTGCAGCCATGGCCCCAGCGTAGATCTCAGCCTCACAACTGGAGCTGAGAACAGAAGAAGAGCGGGTAGACCGCCAGGAGACAGAACCGGAGCCAAGGCTGAAGGTGTAACCCTGTGACGACCGCTGCGTAGCCAAGTCGTCAACCCAGGAGGCGTCAGCGTGACCAGTGAGGACAACTCGAGCCCGTCCTCCAAGCACGAGCCCCATGCCCGATGTACTGCACAAGTATCGCAACACCCTCTTCGTAGCATCCCAGTGCACCTTTCGGTGCCTGCCGGGAGCCACGTAGCGAGCCAGAAGGCTGAGAGGGTATGCGAGGTCAGGTCGTGTGCAAGTCATCAGGTACATGAGGCAGCCCACAAGCTCTGGATACGGGCCACTCGGCTCTACGGACTCGTCCGAAGGTGGAGCTGAGAGCGAGTGACCGGTAGGCAGAGGAGTGGACTGTGGCGAGGAGTAGGTGAAGCCGAAGCGCTGAAGGACCTGCTGCACCATGTGTGACTGAGTCAAGGTAATGGTGCGCTGTGCTCTGTCCCGGGTGATCCGCAAGCCAAGATAGCTTGTGAGCTCACCCAGGTCTGTGCACGTGTGTCTCTTCTGCAGCTCGGACTTAACGTGGGCGAGTGCCTCCGTGTCAGCAGTAGCAAAGACAAGGTCGTCTACGTACACAAGAACGTAGAACGGCGGCAGAGTAGCGTCAGTGCGTAGAAACAGAGAAGGGTCAGCAGTGGAAGGAGAAAAACCAAGAGCAGCAAGAGTCGTCCTGAGCGTGTCGTGCCACTCACGGGGCGCCTGGCGGAGACCGTAGACTGGCCGCCGGAGGCTCCACTGGGTACCAGCAGGAAACGACCCAGTGAAGCCAGGTGGGCGGCGCAGCCAGATCTCCTCGTGCAGGCTGCCCTGTAGGAAGGCTGTGCTGAAGTCAAGCGAGTGGAGCTCGTAGTCACGCTGAGCAGCAACATGCAGCAGTACCCGAAGAGTGGTCATCTTCGGGGTAGGGGAGAAGGTCTGAAAGAAGTCAACTCCCTGTCGCTGACTGAAGCCACGTGCAACGTAACGCGCCTTGAAGGCAGGCGGAGAACCCGGCGGCCGCTTCACCCTGAAGATCCACATGCCACTGACGATGTTCGCCCCAGGTGGGGGAACCTCGTCTACGTAGGTGCCTGTGGACTTCCAGGAAGCCATCTCTGCGTCCATGGCTGCCTGCCACTGGGAGGAGTAGGGACCCTCTATCGCCTCTGCGTAAGAGCGCGGGGTCGGGATCTCTAGTGCATCCGGGTCTCCCTCAGGGGCAAGCAGCATGGACACGAGATGAGGTGAAGCAGCAGCAAAGCACTCAAGGTCCTCCTGCCTGTCCTCAAGGACGTCCGTGCCAAGAGCACACTCACCCCCGACGGACGGAGGACAGACAGACACAGACACAGACTCAGCAACAAGACTAGCGGCGTAGTCTAGGCGACAGGCTGCAGCAAAGTCAACAAGCTCAGCAACAAGAGCAGACGCAGCAGAGAACTCAAACAGGGGGTCAGTGACAGCAGTGGCCAGAAAGCGCGTGACAGTAGGACTAGCAGCACGAAGGGAGTCAGACTCCGGGTCCGGACCGTCAGGAAGAGAGGATGCAGGAGGAGAGGGCAGAGGGACACGCTGTGGAGCAGTGGAAGGACACAGAGTCATAGAGTGAGTGCCAGGGACAGGAGGAAGACGCGGACGCGAAACACGACCAGCGCGAACAGAACGGACAGGCGACGTAGAACGAGACGCAGGCGACACAAGACGCGACTCAGGCTCACGACGCTCCGTAAGACCTCTAGTCGGACCAGAGTAAGGAGAAGGACCAGGCAGCGGAGAGGCCGGCTGTAACTGCGACTGAGACGGGACAGGCGGTGGACTCAGGGAAGGAGGAGGAGGACCAGGAGAAGGTGGGGAGCCAAGAACCTGCTGAAGAAGCGGAACGTAGTACGGCCGCGGCCGCGCAGCGCCTCGAGAAACAGCAGAGACAGAACCGGTACCCTCAGCCTCAGGGTCTCCAGTCCTAGCAGCACCTCCAGCAGCTCCAGCACCAGCAGCACCTCCTGTAGCTCCAGCACCAGCACCACCTCCAGCAGCGCCAGCACCTCCAGCAGCTCCAGCAGCTCCAGCACCAGCACCACCTCCAGCAGTGCCAGCACCTCCAGTAGCTCCAGTAGCACCTCCAGCACCAGCAGCACCTCCAGCAGCTCCAGCACCAGCAGCACCTCTAGCAGCTCCAGCACCAGCACCACCTCCAGCAGCGCCAGCACCTCCAGCAGCAACCCGACAGCGCCGAGAGTACCACTCACGAAGCCGCTGTGGAGAGAGGGGCTCCCGCCGCGACGGGACACCCAGAGCACCTCCAGACTCAACACGCGCAGGCTCAGCACCTCCAGACACAGTACCCTCAGGCGCCACACCCCCAGGCTCAGCACGCCCAGTCTCAGCACCCCCAGACTCAGCACCCCCAGTCTCAGCACCCCCAGTCCCCGCACCCGCAGGGTCAGCACCCCTAGCAGCACCTGAGTCGACAGCTACCTCGACCGGCTCGGCAGGGTCTACCTGGGACACACCTGAGGGGGCAGGACCCTGGGGGGGGAGGGGGTCTACCAGAGGAGTACCTGGGGCAAGGAAGAGCGGCGGGGGAGGGGAGAGGCAGTGCGGTAGGGAAAGAGACGGTAGTACGACACCGACTCGTCAAACGTGACGTCCTGAGAGGACAGAACACGACGCGAGCTGGGGTGGTAGAACTGCCACCCGGGTGCGTCAGGAGGGAAGCCAAGGAAGACACAGGGAACGGCACGGGAGGACAGCTTGTCCGCTGTAGTATCGCGGACAAAAGCTCGAGATCCCCAGACACGGAACGCGGACGCATCGCCAACCTTCCCCGTCCACCTCAGAGTAGGTGTGGTCTCCGGCAAGGAGACACGAGGCTGAAGGTTGATCTGATGCGCAGCGTACTGAACCGCGAACGGCCACAGAAAGTGGGGAGCAGCCGCATGGATCATGGACGTACGAGCGACATCCATGACCATGCCAATGCGGCGCTCAGCAATCCCATTTTGCTGCGGGGAGGCCGGAAGCGTGAACGTCTGGCGGATGCCCTCCAAACGACAGAAGGCTCTCAGAAGGTCGGAGGAAAACTCCCCGCCTCTGTCTGAGTGCAGACGCAAAACAGGAAGGTCGGAGCCGAAACTCTCACTAAGCTGGCGACGAGCACCGCGGATCCAGTCGATCAACACCTCAGTGACCTCACCCTTGCTGCGCAAGGGGAAGACTGTGGTGTAACGCGAGTAGTCGTCAACGACCAGCAGGAAGTAACGCTCGTGACCCTGTCCACGAACGCGGGCTGGGCCCCACACGTCCATGTGAAGAGTTTGCAGAGGGGCCTCAGTCGGAGGAAACAAGGAGGAGTGAGGAGCGGCGCGCTGCCGGCCCTCGACACAAGGAACACAGGTGGGGGCAGGCCCCGGAGGAAGGGGAGGAAGGGACCTGGGGAGTCCAGAGACAAGAGCACGGGAGGCCATACCTCGAAGACGAGGCAGGGAGGGGTGACCAAGGCGGTGGTGCCAGAGGAGAGTCTCGTGCGCCAGAGGACGACACGAGCAGGGGGCAGACGCAGGACTAGACCTGGACGCAGCAGCAAACACCTGACTGGACGCAGCTACCTGACCAGACGCAGGGACCGGAGGAGGCGCAGTAGTCAGTGTGTACAGACTCGACCCTGGCCGACGGGTGAACGTGGCCAGGTGGCGGCCCGTCCGAGAGCAAGTGCAGTGGGTCACACGCTGACCTCCAGGGGTGAACTGGTCAACCCACGCGTCCTGGAGGTCAGCTCCACTCACCAAGTTCGTAGAGAACGAGGGGAGGTGGAGTCCCGACAGCAAGCCCGACTGGGCCGCAGGACACGGTAGAACCGTGGAGGAGTGTGCAAGGACTGGTCCCCCGGAGGGGTCAGCAAGGGAGACCGCAACAGGCCGACGGAGCGGTGTGAGCGAGGTGCTGTCTCTAAAGAAAGAGCGCGAAGCACCAGAGTCAAGTGTGAAGGTGTGAAAGGACTCAGTAGGTGCAGTACCAGAGGGAGGAGACGTACCAGCACCTGGAGCAGCAGACGCACTAGCACCTAGAGGAGCAGCCGCACTAGCACCTAGAGCAGCAGCCACAGTGCCCGGGTCGGGCGGGACACGCAGGTAACAGTCACCCTCAGTAATATCAGCAAGAGCATACATGGCAGCAAGGATAGCATCAAAATCTAGATCAAAGATAGGCACATTCTGCAGAAGCAGATCATGCCAACGAGGAAGCTCAACAGCGTCAGGAAACTGGGTACGCCAAGCGTCAGTCAAGCGGCCAAAGCAGCGCTGCGTGGTGTGTGGGAGACCACACACCTCCCCACTACGAGTGCCGGTGCGAAGAACGTACGCGCAGGGACCTGCACCCCCAGACCTCCCACGTCCAGCGTACCACTCACGAAGCCGCTGAACAGACGGGGTCTCACGGGTGCGCAGCTGCTGCGGACGCTGGCTGCCACCAAGGCCTCCACGCTGCGTGGCCGCACCGCGACCAGCACCACCTCCTGCGCTACCTCCACCACCGCCGCCGCCGCCGCCACCTCCTCTACCACCGCCGCCACGGCCGCCACTGCCGCCACCTACGCCCCCACTCCCGGAACCACCCCCACCACCACCTCCACCTCCTCCACCTCCTCCACCGCTGCCTCCACCGCCCCCACCACCACCCCTGCTTCCCTTGCCCTTGCCAGTGCGGCGTCGCCCACTAGGGGCAGACGCAGCGCCGACCTCCTCAGTGCCAACGAGGTCGACAGCAGCAGCAGAGGCAACAGAGGGGAGAAGGGGGACAGGGGAACACCCCTCAAAGAAGGGGGTGCGACGGTCATCGCGAGAAGCACCAACAGCTAAGATACTCTTCTCAGCTGCAGCAAGGCGCTCCTCTAGCAAGTCGACAGTCAGCTCGGTAGGGCAAAGGGAGAGAAAGTGATCCCTGACTGAGGAGAGAGAGTCAGGGAGGCGGGTGACTAGGTAGTAAAGGGTGATGTACATGGGGGGGGAGTTCGTGGGAAGAAACTCAGTGGGAAGGGCAGCGCGGTAGCGAGCGTCACTAGTGCGGAGGTGAGCAACTAGGTCAGCAACTGTGGAAAAGGCGGCAAGGTCAGGAAAAAGGTACGGCAGCATGAGGCGGCTGAGGGCAGCAGTGGTAGGGGAGGAGTAGCGTGCAACTACAGCGTCGTACAGAGCCCTAGCACTCTTGTACTGACTAAAGTGCGCGCGCTCAGTAGACGGCAGGTGGTTGCGCACAGCAAGACGAGCAGCAGCATCGCGCGTGAGCCACTACGAGCGAACAGTACTGTCAGCATCAGCAGTAGGGGCAGTAGAGGCGCCAGAAGTGAGATCGAACAGTGAGAGACCATCCTTGCTATCGCACTGTAGGAAAAGCTGCAGATCATCTAGCCAGACCTCAAAGTCAATAGCCCGACCCTCAGCATCAAAGGTAAGAACATTGAGACTAGCCATGACAGGAGAAGCAGCAGGCTAGCAGTAGCAGCAGTGGAACTCGGCTAAGCAGGCTAGGTAGGGCGGCGCAGCTCGGCAGGGCGGTGTGGCTCGGCAGCGCGGCGCTCTTACCAGGGGAGAGGCTGGGGCAGGGCCGGGGTAGGGCCGGGGCAGTCCAGGAGCAGGGCCGGGGCAGGGCCGGGGCAGTTCAGGAGCAGGGCCGGGGCAGGGCCGGGGCAGTTCAGGAGCAGGGCCGGGGCAGGGCCGGGGCAGTTCAGGAGCAGGGCCGGGGCAGTTCAGGAGCAGGGCCGGGGCAGGGCCAGGGCAGAGCCGGGCCAGGGCCGGGGCAGTTCAGGGGCAGGGCCGGGGCAGAGCCGGGGCAGTTCAGGAGCAGGGCCGGGGCAGTGCAGAAGCAGGGCCGGGGTAGTTCAGGGGCAGGGCCGGGGCAGAGCCGGGGCAGGGCCGGGGCAGGGCCTGGGCAGAGCCGGGCCAGGGCCGGGGCAGTTCAGGGGCAGGTCAGGAGCAGGGCCGGGGCAGTGCAGAAGCAGGGCCGGGGCAGTTCAGGAGCAGGGCCGGGGCAGCGTCGGGGAAGAGCTGCGACAGGGCCGCAGCAGGGCCGGCTGGGCCTGAAGGGGCCTCTAACGGGGCCTGACTGGGCCGAACGGGGCCTATAACGGGGCCTGACGGGGCCTATAACGGGGCCGTACGGGGCCTATAACGGGGCCGTGCGGGGCCTATAACGGGGCCTGACGGGGCCTATAACGGGGCCGTACGGGGCCGTACGGGGCCTATAACGGGGCCTGACGGGCCTTACGGGGCCTCTAACGGGGCCTTACGGGGCCTCTAATTGGGCCTGAAGGAGCCTGACGGGGCCTCTAACGGGGCCTGACGGGCCTTACGGGGCCTTAAACGGGGCCAAATGGGGCCTCTAACGGGGCCTGTCGGGGCCTAACAGGGCCTTAAACGGGGCCGAACGGGGCCTGACGGGGCCTTACTGGGCCTTACGGAGCATAACGGGGCCTTACGGGGCCTTAAACCGCGCCCTAAACGGGGCCTAAAAGGGGCCTTACGGGGCCTAACGAGGCCTTAAGGGGCCTTACGGGGCGGGCGCAGGCTCTAAGGGCGGGCGAAGGGGCCGTGACGGGCCTCGAAGGGAAGGCGCGAAGCGCGCGGCAAGTAGGCAGGGGAGAAATTTCAGTGGTGGGCCCTTTTTTAAAAAATCTCGAAACTAGCTCTATACCATGTGAGAATGATAGACGAAAGAATGAATGAACTAGAAATGAGATGGGTACATATAGGAAACACATAAGTGTTGTACCCACTAAGAGCTACCCCACTACAACCTAAATAGACCATAGCAGATAGAAGTTTGACACCAAGGGAGGGCAAAAAGACGCAGAACCACTCTGGAACTTTCGGCTGGGAGATATGGTGAAGCAGCAGCAGGATGGTAGCTAGTCGCTAAAAACCATGGCGGAGTTCACAACGAGACTAGGTGGGAAGGGGCCTGCAAGGCTCGCGTTGAAGGGTTTCGCAGCTGCGCCTGCGGAATGGAGAGATTGCTTGCTGACCCCTGCTGCAAGCTCGGCTGGCTCGACACTGGGGGACTAGAGAACGCTCCCGCAGTTGCCAAACCTGAAAGATGGGGGATTGATTCCGCTCAAGGAGATGAGGTGCCACTGGAAGGGGGCGTGCGGGCATGTCAGAAACAACGGTTGAAAGTTAGAAACAAGAAAGAGGGATTGCACTAGCAAGCTGTTGAGTACATATAGGAAACCCTAAATTGGGCTATACTCACTATTGAGTACCCCACTGCAGGCTAGACAAACATAACATTCTGACACACCCCCATAGCCAAAGTGGGGTGTAATCAGCACAACAAGCAAGCAAAAAACAAGCTCAGGGTGGATCACAATGTCACCACACATTCTGAGCAAAAGTACAAGAAGCAACAGTTTATAGGTCACAGCAATAAGTAAAGCTAGAGGCTATCACAGAGGGCAAGTGAGGAGGAGGAGCTGGACTGATAGGAAAGGAGAGAGGAGGCAACGGCTGAAGCTATAGACACACGAGCAACAGGAGCGGCGCGCACTGTGGCTACCGGAAGCGCACCTCCGGACTACAGGAGTAACTGGCTCCGCGGCTAAGACGAGCGGCAGGAGCAACGGACCCACGGGCGACTGGCGCAGCAGGCTCGCTGGGCTACCGGAGGCGCACCTCCGGACTACTGGCGCTGCTGACGATACGACGGCTACCTCCACCCAACCTCCCCCACTGTCGCACCCCCCTTTCACACACCCCCTGCTGCACCTCTAGCACTACTCACACTCCACCCCCTAGCACCACTCCGTCGGCTCCCACACACCCACCCCCCTCAGCGGCAGCTGCAGCAGTGGGAGACGGAGGAGGAGGAGCAGGTGAGGCCGCTCACCCGCCACCCCTTACTCGCCACCCCCAAACCCTAACGCAGGGCAGGGCCGTAGATGGCGGGTAGGGAGGTTAGGGGGGGGAGGGTGGGGGGGCAGGGCCGCAACAGGGCCGGGGCAGGACAGCTGCAGGGCAGGGCGCCACGACGAAGACGGGAGGGGCCGACGCGAGGCCCCCCAGGGCGCCGTGACGGGCGACAGAAGGGGCGACGCGCGCCCCCCCCCAGGTCGCCTCGACAGGCGACGGGAAGGGGGGGCGGTGCGCGGGCCCCCGGTGCGTCGCGACAGGCGACGAAACCGCCGCACGCCTCGGGGCGCACGACGGGCAGGGCACCGTCGCGCGCCACGGGGCGCACGACGGGCAGGCAGGGCGTCGCGCGCTCTGCAGGGCGGTGCGACGGGCAGAAAACAGCCGCGCGCCACTAGCGCGCGGCGGGAAGAAAAAAATGCCGCGCGCCACGAGCGCGCGGCAGCAGGAAAACAGCGCGCGCCCGAGGCGCGCGATAGGCAGGACAGCAGCGGAAGATAATGGTGGGCCCATGCACAGGATCGACCCAGAAGGGTCGACCTGCTCTGATAGCATGTCAGAAACAGCGGTTGAAAGTTAGAAACAAGAAAGAGGGATTGCACTAGCAAGCAGTTGAGTACATATAGGAAACCCTAAATTGGGCTGTACTCACTATTGAGTACCCCACTGCAGGCTAGACAAACATAACATTCTGACAGGGCAATCACAGAGGATGCTGAGATGGTCTGGCAAATGGAAAGGCTCAATTAACTAGAAGCTGATCACGGGCATTCGAGAATCTCTCGCCACGCCCAGTCGGCCGAGAGATGTGTTAATACGGGTGTATAATTTCAACCTACAGGTTGGGGAGAGGCTCGCTTTTTTGGCGGACAAACTGACCTGTCCACACTGTGGGGACGAGGAGACACTGGAACACTGTCTCTTTGCCTGACCGAGGATCCAGATGGTGGTGTCGGCGTTGAAGAGAGCGCTCCGCCTAATCAATCCGCTCCGCGTGACAGAGTCCCTGGGGGAACTGCTCTTCCGCAAGGCTGGATCGAGCACAGCTTTCCCAGAGGCGACCCTAATTGCAATCGTGCTGCACCAGCTCTGGCTGGAGAGATGCGAGGCGGTCTTCAGAGGGAAAAAAATCCCGTTCGGAGGGTAATGAGGAGGATCATTTTCGCCTTTCGTCAGCATGCACGAGTCTACGTGAAGGCTCGCCTCTCCACCTGACAAAAGAAGAGGAGCACGGCACAAGCTGGCAAGTTTGAAAAGGGGTTACTAGAGGAGCACCGCCTGCTGAGTAGGATACAGAGAGCTGACGATAAGAAGTGGACATGGACAAGAGCCTTTGACTCCATCTGGTCCAATCCAAGAACGGTATACAACCCACCATAGACGCCTGCTGCCCATGCATGACTCGGTTACGACCGTTATTGTCTGTATGCATTAGCCACTCCATATATAATATCAATTCAAAAAAAAAAAAAAAAAAAAAAAAAAAAAACCGATCGAGCACATTGACCGTAGAATTAGTGTAGGTTGGTAGGAGGTGAATGCAGATTTGCAATCGCGGATCGATTTCGAGCCCAGGGTGACAGGATCGAGAGTGCAGGGAAGAAAAACATTGGCAATCCCATTGATCGTAAAAAAACCCAGATCGGTGTAGGCACGAAGGCACACCGATCGTCATCGGCGAATGTGACAAGATCGTTGGGCACCATTTACTATACATTCGCAAGTCATCTCTAAAATTGGTTACCATGTAAATCGTGATGCTATAGTTGAACTGTAGTAGGTCCCCGATCGATTGAGGGAGGGGACGCGCCCTAATGGAAGAGTTACACTGGGGTATCTCTAAGGAATTTCCCATTCTTTACGGGGTTAACACTCCATCGCGTGCAACCCTAGCTCGAAAAATCCGGCCCATGTAAAGAAAGACCATTTGGAATGGGCGCTATCAACATAAATTCCCACGACTCGCTCTCCTCCCGTTTTGAAACTCTCCAATTCATCCTTGCACTGTTCCTCCTAGCCCTCAAAACCTTCCGCTGGCGGAGGAAGAAAAATCAGTGAAAAAACAACAACGCTCAACCTCTCGTATTAAGCTGGCCACCCGACTACGCTTCCTCATTTTTTATCTCGACGGAAACCCTTCTATTCACCCAGATCTTCGCTTCCCATGGCTGCTAGGAGACCCCTTTCGCCCCCACTAGGCCTTTCTATTTTTTTTAGCATAGATCGCTCCCCAGCCTTGCTGGAGGCTACCAATTGGATAAAGAAATAACGTGTTTCCTACATACGCTTTTGGGCTATTGGTTTGTGTATACCATTTTCCAGCTGCTCTATGCTTTGTTGTACATGGTTACGACCTTTATATAACCTTAACCTTAACTTGTAAAAAATGTCAGAACATTATAGCTTATACATTTGTGTAGGCTGTAGTGGGGTACAACCCAATTAGGGTTAGTACTTGTACCCAACTGTTTGCTAGTTCATTCATTCTCGTTCGTTATTTTCACATGGAATCATAGCAGGTTCCTTGGGCCCACCACCTGCTACGCTGCGAGTACCACCTAGGCCCGTCGCTCCTAGCCCCGCGCCCAGCCCCGTTCCTAGCCTACGCCCGGCCCGTACCTAGCCCGCGATCGGCCCGTACCTAGCCCGCGACCGGCCCGTACCTAGCCCGCGCCCGGCCCCGTCTCTCGCCCGCGCCCGGCCCGTACCTAGCCCGCGCCCGGCCCGTACCTAGCCCGTGCTCGGCCCGTACCTAGCCCGCGCCCGGCCCCGTCTCACGCTCGCGCCCGGCCTGTTCCTAGCCAGCGCCCGGCCCGTACCTAGCCCGCGACCGGCCCGTACCTAGCCCGCGACCGGCCCGTACCTAGCCCGCGACCGGCCCGTACCTAGGCCGCGACCGGCCCGTACCTAGCTCGCGCCCGGCCCCTTCTCTCGCCCGCGCCCGGCCCGTACCTAGCCCGCGAACGGCCCGTACCTAGCCTGCGCCCGGCCCGTACCTAGCCAGCGCCCGGCCCCGTCTCACGCCCGCGCCCGGCCTGTACCTAGCCCGCGACCGGCCCGTACCTAGCCCGCGACCGGCCCGTACCTAGCCCGCGACCGGCCCGTACCCAGCCCGCGCCCGGCCCCGTCTCTCGCCCGCGCCCGGCCCCGTACCTAACCCGCGCCCAGCCCGTACCTAGCCCATGCTCGGCCCGTCCCTCGCCCAGCGCTTGGCCCTGTCCCTCGCCCAGCGCCCGGCCCCGTACCTAGCCCGCGCCCGGCCCGGTCCCTAGCCCCGCCCGGCCCGATCCCTAGCCCGGCCCCGGCCCCGACCCTAGCCCGCGCCCGGCCCCGCCCCTCGCCCAGCGCCCGGCCCCGTCCCTCGCCCAGCGCCCGGCCCCGTACCTAGCCCGCGCCCGGCCCGGTCCCTAGCCCAGCCCGGCCCCGTACCTAGCCCAGCGCCCGGCCCCAACCCTAGCCCGCGCCCGGCCCCGCCCCTCGCCCAGCGCCCGGCCCCGACCCTAGCCCGCGCCCGGCCCCGCCCCTAGCCCAGCGCCCGGCCCCGTCCTTAGCCCAGCGCCCGGCCCCGTCCCTAGCCCAGGGCCCGGCCCCGTACCTAGCCCGCGCCCGGCCCGGTCCCTAGCCCCGCCCGGCCCAGTACCTAGCCCAACGCCCGGCCCTGTACCTAGCCTGCGCACGGCCCCGTCCCTTGCCTGCTACTGCTACATCTACTGCTACGGCCCGGTACTGTCATTGCTGCTACTGCTACATCTGCTACTGCTTCTCCTGCTGCTATCCTGCGTGCTGCACAGCTATGGCTTCGCTTCGGGTTCTCGTGTTTGATCATAAGGGCCGACCAGTTAAGTTTGACACGTGGCTAGATGACCTGCAGCTGTACCTACTGAGCAATTCTAAGGACAGTGTCTCACTGTTTGACCTAGCGTCAGGCGCCGCTACTGCCCCTCCCGCTACAGCTGACAGTTCTACTCGCTCATAGTGGCTTACTCGTGATGCTGCTGCCCGCTTAGCCATTCGCAACCACCTGCCATTAGCTGAATGCGCTCACTTCGGACAGCACAGGACAGCGCAGGCACTGCACGACGCTGTAGTCGCTCGCTACTCCTCCCCTGCCACTGCTGCTCTAGGCCGCCTTCTTCTGCCCTACCTGTTCCCCGAGCTGTCCGCCTTTACCATAGTCGAGGACCTAGTTTCCCACCTTCGCGCTAGTGACGCTCGCTACCGCGCTGCCGTTCCTGCTGAGTTCCTTGACAGGAACCCCCGCCCCCGATGTACATCACTCTCTACTTTATAGTCACCCGCCTCCCTGACTCTCTTCGCTCTGTCAGGGACCACTTCCTCTCTCTTGACCCCACCTCCCTCACTATTGACCTCCTCGAGCAGCATCTCCTCGCAGCTGAGACTAGTGCAGTTGCTGTAGGTGCTGCTCGTGGCACTCCGCGCCCGCCCTTCTTTGAGGGGTGTTCCCCCTCCCCCCTTGCCCCCTCCTACGCCTCTGCTGCTGCTGTACACGTCTCTGTTGCTGAGGACGTCGGGGCTGCTTTTGCTAGTGCGAAGCGCTGCAGCAGCAAGGGCAAGGGTGGCCGGGGTGGTGGAGGTGGCAGCGGCAGTGGTGGAGGTGGCAGCGGGAGTGGTGGTGGGGGCAGCAGTGGAGGTGGTGGCGGCGGTGGGACTGTTGGCGAGAGTGGGGGCTCTGGTGGCGGTGGTGGAGGCAGCGGTGGGAGTGGCGGCAGTGGAGGCAGTGGGACTGGTAGCGGTGGGACTGGCGCTCGGCGTGTCGAATCTGGGGGTGGCCAGCGTCAGCAGCAGCAGCGTCAGGGCGAGACCCCGTCTCCCCAGCAGCTTCGTGAGCGTGGGGCGTCTGGGGGTAGTTGCTCGTATGTCATTCGCACGGGTGACCGTGCTGGTCAGACATGCGGGCGGCTCCACACTCAGCACCGCTGCTTCTCCCGCCTCGACGATGCTTGGCGTGCTGAGTTTGGTGACGACGTCGAGCTCCCTTGCTGGGCTGATCTACTTAAGTCTAGGATTGCTATCTTTGACCTAGACTTTGATGCTATTCTTTATGCTATGTATGCTTTGTCTGTTAGTGCTGAGGGTGACTGTTACCGGTGTGTGCCGCCTGACCCAGGTATAGAGGCTGCTGCTCTAGGTGCTAGTGAGTCTGGTACTCTCCCTGGTACTGCGCCTGCTGAGGCCTTGCACACCTTCACGTTGGACTCCGGCGCCTCGCGCTGTTTCTTTCGTGACAGCACCACACTCACTCCTCTTCCTGCACCTGTTCCGGTCAGACTGGCTAACCCCTCTGGGGGCCCGGTCGTTGCCAGTTCCTCCACTGTCCTCCCGTGTCCGGCGGTTCCGTCCGGCTCACTGTCAGGTCTTCACCTCCCCTCGTTCTCTACGAACTTGGTGAGTACCGCTGCCCTTCAGGATGCGATGGTCACTGCCAAAACTCCTGGGGGTCAGCGTGTGTTGATCTGCACGTGCACACGGACGGGGCGTCACCTGGCCACGTTCACTCGTCGGCCAGGGTCGAGTCTGTACACACTCGCTACCGAGCCTTCTCAGTTAGCTGCGTCTGCTCAGGTGTCCGCGTCAGGTCAGGTAGCCGCCTCTTGCTCGTGTCGCCTCCTGTCGCACCAGACTCTTCTATGGCACCACCGCCTGGGTCACCCCTTCCTGCCTCGCCTTCGTGGCATGCACTCTCGTCTTCTTATCTCTGGTCTCCCCAGGTCTTTGCCTCCCCTGCCGCCCTCGCCTGCCCCGCCCTGCCTTCCTTGCGTCGAGGGGCGGCAGCGCGCCGCTCCTCACTCCTCGTTTCCCCCGACGACTGCTCCCCTGTAGACTCTCCACATGGACGTGTGGGGCCCAGCCCGCGTCAGTGGACAGAGCCGCAAGCGCTACTTTCTGCTGGTCGTTGACGACTACACGCGGTACACCACGGTCTTCCCCTTGCGCAGCAAGGGTCAGGTCGTTGATGTCTTGATCCCTTGGATCCGCACAGTCCGTCTCCAGCTCCGCGAGCGGTTCGGCCAGGACCTTCCTGTCCTGCGTCTGCACTCTGACAGAGGTGGTGAGTTCTCCTCCACCCTCTTGCTGGACTTTGTCGTGGGGAGGGCATTCTCCAGTCGTTCACGCTTCCGGACTCCCCTCAGCGAAATGAGATTGCTGAGCGCCGCATTGGCTTAGTCATGGAGGTCGTTCGTACCTCCATGATCCACGCGGTTGCTCCCCATTTTCTGTGGCCGTTTGCGGTCCGGTACGCTGCGCATCAGCACAACCTCTGGCCCCGTGTCTCCTTGCCGGAGACCTCGCCCACACTGCGTTGGACGGGGAAGGTTGGCGATGCGTCGGTGTTCCGGGTCTGGGGATCTCGTGCCTTCGTTCGCGATACGTCCGCGGACAAGCTCTCCCCCCGTGCTATCCCCTGCGTCTTCCTTGGCTCTGTCCCCGACGCGCCTGGCTGGAAGTTTTACCACCCCACCTCGCGCCGTGTCTTCCCTTCTCAGGACGTCACTTTTGACGAGTCGGTTCCCTTTTACCGCCTCTTCCCCTACCGCTCTGCCCCTCCCCCGCCCCCGCCGCTCTTCCTTGCTCCTGGACCCCCTCCGGTAGACCCCCTCCTGCCCCAGGGTCCTGCTCCCTCAGGTGTGTCTCAGGTAGACCCTCTCCCTGGTCCTGCGCCTGTTCAGGTAGCTGTCGACTCAGGTGCTGCTCGAGGTGCTGCGTCTTGGGGTGCGGAGGCTGGGGGTGCGGAGTCTGAGGGTGCTGAGACTGGGGGTGCTGAGCCTGGGGGTGTTGAGACTGGGGGTGCTGAGCCTGGGGGTGTTGCGACTGGGGGTGGTGAGCCTGGGGGTGCTGAGCCTGAGGGTGTTGAGCCTGGGGGTGATGCGTCGAAGGGTGCGGAGTCAGGGGGTGCGGAGCCTCAGGGTGCTGCTTCGTCTGGAGGTTCTGCTGGTGCTTCGCCGAGACTGTCTCCGCAGCAGTTGTGTGAGTGGTTTGTTTGGCGTACGCGCCTTCGGAGTGGAGCTTCTGAAGCTGGAGGTGCTGGAGCTGCTGGAGCTGGAGGTACAGGAGTTGCTGCTGGAGCTGGTGTTACTGGAGGTACTGCGACCACAGGTCCTGGAGGTGCTCGTACCCGGGGTACTGGAGCTGCCGGAACTGGTGGTGTTGAGGTGACTGGAGCTGGAGACCTTACGGAGTCTGGTACTACTGGCGCTGGTGGCGCTGGCGCTGGAGGAGCTGGAGTTGGTGGCCCTGGCGCTAGAGGCGCTGGAGTTGGAGACCCTGGTGTTGGAGGTGCTGGAGCTAGAGGAGCTGGAGCTGTTGACCCTGGTGGCACTGTGCGGCCGCGACCGTACTTCGTTCCCTTGCTCCAGCAGGTTCTTGGTACCCCGCCTTCTGCTGCCCTTACTCCTCCCCTCCTGTGTCCCCCGCCTGACCAGTTGCAGCCGCCGTTACAGCCGGCCTCTCCACTGCCTGCTCCTTCTCCTTACACTGAGCAGTCCGGCGGTCTTACAGAGCGTCGTGAGCCTACGTGTCGTCCTGTCTCGCTTGTTCGCACTGCTCGTCGCGTTCCTCGTTCGCGTCCTCTTCCTGTCCCTGGCACGCACGCTATGACCCTTCGTCCTTCCTCTGTTCCTCTCCGTGTTCCTCTGCCAGCTCCTCCTGAGTCCTCTCTTCCTGCCGTCCCTGACCCTGAGTCTGACTTCGCTCGTGCTGCCAGTCCCACTGTCTCTCGTCTCCTCGCCACTGCTGTCACTGACCCTTCTTTTGAGTCTGCTGCTGCGTCTGCTCTTGTTGCTGAGCTGCTTGACTTGCTACTGCTTGCCGTCTGGACTACGCCACTATTCTGGTTGCTGAGTCTGCGTCTGCCAGTCCTCCGTCCGTTGGGGGTGAGTGTGCTCTTGGCACGGTCGTCCTTGAGGACAGGCAGGAGGACTTTGAGTCTCTTGCAGCTGCTGTACCTCGTTTCGCTTCCATGCTGCTTGCCCCTGAGGGAGACCCGGATGCTCCAGACATCCCGACCCCGCGCTCTTACGCAGAGGCGATTACGGGTCCTTACTCCTCTCAGTGGCAAGCAGCCATGGATGCCGAGATGGCATCCTGGAAGTCCACAGGCACCTACGTCGACAAGGTTCCCCCACCTGGGGCGAACATAGTCGATGGCATGTGGATTTTCAGGGTGAAGCGGCCGCCGGGTTCTCCGCCTGCCTTCAAGGCGCGTTACGTTGCTCGAGGCTTCATTCAGCGACAGGGAGTTGACTACTTCCAGACCTTCTCCCCCACCCCAAAGATGACTACTCTTCGGGTGTTGCTGCACGTTGCTGTTCAGCGTGACTACGAGTTGCACTCTCTGGACTTCAGCACAGCTTTCCTGCAGGGCAGCCTGCATGAGGAGATCTGGCTGCGCCGACCACCTGGTTTCACTGGGACGTTTCCTACAGGTACCCAGTGGAGCCTCCGCCGGCCAGTCTACAGTCTCCGCCAAGCGCCTCGTGAGTGGCACGACACACTGAGGACTACACTTGCGGCTCTTGGGTTTGCTCCTTCTACTGCGGACCCGTCGCTGTTTCTACGCACCGACACGTCGCTGCCGCCCTTCTACGTCCTCGTGTACGTCGACGACCTCGTCTTTGCCACTTCTGACACTGAGGCACTGACCCTTGTGAAGTCGGAGCTGCAGAAGAGACACACCTACACTGACCTGGGTGAACTGCGCAGCTATCTTGGCTTGCAGATCACCCGGGACAGAGCTCGGCGCACCATTACCTTGACTCAGTCACACATGGTGCACCAGGTCCATCAGCGCTTCGGCTTCCAGTTCTCCTCGCCACAGCCCACTCCTCTGTCTACCAGCCACTCGCTCTCAGCTCCACCTTCGGACGAGTCCGTAGAGCCAAGTGGTCCGTACCCAGAGCTTGTGGGTTGCCTCATGTACCTGATGACGTGCACTCGACCCAACCTCGCGTACCCTCTCAGTCTCTTGGCTCGCTACGTGGCTCCCGGCAGGCACCGAAAGGTGCACTGGGATGCTGCGAAGAGGGTACTGCGTTACTTGTGCAGTACATCGGGCATGGGGCTCGTGCTTTGAGGACGGGGTCCAGTTGTCCTTACCGGTCACGAAGACGCTTCCTGGGTTGACGACTCAGCTACGCAGCGGTCGTCACAGGGTTACACCTTCAGCCTTGGCTCTGGCTCTGTCTCCTGGCGGTCTACCCGCTCGTCTTCTGTTCTCAGCTCCAGTTGTGAGGCTGAGATCTACGCTGGGGCCATGGCTGCACAGGAGCTACGCTGGCTCACCTACCTGCTGACTGACTTGGGAGAGCAGCCTCGTTCGCCTCCTGTTCTGTACGTCGACAACAAGGCCATGATTGCCTTGTGTGAGGAGCACAGACTGGAGCACAGAACGAAGCACATCGCTCTGCGATACTTCCTTGCTCGAGAGTTGCAGCAGCGTGGCCAGCTTCGTCTTGCGTACGTGGCCACTAGGGCCAACACTACTGATATATTCACCAAGGCACTTCAGCCTGGTGATCATCAGCGCTTTACTACTGTATTAGGCCTTGTGCCTACTTTGCCTCACTTGCTTACTGCTTGACTCTGCTTGTACTGTGATATATATATAAACCTGCATGCTTGCACTTGCTAGGGTATGATCACAGTATTGTTTGTTCTCTTTATATAACTCTACATGTGAACTGGCCTTGTGGCCCTTTGCTTGTGCTCGGACTGTGTGGTGACTTTGTGATCCACCCTGAGCTTGCTTTGCTTTTCTTGACTGGTCTTGTGACCACTTGTTCTCCCCCACTTTGCCTATGGGGGTGTGTCAGAACATTATAGCTTATACATTTGTGTAGGCTGTAGTGGGGTAGCCCACAAGGGGTACAACCTAATTAGGGTTAGTACTTGTACCCAACTGTTTGCTAGTTCATTCATTCTCGTTCGTTATTTTCACAAAAAAACAAACCCCGTGTTACGGGTGCAATTGTGAGCGAACATTTTTAACAAAAGTAGCGAACGATAACACGGTGCGTGCGAGCTAGCTAGTGCGATGCTGGCAGCGAGGTTTGGGCTAGCCCCAGAGCTTAGGCCGACTC
Organism: Closterium sp. Naga37s-1; assembly: GCA_947471745.1. NCBI lineage: Eukaryota > Viridiplantae > Streptophyta > Zygnematophyceae > Desmidiales > Closteriaceae > Closterium > Closterium sp. Naga37s-1. The sequence continues at coordinate 391,056 of CANJKZ010000195.1, read as the reverse complement.
GGGTCAGTCCAGCAGTGTGTGGTTTGGTCAATGTGACGCGCGAAGGTGGCGAATATCGTTAGCAGTAACGGGCAAAGAAACGGTCGATCCTGTACGCGTTGTTGAGATGCGCAGTAAGGAATGTCGAGAAAACTCCTTACACTACCCTCCTCCCCAAGAAGCCCCTCTGCTACACAAGTGCATGTATATCACGGAATCCTCGGCTTCGCAGATACACTTGGAGGACATGGTTGTTCCCGATGTTGCCGAAGGGCACCCAACTGTCTTCCGTAGGGGTGCAGTCCTTCTTGCGGACAAGGAATTTGATCCTCCAAGATCCCTGGGGGTGGCGAATCTGATGGCTCAAGATTTTCTCGGGGTCAACGATGGGCTCTGATGCAGGACGCGCTCATCGAGGGTGGTCGGTGCCGTGGCAGTTGGCTGGTGGTCGGGATGTACGGACGAAGCAAACTGACGTGGAATGACGGGCTGATGTACCAATCGGCGGGTAACAATAGATGGGCGGTGACTGGCATGATCATGTGGTTGATTTGACACTGGCCAATCTAGTGCGGTCGGCGTTTCGGCACGGAGGGCAGGCATAAGTTCTGAGTGTCGAGCAGAATGTAATCTCCTGACTGGTAGTACATGATGGGATGGCGGTGGTGATCGGCGTTCATTTTGTCGATGACATTTGCTTTCTTAATTGCCTCTGCTGCGCTCGTTCGGGTAGCCTGCAGAATTTTGGCGAACTTTTGCGCTCGTACTGTCGGGTTGTCCGGGCTCGGCATCATGGGCACTGTAGGGTTCTGTCCATAATTGAGGTAAAACTGCGATTGTTGTCTGGTTGCTGACATGGCGTCGTCGTTGTAGCCGAACTCGATCAGCGACACCAGGTTGCGGTGTCGTCACACGTGACGTGAATCAACTGCTTTATGGTCTGGTTCGTTCTCTCTTTGTCCGTTGGTCTCGGGGTGGTAGGACGAACAGAACTGTAGCCGGGTCCCGAACTGCTCCCACATTTTTTTTCGAGAAGTTGCTGGTGAATTTCGTATCCATGTCGCTGATGATGGGGGCTGGTATCCCATGCAAGCGAACGACGGCTGCGATAAATAGGCGGGCGATTTCTTCTACCGAGATCGATTTCTTGCACGCAGCGAAGTGAGCTATTTTCGTGAGCCGGTCAACGACAACCATGACCGCGTCGTTACTTTCGAGGTTCGCGGGTAACCCCGTGACAAAGTCCATAGTCACCTACTGCTTGGTGCGTTCGGGTGGCGGAATCGGCTGTAGCTGACACGCCTTTTTTTTCCTCGAACTCTTCATTACCTCACATGTGGGGCACGATCTCATCGGTTGGAATTGTGACTGTACGATTCCCATCGTGCGGTTCACCCCCCTCTCCTCGCCCTGCAGCTTCATCCTGCTGACCGTGATGCAAGTTTCTCCCAGCTTGTTCCCTTTCAGATTCACCTTCGTCGCTCTCGTTGCCACTGCTAGCGGGCTCAGGCTCAGACCTATAATTAGGGTCTGCCTCCTCCCTACGACATTATTATTTTTCAGTAATCTTAAAGCCCGTCGCCCTGCCACCTGGTACCCATTCTCTGGACCACCGCCTACCCTGCTTGCTGCCTGGCACCCGCGACCTCATCCCCTTCCCCCACAAGATGGTGTTTTTCGGCGCTCCTAAGCCGTCGCCAACGCGTGATGCCGTTGCGTCAATGGTGGACGGAAGGACGTCGCCTGTGCATGTGTCGGCGACCTCGACGAAAAAGCCCCCTGTGCCGTCTGCACCAAAACCTGTGATACCCGCCGAGGAGATCCAACTCCCCCTCGCACCGCATGCTCTGTATGCGGCGCTTGTATCGCCTGCTGCGACGTCTCCCCCTACTGCGCTGTCGTCGTCTGCACTTGACCATCAGGTAGCTGGTCCCGCTCCCCTTGCTGTTGTACTGGAGCCCCTTGGTGCTGCACCCGTGCAAACTGCCGCCGCAGTTCATGTTGCGGCGTCCCCCGCCGACGACCTGGCACTGCAGGCAGTGTTTGCCACCACCGGCAGCCCAGCCCCAGTAAAGGCGGAGGGCGCTGCCGTCTAGTCGTCGCTGGCGTCGTCTCCTGCAACCCCGCTAGCTCAGTCTGGGCGGCGTTCTCCAAACCGGCGCCCGCATCATCAGTCTCCCGATCAGCGCCCCTCTCTTCATCACCCCCCCTTGCCGCATGATGAGTGCGAATCGACCCGATGCCGGCGTGAGTCACCTCGGCGCCGTCAGTCCCCAGCGAATTAACCTGTACACCGCGGCGGGCGTGGTGGCTGGAGAGGAGGTCGCGGTCGCGGGCGTGGCGATTCGTCTAATGCGCCGTTGACGCGGTCGGACATTCAGCACATTGTGTCGGCGGTGATGCGCGATGCCCAGGCCGGCACGGCGAGTTAGAGCGGCTCGCAGCAGGTGGCACCATCGCCAACTGCTCCCCCTCCCGGTGCTCGTCCTAGAATTGCACCACAGCAGGTTGCCCCTCCTCCTGCTGCTCCTGCCGCATCGGCGCCTGCTTCCGGAGGAGAGGCGGCAAACTCCCGTCGTCGGATGCCGTGCGTCCCGCCAGTGGCGGGCATGGAATTCGTGGGAGCGGGAGGAGGGGCGGTGAGGGCGCAGTATCCCCCCCTCCTTGTGGCTGATGTTGCTGCCCCTGCTATTGATGATCCCCTCCCCTTCCTGGCGGGGGGACATCCTCCCGGCAGGTCCGTGTGCCTGAGGCAACACTCGGCCAGCTGTGGCGGCTCTCTGAGAGCATGTGGGCGCTCCTGTTGGTCCAGGTGCTGGCACACGGTTCCCTTCTACGTGTCCTGGGGAACACGATTCTAGACGGCCCGCAGGTCGATTGCCTGGATGCAGCAGACCAGCTCGCCTTCCTCCCGGCGCCCGTGTTGGCCGCGCCCGCGCGGGGAGTCGTTGCGGCTTTGGGGCAGCTTGACGCTGCAGTTCGCGGCTTGCGGCGATGTTTGCGCGCAGGGACAGGAGTCAACGCGATCGCTGCAAGCACACTCGAGGTCTGTGAGGTGTGGCGGAATCTGACGGGCATTCTTGTTGCCCCTGAAGCGGACCGAATGTAGAATCCGCGTCCGCTTGCTCCATGTATGCTTTCTTATTAGTTAGGAGTTGCTGCCATGCTTGTACCCCTGCTGCTTATATTTGATGCCCTTTGTTGTCTTGCCGTCCTGAACGCGCAGCCAAAGGCCGCCGGCGCGAGCCGCCGAAAACGAACTCACAGCTGAATAATGAGGGATGGGTGGCCCTAGGGGGCCTAAATAGGCTCTGAGGGCAGAGGGCAGAACTAAACCCTAAGCAAGCTTTTTGCACAAGATTGCACGGGGGCCCATTCTGTCACCCTATCGTTGCCGGCCTGGGGGGGGGCTCCTAGCGGTGGGCACCCTGGCAGATGCCGTGCCCTTCTACTCTTCCAGGTCCGCCACCTGTGCCAGGTCATCCTCAAGGACCTGCTACAGGTCCCCAAGGCGGGGTTCCCACGGGTCGGTTGCGGCCTGTGGGAACGCCGCCTCAGCCGTCCTCTTGGACTTCGCCATCAGGGCGTTTGCCTAGCAGCTCTACATCATCACCGACCAGCGCTGTCAGTAGTGTGCTTTGACCTTGGAGGCGACTGAGGTGAGCCTCCCTTGCCTGTGCATCTTCTTGGCCGCCTGGGTCCCAAGGAGGCGGAGGAACCTTTAGGTGTCCTTTGCCAAGGCCCCATAGGTTTCTACTGCCAAGCCGAACACCCCCACAAATCCCGGTCGGCCCTCATACAGCCCCCGTTTCACCCTTGCTGCATCCTCTGCCGCCGACCCAGCTGGTTTGACTGCCCTCTTGTCGCGCCGCTGCAAGACCGGGTCGGTAACCCTGACATCCGTGACCCAGGTCTCGGATGATTAGGTCTGCTCGCTTTTGGTTGACTATAGGCGAGAAACCGCCGTCTCGTGAAGGGTCATATAGTCAGCTCCCTGGACCATTCGCAGCGCCGCATAGACTAAGGCTTTGTGGGTGTTTTTCCGGTCCCCACCGACGGCACACAGCAGCAAATGCTTGGGGAGGCTCCTGTCGTTGATGGCGGACCTGTCAAAATGTTATAATACGACAACGACCTAGCTTTCAGCTCGACGAACAATTCCAACGACAACAATACCAGCTGTTATAGAGCGCCGCCTCCGAATTTCTAACCAGCCCTAACCATCCAGCTCAGGATCGTCCTCTTTAGACCCTCACACTCAACAATCAGCGTGTACTGTCAAAATGTTGTAATGCTTATATTGTGTAGGCTGTAGTGGGGTAGCCCATAAGGGGTACAACCCAATTAGGGTTAGTACTTGTACCAAATTTCTGCTTAATGCATTCATTCTCGTTGAGTATTCTGACATGGTTTCATAGCAGGTCCTGTTCCAGGACGGTTTTTTTAGGGCCCACCGCATAGTTCCCTGCCTTGCCCTGCCCGTCGCGCCGCCCTGCTGGCCGCACGCTGCCCTGCCCTGCCCGTCGTGCCGCCCTGCAGGCAGAGCGCTGCCTTGCCCTGCCCGTCGCGCCGCCCTGCTGGTCGCGCGCCGCCATCCCCTACCTGTCGCGTCGCCCTGCTGGTCGCCACGTCGCCCTGCCCTACATGCGCGCCGCCCTGCTGGCCGCCGCGCTGCCCTGCTCTGCCTGCATGTCGCCCTGCCCTGCCCGCGCAACGCACTGCTGGCAGCCGCGCCGCCCTGCCCTGCCTGCGCGTCGCCCTGCCCTGCCCGCGCGCTGCCCTGCAGCCCGTGCCGCCCTGCTGCCCGCGCCGCCCTGCTGCTGCCCGCCCTGCTGCGCGCTGCCCTGCTGGCCGCCGCCCTGCCCGCGCGCCGCCCTGCTGCCAGCGCGCCGCCCTGCTGGCCGCCGAGCCGCCCTGCCCTGCCCGCGCGCCGCCCTGCTGGTCGCCGCACCGCCCTGCCCTGCCCACGCGCCGCCCTGCTGGCCGCCGCCCTGCCCTGCCCGTGCGCCGCTCTTCCCTAGCAGAGCGCCACCTCGCCCTGCCCTGCGCGCTTCCCTAGTGCTCGCGCGCCGCCCTCCCTGCATACTGCCCTGCTGGTCGCGCGCCACCCTGCTCTGCCTGCTATGGCTTCTCTCAGTGTTCTCACCTTCGATCATGAGGGCCGTCTAATCCAGTTCGATACGTGGCTCGACGACTTACTGTACCTACTGAGCGATTCTAGAGACAGCGTTTCGTTGTTTGACCACACGTTTGGAGCCTCTCTTGCCCCTCCCGCCACAGCTGACAGTGCGACTCGCTCACAGTGGCTTACCCGTGACGCTGCTGCTCGCTTAGCCGTTCGCAACCACCTGCCGTTAGCCGAACGCGCTCACTTTTGCCAGCACAAGACTGCTAAAGCCGTGTACGACACTGTAGTCGCTCGTTACTCTTCCCTTGCCACTGCTGCTCTCGGCCGCCTTATACTGCCCCACCTTTTTCCCGAGCTGTCTCTCTTTGCCACAGTCAAGAACCTCGTTACCCACCTTCGCACTAGCGACAGTCGCTACCGCGCTGCCCTCCCAGCCGATTTCCTAGACAAGAACCCGCCCCCGATGTACATCAATCTCTACTTCATAGTCACCCGCATCCCTGACTCTCTTCGCGCAGTCAGGGACCACTTTCTCGCGCTTGAACCCACACACCTCACAATCGACCTGCTCGAGAAGCACCTCCTTGCAGCTGAGACTAGCGTAGTTGCTGTAGGTGGTGCTGTAGGTGGCACTCCTCGCACACCCTTCTTTGAGGGGTGTTCCCCCTCCCCCTTGCCCCCTCCTACGCTTCTGCTGGTGCTGTCGACATCCTTGGTTACGAGGACGTCGGGGCTGCTTCTGCTCTTAGTGGGAAGCACCGCAACAGCAAGGGCAAGGGTGGCAAGAGTGGTGGCGGTGGCAGCGGGGGTGGTGGTGGTGGAGGCGGGCGAGGCTGTGGAGGTGGCGGAGGTGGCGGTGGGAGTGGTGGCGGGAGTGGGGGCTTCGGTGGCGGCGGTGGTGGCAGCGGTGGGAGTGGTGGTGGCGGTGGTGGCGTCAGTGGGAGCGGTGGCGGCGGCAGTGGTGGCTGACGAGGTGGAGCTGTTCAGAGGGGAGGTTGTGGCGGTGGCCAGAGGTAGGTTGTGGCGGTTGTGGAGACCCCTACGCCCCGGCAGCTTCGTGAATGGTTTGCTCAACGTGGGGCATCTGGGGGTAGTGTTCGCTGCCCGTATGTCATTTGCACAGGTGACCGCGCTGGTTAGACATGTGGGAAGTTTCACACACAGCACCACTGCTTCTCCCGCCTCGATGACGCTTGGCGCGCAGAGTTTGGCAACGAGGCTGAGCGCCCCCGCTGGCTAGAGCTGCTTAGGTCTGGTGTTGATATCTTTGCTCTTAACTATGATGCTATCCTTGCTGCCATGTATGCCTTGTCTGTTAGTGCTGAGGGTGTCTGTTACCTGTGTGTGTCGCGTGACCCAGGTATAGAGGCTGCTGCTCTAGGTGCTAGTGAGTCTGCTCTCCCTGGTACTACGCCTGCTGAGGCCTTGCACACCTTCACACTTGACTCAGGTATTTCCCGTTGTTTCTTTCACGATAGTACCACACTCACTCCACTCCCTGCACCTGTTCCGGTCACACTGGCTGACCCCTCAGAGGGCCCACTTCTTGCACGTTCCTCCACCGTTCTCCCGTGTCCGGCGGTTCTGTCCGGCTCACTCTCAGGTCTTCACCTCCCCTCGTTCTCTACGAACTTGGTGAGTACCGCTGCCCTCCAGGATGCGATGGTCACTACCACCACTTCCGGGGGTCAGCGTGTGTCGATCTGCACGTGTACATCGATGGGCTGTCACCTGGCCACGTTCACCTGTCGGCCTGGGTCGAGTCTGAACACATTGACTACTGAGCCTTCTCCTGTCACACCAGACTCTCCTATGGCACCACCGCCTTGGTCACCCCTCTCTGCTACGCCTTCGTGGCATGCACTCCCGCCTCCTTGTTTCTGGTCTTCCCAGGTCTCTGCCTCCCCTCCCGCCCTGCCTTCCTTGCATCGAGGGGCGGGAGCGCGCCGCTGCTCCCCTGTAGACTCTCCACATGGACGTGTGGGGCCCAGCCCATGTCAGTGGACAGGACCGCGAGCGCTACTTTCTGCTGGTTGTTGACGACTACACGCGTTACACCACGGTCTTCCCCTTGCGCAGCAAGGGTGAGGTCCCTGATGTCTTGATCCCTTGGATCCGCGCAGTTCGTCTCCAGCTCCGTGAGCGGTTCCGTGAGGACCTTGATGTCCTGTGTCTGCAATCTGACAGAGGTGGTGAGTTCTCCTCCGACCTCTTGCGGAACTTTTGTCGTGGGGAGGGCATTCTCCATTCGTTCACGCTTCCGGCCTCCCCGCAACAAAATGGGGTTGCTGAGCGCCGCATTGGCTTAGTCATGGAGGTGGCTCGTACCTCCAAGATCCACGCGGCTGCTCCCCATTTTCTGTGGCCGTTTGTGATCTGGTACGCTGCACATCAGCTCAACCTCTTGCCCCGTGTCTCATAGCCGGAGACCTCGCCTACACTGCGTTGGACGGGGAAGGTTGGCAATGCATTGGTGTTCCGGGTCTAGGGCTCTTGTGCCTTTGTCCGCGATACTTCCGCGGACAAGCTCTCCTCCCGCACCATTACCCGCGTCTTCCTTGGCTTTCCCCCTGACGCGCCTGGCTGGCAGTTTTACCACCCCACCTTGCTCCTGGCTGGACGTCATGTTTGACGAGTCGGTTCCCTTTTACCATCTCTTCCCCTATCGCACTGCCCCTCTCCTCCCCCCGCCGCTCTTCCTCGCTCCAGGTCCCCCTCCGGTAGACCCCCTTCCCCCCTCAGGGTCCTACTCCCTCAGGTGTGTCTCAGGTAGACCCACTCCCCCTGGATGAGCCTGTCGAGGTCACTGTAGACTCAGGTGCTGCTAGGGGTACTGCGTCTGGGGGTGCTGAGCCTGCGAGTGTCGAGCCTGGGGGTGCTGAGCTTGTGAGTGCGGAGCCTGAGGGTGCTGAGCCTGGGGGTGCTGAGCCTGAGGGTGTGGAGCCTAGGGGTGCTGAGACTGAGGGTGCAGAGTCTGGGGGTGCTGAGCCTAAGGGTGCGGAGCATGGGGGTGCTGAGCCTGAGGGTGCGGAGTCTGGGGGTGCTGAGTCTGAGGGTGCTGAGTCTGAGGGTGCAGAGTCTGGGGGTGCCTTGCCACAACTGTCTCACCGGCGGGAGCCTCTCTCACCGCAGCAGCTGTGTGAGTGGTTTGTTCAGCGCACACGCCTTAGAAGTGGTGTTGCAGGAGCTGGAGGCCATGCTGCTGGAGGCACTGGAGCTGGAGGTGCTGGAGCTGCTAGTCGTAGAGGTGCTGGAGTTCCTGCTGGAGCTATAGGTACCGGAGGTGCTGGAGCTGCTGGAGCTTGTGGTGTTGGTGGCGCTGGAGTTGGAGGCCCTGGAGCTGGAGGCACTGGAGCTAGAGACCCTAGAGCTGGAGGCACTGGCGCTGGAGGCGCTGGAGTGGGAGGAGCTGGAGCTGGAGACCCTGTAGCTCGAGGCCATGCCGCTGGAGGCACTGGAGCTGGAGGTGCTGGAGCTACTAGTCCTCGAGGTGCTGGAGTTACTGCTGGAGCTCGAGGTCCCGGAGGTGCTAGAGCTGCTGGTCCTGGAGGTGCTCGTACTAGAGGTACCGGAGCTGCCAGAGCTGGTGGTATTGGAGGCACTGGAGCTGGAGACCCTGGAGCTAGAGGTACTGGAGCTGGAGACCCTGGAGCTGGACATAACTGGAGCTGGAGACCGTGGAGCTGGAGGCACTAGCGCTAAAGGCGCTGGAGCTGGAGGCGCTGGAGCTGGAGGCACTAGAGCTGGAGGCCCTGGAGCTGGAGGCGCTGGAGCTGGAGGCACTGGAGCTGGAGGCCCTGGAGCTAGAGGCGCTATAGCTGGAGACCCTAGAGCTGGAGGTGCTGGCGCTGTGGGTGCTAGAGCTGGCGGTACTGGTGCTGGAGGCACTGTGCAGTGGCGACCGTTTTTCGTTCCGCTGCAACCGTCGTCTTTGCCACCACCTGACTCGGTCCTTTGCCAGGTTCTTAGCCTCCCGTCTTCTATTGGCCTTACTCCTAGCTTGCTGGGTCCACCGCCTCACCAGTCGCAGCCACAGTTACAGCCAGACTCCCCATTGCTTGCTCCTTCTCCTTACGCTGAGCAGACGGACTCTCTTACAGAGCGTCGTGAGCCTGAGTCTTGTCCTGCCTCGCCTGTTTGCGCTATTCGCACTGGTCGTCGTGTTCCTCGTCCGCGTCCTCCTCCTAACCCCGGCACTCACATCATGGCACTTCGTCCTTCCTCTGTTCCATTGCGAGTTCCAATGCCGTCTCCTCCTGCGTCCTCTCTTGCTGACAGTCTAGAACCTGAGTCTGACTTAGTTTGTGCTGTCAGTCCTACTGTCCCACGTCTTCTAGCAACTGTTGTCACTGACCCTTCGTTTGAGTCCGCTGCTGCGTCTACCCTAGTTGCTGAGCTTGTTGACTTTGCTGCCGCCTGTCGTCTCGACTACGCCGCTAGTCTTGTTGCCGAGTCTAAGTCTGACTGTCCTCCGTCTGTCGGGGGTGAGTGTGCTCTTGGCACGGACGTCCTTGAGGACAGGCAGGAGGACTTTGAGTGCCTTGCAGCTGTTGTACCTCATCTCGTGGCCATGGTGCATGCACACGAGGGAGACCCAAGTGCACCAGACATCCCGACCCCGCGCTCTTACGCAGAGGCGATTACGGGTCCCTACTCCTCTCAATGGCAGACTGCCATAGACGCAGAGATGGCATCCTGGAAGTCCACAGGCACCTACGTCGACGCAGTTCCCCTTCCTAGGGCAAACATAGTCGATGTCATGTGGAATTTCAAGGTGAAGCGGCCGCCGGGTTCTCCGCCTGTCTTCAAGGCTCATTACATTGCACGAGGCTTCAGTCAGCGACAGGGAGTTGACTTCTTCCATACCTTCTCCCCTACCCCAAAGATGACCACTCTTTGGGTGCTGCTGCACGTCGCCGCTCAGCGTCACTACGAGCTGCACTCTCTTGACTTCAGCACACCTTTCTTACAGGGCAGCCTGCACGAAGAGATCTGGCTGCGCCGCCCACCTGGCTTCACTGGGTCGTTTCCTGCAAGTACCCAGTGGAGCCTCCGAAGGCCAGTCTTTGGTCTCCACCAGGCGCCTCGCGAGTGGCACGACACATTGAGGACGTCGCTTGCGGCTCTTGGGTTTGCTCCTTCGACTGCTGACCCGTCGCTGTTTCTACGCACCGACACTTCGCTACCGCCATTCTACATCCTCGTGTACGTCGACGACTTGGTTTTTGCCACTGCTGATACTGAGGCACTGGCCCTTGTGAAGTCGGAGCTGCAGAAAAGACACACCTGCACTGATCTGGGTGAGCTGCACTGCTATCTTGGTTTGCAGATCACCCGGGACAGAGAACGGCGCACCATCACCCTTACTCAGTCACACATGGTGCACCATGTCCTTTAGTGCTTCGGCTTTCGGTACTCCTCGCCACAGTCCACTCCTCTGCCTACTGGTCACTCGCTCTCAGCTCCACCTTCGGACAAGTCCATAGAGCGGAGTGGCCCGTATCCAAAGCTTGTGGGCTGCCTCATGTACCTGATGACCTGCACTCGACCTAACCTTGCCTACCCTCTTAGCATCCTGGCACGCTACGTTGCGCCCGGGCGACACCGACCAGAGCACTAGGAGGCCGCTAAGAGGGTGTTGTGCTACTTGTGCAGTTTATCAAGCATGGGGCTCGTGCTTGGAGGACGGGGTCGAATTGTCCACACTGGACACGCAGACGCGTCTTGGGTTGATGACTTGGCTACGCAGCGATCGTCATAGGGTTACACTTTCAGCCTTGGCTCCGGCTCTGTTTCTTGGCGGTCTACCTGCTCGTCTTCTGTTCTCAGTTCCAATTGTGAGGCTGAGATCTACGCAGGGGCCATGGCTACACAGGAGTTACGCTCGCGCAACTACCTGCTGACCGACTTGGGAGAGCGACCTTGCTCTCCTCTAGTTCTGTACGTAATTGATTGCCATGATTGCCTTATATCAGGAGCACAGACTCAAGCACAGAACGAAGCACATCGCTCTGCGTTACTTCCTTGCTCGAGAGTTGCAGCAGCAAGGTCAGCTTCGTCTTGCTTACATGGCCACTCGGGCCAACACTGCTGATATATTCACCAAGGCACTTCAGCCTAGTGATCATCAGCGTTTCTGTACTGTTTTAGGCCTTGTGCATACTTTGCCTCATTTGCTCACTACGTGACTTTGCTTGTACAATGATCTACATATATACCTGCATGCTTAGACTCGCTAGGTTATGATCAATGTGTTAGAATGTGAACGAATGAATGATTGAACTAGGAAGCAGTTGGGTACAAGTAGCAAACCTAAAAGTGTTGTACCCTATAAGAGCTACCCCACTACAGCCTAAAGAGACTATAGCATATAAGTTTGACACACCCCCATAGGCAAAGTGGGGGAGAACAAGAGGTCACAGGACTAGTCAAGAAAAGAAAAGCAAGCTCAGGGTGGATCACAAAGTCACCACACAGTCTGAGCACAAGCAAATGGCCACAAGGCCAGTTCACATGCAGAGTTATATAAAGGAAAACAAACAATACAGTGAACACAACCTAGCAAGTGCAAGCATGCAGGCATATGTATAAAGAGTACAGTACAAGCAGAGTCAAGAAGAAAGCAAGTGAGGCACGGTAGGTACAAGACCTAACACAGTACAGAAACGCTGATGATCACTAGGCTGAAGTGCCTTGGTGAAAACATCAGCAGTGTTGGCCTGAGAGGCCACGTAAGCAAGACGAAGCTGGCCACGCTGCTGCAACTCTCGAGCAAGGAAGTAGCGCAGAGCAATGTGCTTCGTTCTGTGCTCCAGTCTGTGCTCCTGACACAAGGCCAGCATGGCCTTGTTGTCGACGTACAGAACTGGAGGAGAATGAGGCGCCTCTCCCAAGTCGGTCAGCAGGGAGGTGAGCCAGCGTAGCTCCTGTGCAGCCATGGCCCCAAACTCCCCGCCTCTGTCCGAGTGCAGACGCAGAACAGGAAGGTCAGAGCCGAAACTCTCGCGGAGCTGGCGACGAGTACTGCGCATCCAGTCGATCAACACTGCAGGGACCTCACCCTTGCTGCGCAAGGGGAAAACTGTGGTGTAACGCGAGTAGTCGTCAACGACCAGCAGGAAGTAACGCTCGTGACCCTGTCCACGGACGCGGGCTGGGCCCCACACGTCCATGTGAAGAGTCTGCAGAGGAGCCTCAGTCGGAGGGAACGTGGAGGAGTGAGGAGCAGTGCGCTGCCGGCCCTCGACACAGGGAACACAGGTCGGGGCAGGCCCCGGAGGAAGGGGAGGGAGGGACCGGGGTAGACCCGAGACAAGGGTACAGGAGGCCATACCTCGAAGACGAGGCAGGGAGGGGTGACCAAGGCGGTGGTGCCAAAGGAGAGTCTCGTGCGACAGACGACGACACGAGAAGGGGGCAGACACAGGACTAGACCTGGACGCGGCAGCAAACACCTGACTAGACGCAGCTACCTAACCAGATGCAGAGACCGGAGGAGGCGCAGTAGTCAGTGTGTACAGACTCGACCTTGGCCTACGGGTGAACGTGGCCAGGTGGCGGCCCGTCCGAGAGCAAGTGCAGTGGGTCACACGCTGACCTCCAGGGGCGAACTGGTCAACCCATGCGTCCTGGAGGTCAGCTCCACTCACCAAGTTCGTAGAGAACGAGGGGAGGTGGAGTCCCGACAGCAAGCCCGACGGGGCCGCAGGACACGGTAGAACCGTGGAAGAGTGTGCAAGGACTGGGCCCCCAGAGGGGTCAGCAAGGGAGACTGCGACAGGCCGACTGAGTGGCGTGAGTGTGGTGCTGTCTCTAAAGAAAGAGAGCGAAGCACCAGAGTCAAGTGTGAAAGTGTGCAAGGCCTCAGTAGGGGCAGTACCAGAGAGAGCAGACTCACCAGCACCTGGAGCAGCAGACGCACTAGTACCTGGAGCAGCAGACGCACTAGCACCTAGAGCAGCAGCCGCAATGCCCGGGTCGGGCGGGACACTCAGGTAACAGTCACCCTCAGCACTATCAGTCAAAGCATACATGGCAGCAAGGATAGCATCGAAATCAAGATCAAAGATAGGCACATTCTGCAGAAGCAGATCATGCCAGCGAGGGAGCTCAACAGCGTCAGGAAACTGGGCACGCCAGGCGTCAGTCAAGTGACCGAAGCAGCGCTGCGTAGTGTGTGGCAGCCCACACGCCTCCCCACGACGACTGCCGGTGCGAAGAACGTAAGTGCAGGGACCAGCACCCCCAGACCTCCTACGCCCAGCGTACCACTCACGAAGCTGCTAGGCCGACGGGGTCTCACGGGAGCGCGGCTGCTGCGGGCGCTGGCTACCACCAAAGCCTCCACGCTGCGCGGCTGCACCTTGACCAGCAGCACCACCGCCGCCACCTCCACCACCGCTGCCGCTGCCTCCACCACCTCCGCCGCGGCCTCCACCACCTCCACCGCCGCCACTGAAGCCCCCACTCCCGGTACCACCCCCACCTCCACCGCCACCCCCTCCGCCTCCTCCACTTCCTCCACCGCCTCCCCCGCCGCCCCCTCCACCACCCTTGCTCCCCTTGCCCTTGCTGGTGCGGCGTCTCCCACTAGGGGCAGACGCAGCTCCGACCTCCTCAGTGCCAACGAGGTCGACAGCAGCAGCAGAAGCAACAGAGGGGAGAAGGGGGACAAGGGAACACCCCTCAAAGAAAGGGGTGCGATGGTCGCCGCGAGAAGCACCTACAGCTAAGATACTCTTCTCAGCTGCAGCAAGGCGCTCCTCTAGCAGGTCGACAGTCAGCTCGGTGGGGCAAAGGGAGAGAAAGTGGTCCCTGACCGAAGAAAGGGAGTTAGGGAGGCGGGTGACTAGGTAGTAAAGGGTGATGTACATGGGGGGGGGGTTCTTGGCACAGAACTCAGTGGGAAGGGCAGCGCGGTAGCGGGCGTCACTAGTGCGGAGGTGAGCAACTAGGTCAGCGACTGTGGCAAAGGCGGCAAGGTCAGGGAAAAGGTACGGCAGCATGAGGCGGCTGAGGGCAGCAGTGGCAGGGGAGGAGTAGCGCGCAACTACATCGTCGTACAAAAGACTGAGCAGTCTTGTACTGGCCAAAATGCGCGCGCTCAGCAGGCGGCAGGTGACTACGAACAGCAAGACGAGCAACAGCGTCACGAGTGGTCCACTGCGAGCGAACCGTACTGTCAGCAGTGGCAGCAGGAGCAGTAGAAACACCGGACGTGTGATCGAAAAGGGATACCCCATCCCTAGAATCACACTGAAGAAAAAGCTGCAGGTCGTCAACCCACACGTCAAAGTCAACTGCACGTCCCTCAGCATCAAAGGTGAGAACAGTAGGGCTAGCCATAGCAGCAGTAGGAGCAGTAGTAGTAGTAGCAGGAGTAGGCAGTAGGGCAGTGCAGGGCAGTGCGGCTCAGTAGGGCGGCGCGGCTCGGTGGGCGGCGCGGCTTGGCTGGGCGGCGCGGCTCGGCTGGCCGGCACGGCTCGGTTCCTAGCAGCGCGGCGCGGCAGCAGGCGGCGCGGCGCGGCAGGACAGTTCAGGTGCTTACCGGGGGCGGGTGCAGGGCAGGGCCGCGACAGAGGCAGCTGCAGGGCAGGGCCACGACAGAGGGCGGCTGCAGGGTAGGGGCCGCAACGGGCGGCGAAGGCAGGGCCGCAACAGTGGGCGGTCGCAGGGCAGGGCCGCGACAGGGGCGGCTGCAGGGCAGAGGCCGCGAAAGCGGCTAAGGCAGGGCCGCGACTGGGGCGGCAGTAGGGCAGTGGCCGCGACAGGGGGCGACTGCTGGGCAGAGGCCGCGACGGGCGGCGAACAGGCCACGACGGGCGGCAAAGGGGGGCCGCGACGGGCGGCAAAGTGGCCGCGACAGGCGGCGAACAGGCCGCGACGGGCGGCAAAGGGGCCGCGACGGGCGGCGAACAGGCCGCGACGGGTGGGGAACAGGCCGCGACGGGCCACAAAGGGGCCGCGACTGGCGGTGAACAGGCCGCGACGGGCGGCAAAGGGGCCGCGACGGGCGGCAAACAGGCCGCGACGGGCAACGAACAGGCCGCCACGGGCCGCAAAGGGGCCGCGACGGGCGGCGAACAGGCCGCGACGGGCGGCAAAGGGGCCGCGACGGGCGGGAAGGGGGGGCCAGCGTCGGGCGTCTAAGGCAGGGCCGCGACGGGCCGGACTAGGGCAGGGCGCAAGGCGCGCTTCGGGCAGGGCGCGACGCGCGCTTCGGGCAGGGCAGAAAAACAAATTGTGGTGGGCCCTTAAAAAAACGTTCCCACTAGGGAACCTGCTCAGAATACCTGGTTAGAATGTGAACGAATGAATGATTGAACTAGGAAGCAGTTGGGTACAAGTAGCAAACCTAAAAGTGTTGTACCCTATAAGAGCTACCCCACTACAGCCTAAACAGACTATAGCATATAAGTTTGACACACTGTACTCTTTGTTCTCTTTTATATAACTCTGCATGTGAACTGGCCTTGTGGCCATTTGCTTGTGCTCATAGTGTGTGGTGAATGAACTCCTATGTCGAACTAACAAACAAGAATGAATGAACTATGAAAGAGTTGGGTACAAGTACTAACCCTAATTGGGTTGTACCCCTTGTGGGCTACCCCACTATAGCCTACACAAATGTAAGCACTATAACATTCTGACACACCCCCATAGGCAAAGTTGGGGAGAACAAGTGGACACAAGACCAGTCAAGAAAAGCAAAGCAAGCTCAAGGTGGATCACAAAGTCACCACACAGTCCGAGCACAAGCAAAGGGCCACAAGGCCAGTTCATATGCAGATTTATATAAAAGAGAACAAACAATACTGTTATCATACCCTAGCAAGTGTAAGCATGCAGGTACATATATAGATCACAGTACAAGCAAAGTCACGCAGTGAGCAAGTGAGGAAAAGTATGCCCAAGGCCTAACACAGTAGAGAAGCGCTGATGATCACCAGGCGGAAGTGCCTTGGTGAATATATCAGTAGTGTTGGCCCTAGTGGCCACGAACGCAAGGCAAATCTAGCCACGCTGCTGCAACTCTCGAGCAAGGAAGTATCGCAGAGCGATGTGCTTCGTTCTGTGCTCCAGTCAGTGATCCTTACACAGGACAATCATGGCCTTGTTGTCTACGTACAGAAGTAGTGGCGAACGAGGCTGATCTCCCAAGTCAGTCAGCAGGTAGGTGAGCCAACGTAGCTCCTGTGCAGCCATGGCCCCTGCGTAGATCTCAGCCTCACAACTGGAGCTGAGAACCGAAGACGAGCGGGTAGACCGCCACGAAACAGAGCCGGAACCGAGGCTGAAGGTGTTACCCTGTCACGACCGCTGCGTAGCTAAGTCGTCAACCCAAGAAGCGTCTGCGGGACCAGTGAGGAGAACTGGACCCTGTCCTCCAAGCACGAGCCCCATGCCTGACGTACTGCAAAAGTAACGCAGTACCCTCTTCGCAGCATCCCAGTGCACCTTTCGGTGCCTACCGGGAGCCACATAGCGAGCCAAGAGGCTGAGAGGTTACGCGAGGTCAGGTCGTGTGCACGTCATCAGGTACATGAGGCAGCCCACAAGCTTTGGATACGGGCCACTCGGCTCTATGGACTTGTCCGAAGGTGGAGTTAAGAGCGAGTGGCCAGTAGACAGAGGAGTGGGCTGTGGCGAGGAGAACTGGAAGCCGAAGCGCTGAAGGACCTGGTGCACCATGTGTGACTGAGTCAGGGTGATGGTGCGCCGTGCTCTGTCCCGGGTGATCTTCAAGCCAAGATAGCTGCGCAGTTCACCCAGGTCAGTGCAGGTGTGTCTCTTCTGCAGCTCCAACTTCACAAGGGTCAGTGCCTCAGTGTCAGCAGTGGCAAAGACCAGGTCGTCGATGTACACTAGGACGTAGAACGGTGGCAGCGACGTGTCGGTGCGTAGAAACAGCGACGGGTCAGCAGTAGCAGGAGTAAACCCTAGAGCCGCAAGTGTAGTCGTCAGTGTGTCGTGCCACTCGCGAGGCGCGTGGCGGAGACCGTAGACTGGCCGCCGGAGGCTCCACTGGGTATCTGCAGGAAACGACCCAGTGAAGCCAGGTGGGCGGCGCAGCCAGATCTCCTCGTGTAGGCTGCCCTGCAAGAAAGCTGTGCTGAAGTCAAGAGAGTGAAGCTCGTAGTCACACTGAGCAGCGAGGCGCAGCAACACCCGAAGAGTGGTAACCTTCGAGGTGGGGGAGAAGGTCTGGAAGTAGTCGACCCCCTGTCGCTGACTGAAGCCTCTAGCAACGTAACGCGCCTTGAAGGCAGGCGGAGAACCAGGCGGCAGCTTCACCCTGAAAATCCACATGCCATCGACTATGTTCGCCCCAAGTGGGGGAACCTCGTCGACGTAGGTGCCTGTGGACTTCCATGATGCCATCTCGGCATCCATGGCTGCCTGCCACTCAGAGGAGTAGGGACCCGTAATCGCCTCTGCGTAAGAGCGCGGGGTCGGGATGTCTGGTTCATACGGGTCTCCCTCAGGGGCAAGCAGCATGGAAGCGAAACGAGGTACATCAGCTGCATGGAAGTCCTCCTGCCTGTCCTCAAGGACGTCCGTGCCAAGAGCACACTCACCTCCGACGGACGGAGGACTGGCAGACTCAGACTCAGCAACAAGAGCACTGGCGTAGTCTAGACGACAGGCAGCAGGAAAGTCAAGCAGCTCAGCAACGAGGGCAGACGCAGCAGTGGACTCAAACGAAGGGTCAGTGACAACAGTGGCGAGGAGACGAGAGACAGTAGGACTGGCAGCATGAGCAAGGTCAGACTCAGGGTCAGGGACGGCAGGAAGAGAGGACTCAGGAGGAGGCGGCAGAGGAACACGCAGTGGAACAGAGGAAGGACGAAGTGCCATAGCGTGGGTGCCGGGGATAGGAGGAGGACGCGGACGAGGAACCCTACAACCAGTGCGAACAGCGCGAACAGGCGAGACAGGACGAGACTCAGGCTCACAACGCTCTGTAAGACCTCCAGTCTGCTCAGTGTAAGGAGAGGGAGCAGGCAGTGGGGAGGGTGGCTGTAACGGCGGCTGTGACTGGTCAGGCGGTGGACACAGCAAGGGAGGAGTAAGGCCAGCAGAAGACGGGAGACCAAAAACCTGCTGAAGTAGGGGAACGAAGTACGGTCGCGGCCGCACAGTGCCTCCAGCACCAGTACCGCCAGACACAGCACCCCCAGCTCCAGCTCCTCCAGCGCCAGCGCCACCTGCGCCAGTGCCTCCAGCTCCAGCGCCAACGGCTCTAGGGTCTCCAGCTCCAGCTGCTCCAACTCCAGCGCCACCAGCGCCAGTGCCTCCAGCTCCAGCGCCTCCATGCTCCGCAGGGTCTCTAGCTGCTGCTCCACCAGCTCTAGCGCCCCCAACACCACCAGTCTCGGCAGCTCCAGTACCCCTGGTACGAGCACCTCCAGGACCAGCAGCTGCAGCACCTCTGGTACCACCAGCTCCAGCAGTAACCCCAGCACCTCTAGCTCCAGTGTCTCCAGCGGCAGGGTCTCCAGCTCCAGCAGCTCCACTCCAAAGGCGGGTGCGCTGAGCAAACCATTCGCGCACTTGCTGCGGGGAGAGAGGCTCCGGCCGGGGAGACAGTCGTTGCGAAGCACCCGCAGAACCTCCAGAAGAAGCAGTACCCCTCGGCTCAGCACCCCCAGACTCCGCACCCTCAGACTCAGCACCCCCAGGCTCCACACCCCAGGCTCAGCACCCCCAGGATCAGCACCCCCAGACCCGGCACCCTCACTCTCATCACCCCCAGGCTCTGCACCCCCAGACGCACAACCCCCAGACGCATCACCTCGAGCAGCACCTGCGCCGACAGCTACCTCAACAGGCGCAGTACCAGAGAGAGGGTCTACCTGAGACACACCTGAGGGAGCAGGACCCTAGGGGGGGAGGGGGTCTACCAGAGGGGGACCTAGAGCAAGGAAGAGTGGCGGGGGCGGGGGAGGGGCAGAGCGGTAGGGGAAGAGACGGTACAAGGGAACCGACTCGTCAAACGTGACATCCTGAGAGGGGAAGACACGGCGCGAGGTGGGGTGGTAAAACTGCCAGCCAGGCGTGTCAGGGGGAAAGCCAAGGAAGACGCAGGGAATAGCGCGGGCGGAGAGCTTGTCCGCGGACGTATCGCGAACAAAGGCATGAGAGCCCCAGACCCGGAACACCGACGCATCGCTAACCTTCCCCGTCTAACGCAATATCGGTGAGGTCTCCGGCAATGAGACACGAGGCCAGAGGTTGAGCTGATGCGCAGCGTACCGGACCGCAAACGGCCACAGAAAATGGGGAGCAGCCGCATGGATCATCGAGGTACGAGCCAATGCGGCGCTCAGCAATCCCATTTTGCTGCGGTGAGGCCAGAAGTGTGAACGACTAGAGAATGCCCTCCCCATGACAAAAGACCCGCAAGAGGTCGGAGGAGAACTCACCACCTCTGTCAGAGTGCAGACGCAGAACAGTAAGGTCCTGGCGGAACCGCTCGCGAAGTTGGAGACGGACTGCGCGGATCCAAGGGATCAAGACATGAGGGACCTCACCCTTGCTGCGCAAGGGAAAGACCGTGGTGTAACGTGTGTAGTCATCTACAACCAGCAGAAAGTAACGCTCGCGGCCCTGTCCACTGACGCGGGCTGGGCCCCACACGTCCATGTGGAGATTCTGCAGGGGAGCAGTCGTCAGGGGAAACAAGGAGGAGTGAGGAGCGGCGCGCTGCCGCCCCTCGACGCAAGGAAGGCAGGGCGGGGCACGCGAGGGTGGGAGGGGAGGCAGAGACCTGGGAAGACCAGAGACAAGGACGCGGGAGTGCATGCCACGAAGGCGTGGCAGGGAGGGGTGACAAAGGCGGTGGTGCCACAGGAGAGTCTGGTGCGACAGGAGGCGACGCGAGCAAGGGGGTGCTACCTGACCTGAGGAGGCTCGGTAGCCAGTGTATACAGAATCGACCCTGGCCGAGGAGTGAACGTGGCCCGGTGACGGCCCGTCCGTGTACACGTGCAGATCGACACACGCTGACCCCCAGGAGTGGTGGTAGTGACCATCGAATCCTGGAGGGCAGCTGTACTCTTCAAGTTCGTAGAGAACGAGGGGAGGTGAAAACCTGACAGTGAGCCGGACGGAACCGCTGGAGACAGGAGAACAGTGGAGGAACGGCCAACGATTGGGCCCCCTGAGGGGTCAGCAAGTCTGACCGGGACAGGTGCAGAGAGAGGAGTGAGGGTGGTGCTATCACGAAAGAGACAGCGTGAGGCACCTGAGTCCATTGTAAAGGTGTGCAAGGCCTCAGCACGCGTAGTACCAGGGAGAGCAGACTCACTAGCACCTAGAGCAGCAGCCTCTATACCTGGGTCAGGCGGCACACACAGGTAACAGTCACCCTCAGCACTAACAGACAATGCATACATAGCAGCAAGGATAACATCATAGTCTAGGTCAAAGATAGCAACCCAAGACCTAAGCAGCTCTGCCAAGCAGGGGCGCTCGGCCTCGTCACCAAACTCTGCGCGCCAAGCGTCGTCGAGGCGGGAGAAGCAGCGGTGCTGAGTGTGAGGCTTCCCGCATTTCTGACCAGCACGGTCACCCGTGCGAATGACATACGGGCAGCTACCACTACCCCCGGACGCCCCACGCTGAGCGAACCACTCACGAAGCTGCTGGGGCGATGGGGTCTCGCTTCGACGCTGCTGCTGCTGCCTCTGGCCACCTCTTGAACCTCGACGCTGAGTAGCTCTAGCCCGACCGCCACGAGTCCCACTGCCGCCACTACCGCCACCCCCACCGCTGCCACCACTGCCTCCACCAAAGCCCCCACTACCACCACCACTCCCACTACCGCTACCACCTCCACTGCCTCCGCCACCTCCACCGCTGCCACCGCCCCCAGCCCTGCCACCCTTGCCCTTGCTGCTGCGGCGCTTCCCACTAGAAGGAGCAGCCACGGCGTCCTCAGCACCAAGGACGTCAACAGTAGCAGCAGAGGCGTAGGAAGGGGCAAGGGGAGAGGGGGAACACCCCTCAAAGAAGGGCGTG
This sequence comes from Closterium sp. Naga37s-1, assembly GCA_947471745.1. Classification (NCBI taxonomy): domain Eukaryota; kingdom Viridiplantae; phylum Streptophyta; class Zygnematophyceae; order Desmidiales; family Closteriaceae; genus Closterium; species Closterium sp. Naga37s-1. The sequence continues at coordinate 369,926 of CANJKZ010000195.1, read as the reverse complement.
CGCGGAGTGCCACGAGCAACACCTACATCAACTACACTAGTCTCAGCTGCGAGGTGCTGCTCGAGTAGGTCAACAGTGAGGACTGTGGGGTCAAGTGAGAGAAAGTGGTCCTTGACAAAGCGAAGAGAGTCAGGGAGGCGGGTGACTATAAAGTAGAGAGTGATGAACATCGGGGGCTGGTTCCTGACAAGGAACTCAGCTGGGGCGGCAGCGCGGTAGCGAGCGTCGCTAGCATGAAGGTGGGAAAACAGGTCCTCTACTGTGGCAAAGGCGGACAGCTTGGGAAATAGGTAGGGCAGTAGAAGACGGCCCAGAGCAGCAGTGGCAGGCGAGGAGTAACGGGCGACTACAGCATCGTACAGTGCCTGTGCTGTCCTATGCTGTCTGAAGTGAGCGCATTCGGCTAGTGGCATGTGGTTGCGAATGGCTAAGCGAGCAGCAGCGTCACGAGTAAGCCACTGTGAGCGAGTCGCACTGTCACCTGTGGCGGGAGGGGCGGGAGCGGCGCCAGACGTGTGGTCAAACAACGAAACACTGTCCCTAGAGTTGCTCATTAGGTACAGCTGCAGGTCGTCGAGCCATGTGTCAAACTGGATAGGGCGGCCCTCATGATCGAATGCAAGAACACGGAGAGAAGCCATAGCGGCGCAGCACGCAGAGCGGGCAGAAGCCGGGCAGCACAGGGTACAGGGCAGGCAGCAGCAAGGGGCGGCAAGTGAGCTGCAAGAGGCGGTGAGAGGGCCGCAAGGGGCGGCTAGCAGAGCAGCAAGGGCGGCTAGAGGGCCACCAGGGGCGGCGCGCGGGCTGCAAGGGCGGCTCTCGGGCTGCAGGGGCGAGGGTCGGGCCGGAAAGGGTGGCGCGCGGGGCTTGGGGTCGACGGGCGGGTCGGGCCTAGGGTCGACGGGTGGGCCGGGCTAGGGTCAACAGGCGGGCCGGGCTAGGGTCGACGGGCGGGCCTGGGCCTAGGGTCGACGGGGCGTGCCGGGGCCTAGGGTCGACGGGGCGGGCCGGGGCCTAGGGTCGACGGGGGGCACCGGGGCCTAGGGTCGACGTAGCGGGCCGGGGCTTAGGGTCGATGGGGCGCCGGGGCCTAGGGTCGACGGGGCGGGCCAGGGGCCTAGGGTTGACGAGGCGACGGGGCCTAGGGTCGACGGGGCGCGCGGGGCCCAGAGTCGACGAGGAGGGGGGGGGGCGCCGGGGCCTAGGGTCGACGGGGCGGGCCAAGAGCCTAGGGTCGACAGGGCGCGCGGGCCTAGGGTCGACGGGGGCCAGGGCCTAAGGTCCACGGGGCGCCGGGGCCTAGGGTCGACGGGGCGGGCCAGGGGCCTAGGGTCAACGGGGCGCGCGGGCCTAGGGTCGACGGGGGCCAGGGCCTAAGGTCGACGGAGCGCCGGGGCCTAGGGTCGACGGGGCGGGCCGGGCCTAGGGTCGACGGGGCGCGCGGGCCTAGGGTCGACGGGGCGGGCCGGGGCCTAGGGTCGACAGGGCGCGCGGGGCCTAGGGTCGACTGGGCAGGCCGCACGAGGGCGGCGTGCGGGGCAGGAGGAGCGGCACAAGGGTCGCTAGTGGCGGAGCGTGAGCCAGCAGGGAGGCTAGTGGGGCAGCGCTGTGGTGGGCCAAAAAAAAAAAAATCGGTCCTAACGAAGGACCTGCTCTGAAACCATGTCAAACTAACAAACGAGAATGAATGAACTATGAAACAGTTGGGTACAAGTACTAACCCTAATTGGGTTGTACCCCTTCTGGACTACCCTATTATGGGTACAAGCACTATAACATTCTGACATGCTACGCAGAACTGGACCGGTAAGAAAAATTAGCGGATACCATTCGAGAGTTCTCGTTGCGCCACCTTTGTCGCCACACTAAGTATTGCTTCGCCAATCGCTATCGGTCTGACCCCCCCTCAGGGCTTTTCCAGCGCTATTAACCTCGATGGTAGCAGGAGGTCCAGCTGTCAAAATGTTATATAGCTTATATTGTGTAGGCTATAGTGGGGTAGCCCATAAGGAGTACAACCCAATTAGGGTTAGTACTTGTACCCAACTCTTTGCTAGTTCATTCATTCTCGTTCGTTCTTTCTGACATGGTTTCAGAGCAAGTCCCTTCCTAGGACCGTTTTTTTTTTGGCCCACCACCTGCTGCCCTGCTAGCCACCTTCGTGTGGCCCTCCTCTCGACCCTAGGCCCCGGCCCGTAGCCTCGCGCCCGTCGCCCGTTGCTTGCGCCCGACGCCCCCAGGCCTCGGTCCCGGCCCGTCGCCCCTCGCGCGTAGCCCCTAGGCCCGTCGGCCCAGTCGCCCGTCGCTCCCCTAGGCCCGGCCCCATCGCCCCGTCGCTCGCGCCCGACGCCCCTAGTGTTGGTGCAACCCTACAGTTTGCATTCGGCTTGTTGTCCGTATGCGTGCATGAGTGTGTGCATGGAATTGTATGAGAGCATGAGAGTATATATATTTCATGCTTACAATAGTGTGTGAATGATGAGGCATGATTTTGAATGTGTGTGTCGAGTCAATAGCGAGTTATCGCTAGTCGCGTGTCATGTCGTCGTTTGCGTGTCGTGTGCGTTATTTCTATTTTGTCGTGTGTGTGTTCGGCGTGTCGCAGGTGTGCGCAGCAGACTTCCAAGAACTCAAGGAAGAAATTATCTTGAAGAACCAGAGCCTTGGTTTCAAGATTCAAGTGATTTCGAAGCTCTCCAAAAGGGTAAACTTCAAGATAGTGAGAATAGTTACATTACTTTGTGTAGTGTAACATTTCTCTTGGTGTAGGCCCTTGTGGAGGGTAGTTTCGAGACCCTTCGTGGTTGGGGACAGTGTGGCACTGTTCCACATCACTGTACCTCTGCTCTTGGGGTTTGTAGGAGCTGGGAGCCATTCCCAACTCGTAACTCTTCCTAATTTGTGTTCTAAGACTATAGTGGCTGCCATAGTATCGTTCGTTCAAACCAACGCTGTGTCGTCATTTCTTTATAAAATCGTGCAATCTAAATTGCTTATTGTAGGCGACGTTAAGACGCTCCAGATCCAAGTTGAATCAGGTCATTTAAAGCTGTGACCAGAACGCTATCAACGTTTCAATCCGCTGTGCAGAAATCCGTCAGTGCACTCATCTTTCGTTTTGACACATTCAAGCCTATTGTGACTATAACACCTAGGCCCCGGTTCCGGCCCGTCGCCCGTCACGCAACGCCCCTAGGCCCCTTGGCCCCGTCGCCCGTCGCTCCCCTAGGCCCGGCCCCATCACCCCGTCGCTCCCCTAGGCACGGCCCTACCCCCCCCCCCCCCCCCCCCCCCCCCCCCCCCCCGTCGACAAAGGCCCCTCGGCCCCTCCGTACCCGGCTCCTCGGCCAACTTCGTTCCTGGCCCCACGGCCCGTCGCCCCTAGGCCCCCGGCCCCTCGGCCCCACTTCGTTCCTGGCTCCGCGGCCCGATGCCCCTAGGCACCCGACCCCTCGGCCCCTTCGCCCCTGACCCCAAGGCCCGTCGCCCCTCGGCCCCCCCTTCGTTCCTAGCCCCGCGGCCCGACGCCCCTAGGCCCCCGGCCCCTTGGCCCCTCGGCCTCCCCCTTGGTTCCTAGCCCCGCGGCCCGTCGCCCCTAGGCCCCCGGCCCCTCGGCCCCTTCGTTCCTGGCCCCACGGCCCGTCGCCCCTAGGCCCCCGGCCCCTTGGCCCCTCGGCCCCTTCGTTCCTGGCCCCGCGGCCCGACGCCCCTAGGCCCCCGGCTCCTTGGCCCCTTCGTTCCTGGCCCCACGGCCCGACGCCCCTAGGCCCCCGGCACCCCCCTCGGCCCCTTCGTTCCCGGCCCCTCGGCCCCAGCTGCTACTGCTGCTACTACTACTGCTGCTACTGCTGCTGCTACTGCTGCTACTACTACTGCTGCTACTACTACTGCTGCCACTGCTGCTCCCGCGTGCTGCGCCACTATGGCTTCGCTTCGTGTTCTCGCCTTGCCCGTTCCTCCACTGTCCTCCCGTGTCCGGCGGTTCCGTCCGGCTCACTGTCAGGTCTTCACCTCCCCTCGTTCTCTACGAACTTGGTGAGTACCGCTGCCCTCCAGGATGCGATGGTCACTACCACCGCTCCTGGGGGTCAGCGTGTGTCGATCTGCACGTGTACACAAACGGGTCATCACCTGGCCATGTTCACTCGTCGGCCAGGGTCGAGTCTGTACACACTGGCTACCGAGCCTCCTCAGGTAGCTGCGTCCGCTCAGGTGTCCGCGTCAGGTCAGGTAGCACCCCTGTGCTCGTGTCGCCTCCTGTCGCACCAGACTCTTCTGTGGCACCACCGTCTGTGTCACCCCTCCCTCCCTCGCCTTCGTGGCATGCACTCTCGTCTTCTTGTCTCTGGCCTCCCCAGGTCTTTGCCTCCCCTCCCGCCCTCGCCTGCCCCGCCCTGCCTCCCTTGCGTCGAGGGGCGGCAACGCGCCGCTCCTCACTCCTCCTCGTTCCCCCCGACGACTGCTCCCCTGCAGACTCTCCACATGGACGTGTGGGGCCCAGCCCGCGTCAGTGGTCAGAGCCGCGAGCGCTACTTTCTGCTGGTAGTTGACAACTACACGCGGTACACCACACTCTTCCCCTTGCGCAGCAAGGGTCAGGTCGTTGATGTCTTGATCCCTTGGATCCGCACAGTCCGTCTCCAGCTCCGCGAGCGGCTCGGCCAGGACCTTCCTGTCCTGCGTCTGCACTCTGACAGAGGTGGTGAGTTCTCCTCCGACCTCTTGCGGGACTTTTGTCGTGGGGAGGGCATTCTCCAGTTGTTCACGCTTCCGGACTCCCCTCAGCAAAATGGGATTGCTGAGCGCCGCATTGGCTTAGTCATGGAGGTCGCTCGTACCTCTATGATCCATGCGGTTGCTCCCCATTTTCTGTGGCCGTTTGCGGTCCGGTACGCTGCGCATCAGCTCAACCTCTGGCCCCGTGTCTCCTTGCCGGAGACCTCGCCGACAGTGCATTGGACGGGGGAGGTTGGCGATGCGTCGGTGTTCCGGGTCTGGGGCTCTCGTGCCTTTGTTCGCGATTCGTCAGCGGACAAGCTCTCCGCCCGTGCTATCCCCTGCGTCTTCCTTGGCTTTCCCCCTGACGTGCCTGGCTGGCAGTTTTACCACCCCACCTCGCGCCTTGTCTTCCCCTCTCAGGACGACACGTTTGACGAGTCGGTTCCCTTTTACCGTCTCTTCCCATACCGCTCTGCCCCTCCCCTGCCCCCGCCGCTCTTCCTTGCTCCCGGTCCCCCTCCGGTAGACCCCCTCCCGCCCCAGGGTCCTGCTCCCTCAGGTGTGTCTCAGGTGGACCCTCTCCCTGGTACTGTGCCTGTTGAGGTAGCTGGCGACTCAGGTGTTGCTCGCGGTACTGTGTCTGGGGGTGCTGAGTCTGGGGGTGCGGAGCCTGGGGGCGCTGAGTCTGAGGGTGCTGGGTCTGGGGGTGCTGGGCCTGGGGGTGCGGAGCCTGGGGGTGCTGAGCCTGAGGGTGTTGAGCCTGGGGGTGCTGAGTCTGAGGGTGCGGAGTCGTAAACATTGGAGATTGTTGGTTACATTGTTAACTACTATGCTACAATGGTACACTCTTGGCGCAAAACCGATCTTCCAACCTATCGATCCGCTTCAGGTGATCTGTTCTGGGGTTCTCCCTTCAAATTTCAACATGAGAGAGCCTCAATGAACTTGGCCCGTTCGTCTCAATTAGAGCCAGGTCGGTAGTCGATGACGTTCCCTAGGGACAACGTACACTACTATACTCCCAGTTTGCTGCTTGGAGTGGATGAGAGGTCGTCCGCACTGTAGCCCATCCGTTAAGATTAGTGTCATGGACGTAGGATTGGGTAACACGTGTCATGGCTGCCTGTCGCGCCGGCACCTACAGGCCACGGTTCGAAAAACAAGTAAATCTGCGTGTTGCTGCACCATTTCGGCAAGTAGCAGAGTTTCACACGTGTGCATCGGCTTTCCCATGTGCCCAACTGCCAATGCTGCAATGCGTGTTGACTAAACAACGAAAAGAAGGAGGGCCGCATTGCACTCGAATGACTGCCAGTGGGCTGCCATGACGTGACGCAGTTTGCGGTCCCGCCAGGCAACCTCGGATCCCGGTGACGAGCCTCTCGGATGCCTGCCGTCGTGTCACGGGCGCGCCCGGCGGGAGGAAGCGCTCTGCTGCGCGGGCGACATAAGCGGGATGCAAGCAGCGTCCGTCTGAGAAAGTCTCTCCGGAGTCCAGACGGAGCCAAGCAAGCCCTCGGTGCAGATCAGACTCCTCTCGGTACTGTAACCTTAGCTCCTCTCGTCGCCCAGCTTTCTCGCTCGTCGCCTAGCTTCTCGCTTGTTGCCTACTCGCTCGTCGCCCAGCTCGTCGCCCAGGTTGTCAGGCCGCTGGCCCGTCGCTGGGGAGCAAGGAGGCATCAAGTCCCACGGGCAAAAGGGAGGGACGACGAGTTCATCCGCCAAGCTGCGTTCTCGCACTTTTTGCTGCCATTGCTGGACGAATCTTGCTCGTCAATCGTTACCTGCTGTCCTTCAGCTTCGCGCGTGCCGCCAAGTGATACTAGCCTTCACGATCAACCTCGTTGCTACGTGTTTCGCACTCGAAAACGAGTCGTTTTCGCTTCGTCGTCCCGATTCCCAGCCTCATCTCCCGCGCGTCGCGTCGCATTCCACTTGACCACGACCCGCTTTTTCTTCGACAGTAGTGGAAGTCTCGTTCTCAGCATGGAGCGGCCGTACCAGGGCGGCAGCGCGGCGGCGTGCGTGGAGGAAGGCGGCAGGAAAGGCGAGACCTTTGACGACGCCGCCGCGGAGAACCTCCTGGCGAAGCTTCGTCTGAAATTCCGGTCGGGCGAGACGCGGAACTTGGCCTGGCGCGCTCAGCAGCTGCGCAATCTGGTGCGAATGGCGGAGGAGCACGAGGACGACATGATGGCGGCGCTCAAGGCCGACCTGGGCCGCGGCCGCATGGAGGCCCTCATCGAGGTAGTACTAGTACCGTGGGCTCTTGGCTCTTTGAGCGCTTCCGAGTCGGCATATGTTCCAGAAGAATTGGGGATAGGCTGGCATTGAAGGGTGGCATGATCGATAGGCTGGCATTGAAGGGTGGCATGATCGATAGGCTGGCATTGAAGGGTGGCATGATCGATAGGCTGGCATTGAAGGGTGGCATGATCGATAGGCTGGCATTGAAGGGTGGCATGATCGATAGGCTGGCATTGAAGGGTGGCATGATCGATAGGCTGGCATTGAAGGGTGGCATGATCGATAGGCTGGCATTGAAGGGTGGCATGATCGATAGGCTGGCATTGAAGGGTGGCATGATCGATAGGCTGGCATTGAAGGGTGGCATGATCGATAGGCTGGCATTGAAGGGTGGCATGATCGATAGGCTGGCATTGAAGGGTGGCATGATCGATAGGCTGGCATTGAAGGGTGGCATGATCGATAGGCTGGCATTGAAGGGTGGCATGATCGATAGGCTGGCATTTGGGGAAGTGGATGGGTGAGTGGGCGTCGATGTGATGCTTGTCTGGTGCGCTGCGCACGGCGGAGGGGAGCACGAGTGCGATCATGGCGGCGCTCAAGGATCATCTGGACTGCGGCCGCATGGAGGCGCTCGTCGGCTTTCTGAGGCGTCTCAACATGTTTTGTCCGTTTTTTTTGTTCCCAAGGGTTTTTTAGGCTAACGTTGAGAGGACGACACTGGGACATTCGCTTCAGCGAAGCGGCATTTGCGGTTGGCGCTGAGAATCTGAGAAGGAGAGTCTGGGAGCAAAGCGCTACGAATGAGAACAAGACACGTGGCCGAATGAGTGACATGTCGGCCTTCCCTCTCAGCCTGCCTCGTCCTGCCGTGCCGCCCGCCTCCGATTGGGAACTAGCATACATCCCCAACCAAATTCGCCCGCTGTGTGGGTGCCATGCGCCTAGTTACATGCAACCTGCATTTGCATTGCACAGTTCTCTGACAGCCGTCTTCCTGTTCCCACTCAACCCACCCAGCCCAATCCGCCTGCAGGTGCGGGGCGTGTGGAACGTGGCGATCCAATTATTGAAGCTGCTGCTCTTCTTCCCACCCACTCACCCCCCCAATCCGACCCAATCCGCCCGCAGGTGCTGGGCGTGTGGAAGGCGGCGAGCCACATGCTGAAGCACTTCAAGAAATGGCTGCAACCGTACAAGGTGCGCCCGGGTGGCCGAGGAAGAGGGGGCTTGGGTGGGTGGGGATTGGGGCCTTGGATGGGGGGGGGAGGGGAGGGCATAGGGGTGGGGCATCCTTGGAGTGGGAGTGAGTGTTGCACTGATGGGCCTCAATGCGAGACGATGTGCCTCAGATGCTAGCTGACGTGACTGACTGCTGGGCTGACCGGTCAAATGACGCAGCAGAGGTACAGGAGTGGCTCTTTCCTCTCCTGTGACGCCTGCACTTGCGTCTGGTCGTCCCTCCCCCGCACCACCAGGTGGGCACGCCGCTGTTGTTGAGGCCAGGGCGGTCAGAGGTGCTGTATGAGCCGCTGGGCGTGGTGCTCATCATCTCGCCCTGGAACTTCCCCTTCCGTACGTCCACTCCCAACCGCTTCTCCTTACAACTTCCCCCTACGGGGCACGTTGTGTAAATGTCATGTCATTTCGCCCTCTGGAACTTCCCCTTCCGTACGTCCCCTCCCCACCCACTTTTTTTTGCTTTCTGTTTTGTTTTGGATTGTTCTGTTTTGGACCTCCAAGTCGTTTGTTTTGGCACCGTTCGTTTTTCTGTATCCAGGTTCCTGTGCTTCCTGTGCTTCCTGTGCTTCCTGTGGTTCCTGTGGTTCCTGTGCTTCCTGTGCTTCCTGTGCTTCCTGTGCTTCCTGTGCTTCCTGTGCTTCCTGTGCTCCCTGTGGTTTCACTGCATTCACTTCACAGCACTCCCAGCATCCACTTCACAGCACTCCCAGCATTCTCCTTCTCCCTTCCTCTCCTCTCCCTTCCTCTCCATGTCTACCCCCCTCAGTTCTGTCACTGGAGCCGCTAGTGGGAGCGCTAGAAGTGGGCAACGCAGCGGTGCTGAGGCCCTCAGAGGAGCTCTCATGGTGCCATCTCTCCTCTCCGCTCTATCTCGTGTTTGTTTCCATCCCCAAGTGCTGTCACTGGAGCCGCTACTGGGAGCGCTAGCAGCGGGCAACGTGGCGGTGCTGAAGCCCTCAGAGCTCTCCCCCGCCTGCTCGCACCTGCTCTCGCGCCTCCTTCCCCTCTACCTCGACTCGCACGCCGTTCAGGCAGGTGCTATCCACGCCAGGTGCTATCTCAGGCAGGTGCTATCCACGCCAAGTGCTATCTCAGGCAGGTGCTATCCACGCCAAGTGCTATCTCAGGCAGGTGCTATCCACGCCAGGTGCTATATCAGGCAGGTGCTATCCACGCCAGGTGCTATCTCAGGCAGGTGCGATCTGTGGCAGGTGCCATCTGAGCCAAGTGTATTCGAGGAAGGTTCTTTGTGGTACAACAGCAGGCAGTAAAATGCATAGTTACAAATGCCAAGTGTTACAGGTGCTGTTGTGGCGAACTCTCCCATTCCGTTTCGTGGAATCCCAGACCCTTACGAACGCCCGCCTTGAACCTTCTCCCACACAGACCTATCCACTGGAAGAGCTGCAGTGCGCTCAGAGTGACACAGGGGGCGACGCCTGCACATGCAGGCAGCAGCACATCCCTGCGGTTCGCTCTCATCCCCACCCCCCTTCTTCCCCAACCCCCCCCCTTCCCCTTGTGTCACAAGGGGAAGGCGGGCCAGGCACAGGCAAGGATTGGAACCGCCTCTGCACTCGTGTCTGCCCATGTGCCTTCCGCACTGCTTTGAGTCGACCTAACAGTCTTAAGGCGGCCCAGGCAGAGGCAAGCTAGGCCGCCTCAAAAGCTCACCCTTGCTTTCTCCCCGTGTGCTTCTACCCCCCTCCTTTTTTTCCTTGTTCTTTCCCCCCCTCTGCCCTTGCCCCTGCCCTGAAATCAGCAGGTGGTGGAAGGCGGCCCAGAGACAGGAAAGGCGCTGCTGGGGCAGCGGTGGGATAAAATCTTCTTTACAGGCGGCACGCCACTTGGGCGCATTGTGATGGAGGCGGCAAGTAAGCATTTGACACCTGTCACTCTGGAGCTGGGCGGCAAAAATCCACTGTTTATCGACGAGTCGGCTGACCTGGAGGTGTGTGCTGCTGACCTGGAGGTGTTTGCTGTTGACCTGGAGGTGTGTGCTGCTGATCTGGAGGTGTGTGCTGCTGATCTGGAGGTGTGTGCTGCTGTCTCAAATGCAATGTGAATGCATGCCCCATGTCTCATATCATATGACACATGGTGGTGCATACCCCATGGCACATGACACACGGTGGTGCATACCCATTGGCACATGACACATGGTGGTGCATACCCATTGGCACATGACACATGGTGGTGCATACCCATTGGCACATGACACATGGTGGTGCATACCCATTGGCACATGACACATGGTGGTGCATACCCATTGGCACATGACACATGGTGGTGCATACCCATTGGCACATGACACATGGTGGTGCATACCCATTGGCACATGACACATGGTGGTGCATACCCATTGGCACATGACACATGGTGGTGCATACCCATTGGCACATGACACATGGTGGTGCATACCCCATGGCACATGACACACAGCACATGCGAGACCCCTTTTTCCCACGCCTCCCACCCCTTTTCACAATGTGCATGCATGCAACACATGGACCAATGCGTCACGCCCCTCACCGCACTCGTGAGTTCACCCAATGTACTGAATCCTTTGCACGTGTGCTTTCTCAAATGCTCCACCCGTGTCCCATCCCATGCTCCATGCCCCATGCACCCCCCATGCTTGATGCTTTGGGCCATGCCCATTGCCCCATGACCCATGCCCCATGCACCGTGCCCCATGCCCCATGCGCCGTGCCCCATGCTCAGGTGTCAGCGAGGCGGATTGTGTCGGGCAAGTGCACGAACGCGGGGCAGGTGTGCCTCCTGCCCGACTATATTCTGGCCACTAAGGAGGTTGCTGCGACGCTGGTGAGCGGGGCGGGGCAGATGGGGCGAAAGGGCAGGGATTCGGGCAGAGGGCGCAGGTGCGCGGGAAAGGGAACTAGGATTAAATGGGAGGGCAGGCGTGCCTGGTGCCCGACTATATCCGCGCCACCAAGGACATGGCTGCTAGACTGGTGCGTTTAGGGGATGGCATAAGGATGTTGAAAGAGGGACAGAGCAGTAAGATGAATTGAAAGGACGGGCAGGTGTGCCTGGAGCCCGACTATATCCTCGTCACCAAGGACGTGGCTGCTAGACTGGTGGGGGGGGGAGAAGGGGCAGAAATAGGGGCGGAAGGTACAGAGATAGGGAGAGAAGTGGTTGGTATTGGGGCAAGGGAATGTAGGAAGAAGGGGAGGGCAGGTCTGCCTGGAGCATTTCTATGGCAACAACCCCGCTCCCTGCCCACCTCGCTCCTGCTCTCTGAATCCCCTCTCCTTGTCTGCTCTCTGTCTGCCCTCCTCTCTTGCCCCCCCCACAGCTGCCCCATCTGAAGGCAGCCATGGAGCAGTTTTACGGCAGCAACCCCGCTGTCTGTCTGCCCAGTGCCCACCCACCTCGCTCCTGTTGTTTGAATCGCCTTTCCTTGTCTGCTCTCTGAATCTCCTTTCCTTCTCTGCTCGCTGCCCTCTCTCCTCGCCCACCCCCCCACCCCCCCTCCCCCACAGCTGCCCCATCTGAAGGCCACCATGGAGCAGTTTTACGGCAGCAACCCTGCTGTCTGCCCTGACCTCGCCCGCATCATCAACACCTCCCACCTGCTCCGCCTGCGGAAGCTTCTCGACCATCCTGCTACCGCCTCCTGTGTCGTGCACGGGGGGCAGAGCAATGTGGAATCGAGGTGAGTCAGTGTGAGTCAACGCGGGTCAACTGAGTCAAGGAGAGTCCGCAGAGGTGGCCATTAGCCTCCCACCTGCACCGCCTGCGGAAGCTTCTGGAGCACCCTGCCACTGCCTCCTGTGCCATCCACAGGGGGCAGAGAGATGTGGAATCGAGGTGATTCAAGGTGATTCAAGGTGATTCAAGGTGATTCAAGGTGATTCAAGGTGACTCAAGGTGACTCAAGGTGATTCAAGGTGATTCAAGGCGATTCAAGGTGATTCAAGGTGACGCAAGGTGACTCAAGGTGACTCAAGGTGACTCAAGGTGATTCAAGGTGATTCAAGGTGATTCAAGGTGACTCAAGGTGATTCAAGGTGACTCAAGGTGACTCAAGGTGATTCAAGGTGACTCAAGGTGACTCAAGGTTACTCAAGGTGACTCAAGGTGAGTGAACGCAGGTCAATGTGGTTTCCTAGTTCCCCTCACTTCTGCTATAATTGACAAAAAAACAAAAACAAAAAAAACTAAGTAGAAACAAAAAAAAAGCCACTTTAAAAACACCACCCTATTTTGATAGCCAATCCAATTGTTCGTTTACCCTGATAACTCCTCTCCTCTTCAATTCTCCTCGGCACACCCTCCCTCCCCCCCCCTTCACCCACCCTGCTTAATCTCCCACACCCCCCCCTCCCCCCCGGCACCAGATTCTTCGCCACGGCGCTGCTGGTCAACATGCCCTGGGATGCCCCTTCTTGATCCGACCGAGAGACAAGTTTTCCGCCTCCCCCCGCCCGCGACCATGCCTCCCCCCTCCTCTCCCCTCTCTCTCTCCTCCCCACTAGGTACTTCGCCCCAACGCTGCTGCTCAACGTGCCCTGGGATGCCCCCATCATGCAGTCCGAGATCTTTGGGCCCATCCTGGCCATCCAAACAGTGAGATCCCTCATCCTAGCCGTCTGTTCTCCCTACCTCCTCGTTCCCCACAGTCTCAACCTGAAAGCCCCACTATCTCTGGCTCCACTCCCCACTGCCCCTCCCCTCACCCGTGCCCATACATTCACGGCATCTCACCTATTTCCATCTACGCGTGTCATATGCACTCATGCAGACACATCATCAGTACCCATGTCGTGTCTACGGGTTTTTCTCTCCCTAGACAGCACTGCTACCCCCCTCTTTATCGCCCCCATCAGCTGTCAGGAATCGACGAGCCCATCAGCATCATCAGCGCACGCCACAAGCCGCTGAGCCCCCAGTGATAGTCGTTTTCTGTCTGCCCATGTGCCTTCTCTGCCCTTCTTCTCCCCCCTCCCTCACCCCCATCAGGTGTGAGGAATCCACGAGGATGACTCAAGCCTCATCAATGCGCGCGCCCCAAGCATCTCAACCCCCACTCCAGCGACAATACTTTTCGTCCGCCCATGTGCTTTCTCTGCGCTTTCTTCGTCAGGTGTCAGGAGTGGACGAGGCCATTGAAATCGTCAATGCGCGCCCCAAGCCGCTCGTGGTGATGGTCTTCACGTCCCGGGAGGACGTGCGGCAGCGCTTCCTCAAGGAGACCAGCTCGGGGGCTGTGGTGGCCTATGAGCTCATCCTGCAGGTGTGGGGGAGGGGAGAGGGTTCTGGGGGGGGAAAGGGAGAAAGAGAAGTATGGGGTTAGTGAGTATGATCACCTCCCGAGAGGACGTGCGGCATCGCGTCCTCAAGGAGAGCAGCTCGGGGGCTATGGTGGCCTATGAGCTCATCCTGCAGGTGTGGGGGAGGGGAGAGGGTTCTGGGGGGGGGAAGGGAGAAAGAGAAGTATGGGGTTAGTGAGTATGATCACCTCCCGAGAGGACGTGCGGCATCGCGTCCTCAAGGAGAGAAGCTCGGGGTCTGTGGTGGCCTATGAGCTCATCCTGCAGGTGTGGGGGAGGGGAGAGGGTTCTGGGGGGGAAAAGGGAGAAAGAGAAGTATGGGGTTAGTGAGTATGATCACCTCCCGAGAGGACGTGCGGCATCGCGTCCTCAAGGAGAGAAGCTCGGGGGCTATGGTGGCCAATGAGCTCATCCTGCAGGTGTGGGGGAGGGGAGAGGGTTCTGGGGGGGAAAAGGGAGAAAGAGAAGTATGGGGTTAGTGAGTATGATCACCTCCCGAGAGGACGTGCGGCATCGCGTCCTCAAGGAGAGCAGCTCGAGGGCTATGGTGGCCTATGAGCTCATCCTGCAGGTGTGGGGGAGGGGAGAGGGTTCTGGGGGGGGAAAGGGAGAAAGAGAAGTATGGGGTTAGTGAGTATGATCACCTCCCGAGAGGACGTGCGGCATCGCGTCCTCAAGGAGAGCAGCTCGGGGGCTATGGTGGCCTATGAGCTCATCCTGCAGGTGTGGGGGAGGGGAGAGGGTTCTGGGGGGGAAAAGGGAGAAAGAGAAGTATGGGGTTAGTGAGTATGATCACCTCCCGAGAGGACGTGCGGCATCGCGTCCTCAAGGAGAGAAGCTCGGGGGCTATGGTGGCCAATGAGCTCATCCTGCAGGTGTGGGGGAGGGGAGAGGGTTCTGGGGGGGAAAAGGGAGAAAGAGAAGTATGGGGTTAGTGAGTATGATCACCTCCCGAGAGGACGTGCGGCATCGCGTCCTCAAGGAGAGCAGCTCGAGGGCTATGGTGGCCTATGAGCTCATCCTGCAGGTGTGGGGGAGGGGAGAGGGTTCTGGGGGGGGAAAGGGAGAAAGAGAAGTATGGGGTTAGTGAGTATGATCACCTCCCGAGAGGATGTGCGGCATCGCGTCCTCAAGGAGAGCAGCTCGGGGGCTATGGTGGCCTATGAGCTCATCCTGCAGGTGTGGGGGAGGGGAGAGGGTTCTGGGGGGGAAAAGGGAGAAAGAGAAGTATGGGGTTAGTGAGTATGATCACCTCCCGAGAGGACGTGCGGCATCGCGTCCTCAAGGAGAGAAGCTCGGGGGCTGTGGTGGCCTATGAGCTCATCCTGCAGGTGTGGGGGAGGGGAGAGGGTTCTGGGGGGGGGAAGGGAGAAAGAGAAGTATGGGGTTAGTGAGTATGATCACCTCCCGAGAGGACGTGCGGCATCGCGTCCTCAAGGAGAGAAGCTCGGGGGCTGTGGTGGCCTATGAGCTCATCCTGCAGGTGTGGGGGAGGGGAGAGGGTTCTGGGGGGGAAAAGGGAGAAAGAGAAGTATGGGGTTAGTGAGTATGATCACCTCCCGAGAGGACGTGCGGCATCGCGTCCTCAAGGAGAGAAGCTCGGGGGCTATGGTGGCCAATGAGCTCATCCTGCAGGTGTGGGGGAGGGGAGAGGGTTCTGGGGGGGAAAAGGGAGAAAGAGAAGTATGGGGTTAGTGAGTTTGATCACCTCCCGAGAGGACGTGCGGCATCGCGTCCTCAAGGAGAGAAGCTCGGGGGCTGTGGTGGCCTATGAGCTCATCCTGCAGGTGTGGGGGAGGGGAGAGGGTTCTGGGGGGGAAAAGGGAGAAAGAGAAGTATGGGGTTAGTGAGTATGATCACCTCCCGAGAGGACGTGCGGCATCGCGTCCTCAAGGAGAGCAGCTCGGGGGCTATGGTGGCCTATGAGCTCATCCTGCAGGTGTGGGGGAGGGGAGAGGGTTCTGGGGGGGAAAAGGGAGAAAGAGAAGTATGGGGTTAGTGAGTATGATCACCTCCCGAGAGGACGTGCGGCATCGCGTCCTCAAGGAGAGAAGCTCGGGGGCTGTGGTGGCCTATGAGCTCATCCTGCAGGTGTGGGGGAGGGGAGAGGGTTCTGGGGGGGGGAAGGGAGAAAGAGAAGTATGGGGTTAGTGAGTATGATCACCTCCCGAGAGGACGTGCGGCATCGCGTCCTCAAGGAGAGCAGCTCGGGGGCTATGGTGGCCTATGAGCTCATCCTGCAGGTGTGGGGGAGGGGAGAGGGTTCTGGGGGGGAAAAGGGAGAAAGAGAAGTATGGGGTTAGTGAGTATGATCACCTCCCGAGAGGACGTGCGGCATCGCGTCCTCAAGGAGAGAAGCTCGGGGGCTGTGGTGGCCTATGAGCTCATCCTGCAGGTGTGGGGGAGGGGAGAGGGTTCTGGGGGGGGAAAGGGAGAAAGAGAAGTATGGGGTTAGTGAGTATGATCACCTCCCGAGAGGACGTGCGGCATCGCGTCCTCAAGGAGAGAAGCTCGGGGGCTGTGGTGGCCTATGAGCTCATCCTGCAGGTGTGGGGGAGGGGAGAGGGTTCTGGGGGGGGGAAGGGAGAAAGAGAAGTATGGGGTTAGTGAGTATGATCACCTCCCGAGAGGACGTGCGGCATCGCGTCCTCAAGGAGAGAAGCTCGGGGGCTGTGGTGGCCTATGAGCTCATCCTGCAGGTGTGGGGGAGGGGAGAGGGTTCTGGGGGGGAAAAGGGAGAATGAGAAGTATGGGGTTAGTGAGTATGATCACCTCCCGAGAGGACGTGCGGCATCGCGTCCTCAAGGAGAGCAGCTCGAGGGCTATGGTGGCCTATGAGCTCATCCTGCAGGTGTGGGGGAGGGGAGAGGGTTCTGGGGGGGGAAAGGGAGAAAGAGAAGTATGGGGTTAGTGAGTATGATCACCTCCCGAGAGGATGTGCGGCATCGCGTCCTCAAGGAGAGCAGCTCGGGGGCTATGGTGGCCTATGAGCTCATCCTGCAGGTGTGGGGGAGGGGAGAGGGTTCTGGGGGGGAAAAGGGAGAAAGAGAAGTATGGGGTTAGTGAGTATGATCACCTCCCGAGAGGACGTGCGGCATCGCGTCCTCAAGGAGAGAAGCTCGGGGGCTGTGGTGGCCTATGAGCTCATCCTGCAGGTGTGGGGGAGGGGAGAGGGTTCTGGGGGGGGGAAGGGAGAAAGAGAAGTATGGGGTTAGTGAGTATGATCACCTCCCGAGAGGACGTGCGGCATCGCGTCCTCAAGGAGAGAAGCTCGGGGGCTGTGGTGGCCTATGAGCTCATCCTGCAGGTGTGGGGGAGGGGAGAGGGTTCTGGGGGGGGGAAGGGAGAAAGAGAAGTATGGGGTTAGTGAGTATGATCACCTCCCGAGAGGACGTGCGGCATCGCGTCCTCAAGGAGAGCAGCTCGGGGGCTATGGTGGCCTATGAGCTCATCCTGCAGGTGTGGGGGAGGGGAGAGGGTTCTGGGGGGGAAAAGGGAGAAAGAGAAGTATGGGGTTAGTGAGTATGATCACCTCCCGAGAGGACGTGCGGCATCGCGTCCTCAAGGAGAGAAGCTCGGGGGCTGTGGTGGCCTATGAGCTCATCCTGCAGGTGTGGGGGAGGGGAGAGGGTTCTGGGGGGGGAAAGGGAGAAAGAGAAGTATGGGGTTAGTGAGTATGATCACCTCCCGAGAGGACGTGCGGCATCGCGTCCTCAAGGAGAGAAGCTCGGGGGCTGTGGTGGCCTATGAGCTCATCCTGCAGGTGTGGGGGAGGGGAGAGGGTTCTGGGGGGGAAAAGGGAGAAAGAGAAGTATGGGGTTAGTGAGTATGATCACCTCCCGAGAGGACGTGCGGCATCGCGTCCTCAAGGAGAGCAGCTCGGGGGCTATGGTGGCCTATGAGCTCATCCTGCAGGTGTGGGGGAGGGGAGAGGGTTCTGGGGGGGAAAAGGGAGAAAGAGAAGTATGGGGTTAGTGAGTATGATCACCTCCCGAGAGGACGTGCGGCATCGCGTCCTCAAGGAGAGAAGCTCGGGGGCTGTGGTGGCCTATGAGCTCATCCTGCAGGTGTGGGGGAGGGGAGAGGGTTCTGGGGGGGAAAAGGGAGAAAGAGAAGTATGGGGTTAGTGAGTATGATCACCTCCCGAGAGGATGTGCGGCATCGCGTCCTCAAGGAGAGCAGCTCGGGGGCTATGGTGGCCTATGAGCTCATCCTGCAGGTGTGGGGGAGGGGAGAGGGTTCTGGGGGGGAAAAGGGAGAAAGAGAAGTATGGGGTTAGTGAGTATGATCACCTCCCGAGAGGACGTGCGGCATCGCGTCCTCAAGGAGAGAAGCTCGGGGGCTGTGGTGGCCTATGAGCTCATCCTGCAGGTGTGGGGGAGGGGAGAGGGTTCTGGGGGGGAAAAGGGAGAAAGAGAAGTATGGGGTTAGTGAGTATGATCACCTCCCGAGAGGACGTGCGGCATCGCGTCCTCAAGGAGAGCAGCTCGAGGGCTATGGTGGCCTATGAGCTCATCCTGCAGGTGTGGGGGAGGGGAGAGGGTTCTGGGGGGGGAAAGGGAGAAAGAGAAGTATGGGGTTAGTGAGTATGATCACCTCCCGAGAGGATGTGCGGCATCGCGTCCTCAAGGAGAGCAGCTCGGGGGCTATGGTGGCCTATGAGCTCATCCTGCAGGTGTGGGGGAGGGGAGAGGGTTCTGGGGGGGAAAAGGGAGAAAGAGAAGTATGGGGTTAGTGAGTATGATCACCTCCCGAGAGGACGTGCGGCATCGTGTCCTCAAGGAGAGAAGCTCGGGGGCTGTGGTGGCCTATGAGCTCATCCTGCAGGTGTGGGGGAGGGGAGAGGGTTCTGGGGGGGAAAAGGGAGAAAGAGAAGTATGGGGTTAGTGAGTATGATCACCTCCCGAGAGGACGTGCGGCATCGCGTCCTCAAGGAGAGCAGCTCGGGGGCTATGGTGGCCTATGAGCTCATCCTGCAGGTGTGGGGGAGGGGAGAGGGTTCTGGGGGGGAAAAGGGAGAAAGAGAAGTATGGGGTTAGTGAGTATGATCACCTCCCGAGAGGACGTGCGGCATCGCGTCCTCAAGGAGAGAAGCTCGGGGGCTATGGTGGCCTATGAGCTCATCCTGCAGGTGTGGGGGAGGGGAGAGGGTTTTGGGGGGGAAATGGGAGAAAGAGAAGTATGGGGTTAGTGAGTATGATCACCTCCCGAGAGGACGTGCGGCATCGCGTCCTCAAGGAGAGAAGCTCGGGGGCTGTGGTGGCCTATGAGCTCATCCTGCATGTGTGGGGGAGGGGAGAGGGTTCTGGGGGGGAAAAGGGAGAAAGAGAAGTATGGGGTTAGTGAGTATGATCACCTCCCGAGAGGACGTGCGGCATCGCGTCCTCAAGGAGAGAATTTCGGGGGCTGTGGTGGCCTATGAGCTCATCCTGCAGGTGTGGGGGAGGGGAGAGGGTTCTGGGGGGGAAAAGGGAGAAAGAGAAGTATGGGGTTAGTGAGTATGATCACCTCCCGAGAGGACGTGCGGCATCGCGTCCTCAAGGAGAGCAGCTCGGGGGCTATGGTGGCCAATGAGCTCATCCTGCAGGTGTGGGGGAGGGGAGAGGGTTCTGGGGGGGAAAAGGGAGAAAGAGAAGTATGGGGTTAGTGAGTATGATCACCTCCCGAGAGGACGTGCGGCATCGCGTCCTCAAGGAGAGCAGCTCGAGGGCTATGGTGGCCTATGAGCTCATCCTGCAGGTGTGGGGGAGGGGAGAGGGTTCTGGGGGGGAAAGGGAGAAAGAGAAGTATGGGGTTAGTGAGTATGATCACCTCCCGAGAGGACGTGCGGCATCGCGTCCTCAAGGAGAGAAGCTCGGGGGCTGTGGTGGCCTATGAGCTCATCCTGCAGGTGTGGGGGAGGGGAGAGGGTTCTGGGGGGGAAAAGGGAGAAAGAGAAGTATGGGGTTAGTGAGTATGATCACCTCCCGAGAGGACGTGCGGCATCGCGTCCTCAAGGAGAGAAGCTCGGGGGCTATGGTGGCCAATGAGCTCATCCTGCAGGTGTGGGGGAGGGGAGAGGGTTCTGGGGGGGAAAAGGGAGAAAGAGAAGTATGGGGTTAGTGAGTATGATCACCTCCCGAGAGGATGTGCGGCATCGCGTCCTCAAGGAGAGCAGCTCGGGGGCTATGGTGGCCTATGAGCTCACGCCTAGCAGCTCGGGGGCTATGGTGGCCTATGAGCTCATCCTGCAGGTGTGGGGGAGGGGAGAGGGTTCTGGGGGGGAAAAGGGAGAAAGAGAAGTATGGGGTTAGTGAGTATGATCACCTCCCGAGAGGACGTGCGGCATCGCGTCCTCAAGGAGAGCAGCTCGGGGGCTATGGTGGCCTATGAGCTCATCCTGCAGGTGTGGGGGAGGGGAGAGGGTTCTGGGGGGGAAAAGGGAGAAAGAGAAGTATGGGGTTAGTGAGTATGATCACCTCCCGAGAGGACGTGCGGCATCGCGTCCTCAAGGAGAGCAGCTCGGGGGCTATGGTGGCCTATGAGCTCATCCTGCAGGTGTGGGGGAGGGGAGAGGGTTCTGGGGGGGAAAAGGGAGAAAGAGAAGTATGGGGTTAGTGAGTATGATCACCTCCCGAGAGGACGTGCGGCATCGCGTCCTCAAGGAGAGAAGCTCGGGGGCTGTGGTGGCCTATGAGCTCATCCTGCAGGTGTGGGGGAGGGGAGAGGGTTCTGGGGGGGGAAAGGGAGAAAGAGAAGTATGGGGTTAGTGAGTATGATCACCTCCCGAGAGGACGTGCGGCATCGCGTCCTCAAGGAGAGAAGCTCGGGGGCTGTGGTGGCCTATGAGCTCATCCTGCAGGTGTGGGGGAGGGGAGAGGGTTCTGGGGGGGAAAAGGGAGAAAGAGAAGTATGGGGTTAGTGAGTATGATCACCTCCCGAGAGGACGTGCGGCATCGCGTCCTCAAGGAGAGCAGCTCGGGGGCTATGGTGGCCTATGAGCTCATCCTGCAGGTGTGGGGGAGGGGAGAGGGTTCTGGGGGGGAAAAGGGAGAAAGAGAAGTATGGGGTTAGTGAGTATGATCACCTCCCGAGAGGACGTGCGGCATCGCGTCCTCAAGGAGAGAAGCTCGGGGGCTGTGGTGGCCTATGAGCTCATCCTGCAGGTGTGGGGGAGGGGAGAGGGTTCTGGGGGGGAAAAGGGAGAAAGAGAAGTATGGGGTTAGTGAGTATGATCACCTCCCGAGAGGATGTGCGGCATCGCGTCCTCAAGGAGAGCAGCTCGGGGGCTATGGTGGCCTATGAGCTCATCCTGCAGGTGTGGGGGAGGGGAGAGGGTTCTGGGGGGGAAAAGGGAGAAAGAGAAGTATGGGGTTAGTGAGTATGATCACCTCCCGAGAGGACGTGCGGCATCGCGTCCTCAAGGAGAGAAGCTCGGGGGCTGTGGTGGCCTATGAGCTCATCCTGCAGGTGTGGGGGAGGGGAGAGGGTTCTGGGGGGGAAAAGG
The DNA here is from genome assembly GCA_947471745.1 of Closterium sp. Naga37s-1. Taxonomy (NCBI): domain Eukaryota; kingdom Viridiplantae; phylum Streptophyta; class Zygnematophyceae; order Desmidiales; family Closteriaceae; genus Closterium; species Closterium sp. Naga37s-1. The sequence continues at coordinate 348,932 of CANJKZ010000195.1, read as the reverse complement.
GAGAAAGAGAAGTATGGGGTTAGTGAGTATGATCACCTCCCGAGAGGATGTGCGGCATCGCGTCCTCAAGGAGAGCAGCTCGGGGGCTATGGTGGCCTATGAGCTCATCCTGCAGGTGTGGGGGAGGGGAGAGGGTTCTGGGGGGGAAAAGGGAGAAAGAGAAGTATGGGGTTAGTGAGTATGATCACCTCCCGAGAGGACGTGCGGCATCGCGTCCTCAAGGAGAGAAGCTCGGGGGCTGTGGTGGCCTATGAGCTCATCCTGCAGGTGTGGGGGAGGGGAGAGGGTTCTGGGGGGGAAAAGGGAGAAAGAGAAGTATGGGGTTAGTGAGTATGATCACCTCCCGAGAGGACGTGCGGCATCGCGTCCTCAAGGAGAGCAGCTCGAGGGCTATGGTGGCCTATGAGCTCATCCTGCAGGTGTGGGGGAGGGGAGAGGGTTCTGGGGGGGGAAAGGGAGAAAGAGAAGTATGGGGTTAGTGAGTATGATCACCTCCCGAGAGGATGTGCGGCATCGCGTCCTCAAGGAGAGCAGCTCGGGGGCTATGGTGGCCTATGAGCTCATCCTGCAGGTGTGGGGGAGGGGAGAGGGTTCTGGGGGGGAAAAGGGAGAAAGAGAAGTATGGGGTTAGTGAGTATGATCACCTCCCGAGAGGACGTGCGGCATCGCGTCCTCAAGGAGAGAAGCTCGGGGGCTGTGGTGGCCTATGAGCTCATCCTGCAGGTGTGGGGGAGGGGAGAGGGTTCTGGGGGGGAAAAGGGAGAAAGAGAAGTATGGGGTTAGTGAGTATGATCACCTCCCGAGAGGACGTGCGGCATCGCGTCCTCAAGGAGAGCAGCTCGGGGGCTATGGTGGCCTATGAGCTCATCCTGCAGGTGTGGGGGAGGGGAGAGGGTTCTGGGGGGGAAAAGGGAGAAAGAGAAGTATGGGGTTAGTGAGTATGATCACCTCCCGAGAGGACGTGCGGCATCGCGTCCTCAAGGAGAGAAGCTCGGGGGCTATGGTGGCCTATGAGCTCATCCTGCAGGTGTGGGGGAGGGGAGAGGGTTTTGGGGGGGAAATGGGAGAAAGAGAAGTATGGGGTTAGTGAGTATGATCACCTCCCGAGAGGACGTGCGGCATCGCGTCCTCAAGGAGAGAAGCTCGGGGGCTGTGGTGGCCTATGAGCTCATCCTGCATGTGTGGGGGAGGGGAGAGGGTTCTGGGGGGGAAAAGGGAGAAAGAGAAGTATGGGGTTAGTGAGTATGATCACCTCCCGAGAGGACGTGCGGCATCGCGTCCTCAAGGAGAGAATTTCGGGGGCTGTGGTGGCCTATGAGCTCATCCTGCAGGTGTGGGGGAGGGGAGAGGGTTCTGGGGGGGAAAAGGGAGAAAGAGAAGTATGGGGTTAGTGAGTATGATCACCTCCCGAGAGGACGTGCGGCATCGCGTCCTCAAGGAGAGCAGCTCGGGGGCTATGGTGGCCTATGAGCTCATCCTGCAGGTGTGGGGGAGGGGAGAGGGTTCTGGGGGGGAAAAGGGAGAAAGAGAAGTATGGGGTTAGTGAGTATGATCACCTCCCGAGAGGACGTGCGGCATCGCGTCCTCAAGGAGAGAAGCTCGGGGGCTATGGTGGCCTATGAGCTCATCCTGCAGGTGTGGGGGAGGGGAGAGGGTTTTGGGGGGGAAATGGGAGAAAGAGAAGTATGGGGTTAGTGAGTATGATCACCTCCCGAGAGGACGTGCGGCATCGCGTCCTCAAGGAGAGAATCTCGGGGGCTGTGGTGGCCTATGAGCTCATCCTGCAGGTGTGGGGGAGGGGAGAGGGTTCTGGGGGGGAAAAGGGAGAAAGAGAAGTATGGGGTTAGTGAGTATGATCACCTCCCGAGAGGACGTGCGGCATCGCGTCCTCAAGGAGAGAAGCTCGGGGGCTATGGTGGCCTATGAGCTCATCCTGCAGGTGTGGGGGAGGGGAGAGGGTTTTGGGGGGGAAATGGGAGAAAGAGAAGTATGGGGTTAGTGAGTATGATCACCTCCCGAGAGGACGTGCGGCATCGCGTCCTCAAGGAGAGAATCTCGGGGGCTGTGGTGGCCTATGAGCTCATCCTGCAGGTGTGGGGGAGGGGAGAGGGTTCTGGGGGGGAAAAGGGAGAAAGAGAAGTATGGGGTTAGTGAGTATGATCACCTCCCGAGAGGACGTGCGGCATCGCGTCCTCAAGGAGAGCAGCTCGGGGGCTATGGTGGCCTATGAGCTCATCCTGCAGGTGTGGGGGAGGGGAGAGGGTTCTGGGGGGGAAAAGGGAGAAAGAGAAGTATGGGGTTAGTGAGTATGATCACCTCCCGAGAGGACGTGCGGCATCGCGTCCTCAAGGAGAGAAGCTCGGGGGCTGTGGTGGCCTATGAGCTCATCCTGCAGGTGTGGGGGAGGGGAGAGGGTTCTGGGGGGGGAAAGGGAGAAAGAGAAGTATGGGGTTAGTGAGTATGATCAGTTCCCGAGAGGACGTGCGGCATCGCGTCCTCAAGGAGAGAAACTCGGGGGCTGTGGTGGCCTATGAGCTCATCCTGCAGGTGTGGGGGAGGGGAGAGGGTTCTGGGGGGGAAAAGGGAGAAAGAGAAGTATGGGGTTAGTGAGTATGATCACCTCCCGAGAGGACGTGCGGCATCGCGTCCTCAAGGAGAGCAGCTCGGGGGCTATGGTGGCCTATGAGCTCATCCTGCAGGTGTGGGGGAGGGGAGAGGGTTCTGGGGGGGAAAAGGGAGAAAGAGAAGTATGGGGTTAGTGAGTATGATCACCTCCCGAGAGGACGTGCGGCATCGCGTCCTCAAGGAGAGAAGCTCGGGGGCTGTGGTGGCCTATGAGCTCATCCTGCAGGTGTGGGGGAGGGGAGAGGGTTCTGGGGGGGGAAAAGGGAGAAAGAGAAGTATCATCGTGCGATACCATTTTATCAGAGAGAGGATTCGGGTGCTGAGGAATGTACAGCCAGGGCAGGGAATGTAGAGCGTCAATACCCGCCGGGGCAGGGAATGTAGAGCATCAATACCCGCCCGGGCAGGGAATGTAGAGTGTCAATACCCGCCAGGGCAGGGAATGTAGAGCGTCAATACCCGCCCGGGCAGGGAATGTAGAGCGTCAATACCCGCCGGGGCAGGGAATGTAGAGTGTCAATACCCGCCCGGGCAGGGAATGTAGAGCGTCAATACCCGCCGGGGCAGGGAATGTAGAGCATCAATACCCGCCCGGGCAGGGAATGCAGAGCGTCAATACCCGCCAGGGCGGGGAATGTAGAGCGTCAATACCCGCCCGGGCAGGGAATGTAGAGCGTCAACACCCGCCCGGGCAGGGAATGTAGAGCGTAAATACCCGCCGGGGCAGGGAATGTAGAGAGCATCAATACCCGCCGGGGCAGGGTATGTAGAGCGTCAATACCCGCCGGGGCAGGGTATGTAGAGCATCAATACCCGCCGGGCAGGGAATGTAGAGCGACATACCTGCGGGAAGTGCCACCCCCTTCTCGTGCTCATGAATGAAACTTCTCTCCTTTTCACCCATCTCGCTCTTCTTCCCTCCTCCATCTCTCCATTCTTCACCCCCACAGGCCTGCAACATGGAGTTGCCGTTTGGTGGTGTGGGAGACAGCGGCACGGGGCAGTACAAGGGCCGGTACTCAATCCACCTTCCCATGAAGCCCACTTGTCTTCATCACCACCCACTCCTCCCCCCACCACACGCTCTTCCCTCTCCCAGGCTGTCAATATGGAGCTCCCATTTGGCGGAGTGGGAGAGAGTGGCACGGGGCGGTACAAGGGGCGCTACTCAATCGAATGCTTCAGCAACTGCAAGGCAGTCTACACCAGGCCCCTCTCTGGAGACCTGGCGACTCGCTTCCCCCCCAGCACGCGGCGAGGGGAGATGATTCTTAAGGCGGTATTTAGAGGTGCTTACTGGACGCTGCTGCTGTTGCTGCTTGGGCTTAAGAAGTGCTAGTCGTGGTCCTGAGCCTATGGCTTGTCAGACACGTCAAAAAGAGGGGGGAGGAGGGGGGTGGTTGTGAAGGCGGTGATTCGAGTGGTGTACTGGACGCTGCTGCTGCTGTTCTTGCTGGGGCTTGCAAAGTGCCAGTGCTGGTGCCAGTGCCTGTTAGCTGTGACAGCTGCCGCCTGCTTCCCCTTTAGCATGTGGCAAGGGGAGATGATTGGCAAGGCTGTGATCTAAGGGGCGCATTGGATGCTGATGATGCTTCCGTTGCTGGGGCTCAAGTGTCAAATTTATTATTATACATATATTATATTTCTAAAGTGGCTTAGCTAAGTTGTAGTGCAGTGTAGTTACATCTGTTGGTGGTGCACTATTTCTCAGTGGCTTGTTATACTCAACAAGTAGGGATGACCCCCCTCGATACTCAACAACTCTCTTGCAATAAATTGCAGTCACCCACCCTCCAGACACACTAGTCTGCCTCGTGCTTCCACATCCAATGCACGCTCATAAGCACGGTCAGTTACGCGGCTGTGTACTCGTTTTTGGGAGGCGGTGTGGGGCATGTGGGGAGAGGGGGGAGTGGAGGTGGAGGGTGGGTTGGGATGAAGGGGGATGGTGATGGGGGAAGGGGAGAAAAGGGAGGAAGAGAGAAGGGGGGTGGGATGTGGAATGATGGGAAGGGGAAGGAGAGGGGGAGGGGAGGGGAGGTGATGATTCCACGGAAGCTGTTTGAGAAGCTTCTCGAGGTCAGTGGCAGGTCTGGTGTGAGGTGCTGATGGGCTGGTGTTGCGGAGATAACTAGAACAACGGGAGCTTCACTACGGGGAAGGCACAGAGTGTTAGGGGTGATCTCTGCGTTCCTTAGTCGTTTGCTTGTGTGTTCTCTGCTTGCACATTCACTGGGAGATTTTGCAAGAGTTTCACAAGCAAAAATTGACAACAATGGTACACAATGCAAAGCAACCAAGGACTACATCAGATGCTAGCAAGCATGCAGGTCGATTGCCAGCGTAGCACGGTCGACCGCGTTCCAGCACTGCATGGTCGATCGCACTCCAGTAGCGCAAGGTTGCGGTCTGCCAACGCTGCAAGTCGACGGCATGACAACGCTGCAGCAAGGCGGCTGCACAGCGTTGCACCCGCAGGACAGCAACGCACCTGCTTCGCAGGTGCTCGCAACTGGTTGGCGTGCTGTGCCTCGTCACGTTCACAGCGCAGACACCAAGCTGACCATGTGCCCACGGCTGCACCTGATCCTCCACGTCGACCTCGGGATACCACACCGAAGTCAGCTTCGCACGATCCTCCTGGGCGACTCTCATGCACCCCGCAGTGCCCGTCGCTTGGGTAACTGAGTCGACCGGGCAACCAGGTCGGCGTCCAGACGCCCAGGTCAACGTCCAGGCGCCCAGTGACGGCGTCGCTCACTGCAGCAAGTCGGCTACGCTCCCCGTACACCCGACAACGAATTCGACTCCGCCCAAGCGAGGACGGGGCCAACTAACAACTCCCGTTGACACTCCCCTGCCGCGTTCATGCTTGGGACCTCCACCCTACATGGCAACACTACTCGGAGAATAGCTCGGAGTGCACACAACACACAGCACGCCGGCCACCGCACCAGCCATGCAAGAGGGCATGGCACCTACTGCTGCACGTCGTCGTCACCATCGCCGACGTCGGCCAGGCGCACCTGGCCGATTGCGACGGAGCACCGGTTGAAGGCCGGAAAGTGCAGCGCCTTTGTCAGGAAGTCGGCCGGCTGCTCGGTGGTCGGGATGTACTCCAGCGTGAACTTCCCGCGCTTCACCATGTGCTGCAGCCAGGCGTAGCGTCGCTCCATGTGCTTGAGGTTGCCCTGCAGCCCCAAGCCCTCGGTGACGGTGATGTCCGACTTGTTGTCCACCCGAAGGACAGTCGGCGTCCTGGCGTCCAGCAGCCGGAACTCTGCGAGGAGGAAGCGAAGGCGGCGCCCCTCCTTGCCGGCTTCGGTGGCCACCACGTACTTCGACTCGATCGACGACAGCGTCGCGCACTTGATGCGCTGACTCAACCAAGAGACCGCGGCCCCTCCGTAGACAAACACGTAGCCGCCCGTGCTCGTTCGGTTCTGCTTGTTGCCAGCGTCGTCGGCGTCCACGTAGCCGACCAGCTTCAGCGACTCAGGTCCACTGTCGAACTCCAGGGCGGTGTCGTGAGTGTTGGCGAGGTAGGCGAGGCAGCGGTCGACCTCGTGCCAGTGCTGGTCGCTCCTCACCGTGAGGCCGCTCCCCAGCTTGCTGTAGGCAAAGGCGATGTCCGGCCTCGTCGTTGTCGCCGCGAACTGCAACGAGGCGACCTTCTGCCGGTACTCCTCCTCCTGTCACTCCTGTCCCTCCTCGTCGTCGAACGCCAGCTCCTCGTAGGTGTCGACGGATACCAGCGTCTTTGGGGTGCGCCCAGTCTGCTCCTCGTCGATGAAATGCCTACGCAACTTGTCGACGTAGCCCTGCTGGTGCAGCCACAGCTTCCTCGCCGGCCTCTCACGCACGATCTCCAGACAGAGGTACCTTTCCATCGGCGAGATCTCGCGCTAGAAGGCGACCTCTAGCAGCTCCTTCATCTCTTTCAGCATCACGGTGCTACTACTGGCGGCGAGCAGGTCGTCGACATAAACCAGCACCCAACAGGCCACTTCATTGGCGCCGACCTTGAAGTACAACGCCTCGTCGGCTTGGATCTTCTTCCAGGCGGCGCCCATCAGCACATCGTCGAGCGCCCTGTACCACAGCAGCGGCGACTGCTTCAGCCCGTACAGGCTCTTCAGCAGCTTGCGCACCCGGCCGGTCCCGTCGTTGTAGTAGTCCGGTTGATACATGTACAACACCCGGTCGAGCTTGCTCTGCAAGAAGGCGTTCTTCAGCTTCGTCTTGCGTACGTGGCCACTAGGGCCAACACTGCTGATGTCTTCACCAAGGCACTTCGGTCTGGTGATCATCAGCGCTTCTCTATTGTTTTAGGCCTTGTGCCTACTTTGCCTCACTTGCTCACTGTGTGACTTTGCTTGTACTGTGATCTATATATATACCTGCATGCTTACTCTTGCGAGGCTATGATCACTGTACTGTTTGTGCTCTTTATATCACTCTGCATGTGAACTGGCCTTGTGGCCCTTTGCTTTTGCTCGGAATGTGTGGTGACAGGGTGGATCACCCTGAGCTTGCTTTGCTTTTCTTGACTGGTCTTGTGACCACTTTTTCTCCCCCACTTTGCCTATGGGGGTGTGTCAAAATGTTATATTTCTTACTTTGTGTAGGCTATAGTGGTACAGCCCGATTAGGAATGGTACTTGTACCCAACTTCTGTTCAATGCATTCATTCTCGTTCAGGATTCTGACATGGTTCCGTGTTTTTCACTCCCCCTCGTGTTCGGTTTCTCAGGCGCGCGATGCTAGGAATGGAGGGCGCTGGCGACAATTTCATCACCGAAGTCGGAACCCTTCGCACGGAGATGGACCACACGCGGGCGGCACTTCAACAAATCGAAGCACTCCTCGCGAACCAAACGGCAGCCGCCACAGCAGTAGCGAATGGAGTAGTGAACGCAGCAGCGACAGCAGCATCAGCAACAGCGACACCAAGATTGCACAGACCAGTGGCACCACCTTCGCCGAACCTCAAAGAAGCTCGCCCAAGGCTCCCCGAAGCGTTCGGTCCGAGCTAGAAGGGATCAGACGTTTGACGATTCGTGTCGACCCTCGAAATTTAATTCGAGGCCATTGGCTGTTCGACCACGATGCATGACGCAGCAAGGATTCGGCTCGCTGAGACACTGTTACGAGGCCCAGCACTCGAGTGGATTTACTACATTGACGTGGTGCACGGGGAGAGAACGTGGACGCAGTTTCGGGCAGACCTAATCGAAAGGTCTGAACCAATAAATTCAACCTACATGGCGCGGCAGCAGATTCATCGGCATAAGCAATACGGGAGTGCCGCACGCAGTACACGCGCTAGATGGAGCAGTTATTTAATCGCATCATCGACCTGACCGAATGCGAAAAATTCCAAGCGTACACCGAGGGGCTGAAAATGGAGATACACCGACAGGTCGTCGCCGCGAACGACAGTAGCTACCGCGGCATGGTACGAGCAGCCGAGCGATCTGACGCGTTGATGCATGGTCAACGCAAAACACGTCGCCTCATGCCGAACAGATCGTTCGGCACGGAGTGATCGGCACCCCCCACGTTCGCCGAACCGATGGATGTCGGCAGAATCGACGTGAAGCCGCGGCCAACAAAATGTGAATTTGCATTGCAGCCGGACACCAAATTCGGTCGCGTTACAAAACGAAGAAAGCACGTGCGAAGTTGCGTACAGAATTGGAGGCGAACGAGGCTGCTCTCCCAAGTCAGTTAGCAGGTAGGTGAGCCAGCGTAACTCCTGAGCAGCCATGGCCCCAGCAACCAGCCATGGTTTCTACAGATTTCGAGGTTGGAGACTATTTGGCATTGTTCCAGCTCCTTGGAACTCGGCTCTTGGGGTTTGCTCCTAGACCGCCGTTCTCTCAAACCACTCTCACGACGTGAATTCTGTGTCAAATCAAGTGATTCAACTTTCCAAGTGTAGGCGACGTCAAAACGCTCCACATCCAATTTATAGCACCTCATTTAGTGCTTTTAAATAAACGTTATTAGCATTTAAATTTTCTCTGCCAAAATCCGTTTGTGCACTCTATCTTTAATTTTAGGCACATTCCAGCCTATCATGACTATAACATTCCCCTGGTGCCGGCCGTTCGTGACGTTTTAAATTTGCGCCTTCATTTTCTCCGCTTTTTTTTCGCGCTCCGAAGTCGCCACGTTGTCGCCCTTTTTCTCTTTTCAGAGCTTTACGCGATCGCCAGGTCGATCCGCGACTACTAGCGATTCCCGTTTTTTTACTTTGGGGTACTGCACTGTAGCAGGGCAGCAGGGCAGCGCGCGGCAGGGCAGGGCAGCGCAGTGCAAAAGCGCTGGGAAGGGCAGGGCAGGCCAGCGCGAAAGTGCTGGGCAGGGCAGGGCACGTACGGGGCAAGGCAGGGCAGGGCAGCAGCGCGATAGCGTGCTGAGCAGGGCAGAAGTCGGGCAGGGCAGGGCAAAAACGAACACCGAGCAGGAATGGAACTAATCGGTGGGCCCTTAAATATAAAAACGGACCTAGAACGGGACCTACTCTGAAACCATGTCAAGATAGGAAAGCAAGAATGAGTTGCAATAGCATGAGTGAGGAGTACAAGTTGTGCTAACCCTAATGGGTTGTTCTCAGTACAGTCTACCCCACTACAGCCTACAAAACATATAGGTTATTTTGACACCCACTGCTTTGTCCCCCACAGTCGCCAGCATCCTGTTCTTCACAAAGGCGACCTGCCGTAGTGCAGTCACCCAAAACGGATCCGGCAGCCCTGCACGCCCAAGGAGAGTGCGTGCAGCTTGCAGGGTCCGGTTGAACCGTTCAGCTACGCCATTCTGCTGAGGGCACTGTGAGCTGATGCTGGATCCCCTTCCGCTTCGACTCCCCCTCAAAATCAGTGCCAATGAACTCTCCCCCATTGTGATGCGGATCAAGAATGGCCACTACCACCTCCCCCTTGGTCTTGAGAGGGTACACCCACACGGCACGCGTGTGGTCATCCACGATGGTCAAGAAGTAGCAGCTGCCCATGAGAAAAGGGGCCCTCATAGGGCCCACCACATCCATGTGCACAAGTGCGAGTGGGGCCTTGGCTGGTCCTGTGCTGCTGCTGAAGGGAACTTGGTGAACTTAGTCTCAGTGCATGTAGGGCAGCTCCCAATCTCCTTTGCTGCCCCCTTCACCTCCAGCCCCTTCAAGCTCCCTTCCTTCACCATCTTCTGCAGCATAGGTAAGTTCACATAACAAAGCCTCTCATGCCATGTCTCCCAATCGGCCTCACGACCCCCAAATGAAGCTTTTGCCCATGCAGCTGTCCCACCACACCAGCAAGCACCTCACCATGTGGCTGCCGTGGCTGCTGCACCTTCTTCACTGCATCCAGGGTGCCAACAGTTGGTGCAGTCTTCTCTCCTCTCGCAGTTTGTTTAGCAGGGGGCGCTGCCGTTGCCAGTGGTTTGCCATTCCAAGGGTTGATGGGGCTGCTGCACCTTCTTCACTGCTCTCCTCCTCCAAATTCAAAAGTAGCAACTTCCCAAGCTTTGCACAGCAGCTGGTTGGGCCGAAGGTAACTTCAGCCTTGCTCTTCTGCAGCCGGCGCACAGAAAGAAGGTTGGCGGACAAACCTTTAACTCGCAGCACATTTCCCAGCCCCACAAGCTCCCCATTAGCTCCCATTACCTTGGCATTCCCAACACCAATCACAGGGAGCAAAGTACCTGAACCGGCAGCCACAAAATTGATCTTCCCGGGGGGCTTTACCTCATCAAGCAAATCTGCCCGTAAGGTCATGTGACTTGTGCAACCTGAATCAATTACCCAGTGAGTGAGGGGGTGCATCACAACCTTCCCATCCAAACCCACATCAGCCCCACTCCCTTTCACATCCTCAACTTTGAGGAACATCCTAGGATAACCTTTACCTTGTGCACCATCACCTTGTGCACCTGAACCTTGCACAGCGCCACCTCGTGCACGTTCACGACTTGGCGGCTTCATGCCTGGGGGAGCCCATCTCTCAGGCCGGCTGAAACACATGAACCATGGGTGTCCAGCCTTGATGCAGTACCAGCACGCACCCTCCATTCGGGTGCTCCCCCTGCTACCAGAGCTCCCATGCCCTTCATTATTGTCACCTCGGCCTCTTCATCTGCCAAAGCCTCTCCAACAGCCTCGACCTCTCCAACCCCCTCTTCCTCTGCTGCCTCCTGCAACTCCATACCCCTCAGCAGTCTTGTTGGCACCACCACCTCCTGTGTGGCGCCTGCGGAATCCCTCTTGCAGAATCTGTTGCCGTAGCCACTCTGACGTCCATTGGTCCTACTGAGAGTTGAGGGTAGATATCAGGTTGTCCCATGAGTTATCAAGCACTGAGATGATCTTGGTGCACTACTGCATCTGCGACATCGTGCTGCCCGCCGCTGCCATCCTCGCATAGGTGTCCTTGATTTTGTCAAGGACTGGCTTTATATCGTCTCCCGATCGCATGGAGAGGGCGTTCAGCTCCAACACAATCACCATTGGCAGTGTGTTGGGCTGAATCACGTCGCGTAGTAGCTTCCACGCCTTCGGTCCCGAGTCATCGAGCTCCACCAAATCCTTGATGTGCTGAAACATATCATTGTTGACCGATTGTAGGATGAGGTCGTATAGCACCGCGCTCCTCTCAGTCCATCGGCCACCCGCCTCTCCTTCTTCAGGCATCTTCTCTTCATCCATCGCAAGTTTCAGCAACTTGTAGTGCTTGAAGGCACTCCTCATCCGCCCGCTCCATTCCTCATAATTCGAGCCATCCAAAGCCTCAATCTTGGATGGTGGCGGCTCACTCCTTTTCTCAGCTGCATCTCCACTTCCTTGACTCATCTTCTCGTCACAAAATCTTATATTTCAGCTCGCCCCTTTGCTGTCCACACTGTAGATCCTCAAGTTTTTCACAAGTGTCGGCGCCAACAAAATTTCGGCAAAGTTTCCCCTTAGCGGAAGTCACATCCAACATCCAGAACCCCACTTAGGCACACCCACAGGCCATGGTGGGTCTAGAAGGCTATTCACACCTCATTAGACTCTTCACAAAGTCCTCAATCAGCTTGGATACCAAATTTTGGAATTAAGGACGAAGTCTAAGAAGATTAGGGGCCGAAATAACTCAAAATCGTTGGACTAAGTTTCTGGACAGAAATGTCGACTTCAAAAGAATCGATGTCGACGAAAATTTTAAAATTCAAATTTGTTGTAGCACTAGACCGTGGCTACAATTTGCAATTTGAATTGCATGAGAAGGTGAGGTAATTTCAGAGTTGTGAATTTCGGCGCACTAGGGGGTAAGTTGGAGCTCAAACTTAGCTCAATCACAATTGTTCAAACAAGATCCACACAAGGGAATAAGAGTAGCTAGAAATCAGGAAGGAGGGGATGAGGAGGACAACAGAGAAGGTCCTCAGGGAGTCCCTAACCAAGGAAAACCCTATAAGCATATCAAATCACCTCCCTATAGGAACCCCACTTTAATATTTGTATCTTTCCCAACCCATGCCATCCACCTCACCCCATCTTGGCCACACTTGCCAACCTGGTTTGTCTTCTCCCAAACATTTGGCAGCAACTACAGTGAAGTGGCGAATTTCCCCAACCCCCAAAACTCTATACCCCTGATATAGTCACTCCACAAACTCCCAAAGTTCCAGCAACCAAATGTCAAAAGCATACGGACTCAAACCGTCCGTAACTTTCTCCTTCGTGCTCGGATTGAAGCAATCCTTGGTTCATCGGAAAGCTCTTGAGCAGAGGAGTCACTTCAGATATCTGCTCAAGCCAAATAATATTCACACATACACACCCACAGAAAATCCAAACCATGCATACATCAAGTACAAAGGAAAACAAAACGTCTAGCTAGCCATGTACTCAAGGGGGTACATTCCCTTATTGCAGCGAAATTCAACCGTGCGACTTCAGACAGTTACAAACCCATTCCCGCCTTAACTTCATGCAGTAGTTGCCCGATGCTTCAGCTCCGACGGTCCAGATGTTGCCAGCTGTGCGCGACCCTTTGCGTCATTCTGACCTTTCGCCTTCTTACTCGATTTTGCACTCTTCAATTGCTACTGATAGGAATGCACAGTGTATCTCAATGCACAATTCGTTGGGCTTGTTATACTGAGACGCTAGTAAGATGGATATTGTGGCTGTCACATCTTTGAACCGGAACTTGTTGTTACATTTCGTTACTGTAGGCTTACTTTAGCGAGTGTGTTACGAGGTTTTTGGGCCAGCTGGTTCGGCCTACAATTCTGCACCGAACCACTTTCCAAATCGCCTCCGCACGTTTTTTGCCCATGTCTCGGGCCTTGTTTACCGAAAAAACCTCGCCTAGCTTGAGCCGACCTATAATCCTCGTTTGTGACCCTCACAGATCATTATGTAGTTTTACTTCATTACATTTCAGTTCGTTTGTGAAACCTGCGCACTCATAATGCAAAAACTGCCACTACGACATCGCGCATGCAGCACCTAACAACTTGCAAGTGACGCTGCGGGTGCATGCTGCAGAGATAACTACTACAACGAGAGCTAGTCTACGGGTAAGGAACGGGGTAGGAGTGATCGTAGCATTCGTTCCTTAGTTGTTCACTTGTGCGCTCTCTACTTGGGGATTCACAGGGGAAATTGGCAAGAGTTTTATGAGCAAAAGTTCACAACAATGGTAGCAATTACATTGACAACAATGACTACATCAGAGCCAGCAAGCATGCTGGTCGATCTCCAGCGCAGCACGGTCGACCGCGATCCACCATTGCAAGGCTCGCACCGCTTCAGCGCTGCAGTGAAGCAGCTTGCCAACATTGCACCCGCATGACAACGGTGCACCCGCTTCGCAGGTGCGCGTAGCTGGTTGGTGCACCACGCCTCGTCACGTGCACAGCGCTGACGCCAGGCTGAGAACACGCCAGCGACTACGCCCACCAGCCACGTCGACCTGAGGATACCACACCGAGGTCGGCCTCACCACAAACACATGGGCGACCGTCGCGTGCCTCTGCAGAAACCCGTCGCCCAGGTAACCTGGTCGACCAGGCAACCTTGGCCACCAACAGCTTCGTGCTCGGTGACCAACCAGGTCGACGACTACCAGCCCGGCGCCATGAAGACGGCGCCTCCAGGTCGGCCTCGCCCGGTCGACCTCCCAAGCTCGGCTCCCCAGCCACGTTGACCGACAGGTCTGTTCGACTGCCGGCTCCCCATCGTCGGCGGTGTGGCAGTGGCCTCGAGCAGGTCAACCAGCTCGTCGACCTGCATGCCCAAGTTGGTGTCACCCACTGCAGCTGATCGGCTGCACTCCCCGCACATCCAACAATGAAGTCGGCTCCGCCCAAGCGAGGACGGGGCCAACAACAACTCCCGTTCAGAGTCCTCTGCCGCGTTCACTCTTGGGCCCCCTACCCCCACGGCAGTACTACTCGGAAAATTGCTTGTCGGCGTGCACCCAACACACAGCACTGAGGCTCTCCTGTATCTCTACTACCTCTGGATTCACCTCCACCAGCTCCTCATCCTCCTCTCCCTCATGGTACGGTACACCTCTGGAGACGCCTCAAAGTGTGTGATTAACAAGGTGGTGTTGAATAGAAAGTGTAGGGCCTAGGCTTAGTAGCCTAGGCCAAAGGGAGTCGAGAGAGTTTAGCCAAAGAGGGGATGAGTTCACTATTGAGCGAGGTACAAATAGCAAACAAAGCATGCAAAGAAGGTGCACCACCAACAAGTTTATAATAACTACACTAACTACAGCTACAGGCAGTTACAGATATATTCTAACACTCCCCCATAACTGCCTGCAGCAGGAGTCTGTGCAGCGACACATCCTGGATGGGTACACCACGAACAGAGAAAACAGTAACAGCAGGCAAGGTAACAAAGCAGGGACAGCAGCAAAGGGGCAGGCACTCCTGCCACCCCTTTATGTCAAACATATGTATATCTATGTTATATTTTGGGTAGGCTTAGTGGGGTACACACTGTGGGGTACAACCCCTTAGGTTCATTTTCCTTGTACCAACCTTCTCGATAGTCGACATCACTCATGCCTAGCTTCTAAGATGGTATCTAGAGCATAGGTCTTTAGGACCTAAGATTAGGGCCCACCGATTACTGCATTACCTGCTGCCCGCGCGCGCCTCGGCTGCACGCGCGCGGCCCTTTTTTTTTCCCGTGCGCGCCACTTAAAGCAGCCCGCGCGCAGCCCGTTTTCGGCCCCGCGTGCCACGTCAGTCACCCGCGCAGCCTGCCGCCGGCCCGCGCGCCGTGTAAGCCGCCCGTGCGCAACCCGCTTAGGCCCTGCGCGCCGCGTCCGTGTAGCCCGTTTTAGGCCCCACGTGCCGTGTAGCCCGTTTTAGGCCCCACGCGCCGTGTAGCCCGTTTTAGGCCCCACGCGCCGTGTAGCCCGTTTTAGGCCCCACGCGCCGCGCCAGCCGCCCACGCAGCCTGCCGCCTGCCTGTCGCCTGCCTGCCTGCCTGCTTGCTGCCTGCTGCCCCCTGCCTGCCGCCTGCCCGCAGCCTGCCTGCTTGCTGCCTGCTGCCCCCTGCCTGCCGCCTGCCCGGAGCCTGCCTGCCGCCTGCCTGCTGCCTGCCTGCCAGCCTGCTTGTTGCCTGCTGCCGCCTGCCTGCCGCCTGCCTGCAACCTGCCTGCTGCCTGCCTGCTGCCGCCTGCCTGCTTGCTGCCTGCAGCCTGCCTGCCTGCCTGCTTGCTGCCTGCTGCAGCCTGCCTGCAGCCTGCCTGCTGCCCGCCTGCCTGCCGCCTGCCTGCAGCCTGCCTGCTGCCTGCCTGCTGCCGCCTGCCTGCTTGCTGCCTGCAGCCTGCCTGCCTGCCTGCTTGCTGCCTGCTGCAGCCTGCCTACAGCCTGCCTGCTGCCTGCCTGCTCCTTGCTGCCTGCTGCCGCCTGCCTGCTTGCTGCCTGCTGCCGCCTGCCTGCAGCTTGCCTGCTGCCTGCCTGCTGCTTGCTGCCCCTGCCTCCTGCCTCTGCCTCATGCCTCCTACCTGGTGCCTGCTGCCTCTGCCTGCTGCCTGCTGCCTGCTGCCGCCTGCCTTAAGCCAATATGGCGACGCCTAACGTTCTAGCGTTCGAGCCTGACGGTCGTCCCATCGAGTTCACTGTGTGGTTAGACGATCTCCAGCTGTTCCTTCTGACTGATGCCAAAGAGGGTGTCTCACTGTTCGATTACGTCTCCGGCACTGCCGTTACTCCTGCTTGCTGATGCTCCCGCTCTTGAACGCTCCCAGTGGCAGACTCGTGATGCTGCAGCACGCCTAGCTATTAGGAACCACCTGCCGATTACTGAGCGAGCGCATTTCAGCCAGCACAGAACTGCTAAGACACTGTACGACGCTGTAATTGCGCGCTACTCCTCCCCGGCCACTGTAGCCATAGGTCGACTCATGCTACCGTACCTGTTCCCCGATCTTTCCTCGTTCACCACTGCTGAGGACCTAGTTTCTCACCTACGCGCTACTGACTCTCGCTTTCGTGCCGCCCTTTCAGCCGAGTTCTGCGCCGCAAACCCCCCCCCCCCCCCCCCCCCCCCCCCCCCCGATGTACTTCACTCTCTATTTCCTCGTCACCCGCCTCCCTGACACTCTTAGCTCAGTCAGGGACCACTTCCTAGCGCTAGACCCCACCACTCTCACTGTTGACGACTTCGAGAAGCACCTCCTCGCAGCAGAGAAGAACATCCTCGCTGTAGGTGCTGCTCGTGGCACTCCTCACTCTCCCCTCTTTGAGGGGTTCTCCCCCTCCCCTCTCACCCCCTCCTACGCCTCCGCAGCTGCTGCTCACGACTACCTTGGTGCTGAGGGGGTCGGAGCTGCTTCCGCTCCGAGTGGGAAGCGTCGCAGCGGCAGGGGCGGCAGGGGTGGCAGGGGCGGTGGGGGTGGCGGTGGAGGTGGCGGTGGTGCAGGCGGCGGGGGAGGTGGAGGTGGTGGGGGTGGTCGTGGGGGTGGAGGCGGTGGAGGTGGTGGTGGGGGCGGCGGAGGCACTGGGAGCGGTGGAGGGGGCAGCAGCGGCGGTGGGGGAGGAGGGAGCGGTAGTGGCATTGGTGGTCAGGGCCAGCAGCAGCCGCAGCAGCAGCAGCAGCAGCAGCAGCAGCAGCAGCAGCATCAGCGTCAGCGCCAGACCCCCACTTCCCAGCAGCTTCTTGACTGGTATGCCGGGCGTGGGGCTTCTGGGGGTCCTGGTCGCTGCCCCTATATCATCCGCACAGGTCCCCGCGCTGGTCGCCAGTGCACAGGTTTTCACACTGAGCAGCGCTGCTTCGCTCGGCTTAGCGACGCCTGGCGCGCCAAGTTTCCTGATGCTCCTGAGTTCCCCAACTGGGCAGAATTGCTTAGGCGTGATGTACCTATCTTTGATCTTGACTATGAGGCAATTCTTGCTGCTATGTATGCCTTGTCTATTAGCGCTGAGGGTGACTGCTACTTGTGTGTGCCGCCGGATCCTGGTATAGCCCCTGGTATAGCCCCTGAAGCACTAGGTGCTTGTGAGTCTGCTTCCCTTGGTACTGCGCCTGCACTGGCTTTGCACACCTTTACACTTGACTCTGGTGCTTCCCGCTGTTTCTTTCGCGACAGTACCACAGTCACTCCCCTCCCTGCACCTGTTCCTGTCTCACTGGCTAACCCCTCTGGGGGCCCGGTGCTTGCACGGTCTTCCACTGTGCTTCCGTGTCCGGCGGTCCCGTCTGGTGAGCTGTCTGGTCTCCACCTCCCCTCGTTCTCTACAAACTTGGTGAGTAACGCTGTCCTCCAGGATGCGGGGGTTGACACCTTCACCCCTGGCCGGCAGCGTGTGGCGATTTGCACGTGCTCCCAGACTGGTCGCCACCTGGCCACGTTCGCTCGTGCGCCAGGGTCCAGTCTCTACACCCTCACCACTGTGTCACGCTCCACCCCTTTGTCTCCCCAGTTGCACGCGTCTGCTTAGGTAGCTACACAGTGTGAGTGTCGCCGGCTGTCGCACGACACTCTTCTGTGGCACCACCGCCTTGGTCACCCCTCCCTGCCTCGCCTACGCAGCATGCACTCCCGCGTCCTGGTTTCTGGTCTCCCCAGGTCTCTGCCTCCCCTCCCTCCCTCGCCTGCGCCGCCCTGCATTCCCTGCGTCGAGGGGCGGCAGCGCGCCGCTCCTCACTCCTCCTCGTTCCCTCCCACAGAGGCTCCACTGCAGACTCTCCACCTGGACGTGTGGGGCCCAGCCCGCGTCTGTGGACAGGGCCATGAGCGGTACTTCCTGCTGGTTGTCGACGACTACACGCGCTACACCACGGTCTTCCCCTTGCAGCGCAAGGGGGATGTCCCTGATGTTTTGATCCCCTGGATCCGCGCTACTCGTCTCCAGCTCCGCGAGCGGTTCCAGTCGGACTTTCCTGTCCTGCGTCTGCACTCTGACAGAGGTGGTGAGTTTCTCCTCTGACCTCTTGGCAGCCTTCTGTGCGGAGCACGGCATCCGCCAGACTTTCACGCTTCCGGCCTCTCCGCAGCAAAATGGGGTTGCTGAGCGCCGCATTGGCTTAGTCATGGAGGTCGCTCGTACCTCCATGATCCATGCGGCTGCCCCCCATTTTCTGTGGCCGTTTGCGGTCCGGTACGCCGAGCATCAGCTCAACCTTTGGCCCCGTGTCTCCTTGCCGGAGACCTCGCCCACACTGCTGTGGACGGGGAAGGTTGGCGACGCGACGCGTTTCCGGGTCTGGGGTGCTCGTGCCTTTGTCCGCGATACCACCGCGGACAAGCTCTCCCCTCGCGCCATTCCTTGCGTCTTCCTTGGCTTTGTCCCTGACGCGCCTGGCTGGCAGTTTTACGACCCCGCCTCGCGCCGTGTCTTTTGCGTCTCAGGACGTCACCTTTGACAAGTCGGTCCCCTTTTACCGCCTCTTCCCCTACCGCACTGCTCCTCGCCCCCCCCCGCCGCTCTTTCTCGCACCAGGTCCTCCCCAGGTAGACCCCCTCCCTGCGCCAGGTCCTGCTCCTTCAGGTGTCTCTCAGGTAGACCCCCCCGCGCCTGCGCCTGTTGAGGTCACTTGTTACTCCGGTCCTGCTGGGAGTGGTGCTGTCCCTGGGGGTGCGGAGCTTGGGGGTGCTGAGTCTGGGGGCGCTGAGCGTGTGGAGCCTGGAGGTGCCTCGTCTCGGGGTACTGCGTCTGGAGGTGCTGCGTCTGAGGGTGCTGAGCCTGTGTGTGCTGAGCCTGGGAGTGCTGCGTCTGGGGGTGAGTTGCCTGAGGGTTCTGAGACTGGTGTTACGCGGTCTCCTTGGAGTAGCCGTCTTCGTCCGCGTGTGCCCCTCACCTCCTAGCAGCTGCACGACTGGTACGGTCGCCGTCGGCTTCCCACTTCTACACCTCAGGGCTCTCCTACTGGTGGTTCTTCTCCTGGTGTCGCTGGTCCCGGAGGTGCTCGTACTGGGAGTACTGGAGCTGCTGGGGCTGGTGGTGGTGCTGCTGGAGGTCCTGGAGGTGCTGGAGGTGCTGGAGCTGCTGGAGGTGCTGGAGCTGCTGGAGGTGCTGGAGCCGCTGGAGGTGCAGGAGCTGCTGGGGGTGCTGGAGCTGCTGGAGGTGCTGGAGCTGCTGGTGGCACTGCTCAGCCGCGCCTGTTCTTTGCTCCGCCGTCTCCGTCGTCTCAGCCACCACCTGACTCTGCACTTCGCCAGGTTCTCAGTCTTCTCTCGTCTACTGGTCTTCCGTTATAGCCTGGCTCACCGCTGCCTGCTCCTTCTCCGTACACAGAGCAGCCTGGTGGCCTTGCAGAGCGTCGTGAGCCTGTGTCGCGGCCTGTCTCCCCTGTCAGTTCCGGTCGTCGTGTTCCTCGTCAGTGCTAGCCGGCTGTCTCCGGCCCTCCCCTTGTAGTTCGTCGTCCTTCCTCTCCTTCCCCGCGTGTTCCTCTGCCGCCTCCCCCTGCGTCCTCTCTGCCTGTCGTTGCTGACCCTGCGTCTGACCGGTTTCGTGCTGAGCACTCTACTATCACGCGTCTGCTTGCCACTGTTGTCACTGACCCGTCGTTTGAGTCTGCTGCTGCGTCTGCCTTAGTCACTGAGCTTGTTGCCTTTGCTGCTCACTGTCGTCTAGACTACGCCGCCAGTCTTGTTGCTGGGTCTACGTCTGTCTGTCCTCCGTCCGTCGGGGGTGAGTGTGCTCTCGGCACGGACGTCCTTGAGGACAGGCAGGAGGACCTTGAGTGTCTTGCAGCTGCTGCACCTCATCTCGTATCCATGCTGCTTGCCCTTGAGGGAGACCTGGATGCACCAGACATCCCTACCCCGCGCTCTTACGCTGAGGCGATCGCGGGTGAGTACTCCTCTCAGTGGCAAACAGCCATGGACGCAGAGATGGCATCCTGGAAGTCCACAGGCACCTACGTCGACGAGGTTCCCCCTCCTGGGGCGAACATTATCAGTGGCATGTGGATTTTCAGGGTGAAGCGGCCGCCAGGTTCTCCGCCTGTCTTCAAGGCTCGTTACGTGGCTCGAGGCTTCAGTCAGCGAGAGGGAGTTGACTTCTTCCAGACCTTCTCCCCCACCCCGAAGATGACCACTCTTCGGGTGCTGCTGCACGTTGCCGCTCAGCGTGACTACGAGCTTCACTCTCTTGACTTCAGCACAGCCTTCTTACAGGGCAGCCTGCACGAGGAGATTTGGCTGCGCCGCCCACCTGGCTTCACTGGGTCGTTCCCTCCTGGTACCCAGTGGAGCCTCCGGCGGCCGGTCTACGGTCTCCGCCAGGCGCCACGTGAGTGGCACGACACACTGAGGACGACACTTGCGGCTCTTGGGTTTGCTCCGTCGACTGCTGACCCGTCGCTGTTTTTGCGCACCGACACTTCGCTGCCGCCGTTCTACGTTCTCGTGTACGTCGACGACTTGGTCTTTGCCACTGCTGACATTGAGGCTCTCGCCCTGGTGAAGTCGGAGCTGCAGAAGAGACACACATGCACAGACCTGGGTGAACTGCGCAGCTACCTTGGCTTGCAGATCACCCGGGACAGAGCACGCCGCACCATCACACTGACTCAGTCACACATGGTGCAGCAGGTCCTTCAGCGCTTCGGTTTCACCTGGTCCTCAGCACAGGCCACTCCTCTGGCTACAGGTCACTCGCTCTCAGCTCCACCTTCGGACGAGTCCGTAGAGCCGAGTGGTCCTTACCCAGAGTTAGTGGGCTGCCTCATGTACCTGATGACTTGCACTCGTCCTGACCTTGCGTACCCTCTTGGCCTTCTGGCTCGCTACGTGGCTCCTGGTCGGCACCGAAAGGTGCACATGGATGCTGCGAAGAGGGTACTACGCTACTTGTGCAGTACATCGGGCATGGGGCTCGTGCTTGGAGGACGGGGTGACGTTGTCCTCACTGGTCACTCGGACGCTTCTTGGTTTGACGACCAGGCTACGCAGCGGTCGTCACAGGGTTACACCTTCAGCCTTGGCTCTGGTTCAGTTTCTTGGCGTTCTACACGCTCGTCTTCAGTTCTCGGCTCCAGTTGTGAGGCTGAGATCTACGCCACAGCCATGGCTGCACAGGAGCTTCGCTGGCTCACCTACCTGCTGACTGACTTGGGAGAGCGGCCTCGTTCTCCTCCAGTGCTGTACGTCGACAACAAGGCCGCCATTGCCTTGTGTCAGGAGCACAGACTGGAGCACAGAACGAAGCACATCGCTCTCCGTTACTTTCTTGGTCGAGAGCTGCAGCAGCGTGGCCAGCTTCGTCTTACCTACGTGGCCACTCGGGCCAACACTGCTGATATATTCACCAAGGCACTTCCGCCTGGTGATCATCAGCGTTTCTGCACTTTGTTAGGCCTTGTGCCCACTCTTCCTCACTTGCTGTAGGCTTTGTTTGTACCATGATTTATATGTATTTCTGCATGCTTGTTCTTGTAAGTAGATTTCACTGTACTGTTGTTGTTACATATATATCTCTGCATGTGAACTGGCCTTGTGGCCTTTTTGCTTGTGCTCAGACTGCGTGGTGACGTTGTGATCCACCCTGAGCTTGCTTTGCACTTCCTGCCTGGTCTTGTGACCCTCTGTTCTCCCCCACTCTGCCTATGGGGGTGTGTCAAACATATGTATATCTATGTTTTATTTTGGGTAGGCTTAGTGGGGTACACACTGTGGGGTACAACCCCTTAGGTTCATTTTCCTTGTACCAACCTTCTCGATAGTCGACATCACTCATGCCTAGTTTCTAAGACTTTACTCTCCTCCCCCCCCCCCTCCACCTCAGAGGGACGGGGGCTGGTTGGTCTCACACCCGCCACCCCAATGCCACTCCCCTGGCTCCCCCACACCCTCACACCCTCCCCCCAGCGGCAGCTGCAGCAGTGGGAACGAAAGGAGGAGGAGGGGACGCGCGGGCCCCGCGGCCCCCTCAGGTCGCCTCGACAGGCGACGGGAAAAGAGAGGGGGGGGGGGGGGGGGGGGGGGTCCGCGGGCCCCCTGTGTGCCGCGACAGGCGACGAACCCGCCGCGCGCCACGGGGAGCACGACGGGCAGGCAGGCAGGCAGAAAACCGCCGTGCGCCCCGAGCACACGGCGGGCAGAAAATCGCCGCGCGCCCGAGGCGCGCGACAGGACGACAGACAGCGGAAGCAGACTGGTGGGCCCGTTAAGGAAGGCAGCAGGAAGGTGCCTGCTCTGATACCATGTTGAATAGAAAGTGTAGGGCCTAGGCTTAGTAGCCTAGGCCAAAGGGAGTCGAGAGAGTTTAGCCAAAGAGGGGATGAGTTCACTATTGAGCGAGGTACAAATAGCAAACAAAGCATGCAAAGAAGGTGCACCACCAACAAGTTTATAATAACTACACTAACTACAGCTACAGGCAGTTACAGATATATTCTAACAGGTGGGTGTACGGGTCACAAGGCGCTGAGGCTCTCCTCTATCTCCTCCACCTCTGGATCCACCTCGATCAACTCCTCGTCCTCCTCCCCCTCATACAATGTTTGGGCCGTGTCAAAAGTCAAGAAGAGACACGTGAGTCACAAGGTGTGTGTAGGAATCACAAGGCACTGAGGCTCTCCTCTATCTCCTCTACCTCTTGATCCACCTCAATCAGCTCCTCATCCTCCTCCCCCTCGTACACAAACGACAGCACCCCATCCTCCTCCCCCTCCACCACACCACCACCACCACCCTCCACTCCCTCCCCCTTATTCCCCTCCCCCTCTGCATCCCCTTCCTCCTCCACCTCGCCCTGGTTCTCTCCCTCGCCAGCCCCCCTCTTTATCTCCTCAAGAGGAGGGGTTTCAAGGGCAGACTCAGCAGAGGAAGTAGAGGAGGGGGAGGGGGAGGAGGAGGAGGAGGCGGCAGGGAACTGGTGGCAGTTAATGAAGTGGATGGGCTGCCGCACCGTGCGGAAGAGGCTGTAGGAGGAAGATGGGAGGCGGGGAGGAGAAGTTTTAGTCGATTAAAAAACACCTCCACAGAGGAACTGGTGGCAGTTAATGAAGTGGATGGGTTGTCTCACCGTGCGGAAGAGGCTGTGGGAGGAAGAAGAGAAGGGGGGAAAACGGAGGGAGGGAGGAAGGAAATGGCGGAAGGTGGAAAAGAGTGTTATTAAGGCGTCTCAGAATTGGACTGGTAGCAGTTGATGAAGTGGATGGGCTGCCGCACTGTGCGGAAGAGGCTGTGGCAGGAAGAATATGGGAGGGGAGGATGGGAAAGTTACTAGAAAAATCACCAGGGTTGTAGCACCGTGCAGCAGTGGGGATGCGGCAGATGGGGGATGGGCGGCATCAATGTGGATTGGGGGGGGGAAGGGCGGAACGCGGATGAGAGCGCATGAGGATGGAGCAAGTGAATGGGGACGCGGGAATAGGGAGCATCAGATAAATAGGAGAGCGCACGGGAGAGTGAGCAGAACATTTTTAGGCGTGTGATGTGAATAGTGTCAGAAATAGAGCTTGAGTGATTGATTAGAATAGAAGGCACTAGGCCTCAAGTACAAACAAGGTTGGGTTGAGCAAAGCTAGGGAAAGGATGGGATGGGAATCAAAGCAAATCTCCAATGGTGAGTTGGCAGATTTGTTGGATTACGAGGGAATCCCAACCGGATAGGGTTGGGATTACAAATCTATACCCAACCCACAAATAACCTACAGCATATAAAATAGAGTACACAAAGTGATGACAGCCAATTTCTAACAAATAGTAGGGATGGTGGAGGAGAGAGTGGGGGAGGAACGAGCAGCACAAAGAGGAAATCACAAGCTCAACCTACAGATTCGACTCAAAAGCCCTGAAGCTCAACTTACACCCAAACGTACAATAAACAAACAAGCCCAACCGCCCAAGAGGAAACATACAGGTGGGAGCAGAGCAGATTGGTGAGCAGTGGAAGCTCGTATTCAAATGGTCACTTCAGCCCTGAAGCTTAGCCTACAGGTACCCCCCTCCCTACCTACAAACTGGACCAACACCCCAGGTCGTACAACACCCCAAGTCGCACAACACCCCAGCACGTACGGGTGTGAGCAGAGCAGGTTGGTGTGCAGAGCGAGTTCATATTCACACGTGGGGCCCTCCTTGATAGTCCCCATGAACGTCTGTGCGCCCTCCTCACACACATGCTGCACCTGAGCGGGGATTGGGGGGGGAAGAAAAGAGGGTCAAGAGTTGATGTAGAGGAGGTTCGTATTCACACGTTGGGCCCTCTTTGATGCTGCCCATGAACATCTGTGCGCCCTCCTCACACACATGCCGCACCTGAGGGATGAGAGCAAGGGGAGGGGACGAAGCGGGGTAAGGAGCAGGTATATGAGTGTGTGCAGAGCGGCAACGGGTTGGTATTCACATGTGGTTCCCTCTTTGATGCTGCCCATGATCGTCTGTGCGCCCTCCTCACACACGTGCCCCACCTGAGCAACGAGAGCAAGGGTAGGAGAATGGGGGTAAGGAGAAGGGGTATGAGCGTGTGCGGAGTGGTAAGATGCCATTCCAGTCCCATGCCATGCAGCCATGGGCAGTAACATACAAGTCATGCCATGCCATGCCATACCATGCCATACCATGCCATACCATACCATGCCATGCCATGCCATACCATGCCATGCCATGCCATACCATGCCATGCCATGCCATACCATGCCATGCCATACCATACCATGCCATGCCATACCATGCCATGCCAGTCCCTCCTTTCCTTCCCTCCTTGGTTCCCTTGTCCATTCACTCACCTCTCAACCAGGCCATTAGAACATGCTCACCGTACCTCGCACCTCTCCACCCATTCACACCCCTCCCCACCCATTGACACACCTCAGTGCGGCGGCCAGCGCCAGTGAGGTCGCAGGCTGTGCCGTTGGTGTATACATGCACGTGGTACCTGGTAGGGGGGGATGGGAGCGGGTGGAAGAGGGAAAGGGGAGGGCGGTGAGCAGTCAAAACACACATCACAGCCAGGGCCAGTGGGAAAAGTTGACTTTTGAGTCGACTCAAAAGTCACATCACAGCCAGGGCCAGTGGGAAAAGTTGACTTTTGAGTCGACTCAAAAGTCACATCACAGCCAGGGCCAGTGGGAAAAGTTGACTTTTGAGTCGACTCAAAAGTCACATCACAGCCAGGGCCAGTGGGAAAAGTTGACTTTTGAGTCGACTCAAAAGTCACATCACAGCCAGGGCCAGTGGGAAAAGTTGACTTTTGAGTCGACTCAAAAGTCACATCACAGCCAGGGCCAGTGGGAAAAGTTGACTTTTGAGTCGACTCAAAAGTCACATCACAGCCAGGGCCAGTGGGAAAGGGGAGGGCGGTGAGCAGTCAAAACACACATCACAGCCAGGGCCAGTGGGAAAGGGGAGGGCGGTGAGCAGTCAAAACACACATCACAGCCAGGGCCAGTGGGAAAGGGGAGGGCGGTGAGCAGTCAAAACACACATCACAGCCAGGGCCAGTGGGAAAGGGGAGGGCGGTGAGCAGTCAAAACACACATCACAGCCAGGGCCAGTGGGAAAGGCGAGGGCGGTGAGCAGTCAAAACACACATCACAGCCAGGGCCAGTGGGAAAGGGGAGGGCGGTGAGCAGTCAAAACACACATCACAGCCAGGGCCAGTGGGAAAGGGGAGGGCGGTGAGCTCGCAGGCGCTGCCATTTGTGTACACATGCACGTGGTACCTCGTGTGGGGGGAATGGGAAGGAGGGGGGAGCGGGGGTTGTGAGGAATGGGGAGGAGGGGCGGGAGACAGTCAAAGCATACATTATACACACCCCTCCCCTTACTACATGCACATGCACTCTCAATCCCAGTGAGATCGCAGGCTGTGCCATTCGTGTGTACGTGCACGAATGGTACCTGGTGACGGGAGCGTGTTTTGAGTCGACTCAAAACACGAATGGTACCTGGTGAAGGGATGGGAGGGTGGGAAGTGGGGGTTCTGAGGGGGGATGGTTAAGGAAGTAAAGGTCGCAGCACATCATACTGCTCCTCCCACACGCTCACCTCTTCCCTCCATCGCCACCACCAGCAGCAGCGGTTGCCACTAGCCTCCTCTGAGCGCGTAGTGACTCCCTCGCGCTGTAGCGCCCCAGCACAAAGTCCATCGTCACCTGCCAACACACAGTCGCAGCGAAGCATGCAGGTGCATTTGGAGGCGACTCAAAATACTCTCTCAAGGATGAGCATGATCAGGAGAGACCATGACCATGGACCTGCATGCTTTGCTGTCTCTCAAGCACAGTATTTCCACAACGCAAAGTCCATTGGCGCCTGCCATGGCATGGCATGGCAGCAGGCGCGACAGAGGCAGCACGTGAGGACATAGAAGCATGCCATACAACTTCCGAGTTCTCTCAAGACTGGGTTGAGCGTCCTCTGTGCTCGCAGTGACTGTCGGGCACTATACCGCCCCAACACAACGTCCATCGTCAGGGGAGATGGCAGCAGGGGGCCATGCCATGTGAATGTGACGAGCAAGCGATGGCAAGGAGGCATGAAAGGATGCAATACGACAGGCAGTGATGAGCATGCGATGGCATAAGCATGTACATGCATGCACACACAGAGATACAGACACACACAGAGATACAGACACACACAGAGATACAGACACACACAGAGATACAGACACACACAGACAGACACAGACAGACACAGACAGACACAGACACAAGCATGCGCATGGATGCATGCACGCACACACACACCCACACCCACACCCACACCCACACCCACACCCACACCCACACCCACACACACACCCACACCCACACACACCCACCCCCACACCCACACCCACACCCACACCCACACCCACACCCACACCCACACACACCCACACCCACACCCACACACACCCACCCCCACACCCACACCCACACCCACACCCACACCCACACACAAGAACCCCATCCTGCTGTGTGTGGTTCCTGACAAAAACCCAGGCACTCGCCCACCTTGTTCTCCCCATCCTGCTGTTCAATATGCATCTGGCGAATGTGCTTCTTGTAGCAGAACTCGTATGTCCACCATCCATCTTGCTGCACGGATTGAGGTGGGAGAGGGAAGGCAGGGGAAAGGCAGGGCGGGAGAGGGAAGGCAGGGGGAAGGCAGGGCGGGAGAGGGAAGGCAGGGGGAAGGCAGGGCGGGAGAGGGAAGGCAGGGGGAAGGCAGGGCGGGAGAGGGAAGGCAGGGGGAAGGCAGGGCGGGAGAGGGAAGGCAGGGGGAAGGCAGGGCGGGAGAGGGAAGGCAGGGGGAAGGCAGGGCGGGAGAGGGAAGGCAGGGGGAAGGCAGGGGGAAGGCAGGGCGGGAGAGGGAAGGCAGGGGGAAGGCAGGGCGGGAGAGGGAAGGCAGGGGGAAGGCAGGGCGGGAGAGGGAAGGCAGGGGGAAGGCAGGGCGGGAGAGGGAAGGCAGGGGGAAGGCAGGGCGGGAGAGGGAAGGCATGGGGAAGGCAGGGCGGGAGAGGGAAGGCAGGGGGAAGGCAGGGCGGGAGAGGGAAGGCAGGGGGAAGGCAGGGCGGGAGAGGGAAGGCAGGGGGAAGGCAGGGCGGGAGAGGGAAGGCAGGGGGAAGGCAGGGCGGGAGAGGGAAGGCAGGGGAAGGCAGGGGAAGGCAGGGCGGGAGAGGGAAGGCAGGGGGAAGGCAGGGCGGGAGAGGGAAGGCAGGGGGAAGGCAGGGCGGGAGAGGGAAGGCAGGGGGAAGGCAGGGCGGGAGAGGGAAGGCAGGGGGAAGGCAGGGCGGGAGAGGGAAGGCAGGGGGAAGGCAGGGCGGGAGAGGGAAGGCAGGGGGAAGCAGGGCGGGAGAGGGAAGGCAGGGGGGAAGGCAGGGGGAAGGCAGGGCGGGAGAGGGAAGGCATGGGGAAGGCAGGGCGGGAGAGGGAAGGCAGGGGGAAGGCAGGGCGGGAGAGGGAAGGCAGGGGGAAGGCAGGGCGGGAGAGGGAAGGCAGGGGGAAGGCAGGGCGGGAGAGGGAAGGCAGGGGGAAGGCAGGGCGGGAGAGGGAAGGCAGGGGGAAGGCAGGGCGGGAGAGGGAAGGCATGGGGAAGGCAGGGCGGGAGAGGGAAGGCAGGGGGGAGGCAGGGCGGGAGAGGGAAGGCAGGGGGAAGGCAGGGCGGGAGAGGGAAGGCAGGGGGAAGGCAGGGCGGGAGAGGGAAGGCAGGGGGAAGGCAGGGCGGGAGAGGGAAGGCAGGGGGAAGGCAGGGCGGGAGAGGGAAGGCAGGGGGAAGGCAGGGCGGGAGAGGGAAGGCAGGGGGAAGGCAGGGCGGGAGAGGGAAGGCAGGGGGAAGGCAGGGCGGGAGAGGGAAGGCAGGGGGAAGGCAGGGCGGGAGAGGGAAGGCAGGGGGAAGGCAGGGCGGGAGAGGGAAGGCATGGGGAAGGCAGGGCGGGAGAGGGAAGGCAGGGGGGAGGCAGGGCGGGAGAGGGAAGGCAGGGGGAAGGCAGGGCGGGAGAGGGAAGGCAGGGGGAAGGCAGGGCGGGAGAGGGAAGGCAGGGGGAAGGCAGGGCGGGAGAGGGAAGGCAGGGGGAAGGCAGGGCGGGAGAGGGAAGGCAGGGGGAAGGCAGGGCGGGAGAGGGAAGGCAGGGGGAAGGCAGGGCGGGAGAGGGAAGGCAGGGGGAAGGCAGGGCGGGAGAGGGAAGGCAGGGGGAAGGCAGGGCGGGAGAGGGAAGGCATGGGGAAGGCAGGGCGGGAGAGGGAAGGCAGGGGGAAGGCAGGGCGGGAGAGGGAAGGCAGGGGGAAGGTAGGGCGGGAGAGGGAAGGCAGGGGGAAGGCAGGGCGGGAGAGGGAAGGCAGGGGGAAGGCAAGGGGAAGGCAGGGCGGGAGAGGGAAGGCAGGGGGAAGGCAGGGCGGGAGAGGGAAGGCAGGGGGAAGGCAGGGCGGGAGAGGGAAGGCAGGGGGAAGGCAGGGCGGGAGAGGGAAGGCAGGGGGAAGGCAGGGCGGGAGAGGGAAGGCAGGGGGAAGGCAGGGCGGGAGAGGGAAGGCAGGGGGAAGGCAGGGCGGGAGAGGGAAGGCAGGGGGAAGGCAGGGCGGGAGAGGGAAGGCAGGGGGAAGGCAGGGCGGGAGAGGGAAGGCAGGGGGAAGGCAGGGCGGGAGAGGGAAGGCAGGGGGAAGGCAGGGCGGGAGAGGGAAGGCAGGGGGAAGGCAGGGCGGGAGAGGGAAGGCAGGGGAAGGCAGGGCGGGAGAGGGAAGGCAGGGGAAGGCAGGGCGGGAGAGGGAAGGCAGGGGGAAGGCAGGGCGGGAGAGGGAAGGCAGGGGAAGGCAGGGGGAAGGCAGGGCGGGAGAGGGAAGGCAGGGGGAAGGCAGGGCGGAGAGGGAAGGCAGGGGGAAGGCAGGGCGGGAGAGGGAAGGCAGGGGGAAGGCAGGGCGGGAGAGGGAAGGCAGGGGGAAGGCAGGGCGGGAGAGGGAAGGCAGGGGGGAGGCAGGGCGGGAGAGGGAAGGCATGGGGAAGGCAGGGCGGGAGAGGGAAGGCAGGGGGGAGGCAGGGCGGGAGAGGGAAGGCAGGGGGAAGGCAGGGCGGGAGAGGGAAGGCAGGGGGAAGGCAGGGCGGGAGAGGGAAGGCAGGGGGAAGGCAGGGCGGGAGAGGAAGGCATGGGGAAGGCAGGGCGGGAGAGGGAAGGCAGGGGGAAGGCAGGGCGGGAGAGGGAAGGCAGGGGGAAGGCAGGGCGGGAGAGGGAAGGCAGGGGGAAGGCAGGGCGGGAGAGGGAAGGCAGGGGGAAGGCAGGGCGGGAGAGGGAAGGCAGGGGGAAGGCAGGGCGGGAGAGGGAAGGCAGGGGGAAGGCAGGGCGGGAGAGGGAAGGCAGGGGGAAGGCAGGGGGAAGGCAGGGCGGGAGAGGGAAGGCAGGGGAAGGCAGGGCGGGAGAGGGAAGGCAGGGGGAAGGCAGGGGAAGGCAGGGCGGGAGAGGGAAGGCAGGGGAAGGCAGGGCGGGAGAGGGAAGGCAGGGGGAAGGCAGGGCGGGAGAGGGAAGGCTGGGGGAAGGCAGGGCGGGAGAGGGAAGGCAGGGGGAAGGCAGGGCGGGAGAGGGAAGGCATGGGGAAGGCAGGGCGGGAGAGGGAAGGCAGGGGGAAGGCAGGGCGGGAGAGGGAAGGCAGGGGGAAGGCAGGGCGGGAGAGGGAAGGCAGGGGGAAGGCAGGGCGGGAGAGGGAAGGCATGGGGAAGGCAGGGCGGGAGAGGGAAGGCAGGGGGAAGGCAGGGCGGGAGAGGGAAGGCAGGGGGAAGGCAGGGCGGGAGAGGGAAGGCAGGGGGAAGGCAGGGCGGGAGAGGGAAGGCAGGGGGAAGGCAGGGCGGGAGAGGGAAGGCAGGGGGAAGGCAGGGGGAAGGCAGGGCGGGAGAGGGAAGGCAGGGGGAAGGCAGGGGGAAGGCAGGGCGGGAGAGGGAAGGCAGGGGGAAGGCAGGGCGGGAGAGGGAAGGCATGGGGAAGGCAGGGCGGGAGAGGGAAGGCAGGGGGGAGGCAGGGCGGGAGAGGGAAGGCAGGGGGAAGGCAGGGCGGGAGAGGGAAGGCAGGGGGAAGGCAGGGGGAAGGCAGGGCGGGAGAGGGAAGGCAGGGGGAAGGCAGGGCGGGAGAGGGAAGGCAGGGGGAAGGCAGGGCGGGAGAGGGAAGGCAGGGGGAAGGCAGGGCGGGAGAGGAAGGCAGGGGGAAGGCAGGGGGAGAGGGAAGCAGGGGGAAGGCAGGGGGAAGGCAGGGCGGGAGAGGGAAGGCAGGGGGAAGGCAGGGCGGGAGAGGGAAGGCAGGGGGAAGGCAGGGCGGGAGAGGGAAGGCAGGGGGAAGGCAGGGGGAAGGCAGGGCGGGAGAGGGAAAGCAGGGGGAAGGCAGGGCGGGAGAGGGAAAGCAGGGGGAAGGCAGGGGGAAAGCAGGGGGAAAGCAGGGGGAAAGCAGGGGGAAAGCAGGGGGAAAGCAGGGGGAAAGCAGGGGGGAAGCAGGGGGAAAGCAGGGGGAAAGCAGGGGGAAAGCAGGGGAAAGCAGGGGGAAAGCAGGGGGAAAGCAGGGGGAAAGCAGGGGGAAAGCAGGGATATGTGATGCGCCTCAAGAGCTGCTTGACGTGCATCTGGCGAATGTGCTTCTTGTAACAGAACTCATATGTCCACCACCCATCTTGCTGCACGGGATTGGTGGGCGGGGTAAAGGGAGAGGGCAGGGGTTGAGAACAGAGCGAGGGGGGGAGTCAACGGGGGATGTGGGGGGAGAGGACGGTAGGGGAGCGCTGATGATTATGCATCATAAGGTTGGCAGTGCCTGTGTAGAGAGGGTGTTTTTGAGACGTCTCAAAAACACCCTCTCTACACCTGATGATTACGCATCATAAGGTTGGCGGTGCCTGTGGCTTCTGTCATCTCTGGTCAAACCATAACAACCTCTCCCTTATAAGCACCCACCACTCTAGCAACTGACTGACACGCACCCGGTAGAAGCACAGCATCCCCTTCATCGCATCTAGCAGGTCCTCTGGACTCTTCCGGCTCTCCCCAAAGGCCACTCCTGGTGTGCTGCGAGTCGAAGAGAAACCAGTACCCTAACAGGGTTTCCTGGTAAACCCACCCGGTAGAAGCACAGCAGCCCCTTCATCGCATCTAACAGGTCCTCCCAACTATTCCGGCTCTTCCCACACGCCATTCCTCATGCGTTGTGAGCCGACTCAAACACAGTTTCCATGCACCCCATGCAGACTGACCTGAACAAGCACAGCAGCCCAGTTCTTAAGCCGAATTTACCCGGTAGAAACATGGAAGTCCCTTCATCGCATCTAGCAGGTCTTCCAGACTCTTCCGGCTCTCCCCAAACGCCACTGCTCGTGTGTTTTGCATCAAAGGAAAACCAGTGCTAGAACAGGCTCTCCTCGTTAATGAACCCGTTAGAAGCATGGCAGCCCCTTCATCGCATCCAGCAGGTCCTCTGGGCTCTTCTAGCTCTCACCAAGCGCCACTCCTGGTGTGCTGGTGACGACCTGTGAGTCGACTCAAAACACAGCTCGTACGCACCTGGTACAATCACAGCAGCCCCTTCTCATAGCATAGCAGGGGTTGGTTAGGCTGACTTTACCTGGTAGAAGCATGGCAGCCCCTTCATCGCATCCAGCAGGTCCTCTGGGCTCTTCCGGCTCTCCCCAAGCGCCACTCCTGGTGTGCTGGTGACGACCTGTGAGTCGACTCAAAACACGGTTCACATGTACCCCCTACAAACTGACCCGGTAGAAGCATGGCAGCCCCTTCATCGCATCCAGCAGGTCCTCTGGGCTCTTCCGGCTCTCCCCAAACGCCACTCCTGGTGTGCTGGTGACTTGAGAGTCGACTCAAAACACGGTTCACATGTACCCCCTACAAACTGACCCGGTAGAAGCACGGCAGCCCCTTCATCGCATCCAGCAGGTCCTCTGGGCTCTTCCAGCTCTCCCCAAACGCCACACCTGTGGATCGTTGAGTCGACTCAAAGCAAAGTATACTCTACACTCACCCTGTAGAATCACGGCAGCCCCTTCATCGCATCTAGCAGGTCCTCCG
Source organism: Closterium sp. Naga37s-1 (assembly GCA_947471745.1). Classification (NCBI taxonomy): domain Eukaryota; kingdom Viridiplantae; phylum Streptophyta; class Zygnematophyceae; order Desmidiales; family Closteriaceae; genus Closterium; species Closterium sp. Naga37s-1. The sequence continues at coordinate 316,368 of CANJKZ010000195.1, read as the reverse complement.
GTCCGGACTCTTCTGGTTCTCACCAAACGCAACTCCTGGTGTGCTGTGAGTCGACTCAAAACACAGTGTACATGTACCCCCTACAAACTGACCCTATAGAAGCATGGCAGCCCCTTCATAGCATCTAGCAGGTCCTCTGGACTCTTCCGGCTCTCCCCAAACGCCACTCCTGCTGCCCCGCCCTTCCCCCCCGACCCCTCCGCGCCAGCAGCAGGCGAGGGTGGGGAGGAGAGCGCAGGCGGTGGGAGGATGCAGCGATAGCGTGTGCCGTCACTGGCAGTCATCTCTACTGACTCGACACCCGGCTCCTGATGGGTCATGTGACAAGGCAAGGGAGGATGGAACGGGAAAAAATGTTTTGAGGCGCGTGATAAACAGAGCATGGAAGGCAGGCGGATGCAGCGGTACCGTGTGCCGTTGATTTTAGACCCGGCTCCTGATGGAGCAAGGCAAGGGAGGTTGGATGGAGTGGATGAAATGGGGAAAGCGTAATTACAGCCCCTCCCCCAGCAGCAGCAGGCGAGGGCGGGGAGGAGAGCGTGGGCGGTGGGAGGATGCAGCGGTAGCGCGTGCCGTCACTCGCAGTCATCTCTACTGACTCGAGACCCGGCTCCTGATGGGTCGTGTGATGGGTCAAGGGGGGATGGAATGGGGAGACAAGTCTTGAGGCGCCTCAAGAACAGAAGGTGGAAGGCAGCGGGGAGGATGCAGCGGTAGCGTGTGCCGACACCGGCGGTCTTCTCTACTGACTCTAGACCCAGCTCCTGATGGGTCATGTGATGGGGCATGTGATGGGTCATGTGATGGGGCATGTGATGGGTCATGTGATGGGTCATGTGATGGGTCATGTGATGGGTCATGTGATGGGGCATGTGATGGGTCAAGGGAGGGATGGAATGGGGAGGAAAGTCTAGACCCGGCTCCTGATGGGTCATGTGATGAGGCAACGGAGGGTGGCACGTGAAGAGTATGTTTGATTCGTCTTAAGCAGAGAAGTTGGAAGTGGGAGGGGAGAAGATGCAGCGGTAGCGTAGCGTGTGCCGTCAGTGGCGGTCATCTCAACCGACTCCACACGGCTCCTGATGGGGCAACGGAGGATAGAATGGTGAGGGGGCAGTGGTGCACGGGGAGGATGCGGCCCTGGTATGTGCCGTCACTAGCAGTCATATCAACCAGCTCTAGTCTCGACCAAGCTCCTGGTGGATCAAGGGTGGATGGAACGGGGAGACTAGTTTTGAGGTGCCTCGAGAAGAGGATGCAAAGGCAGTGCATCCCCTCCCACCCCACCCCCATCCCATCCCATCCCACCCCACCCCATCCCCTCCCATCCCATCCCACCCCACCCCACCCCATCCCACCCGACCCCAATCCCATCCCACCCCACCCCCCATCCCATCCCATCCCATCCCATCCCACCCCACCCCACCCCACCCTATCCCATCCCATTTCACCCATAATGTGCTTCTTCACCACCTCCCCCACGCCATCCTCAGTGAACCCTCACTCACGTCAACTGGCAGGGCGGCAGGCGTGGGTAGTGAGGTGGCGTGTGAGGTGGAGGGAGTGGAGGACGGAGAGGAGGAGGGAGAGGAGGGGGGAGGCCAGAAAACGACGGAGAGTTTGGGCTGCTTGCTGTCAGCAGGGAAGGTCATTTGGCCTGCAGTGAGGCGAAGGGGGGGCGCGCAGAGCAGGCAGGGGCAGGGAGTGGGAGGGAGAGGAGGCGACTTTTGAGTCGACTCGAAAGCCAATCTGCTTGCTGTCTGCTGGGAAGGTCATCTGGCCTCAGTGACGCGACGGGAGCGGGCAGGCAGGGGCAGCGGAGCGGGGTCCGCCAATGATCTCAAGTCGACGAGGAGGTTGAAGAGGGGAGTGCTCGCGCGGAAGGGCATGGAAGGGAAGGACGAGAGGGAGAAAAGGCTCAACGAGGGCATGTGAATCCACGCAGCACCGACGAGAGTGCCGCGAGCGAGTGTGAGCGATCGTACCGACGAAGGGGGAAGGGGCGGAAACGCTTCAATGATGGGCTCTGAATTCACACGGCAGCGCGGTGACTTGGACTCAAAAGTCACCTCTGGACGAGCGAGCGCACCGAAGCGCGAGCGAGCGAACAAGCGCGAACGAGCGAGCGAGGGAGCGTACCGACGCGCGAGCCGAAGATGAGGTCCGCGATGACGCCGTGGGACGGTAACACGGCCATTGCGATCACGATGGTAACCAGCGCCGCGAAATCCCTGCGTTTCGCCATCTCGATCTCAACCCGAGGTCTAGTCTGGAAGTTCTAGATAATCAGAAGTGACAGAAAGCATGAGACTGAATGCCAGTGCTCGAACTGAGGGCCGAAGTTGTAACATCCACGGCCCTTATAACAACGGGCAACCGTGTGTTAAATATAGATCCTCCTTAACAATTTATTTAAAATCAAGATACAAGGGCTTTCAAGATTAAACTAGTCCCAACAAGGGATATTCTGGCCTTAATAGTGACTTGAAGAGTTGATGATGTCAAACATATGTCTATATATGTTATAGTTTGGGTAGGCTTAGTGGGGTACTTACTGTGGGGTACAACCCCTTGGGTTTTCACTTTGTACCAACCCTCTCGATAGTCGAAACCACTTTTCCCGTAAGATTCTAACATGGTATAGAGCATAGGTCCTTAGGACCTAGGATTAGGGCCCACCACGATTGCCTGTCTTGTCTAGTGCCTACGCGCGCCTCGGCTGCCCGCGCGCGCCTCGGGCGGTCCTTTTTTTTTTCCCACGTGCGCCGTCTCAGCAGCCCGCGTAGCCCGTTTCGGCCCCGCCTGTGCGCCCCTTAAGCCGCCCGCGCGAAACCTGATTAGGCCACGCCAGCGCGGCCCGTCGCCCAGCGTAGCCCGTAGCTTAGCGACCAGCCCGCAGCCACGCACGTGCGGCCCGTCGCCCAGCGCAGCCCGCAGCCGCACGTAGATTGCAGCCACGCACGCTGCCTGTAGCCACGCACAGCCCGCAGCTGCAAGCAGCCCGCAGCCCGCGCAGTCCGTCGCCGCACGTAGCCTGCGGCCGCGCGCGCTGCCCGTAGCCACGCGCAGCCTGCAGCCTCGTGCAGCAAGCCGCCGCACGGAGCTAGCAGCCTCACGCAGCCCTCAGGCCGCTCCTGCCTGCTGCTTGCTGCCGCCTGCCTGCTGCTTGCTGCCTGCTGCCTGCCTGCTGCTTGCTGCCTGCTGCCGCCTGCCTGCTTACTGCCTGCTGCCGCCTGCCTGCAGCCTGCCTGCTGCCTGCCTGCTGCCGCCTACCTGCTTGCTGCCTGCAGCCTGCCTGCCTGCCTGCTTGCTGCCTGCTGCCGCCTGCCTGCAGCCTGCCTGCTGCCTGCCTGCTGCCTGCCTGCTACTTGCTGCCTACTGCCGCCTGCCTGCTTGCTGCCTGCTGCCGCCTGCCTGCTTGCTGCCTGCAGCCTGCCTGCCTGCCTGCTTGCTGCCTGCTGCAGCCTGCCTGCAGCCTGCCTGCTGCCTGCCTGCTACTTGCTGCCTGCCTGCTGCCTGCCATCTGCCTGCCTGCTACTTGCTGCCTGCTGCCGCCTGCCTGCTTGCTGCCTGCTGCCGCCTGCCTGCCGCCTGCCTGCCTGCCTGCTTGCTGCCTGCTGCCGCCTGCCTACAGCTTGCCTGCTGTCTGCCTGTCGTTGCTGACCCTGCGTCTGACCGGTTTCGTTCTGAGCACTCTACTGTCACGCGTCTGCTTGCCACTGTTGTCACTGACCCATCATTTGAGTCTGCTGCTGCGTCTGCCTTAGTCACTGAGCTTGTTGCCTTTGCTGCTCACTGTCGTCTAGACTACGCCGCCAGTCTTGTTGCTGAGTCTGCGTCTGTCTGTCCTCCGTCCGTCGGGGGTGAGTGTGCTCTTGGCACGGACGTCCTTGAGGACAGACAGGAGGACCTTGAGTGTCTTGCAGCCGCTGCGCCTCATCTCGTATCCATGCTGCTTGCCCCTGAGGGAGACCCGGATGCACCAGACATCCCTACCCCGCGCTCTTACGCTGAGGCGATCGCGGGTGAGTACTCCTCTCAGTGGCAGACAGCCATGGACGCAGAGATGGCATCCTGGAAGTCCACAGGCACCTACGTCGACGAGGTTCCCCCTCCTGGGGCGAACATTGTCAGTGGCATGTGGATTTTCAGGGTGAAGCGGCCGCCAGGTTCTCCGCCTGTCTTCAAGGCTCGTTACGTGGCTCGAGGCTTCAGTCAGCGAGAGGGAGTTGACTTCTTCCAGACCTTCTCCCCCACCCCGAAGATGACCACTCTTCGGGTGCTGCTGCACGTTGCCGCTCAGCGTGACTACGAGCTTCACTCTCTTGACTTCAGCACAGCCTTCTTACAGGGCAGCCTGCACGAGGAGATTTGGCTGTGCCGCCCTCCTGGCTTCACTGGGTCGTTCCCTCCTGGTACCCAGTGGAGCCTCCGGCGGCCGGTCTACGGTCTCCGCCAGGCGCCACGTGAGTGGCACGACACACTGAGGACGACTCTTGCTGCTCTTGGGTTTGCTCCGTCGACTGCTGACCCGTCGCTGTTTTTGCGCACCGACACTTCTCTGCCGCCGTTCTACGTTCTCGTGTACGTCGATGACTTGGTCTTTGCCACTGCTGACAGTGAGGCTCTCGCCCTGGTGAAGTCGGAGCTGCAGAAGAGACACACGTGCACAGACCTGGGTGAACTGCGCAGCTACCTTGGCTTGCAGATCACCCGGGACAGAGCACGCCACACCATCACACTGACTCAGTCACACATGGTGCAGCAGGTCCTTCAGCGCTTCGGTTTCACCTGGTCCTCAGCACAGGCCACTCCTCTGGCTACAGGTCACTCGCTCTCAGCTCCACCTTCGGACGAGTCCGTAGAGCCGAGTGGTCCTTACCCAGAGTTAGTGGGCTGCCTCATGTACCTGATGACCTGCACTCGTCCTGACCTTGCGTACCCTCTTGGCCTTCTGGCTCGCTACGTGGCTCCTGGTCGGCACCGAAAGGTGCACATGGATGCTGCCAAGAGGGTACTACGCTACTTGTGCAGTACATCGGGCATGGGGCTCGTGCTTGGAGGACGGGGTGACGTTGTCCTCACAGGTCACTCGGACGCCTCTTGGGTTGACGACCAGGCTACGCAGCGGTCGTCACAGGGTTACACCTTCAGCCTTGGTTCTGGTTCAGTTTCCTGGCGTTCTACACGTTCGTCTTCAGTTCTCGGCTCCAGCTGTGAGGCAGAGATCTACGCCACAGCCATGGCTGCACAGGAGCTGCGCTGGCTCACCTACCTGCTGACCGACTTGGGAGAGAGGCCTCATTCTCCTCCATTCTGTACGTTGACAACAAGTCCGCCATTGCCTTGTGTCAGGAGCACAGACTGGAGCACAGAACAAAGCACATCGCTCTCCGTTACTTTCTTGGTCGAGAGCTGCAGCAGCGTGGCCAGCTTCGTCTTACCTACGTGGCCACTCGGGCCAACACTGCTGATATATTCACCAAGGCGCTTCCGCCTGGTGATCATCAGCGTTTCTGCACTTTGTTAGGCCTTGTGCCCACTCTTCCTCACTTGCTGTAGGCTTTGTTTGTACCATGATTTATATGTATTCCTGCATGCTTGTTCTTGTAGGTAGATATCACTGTACTGTTGTTGTTACATATATATTTCTGCATGTGAACTGGCCTTGTGGCCTTCTTGCTTGTGCTCAGACTGCGTGGTGACGTTGTGATCCACCCTGAGCTTGCTTTGCACTTCCTGACTGGTCTTGTGACCCTCTGTTTTCCCCCACTTTGCCTATGGGGGTGTGTCAAACATATGTATATATATGTTATAGTTTGGGTAGGCTTAGTGGGGTACTTACTGTGGGGTACAACCCCTTGGGTTTTCACTTTGTACCAACCCTCTCGATAGTCGAAACCACTTTTCCCGTAAGATTCTAATAGATGAAGCTTTAGTAGGTAGGTAGCTTGCTTCTGGTAGAGCTTATCCTTGAGATAACAGAAGTCTAGTTGTGTAGGAGAGCTTATTAGGAGAACCAAAGACTTAGAGTGAAAATCCCATTTCCAAGTTAGATTGTTGGAGTTGGGAAGTGGGAATGAGCTTGAGAGCTCCAACCCCTTCCATCATACCCCTTGGGGCTCTTCCCAACCATGGCTTCCATGGTTGGGGAGCTAATAGGCTTGGAGCCTATGTGGCACTTTAGTTTGGTTGGGGAAAACCCAACTTGACACAATTGTATGGTTGTTTTAAACTTTGTGTGGATTGTAACAACAACTGTCAACTTCCCATTGGTTGGAAATCCAACCTTGCACATTCATTTGGTTGGGTTGGAAAAACTTCCCAATCTTCACTTTTGTTGGGTTGGAAAGTCCCAAGCCTCAAAGTTGAGGTTTGGAATACCAAGCCAACCTTTCTCTCCCAACTCAACCTTCAACTCCCGTAGTCCGATTTCTGTCGAGACATTTCTCGACCTAGACTAGGAAGAAGTTAGGTGGTGCGTTACACTCCTCCCCCCCTAGGTGGCAACGTCCCCGTTGCCTTAGGGTGCTTCTTAGGACGAGCGCTACGAGCACGCCGTGTCACATTACGACCAGGGTCAACACCATCCACCGGTTGTGCGGCAGCTCGTCGGGCCAGATCTGTCATGTATGACTGAACTTCAGTTTCAGTCAGATGCTCTTCTGGTTCCCATGAGTTGTGTTCAGGCCCATAGCCTTTCCACTTGATGAGGAACTCTCGTACGACTTCATAGTCTTGCGGCCCATAGTCTTGCGGCCGCGCTGTCGATCACGATGCATCAGCACTCGTTCGACTTCATAATACAGTTCCTCCCCCAAGACGATCGTTGGTGGCGGCAAGTACTTGCCCTCTGCAACGTACTTGTTCAACAGAGACACGTGGAAGACGTCGTGAATCTGTAGTGTATCAGGTAGCTTAAGCTTGTAGGCCACCACACCAACATGCTTGATCACCTCGAATGGCCCAATCCATCGAGGGAACAGCTTTCGTGCTCCAGGGATTTTGAGACGAATGTTCTTCGTGCTCAACAAAACTTTGTCTCCAACCTCAAACGAGACTTCCCGGCGTTTCATGTCGGCGTAAGACTTTTGTCGCTGCTGAGAGAGCTGCAGCCAATGGCGAGCAGACTTAAGCGCTTCTTGCTGCTTGCCTGCAAAGTCTTTAGCGGCTGGAATTTTCAATCCGCCGATCCCATGCGTAGCAGGTGTTGTGGGATGCCGACCATAGTTCAGAATGAAAGGTTTCTCACGTGTACCTTCATGAACTGAATTGTTCACTGCGAATTCAACGACAGGCAACAACTCGTCCCAATCATCCTGAGTTGGGCCAATGAATGAACGAAGCATCTGCTCAAGTGTCCGGTTTGTTCGTTCCGTCTGCCCATCTGTTTGTAGGTGGAACGCCGATGACATCTTGAGCTTCGTCCCTAGTGTCCGTGTGACTTCTTGCCAGAACCGGCTTGTGAAGCGCGGATCCCTGTCGGACACCAATACACGTGGTAACCCGTGTAAGCGGAAAACGTGCGCCACAAACAATTTGGCCGTATCTTCCGCATATACGTCAGTTGTAGTAGCCACGAAATGCACCATTTTTGTCAGACGATCCACAAACACTAGGATCGCTGTATGGCCATCGCGAGTCTTAGGAAGGTCTGTGATAAAATCCAAGGATACGCTCTCCCAAGGTTCATTCGGGATCTCGAGTGGTTGAAGCAAACCACCAGGCTTCTTTGTGTCCGTTTTATTTCGTGCGCATGCGTCGCAGCGCGCCACGAATTGCTGGACCTCAGTGCCCAATCCCGGCCACCAGTACACATCACTCAGGGCCCACCTGGTCTTCTTGACCCCTAGGTGTCCTCCGTACTTGGTGGCATGCACTTCTTCCAGAATATCATTCCGCAAGTTACCCACGTGAGGTACAACAATCTCCTTCTTACGCCACCAGAGCTCATGCTCCCACTTGAGTTCCTTCGTGTTTCGTGGGTTCTGAAACCAGGAGTCAATTTGATACCCTGTGCGGATGCGTTTCAGGAAACCACTTAATGTAATCTCACTCACTCGAGCCGTTGCTAGGACACTGAAGCAAGCAGAAAATACTGCCGCATCCTCTGTGTCGTCTAGCCGTGTTGCTGCCCCTATCGGCTGTCTGCTGAGGGGGTCAGCCAGGTTCGTCGAACCCGCTCGATATCGAATATCGAAGGTGAACCCACTAAGGAGTTCCGCCCATCGGGCTTGACGTCGAGTAAGCGTGGCTTGGGTGGAGAAGTAGGTGTTTGGACAGTGATCAGTCGTAACCACAAAGTCCACACCCTCCAGATAACATCGCCATGTACGTAGCGCATGAACAACCGCCAACAGTTCTTTTTCGGATGTCGTATAGCGCTGCTCTGCCGGGGAGAGCTTTCGACTCTCAAATGCCACTGGTCTCCCTTCTTGCAAGAGGACCGCCCCAATCCCAATCAATGAGGCATCAGTAACAACCTCATAGGGCTTTGTCGGATCTGGTAAAATCAGTACCGGAGCATTGGTCAGCATTCGCTTGACCTCGACGAATGCCTTTTGGCATTGTTGTGTCCATTGCCAAGCACTACTCTTGCGAGTGAGGGCCGTCAATGGAGCAACAACGGTAGAATAATTCTGCAAGAATCGACGAAAATAGTTCGCCAGTCCCAAAAACGACCCGATTTGACCCACATCTTGTGGTATCGGCCAGTTCTGGACTGCGACAACTTTCTTTGGGTCTACTTTGAGACCATCATTTCCCACGAGATGGCCAAGATATTCCAACTCGCGTTTGTAGAAATGACACTTCCACAGACGAGCATAAAACTTATGCTCTCGAAGTTTCCCTAACACCCACTTAAGGTGTCGCGTGTGCTCTTCTTCCGTCCTGGAGTAAACCAAGATGTCATCCAGATAGACTAGAACGAACTGTCCAATCGCCTCACGAAAGACATCATTCATAGCTCTCTGAAAAGATGCAGGAGCATTGGTCAAGCCAAAGCTCAGCACTCGCCACTGAAAATGACCAAACGGCGATCGGAAAGCCGTCTTGGGTACATCTTCTTCGGTGATGCGCAATTGGTGATACCCCTGCGCGAGGTCCAATGCGCTGAACCACTGGGCACCCTGGAGTTTGTCGAACAGGTCCTCTATTCTCGGTAGGGGATACCTGTTCTTCACCGTTATCTTGTTCAGAGCACGGTAGTCTACGCACATGCGTAACCCTCCGCCCTTTTTGTTCACGAACAAGATCGGCGCTCCGTAAGGTGATGCGCTTGGTTCAATCCATCCCTTCCTGAGATACTCCTCAATTTGCTGTTTAGCCTCCTCGTACTCAGCTGGACTGAGGCGATACAGAGGTCTAAAAGGTGGGATTTTTCCAGGCTCCACTGGAATGGTGTGACCGACAGCACGGTCCGGAGGAAGGCCATCTGGGATGGGCTCAAAAACCTCCGCAAACTCGTCCGCCAGTGCTTTCATCTGAGGCGGGAAATCCTCGACCCCAGGCATCTCGTGTTGAGCATTTTCAAGCTGTACCACAAAGAAGGTATCGGCTTGTCGAACATGCTGTCCGAACTCGTTTGCGAGCGCAAAACTCACATCGGGACGCTTCGACGTTTGTTGTTCGTTCGTGATCAAGTCCTTAGGCACTTGCCATTGGACTGTGTCACCATTCTTTAAGAACGAGACAGTATTGTCCTGGAAATCGAGCTTGACTTCATTCGCTCGAAGCCAATCCATTCCAAGGACAAGGTCGACGCCTGCAAGAAGGGGTAAAACATACGCGCAGATCTCTTCGTGATAACCCTCAATCTCCATGTTGATCCGTGTCTGCCCTTTGCTTGGGATGATGCTATCATTACCCAGGCGAATGGGGCAAGACGGTCCTTCAACGAGGATCGTGCGTGCTGTAGCCCACTTTTCGTCAAAGAGGGAAACAGTTGCACCCGTGTCAACAATGACTTTTGCATTTTCCCCGTTCACGCTACCCGCAAGCAAAAAAATTTGTTGATGCTTTGGGCGAATAGGACATGCCACAATACTCGTCGAACGTTTTAAGTACACCTTGACGTTGTGACGAGCGCGTCCATGTGACTGAGAGTTGGTCCACCACACATGGTGTCCCTTGTCCCACGCCGCTAGGACCGGCCATCCACGAAGCGCATGGAACAATTCGCCTTTCATTGTGCGAGTCACCAACGCGACCGAAGTCAGGGGGTGCTCTTGAGTGCAACGACTCACAATCTCAATGACAGAAGGCAGAATGTCCAAGCCACAGAAAATAATTGAAAATTTATCTTGCATTGCTTCCATGGAAATTTTCTCAAGTGGGTACGATCGAGGATAAAAAACAGAGTTTTTATTAAAAGAAGAGGCAAACAAACAAGAGACTTTGCAATCAGCAAGCTTCTCTAGCTTTAATATATCATCATCACATAGCACATATGCCTCATCCACTCGATCTACTCCTCCAACTAGGTACCCACACCCTAGTTGGGCTTCTGAAAATCCTTCTTTCCAGAAGATCCAGCGCCGTCTTGCTTAGGCTTCCCAGAATACTTGATTGGGTTCTTGTTATGGCACTGGGATGCAATGTGCCCCATCCATCCACAGCCTCTGCACCGCTTGTCGGAGAAATCCGGCTTGTTAGGACCATGACCTCCCCCTCCGTTAGGCCTCTTGGCCTGTGGACCCGGCTGGTGATCACGCTGCTGGAAAGGCCTTTTGTTCCTACCGCTTCCACCCTTCGCATTCTGGGGCCGGTTCCCATGACCACCAGAGCCTTCAGCACGGGGCTGCTGGCCTGTCTTTTCGGGGCCAAAAATGTACGTGCGAATGATGTTGTCGGTTTTGATCACCTGCTCCTTCATCTCCTTGTAAGTCATCCAATTGGTCATGCCGCCGGTCATGTGCGCCTCCTGCAGGTTGACAGGGAGGCCCTTCATGAAGATGTGCATCATCTCCTCCTCAGCCAAGGGCTTTTTTAGCAAGCGTGCTGCGGCCTCAAACTCGACCGCATATTCCTGTACCGAACGGTCATGACACTTGATACGCTCAAGGCGTCCGCGCAGTTCCAGGTCGGACTTCTTGACCATGAATGCCTCTTTCAGCGCGGTGCAGAACTTCGGCCATTCAAACGGTCCCTGCGCCTGCTTCTTAGCGCCATACACTGCCCTGCGGGCCACCTCGTCCAACGCACGAGTAGCTGCAGTGACGCGAGCCTCGGGGCGCACATTCGCAAGGATCATGGTGGAATCCACCAGGTCGAGCCAAGGCTGCACCTCCGTCTTGTTATGGTTAAACTCAGGCAGAGGCGCCGAGAGAGACCCAAAGGGCGAGGTCTCAGTTGGAGGTGGCTGATGCATAGCCGTCGCAGCGCCTACCGCCGGGGGTGCGGGCGGAGCGGGTGGCGGCTGAGCAGCAGGAGCGGGCCTACGCCCAGGAGGAGGTTCGTAAACACCCTCCCTCCTAAGATGGATCAAATGTTCATTGAGCTTGTTGAATGATGCTTGCAAATTCTTGCAAGTCTTCTGAAACCACTCAATTTGGCGATTTTTAGTGCCCAGGCTGCGACGGAACTCAGTAACCTCCTTCATGGTAATGCTCAGCCTAGCCTCGAGGTTCTGAGTGTGCTTCTTGAGTTCATCAATGGACGTCTGCTGCTGCAGGATGGTGATATTCTGAGTTGCCACCTTAGCCTGGAGTTGGACAATCTCCTCGGAGATAGGATAAGTCATGCCTTCACCCTCAGTGAAGTCATTTTCATCACCAGTGGCCTCCTTTCCACCGGTGTTATCCTCTTCCCCAAGGTTGTCAGCCTCACCATGGTTCTCAGCTTCACCATGGTTCTCAGCTTCACCATGGTTCTCAGCCTCATCTCCAAGGTCCAGGTCCAAGTCCTCAACATCATCCAACTCAAGGTCAGCCATTGCCTCATCTTGATTGAGGTCAATCTCAACAGCATTGTTCACCACCTCATTAGGTGCAGTGGGCCCTTCCTCCCTTGCCATATCCTTCTCTTGGCCAGATGCCATAAGGATTAAGGGAGCTTGTAAGATCTGGGTTGATTCTGTTAAAGTCTTTTTACCACCTCAATGGTAAAGCAAGAAATTCTTATAAAAGAAATTTCTTCTACAGAATAATCCAAGTTACCAAAGGTAACAGATTTGTTGTCAAGCACTCCCAATCACCTAAGTGAAAGGGCAGGGTCTATCCAAATCTCAACGAAGAGAACTTGTATAACCCTCAACAAATCCTCCAGATCCAAGTTTATACTCCACTACTCAACAGTAGAGAGTCTTCCACCAAAAGGTGGGCAAGAGAGATAAATCTCTCTTCTTAGCTTGAAGTTGCAGTTCTAGATCTTGTAGATCTTGAACTCTTCAAGCTTCCAGATCTTGAGTGTTCTCTCAATGAGAAACCACAACTCCAATATCTATATAAAAAAAATATCTAGGGGCGAAATCCCCACTAGGCTTAGGATAACCTTAGCTCTAGATACCAATGTAACATCCACGGCCCTTATAACAACGGGCAACCGTGTGTTAAATATAGATCCTCCTTAACAATTTATTTAAAATCAAGATACAAGGGCTTTCAAGATTAAACTAATCCCACCAAGGGATATTCTAGCCTTAATAGTGACTTGAAGAGTTGATGAAGCTTTAGTAGGTAGGTAGCTTGCTTCTGGTAGAGCTTATCCTTGAGATAACAGAAGTCTAGTTGTGTAGGAGAGCTTATTAGGAGAACCAAAGACTTAGAGTGAAAATCCCATTTCCAAGTTAGATTGTTGGAGTTGGGAAGTGGGAATGAGCTTGAGAGCTCCAACCCCTTCCATCATACCCCTTGGGGCTCTTCCCAACCATGGCTTCCATGGTTGGGGAGCTAATAGGCTTGGAGCCTATGTGGCACTTTAGTTTGGTTGGGGAAAACCCAACTTGACACAATTGTATGGTTGTTTTAAACTTTGTGTGGATTGTAACAACAACTGTCAACTTCCCATTGGTTGGAAATCCAACCTTGCACATTCATTTGGTTGGGTTGGAAAAACTTCCCAATCTTCACTTTTGTTGGGTTGGAAAGTCCCAAGCCTCAAAGTTGAGGTTTGGAATACCAAGCCAACCTTTCTCTCCCAACTCAACCTTCAACTCCCGTAGTCCGATTTCTGTCGAGACATTTCTCGACCTAGACTAGGAAGAAGTTAGGTGGTGCGTTACACTCCTCCCCCCCTAGGTGGCAACGTCCCCGTTGCCTTAGGGTGCTTCTTAGGACGAGCGCTACGAGCACGCCGTGTCACATTACGACCAGGGTCAACACCATCCACCGGTTGTGCGGCAGCTCGTCGGGCCAGATCTGTCATGTATGACTGAACTTCAGTTTCAGTCAGATGCTCTTCTGGTTCCCATGAGTTGTGTTCAGGCCCATAGCCTTTCCACTTGATGAGGAACTCTCGTACGACTTCATAGTCTTGCGGCCCATAGTCTTGCGGCCGCGCTGTCGATCACGATGCATCAGCACTCGTTCGACTTCATAATACAGTTCCTCCCCCAAGACGATCGTTGGTGGCGGCAAGTACTTGCCCTCTGCAACGTACTTGTTCAACAGAGACACGTGGAAGACGTCGTGAATCTGTAGTGTATCAGGTAGCTTAAGCTTGTAGGCCACCACACCAACATGCTTGATCACCTCGAATGGCCCAATCCATCGAGGGAACAGCTTTCGTGCTCCAGGGATTTTGAGACGAATGTTCTTCGTGCTCAACAAAACTTTGTCTCCAACCTCAAACGAGACTTCCCGGCGTTTCATGTCGGCGTAAGACTTTTGTCGCTGCTGAGAGAGCTGCAGCCAATGGCGAGCAGACTTAAGCGCTTCTTGCTGCTTGCCTGCAAAGTCTTTAGCGGCTGGAATTTTCAATCCGCCGATCCCATGCGTAGCAGGTGTTGTGGGATGCCGACCATAGTTCAGAATGAAAGGTTTCTCACGTGTACCTTCATGAACTGAATTGTTCACTGCGAATTCAACGACAGGCAACAACTCGTCCCAATCATCCTGAGTTGGGCCAATGAATGAACGAAGCATTGGAAGGTGGATGACGAAAGCAGGAAGGAAGAGGGGGGGAGAAAAAGGGGTAGAAACGGGGTGAACTCATGACGCTAAACTGAGTCGGCTGCCAGATCTTACCAGGCTGTTTTGAATCACCGTTGACCAAGTCAGCATAAGAATTCCCCTTGAACCATACAGTCAGCACGACCATTCCCCTTGAGTCACATTCAGTGCCACCACCATCAAGTCACTCCCCCCTGCTTCAACCCTCACCACACAAATACAACCATCAATCATTCCTCCCTTTCATCCACAATTCAGCCACACCACACAAGCACAGAATGCACATCAACAGCACATACATAAATATAGCATCAACAACTACAAGCTACAGACCTATAACATAATCTATAACAGTCTACAACTTGCTACTATTCAAAAGCCTAGCAGGTGCACGGTGCAGCAGCGGATCTAAGGGCACTCAAGAGCCAGGCAGGTAAGCAGCAACAGATTCAGCAGCGGATCCAAGGGCGTGCCCTTCCCCCTCGTGCCATGCCTCCCCATTCCAGCTCACCACATTCCTCCACCTTTCCTCCCATCTCTCCCGCAACACCCAGCAAGCAGGGTGGAAAAAGGGGTAAGTCCCTCCATGCACCTCCCTCTAGCCCCCACCAGTCATGCCATCTCACCCACCACACACGTCCCCTCACACTCCCATTGAACACGCCCTGGATCTCATCTGCTGCTGCTGCTAATTTTTTTTTTTTTTTTTTTTTTTTTTTTTCACCCCTTTACTTGGCAGCTACCTTCCCTGGCTTGAGAATGCCACTTGCCGTCGCTCCTGCCGCGGCCCTCCTTGTCGCCGCACTGCTTGCAGGTCTCGGAATTCCACTTACGGCCTTTGGGGTGTGCGGAGCTGCTGCTGCTGCTGTTGCTATTGCTGCAGAAAGGTTGCTTGCACTTGCAGCCTTCACATCTACCATCGCAGTAGGGCCTGCAGGTGTCACCTTAGCTGCTGTCGCCTTAGCTGGCACGGCCTTGGTTGGTGGCAGCCACCTTATATGGCGACGCCTTGGCTGGGGTCACCTTAACTGGCGTCACCTTAGCTGGCGTTGCCTTAGTAGTTGGTGGCATCACCTTAGCTGGCGTCGCCTTGGCTGGCGCCGCCTTAGTTTGCGTCACCTTAGCTGGCGCCGCCTTAGTTGGCGTCACCTTAACTGGTGTCGCCTTAGTTGGCGTCACCTTAGCTGGCGTCGCCTTAGCCAGCGTCGCCTTAGATGACGTCGTCTTTGCTGGTGTCTCCTTAGCTGGCGTGACTTTAAATGCTGCAGCTGCGACGGTCGCTTGACCGCTCTGCGTCGCTCTGGGCTTTACAGCAGCAGCGGCACCCATCACATCCCTGGGCCTGGGCTTCTTGCTGGGCGGCTTAGCCACGGGCTTGGGTCGCAGAGGGGAGAAGCCGAGCGACGCACGGGGGGAGCGCATAGCGCACTGCTCTTCCTCGTTGAAGCGTCCCACGCGCACTGCAATCACGTGCCGCCACGTCTTCAAGAGGTTAGCGCGGCGCGCAGATCCAACAAGAGACGGGGGGATCCGAGACGCCATAGCAGTAGGAACAAGAGGTTAATCGCAAAAGCGAAACGAGAGCCGAAGCTAGGAGGTGAAGCTGATCGAAGCCTCGAGGAGCTCGAAGGTGAGTCTGACGGTTGAAGGACGAAGAAAAGCAACTGCTGTGATGGTGGGAATGAAGAGGACGGTTGGGCTTTGTAGTGTGGGAGGGGAGGAGGTTCCAAGGCGGAGGGAAGAGTTGATGGAGCTCGGATGGAGAGAAGCACTCTCGAGGCTCCGGAGGAAGAAAGTCTGCTTCCCGATGTGGGAAGATAACATTCCAAAGGTGTTATGAGACTGTTATGCGATTGGATCCGAAAGCAAGAAAAGAATTGATCAGCCAATAGGAGCTGTCCGAAGGACAACATTGCGACTCGCTCATCTGCAATCACAGAGCTTATGGGCAGCCAGTTCAAGCGTCGCTGCCCGAAAATGAATACAGGTCGCGTTTCCGCTAAACTCGCCAGCTGCCCGTAGACTAGGTTCGTCAACAAAAAAGGGTCCTAGTGGCTGTTGATTGGTTGACCTTGTTAGAATCTTACGGGAAAGTTGTGTGTCGACTATCGAAAGGGAAAGATACAAAGGAGAAACCTAAGGGGTTGTACCCCACAGTGAGTACCCCACTAAGCCTAACCAAACTATAACAAATATACACATATGTTTGACACACCCCCATAGGCAAAGTGGGGGAGAACAGAGGGTCACAAGACCAGTCAAGAAGTGCAAAGCAAGCTCAGGGTGGATCACAACGTCACCACGCAGTCTGAGCACAAGCAAGAAGGCCACAAGGCCAGTTCACATGCAGAAATATATATGTAACAACAACAGTACAGTGATATCTACCTACAAGAACAAGCATGCAGGAATACATTTAAATCATGTTACAAACAAGGCCTACAGCAAGTGAGGAAGAGTGGGCGCAAGGCCTAACAAAGTGCAGAAACGCTGATGATCACCAGGCGGAAGCGCCTTGGTGAATATATCAGCAGTGTTGGCCCGAGTGGCCACGTAGGTAAGACGAAGCTGGCCACGCTGCTGCAGCTCTCGAGCAAGAAAGTAACGGAGAGCGATGTGCTTTGTTCTGTGCTCCAGTCTGTGCTCCTGACACAAGGCAAGGGCGGCCTTGTTGTCGACGTACAGAACTGGAGGAGAACGAGGCCTCTCTCCCAAGTCGGTCAGCAGGTGGGTGAGCCAGCGCAGCTCCTGTGCAACCATGGCTGTGGCGTAGATCTCTGCCTCACAGCTGGAGCCGAGAACTGAAGACGAACGTGTAGAACGCCAGGAAACTGAACCAGAACCAAGGCTGAAGGTGTAACCCTGTGACGACCGCTGCGTAGCCTGGTCGTCAACCCAAGAGGCGTCCGAGTGACCTGTGAGGACAACGTCACCCCGTCCTCCAAGCACGAGCCCCATGCCCGATGTACTGCACAAGTAGCGTAGTACCCTCTTGGCAGTATCCATGTGCACCTTTCGGTGCCGACCAGGAGCCACGTAGCGAGCCAGAAGGCCAAGAGGGTACGCAAGGTCAGGACGAGTGCAAGTCATCAGGTACATGAGGCAGCCCACTAACTCTGGGTAAGGACCACTCGGCTCTACGGACTCGTCCGAAGGTGGAGCTGAGAGCGAGTGACCTGTAGCCAGAGGAGTGGCCTGTGCTGAGGACCAGGTGAAACCGAAGCGCTGAAGGACCTGCTGCACCATGTGTGACTGAGTCAGTGTGATGGTGCGGCGTGCTCTGTCCCGGGTGATCTGCAAGCCAAGGTAGCTGCGCAGTTCACCCAGGTCTGTGCACGTGTGTCTCTTCTGCAGCTCCGACTTCACCAGGGCAAGAGCCTCACTGTCAGCAGTGGCAAAGACCAAGTCGTCGACGTACACGAGAACGTAGAACGGCGGCAGAGAAGTGTCGGTGCGCAAAAACAGCGACGGGTCAGCAGTCGACGGAGCAAACCCAAGAGCCGCAAGTGTCGTCCTCAGTGTGTCGTGCCACTCACGTGGCGCCTGGCGGAGACCGTAGACCGGCCGCCGGAGGCTCCACTGGGTACCAGGAGGGAACGACCCAGTGAAGCCAGGAGGGCGGCACAACCAAATCTCCTCGTGCAGGCTGCCCTGTAAGAAGGCTGTGCTGAAGTTAAGAGAGTGAAGCTCGTAGTCACGCTGAGCGGCAACGTGCAGCAGCACCCGAAGAGTGGTCATCTTCGGGGTGGGGGAGAAGGTCTGGAAGAAGTCAACTCCCTCTCGCTGACTGAAGCCTCGAGCCACGTACCGAGCCTTGAAGACAGGCGGAGAACCTGGCGGCCGCTTCACCCTGAAAATCCACATGCCACTGACAATGTTCGCCCCAGGAGGGGGAACCTCGTCGAGGTAGGTGCCTGTGGACTTCCGGGATGCCATCTCTGCGTCCATGGCTGTCTGCCACTGAGAGGAGTACTCACCCGCGATCGCCTCAGCGTAAGAGCGCGGGGTAGGGATGTCTGGTGCATCCGGGTCTCCCTCAGGGGCAAGCAGCATGGATACGAGATGAGGCGCAGCGGCTGCAAGACACTCAAGGTCCTCCTGTCTGTCCTCAAGGACGTCCGTGCCAAGAGCACACTCACCCCCGACGGACGGAGGACAGACAGACTCAGACTCAGCAACAAGACTGGCGGCGTAGTCGAGACGACAGGCAGCAGCAAAGTCAACAAGCTCAGCGACTAAGGCAGACGTAGCAGCAGACTCAAACGACGGGTCAGTGACAACAGTGGCAAGCAGACGCGTGACAGTAGAGTGCTCAACACGAAACCGGTCAGACGCAGGGTCAGCAACGACAGGCAGAGAGGACGCAGGGGGAGACGGCAGAGGAACACGCAGCGGAGGAGAGGAAGGACGACGAACTACAAGGTAAGAGCCGGAGACAGCCGGCTGTCGCTGACGAGGAACATGACGACCGGAACGACCAGAACGGACAGGTGAGACAGGACGCGACGCAGGCTCACGACGCTCAGCAAGGCCCCTAGTCTGCTCTGTGTACGGAGAAGGAGCAGGCAGCGGTGAGCCAGGCTGTAACGGAAGACCAGTAGACGAGGGAAGACTGAGAACCTGACGAAGTGCAGAGTCAGGTGGTGGCTGAGACGACGGAGACGGCGGAGCGAAGAACAGGCGCTGCTGAGCAGTGCCACCAGCACCAGCAGCTCCAGCACCTCTAGCAGCTCTAGCACCTCCAGCAGCTCCAGCACCTCCAGCAGCTCCAGCACCGCCAGTAGCTCCAGGACCCTCAGCAGGTCCAGCACCTCCAGCAGCTCCAGTACCCTCAGCAGCTCCAGCACCGCTAGTAGCTCCAGTACCCTCAGCAGCTCCAGCACCGCCAGCACCTCCAGCAGCTCCAGTACCTCCAGCAGCTCCAGCACCCTCTGCAGCGCCAGTACCCTCAGTCACAACACCGCCAGCCCCAGCAGCTCCAGTACCCTCCGTACGAGCACCGCCGGGACCAGCGACACCAGCAGAAGAACCCCCAGCAGTAGAGCCCTGAGGTGCAGAAGCGCGACGCTGACGGCGACCGTACCAGTCGTGCAGCTGCTGGGAGGTGAGGGGCACACGCGGACGAAGACGGCTACTCCAAGGAGACCGCGGAAAAGCAGTCGCAGAACCCTCAGGCGACTCACCCCCAGACTCAGCACCCCCAGGCTCCGCACACGCAGGCTCAGCACCCCCAGACGCAGCACCTCCAGACGCAGCACCCCCAGGCTCCTCACGCTCAGCGCCCCCAGACTCAGCACCCCCAAGCTCCGCACCCCCAAGGACAGCACCACTCGCAGCAGGACCGGAGTCACCAGTGACCTCAACAGGCGCAGGCGCGGGGGGGTCTACCTGAGAGACACCTGAAGGAGCAGGACCTGGCGCGGGGAGGGGGTCTACCTGGGGAGGACCTGGGGCGAGAAAGAGCGGCGGGGGGGGGGGGGAGGAGCAGTGCGGTAGGGGAAGAGGCGGTAAAAGGGGACGGACTCGCCAAAGGTGACGTCCTGAGACGCAAAGACACGGCGCGAGGCGAGGTCGTAAAACTGCCAGCCAGGCGCGTCAGGGACAAAGCCAAGGAAGACGCAAGGAATGGCGTGAGGGGAGAGCTTGTCCGCGGTGGTATCGCGGACAAAGGCACGAGCACCCCAGACCCGGAAACGCGACGCGTCGCCAACCTTCCCCGTCCACAGCAGTGTGGGCGAGGTCTCCGGCAAGGAGACACGGGGCCAAAGGTTGAGCTGATGCGCGGCGTACCGGACCGCAAACGGCCACAGAAAATGGGGGGCAGCCGCATGGATCATGGAGGTACGAGCGACCTCCATGACTAAGCCAATGCGGCGCTCAGCAACCCCATTATGCTGAGGAGAGGCCGGAAGCGTGAAAGTCTAGCGGATGCCGTGCTCCGCACAGAAGGCTGCCAAGAGGTCTGAGGAGAACTCACCACCTCTGTCAGAGTGCAGACGCAGGACAGGAAAGTCCGACTGGAACCGCTCGCGGAGCTGGAGACGAGTAGCGCGGATCCAGGGGATCAAAACATCAGGGACATCCCCCTTGCGCTGCAAGGGGAAGACCGTGGTGTAGCGCGTGTAGTCGTCGACAACCAGCAGGAAGTACCGCTCGTGGCCCTGTCCACGGACGCGGGCTGGGCCCCACACGTCCAGGTGGAGAGTCTGCAGTGGAGCCTCTGTGGGAGGGAACGAGGAGGAGTGAGGAGCGGCGCGCTGCCGCCCCTCGACGCAGGGAATGCAGGGCGGCGCAGGCGAGGGAGGGAGGGCAGGCAGAGACCTGGGAAGCCCAGAAACCAGGAGGCGGGAGTGCATGCTGCGTAGGCGAGGCAGGGAGGGGTGACCAAGGCGGTGGTGCCACAGGAGAGTGTCGTGCGACAGCCGGCGACACTCACACTGTGTAGCTACCTGAGCAGACGCGTGCAACCGGGGAGACAAAGGGGCGGAGCGTGACGCAGTGGTGAGGGTGTACAGACTGGACCCCGGCGCACGAGCGAACGTGGCCAGGTGGCGACCAATCTGGGAGCACGTGCAAATCGCCACACGCTGCCGGCCAGGGGTGAAGGTGTCAACCCCCGCATCCTGGAGGACAGCGTTACTCACCAAGTTCGTAGAGAACGAGGGGAGGTGGAGACCAGACAGCTCACCAGACGGGACCGCCGGACACGGAAGCACAGTGGAAGACCGTGCAAGCACTGGGCCCCCAGAGGGGTCAGCCAGTGAGACAGGAACAGGTGCAGGGAGGGGAGTGACTGTGGTACTGTCGCGAAAGAAACAGCGGGAAGCACCAGAGTCAAGTGTAAAGGTGTGCAAAGCCTGTGCAGGCGCAGTACCAAGGGGAGCAGACTCACAAGCACCTAGTGCTGCAGGGGCTATACCAGGGGTTATACCAGGATCCGGCGGCACACACAAGTAGCAGTCACCCTCAGCACTAACAGACAAGGCATACATAGCAGTGAGAATAGCAGCATAGTCAAGAGCATATATATCTACCCTCTGCCCAAGCAGCTCCACCCAGTCGGGGAGCTCAGCCTCGTCGCCAAACTCGGTACGCCAGGCGTCACTCAGACGGGCGAAGCAGTGGGACTGGGTGTGACTAAGCGTCCCACAAGTCTGACCCGTCCGATCTCCTGTGCGAATGACATACGGGCAGCGAACGGTACTCAAAGACCCTCTACTCTGAGCGTACCACTCGTGAAGCTGCTGGGACGTAAGTGTCTTGCGTGGACGCGGCTGCAGCTGCAGCCGGCCACCGCCAGACGTTCCCAACTGACCAGCTCTAGGGCGACAGCTACGACGACTACCGCCACAACCCCAACTAGCGTACCACTCACGAAGCTGCTGGGGCGTGAGAGACTCGCGCGGACGTCGCTGGAGCTGCATCTGGCCACCGCCAGTACCAGTAGCAGTAGCCTAGCAGAGCAGGCGCGGCAGGCAGACAGGCAGGCAGGCAGGTAGGTAGGCAGACAGGTAGACAGGCAGGCAGGCAGGCAGGCAGGCAGGCAGGCTGGCAGGCAGGCAGGCAGACAGGCAGACAGGCAGGCAGGCAGGCAGGCAGGCTGGCAGGCTGGCAGGCAGGCAGGCAGGCAGATGGCGCGGCAGCGCGCTAACAAGGCAGGTGCTCACCAGTGTCGGGTAGAGCAGGCGCTCGCCGGGCGAGCAGGGCCGGCGCTCGGCGGGCGGCTGCACGGGGTCCAGGGGCGGCGTCGCGGGTCCAGGGGCGGCGTCGCGGGATCCAGGGGCGGCTGCACCAGGGGCGGCTGCTCTGGGTCCAGGGGCGGCTGCACCAGGGGCGGCTGCTTCAGGGGCCAGGGGCGGCTGCTCTGGGTCCAGGGGCGGCTGCTCGAGGGTCCAGGGGCGGCTGCACTAGGGGCGGCTGCTTCAGGGGCCAGGGGCGGCTGCTCGGGGTCCAGGGGCGGCTGCTCGAGGGGCGGCTGCTGCAGGGGCCAGGGGCGGCTGCTCTGGGTCCAGGGGCGGCTGCTCGAGGGTCCAGGGGCGGCTGCACCAGGGGCGGCTGCTTCAGGGGCCAGGGGCGGCTGCTCTGGGTCCAGGGGCGGCTCCTCGAGGGGCGGCTGCTGCAGGGGCCAGGGGCGGCTGCTCTGGGTCCAGGGGCGGCTGCTCCAGGGGCGGCTGCTGCAGGGGCCAGGGGCGGCTGCTCTGGGTCCAGGGGCGGCTGCTCGAGGGTCCAGGGGCGGCTGCTCGAGGGGCGGCTGCTGCAGGGGCCAGGGGCGGCTGCTCTGGGTCCAGGGGCGGCTGCTCCAGGGGCGGCTGCTGCAGGGGCCAGGGGCGGCTGCTCTGGGTCCAGGGGCGGCTGCTCGAGGGTCCAGGGGCGGCTGCACCAGGGGCGGCTGCTTCAGGGGCCAGGGGCGGCTGCTCTGGGTCCAGGGGCGGCTGCTCGAGGGGCGGCTGCTGCAGGGGCCAGGGGCGGCTGCTCTGGGTCCAGGGGCGGCTGCTCCAGGGGCGGCTGCTGCAGGGGCCAGGGGCGGCTGCTCTGGGTACAGGGGCGGCTGCTCGAGGGTCCAGGGGCGGCTGCTCAAGGGGCGGCTGCTGCAGGGGCCAGGGGCGGCTGCTCTGGGTCCAGGGGCGGCTGCTCCAGGGGCGGCTGCTGCAGGGGCCAGGGGCGGCTGCTCTGGGTCCAGGGGCGGCTGCTCTGGGTTCAGGGGCGGCTGGACCAGGGGCGGCTGCTTTAAGGGGGGGGGGGGGGGGCCAGGGGCGGCTGCTGCAGGGGCGGCTGCTCCAGGGGCCAGAGGCCGCTGCTGTAGGGGCGGCTGCTCCAGGGGCAAGGGGCGGCTGCTGCAGTGGCGGCTGCAGCAAGTAGCAGCAGCGGCAGCAAGTAGAAGCAGCAACACAGGCGCAGTGCAGCGTGTAGGCCTGGCGTGGGCTGTACTGGCCGCGTGCGGGCCTGACGTGGCCTGTACGGGCTGCGCGAATGCCTAGCGCGGACTGTACGGGCCGCTCTCGGGCCTGACTCGGCCTGTACGGGCTGCGCTAACGCCTAGCGCTGACTGTACGGGCCGCGCGCGGGCCTAACGTAGGCTATACGGGCCGCGCGCGGGCGTGGCGCGGGCTGTACGGGCGGCGCGAAGGCCAGACGGGGGCTGTACGGGCTGCTCGCTGGCTACGCGCGACAGGACAGGGCAGGGCCGCGGGGCAGCGAAAATCGATGCACCTAAGGGCGCATTTCGGGCAGAAAAAAGCAGAGAACGAGATTCGGGCAGGAACACGGAAGGTTTAACGGTGGGCCCTAAAAAAAAAATCGTCCTAGGCTAGGAACGTCCTAGCTCTTAATACCATGTTAGAATCTTACGGGAAAGTTGTGTGTCGACTATCGAAAGGGAAAGATACAAAGGAGAAACCTAAGGGGTTGTACCCCACAGTGAGTACCCCACTAAGCCTAACCAAACTATAACAAATATACACATATGTTTGACAGACCTGGTGAAAGTAGACGGAATTGGCTTCGTAAGATCAGCTCGAGGCCGCTCGAGAATGTCGCTGTTCCCTCATTGTGGTTCGTGAACACTGGAACCGCCGCCTCACAGCTTCGGCGAGTGCGATAGAGACAGATCCAGGGCCTCAGATTTCAGAGAAAAAAAGCTGATTTAGGTAAAACAGGCTGAGATTTCAGACTGATTTTAAGAACCAGGGCTGATTTTTCAGCCATTTTTTTGGAAAAGAACAGGAAAAACTGTGATATTTATAGTGTAAAATGGCATAAAATGGCTAATTTGTCTGATTTTCAGCATAAAATATTGTGCCAACTCTGATTTTTCAGACTAGCCCAAAACCAATCTGAGGCCCTGGACGGACCCCATGCTGCGTCCTAAATTGACTTGGGTTCGGCCATAGCCGCTCCCGCCACCAGACCAATCGCGGAATCATGGCTCTTGGCGATCGCGTTCAGTCCCCGACAATTTGGCGAGCTTTGATAAAAGGAGGGATGCGATAAAGCAGGGTAATTGGATAACATAATTTCGAGATTTTCTACTTCAGATCTAGATCTTGGACACTTAAGTAATATGACCTCTATATCTCCAAGTCCGTAGTGTTTTGGTTAATTTATTTTGACAGAAAATCCAGCTCAGTGCCATGCCTCTTCACTCATGCCCAGTTCCTGCTAGATTAGTTAGGGTGCATTCCTGTGGAGACACAAATGTCTCAATCGCTTTGTGACACAAAAACAGCATAAACTGTAGTGTGTCCCAATTGCGAGTCGCATTTCCGCGACCATTACTGTATTTTTTATTGGTCAGCGTGAAACGCGCTGACGTCGCTGACGAATTGTAATCCGACTCGTCAATGTGAAAAATTCGCACGCGGCTCGAAATGTCAATGCACCTGGACAGCCTGCAATGCCAATTTTGTGCGGGAAAAAATCCCGCTCGTCGAAACCACACCCCAGCCAAGCGGTTGAAAAAAGGGATGTACAGTCATTTGTGTCACCCAAACAAATGCGCACAACTGTACATCTCGCCAGTCGCGATACATTGGTTGTTTGTGACACAACATTTGGCAAATTTACAGGCGCGACTCGAGAAATCGGGGATTGAGACACAAGTGTCCCCGCAGGAATGTACCCTTAATCCAAGCTCGGGTGCATACAAGGTTGATCAGATCAGTTACATGAATATTAACGGGAAAACAAAATTGGCCCCCATCCAAAATTCATGGCTGGTAGGTATGAAGCACAGCTAACTGCAGGTTAAAGAATAAGCATGTACACTAAGGAAGCCAGCCGGCAACTTAAGAACCTATAAGCTTAGCACTCAATACAGCTCCCCCTCCTCCCTCTCCTGAAGGCGCATGCAGAGGGACAGACTGCCCTCCCTGCAAGCAGGCCGCCGCTTGGCAGCCACTGCGGGAGGCTTCCAGTCATCAACAGCAAACCCTACCACACCAGCAGCACCAGTGGCACCAGCAGCAGCTGAAGAGACATTGGTATTCTTCTGGTGTGCCAGATTGTGGTGGTGGCAGCACTTGAGGACCTCCTTGCTTGCCAGCAGCTGCAGCTGAGACATCTCTGCCAGGCTGTCGGTCACTACCCGAGGAACCTTGGTGCTTCCAGTATTGCCAAGCCCCTTCTCGCCATTCTGGCATGAGTCGTTCACCACACCGGCAGCTACAGGCATTGCTATGAAGCCAGGTAAGGCGTCAGCAGCTTTCATGGTCGCAGCAGCAACCAATTCAGCAGTCGTTGCGACTGGCAGGTTCGTAGGCACGGCTGCCACAGGGGTAGGAAGGTCTCCCGCTACCATCTCTGGTAGGATCTGGGTGCGAGCCTCAGGGATAGCAGTTCCAGCATCCGTTGTGGGGAACCACTTGCTTAAGAGGTACTTAGTACGGCGCCAGGGAGCTATCGCGATTCCACTGCTTTGGAGTGACAGGTTCATGGCAGTAGCCAGAGCGGTGACAAGTGGTTTGAGACGCTGACGTCCGCCGACGAACACGGACGGAAGCTGCGAGAGAAGCTCGGCATAGCGAGGGGTCGGGCGAGCCACTTCAAACTGCTGCCTGAAGGACACATCCACAACCACACGCTGAGACGGCAACAGCAAGCACGGCTGCGCGGAAAGCGCGGTCCACTGAGCAGTCGACTGCTGCTGGTTCTGCTGCTTCTGCTCATGCTGCTCGTTATTGAGAGAATGAGGTGATCCTTCAGGTTTCCTGCTGTGCCAGTTGGAGGGCTTGAATGGGGAACCATCCAGAACAGAAGTGGGAGACCAACCTCCAGAACCTGATCCCTTTGCGCTTGATGCCATAGAGATTTCCAAGAAGTCGTATTCTCCTGATGGAGCCTCATGGGTGGTTGGCCACGCAGCATGACACAGCATGACGTCATGACGGCGAGAGGCTGCCAGACTAGCAGCGACCTTCATGCGATCAACAGCAATCGCGTCACGCGGAGGCGAAGACGACGGAGAATGATGAGCAGGAGGCGATTCAGTTGAAGTGACTCCAATGGGAGCTTCCGAGAGAAAACCTTTGGTAATTGTAGAGGTGGCAGGCTGGATTCCGTATTTCGGGGATTCCATTACCAGCTTCACGTGTTCTTCCAGTAGTTTCTGCGAGGGAGCAGCGGTAGCAAGGCACTGCAAAGACGAATGATAATTATTAGACTCTGGAAGCCAACCAGTGAATATAATTATATATGTGGCAAACAAACCAGTTCATTGTAAGCTTACCAGCTTGACGGTCATGGCTAGTTCAGCCCATTCGTCTTCCTCGTCGGAATCGCGAGACATGGATTGTGCAGCCTTCGTCTGTTTAGACGATTCTTGTGTGGACACCTGAATTGAATCCTCATGATAATCAAGGTCCAGCTCTTGATCCTTGGCAGCAACCACAGAGGGGCCTCTGGCATCTGCACCAGGGTGCGTCAGACCAGCAACCACAGGAAGCATAACGTTAGGTTTACTGACACGCCGACGCTGCTGAGCAGCAGCGGGTGGGGTCTTGCCTGAAGCTTCCTGAACCATTGTTGGCTTGATGACAGCTTTGTGCCTGAAGAAGCGCTCAACCACAGATGCTTCTACGGGATCGGAGATCCGCTTGCTCCGCCTTGCCGGATTCATCTCGCTCGAATGCCTCGATCAGAGAAGAACTGGTTGCAGACCACCTGCGCGTTAATGAAACCACTCCTGCGATGCAGATTTCACCATCCAGAACGGACTGCCAGACTGGGCCGAAGAGAACGCACGGTTCCCGGTGATCTCCATGCAGATCACCACACTCCTCAAGTAACCTCGACTTCCTGTTCCACAGATGCTTCGGAATTGGCCGTGACTTGCTAAATCACCATGGCCAACGGATACTGGTGTCAATGTATGGTATACGAGCTTCAGTAGCTCTAACCATGGGTTGCATTGACAGAAGGCGACTGCGAGGGTCTGAGCCTCGGCAGAGAGTGGAGAGGGAACTAAGGCAGGAGTAAATTGAACTGAGAACCACGAGCTATTATCATCGTTCAGTGAATCACTCAACCTCAGGCAGGAAAGCGAAGGGTGCGTCAGAGAGAGCCACTGGTGTCCTGTACAGTCAACACCAACTGGGCCAGCTGATAGGGGGGAAGACGATTCAGGCGGAGGGGTTAGAGGGGAAGGTAAGGGGGACAGGTGGGGGGGGAGGAGGACAGGACGCAGGTGTGGAAAGATTCCTCACGTGACTGGGGGGTTGGGGGAGGATGAAAAGACGTGGTTAGGGGGAGGGAATCTGGGATCAGGTCAGGTTCTGAGCAAGCTTGACGGGAAAGTGAACCGTTTGACGGCACGTCGATTTCGAGAGCAGGGAGACCTGACGACGACGTTTGTGCGAAGCTGACGGTTGACTTTTGTCAGCAGCACCGAACCGAACAGCTTCTTCATGCGATGACCGGCACGGATTGGCGGTGCAGAGTGGTGGGAACTCGAGGGAAAGATGAAGACCGCCAAAAAACATGGTTTGCGATGGTTATGACGATAATTGTTTGTTGTCAATCGTGCCCCCAAATTACGGCGAAAATATATTGGTATTTGCGAAACGCGTCGTTGAGACTCCAAACCAGAGGGTGTTGAAACGATCACGGATGTGTTCGTTCCGCTCGGCAGCGTTCCCCGCATCCCAGAATGGCGGGGACGAGCACTTCCATAGCATTTTTCACCCCAAGTAGATAGAACAGCACATCCCCCTCCTGCCAGACTTCAAGGTTCGGGGGGGCCAAGCAATGCTGACTGAGCTGGGGGAAGATGGGATGGAATGGGGCAAGTGGACCCTCATCTTCGCGTGGAGTGGCGCGGAGATGAGTGTGTGACTCATGGGCCATGTCGGTGCTGCTCTGTGGCTGGTCCTCTCCATCTGAACAACTTTCGTGGCACCACATCGTGCTTTGTATCGCCAACGGTGGAGACGGCCGGCTCTTGATTGGTGAGATAAATAAATTCACTTGCAACCGTGGAAACCAGCGCGGCTGCTCTTCAGATCCAGCATCAGCGTATGCTGTGTTTGACCTGGTCCACGTGTGCACAGAGTGCTGCAGGGATATTTGTCACGGAGCTGCTCCCCCTGAGTGTGGTTGGTGGGACCACTCGCCGTAGGCCTGACGTGGCTGACATCAAAAGATTCCCTTTCTGTTCAACTGGTGTCAGCTTTCGCTACTGATGGCCGTCCTCGCCTAGAAAGGCTCCACAAATCATAATCAAATTGCAGCAATCCGAAGTGTGGCTATTCCTTACCGCGACCGTCCGCATCGCGTACAGCAGCAGCCGTTGTTCACCCGTTACTACTAACGGGGCTTCGCCAACTTCGCGCGCACTGTTTCACCAAACCTCGCA
Organism: Closterium sp. Naga37s-1; assembly: GCA_947471745.1. Lineage (NCBI taxonomy): Eukaryota > Viridiplantae > Streptophyta > Zygnematophyceae > Desmidiales > Closteriaceae > Closterium > Closterium sp. Naga37s-1. The sequence goes on along the minus strand of CANJKZ010000195.1, from coordinate 287,910 downwards.
CTGCTGGAGCAGCCGAGTCGGCCTACGCTTTGGGACTAGCCCGAACCTCGCGCCAGCGTAGCACTAGCTAGCTCGCACGCACCGTGTTACCGTTTGCACATTTCCGCGTATAAGTATTTGCTCATGCCTTCGCTCATATTTTGTATGTTAGAATGTAGAACTGAACGAGAATGTGTGAAACTAGGCAGCAGGGTGATACAAGTAGGAAACCCTAGCAATGTTGTACCCCCTAAGGCTAAACCCACTATAGCCTACACAATATGAACATGTATAATGTTTGACACACCCCCATAGGCTAAGTGGGAGACAACCAGATGGTCACAAGACCAGTCAAAGCAAAGCAAAGCAAGCTCAGGGTGGATCTCAAGGAAACCACACAAATTCCGAGCACAAGCAAGTGGTCACAAGACCAGTTCACATGCAGTTTGATAATATAACAAGAGGTACAGTGATCACAACCTAACAAGAGTAAACATGCAGTTATATATATATAGAGATCACAGTACAAGCAGAGTCAAGAAGTGAGCAAGTGAGGGAGAGTAGGCACAAGGCCTAGAACAGTACAGAAACGCTGATGGTCACAAGGCTGAAGCGCCTTGGTGAACACATCAGCAGTGTTGGCCCGAGTGGCCACGTAACGCAGACGAAGCTGACCACGCTGCTGCAGCTCTCGAGCAAGGAAGTAGCGCAGAGCGATGTGCTTCGTCCTGTGCTCCAGTCTGTGCTCCTCACACAAGGCAATGGTGGCCTTGTTGTCAACGTACAGCACTGGAGGAGAACGAGGCCGCTCTCCCAGGTCGGTCAGCAGGTAGGTGAGCCAGCGTAACTCCTGTGCAGCCATGGCTGTGGCGTAGATCTCAGCCTCACAACTGGAGCTGAGAACAGAAGAAGAGCGAGTAGAACGCCAAGAAACTGAACCAGAGCCAAGGCTGAAGGTGTAACCCTGAGACGACCGCTGCGTAGCCTGGTCGTCAGCCCAAGAAGCGTCTGAGTGACCCGTGAGGACAACGTCGCTCCGACCTCCAAGCACGAGCCCCATGCCCGACGTACTGCACAAGTAGCGCAACACCCTCTTAGCGGCATCCATGTGCTCCTTCCGGTGACGGCCGGGAGCGACATAGCGTGCTAGGATGCTAAGAGGGTATGCCAGGTCAGGTCGAGTGCAGGTCATCAGGTACATGAGGCAGCCCACAAGCTCTGGATACGGGCCACTCGGCTCTACGGACTCATCCGAAGGCAGAGCTGAGAGCGAGTGACCGGTAGGCAGAGGAGTGGGCTGAGGCGAGGAGTACGTGAAGCGGAAGCGCTGAAGGACCTGCTGCACCATGTGTGACTGAGTCAAGGTGATGGTGCGCTGTGCTCTGTCCCGGGTGATCCGCAAGCCAAGATAGCTTGTCAGCTCACCCAGGTCTGTGCACGTGTGTCTCTTCTGCAGCTCCGACTTCACGTGGGCGAGTGCCTCAGTGTCAGCAGTAGCAAAGACCAAGTCGTCTACGTAAACAAGAACGTAGAATGGCGGCAGAGTGGTGTCGGTGCGTAGAAACAGCGACGGGTCAGCAGTAGAAGGAGCAAACCCAAGAGCAGCAAGAGTAGTCCTCAGTGTGTCGTGCCACTCACGGGGTGCTTGGCGGAGACCGTAGACTGGCCGTCGGAGGCTCCACTGGGTACCAGGAGGGAACGACCCAGTGAAGCCAGGTGGGCGGCGCAGCCAGATCTCCTCGTGCAGGCTGCCCTGTAAGAACGCAGTGCTGAAGTCAAGAGAGTGGAGCTCGTAGTCACGCTGAGCAGCGACGTGCAGCAGAACCCGAAGAGTGGTCATCTTCGGGGTCGGGGAGAAGGTCTGGAAGAAGTCAACTCCCTCTCGCTGACTGAAGCCTCGTGCAACGTAACGCGCCTTGAAGACAGGCGGAGAACCCGGCGGCCGCTTCACCCTGAAAATCCACATGCCACTGACGATGTTCGCCCCAGGTGGGGGAACCTCGTCGACGTAGGTGCCTGTGGACTTCCAGGAAGCCATCTCTGCGTCCATGGCTGTCTGCCACTGAGAGGAGTAGGGACCCTCCATCGCCTCTGCGTAGGAGCGTGGGGTCGGGATGTCTGGTGCATCCGGGTCTCCCTCAGGGGCAACTAGCATGGACACGAGATGAGGCAAAGCAGCGGCAAAGCACTCAAACTCCTCCTGTCTGTCCTCAAGGACGTCCGTGCCAAGAGCACACTCACCCCCGACAGACGGAGGACAGACAGACTCAGACTCAGACTCAGCAACAAGGCTAGCGGCGTAGTCTAGACGACAGGCAGCAGCAAAGTCAACAAGCTCAGCGACTAGAGCAGACGCAGCAGAGGACTCAAAGGAAGGGTCAGTGACAGCAGTGGCAAGGAGACGCGTGACAGTAGGACTGGCAGCACGAAGAGAGTCAGACTCCGGGTCAGCAAGAGCAGGAAGAGAGGACGCTGGTGGAGACGGCAGTGGGACACGCTGTGGAGCAGTAGAGGGACGCAGGGTCATATAGTGAGTGCCAAGGACAGGAGGAGGACGCTGACGTGGAACACGACGACCAGCGCGGACAGCGCGGACAGGCGACTCTGGACGCGACTCAGACAACTCTGGACGAGTCTCAGGCGACGGAGGACGAGACTCAGGCTCACGACGCTCCGTAAGACCTCCCGTCGGCGCAGTGTAGGGAGAAGGACCAGGAAGTGGAGAGACTGGCTGTAACTGTGACTGCGACTGGACAAGCGGTGGACTCAGTAGGGGAGGAGTAGGACCAGGAGAGGGCCGAAGGCCAAGAACCTGCTGAAGGAGCGGAACGTAGTACGGCCGTGGCCGCTCAGCACCTCCAGCTCCAACCCCCTCAGCAGGGCCAGTCCCAGCAGCTCCAGCAGCACCGCCAGCAGCAGCAGGGTCCCCAGCAGCTCCAGTACCAGCAGCACCTCCAGCAGTGCCAGCAGCACCACCAGCAGCAGCAGCACCTCCAGCAGCTCCAGCAGCACCAGTACCAGCAGCACCTCCAGCAGCGCCAGCAGCACCGCCAGCAGCAGCAGCAGTACCACCAGCAGCTCCAGTAGCTCCAGCACCAGTAGCACCTCCAGCAGCGCCAGCAGCACCAGCAGCACCTCCAGCAGCGCCAGCCGCACCGCCAGCAGCAGCAGCACCTCCAGCAGCTCCAGCAGCACCAGAACCAGTAGTACCTCCAGCAGCGCCAGCAGCACCTCCAGCAGCAGCAGTACCTCCAGCAGCTCCAGCAGCACCAGTAGCACCTCTAGCAGCGCCAGCCGCACCGCCAGCAGCAGCAGCACCTCCAGTAACTCCAGAAGCTCCAGAGTCCACGACACCGGGAGCGCCACTCCGGAGACTGCAGCGCCTAGCGTACCACTCTCGGAGCTGCTGGGGAGAGGGCAGCTCCCGCCTAGGAGGGGAAGCACTAGCACCAGCTCCGGCACCACTCCGAGCTCCAGAAGCACCTCTCCTGAGGCTGCAGTACTGTAAGTACCACTCACGCAGCTGCTGCGAGGAGAGGCCTCCCCCAGGTGCAGCACGCTCAGGCTCAGTACTCTCAGACGTAGCACTCCCAGGCTCAGCACCCCCAGGCTCAGCACCTCCAGACTCAGCACCCGCAGGCTCCGCACCCCCAGGCTCAGCACCCCCAAACTCAGCACCCGCAGGCTCCGCACCCCCAGACCCCGCACCCCCAGGCTCAGCACCCCCAGACTCCGCAACCCCAGGCTCCGCACGCTCAGGCTCAGCACCCCTGGCAGGACGAGAGTCGACAGCTACCTCGACAGGCTCAACCGGGTCTACCTGGGACACACCTGAGGGAGCGGCACCCTGAGGGGGGAGGGGGTCTACCACAGCAGCACCTGGCGCGAGGAAGAGAGGCGGGGGGGGGAGCAGGGCAGTGCGGTAGGGGAAGAGGCGGTAGTAGGGCACGGACTCGTCAAAAGTGACGTCCTGAGAGGGCAGGACACGGCGCGAGGTGGCGTGGTAAAACTGCCAACCAGATGCGTCCGGGACAAAGCCAAGGAAGACACAGGGAACAGCGCGGGAGGAGAGCTTGTCCGCGAACGTATCGCGAACAAAAGCTCGGGATCCCCAGACCCGAAAACGCGACGCATCGCCAACCTCTCCCGTCCAACGCAGTGTCGGCGAAGTCTCCGGAACGGAGACACGGGGCCAGAGGTTGAGCTGATGCGCAGCGTATCGGACCGCAAACGGCCACAGAAAGTGGGGGGCAGCCGCATGGATCAAGGAGGTACGAGCGACCTCCATGACCAAACCAATGCGGCGCTCAGCAACCCCATTCTGCTGTGGAGAGGCCGGAAGCGTGAACGACTGGCGGATGCCGTGCTCTGCACAGTAGGCTGCCAAAAGGTCAGAGGAGAACTCACCACCTCTGTCAGAGTGCAGACGCAGGACAGGAAAGTCCGAGTGGAACCGCTCACTGAGCTGGAGACGAGAAGTGCGGATCCAAGGGATCAAAACATCAGGGACCTCACCCTTGGTGCGCAAGGGGAAGACCGTGGTGTAGCGCGAGTAGTCGTCAACAACGATCAGGAAGTACCTCTCCTGACCCTGTCCACGGACGCGGGCTGGGCCCCACACGTCCATGTGGAGCGTCTGCAAGGGAGCAGTCGTCGGGGGAAACGAGGAGGAGTGAGGAGCGGCGCGCTGCCGCCCCTCGACACAGGGAAGGCAGGGAGGAGCAGGCGAGGGTGGGAGTGGAGGGAGAACCCTGGGAAGACCAGAGACAAGGTACCGGTTGTGCATGGCACGAAGGCGCTGCACTGACGGGTGACCAAGACGGTGGTGCCAGAGGACAGTCTCGTGTGCCAGAGAGCGACACGAGCAGGGGGCAGACAGCTGACCTGACGCAGACGCAGACGCAGCTACCTGTGGGGACTCAGTGGTCAGTGTGTACAGGTCCGACCCCGGCTGCCGAGTGAAGGTAGCCAGGTGGCGGCCCGTCCGAGCGCACGTGCAGTGTGTCACACGCTCGTAGGCAGGGGTAAACTGGTGGACACCCCCATCCTGGAGCGCACTACCCGCCACCAAGTTCGTAGAGAACGAGGGGAGGTAGAGACCTGACAGAGTGCCCGACGGGACCGCAGGACAAGGGAGAACAGTAGAGGAGGTCGCAATGACCGGACCCCCAGAGGGGTCAGCGAGGGAGACTGCAACCGGCCGAGCAAGCTGCTCAAGGGCAGTGCGGTCACGAAAGAAACAGCGGGAAGCGCCTGAGTCCAGTGTGAAGGTGTGCAGTGCCTCAGTAGACGCAGTACCAGAGGGCGCAGACTCACGAGTACCTAGAGCAGCAGCCTCACCAGCACCTGGGGCAACAGACACACGAGCACCTAGTGCAGCAGCCTCACCAGTACCTAGAGCAGCAGACTGGATACCGGGGTCAGGCGGCACACACAGGTGACAGGCACTCTCAGCACTAGTAGGAAATGCATACATGGCAGTGAGGATAGCATCATAGTCAAGAGCATAGATATCTACCCTCTGCCTAAGCAGCTCCACCCAGTCGGGGAGCTCAGCCGCGTCGCCAAACTCTGTACGCCAGGCGTCGCTCAGACGGGCGAAGCAGCGGGACTCTGTGTGACCAAACGTCCCGCAAGGCTGACCAGTCCGAGCACCAGTGCGAATGACGTACGGGCAGCGAGCAGTACCCCGTGACCCTCCACGCTGAGCGTACCACTCACGAAGCTGCTGGGGCGTGAGGGACTCACTCGGACGTCGCGGGAGCTGCATCTGGCCACCGCCAGGAGCAGCAGTAGCAGTAGTAGCAGCAGTAGTAGTAGCAGCAGCGCGGCCACCCCTACAACCCCAACCAGCATACCACTCACGAAGCTGTTGGGGCGTGAGGGACTCACGCGGACGGCGCTGGAGCTGCATCTGGCCACGCCAGGAGCAGCAGTAGAAGTAGAAAGAGCAGTAGCAGCAGGAGCAGCAGTAACAGCAATACGGGCAGGGCAGTGCTCACCAGTGGCGAGAAGGGCAGGCGTACGACGGTGGTAACGGCGAGGCCGCTACCACTGCAGGGCGAGGGCTCCGCGGCAGCTGCAGGGGCGGCTGCTCCAGGGGCCAGGGGCGGCTGCAGAGGTCCAGGGGCGGCTGCTGCAGGGGCGGCTGCTGCAGGGGCGGCTGCTGCAGGGGCGGCTGCTCCAGGGGCGGCTGCTCCAGGGGCCAGGGGCAGCTGCTCCCCTTTTTTTTTTTTTTTTTTTTAATAATTAATTATTTATTTTAGGGTTTGGCAGAGCGCACTCGGCGCTGCAGAGGCGGCTCGCGGGCTGCAGGGTGGCTCGGGCAGCAGCGAGGGGGGGGGGGGGGGGCGCGCGGCTCCCCAGGGCGTCGCGACGGGGCAGCGGGGGGGTCGCGCGTGGCTCCCTAGGGCGTCGCGACGGGTCAGCGGGGGCCGAGCGCGGCTCCCCAGGACGTCGCGACAGGGCAGCGGGGGCCGAGCGCGGCTCCCCAGGGCGTCGCGACGGGGTAGCGGGGGCCGAGCGCGGCTCCCCAGGGCGACGCGACGGGACAGCGGGGGTCGCGCGCGGCTCCCTAGGGCAGTGCGACGGGGCAGAGGCAGCGCCCACGGGCAACACGCGGCTCGGCAGGGCAGCGCGCTGGCTGCAGGGGCGGCTCTCGGGCCTGACGGGCCTGCAGAGGCGGCTCGGGGGGGCCTGACGGGTCTGCAGAGGCGGCTCGGGGGCCTGACGGACCTGCAGGGGCGGCTCGAGGGCCGTACTAGCTTGCAGGAGGCAGCGCGAGGGCTGCAGGACGGCACATGGGAAGACCGAAGGGCGGGTCGCACGGGGGCGCACGAGGGCGCACGTAAGGTAGGGCGCACGAGGGCGCACGAGGGCGCACGAGGGCGCACGAGTATAGAAAGGCGCACGAGGGCGCACGTAAGGTAGGACGCACGAGGGCGCGTCTAGCGGAATAGTGGGCCCGTAGGAGAAAGCGGTCCTAGGTAGCAACCTAGGCTCGTGATACCATGTTAGAATGTAGAACTGAACGAGAATGTGTGAAACTAGGCAGCAGGGTGATACAAGTAGGAAACCCTAGCAATGTTGTACCCCCTAAGGCTAAACCCACTATAGCCTACACAATATGAACATGTATAATGTTTGACATTGTACTCCTTGAAAACTCCAGTGCAATCCTCGCTACCTCGATTCATTGCACCCGTAGCACTTGGTTATCATCGCCACTTTTGTCAGAATCCCAACCACTAGACAATTGGGATAAAATGGCTTGTTAAGTAGCGGGTCAGTGCGCCCATAACCCCCCAGGCCAACATGCCTGAAACCCTTCCCTATGATCAATTGGGGATCACCAGTGGACCTCTGACACCACCTCGCGCTAAGATGCCCAAAGTGCAACACACTGGGATTCGAACCCAAAACCTTCGCTATGGTTACCATATCAGAATCCCAACCACTAGACCATTGGAATAAAATGGCTTATTAAGTAGCGGGTCAGTGCGCCCATAACCCCTCAGGCCAACATGCATGTAACCCTTCCCTAGGATCAATCGGGGATCACAAGTGGACCTCTGACAACCAGGGACGTCGATATCAGGCGAAATTCGTCTGATGGTCTGAAAATCAGACTCGTTTTTTAGTATTAATCTGAATTTGCAGACAGTGAATTATTTTTCATCTGAATCACTAGATGTGCTAAATTTATCCGTCTGATTTTTCAGACGGGCTTGTACAGTTTGTCTGAATTCACCGACAGTGAGAATTATTTCGTCTGAGACCAACGATATCCCCCACTAGGCCACGTGTAAATTTGCGGAGGGGTGCATTCACTAACGCGCCAAAATGTGATATGACGCGTCGAAATGTCAACTCTGACGCGTCAAATTGTCAACTCTGACGCGTCAAATTGTTAACTCTGACGCGTCAAAATGTTTTCTGACGCGTCAAAAGGTCCACTCTGACGCATCTAATGGTTCTCTGACACATCGACATATTCTCTAACTGACACACTTACACATTTGCTGCTGAGGGGGAGATTCTCTCTGCTCTCACAGCCTTCCACCAGCAGGCCAACACTTCAGAATTTCAAGCAATTATTCCACTACAAAGGCATGCGATTTTGGGAACTAAAGATTTAAATGTTTGTTCGTCCTCAGACATATGTTTCGTTTTCATCTGATTTTACAGGCTTGGTAAAATATTTCGTCTGGATTTCCAGACTACCCATAAATCTTCGTCTGAGGCTCAGACGAAGGAAAAAAATCCAGTCTGATTTTTGGACTGAGTTTTTTACTGGCAACGTCCCTGCTGACAACTTTCTTTCAGACCGCGCATCTCTGCACCCCAGGAAATCAACTTTTGTTTTTTCACTCAATGGGACTCACGCCCCTTAGCACCTAGGAGCCGCTGTCCTCGCGTTCCCTCGTAAACGCGTACAGCCACGACTGCGCCTAGACTAAGCTGAGCCGACGCCCTTCGTTATGGCTGAACATATCGACGTCACGACGCTCACGCAAGACCGTTTGAACGAGCTGTTGCGACAACTCTACGAAAGCTCTGAAGAAATCGCGGCACTGACGGCCGAACGTACGTCCCTGCAAAATGACGTCGCACGAGCACAGCAAGCACAATCACAAGCACCTGGCACTCCGGGACAAACTGCACTACAGGCATCGCAGCACGGAAGTGTGGGGCAACCCGCGAGCGCGACCAATGATGGCGTCGTCCGCCACGACGGAGACGACGACCACGGCACTGTCAGAACATATATATAGCTTATGCTGTTGTGTAGGCTATAGTGGGGTATCCCATAGGGGGTACAACCCAATTAGGGTTTCCTATATGTACTCACTTCATTCATAGTTCATCCATTCTCGTTCTCATTATCACATGGAATCAGAGCAGGTCCCCTCCTAGGGACTGTTCCTTGGGCCCACCGAAACGCGCCTCGAGTCGCGCCTGCCCTTTTTTTTTTTTAGCGGCCCGTCGAGTCGCACCTAGCGGCCCGTAGTGCCGCCCTTACGGTTGCGTCGAGCCGCCATAGCGGCTGCGGCGCGCCGCCCCTTTTCCCGGCCCGTCGCCGCCCTTACCCGCGGCTTTACGCCGCCCTCACCGGCGGCTTCGCGCCGCCCCTTACCTGCGGCCCCGCCGCCTCTCTCGTTGCGGCCCCGCCGCCATCTCTCGCTGCGGCCCCGCCGCCACTCACTGCGGCCCCGCCGCCCGTCTTCGCGGCCCCGCCGCCTCTCTCGCTGCGGCCCCGCCACCTCTCACTGCGGCCCCGCCGCCCTACTCAGCGGCCCCGCCGCCCGACTTCGCGGCCCCGCCGCTTCTCTCGCTGCGGTCCCGCCGCCTCTCTCGCTGCGGCCCCGCCGCCTCTCTCGTTGCGGCCCCGCCACCCTTCCCTGCGGCCCCGCCGCTTCTCTGCAGCGGCCCCGCCGCCCGTCTTCGCGGCCCCGCCGCCTCGCTACGTCAGCGGCCCAGCCGAGCCGCCCAACAGCAGCGCAGCCGAGCCGCCCAGCAGCAGAGCAGCCGAGCCGCCCCGCCGCCGAGCCGCGCTGCAGCCGAACCGCCCGGCCGCCGAGCCGCCCTGCCGCCGAGCCGCCCTGCTGCCGAGCCGCCCGGGAGCCGAGCAACCGAGCCGCCGTGCAGCCGAGCCGCCCTGCTGCCGAGCCGCCCTGCCGCCGAGCCGCCCGGGAGCCGAGCCGCCGAGCCGCCCTGCCGCCGAGCCGCCCTGCCGCCGAGCCGCCCTGCCGCCGAGCCGCCCGGGAGCCGAGCCGCCCAGCAGCCGAGCCGCCGAGCCGCCCAGTCGCCGGGCCGCCCTACTGCCGAGTCGCCCGACCTGCCCTGCCTGGTGAGCACAGCACCACTGTTACTGCGTGCCCTTCCCCTACTGCTTGCACTACTACACTGTCGTCGTCATGGCTACCCCTAGTGTCCTCGCTTTTGACGCTGAGGGTCGAGCCATTGACTTTGAGGTCTGGGTCGACGACCTGCAGCTGCTCTTACAGTGCGATAGGGCGGACGGTCTTTCCCTCTTTGACCTCACCTCTGGCGCCTCTCCTGCCCCTGCTGCTGATGCTGACCCCACTGTTCGCTCTCAGTGGGCCACCCGCGATGCTGCTGCACGTCTTGCTGTGCGTCGCCACCTGCCTACCACTGAGCGCGCGCACTTTAGTCAGTACAAGAGTGCTCAGACCTTGTACGACGCTGTAGTTGCGCGCTACTCTTCCCCTGCCACTGCTGCCCTTAGCCGCCTCATGCTACCGTACCTCTTTCCTGACCTTGCTGCCTTTCCCACTGTCGCTGACCTCATTACGCACCTCCGCACTAGTGACACTCGCTACCGTGCCGCCCTTCATGCTGAGTTCTGCGCCAAGAACCCCCCCCCCATGTACATCACTCTCTATTACATAGTCACACGCCTCCCTGACTCCCTTCACGTAGTCAGGGACCACTTCCTCTCAGTCTGTCCCACCACTCTCACTGTCGACCTCCTCGAGAAGTCCCTCCTGGCGGCGGAGAAGAGCATCGTCGCTGTAGGAGCCTCTCGTGGTGACCCTCGCACCCCCATCTTTGAGGGGTGTTCTCCTTCCCCCCTGCTGCCCTCTGTTGCCTCTGCTGCTGCTGCCGACCTGCTTTGTCTTGAGTCGGTCTGCGCGGCGTCTGCCCCTAGCGGGAGACGCCGCCCTGGCAGGGGCAAGGGGGGCAAGGGCGCGGGTGGACCTGGCGGGGGCGGTGGAGGTGGCGGTGGAGGCGGCGGAGGGAGTGGGAGTGGCGGTGGGAGTGGTGGCGGGGGCGGTGGTGGCGGTGTCAGCAGCGGAGGAGGAGGCGGTGGCGGCGGCAGCGGTGGGAGCGGAGGCAGCGGTGGTGGTGGAGGTGGAGGCTGCGGTGGCGGAGGGGGTGGAGCTGGTCGGGGTGGTGCCCCGCAGCGTAGCGGCTCTGGTGGTGGCCAGCGTCAGCAGCAGCCGCAGCAGCAGCGTTCGCGGGACATCCCCCCGCCCCAGCAGCTCCGTGAGTGGTACACGCAGCGTCAGCGGGGTGGGGGTTTTGGTCCGTGCACCTACGTCCTTCGTTCCGGCGACCGCGCGGGTGAGCAGTGTGGGGGTGCCCACCCCACCCAGCGCTGCTTTGGCCGCCTGACGGACGCTTGGCGTCAGCAGTTCCCCGAGGCTAGTGAGATTCCCCGTTGGGGAGAGCTGTCTAGGGCTGGCGTAGCTATCTTTGATCTTGACTTTGATGCTATCCTTGCTGCCATGTATGCTGTGACTATTAGTGAGGAGGGTGACTGTTACCGGTGTTTCCCGCCCGACCCGGGCATTGGTACTGCTGCGCCAGGTACTTCTGCGGCTGCTGCTCTAGGTGCCAGTGCGTCTGCACTCTCAGGTACTGGTGAGGCTGCGCTCTCAGGTACTGCGTCGGCTTCGGCCTCCCTCACCTTCACGCTTGACTCAGGGGCTTCTCGCTCCTTCTTTCGAGACCGCACCACCCTCACGCCGCTTGGCCGGCCGGTTGCAGTCTCCCTGGCTGACCCCTCTGGGGGTCCTGTCCTCTCTCACTTCTCCACTGTCCTCCCGTGTCCGGCTGCCCCCTCGGGCACCTTGTCTGGTCTGTACCTCCCCTCGTTCTCGACGAACTTGGTGAGTGGTGCTGACCTGCAGGATGCGGGGGTTCACCAGTTTACTCCTGCGAGTCAGCGGGTGACCCACTGCTCGGACGCCCGCACAGGCCGACACCTGGCCACGTTTTCGCGTCGGCCGGGGTCGAGTCTCTACACCCTGACCACTGAGTCTCCTCCTGTCCCTGCGTCTGGCCAGGTAGCTGCGTCGGGTCAGGTGTTTGCTGCTGCGTCCAGGTCTGGTCCTGAGTCTGCCCCCTGCTCGTGTCGCCGCCTGTCTCAGGAGACTCTCCTGTGGCACCACCGTCTTGGCCACCCCTCCTTGCCTCGTCTTCGGGGCATGGCTTCCCGTGTCCTTGTCTCTGGTCTTCCCCGGTCTCTCCCTCCCCTTCCCTCGGGACCCGGACCTTCCTGTGTCCCCTGTGTCGAGGGGCGGCTCCGGGCTGCCCCTCACTCCTCCCAGTTTCCCCCGACAGAGGCTCCTCTGCAGACGCTTCACATGGACGTGTGGGGCCCGGCCCGCGTCCGTGGGCAGGGTCACGAGCGCTACTTCCTGCTGGTGGTTGACGACTACTCGCGTTACACCACAGTCTTCCCCTTGCGCAGCAAGGGTGATGTTACTGAGGTGTTGATCGACTGGATCCACGCAGCTCGTCTCCAGCTCAGGAGGAGCTTCGGCTCGGACTTTCCTGTTCTGCGTCTGCACTCTGACCGAGGTGGAGAGTTCTCCTCTAGCCTTCTGCGAGCCTACTGTCGTGCACGAGGCATCCGCCAGACCTTTACGCTTCCGGACTCTCCACAGCAAAATGGGATTGCTGAGCGCCGCATTGGCATGGTCATGGACGTCGCTCGTACGTCCATGATGCATGCGGCTGCCCCCCATTTTCTGTGGCCGTTTGCGGTTCGGTACGCGGCGCATCAGATCAACCTTCACCCCAGGGTCTCCCGGCCGGAGACCTCCCCAGCTCTGCTGTGGACGGGGAAGGTCGGCGATGCGTCTGCGTTCCGTGTCTGGGGATCTCGGGCGTTTGTCCGCGACTTGTCTGCAGACAAGCTGTCCCCTCGTGCTGCTCCCTGTGTCTTCCTCGGCTTCCCCCCTGACGCCCCAGGGTGGCAGTTCTACCACCCATCCTCTCGTCGTGTTCTGTCCTCCCAGGACGTCACGTTCGACGAGTCAGTCCCCTTCTACCGCCTCTTCCCCTACCGCACTCCTTCCCTCCCCCCGCCACCGCACTTCCTTGTGCCAGGTCCCCCCCCGGTAGACCCCCTTCCCCCTCAGGGTCCTGCCCCTTCAGGTGTGTCCCAGGTAGACGCAGTCGAGCCGGTCGAGGTTGCTGGTGACTCTGGTCCTGCTGCGGGTGCTGAGCCTGGGGGTGCTGCCTCTGGGGGTGCTACGCGCGTGGGTGCTGAGCCTGGGGGTGCTGAGCCTGGGGGTGCTGAGTCCTGGGGTACTGAGCCTGGGGGTACTGCGACTGGGGGTGCTGAGCCTGGGGGTGCGGAGTCTGGGGGTGCTGATCCTGGGGGTGCTGCGACTGGGGGTGCTGAGCCTGGGGGTGCGGAGTCTGGGGGTGCTGAGCCTGGGGGTGCTGCGACTGGGGGTGCTGAGCCAGGGGGTGCTGCGTCTGGAGCTGCTGAGCCTGGAGCTGCGGAGCCTGCGGCCACTGGACCTCCCCTTGTGGCGTCTGGCGGTGCGGGACCTGGCGGTTCTCCGGGTGCTTCGCCTCGGCGGGAGCCCCTCTCTCCACAGGAGCTGCGCGAGTGGTTTGCTCGCCGCTGGAGACGTACTGCTGGAGCCGGAGCTCCTTCGACTGCTGAGGGTACTTGTGCCGCTGGTCCCGGAGCTGCTGGGCCTTCGGGTCCGCCTGGAGCTGGAGCTGCTGCGGGTGTTGGTGCTGCTGGTGCTGCTGGAGGTCCTGCCCCTCGAGGTGCTGTTGGCGCTGGTGCTGCTGCTGAGGGTGCTGTCCCTGCTGTTTCTGGAGTCGCCGCGCGGCCTCGGCCGTACTTCGTTCCACTCCTTCAGCAGGTTCTTGGTCTTTCTCCTCCTGCAGCGTGTCCACCGCCTGTTCAGTCACAGTCCCAGTTAGAGCCCGCCTCCCCACTTCCTGCTCCCTCTCCTTACACTGGTCCCACTGGAGGTCTTGCTGAGCGTCGTGAGCCTGCGTCTCGTCCTGCGTCGCCTGTTCGTGCTGCTCGCGCTAGTGGTCGCGGTTCGCGTCAGCGTCCTCCTCCTGTCCCTGGCACGCACCGGATGTCTTTGCGTCCGTCCACTGCTCCTCTGCGTGCCCCTTTGCCTTCTCCTCCTGAGTCCTCTCTTCCTGCACTTACCGACCCAGAGTCCGACTCTCTTCGTGCTACCAGTCCTACTGTCACACGTCTCCTTGCTACTGTCGTCACTGACCCCTCTTTTGAGTCCACTGCTGCGTCTGCTCTTGTTGCTGAGCTCGTCGACTTTGCTGCTCGCTGTCGTCTAGACTACGCTGCCGGTCTTGTTGCTGAGTCTGCGTCTGTCTGTCCTCCGTCCGTCGGGGGTGAGTGTGCTCTTGGCACGGACGTCCTTGAGGACAGGCAGGAGGAGTTCCAGTGTCTAGCTGCTGCTTCACCTCATCTCGCGTCCGTACTACTTGCCCCTGAGGGAGACCCGGATGCACTAGACATCCCGACTCCGCGCTCTTACCCGGAGGCCGTAGAGGGTCCCTACTCTTCTCAGTGGCAGGCAGCTATGGATGCAGAGATGGCGTCCTGGAAGTCCACAGGCACCTACGTTGACGCGGTTCCCCCTCCTGGGGCGAACATCGTCAGTGGCATGTGGATCTTCAGGGTGAAGCGGCCACCGGGCTCTCCACCTGTCTTCAAGGCGCGGTACGTCGCTCGTGGCTTCAGTCAGCGGCAGGGAGTTGACTACTTTCAGACCTTCTCTCCCACCCCGAAGATGACCACTCTTCGGGTGCTGCTGCACATAGCCGCTCAGCGCGACTACGAGCTCCACTCTCTTGACTTCAGCACTGCTTTCTTGCAGGGTAGCCTGCACGAGGAGATCTGGCTGCGCCGTCCACCTGGCTTCACTGGGACTTTCCCTCCTGGCACCCAGTGGAGCCTCCGACGGCCAGTCTACGGTCTCCGCCAGGCACCGCGTGAGTGGCACGACACACTGAGGACTACGCTTGCGGCTCTTGGGTTTGCTCCCTCTACTGCTGACCCGTCGTTGTTTCTGCGCACCGACACTTCTTTGCCGCCGTTCTACATCCTCGTGTACGTCGACGACTTGGTCTTTGCCACAGCTGACACTGCTGGACTAGCCTACGTGAAGTCCGAGCTGCAGAAGAGACACACGTGCACAGACCTGGGTGAACTGCGCAGCTACCTTGGCTTGCAGATCACTCGGGACAGAGCACGCCGCACCATTACCTTGACTCAGTCACACATGGTGCAGCAGGTCCTTCAGCGCTTCGGCTTCACGTACTCCTCGCCTCAGGCCACTCCTCTGTCTACTCGCCACTTGCTCTCAGCTCTGCCTTCGGATGAGTCCGTAGAGTCGAGTGGCCCGTACCCAGAGCTTGTTGGTTGCCTCATGTACCTGATGACCTGCACACGACCTGACCTTGCATACCCTCTTAGCATTCTTGCACGCTATGTTGCTCCTGGGAGACACCGACCAGAGCACATGGCTGCAGCGAAGAGGGTGTTGCGCTACTTGTGCAGTACGTCGGGCATGGGGCTAGTGCTTGGAGGGCGGAGTCCAGTGGTGCTCACTGGGCACGCGGACGCTTCTTGGGCTGACGACTAGGCTACGCAGCGGTCGTCACAGGGTTACACCTTCAGCCTTGGTTCCGGCTCTGTTTCGTGGCGGGCTACTCGCTCGTCTTCTGTTCTTGGCTCGAGTTGTGAGGCTGAGATCTACGCCGGGGCCATGGCTGCACAGGAGCTTCGCTGGCTCACCTACCTGCTGACTGACCTTGGAGAGCCGCCTCGTTCTCCTCCAGTGCTGTACGTAGACAACAAGGCCATGCTGGCCTTGTGTCGAGAGCAGCGCTTGGAGCACAGAACGAAGCACATTGCTCTCCATTACTTTCTTGCTCGTGAGCTGCAGCAGCGTGGTCAGTTGCGACTTGCGTACGTGGCCTCTGAGGCCAACACTGCTGATGTGTTCACCAAGGCACTTCCGCCTTGTGACCATCAGCGCTTCTGCACTCAGCTGGGTCTTGTACCTGTCTTGCCTCACTTGCTCTCCTCTTGACCTTGCTTGTACTGTCACATATATATACCTGCTCTTGCTTGTCTAGCTCTATATATATATGTGCTCTCCTGCATGTGAACTGGCCTTGTGGCCTTGTCGTTGTGCTCGGACTGTGTGGTGACTTTGTGATCCACCCTGAGCTTGCTGTTCTTTGCGTGACTGGTCTTGTGACCCCTTGTTCTCCCCCACATTGCCTATGGGGGTGTGTCAGAACATATATATAGCTTATGCTGTTGTGTAGGCTATAGTGGGGTATCCCATAGGGGGTACAACCCAATTAGGGTTTCCTATATGTACTCACTTCATTCATAGTTCATCCATTCTCGTTCTCATTATCACAGGCACGACACACCCCGAAGCGACAAATGCGGCCAGAAGCCAGCCTCGCGTCACGATTTTGGCACCGACCAATGATTCGGCACTGCCGTCACCGATGCCGCTGAAGCCGCAGCGCCCGCCATGCTTTGACCCGAGTCAACGGGGTGGTCCTACCGTTCAGGCGTGGTTGTTCACGTTGAACGTATTTTTTGACGCCAACTATGTCTCGGAGGATACGGCGAAGATTCGCTACGCCGTGTCGCTACTGCGAGGACCCGCCATGGACTGGTGGCGCGTCATCGTCATTAAGCCGATGGACTACGCGTCTCTACCGACACGGGAAGGACAAACCGGACCCTGGGCGCCGTCGTATTTCGTAGAGGTGCCCCAATATCGCACGTGGGACGCGTGGTGTCAGAATCCCAACCACTAGACCATTGGGATAAAAGGGCTTTTTAAGTAGCGGGTCAGTGCGCCCATAACCCCCCAGGACAACGAGCCTGTAACCCTTCCCTAGGATCAATCGGGGATCACCAGTGGACCTTTGACACGTGGTGCGCTGGTCTGCGCGCTCGATTTGAGCCAATTGCGGCTTCGATCGCGGCGATTCAGAAGCTCCGCACTTAACGCCAACTCGGTTCCGTCCAAGACTACACTTGCAGGTTCCTGGCACTGTGTGAGCAAGTGGGATACAAGCACAAAAGCCAGCATGATATCGCCCAAGAAATTCAGCTCCGCTGCGTCACCGACTTCCAGGAAATTCTCGCCATGGCGGAGAAGCTCTACTTCTTTCGCCGACAGAGGCCGGGGTCCTACTGAAGCAACAGCAACTGGGGACATCGATCTCGTGGGACGAATGAGGGCGCCACGATACGTGCCGTCGCCGCGAATGCCGCTGCCGCATCGTTCAAAGGGCGCTGCTTCGCGTGCAATCGGCTGGGACACCGCAAGAGCAAATGCTCGGAAAACGCTAAGGGAAATGGGGAAGCTGAGCAGCAGAAACAGACCAAGCAGCAGGGAAACGCTGGGAGTCAGTAGCAGACAGGCCCTATATTGACAGTTCACGCCGCTCACCCGACCCAACTGACCCTCACCGAGTGATTGTGCTGTCAGAATGTTATATTGCTTACTTTGTATAGGCTATAGTGGGGTAGCCCATAAGGGGTACAACCCAATTAGGGTTAGTCCTTGTACCCAACTTTTGTTCAATGCATTCATTCTTGTTCATTCTTCTGACATGGTTTTAGAGCAGGGTTTAGGGCGAGTCCGTAGAGCCGAGTGGTCCGTACCCAGAGCTTGTGGGTTGCCTCATGTACCTGATGACGTGCACACGACATGACCTCACGTACCCTCTCAGCCTCCTGGCTCGCTACGTGGCTCCTGGTAGACACCGAAAGCTGCACTGGGATGCTGCGAAGAGGGTACTGCGTTACTTGTGCAGTACATCGGGCATGGGGCTCGTGCTTGGAGGACGGGGTTCAATGGTACTCACAAGACACTCCGACGCTTCTTGGGTTGACGACTTGGCTTGGTTCCGGCTCTGTTTCCTGGCGGTCGACCCGCTCGTCTTCGGTTCTGAGTTCTATTTGTGAGGCTGAGATCTATGCAGAGGCCATGGCTGCACAGGATTTACGCTGGCTCACCTACCTGCTGACCGACTTGGGAGAGAAGCTTCGTTCGCCTCCAGTTCTATACGTAGACAACAAGGCCATGATTGCCTTGTGTCAGGAGCACAGACTGGAGCACCGAACGAAGCACATCGCTCTGCGATACTTCTTTGCTCGAGAGTTGCAGCAGCGTGGCCAGCTTCGTCTTGCGTACGTGGCCACTAGGGCCAACACTGCTGATATATTCACCAAGGCACTTCAGTCCGATGATCATCAGCGCTTCTCAACTATTCTAGGCCTTGTGCCTACTTTGTCTCACTTGCTCACTTCGTGACTTTGCTTGTACTGTGATCTATATATACACCTGCATGCTTACTCTTGCTAGGCTATGATCACTGTACTGTTTGTGCTCTTTATATAACTGTGCATGTGAACTGGCCTTGTGGCCCTTTGCTTGTGATCGGACTGTGTGGTGATTTTGTAATCCACCCTGAGCTTGCTTTGCTTTTCTCGACTGGTCTTGTGACCACTTGTTCTCCCCCAATTTGCCTATGGGGGTGTGTCAGAATGTTATATTGCTTACTTTGTGTAGGCTACAGTGGGGTAGCCCATAAGGGGTACAACCCAATTAGGGTTAGTACTTGTACCCAACTTTTGTTCAGTGCATCCATTCTCGTTCAGTCTTCTGACATGTGCCGGTTCACGCAATCGACCACACCCGGCCGAATAAGGAGGGTACTACGGTAGACAGCCCCATACTGCTTAGCGGGAAAATTGGGGCAGATTTAGTTAAAATATTTGTAGACGGGGGAGACAGCCACAGCCTGATCAACACCGCCACGGCACCAAAACTGAGACTGCCACTGGACAGATGTTTACCTGAGATCGACGCAGGACTGGTTGACGGCACGCCACTGGCGATACGGGAACGCGTAGACCGGGTTCAGATTCGATGCAGGGGTAACTTCACTTTTAGCCAGGAAATGCCCGCGACAACCCTCGACGGAACCGACATTTTACTCGGCCGTGATTGGCTGCAACGACACAATCCGCGAATCGTCTGGACGACGGGTGATTGCACCGTGCGAGTGAACGGTAACAACATTGCCTTACCTCGCTGGGGCTCGCCTGAGTCTTCGTCGGTGCGTGTCAGCGAGATCACGATGAAACGCGCCGTAGCGGCAGGAGCTGACGTGTACGCGGTCGACATTCGGGAAGCCGAGGCAGCACACAAGCGGGGGGTTTACAGAAACTGCTAGCCGACGTACCGGATGACTTGGCAGCAGTACTGAAGCAGTACAGTGGGATTTTCCCGGATGACCTGCCAACAAGACTGCCACCTCAGCGACCACATGACCATAGGATAGAGTTAGAACCAGGGGCATAGCCGACAGTAAAGCGTCAGTTCCGACGGACGCAACCCAAACTGGACGAACTAAGGAAGCAGCTGGATTACCTACTCGAGAAGGAATTCATTCGCCCGAGTTCGTCACCCTTCGCAGCACGGATAATGTTCACACCAAAAAAGGACGGAGGTTTTCGCATGTGCATCGATTACCGCACACTGAACAGGGTTACCATCAAATCCCGTTACCCCATCCCACGAGCCGACGAACTGATCGACCAACTGCGCACAGCACGGGTTTTCTCGAAAATTGACCTTCGAGGAGGCTACCACCAGATCCGAATCAACCCACCCGATTGCCCGAAAACAGCTTTCCGAACATGCTACTGATCAATCGAATGCACCGTCATGCCCTTCGGACTGACCAACGCCCCTGCAACCTTTTGAAATGACCATGAACGAAGCCTTCTGCCTGCTTTTAGATAAGTGCGTCATCGTGTACCTCGACGACATACTGATTTACAGCCCAGACAGAGCACAGCACCTACAGGACATTGAAGCAGTTTTTAAAATACTGAGTGAGAACCGCCTACCGACAAAAGCATCTAAGTGTGAGTTTTTACAAGACGGACTGGAGTTTTTGGGACACATTATTTCAGCTGAAGGAGTGGAAATAGACCCGAAGAAGATCGCGACGATTCAAGCGTGGCACGCGCTGACAAACTTGACCGAGTTGCAGAGCTTTTTGGGGTTCGTCAACTACGTGCGCTGGTTCGTCCCCGACATGGCGAAGTTGACTGCTCCGTTGACCAACCTGCTGAGGAAGGGGGTTGAGTACACGTGGGGGGAGAAAGAGCAAGCTGCCTTCTCGGCCCTCAAACAAACTTTGTGCTCGCTGCCCGTGCTTCACATCGCAAATCCACACCGTCCGTTCGAGCTCGTCACCGACGCAAGTGACATCGCCGTGGGAGGTGTACTGTTGCAGGACTTCGGGAACGGCCTCCAGCCAATCGCGTACGAGTCCCGCAAGCTGCACCCGCCCGAACGCAACTACCCGATACACGACCGCAAAATGCTGGCGATCGTGCACGCATTCAAAGTATGGCGATGCTACCTGACTGGCCCCGACGTGACAGTACGGACAGATCACCGATCACTACAGTACCTCCGCGCCCAACCAAATCTCAACCCACGACAGATCCGATGGTTGGACTATCTGGAGTCCAACTTCCACTACACAGTCACGTATAAAAATGGCGCATCAAACATCGCAGACGCACCCACACGTCCTACCTCCCAACTCCACGCCATCCTACTCGCCCAAACCAACCCACTGTTAATAGGCCTTTTCACCCACGGATACAGTACTGACCCATTTTTCACGACCAGAAATTCACAGCAACTGGCAGAAGCTAAGGGAGTCTATTACGCAAAAACAGGCACCAACCGCATTTGGGTACCCGCGTACTCACTACTGAGGGAATGGTTACTGCAAGAGGCACACGGCGGGATTACCTCAGGCCACTTTGGGGTAGAAAAAACGCGACAGCAACTGCAGCGGTATTACTACTGGCCGGAGCTGTTGACCGACGTACAGCACAACGTGGGCTCGTGTCCTACGTCTCAGGTGATGAAGAGCTCGCGAAAGAGAAAGGCGGGTCAATCGCAGCCGATTCCACCGCCCGAGCACGCCTGGCAGAAAGTTACCATGGATTTCGTCACGGGGTTACCTTCAAACCCTGGGGGTAACGACGTGGTTATGGTCGTCGTTGACAGACTGACGAAAATGGCTCATTTCGCTGAGTGCAAGAAATCGATCTCAGCCAAAGAAACCTCTCGCCTGTTCATCGCAACCGTCGTTCGACTGCACGGGATACCAGCCGCGATAATCAGCGACCGCGACACGAAGTTTACCAGCAACTTCTGGAAGAACCTCTGAGAGCAGTTCGGGACCAGGCTACAGTTCAGTTCATCGTACCACCCCGAGACCAACGGTCAAACGGAGCGGACCAATCAGACGATGGAGCAGTAGATTTGGGCCACGTGCGACGACCCGACAACTTGGGAGCAATAGCTGCCGCTGATCGAGTTCGCCTACAACAATGCCACGTCAGAGACGACGCAGCAGTCCCCGTTTTACCCGAACTACGCGCAAAACCCAACAGTGCCCATGACGCCGAGTCCGGACAACCCAACGCCACGAGCACAGCAATTCGCCGAGATTCTGCAAGCTGCCCGCACAAGAGCCGCAGAAGCAACTAAAAAAGCCAACGACATCGCTAAACGCAACGCTGACCGCCACCGCCGCCCAGTCACGTACCAGTCAGGGGATTACGTACTGCTCGACACACAAAACTTAAGACTACCCGTCGTACCTGTCAAAATGTTATAATGCTTACATTGTGTAGGCTGTAGTGGGGTAGCCCATAAGGGGTACAACCCAATAACGGTTAGTACTTGTACGAACTTCTTTTCAATGCATTCATTCTCGTTCAGTATTCTGACATGGTTTCAGAGCAGGTCCTGTTCCATGACCGTTTTTTTTTAGGGCCCACCACATAGCGCTGCCCCACTAGTCGCATCGCCCTGCCTTGCCTGTCGCGTCACCCTGCCCTGCCTGTCGCGTCGCCCTGCTGGCTGTCACGTCGCCCTGCTGCTGCCAGTCGCGTCGCCCTGCTGGCTGTCGCGTCGCCCTGCTGGCTGTCGCGTCGCCCTGCTGCTGCCTATCGCGTCGCCCTGCCCTGCCGGCACGTCGCATTGCTGGCAGCCGCGCCGCCCTGCCCTGCCTGCGCGTCGCCCTGCCTTGCCCGCGCTGAGCCGCCCTGCTGTCCGCACCTCTGCTGTGCGCCGCCCGGCTGCTGCCCGCCCTGCTGTGCGCAGCCCTGCTGGCCGGCGCTCTGCTGCCCGCGCGCCACCCTGCTGGCAGCCGCACCGCTACCCGCACTGCTCTGCCCGCGCCGCCCTGCTGGTGCCCGCCCTGCTGGCCAACGCCCTGCTGCCCGCGCGCCGCCCTGCTGCCCGCGCACCACCCTGCTGGCAGCCGCACAGCCCTGCCCTGCCCACGCGCCGCCTTGCTGGCCACCGCCCTGCCCTACGTTGGCCGCGAGCCGCTCTTCCCTAGTCGTGCGCTGCCTCTCCTTGCCCTGCGCGCTTCCCTAGTGCTCGAACGCCGCCCTGCCTACGTGCTGCCCTGCTGGTCGCGCGCCACCCTGCTCTGCCCGCTAGGGCTTCTCTCAGTGTTCTCACCTTCGATCATGAGGGCCGTCCGATCCAGTCTGATACGTGGCTAGACGACTTATAGCTGTACCTACTGAGCGATTCTAGAGACATCGTTTCGTTGTTTGAGCACACGTCTGGAGCCTCTCTCGCCCCTCCTGCCACAGCTGACAGTGCGACTCGCTCACAATGGCTTACCCGTGACGCTGCTGCTCGCTTAGCCGTTCGCAACACTTGCCGTTAGCCGAACGCGCTCACTTTGGCCACCACAAGACTGCTAAAGCCCTGTACGGCACTGTAGTCGCTCGTTACTCTTCCCCTGCCACTGCTGCTCTCAGCCGCCTTATACTGCCCTACCTGTTTCCCGAGCTAACAGCCTTTGCCACAGTCGAGGACCTCGTTACCCACCTTCGCACTAGCGACGCTCGCTACCGTGCTGCCCTCACAGCCGAGTTCCTAGATAGGAACCCACCCCCGATGTACATCACTCTCTACTTCATAGTCACCGGCCTCCCTGAATCTCATCGCGCGGTCAGGTACCACTTTCTTGCACTTGACCCCACAGACCTCACTGTCGACCTGCTCAAGAAGCACCTCCTTGCAGCTAAGACTAGCGTAGTTGCTGTAGGTGCTGCTCGTGGCACTCCTCACACAACCTTCTTTGAGGGGTGTTCCCCCTCCCCCCTTGCCCCCTCTTACGCTTTTGCTACTGCTGTTGACATCCTTGGTGCTGAGGATGCCGGGGCTGCTTCTGCTCTTAGTGGGAAGCGCCGCAGCAGCAAGGGCAAGGGTGGCAAGAGTGGTGGCGGTGGCAGCAGGGGTGGTGGCGGTGGAGGCAGTGGAGGCGGTGGAGGTGGCTGAGGTGGTGGCAAAGGTGGGAGTGGTGGCGGGAGTGGGGGCTTCGGTGGCGGCGGTGGTGGCAGCGGTAGGGGTGGGGGTGGCGGTGGTGGCGGCAGTGGGAGTGGTGGCGGCAACAGTGGTGGCGGAAGAGGTGGAGCTGTTCAGCGGGGAGGTTTTGGCATTGGCCAGAGGCAGAAGCAGCAGCGTCGGAGCGAGAACCCTATGCCCCAGCAGCTTCGTGAGTGGTTTGCTGTTCGCTGCCCGTATGTCATTCGCACAGGTGACCGCGCTGGTCAGACATGCGGGAAGTTTCACACACACCACCGCTGCTTCTCCCGCCTTGACGACGCTTGGCGCGCAGAGTTTGGAGACGAGGCTGAGCGCCCCCGCTGGCTAGAGCTGCTTAGGTCTGGAGTTGATATCTTTGCTCTTGACTATGATGCTATCCTTGCTGCCATGTATGCCTTGTCTGTTAGTGCTGAGGGTGACTGTTTCCAGTGTGTGCCACCTGACCCACGTATAGAGGCTGCTGCTCTAGGTGCTAGTGAGTATGCTCTCCCTGGTACTGCGCCTGCTGAGGCCTTGCACACCTTCACACTTGACTCAGGTGCTTCCCATTGTTTCTTTCACTCACCCTCACTCCACTCCCTGCACCTGTTCCAGTCAGACCGGCTGACCCCTCAGGGGGCCCAGTTCTTGCCCGTTCCTCCAATGTTCTCCCGTGTCCGGCGGTTCCATCCGGCTCACTCTCAGGTCTTCACCTTCCCTCTTTCTCTACAAAATTGGTGAGTACCGCTGCCCTCCGGGATGCGATGGTCACTACCACCACTCCTGGGGGTCAGCGTGTGTCGATCTGCATGTGTACACGGACGGGCCGTCACCTGGCCACGTTCACCCGACGGCCTGGGTCGAGTCTGTACACACTGACTACTGAGCCTCCTCAGGTAGGGCATTTGGTCAGGTGTCTGCGTCAGGTCCAGTAGCAGCCCCCTGCTCGTGTCGCCTCCTGTCGCACCAGACTCTCCTTTGGCACCACAGCCTTGGTCACCCCTCCCTGCCACGCCTTCGTGGCATGCACTCCTGCCTCCTTGTTTCTAGTCTTCCCAGGTCTCTGCCTCCCCTCCCGCCCTGACTTCCTTGCGTCGAGGGGCGGCAGTCCGCCGCTCCTCACTCCTCCTCGTTTCCCTCGACGACTGCTCCCCTGCAGACTCTCCACATGGACGTCTCGGGCCCAGCCCGCGTCAGTGGACAGGACCACAAGCGCTACTTTCTACTAGTTGTTGACGACTACACGCGTTACACCACGGTCTTCCCCTTGCGCAGCAAGGGTGAGGTCCCTGATGTCTTGATCCCTTGGATCCGCGCAGTCCGTCTCCAGCTCCGCGAAGACCTTCCTGTCCTGCGTCCGCACTCTGACAGAGGTGGTGAGTTCTCCTCTGACCTCTTGCGGGACTTTTGTGGTGGGGAGGGCATCCTCCAGTCGTTCACGCTTCCGGCCTCCCCACAGCAAAATGGGATTGCTGAGCGCCGCATTGGCTTAGTCATGGAGGTGGCTCGTACCTCCATGGTCCATGCGGCTGCTCCCCATTTTCTGTGGCCGTTTGAGGTCCGGTACGCTGCGCATCAGCTCAACATCTGGCCCCGTATCTCCTTGCCGGAGACCTCACCTACACTGCGTTGGACGGGGAAGCTTGGCGATGCGTCGGTGTTCCGGGTCTGGGGCTCTCGTGCCTTTCTTCGCGATACTTCCGCGGACAAGCTCTACTCCCGCGCTATTCCCTGCGTCTTCCTTGGCTTTTCCCCATGACGCGCCTGGCTGACAGTTTTACCACCCCACCTTGCGCCGTGTCCTCCCATCTCAGGACGTCATGTTTGATGAGCTGGTTCCCTTTTACCATCTCTTCCCCTACCGCACTGCCCCTCTCCCCCCCCCCCCCCGCCGCTCTTCCTCGCTCCAGGTCCCCCTCCAGTAGACCCCCTTCCCCCTCAGGGTCTTGCTCCCTCAGGTGTGTCTCAAGTAGACCCTCTCCCTCTAGCTGTGCCTTTCGAGGTCGCTGTAGACTCAAGTGCTGCTATATCAGAACATTATAGCTTTTACATTTGTGTAGGCTATAGTGGGGTAGCCCATATGGGGTACAACCCAATTAGGGTTAGTACTTGTACCCAAATCTTTGCTAGTTCATTCATTCTCGTTCTTTCTCTTGACATGGTTTCAGAGCAGGTCCTTCGCTAGGACCGCTTTTTTGGGCCCACCACTGAACTGCTCATAGCCCCGCGCCCGGCCCGTCGACTCCTAGCCCGCGCTCGGCCTCCGTCGACCCCTAGCCCCGTGCCCGGCCCCGTCGCCCCTAGCCCGCGCGCACGGCCCGTCGACCCCTAGCCTCGTGCCCGGCCCCCGTCGACCCCTAGCCCCGCGCCCGGCCCCGTCGACCCCTAGCTCGCGCCCGGCCCGTCGACCCCTAGCCCGCGCTCGGCCCCCGTCGACCCCTAGCCCCGCGCCTGGCCCCATCGCCCCTAGCCCGCGCTTGGCCCCCTGTCGACCCCTAGCCCTGCGCCCGGCCCCCGTCGACCCCTAGCCCCGCGCACGGCCCGTCGACCACTAGCCCGCGCTCGGCCCCCCGTCGACCCCTAGCCCCGCGCCCGGCCCCCGTCGACCCCTAGCCCCGCGCCCGGCCCCGTCGCCCCTAGCCCGCGCGCACAGCCCGTCGACCCCTAGCCCCGCGCCCAGCCCCCGTCGACCCCTAGCCCCGAGCACGGCCGTCGACCACTAGCCCGCGCTCGGCCCCCGTCGACCCCTAGCCCTGCGCCCGGCCCGTCGACCCCTAGCCCCGCGCCCGGCCCCCGTCGACCCCTAGCCCGCGCTCGCCCCCCCGTCGACCCCTAGCCCCGCGCCCGGCCCCGTCGACCCCTAGCCCGCGCCCGGCCCGTCGACCCCTAGCCCGCGCTCGGCCCCCCGTCGACCCCTAGCCCCGCGCCCGACCCCGTCGCCCCTAGCCCGCGCTCGGCCCCCCGTCGACCCCTAGCCCCGCGCCCGGCCCCCGTCGACCCCTAGCCCCGCGCCCGGCCCCGTCGACCCCTAGCCCCGCGCACGGCCCCGTGGCCCCTAGGCCCCAGGCCCCTCGGCCCCTTATCCTTACTGCTGCTACTGCTACAGCTACTACTCCTGCTGCTACTGCTGCTTCTGCTGCTCCTGCCTGCTGCACAGCTATGTCCTCACTTCGAATTCTTGCATTCGATCATGAGGGTGGACCGGTTCAGTTTGACACGTGGCTCGACGACCTGCAGCTGTACCTCCTAAGCGATATTAAGGACGGTGTTTCACTGTTTGACCACGTGTCCGGTGCCGCTACTGCCCCTCCCACCACAGCTGACGGTGCGACTCGCTCACAATGCCTTTCTCGCGACGCTGCTGCCCGCTTAGCCATTCGCAACCACCTGCCGTTAGCCGAATGCGCTCACTTTGAGCAGCACAGGACCGCACAGGCACTGTACGACGCTGTAGTCGCTCGCTACTCCTCCCCTGCCACTGCTGCTCTAGGCCGCCTGTTTCTGCCCTACCTGTTCCCCGAGCTGTCCGCCTTTGCCACAATCGAGGACCTAGTTTCCCACCTTCGCGCGAGCGACGCTCGCTACCGCACTGCCGTCCCTGCTGAGTTCCTTGACAAGAACCAGCCCCCGATGTTCATCATGTCAGAGGTCCACTGGTGATCCCCGATTGATCCTAGGGAAGGGTTACAGGCTCGTTGTCCTGGGGGGTTATGGGCGCACTGACCCGCTACTTAACAAGCCCTTTTATCCCAATGGTCTAGTGGTTGGGATTCTGACATGGTATCAGAGTGGTCTCGGGTTCGAATCCCAGTGTGTGCACTTCGGGCATCCCAGTGCGGGGGGGTGTCAGAGGTCCACTGGTGATCCCCGATTGATCCTAGGGAAGGGTTACAGGCTCGTTGTCCTGGGGGGTTATGGGCGCACTGACCCGCTACTTAACAAGCCCTTTTATCCCAATGGTCTAGTGGTTGGGATTCTGACACATCACCCTCTACTTCACTCGCCTCCCTGACTCTCTTCGCTCTGTCAGGGACCACTTCCTCTCTCTTGACCCCACCTCCCTCATTGTTGACCTTCTCGAGCAGCATCTCCTCGCAGCTGAGACTAGTGCAGTTGCTGTAGGTGCTGCTCGGGGCCCTCCGCGCCCGCCCTTCTTTGAGGGGTGCTCCCCCTCCCCCCTTGCCCCCTCCTACGCCTCTGCTGCGGCTGCAGATGTCTCTGTTGCTGAGGACGTCGGGGGGTAGTTGCCCGTGTGTCATTCGCATGGGTGACCATGCTGGTCAGACTTGCAGGCGGCTGCACACTCAGCACCGCTGCTTCTCCCGCCTTGACGACGCTTGGCGTGCTGAGTTTGGTGACGATGTCAAGCTCCCTTGCTGGGCAGATCTTCTTAGGCGTTGCTCACCGCCGCAGCAAGGGGATGCACAATCGCCACCAGGTATGCACGGCGTGTCAGGGTGGCGAGTGCCGTTTGTGTCGACTCGAAAGTCACTACGTTGCTCACCGCCGCAGCAAGGGCCTGCACAATCGCCACCAGGTAGGGAGTGCGTTTTGGGACATCCAGCACCTTGCAGCACGCAGCACCATGCAGCACCATGCAGCACCATGCAGCACCATGCAGCACCATCCTCGTTCATTGCACACCACTGCAGCAAGGGTCTGCTCTCAGTGTACCAACCTTCTCTTCTCTCTATCTCTCTCTCATTCTCTCACCCGTCCCTTAATCACCAGCCGCAGATTCCAGCCCTCGTGTAAAATACACATCCCCGGTAGACCATGCTTTTGTGCCGGCACCCGTGTGGTTACCATTTGTTGTCTTGTAACTCTCTCCATCACTCTCCCTCTCTCCCTCATAGCTTCCCTCTCTCCCACCAGGCGCAGATACTAACCTGCATGGAGTATCATTGTATCCCCCTATCCCCCGCTCTCTCTCCCTCCCTCCCACCCATCCCCCCTCTCCCCCACCAGGCGCAGGTCCTAACCCTAGTGGAGTACACAACTCTGCTCTACCGTACCTGTGTGCCAGCACCCATGTGGTTCCAAATTTTTATAAATTCTCCAAATTTCCCAGCATTCTCAATGACCAGGCCTATGGCCGACTCACCGCCTCCCTCACCGCCTCCCTCACCGCCTCACTCCTTCCTCTCCCCTCTCCTCTCTCCCCCACCAGGCGCAGGTCCTAACCCTAGTGGAGTACACGTCGCTCCTCTACCGTGCCTGGGTGCCGGCACCCATGTGGTTTCTTGCCAGTCTGTTCTTAGCTGTATGATTGTTTTTTCCTCCTCCCCCCCTCCTCTCTCCCCCACCAGGCGCAGGTCCTAACCCTAGTGGAGTACACGTCGCTCCTCTACCGTGCGTGGGTGCCGGCACCCATGTGGTTTCTTGCCAGTCTGTTCTTAGCTGTATGATTGTTTTTTCCTCCTCCCCCCCTCCTCTCTCCCCCACCAGGCGCAGGTCCTAACCCTAGTGGAGTACACGTCGCTCCTCTACCGGGCCTGGGTGCCGGCACCCATGTGGTTCCAAATTTTTATAAATTCTCCAAATTTCCCAACATTCTCAATGACCAGGCCTACGGCCGACTCACCGCCTCCCTCACCGCCTCCCTCACCGCCTCACTCCTTCCTCTCCCCTCTCCTCTCTCCCCCACCAGGCGCAGGTCCTAACCCTAGTGGAGTACACGTCGCTCCTCTACCGTGCCTGGGTGCCGGCACCCATGTGGTTTCTTGCCAGCCTGTTCTTAGCTGTATGATTGTTTTTTCCTCCTCCCCCCCTCCTCTCTCCCCCACCAGGCGCAGGTCCTAACCCTAGTGGAGTACACGTCGCTCCTCTACCGGGCCTGGGTGCCGGCACCTGTGTGGTTCTAGTTCTTTCTCAACGACCAGGCATACGGCCGCCTCACCGCCTCCCTCACTGCAGGGCTCTACCTCGCGTTCAAGCTCTCCACCTCGCTCGACAGGGTATGGCATGCTGCTCTCGTCATCTTTCCTTAGGCGCCTCAAAAGTAGATAACTAGTTGTATGGCCGACTCACCGCCTCCTCATTGCTGGACTCTACCGCGCCTTGAGCTCTCCACCTCACTCGACAGGGTATGCTTCTCATATCACCTGGTACGATATGGCGACGTCACTTGTGCGCATTCATTGTTTAAGCTCGTCGCCTGGCGCCTCAGAAGTGTCACTCGTTCTCAATGGATTCTTCTCATTGCTGTACTGCTGTTTTTGTGTCAAGTCTCTTTGATTCCCTCTACTTGTTGTGTATCGTTGAGCCATGCTCAACAATTCGTCAACAGCTACTCAGTAGTTGAAGGTCATGGTCGGTCACTCCTCTTGTTTATCTTAGAACCATGCTCATTAGTTTCACAATATTTTCTGTTTTGCTGGCTGTCCCTCTACAGTCCCTCACTCTCTTCGCTTGTGCGACAGGTGCCGCTCTTTGTCTCCACGGATTTACAGTCTCTGGGATTTTTTCAGTTAATCCAAATACTGAATCAAACCTCTCTCCCCTTGTGCGCCAGGTGCTCCTCTTTGTGTCCGCTGTTCGCCAAGCGGTTGGGAAAGGCGAGCAGTATGGGACCGAGGCCACGCCTGACGAGGTATGCTTTTTGGTGAAGGGGAAAGATTCCAAAAGCAGTATGGCACTGCGGCCACAGCTAGCTAGGTGTGTATCGTCACAGCAGAGTACACATGGCCATTCTAGGGGAGGGGACGAATGGCCATGTGGTGGACTCTGCTTGCAGGCAGAGGAGACAACAGAGCGATGTGGCTCCAGGTGAGTGAACAGAGAAAACTGAGAAACTATTGCACTCAAGCACCCGAGATGGTATGGGGTTTGTGAAACGAATTTTGAGCCAAAGTAGGACAGTTTCAATAGGTTGATTGGACAGTTTCTGTGAAGATTCTTTGGCTGTCGAGGGCGTGTTTGCTCGGTATGACTGGTTCTGACTGCATGCGGCTGTATCCCTGACCTGCATCACTATGAGCTCATCACCTCACATTGGCTCAAATGTGTTTCACGACCTCCTTTCACCCCTCTCTCTCCTGCTGTTTCTGCCAATTCATGCTGATCCTGGGCTGACCAGCGTTCATATTCGGGAATGTGCATACTTGCACCTTTTTCTCTCTTTCCTCCTTTTTGCCCCACCAGGTGGCAGCAGCCGGCAACATGTGTGCCATCTGCCAGGAGCACATGACAGGCCCTGTCACGCTGCGATGCCGCCACGTGTTCTGCGACGAATGTGTCTCTGAATGGTAAGTTACGATTCATTGGTTATCTAGTAGTCATGAAATGGTCAGCAGCAGGTGTGCTGTATCATCAATCGCGTTGGTGGTAATGCACTGTGAACCTCATTCTGTTTCACCCGTTTTCATGACTGTTGGTACAGTGCGTTGTAGTTTCTGTACTAACTAGTTATTTCCATACTCATCCATCCATGGCAGGTTTGAAAGGGAGCGGACCTGCCCTCTGTGTCGCATGGTGGTTAAACCAGCAGGGCTACGCTCATTCAGTGATGCCAACACAAGCCTGCTAGTTTAGCTGTTTTGAATTGCCTCCACCATAGCAATTAGGTACATTAGTTTATTACTTGCAGTGCAAGATCCTTCAACTTGCTACATACCAGCACACATAACCTACTGGTACTACATACAGGCACATTCAATCTGCCATGTATACATATGTCTTGTCTACCAGCCATAGAACCTCGAACGAAAAGAATCATGCCAGCCAAGGCCGTCAGTAAGATAAGATCAAATCTGGTCCACTTGGATTTTTATTGTAGTGCGAGGTGAACCAGCATTCAGTGCCACTCAATTTTCTCCAGCATTAAGGCCTGCTAGGCCCACCTTCACCACCTGCTGCAGCTCCACCAGCACTACCACTCCGGCCCCTGTCAAGGAGAAAGTTTTTTAAAGAAACGGACAAAGACAGCAAGAAATGAAACACAGCAGGAACAAAATTAGAATGTCTACCACAATTCCTCAAGTCTGTTACAGGACGAGACATCCCAACATCATGACCCTACCTTGTGGAAAAGGGAAACCACACATGTGGAGAGCACACTAGCATTTATGCGGAGGGCACATGAACACACGTGGAGTAAACACCAATACTGTGAGCCAGCACTTGTCATGGGGTGGGGGGTGTTAGAATAACCTCTAACCACCTACCTAGGTGGAACACCAGAAATTTGAGGCGCCTCAAAACTCAAGGGAGGAGGGGGGGTTGGGATAGTCTCAAACCACCTGCCTAGGTGGAGCGCCGGCGCTGCCATTGCGAGGCGGAGGAGGGGAGCGCCCACGGCCACGGCCACGGGGTGAGGGCGAGCGGCTGTAGCTGCGATCCCGATCTTCATTGGAATAGCTGGGCGATCTGGTAGTGGATGGGGTGGGTGAGAGAGGGAGGGAGGGAGGGAGGGAGGGAGGGAGGGAGGGAGGGAGGGAGGGAGGGAGGGAGGGAGGGAGGGAGGGAGGGAGGAGGGAAGGAGGGAGGGAGGGAGGGAGGGAGGGAGGGATAGAGTGGAAAACGTGGGTGTAGGAGGGGGGAGGTGCTATCTTTGACCTAGAATTTGATGCTATTCTTTCTGCTATGTATGCTTTGTCTGTTAGTGCTGAGGGTGATTGTTACCGATGTGTGCCGCCTGACCCAGGTATAGCTGCTGCTGCTCTAGGTGCTAGTGAGTCTGGTACTCTCCCTGGTACTGCGTCTGCTCAGGCCTTGCACACCTTCATGCTGGACTCAGGCGCTTTTGCTTGTTTCTTTCGTGACAGCACCACACTCACTCCTCTCTCTACACCTATCCCGGTTCGACTGGCTGACCCCTCTGGGGGCCCGGTCGTGGCCCGTTCCTCCACTGTCCTCCTGTGTCTGGCGGTTCCGTCCGGCTCACTGTTAGGTCTTCACCTCCCCTCGTTCTCTGCAAACTTGGTGAGTACCACTGCCCTCCAGGATGCGATGGTCACTACCACCACTCCTGGGGGTCAACGTGTGACGATCTGCACGTGCACATGGACGGGGCGTCACCTGGCCACGTTCATTCGTCGGCCAGGGTCTAGTCTGTACACACTGGCTACCGAGCCTCCTCAGGTAGATGCGTCCGCTCAGGTGTCCGCGTCAGGTCAGGTCGCCGCCTCTTGCTCGTGTCGCCTCCTGTCGCACCAGACTCTTCTATGGCACCACCGCCTGGGTCACCCCTCCCTGCCTCGCCTTCGTGGCATGCACTCTCGTCTTCTTGTCTCTGGTCTTCCCAGGTCCCTGCCTCCCCTGCCGCCCTCGCCTGCCCCGCCCTGCCTTCCTTGCATCGAGGGGCGGCAGCACGCCACTCCTCACTCCTCCTCGTTTCCCCCGACGACTGCTCCTATGCAGACTCTCCACATGGACGTGTGGGGCCCAGCCCGTGTTAGTGGACAGAGCTGCGAGCGCTACTTTCTGCTGGTGGTTGACGACTACACGCGGTACACCACGGTCTTCCCCTTGCGCAGCAAGGGTCAGGTCGTTGATGTCTTGATCCCCTGGATCCGCACAGTTCGTCTCCAGCTCCGCGAGCGTTTCTGCCAGGATCTTCCTGTCCTGCGTCTGCGCTCTGACAGAGGTGGTGAGTTCTCCTCCAACCTCTTAAGGGACTTTTGTCGTGGGGAGGGCATTCTCCAATCGTTCACGCTTCCGGACTCCCCTCAGCAAAATGGGATTGCTGAGCGCCGCATTGGCTTAGTCATGGAGGTCGCTCGTACCTCCATGATCCATGCGGCTGCTCCCCATTTTCTGTGGCCGTTTGCAGTCCGGTACGCTGCGCATCAGCTCAACCTCTGGCCCCGTGTCTCCTTGCCGGAGACCTCGCCCACATTGCATTGGACGGGGAAGGTTGGCGATGCGTCAATGTTCCGGGTCTAGGGATCTCGTGCCTTTGTTCGCGATACGTTCGCGGACAAACTCTCCCCCCGTGCTATCCCCTGCGTCTTCCTTGGCTTTGTCCCTGACGCGCCTGGCTGGCAGTTTTACCACCCCACCTCGCGCCGTGTCTTCCCTTCTCAGGACGTCACGTTTGACGAGTCGGTTCCCTTCTACCGTCTATTCCCCTACCGCTCTGCCCCTCCCCCGCCCCCGCCGCTCTTCCTTGCTCCCGGTCCCCCTCCGGTAGACCCCCTCCCGCCCCAGGGTCCTGCTCCCTTAGGTGTGTCTCAGGTAGACCCTCTTCCTGGTCCTGCGCCTGTTCAGGTAGCTGTCGGCTCAGGTGCTGCTCGAGGTGCTGCGTCTGGGGGTGCGGGGCCTTGGGGTGCTACGTCTGGGGGTGCGGGGCCTGGGGGTGCGGAGTCTGAGGGTGCTGAGACTGGGGGTGCTGAGCCTAGGGGTGTCGAGCTTGGGGGTGGTGAGCCTGGGGGTACTGAGCCTGAGGGTGTAGAGCCTGGGGGTGCTGTGTCGGAGGGTGCGGAGTCTGGAGGTGCTGAGCCTCAGGGTGCTGCTTCGTCTGGAGGTTCTGCTGGTGCTTCGCCGAGACTGTCTCCGCAGCAGCTGCGGGAGTGGTTTGTTCGACGCGCACGCCTTCGTGCTGGAGCTACTGCAGCTGGAGGTGCTGGAGTTGCTGCTGGAGCTGGTGTTCCTGGAGGTACTGCGGTCACTGGTCCTGGAGGTGCTCGTACCCGGGGTACTGGAGTTGCCGGGACTGGTGGTGTTGAGGGTGCTGGAGCTGGAGACCCTACGGAGTCTGGTGCTACTGGTGCTGGCGGCTCTGGCGCTGGTGGCGCTAGAGCTAGAGGAGCTGGAGTTGGAGGCACTGGTGCAGGAGGTGTAGGAGTTGGAGGCCCTGGTGTTGGAGGTGCTGGAGCTGGAGGAGCTGGCGCTGTTGACCCTGGTGGCGCTGTGCGGCCGCGACCGTACTTTGTTCCCCTGCTTCAGCAGGTTCTTGTTACCCCGTCCTCTACTGGCCTTACTCCTCCCCTCCTGTGTCCACCGCCTGACCAGTCTCAGCCGCAGTTACAGCCGGCCTCTCCATTGCCTGCTCCTTCTCCTTACACCGAGCTGTCCGGCGGTCTTACAGAGCGTCGTGAGCCTGCGTCTCGTCCTGTCTCGCCTGTTTGCACTGCTCGTCGTGTTCCTCGTACGCCTCCTCCTCCTCTTCCCGGCACGCACACTATGACCCTTCGTCCTTCCTCTGTTCCCCTACGTGTTCCTTTGCCTGCTCCTCCTGAGTCCTCTCTTCCTTAGGTCCCTGACCCTGAGTCTGACCGCACTCGTGCTGCCAATCCCACTGTCTCTCGTCTCCTCGCCATTGCTGTCACAGACCCTTCGTTTGAGTCTGCTGCTGCGTCTGCTCTCGTTGCTGAGCTGCTTGACTTTGCTGCTGCCTGCCGTCTAGACTACGCCACTGCTCTAGTTGCTGAGTCTGCGTCTGCCAGTCCTCCGTCCGTCGGGGGTGAGTGTGCTCTTGGCACGGATGTCCTTGAGGACTTTGAGTGTCTTGCTGCTGCTGTACCTCGTTTCGCTTCCATGCTGCTTGCCCCTGAGGGAGACCCGGATGCACCAAACATCCCGACCCCGCGCTCTTACGCAGAGGCGATTACGGGTCCCTACTCCTCTCAGTGGCAGGCAGCCATGGATGCCGAGATGGCATCCTGGAAGTTTACAGGCACCTACGTCGACGAGGTTCCCCCACTTGGGGCGAACATAGTCGATGGCATGTGGATTTTCAGGGTGAAGCGGCCGCCGGGTTCTCCGCCTGTCTTCAAGGCGCGTTACGTTGCTCGAGGCTTCAGTCAGCGACAGGGAGTTGACTACTTCCAGACCTTCTCCCCCACCCCGAAGATGACTACTCTTCGGGTATTGCTGCACGTCGCTGCTCAGCGTGACTACGAGTTGCACTCTCTGGACTTCGGCACAGCTTTCCTACAGGGCAGCTTGCACGAGGAGATCTGGCTGCGCCGCCCACCTGGCTTCACTGAGTCGTTTCCTGCAGGTACTCAGTGGAGCCTCCGATGGCCAGTCTACGGTCTCCGCCTGGCGCCTCGCGAGTGGCACGACACACTAAGGACTACACTTGCGGCTCTTGGATTTGCTCCTGCTACTGCTGACCTGTCGCTGTTTCTACGCACCGACACCTCGCTGCCGCCGTTCTACGTCCTCGTGTACGTCGACGACCTCGTCTTTGCCACTACTAGCACTGAGGCACTGACCCTTGTGAAGTTGGAGCTACAGAAGAGACACACTTGCACTGACCTGGGGGTGCTGCGTCTGGGGGTGCTGCGTCTGGGGGTGCTGAGTCTGTGAGTGCAAAGCCTGGGGGTGCTGAGTCTGAGGGTGCGGAGTCTGGGTGTGCTGAGCCTGAGAGTGCGGGGCCTGGGGGTACTGAGCCTGAGGGTGCGGAGCCTGGGGGTGCTGAGTCTGAGGGTGCGGAGTCTGGGGGTGCTAAGCCTACGGGTACTGCGTCTGTCGGAGGTCCTGCAGGTGCCTCGCCACGACTGTCTCACCGAAAGGAGCCTCTCTCACCGCAGCAGCTGCGCGAGTGGTTTGCTCAGCGCACACGCGTTAGGAGTGGCGCTGCAGGAACTGGAGGCTCTGCCGCTGGAGGCACAAGAGCTGGAGGTGATGGAGCTGCTGGTCCTGGAGGTGCTCGTACTAGTGGTACTAGAGCTGCCGGAGCTGGTGGTGTTGGAGGCGCTGGAGCTGGAGACCCTGGAGCTGGATGCACTGGAGCGGGAGACCCTGAAGCTGGAGGAGCTGGAGCTAAAGGAGCGGAGCTGGAGACCCCGGAGCTGGAGGCACTGGCGCTGGAGGCGCTAGTGCTGGAGGAGCTAGAGCTGGAGGCGCTGGAGCTGGAGGTGCTGGCGCTGGAGGCGCTGGAGCTGGAGGCACTGGAGCTGGAGACTCTAGAGCTGGAGGTGCTGGCGCTGGGGGTGCTGGAGGTGGCGGTCCTGGTGCTAGAGGCACTTTGAAGCGGCGCCTGTTTTTCGTTCCGCCGCAGCCGTCGTCTCCGCCGCCACCTGACTCGGTCCTTCGCCAGGTTCTTAGTCTCCCTTCTTCTACTGGCCTTACTCCTAGCTTGCTGTGTCCACCGCCTCACCAATCGTAGCCACAGTTACAGCCAGACTCCCCACTACCTAATCCTTCTCCTTACGCTGAGCAGACAGACTCTCTTACAGAGCGTCATGAGCCTGAGTCTCATCCTGCCTCACCCGTTCGCGCTGTTCGCACAAGTCGTCGTGTTCCTCGTTCACGTCCTCCTCCTATCCCCGGTATTCATATTATGGCACTTCGTCCTTCCTCTGTTCCACTACGAGTTCCCCTGCCATCTCCTCCTGCGTCCTCTCTTGCTACGTTCCTAACCCTGGGTCTGACTTAGCTCGTGCTGCCAGTCCTACTGTCCCTTGTCTTCTAGCCACTGTTGTCACTGACCCTTCGTTTGAGTCCACTGCTGCGTCTGCCCTAGTTGCTGAGCTTGTTGACTTTGCTGCCGCCTGACGTCTCGACTACGCCACTAGTCTTGTTGCTGAGTCTGATTCTGACTATCCTCCGTCCGTTGGGGGTGAGTGTGCTCTTGGCACGGACGTCCTTGAGGACAAGCACGAGGACTTTGAGTGTCTTGCAGCTGCTGTACCTCATCTCGTGGCCATGCTGCTTGCCCCTGAGGGAGACCCAGATGCACCAGACATCCCGACCCCGCGCTCTTACGCAGAGGCGATTACAGGTCCCTACTCCTCTAGGTGGCAGACAGCCATGGACGCAGAGATGACATCCTGGAAGTCCACAGGCACCTAAGTCGACACAGTTCCCCCTTCTTGGGCGAGCATAGTCGATGGCATGTGGATTTTCAGGGTGAAGCGGCCACCGGGTTCTCCGCCTGTCTTCAAGGCCTGTACATTGCACAAGGCTTGAGTCTGCGACAAGGAGTTGACTTCTTCCAGAGCTTCTCCCCTATTCTGAAGATGACCATTCTACGGGTTCTGCTGCACGTCGCCACTCAGCCTGACTACGAGCTGCACTCTCTTGACTTTAGCACAACTTTCTTACACGGTAGCTTGCACGAGGAGATCTGGTTGCGCCGCCCACTTGGCTTCACTGGGTCGTTTCCTGCAGGTACCCAGTGGAGCCTCTGGCGGCTAGTCTACGGTCTCCGCCAAGCGCCTCGCGAGTGGCACGACACACTGAGGACGACGCTTGCGGCTCTTGGGTTTGCTCCTTCGACTGCTGACCCGTCGCTGTTTCTGTGCACCGACACTTCGCTGCCGCCGTTCTATGTCCTCGTGTACGTCAACGACCTGGTCTTTGCCTTTGCTGACACTGAGGCACTAGCTCTTGTGAAGTCGGAGCTGCAGAAGAGACACACCTGCATTGACCTGGGTGAGCTGCGTAGCTATCTTGGCTTGCAAATCACCCGGGACAGAGCACGGCGCACCATCACCATGACTCAGTCACACATGGTGCACCAGGTGGTTTAGCGCTTCGGCTTCCGGTACTCCTCGCCACAGTCCTCTCCTCTGCCTACTGGTCACTCACTCTCAGCTCCACCTTTGAACGAGTCCGTAGAGCCAAGTGGCCCATACCCAGAGCTTGTGGGCTGCCTCATGTACCTGATGACCTGCACTCGACCTGACCTTGCCTACCCTCTTAGCATCCTGGCACGCTACGTTGCGCCCGGGAGACACCGACTAGAGCACTGGGAGGCTGCTAAGAGGGTCTTGCGCTGCTCGTGCAGTACGTTGGGCATGGGGCTCGTGCTTGGAGGACGAGGTCCAGCTGTCCTCACTGGATACGCAGACGCTTCTTGGGTTGACGACTAGGCTACGCAACGGTCATCACAGGGTTACACTTTCAGCCTTGGCTCCGGCTCTGTTTGTTGGCGGTCTACCCGCTCGTCTTCTGTTCTCAGTTCCAGCTGTGAGGCTGAGATCTACGCAGGGGCCATGGCTGCACAGGAGTTACGCTGGCTCACCTACCTGCTGACCGAGTTGCGAGAGCGGCCTCGTTCTTCTCCAGTTCTGTACGTAGACAACAAGGCCAGGATTGCCTTGTGTCAGGAGCACAGACTGGAGCATAGAACGAAGCACATCGCTCTGCGTTACTTCCTTGCTCGAGAGTTGCAGCAGCGTGGTCAGCTTCGTCTTGCTTACGTGGCCACTCCGGCCAACACTGCTGATATATTCACCAAGGCACTTCAGTTTGGTGATCATCAGCGTTTCTGTACTGTTTTAGGCCTTGTGCCTACTTTGCCTCGCTTGCTCACTGCGTGACTTTGCTTGTACTGTGATCTATATATATACCTACATGCTTACACTTGCTAGGGTATGATCACTGTACTGTTTGTTCTCTTTTATATAACTCTGCATGTGAACTGGCCTTGTGGCCATTTGCTTATGCTCGAAATGTGTGGTGACTTCGTGATCCACCCTGAGCTTGCTTTGCTTTTCTTGACTGGTCTTGTGACCACTTGTTCTCCCCCACTTTGCCTATGGGGGTGTGTCAATATGTTATAATGCTTACATTGTGTAGGCTGTAGTGGGGTAGCCCACAAGGGGTACAACCCAATTAGGGTCAGTACTTGTACCAACTTTTTGTTCAATGCATTCATTCTCGTTCAGTATTTTGACACTACCGAAATTACGACCGCGCTACTGTGGACCATTTCAAATCAGCCACATCATCACCCCAGTTACCGCCCACTTACTGTTGCTGACAGACTGGTACATCAGCCCATCATTCCACGTCAGCCTGCTTCGCCCTTTCATCCCAAGCACGAGCCAGCTGCCTCGTCACTGCCCGCCATCCATGACTCGCCCTGCATAGGAGCCGATCATCGAGCCCGAAAAAAATATGCGCCATCGGATTCGCCACCCCACAGACATCAAGAGGATCGAGTTCCTCGTTCGCTGGAAGGACCGCACGCCATCAGGGCCTCAGATATCAGGAAAAAAACCATGAAATTCCTGATTTTGGCAGTCCTTTCTCAACCTACCCTGAAAAACAAGTGTTAAGATTTTTGTGGGACTGATCTTTCAGCCTTTTTTGTGAGGCCACACTGAAATTTCAGTTTTTTTTTTTTTCAAGTGCACTGATGCCACAACGTTGAAATGAAACTAACACTGAAAGCGATTCTTACCTGTGCCGTGTGGATTTGACCGCAATTACAGGGAATCTCAGATTCCCGTGGTGTAGGCACCGCGGGGCGAGACGAACCTGTGAAAATTTGCCTCAAATTCATGATTGAGAGGTGCTTTGTTGGCGCGGCGCCACACATCATTGGGCCGTTTTGCTGCAGCATCTTTTCTTGGCCAATCCGAACGTGGCCACCATGTGGTGCTGGAGGGCTGCCAACGTTCCTGCCCCGTTGACAACCCAGCCCATGCACCGTGGTTGCCATCCAAGGGCCCCTTCTTCTCCAAGCTTTGCATCCGAAGCTGGGTTTCCCCCTTTCTTCCTAGTGTACCAAGAGGCAGCCAGCCGTGGCCTGTGCTTTGCCTGTGCAATCCCTCTCGTTGTCGCTAGCTTAGATGTGAGGCCGGCCCCGCTGCTTACCATGGTGGAACACCTTGGCGGCATGGAAACAAATGGCGAACACGACGGTCAGGCGCATCGCCAGTCGCCTGTAGTCCGTTTTGAAGCAGTTACGGGCCTCGATTTATTGTTTTCGAGCATAGCGGAAGTCAACGACAACGAGAAGCCACCAGATCTCGAGCCGCCCGACAAAATCCCGTTCGAACACATCGATGAGGAGGGTTGGTGTGCATCCCCGACAGCGCCAGCCATGGAGCAGGACAGCTCGCCGCCTCCAGGTGAAAAACTGGCTCCCAAACCCGTGACCAAGCAATCCAGCCGATATATGCAGTCAACGCTGCCATGGTTTACAAAGGGCACTGACGACAGAGCTACCCCGCCTTCGCCAGCCGACCAACGGTCGTCGCCCGTGATTGCCGGCCCACAGGAGTCGCCATCGGTTCCTGGCCCTTCTAAGCAGTTAGGACGCGACGCGATTTACGCTGAGTCTCTG
This sequence comes from Closterium sp. Naga37s-1, assembly GCA_947471745.1. Taxonomy (NCBI): domain Eukaryota; kingdom Viridiplantae; phylum Streptophyta; class Zygnematophyceae; order Desmidiales; family Closteriaceae; genus Closterium; species Closterium sp. Naga37s-1. The sequence goes on along the minus strand of CANJKZ010000195.1, from coordinate 247,740 downwards.
TATAAGTACAAGACCGAGTGGCTAGACAGGTTTTCGTGGCTCATTCTTTTGCGGCAATCTGACGGTCTCCCAGCTTTCAAGTGCTCTATCTGTACCAAGCATGCAGGTTACGCTAGAAAGTGCGGGAAGGGCGGGAGGGGCGCCTCAGACGTACAGACGCAGGCTTCAAGAGGCATGCTGCAACAACGAAGCACAAAGAGGCAGTCAAGCACCAGGAAAAGCTTCTTGCTGAAGCTGGCCGGCAGCCACGGATAAACGGTGACAACCTCGCTCGCGACACCGAGAAGGAACGCGTCATCGAGCTGTGCGACTCTCTGCTCTTCGTAACCAAGCAAGATGCACCCATTGAGTTATGGGTGCATCTTGTTCGCTATCTCGCGGCGAAGAAGGTTCAGGGATTCCCTGCGAAGGGATACGGAACCTATTACACAACGTGAGTACCCGCTGTCAGATATTGTTCGTGATGTTGCTTTTGTTTACCTTTTGTGTTAGCACTAACATTGGCTCACATGCTCCACAGGTACGGCTTTGGGCAACTAACACAAGCGATTGCCACGTGGTTGCACACAAAGCAAATCCAGCACCTCCTTACAAGTCCTTACATCGGAGTTACATGTGACGAGAGCACGGACAGGTACCAGGGAAAGCACATGATCATTTTCGCGACCTTCATCCGTGAGAATCGCGTCGTCACTGAGTTCCTTGTGTCAGAATATATTTTATATGTATTTCTGTATAACTGCATATAGTTATAGCTTTAGTGTAGTACTGTTTTAGTCCCTGTAGGTGGTGCACCCTTTGCCATCTCTCGCTCCTATATCTTGTACCTTCTTCTCTTAGTGAAACACCTTTTTCCTCTCTCACTTCAATTCTCTCGACACTTGCCTAGCTTACACCCTAGCTATGGCTCTACTATTCTAACACCTTGCCCTTCTGACCGTGGAGAAGTGCGACGCCGCCTCTCTCCTCTACGTGTTTGTGTCCCACCTGTAGGCCCTCGGCATCGAGCTTGCCAAGATTGCTGGTATGAGCACCGATGGCGCGAGTGTGATGATGGGAAGCAAGAATGGTCTTGTCGCTCGACTGCGCCTCCGCATACCACATCTCGTCTCAAGCCACTGCATAGCCCACAGGTACGTTCGCTTTTGTACTAGCGCCAATCTTGATTATCCGTATCTCGGCCTTGCTGATACCCCGTGTTGCATGTTTGTGTTGTGATGTGCCTGCAGGGAGGCCCTCGTGGCAAAAGATGCAGCGGAGGCAATCCCCGAGTTCGACATGGTGGACGGGCTGATCCGTCAAGTCGCAGAGTATCTCGGCCGTTCCAGCCCCTGGCACCAACGATTTTTGGAGCTGCAGGAACTGTTCACGGCTACGAATCTGGAGCTTCAAGGCAGGCATTCATCAAGTCCGCTGGCTCTCCAGGGGTGATGCCGTTCTGCGAACGGTGACGGTCTTCCCTGCGCTCATCGTCATGCTGTCTGAGTGGGACGAAACTCTGTACGAGCTCGCCACCAGCTACAGGTTCCATTTCTTGTTGTTCTTCCTTGCAGACGTGCTCGAGCAGCTGAACATATTGAACAAGTCCTTCCAGCAGCGAGAGGTGAGCAACAAGTCCTTTCAGCGTGTGCTGCACTTCTCATGATGTCTAGTTCTTGTATGTGTGGCTTCTGTGTGTGTATGTCAATGCATTTATATTGTGGGAGCTTAAGTACAACACTGATTTTTTTTATAAATCACCCTCCCGGCTCGCTTTCCTTGTGTCCCTCTGTGTTATTTCTGTCGCCCTCTCATAGCTTGACATCGCAGGTGTCCATGTGCAGATCAGGAGAACCATGTCTCAACTGGAGACCCGCTACGTCGACTGCGGCGACGATTTTGGAGGCGGGTTGAGCACGCGCCTGTCCCCGTTCATTATGAAGTACGGGCCTGACAGTGACAAGCCCGAGGTGACGGTGCAGGGTGTGGACTCTGACGGTCGGCCGACTACACAGAAGTTCCAACTGCATGAGAACCCAAGCGAGGACTACCCAACTCTGGGAACACACGACGCCTGCATCGATCTCTGCACCTCATTTGCCGAGACGCTCGTCAGTAACCTCAGCAAGAGGTTTGAAGACTTGGACTCCCTTGTGGGAGTGAGGCTCTTCATGCCAGACGAGTACCCGCCTGGGAGAGCGGAGTGCCACAAACAGTGTGTCGAGTGGCTCATGTCACTCGTCTCGCTGTTCAAGGCACAGGAGACTGACCACATCCTTCCAGGTACTCGCATTTTGTGCACCCTTGTTGTCCATGATTCTCTTTGTTCCTATGTTTCAACAGTGCCATGCATACACGGGTATACCATGCCAAGCCATCCAATCTAACTGACAATCTCCCTTCTGTTTTGTGTGGCAGGGATCGACAAACGGCGGGCGATCAAAGAATTGCGTGCCTTCTGCCCCATCCTCGCAGGTGCCCCGAAGAACGAGCGAAGCTTCCACGCCAGGCTAACAGCGATGCTGAAGACAAGCGATTGGACGACTAGCTACCCCAACCTCGTGCGTCTCTGGGTGGCTGTCGCAGTGCTGCCGCTGAGCACAGTGGAATGTGAGCGCGGGTTTTCCCGCCAGAATATCATCAAATCGTGGCAGCGTGGGAGCCTCAAAGACGCTCGGCTTGAAGATCTCGTCACGATGTCGCTCCTCGACTACGAGCCTGACTACAACGAACTGGTGAAAATCTGGCGCAGCTACAAGAAGCGCCGGCCATTTGGCAATGTGGCAGCACCTCCAGCAAGAGAGGGGGAGGGAAGTGGCATGGGAAAGGAGTGGGAAGAACCAAAGGCGCAGGGGAGTGATGATGAGTCTGATTCCGATGCTGATACATGCATGACTCCTGTTAGATAAGAGCAGCTGCTCTTTTCTAGGAAGCTACTGTACTCCTGAATTTCAAATCAAGACTTTATAATAGTTTCAGCTTTTTTACTAGTGGAACCCTGATGGATCAGTCTCTTTTTTAGCACAACACTGTCATTTCAGGCTTTTTTTTTTAGGAACACTGTCAATCAGTGTTTACACACAAGGGGACCCTGAAGGGTACCGTATTCTCCCGGACATAGCACCCTAGGGTATAGCTAAAAATACAGGGAAAAAATGGGGGGGGTCTCCTCATAGGAAAAAAATACATAATACCCGGGTCTTTACATATGGTATATTTTAGTGTTAGTGTTTATTTAATTAGACAATGTGGGTGTTTTGATTTTCATTTTAACATCACTGTCTGAGGCGCGAATGTGGGTTTCGGCCACGAGCTTCATCACCCCCACGAAAATGCCATGTGGCACCTCTCTTGCCACTTGCAGCGGAAGATTCGCCTGCACGTGGTCACAGCGAAGTAGTGCGAGGGGGGAAATCTCGGTAGATTGTAAGTGAATGTATCGCGAAATTTCATCTAGGGAGAAATTTTCGCGATATTCTTCAATATTGCAGCTACTCGTTAACGACTATTATAACGAATTCGTAAGAAAAGGGGGGGTGTTATAGAAAATCAGCCCAAAAGGGGGGTATAGTAGAAACGAGGCTCCCCATAACACCCACCCCGCACAAGCTACCCGGGGGTGTACAATTATGGGGGGGTGTTTTGTCCGGGAGAATACGGTATACGACCCTAAAAGTGAATCTGAGGCCCTGCTGAGGATAGCTGGGTGCCCTTGCCCAACATCGAAAACCACACTGCCATGCAAGTGTACCTGAGGAGCTGGGGTTTCCGCGATATACACGCACTCGCGTAGCGGAAGGGGCTTCTTGAGGGGGGGGGGGGGGGGTTAGTGTAAGGAATTTTCTCGCTATTCCTTACCGCGGCCGTCCACATCGCGTACAGCAGCAGCCGTTGTTCGCCCGTTACTACTAACGGGGCTTCGCCAACTTCGCGCGCACTGTTTCACCAAACCTCGCACGGCTGGAGCAGCCGAGTCGGCCTACGCTTCGGGACTAGCCCGAACCTTGTGCCAGCGTAGCATTAGCTAGCTTGCACGCACCGCATTTCCGTTTGCACATTTTTGTGTATAAGTATTCGCTCATGCCTTCGCTCATATTTTGTACTCATTGAACACTCTAGTGCAATCCTCGCTACCTCAATTCATTGCACCCGTAACAGTTGATCAAATATGGAAGATGGAAATCATGCACCTTATGAGGTTGCTTGAGAACTATTCCTGTAGATGAGTTATTATAAATGGCGCATCAATCACATTCATGCAATGGCAAGAAAATCAATCTTATCACGCTCTGCGTCAAGGCAATCAACACCACCAGCACCAATACCGTACTTCAAACTAGGTGCTGCTGCTGTTGCTGCTCCTGCTCTTGCTTCTGCTGCTGTTGTTGCTTCCACTGCAAATAAGTCTCCATAAACTCATCCAAATCACCATCCAGTACACCCCCGACATCGCTCGTCTCATATTCCGTCCTCAAATCCTTCACCAGCTTATACGGATGCAGCACGTAGTTCCGAATCTGCTGCCCCCACTCCGCCTTCACAACGTCTCCTCGGATTTCTCTGATCTCCGCCGCTCTCTGCTCCTCCAGAATAATGAGCAGCTTCGCCTTGAGCATTGCAAGTGCCTTTGCCTTGTTCTGTGCCTGGGACCGCTCCTCTGAACATGACAAACGGAAAGAGGAAACGTAATGTGAGGAGTGGTGACGAAGCAATCACGGGTGGTATGTGGGGCATGCGGCTGTTGACTGCGCAATACACGTGTTCACAGTGTGCGCACTTAAGGTGCCTAAAATATGCTCTCCGCTGCTCTCTACTCTACTCCTCCAGGAATATGAGCAGCTTTGCCTTGAGCATTGCGAGCGCCTTTGCCTTGTTCTGTGCCTGCGACCGCTCCTCTGAACAGGTTTAGGGGAGCGAATTGAAAGAGGACTTATTATGTGAGGAGGATCGAAAGGACGCTGGGTAGAAAGTGGGGCAGTGGGAGCATGGGGCTATTGATTGCTATCTGAGCATTTGACGGCAATCCCCGTGGGCAGATGCACCATGAACCTGCACCAGGCGGTAGCATTGCAACCACTCATCACCACTTATCACCACTCATCACCGCTCATGACCCACCTGAGCATTTGACGGCAATGCCTGTGGGCACGTGCACCATGCGCACACCTGTCTCCACCTTGCCACCTTGCCACCGTGTGCGAGCACCTAACCACTCGTCACCGCTCTTCACCCACCTGAGCACTTGACAGCGATCCCTGTGGGCACGTGCACCATGCGCACTGCCGTCTCCACCTTGCCTCCTTGCCACAGTGTGCCAGCACCTTAACCACTCATCACCGCTCATCACCCACCTGAGCACTTGACAGCGATTCCCGTGGGCACATGCACCATGCGCACTGCTGTTTCCACCTTGTCACCGATTGACACCACTTGAACAACATGTTACCACTCAACACCTCATTGTTCTTCCCCCCACCTGAGCACTTGACAGCGATCCCCGTGGGCACGTGCACCATGCGCACTGCCGTCTCCACCTTGTTCACGTTCTGCCCGCCCTTGCCGCCCGCCCTCATTGTAGACACATCCAGGTCATCCTCGGGAATCTCCACCTTAATCGCCTCTTCCTCCAGCAACGGCATCACCTCCACCCCCGCGAAACTCGTCTGTGAGGTACAGAGCAGGGTGAAAAGAAGGGGGTAACATAGAAGTTCGGTGTTGTCACATCCCGCCCTCATTATAGTCACATCCAGGTCATCCTCGGGAATCTCCACCTTGATCACCTCCTCCTCTACCAGAAGCATAACCTCCACCCCTGTGAAGCTCGTCTGCGGGGGAATGAGAGGGGTAAGAATGCAAGAGGAAAGTATTGAAGACCTACATCCCGCTGACCGCCCCCTGACCGCCCCCTGACCTCCCCCTGACCGCCCTCCCCCACCGGGCTGCCCAACCACAAATGACCTGTACAATTCGCACCCTACCTTCATGCTTTCCAAGGTGCACGTGCACATACAAAAAAAGCCCACCTGTCTCAGCCCCTTGGCGTTGAACGGAGACTGTCTGACGAGCCTATGAGTGTCCTTCTCCCCCCTCAGGTCCCCGAATGCATACCGCCCCTCCCCCTTGTGCATCCTGCCCCATTCCCCATCAACCAACCCACCTGTCTCAGCCCCTTGGCGTTGAACGGAGATTGTCTGATGAGCCCCCTGACTGCCCCCTGACCGCCCCCTGACCGCCCCCTGACCGCCCCCTGACCGCCCCCTGACCGCCCCCTGACCGGCCTCTCCCCACCGGACTGCTCCACTACAAATGACTTGTACAATACGCATCCTACCTTCATGCTTTCAAAAGTACACGTGCACATACAACAAAAGCCCACCTGTCTGAGCCCCTTGGCGTTGAACGGAGACTGTCTGACAAGCCGGTGGGTGCCCTTTTCCCCACTCAAATACCCGTAAGCATACCGCCCCTCCACTTCAAGTGTCGCACTCTTGATCCCCGCCTCCTCCCCATCTGACCGCTCCACCACTCGCTTCTTAAAGCCGCGCCTGTCCGCCCACCGTGAGTACATGCGTAAGAGCATGTCCGCCCAGTCCTGAGAGGGTTGTGAGACATGTACATGCGCAGATGAGAAAGAGCACATTGATGAAAAGTGACAGCTCAGGCAACTGGCTTGGTGAAGCCCCGCCTGGCCGCCCACCGTGTGTACATGTGCAGCAGCATGTCTGCCCAGTCCTGATAAGCTGTTTAAGATTCACACACAGAAAAGGACAAGAAAATACACAAACATGGACCATGCGCCTCGTAAAGCCCTGCCTGTCCGCCCACCACATGTACATGCGCAAGAGCAAGAGCAAGAGCAAGAGCAAGAGCAAGAGCAAGAGCAAGAGCATGTGCTTTTTCGATCTCTCCCCATCCCGGGCGTCTGTCCCGCCTGCTCTCACCCCACCCCTGACCATCCCGTCCCACCGCACCCCACTCCACCGCATCCCACTCCACCGCATCCCACCTGGGCGTCAATCCCCCCAGCCCCAGCAGCAATGGTAAGCCGTGCACCCTTCCGGTCAAACCGCCCTGCCAGAAACTGAGCCACAGCGTATCGCTCCATGTGCCCCTGCACCCCACTGCAGCCCACCGCACTCCACCACACTCCATCGTACCTGCGCATCGGTCCCTCCAGCGCCAGCAGCAATAGTTAACCGGGCTCCCTTGCGGTCGAACTGTCCTGAGAGCAGCTGAGCCACGGCGTATCTCTCCATGTGCCCCCGCACCCACTGCAGCCCCTCCCTTGCTTCCTCCACCAGTGATGCGTCTGGTGTCTGCTCCGTTTCTAGCAGCTCCACTATAAGGCACACCTCCTCCACCTGTTAGTGGTGGTGGTGTGGGGAAGAGGAGAGTGTGGGTGCGGGAGTGCAAAGTGATGACGTGCGGTACAGAAAGTGCAAGGAGTTTTTACAGGAGAAATGAAAGCCAGTAATCGATGTTCAATAGCCATAACATGAGACATGGATAACTGTTGAGAATTATCATCAACTCCAATGGAGTCAAACAGAAGAAAGGTCATCCCACATGAGTCAACTAAAAAAAATATATATATATATATATATATATATATATATATACTCATCGAGCTGGGTTGGAAAATGAGAGAAGCAGACAAAGAAGAGATTAACAAAGCTGGTGTTGCACGGATTGCAGGTGAGCTCGTGGGAAGTTCAGACCTAATACCGGACCTAATACCGGACCTTATCAGCATTTCCATGCCCCCTCCCATTTCACCATGACCATCATATCTGATTCACAACCCCCATGCCTCTTCTTCGCAAAAAAAGCCATTGCTATTTGCAGGCCTTGTCTAATAAATAGGAGGTTGAGGACAGTGTCTGTCTATCTTGTTTGCAAGCTCCTCAACATCCCTCACCTCCTGCAACCTCCCTCAACCACATTCAACCTCGCTCAACCTCAACCTGCCTGACCCCTCCTTTGACTTCTCCGTCCACTAAGAGAGCTTATTCGCTACCCTACCCCCAGGCCCTCTTTCGCCATAAACACCACCTCTTTCCAATACCTTATCTGCGAATTCCTCAACCTCTCTGACCCCATCCTTCAGCTGCGTCAGCTGCGTCAGCACTGTCCACAATCCCCCCCCCTTATGGCACATGAACCCCCCTATCTACCTTATCCGCCCTACCTTACACTCTCTGCCCTACCTTATCTGCAAATTCCTCAACCTCTCTCACGCCATCCTTGAGCTCCGTCAGCTGAGTCATCAGCTGCTGCGACTGAGCGGGATTCTCCCACAAACCCTCCCTTGCTTGCAAGCTCCCTGCCTTCTTCGCCATGCCCTACCTATCTGCATACCTTGTTCCCCATGCCTTCTTCCTTCCCCATACCCAACCCAACCTTATCTGCGAATTCCTCAACCTCCCGGACGCCATCCTTCAGCTCCGTAAGCTGAGTCATCAGCTGCTGCGCCTGAGCTGGATCCTCCCACAGGTCCTCCCTTGCCACGTCACGCTCCAGGTCAGCAATGACTGCACGCTGACGTGGCACGTCAGCAGTGGCTCTGATGGCTGCCAGTTGCTCTTTAACTGTTTCTGCTTCTCGTCGAATCTCGTAGAACTCTGTAACGACCAAAACAAGGAGGAATGGGAGGAGGGAGGGGAGCGAGGGGAGGGAGGGGAGAATGGGGAAAGGAGAGGGGGAAGAGGGGGGCGGAGACGGGTGAGAGGCGGCGAGAGGGGAGGAGAGAGGGTGAGGGGTTGGAATGCGAAGTGTGAGGGGAAAGATGGGAGAGTGGGGAGATGGGGACGGGGAGAAGATGTGGGAAAGGGGGTGACAGTGAGGGAAAGACAAACGGATGTGTGGATGCGTCAAATTCACTTTTAACTGTCATATTCACTTCTAAGTCACTGCAAAAGCGATATACGCGACAGTATCAACCCACATACGGTGCATTAGCTCTTCGCCCGGTTGAGCCGCCGCGATAACCGGCCCACGTCCAGCCGCCCGTTTCACGCCGTCGTCCAATCGCCGGCTGCCACGGCAGCTGCTGCTGCTGGCGCCGCTGTTGCTGCTGCTCCATCTGATTCCGCAACCTTTCAACGAACTGGCTGAGAGTTCTAATCTACTTGGTCGATTAGGTATGTGGTCCTTATGTAGTCTATCATTCGCGGAAAGAGCGACGCGGTACGACGAGGCATCTGAACGGGACCGTGCAAGCCCACTGACACGAGCTACGCCACGCTGGCACGCGCTGACGTGGACTATGCCACGATGGCACACGCTCACTGAGCCGCTCCGCGGACAGAATGAGCGGCTGCTGAGTTTGAGCGGACCAGCGAGTGGCGTTGCGCGCAAGACTGTCGCCATGCTGTGGTACAGGAGAAACTAAACTCCGCTGTTCATCGCATGATCATGAAAATTGCGATTGCGGCACTGGACTGGACTTAGTCGAAATGCGGCAGGAACTTCACTTTCAGCCTTGGAATTGCCGAATGAGCCGCTTACAAATTCGTAACGAGAAGTTTCATGCGCTCGATCTAAAAAGGTTCAGGGATGCATTACAAAGGGTACAAGAGGGAAGATGAAAAGGTCCTTAATGGCATGAAAATGCACTTCGTTTTAGAGATAGCTGGACACTAATGACCATATGTACCTTACAATGTGTTACATGAACGGATGTATAACACATGCCCATTCCAGTGCAGAAATGGTTTGCATCCTCCTGGATTTATGGCTTTATACAATGTGCACTCCACGTTACCGTATATGCAGTGGTACCGGTACTGGAAAAATTGCATTCGTTTTCAAGCAAAAACGTGCCAGCATGTTTGTGCGGCAAGCATTTCACAATGGAATTGCAGCACTGGCATCTACACTACAATCTTGACACTGCTGCCATTCTCCTTTGTGCCGGAGCACAGGCTAATTGGGCACCCACACGGGCATCGTTCTTCACTAGTGCTATGTCTGGTGGGAGACAAGGGTGGTGCAGGGGGGTGGGGGAAAGGCTGCAAGAGGAAGGAATAGAAGACGACGAAAAGGTCAGGAGGCATTATTCACCTTCACACCTTTTTGAGGCACCTCAAAAGCAGGCATCTGGGTAAAACGTACTTACAGTGAGTGATGTCCCTCCTGTGAGCTCCTTGATTCGCTTGAGAACGAATGGGGTGACCTGTGGTGTGCCCCTTTCACACCCCATGGATACATGTATACACATACAGACCCATCTGGCTAAAACGTACTTGCAGTGAGTGACGCCCCTCCTGTGAGCTCCTTGATTCGCTTGAGCACGAACGGTGTGACCTGTGCCCCTTTCACACATTGTGTGCTGTGAAAGGCAGTGGTTCAGGTGAAGATAGGGGGAGAGTGGGCATGAAAGTGAAGGAGGGGAAATGGGGGAAAAGAAAGAGGAGGAACAGAGTGATGGTATTGATTCTTTGGTTCACAATGGCCTTTGGAAGATGGAAAGTGTGACATCAAGTGCAACTATGATTCAAGGTACACTACGCATGCCTGCTGCTGGAACTGCTGCTGCTGCTTCTGCCAGCACGTGAGCAACAAACTCCAGTAAAGCACTCACTCTGTTTCTGCGATTGCCTGCTGCGTTGCTCACTCCACCTCCTCTGCCTCTGAGGCCTGCACGTTACACTTGGCTTCAGCAACACCAACTCCTGCAAAAGCATTCACTCAGCTTCTGCTTGTGCCTGCTGAGTCCCTTTAAAGAATTCCCAAAATCCGTTGCTGCAACTGCTGCTGCTAACTGCTGCTAAATGAGATTAGCTTCAGCAACACCAACTCCCACGAATGCACTCACTCTGATTCTGCGAGTGCCTTCTGTGTTGCTTGCTCCACCTCCTCTGCCTCTGCTGCCTGCCCATGGGGCACTGGCACAGCGATCACCATGCCACTTGAAAGCTGCATGCGGTGGTTTGTGTCTGGAGAGGGAGAGGGAGAGGGCAGCAACCGTAAGAGAAGGATAGCCTTGGTTCCTGGCAGCTTCTTCTGCCTCTGCTGCTGCGTGCACCCAGGGCACTGGCACTGCAATGATGCAATCACCATACCACTCGTGAGCTCCAGGTGGAGTGTGAAGGAGTGTGAGGGTGTGTGGGTGGAAACGCAGTGGGAGAACATGGCACAAGCGGAAGAGGGAAAAGTGCAAAGAAATTTTGCAATTGGGAAACTGGAGAGTATATAAAAAAGGGGGAAAGCTATGTGGCAAGCACGTTGGAACTTGGAGATACGGACAAGTGAAATGAGAATAATTTAGCTGTTTCGAAGACTCAAGAAGAAGAGTGACGTGAATAAATAAGTTGTTTCGAAGGCAAAAAAATATTTTGAATAGGGGACAAAAGAGACGGTACAAGGGCGCACCAATGAGAGCTGCACTGCAGGGTGAAAGACGGGAGGAGGAGGATAGGTTGATTGGGAGAGAGATAGGGTGAGTGGGTGAGAGATGGGGTGAGTAGGTGATAGATGGGGTGAGTGGGTGAGAGATGGGGTGAGTGGGTGAGTCGGGTCGCGCGCAAGAATGTCGCCATGCTGGCGTACAGGTGAAACTAAACTCTGTCGCTCATCGTATGACCAGAATGGTTGCGACTTTGACAAAAAATTTGTGACAACACCAGTGTTGGTATAACCAAGAATCGTAGTGGATAGGATAAGGCTAGCCAAGTTGTGAGGAAGACAGTGAAGTCTTGTAATGACCTTTTTAATAATAATTGAGAGAGAACAAGATGATTGAAGATAGAATTACAAAAGGTTTAAATAGCATTCCTAGCTAGCCATGTACTCTGAGGGGTACATTCCCTTATTAACTGCTTTGCAATGCTACAGTAATTGCGACTATTGCTATCCTCGACAGTTACTGGGTTGCAGCGTGTACCCTCTGGCGACTGTTGCGGGGTGGTCAACAGTCACAACTATTGACCTCCCACGACTGTTGACCTTCTCGTGACTGTTGACCTTCGCGTGCTCTATATGAGCTAGCGCAGTACTGGTACAGTTGCGCTGCTTTGTTATGAGCCACGTGGGATTTCTTCGAGATCGCGTAGAGGTTGACGTAGTGCTGAAACTTTTGACGTGGCAGCTTCTTCGTCATAAAATCCGCTGCCATGTCACCAGTCGGGCAATAGGTGAGTTTGACTTTCCCTTTGTCGATCTCGTCCTTCACGAAAAAGTAACGGAGTGCGATGTGCTTCGTGCGATTCACAAAGCCGGGTTTGTTCGAGATCATTATCGCTCTTTGGTTGTTGCAGAGTAACATGAAGTGCCTGTTCATCATCATTTTCGCTTCCTATAGGAGCTCCATCAGGTACAACCTTTCGCGAACAGCTGCGCTGGCGGCGATGAATTCAGCTTCAGCTTACGAAAGAGAGATGAGCTCCTGCTTCTAGGAATTCCAGGAGATGAGTCCAGCAGGCTCGAGCTGAAAAACAAAGCCTGTGCGGGAGCGTCTGTTGTTAACATCTCCCGCATGGTCAGCATCCACATAGGCGCGTAGCTGAAGAGTAGCTGTTAGGTTGGCTGTGTAGGTGAGTCCGACGCCAGGAGTAGAGATGAAATATTGAAGTGCTCGGCGTAGGTCTAGCATGTTCTCCTCTTCAGGTCGACGCAAGTACTATACAAGCTGGCTTGCGGCGTAGGAGAGATCCAACCTGCACGTGACGGCGGCGAACAGGAGGCACCCGAGTTGCTGTTGGTAGAGACGATGATCGTCGATGGAGAGTGGTGTGGTGTTGGGCTCATGATTAGGAGGAGGCGTGCAGAAGGGGGTGGTTAGGTTGATCGGTGCGATCGCGAATTTCTTCGCGAGAGTTTCCGCGTACTTGGCGGTGGAGAGGTGGATAGAGGTGGCGGACTGGGTGACATTGAAACCCAGGAATTGCGTGACGTTGTGATTGATTGTCCCTTCCAGGTTTTTCTTGATCTCTTCTTCGAAGCGATCGAGTACTTCCGTGTCGTCGCCAGTGTAGAGAAGGTCGTCGACGTAGGAGACGAGGAGAATGTGTGAATCAAGAAAACAGGAATGAAATGACTAAGTGAAAGTTGGGTACAAAAGGCAAACCCTAGGAAACTGTACCCCATATGTGCTACCCCACTATAGCCTACAGTAACTATGTCAAATAACTCTGACACACCCCCATAGGCAAAGTGGGGGAGAACAAGGGGTCACAAGACCAGTCAAGCAAAGCAAAGCAAGCTCAGGGTGGATCACAAAGTCACCACACATTCCGAGCACAAGTTCAAGGCCACAAGGCCAGTTCACATGCAGGATTACATATATATATAAGGCTAAACAAGCAAGAGCAGGAGTATATATATATGCAACAGTACAAACAAGGTCAAGAGGTGAGCAAGTGAGGCAAGGTAGGCACAAGACCCAGCTGAGTACAGAAGCGCTGATGATCACAAGGCGCAAGTGCCTTGGTGAAGATATCAGCAGTGTTGGCCTCAGAGGCCACGTACGCAAGTCGCAGCTGACCACGCTGCTGTAGCTCACGAGCAAGGAAGTAGCGAAGAGCAATGTGCTTCGTTCTGTGCTCCAGTCTCTGCTCTCGACACAAGGCCAGCATGGCCTTGTTGTCTACGTAGAGCACTGGAGGAGAACGAGGCGGCTCTCCGAGGTCAGTCAGCAGGTAGGTGAGCCAGCGAAGCTCCTGTGCAGCCATGGCCCCGGCGTAGATCTCAGCCTCGCAACTGGAGCCGAGAACAGAAGACGAGCGAGTAGCCCGCCACGAAACAGAGCCGGAACCAAGGCTGAAGGTGTAACCCTGTGACGACCGCTGCGTAGCCTGGTCGTCAGCCCAAGAAGCGTCTGCGTGTCCAGTGAGGACCACTGGACTCTGCCCTCCAAGCACAAGCCCCATGCCCGATGTACTGCACAAGTAGCGCAACACCCTCTTCGCTGCACCCATGTGCTCCGGTCTGTGTCTCCCAGGAGCAACATAGCGTGCAAGAATACTAAGAGAGTATGCAAGGTCAGGTCGTGTGCAGGTCATCAGGTACATGAGGCAGCCAACAAGCTCTGGGTACGGGCCACTCGACTCTACGGACTCATCCGAAGGCAGAGCTGAGAGCGAGTGGCGAGTAGGCAGAGGAGTGGCCTGAGGCGAGGAGTACGTGAAGCCGAAGCGCTGAAGGACCTGCTGCACCATGTGTGACTGAGTCAGGGTAATGGTGCGGCGTGCTCTGTCCCGGGTGATCTGCAAGCCAAGGTAGCTGCGCAGTTCACCCAGGTCTGTGCACGTGTGTCTCTTCTGCAGCTCGGACTTCACGTGGGCGAGTCCAGCAGTGTCAGCTGTGGCAAAGACCAAGTCGTCGACGTACACGAGGATGTAGAACGGCTGCAAAGAAGTGTCGGTGCGCAGAAACAGCGACGGGTCGGCAGTAGAGGGAGCAAACCCAAGAGCCGCAAGTGTAGTCCTCAGTGTGTCGTGCCACTCACGCGGTGCCTGGCGGAGACCGTAGACTGGCCGCCGGAGGCTCCACTGGGTGCCAGGAGGAAAAGACCCAGTGAAGCCAGGTGGGCGACGCAGCCAGATCTCCTCGTGCAGGCTGCCCTGCAAGAAAGCAGTGCTGAAGTCAAGAGAGTGCAGCTCGTAGTCGCGGTGAGCAGCTATGTGCAGCAGTACCCGAAGAGTGGTCATCTTCGGGGTGGGAGAGAAGGTCTGAAAGTAGTCAACTCCCTGCCGCTGACTGAAGCCACGAGCCACGTAACGCGCCTTGAAGACAGGCGGAGAACCCGGCGGCCGCTTCACCCTGAAAATCCACATGCCACTGACGATGTTCGCCCCAGGCGGGGGAACCTCGTCAACGTAGGTGCCTGTGGACTTCCAGGAAGCCATCTCTGCGTCCATAGCTGCCTGCCACTGAGAGGAGTAGGGACCCTCTATCGCCTCCGCGTAAGAGCGCGGAGTCGGGATGTCAAGTGCATCCGGGTCTCCCTCAGGGGTAAGCAGTACGGACACGAGATGAGGTGAAGCAGCAGCCAAACACTGGAACTCCTCCTGCCTGTCCTCAAGGACGTCCGTGCCAAGGGCACACTCACCCCCGACGGACGGAGGACAGACAGACTCAGACTCAGCAACAAGACTAGCAGCGTAGTCTAGACGACAGCGAGCAGCAAAGTCGACGAGCTCAGTAACTAGGGCAGACGCAGCAGTGGACTCAAAGGAAGGGTCAGTGACAACAGTAGCAAGGAGACGCGTGACAGTAGGACTGGCAGCACGAAGAGAGTCCGACTCCGGGTCAGGAAGAGCAGGAAGAGAGGACTCAGGAGGAGAAGGCAAAGGGGCACGCAGAGGAGCAGTGGACGGACGCAGAGACATCCGGTGCGTGCCAGGGACAGGAGGAGGACGCTGACGCGAACCACGACCACTAGTGCGAGAGGCACGGACAGGCGACGCAGGGCGAGACGCAGGCTCACGACGCTCAGCAAGACCTCCAGTAGGACCAGTGTAGGGAGAAGGAGCGGGCAGTGGGGAGGCCGGCTGTAACTGTAACTGTGACGGGACAGGCTGTGGACACTCTAAGGGAGGAGGAGGACCAGTAGAAGGCGGGAGACCAAGAACCTGCTGAAGGAGCGGAACGAAGTACGGCCGAGGCCGTGTGGCGACTCCAGACACAGCAGGGACAGCACCAGTACCCCCAGCGGCAGCACCAGCGCCAGCAGTACCTCCAGCTCCAGCACCCCCAGCAGGACCGCCTCCAGGACCGACAGCAGTAGCCTCAGCGCCAACACCCTCAGCAGCTCCAGCTCCAGTCGTACCCGCAGGCCCAGCAGCTCCAGTACTCCCAGTACGAGCACCTCCGGGACCCGCGGCACCAGCACCCTCAGCAGCCGAAGAACCTCCAGCTCCAGCAGCACGCCTCCAGCGCCGGGCAAACCACTCGCGCAGCTCCTGTGGAGAGAGTGCCTCCCGTCGAGACGAAGCACCCGGAGAACCTCCAGGCTCAGCACCGCTAGACGCCACACAAGCAGGCCCAGCTCCCTCAGGCTCCGCACCCCCAGGCTCAGCACCTCCAGGCGTAGCACCCCCAGGCGTAGCACTCCCAGGCTCAGCACCCCCAGGCTCAGCACCCCCAGGCTCAGCACCCTCAGGCTCAGCACCCCCAGTAGTAGCACCCTCAGGCTCAGCACCCCCAGGCGTAGCACCCACACGCTCAGCACCCCCAGAGTCAGCACCCCCAGGCTCAGCACCCTCAGCAGCACCAGAGTCACCAGTAACCTTGACAGGCTCGACTGCGTCTACCTGGGACACACCTGAAGGGGCAGGACCCTGAGGGGGGAGGGGGTCTACCGGGGGGGGACCTGGGACAAGGAAGAGCGGTGGCGGGGGGAGGGACGGAGTGCGGTAGGGGAAGAGGCGGTAGTAGGGGACCGACTCGTCAAACGTGACGTCCTGGGAGGACAGAACACGGCGAGAGGTGGGGTGGTAGAACTGCCACCCTGGCGCGTCAGGGGGGAAGCCAAGGAAGATGCAAGGAGCAGCACGAGGGGACAGCTTGTCCGCAGACAAGTCGCGGACAAACGCCCGAGATCCCCAGACACGGAACGCAGACGCATCGCCAACCTTCCCCGTCCACAGCAAAGCTGGGGAGGTCTCCGGCATGGAGACCCTGGGGTGAAGGTTGATCTGATGCGCCGCGTACCGAACCGCAAACGGCCACAGAAAATGGGGGGCAGCCGCATGCATCATGGACGTACGGGCGACATCCATGATCATGCCAATGCGGCGCTCAGCAATCCCATTTTGCTGTGGAGAGTCCGGAAGCGTGAAGGTCTGGCGGATGCCTCGTGCACGACAGTAGGCTCGCAGAAGGCCAGAGGAGAACTCTCCACCTCTGTCAGAGTGCAGACGCTGAACAGGAAAGTCCGAGCCGAAGCTCTGCCTGAGCTGGAGACGAGCTGCGCGGATCCAGTCGATCAACACCTCAGTGACATCACCCTTGCTGCGCAAGGGGAAGACTGTGGTGTAACGCGAGTAGTCGTCAACCACCAGCAGGAAGTAGCGCTCGTGACCCTGTCCACGGACGCGGGCTGGGCCCCACACGGACGCGGGCCGGGCTCGTGAAGCGTCTGCAGTGGGGCCTCTGTCGGAGGAAACTGGGAGGAGTGAGGGGCAGCCCGCTGCCGCCCCTCGACACAGGGGACGCAGGTAGGGCCAGGCCCCGGAGGAAGGGGAGGGAGGGACCGGGGAAGACCAGAGACAAGGACACGGGAGGCCATGCTTCGGAGACGAAGCAGAGAGGGGTGACCAAGGCGGTGGTGCCAGAGGAGAGTCTCGTGAGACAGGAGGCGACACGAACAGGGGGCAGACTCAGGACCAGACCTGGACGCTGCAGCAAACACCTGACCCGACGCAGCTTCCTGACCAGACGTAGTGACTGGAGGAGACGCAGTGGTCAGGGTGTACAGGCTCGACCCCGGCCGACGGGTAAACGTGGCCAGGTGTCGGCCTGTCCGAGCGTCCGTGCAGTGGGTCACCCGCTGACTCGCAGGAGTGAACTGGTGAACCCCCGCATCCTGGAGGTCAGCACCACTCACCAAGTTCGTAGAGAACGAGGGAAGGTAAAGACCAGACAGGGTGCCAGAGGGGGCCGCCGGACACGGGAGGACAGTGGAGAAGTGAGCAAGGACAGGACCCCCAGAGGGGTCTGCCAGAGAGACTGCAACTGGCCGGCTAAGCGGCGTGAGTGTGGTGCGGTCTCGAAAGAAGGAGCGAGAAGCCCCCGAGTCAAGGGTGAAGGTGTGGGAGGCCGAAGCCGACGCAGAACCTGAGAGAGCAGACTCACCAGCACCTGAGGGAGCAGACGCACCTAGAGCAGCAGCCTCGCTAGCACCTAGAGCAGCAGCCTCACCAGTACCTAGAGCAGCAGTCTCAATGCCCGGGTCGGGCGGAAAACACCGGTAACAGTCACCCTCATCACTAATAGTCACAGTATACATGGCAGCAAGAATAGCATCAAAGTCAAGGTCAAAGGCAGCCACACCCGCCCTAGACAGCTCACCCCAGCGGGGGATCTCAGTGGCCTCAGGGAACTGGTGACGCCAAGCGTCCGTCACGCGGCCAAAGCAGCGCTGGGTGGAGTGCGCACCCCCGCACTGCTCACCCGCGCGGTCGCCGGTGCGGAGGACGTAGGCGCACGGACCAGTACCCCCACCCCTCTGGCGTGCAGTGTACCACTCACGGAGCTGCTGAGGGGAGGGGATGTCACGAGTGCGCTGCTGCTGCTGCTGCTGCTGCTGGCGCTGACCACCACCGGAGCCGACCCTCTGCGCAGCGCCACCCCGACCAGCTCCACCTCCTCCGCCGCCTCCTCCTCCACCGCCGCCACCTCCGCTCCCTCCGCCACTGCCGCTGCCGCCTCCGCCTCCACTGCCGCCACCGACACCTCCACCCCCGCCACCACCCCCACCGCCACCCCCACCTCCTCCACCGCCTCCACTGCCGCCTCCACCGCCCCCGCTAGCTCCTCCAGCGCCCCTGCCCCCCTTGCCCTTGCCAGGGCGGCGTCTCCCGCTAGGGGTAGACGCCGCACCGACCGACTCAAGCCCAACGAGGTCGGCCGCAGCAGCCGAGGCAACAGAGGGCAAAAGGGGGGAGGGGGAACACCCCTCAAAGATGGGGGTGCGAGGGTCACCACGAGAGGCTCCTACAGCTACTATGCTCTTCTCTGCTGCTAGGAGGGACTTCTCGAGGAGGTCAACGGTGAGAGTGGTGGGGCAAACTGAGAGGAAGTGGTCCCTGACTACGCGAAGGGAGTCAGGGAGCCGGGTGACTATGTAGTAGAGGGTGATGTACATGGGGGGGGGGGTTCTTGGCGCAGAACTCAGCAGGAAGCGCAGCGCGGTAGCGAGTGTCACTAGTGCGTAGGTGCGTAATGAGGTCAGCGACTGTGGGAAAGGCAGCAAGGTCAGGGAAGAGGTACGGTAGCATGAGGCGACTCAGTGCAGCAGTGGCAGGGGAGGAGTAGCGTGCAACTACAGCGTCGTACAAGGTCTGAGCACTCTTGTACTGGCTAAAGTGCGCACGCTCAGAGGTAGGCAGGTGGCGACGCACAGCAAGACGTGCAGCAGCATCGCGCGTGGCCCACTGGGAGCGAACAGTTGCGTCAGCATCAGTGGCGGGGGCAGGAGAGGCACCAGAAGTGAGGTCAAAGAGGGAGAGGCCGTCTGCCCTATCGCACTGTAAGAAAAGCTGCAGGTCATCTATCCAGACGTCAAAGTCAATGGCCCGACCCTCAGCGTCAAAAGCGAGGACACTAGGGGTAGCCATGACAGCAGTAGACTAGCAGCGCAAACAGTGGGGTGAGGGCAGTGCTGTGAGAGAGGCGCTGCTCTTACCGGACAGGGCGGCTCGGGCGGCTCGGCTGCAGGGCGGCTCGGCGACTCGGCTGCTGGGCGGCTCGGCTGCTGGGCGGCTCGGCGGCTCGGCTGCTGGGCGGCTCAGCGGCTCGGCTGCTGGGCGGCTCGGCGGCTCTGCTGCTGGGCGGCTCGGCTGCTGGGCGGCTCGGCGGCTCGGCTGCTGGGCGGCTCGGTGGCTCAGCTGCTGGGCGGCTTAGCGGGGCCGCTGAGAGGGCCGCGTCAGGGGCCGCTGGGAGGAGGCGGCGGGGCCGCTGAAAGGAGGCGGCGGGGCCGCTGAGAGGAGGCGGCGGGGCCGGAAAGGTAGGTGGCGGGGCCGCGTCAGGGGCCGCGGCAGGGGCCGCGTCAGGGGCCGCGGCAGGGCCGCGTCAGGGCGCCGCGTCAGGGGCCGCGTCAGGGCGCCGCCAGGGGCCGCGGCAGGGCCGCGTCAGGGCCGCGTCAGGGGCCGCGGCAGGGGCCGCGTCAGGGGCCGCGTCAGGGCCGCGTCAGGGCCGCGGCAGAGCCGCGTCAGGGCCGCGTCAGGGGCCGCTTCAGGGCCGCGGCAGGGGCCGCAGCAGGCCGCGTCAGGGCCGCGTCAGGGGCCGCGGCAGGGCCGCGTCAGGGCCGCGGCAGGGGCCGCGTCAGGGCGCCGCGTCAGGGGCCGCGTCAGGGCGCCGCCAGGGGCTGCGGCAGGGCCGCGTCAGGGCCGCGTCAGGGCCGCGGCAGAGCCGCGTCAGGGCCGCGTCAGGGGCCGCTTCAGGGCCGCGGCAGGGGCCGCGGCAGGCCGCGTCAGGGCCGCGTCAGGGGCCGCGGCAGGGCCGCGTCAGGGCCGCGGCAGGGGCCGCGTCAGGGCGCCGCCAGGGGCCGCGTCAGGCCGCGTCAGGGCCGCGTCAGGCGCCGCCAGGGGCCGCGTCAGGGCGCCACCAGGGGGCGCGTCAGGGGCCGCGATAGGGCGCCGGCAGGGGCCTCGTCAGGGCGCCGCCAGGGGCCGCATAGGGGGCGCGTGGGAGGCGGCGTAGGGGCCGCGTAGGGGCAGCGTAGGGGCCGCTAAAAAAAAAAAAAAAAAAAAAAAAAAAAAAAAAAAAAAAAAAAAAAAAAAAAAAAAAAAATTAGGGCAGGGCGCAATGTGCGCGGGCAGCTAAAAAAAAAAATTTCTTATGGTGGGCCCTTAGGAAGGAACGGTCCCATGTAGGAACCCGCTCTATACCATGTGAATCAAGAAAACAGGAATGAAATGACTAAGTGAAAGTTGGGTACAAAAGGCAAACCCTAGGAAACTGTACCCCATATGTGCTACCCCACTATAGCCTACAGTAACTATGTCAAATAACTCTGACAGAATGAAATTCCCATGCGATTCCTTCCGGTACATGCCTTGGTCGTGTGGTAGAGCTTGCTTGATGTCGTAGAGGGATTTCTGTAGGAGGCGGACGGCGTTGTCGCTTTCTTCAGAGGCGTGCGGCTACTCGACAAAGATTATGGCATCGACGATTGCATACATGAATGCGTTGGAGACGTCGATCTGGCGAAGAGGTCGCTGCTTGACGGTTGTGATGCATATGAGAATGCGCATCGAGGTGTGCCGTCTGACTGGTGCGAAGGTTTGGTCGTAATCCACCATGTGAGTTTGCTCGAAGACGCGCAATCTTGCTTTATACTTGTCGATTGACCCGTCCGCAAGCGTTTTAATCCGGAAGACCCATTTGCCGCTTAATATCTTTCTCCCCTTTGTAGATGAGCGGGGAACTAGTTTCCTGGTCCAGCGGCGCTTGAGTGCTGCTACTTCAGCCGCCATGGATGCTCTCCATTTTTTGCTGTCGGGGCCAGACAGGAGGGCCTGGCACACGGTGGTGGGTTCCTTGGGTGAAAGTTGGTGAACTGCTACTGCGAGCCCAAGGACGCGAAGACTAGTTTCGTTGGTGGTGGCGTAGGCGAGGCGATCGAAGTCGTGGATACTGGTTACTTCAACGACGTCTTCGTCGCTGTCGTTGTTGTTGCGGATGGTGTCCTGCGAGAGATTCGGTGGTGGTAACCCAGCATCCGGAGATCGACGTGCTGTGCTGTTGTAATTGTGGGCTTCGCGAGCTGTATCATGAGGATCAAATTGTGAATCAGGTATGTAGGTCGGGGTTTGGAACGGGCTTGTAAGGGGGGTGTGCGAATAATGTGTGTAGGCTGAGACGTCTACTGCATCTTCCACCACGTCAGCTTCGTCTTGAGCTGTGGCTGGTGTCCTGTGAAAATTGTTTATAGTGCCTTGCCAGCTTCGCGGTGTTCCTTGAACAGTGGTAGAGTCAGCTTCTTGTAGAAGATGCAGTCACGTGATTTTGTCACTTCGTGTGTCGCGTAGTCCAGCACGATCCAAGCCTTGAATTATTTTTCTATCCCTAGATGAATGCCCCAGGGTGCCCGGTCATTAAAATTTCCGGTTCTTGCCGTGTGAGGTCTGTACTGTACCATGCAAACACTCGTAGCAGACGCGTGTCACCCTTTCAACCTTTGTAAGGTGATGTGTTGTCCTTCAGGCTTTGGGAGGACAGCAAGTTGTGCAGCCGAACAGCGTGGTTCATCGCGAACGGCCAGAGCCTTGTTGGGATGGCAGACTGCTTTATGAGGGCTCACATTCTTATGGCGTGGCTTCTGTTTGTCCTTTCTGCTACTCCCTGTTTCTCGTGTGCGTATGGCAGGGACACCAGGTGTTCGATTCCTTCTTGACAAAGAGTTCCTTGAACTCGTTGGAGAAATACTCCAAACCCCCGTCTGTTTGAAAGCTTTTCAGCTTTAGTCCAGATTGACGCTTGGCATCTAGGTTACAAAGCAGTCAAAGGAGCGTGAGCGGTAGTCGATGTTAACAGCTGAGACGTAGCGCGTGCTGGCGTCAATGAACGTCATGGTGTTTTGTTTGCCGACAAGCCCTTCTTGGCTCAGAATCATGAAGTCGCTGTAGACTTTCTTGAGTGGTTCGTATCTCTCATAGCTGGAGGTAAGTCGGGGAAGGGCTGGTGAGAGAGTGATGTAGTCGGGCAGACAGTGCATGGTGGATTTGCTGATGTAACTTTGAGTGTGTCGCCGCCGGGTGTCCCCTTCCCCCCCACCCCCCCCTTTTCCCCATCTCCTCGCCCCGCCGCCTTCTCCCCGCCACAGCTGGCGCGGCTGTTGGACGTGATAGCGCACTGCGACCCCTCAGCGCGCATCCACGTGATTGCCCACTCTCATGGAGGCAACGTGCTGCTTAAATCAATCGAGCTCGTGAGTGCTGCTTAAAGCCATCGACCTCGTGAGTGCTACTTAAAGCCTTCGAGCTCATGAGTGCTGCTTAAAGCCAACGAGCAAGTAGTCCGCTCGTGTCAAAGACTTCGGCAACGATTGAGTTTTTAAGTGTTGCATGCAAAGGGTGTCCGAGCCGTTGGTGCCAGATGCCAGGAGTGGCGCGATAGGCGACCGTTCTCTTATAATATCTGTTTCTTTCTTCTTCCTCTTGCTGTGGTGTTGCAGGTCCTTTGACAGTGGCGGCGCGCACGTCAGCAACGAAGGCCCTGGCTCGGCCTTGGAGATGCCGATGATGTCGGTCGTGTCGGCGGCGTGGATGGAGTCGTTGGTGACTGCCAGGAGCTGTTGAGGTGACGTTGCGTCGGGCCATTTGGAAATGGGAACTCCCTCCATGGGAATTCGATGGTAGAGGTACTCGTCGCTGGTGACTGAGATCGGGTGAGGTCCTTCTAGCAGCGACGGATCCTCAGTAGGTTCGGGTAACTCTGCTGCTTCTCCAAAATCGTATCATCCCTTCTTACTCTTCTTGTTCTTCTTCTGCAGGTTCGTAAGGATATTGATATGGAAGAGGAGGTCCACCCCAGCTGGTACCTCGCGTCGCCCAGTATGGGTCAACTTCCGCCAGGGTTTCAGGAGGAAGTGTCGGAGCTTCGGGATAAGGGCCCGGTGGTCCCCAGCCACCTTCGGCGGGAACTCCTGGCGGAAACGTCGGCGGGCCCCAGCCCCCTGCAGTTTCTGGCGGAGTTTCGACTTGCCCCCATGCTCCTACCATGATATTGGTGCCCCATCCAGGGGTTGGAGTTCCTGTAGTTCTCTAGCCTCTCGTGTTGACTTGTGTTTTTGTTTCTTCTTCAGCGGACGCTTCGCTCTCTTCTTCTTCCATTGATGCAGGTCCGGAGTCACCAGGAGTAGAGGTTGAGGCGGTCGGGACGGCGAGGGTGCGGCAGAGGCCATCAAGTCCGGGACGCTCAAGATCTGTTTCTTCAGGATGCGCCCAAGTCGGCGTTTCTGTGGGTGTTGTTTTTAGCAAGAGCGTCCTTTCATAGTCGCCGACGTTCCCTGTCAGAATCCCAACCACTAGACCATTGGGATAAAGGGCTTGTTTCAGTAGCGGGTCAGTGCGCCCATAACCCCCCAGGCAAACGCGCCTGTAACCCCCCCTAGGATCGATCGGGGATCTCACAGTGCAGCTCTACTGACACCCCCCCACACTGGGAGGCCCAGGACTGAGCACAGTGGCAACGGCCTACATGTGCATACACCGGGATTCGAACCCGAGACCCCTCTGATACCATGTCAGAATCCCAACCACTAGACCATTGGGATAAAGGGCTTGTTTCAGTAGCGGGTCAGTGCGCCCATAACCCCCCAGGCAAACGCGCCTGTAACCCCCCCTAGGATCGATCGGGGATCTCACAGTGCAGCTCTACTGACATTCCCCTGCGACTCGAAGTTTAAGACGAAGACTCCGTCTCCATCAGACGCCTTCCTGATGTAAGTCCCTTTATAGAATAGCTCGAAGCATTTCTTCTCGCTGTTGCTTCGAATGTCAACTCCGCATTTCATGAGTTGTGCAGAGAGGAGGTTAAACTGAAGGTCGGCGACGACTAGAACATCTCCGATATGGATGGTGAAGTTGGCGTCGCTTGATTCCAGGCAAACTTCTCCAATATCATAGGCCTGCACTCGATTGTTGTTTGCGACGGTGATTTCGCACGGTCGTCACATCTGCTTCGAGTTGTTAATGTATGTCATTGACCCTACCATGTGTTTTCCGCACCACCTGTCAAGGTACCACTTATTGAAGTTGTCGTGGCTCCGTCGCGCGATGCTGGCGATCTTCGGAGTAATGATGCAGTCAAGATCAACGTAGAAGCTCAAGAGGTCGTTCTCATGTTTCGCGGGGAAGCCGGAAGGAGACTCGGGCGTGCTGGGAGGCAAATCGAAGTTAGGTGGGACATTTGTTGGCCTGTCGCTCCGGAGTCCAATTGTAGGATCATAGTTTAGACTTGGCGTGATAGGCTCGACTGGCGTGATTGTCGGGTATTGAACCCCGTCGTAGTAGCGAATGCCTCTACGACGCGCCATGCAGCTTAAGACTCTCCCATTTCCCTTGTCCTTGGATGAGATGCGTGAAGGAGCTTGCGAAGTGCTTGCGACGGCAGGTGGTGACACGGTCGCAGCTGCGGCTGGTGTTGAAGGAGGCACCGATGGTTGTTGACCAGGTGAGTTGTAGTTGCGCCTTTCGTTAGCAGCTTTTCGCTTGAAACATCGATCCATAGTATGACCCGGTTTCTTGCAGTACTTGCAGAAGTTTCCCTTCTTCTTGTGTGACTCCTCTTCAGTTGCACCAGACTAGAATACGATTTTTTCCCGTTTGTTGTTTTTCTCGTTGTACAGGTCGATCTCCAGCTGCTCGGAGAGGAGTCTGGCGCAGAGGGCGGCTTCGGAGTTGGCTCCTCGAGTGCGAACTAGCGACTTGCACTGCCGCCACTCTGGCCCTAGTCCGGAGAGGACTCTGGTGACGAACATATTGCCAAGGACGCTTCCGCCACATTTCTTAAACTGGTCGCGCAGATTGTGGCAGCGATTGGTATACGGACCCGCTTTCTCCCCTTGAAACATTTTGGCAGATGTCAGCTGGCTTAACAAACGACTCATGTTGACTGGATCTGTTACCACGTATGAGTTGCGCAGGTATTCCCAAGACACTTGCGTGGGAGCCCACTACGTCTTGAAGGAGCGAATACCGAGCTGCTCGGAGGGGGAGAGATTGCGGAGAAGAACGGTGTACGTGAGGAGAGACTCGTGGTAGTACTGGTTCTTCTCTTGGGGAGTGCCTTCCGTCGGAAAGGTGAGACTCCCATCGTAGTACATCCAGATCTGCGCGGTCGTCGCGAGGAGTTCAAATTCGAAGCTCCACGTATAGAAATATGTAGAAATCTATTCCGTTGAATGTGGTTGAAGTCTTCAGCTTTGATGCCATTACTAATTTATGTTGCATAGTCGCTATTGATTCTGATTGTGCACGTTGTTGATTGTCGTGCGCAGGAGCTGAAGCTTGACGGTTGTCAAAGGTGAAGAACCTCTCGGAGTTGACGCGACGGTCTTCTCCTGGGAGAGGAAGTCCAGCAACTCCTCTAGCGTAGCTTGAGCCGTCGATGCTCATCGCTTGATGGCTCTCAAGAGCGTTGATGCGTGCGACGAGTTGCTCAACGAGGGCGGCGCTGACGGATGTCACCGCTGACGTTGTATTAGTTGTTGCTGTTGGTGGGCCCGGAGAGTCTGCAGTAGCTTTCTCTTCAGGAGCCATAGTGATGCAGACTTGTAACAGGTGTTGTAATGGATAAGTTAATAAAGAGTTGTTCTCGGAAGAACAGGAACTTGACAGACCTTATTATCCAACCGTGCTCTCATACCATGTTGGTATAACCAAGAATCGTCGTGGATAGGATAGGGCTAGCCAAGTTGTGAGGAAGACAGTGAAGTCTTGTAATGACCTTGTTAGTAATAATTGAGAAAGAACATGATTGAAGATAGAATTACAAAAGGTTTAGATAACATTCATAGCTAGCCATGTACTCTGAGGGGTACATTCCCTTGTTATCTGCCTTGCATTGCTACAGTAACTGTGATTATTGCTATCCTCGACAGTTACTGGGTTGCAGCGTGTAACCTCTGACGACAGTTGCGGGGTGGTAAACAGTCGCAACTATTGACTTCCCATGACTGTTGACCTTCGTGTGACTGTTGACCTTTGCGTGCTCTATATGAGATAGCGCGGTACTGGTACAGTTGCGATGTTTAGTTATGAAGCGGTGTGCTAAGGAGAACCTTCGGGAATGTTACAATAACCCTTCGGTTATTCCAACAACCAGCAGTGAGCTAATTGCATATTCCGCTGGAACTGCCAGCCTTGAGATTGCCGATAAGCCAATAACATATTCGTGCCAAAAACATTTTCAGGAGGCCAGCCAGTTTCAACGAGTTCAGCGACTACGAAGGGTATAAATGTTACAGAAGTGATCCTTTATAGTCCGAAATTGCGCATCCATTTAAAGGTAATTGAACATTATGCAGCTCGCTAACTCTACCATGTCACATACGGTGCATGACAAATACCCATGCGACTGCAAAATGTTCTTACATTTTAGCCTGCTATACAGCCCTCATATGATGAATCATCTCCTACAGGAATTGTAGCCTTATGATCCACATGCGATATGCCCAGACGAAAAAACCACCAAACAAAGCATGTTGGCATTTTTTCGTGAAAGGCATCGCACAATGGAGCTGCACCACATATTTTCTACAACCTCGACACGGCTAATATTCTCCTTTGTGAGAGAGCCCGTGCTATTTGGGCACCCACACGGGCATTGTTCTTCACTAGTGCTATGTCTGGAGGGGGACAATGGCAGTAATTGTCGAATGGGGAGGAAGGAAAGAGCACAAGAAGAGAGAATAAGTAGATGACAAGGACGGGGAGGGGAGTAAAAGTGATACGTTTCAGGACGAGAGTAGGAGTTGAAAGATTAATAAAACAGAGAACATACTTCTGATACCCATCCTCTGATTTTTGGAGCACACAGAGTGGCATACTTGCAGCAAGTGCAGCGAACGCTTGAGATCCTTTCAGTGTGAGGCGGGACGAGCAAACGAGTTGCTCTACGTGATTTTCCGAGAGCCGTTCCCATATGCGCATGTGTTCACGACGCAGGCGCAAGTGGAAAGGGCCCTTGAGGTGTCGAAGACAGAAGTTGCAAATTATAGCTATGAACGGTGGAGGGCTCTGCTGAAGAAGATAGCAGAAAATAAGGACTACTATGTTATAACTCATGCTAGGGGATCATAGCACTTCTACGGTAGTGAACTTAGTACTCAGTGTGAGTGGTGAACTTAATGAACGTAGTGACCTAGTTTTGAGACATCTCAAAACTTAATGAACGTAGTGACACACTGAGTACTAAGTTCACTATTGTAGCAATGCTATGACCAACTAGCATACGTTATTACATACTAGTCCTTACTTATAGCTATCTACTTCAGCAGAGCCCTCCACTGTTCATAGCTATGATTCGCAACTTCTGCCTTTGACACCTTAAGACCCTTTCCACTTGCGCCTGCGTCGTGAACACATGCGCATATGGGAACGGCTCTCGGAAAATCGAGCAACTCGCTTGCTTGTTCCTTGATTCGCTTGAGCACGAACGGTGTGACACGTGCCCTCTTCACGCCCAAGTTGACTTTTGGGTTGACTCAAACAAGTACTCGCAGCAAGTGAAGACCCTGTTGTCAGCTCCTTGATACGCTTGAGCACAAACGGTGTGACCTGTGCCCCTTCCACACCCCATGGATACATGTATACACATACAGACCCATCTGGCTAAAACGTACTTGCAGTGAGTGACGCCCCTCCTGTGAGCTCCTTGATTCGCTTGAGAACGAATGGGGTGACCTGTGGTGTGCCCCTTCCACACCCCATGGATACATGTATACACATACAGACCCATCTGGCTAAAACATACTTGCAGTGAGTGACGCCCCTCCTGTGAGCTCCTTGATTCGCTTGAGAACGAATGGGGTGACCTGTGGTGTGCCCCTTTCACACCCCATGGATACATGTATACACATACAGACCCATCTGGCTAAAACATACTTGCAGTGAGTGACGCCCCTCCTGTGAGCTCCTTGATTCGCTTGAGAACGAATGGGGTGACCTGTGGTGTGCCCCTTTCACACCCCATGGATACATGTATACACATACAGACCCATCTGGCTAAAACATACTTGCAGTGAGTGACGCCCCTCCTGTGAGCTCCTTGATTCGCTTGAGAACGAATGGGGTGACCTGTGGTGTGCCCCTTTCACACCCCATGGATACATGTATACACATACAGACCCATCTGGCTAAAACATACTTGCAGTGAGTGACGCCCCTCCTGTGAGCTCCTTGATTCGCTTGAGCACGAATGGGGTGACCTGTGGTGTGCCCCTTTCACACCCCATGGATACATGTATACACATACAGACCCATCTGGCTAAAACATACTTGCAGTGAGTGACGCCCCTCCTGTGAGCTCCTTGATTCGCTTGAGCACGAACGGTGTGACCTGTGCCCCCTTCACACCTTGTGCCCTGTGAAAGGCAGCAGTTCAGGTGAAGATGCGTGGAGAGTGGGCATGAAAGAGAAGGAGGAGAACTGGGGGAAGAGAAACAGGAACAGAATGATAGATTTGAATGTTTGAGAAGCAAACGGCTTGGTTCACAATGCCTCGCACATGGAAGACAAGCATGAAAACCGTGAGAGGAGAATGTGCGATCTACAACTGAAATTTGCGGTACACTATACACTATGCATACCTGCTGCTGCCACTGCTGCTGCAGCCAGCATGTGAGACATAGCTTCATCAACACCCCCTCCCAGTAGTGCACTCACTCTGCTTTGGCAAGTGGCTGCTGCGTTGCTTGCTTGCTCCACCTCCTCTGCCTCTGCTGCATCTGACAGCACGTCAGACTTAGCTTCATCCGAACCAGTAAAACACTCACTCTGCTTCTGTGAGTGCCTGCTGTGTTGCTCGCTCTACCTCCTCTGCCTCTGCTGCCTGCCCATGGGGCACTGGCACTGCAATCACCATGCCGCTAGATAGGTGCATTCGATGGTTGGCGTCTGGAGAGGGAGGGAGGGGCAACGGCAAGAGAGAGAGAGAGGTTGGTCTCCAAAGGGTCCCTCTGCTCCTGCTTCTGGTAGTGCCTTCTGCGTTGCTCGCTCCACCTCCTCCCCCTCTGCTGCCTGCCCCTGGGGCACTGGGACTGCTATCATCATGGCACTCGTAAGCTACATGAGGTGGTTGGCGTCTGAAGGAATTTGAGGAGAGCAAGTGTAAGTGGGTTGAAATGCAGTGGGAGCACATGGCACAAACGGGAAAGGGTAAAGTCCAAAGAATAGTCATAATTGGGAAACTGGAAGGTGAAAAACGGGTGGGAATATAGGTGGCAATGGCAAGCTCTTTGGGACTTGGAGATATGGACAAGTGAAGTGGAAGTGCACCGAGACTCAAGAAGAGAAGTGAAGCGGAAAAGGAATACAAGGTATTTACAGGAGTTGCTTCGAAACGGAAAAAAAAAGAAAGAAAAAAAAAAAAAAAAAAAAAAGTGAGGTGTAAGGGCACACCAATGAGAGCTGCACAGCTGGCAGGGTCGCTGAGAGTGGCGGGTGCCTGCAGGGTGGGAGAGGGAAGGACGAGTTGAGTAAGAGGGTGATGGGTTGAGTGAGAGGGAGATGGGTTGAGTGGGAGGGAGATGGAACCAGTGGGAGAAAGACTGACTGGGTGGTGAGAGTGGGGAGCTTCGAGGCTGGTTTGGAAAAAAACGCTATTTCATATTATGCTAGTCCCACCCACATGTGTTGATAGGGAAAGAGGCACTTACAGGGCAGCCAGATGTTGGTGTGAAGAACGCTGGGAACTCCTTGGCACCATACACCACCACTGTCACCCCTTGTGTCTCCTGTGTAGGGACGAGAGGTAGGAGAAAAGTTAAGGAGAAAACTGAAAGCCTGAGAATAAGACACGAGAAGAATGAGAATTGGAGCTTGATGGCTCCTTACACCACCACTGCCACTGTAGTGGGTCATGGGGAAGGAGAGGGGAGGACGGGAGAAGAGAGAATGGAAAGCCAGATAATACACTATGACAGATGAAAAGCAGGAACTCGAGGGAATACACTATTGACTTCATCCCCGCACACACACACACACACACACACACACACACACACACACACAGACACACACACACACCACGGCCACAGAGAATTACCTTTGAGTCGACTCAAAAGTTAGATAAAAAGCAGGTACTGGAGGGAATACACCATGACTTCATCCCCGCACACACACACACACACACACACACACACACACACACACACACACACACACACACACACACACCACGGCCACGGATAATCCAAGGCTCAGCAGGTGCTCTAGGGTGCAAGAACCCACTCACCAGGTATTCAAGAGTGCGCGGAATATCGAGCACGGACTTGACTCCCGCACACACCACGGCCACGAACCTTGCGAGTCGACTCAATCCTCTATCCCGCTCACACCACTCACCAGGTATTCAAGAGTGCGCGGAATATCGAGCACGGACTTGACTCCCGCACACACCACGGCCACGAACCTTGCGAGTCGACTCAATCCTCTATCCCGCTCACACCACTCACCAGGTATTCAAGAGTGCGCGGAATATCGAGCACGGACTTGACTCCCGCACACACCACGGCCACGAACCTTGCGAGTCGACTCAATCCTCTATCCCGCTCACACCACTCACCAGGTATTCAAGAGTGCGCGGAATATCGAGCACGGACTTGACTCCCGCACACACCACGGCCACGAACCTTGCGAGTCGACTCAATCCTCTATCCCGCTCACACCACTCACCAGGTATTCAAGAGTGCGCGGAATATCGAGCACGGACTTGACTCCCGCACACACCACGGCCACGAACCTTGCGAGTCGACTCAATCCTCTATCCCGCTCACACCACTCACCAGGTATTCAAGAGTGCGCGGAATATCGAGCACGGACTTGACTCCCGCACACACCACGGCCACGAACCTTGCGAGTCGACTCAATCCTCTATCCCGCTCACACCACTCACCAGGTATTCAAGAGTGCGCGGAATATCGAGCACGGACTTGACTCCCGCACACACCACGGCCACGAACCTTGCGAGTCGACTCAATCCTCTATCCCGCTCACACCACTCACCAGGTATTCAAGAGTGCGCGGAATAACGAGCACGGACTTGACTCCCGCACACACCACGGCCACGAACCTTGCGAGTCGACTCAATCCTCTATCCCGCTCACACCACTCACCAGGTATTCAAGAGTGCGCGGAATATCGAGCACGGACTTGACTCCCGCACACACCACGGCCACGAACCTCGCGAGTCGACTCAATCCTCTATCCCGCTCACACCACTCACCAGATTCAAGAGTGCGCGGAATATCGAGCACGGACTTGACTCCCGCACACACCACGGCCACGAACCTTGCGAGTCGACTCAATCCTCTATCCCGCTCACACCACTCACCAGGTATTCAAGAGTGCGCGGAATATCGAGCACGGACTTGACTCCCGCACACACCACGGCCACGAACCTTGCGAGTCGACTCAATCCTCTATCCCGCTCACACCACTCACCAGGTATTCAAGAGTGCGCGGAATATCGAGCACGGACTTGACTCCCGCACACACCACGGCCACGAACCTTGCGAGTCGACTCAATCCTCTATCCCGCTCACACCACTCACCAGGTATTCAAGAGTGCGCGGAATATCGAGCACGGACTTGACTCCCGCACACACCACGGCCACGAACCTTGCGAGTCGACTCAATCCTCTATCCCGCTCACACCACTCACCAGGTATTCAAGAGTGCGCGGAATATCGAGCACGGACTTGACTCCCGCACACACCACGGCCACGAACCTTGCGAGTCGACTCAATCCTCTATCCCGCTCACACCACTCACCAGGTATTCAAGAGTGCGCGGAATATCGAGCACGGACTTGACTCCCGCACACACCACGGCCACGAACCTTGCGAGTCGACTCAATCCTCTATCCCGCTCACACCACTCACCAGGTATTCAAGAGTGCGCGGAATATCGAGCACGGACTTGACTCCCGCACACACCACGGCCACGAACCTTGCGAGTCGACTCAATCCTCTATCCCGCTCACACCACTCACCAGGTATTCAAGAGTGCGCGGAATATCGAGCACGGACTTGACTCCCGCACACACCACGGCCACGAACCTTGCGAGTCGACTCAATCCTCTATCCCGCTCACACCACTCACCAGGTATTCAAGAGTGCGCGGAATATCGAGCACGGACTTGACTCCCGCACACACCACGGCCACGAACCTTGCGAGTCGACTCAATCCTCTATCCCGCTCACACCACTCACCAGGTATTCAAGAGTGCGCGGAATATCGAGCACGGACTTGACTCCCGCACACACCACGGCCACGAACCTTGCGAGTCGACTCAATCCTCTATCCCGCTCACACCACTCACCAGGTATTCAAGAGTGCGCGGAATATCGAGCACGGACTTGACTCCCGCACACACCACGGCCACGAACCTTGCGAGTCGACTCAATCCTCTATCCCGCTCACACCACTCACCAGGTATTCAAGAGTGCGCGGAATATCGAGCACGGACT
This sequence comes from Closterium sp. Naga37s-1, assembly GCA_947471745.1. Classification (NCBI taxonomy): domain Eukaryota; kingdom Viridiplantae; phylum Streptophyta; class Zygnematophyceae; order Desmidiales; family Closteriaceae; genus Closterium; species Closterium sp. Naga37s-1. The sequence continues at coordinate 214,901 of CANJKZ010000195.1, read as the reverse complement.
TGACTCCCGCACACACCACGGCCACGAACCTTGCGAGTCGACTCAATCCTCTATCCCGCTCACACCACTCACCAGGTATTCAAGACTGCGCGGAATATCGAGCACGGACTTGACTCCCGCACACACCACGGCCACGAACCTTGCGAGTCGACTCAATCCTCTATCCCGCTCACACCACTCACCAGGTATTCAAGAGTGCGCGGAATATCGAGCACGGACTTGACTCCCGCACACACCACGGCCACGAACCTTGCGAGTCGACTCAATCCTCTATCCCGCTCACACCACTCACCAGGTATTCAAGAGTGCGCGGAATATCGAGCACGGACTTGACTCCCGCACACACCACGGCCACGAACCTTGCGAGTCGACTCAATCCTCTATCCCGCTCACACCACTCACCAGGTATTCAAGAGTGCGCGGAATATCGAGCACGGACTTGACTCCCGCACACACCACGGCCACGAACCTTGCGAGTCGACTCAATCCTCTATCCCGCTCACACCACTCACCAGGTATTCAAGAGTGCGCGGAATATCGAGCACGGACTTGACTCCCGCACACACCACGGCCACGAACCTTGCGAGTCGACTCAATCCTCTATCCCGCTCACACCACTCACCAGGTATTCAAGAGTGCGCGGAATATCGAGCACGGACTTGACTCCCGCACACACCACGGCCACGAACCTTGCGAGTCGACTCAATCCTCTATCCCGCTCACACCACTCACCAGGTATTCAAGAGTGCGCGGAATATCGAGCACGGACTTGACTCCCGCACACACCACGGCCACGAACCTTGCGAGTCGACTCAATCCTCTATCCCGCTCACACCACTCACCAGGTATTCAAGAGTGCGCGGAATATCGAGCACGGACTTGACTCCCGCAAACACCACGGCCACGAACCTTGCGAGTCGACTCAATCCTCTATCCCGCTCACACCACTCACCAGGTATTCAAGAGTGCGCGGAATATCGAGCACGGACTTGACTCCCGCACACACCACGGCCACGAACCTTGCGAGTCGACTCAATCCTCTATCCCGCTCACACCACTCACCAGGTATTCAAGAGTGCGCGGAATATCGAGCACGGACTTGACTCCCGCACACACCACGGCCACGAACCTTGCGAGTCGACTCAATCCTCTATCCCGCTCACACCACTCACCAGGTATTCAAGAGTGCGCGGAATATCGAGCACGGACTTGACTCCCGCACACACCACGGCCACGAACCTTGCGAGTCGACTCAATCCTCTATCCCGCTCACACCACTCACCAGGTATTCAAGAGTGCGCGGAATATCGAGCACGGACTTGACTCCCGCACACACCACGGCCACGAACCTTGCGAGTCGACTCAATCCTCTATCCCGCTCACACCACTCACCAGGTATTCAAGAGTGCGCGGAATATCGAGCACGGACTTGACTCCCGCACACACCACGGCCACGAACCTTGCGAGTCGACTCAATCCTCTATCCCGCTCACACCACTCACCAGGTATTCAAGAGTGCGCGGAATATCGAGCACGGACTTGACTCCCGCACACACCACGGCCACGAACCTTGCGAGTCGACTCAATCCTCTATCCCGCTCACACCACTCACCAGGTATTCAAGAGTGCGCGGAATATCGAGCACGGACTTGACTCCCGCACACACCACGGCCACGAACCTTGCGAATCGACTCAATCCTCTATCCCGCTCACACCACTCACCAGGTATTCAAGACTGCGCGGAATATCGAGCACGGACTTGAATCCCGCACACACCACGGCCACGAACCTTGCGAGTCGACTCAATCCTCTATCCCGCTCACACCACTCACCAGGTATTCAAGAGTGCGCGGAATATCGAGCACGGACTTGACTCCCGCACACACCACGGCCACGAACCTTGCGAGTCGACTCAATCCTCTATCCCGCTCACACCACTCACCAGGTATTCAAGAGTGCGCGGAATATCGAGCACGGACTTGACTCCCGCACACACCACGGCCACGAACCTTGCGAGTCGACTCAATCCTCTATCCCGCTCACACCACTCACCAGGTATTCAAGAGTGCGCGGAATATCGAGCACGGACTTGACTCCCGCACACACCACGGCCACGAACCTTGCGAGTCGACTCAATCCTCTATCCCGCTCACACCACTCACCAGGTATTCAAGAGTGCGCGGAATATCGAGCACGGACTTGACTCCCGCACACACCACGGCCACGAACCTTGCGAGTCGACTCAATCCTCTATCCCGCTCACACCACTCACCAGGTATTCAAGAGTGCGCGGAATATCGAGCACGGACTTGACTCCCGCACACACCACGGCCACGAACCTCGCGAGTCGACTCAATCCTCTATCCGCTCACACCACTCACCAGGTATTCAAGAGTGCGCGGAATATCGAGCACGGACTTGACTCCCGCACACACCACGGCCACGAACCTTGCGAGTCGACTCAATCCTCTATCCCGCTCACACCACTCACCAGGTATTCAAGAGTGCGCGGAATATCGAGCACGGACTTGACTCCCGCACACACCACGGCCACGAACCTTGCGAGTCGACTCAATCCTCTATCCCGCTCACACCACTCACCAGGTATTCAAGAGTGCGCGGAATATCGAGCACGGACTTGACTCCCGCACACACCACGGCCACGAACCTTGCGAGTCGACTCAATCCTCTATCCCGCTCACACCACTCACCAGGTATTCAAGAGTGCGCGGAATATCGAGCACGGACTTGACTCCCGCACACACCACGGCCACGAACCTTGCGAGTCGACTCAATCCTCTATCCCGCTCACACCACTCACCAGGTATTCAAGAGTGCGCGGAATATCGAGCACGGACGTGACTCCCGCACACACCACGGCCACGAACCTTGCGAGTCGACTCAATCCTCTATCCCGCTCACACCACTCACCAGGTATTCAAGAGTGCGCGGAATATCGAGCACGGACTTGACTCCCGCACACACCACGGCCACGAACCTTGCGAGTCGACTCAATCCTCTATCCCGCTCACACCACTCACCAGGTATTCAAGAGTGCGCGGAATATCGAGCACGGACGTGACTCCCGCACACACCACGGCCACGAACCTTGCGAGTCGACTCAATCCTCTATCCCGCTCACACCACTCACCAGGTATTCAAGAGTGCGCGGAATATCGAGCACGGACTTGACTCCCGCACACACCACGGCCACGAACCTTGCGAGTCGACTCAATCCTCTATCCCGCTCACACCACTCACCAGGTATTCAAGAGTGCGCGGAATATCGAGCACGGACTTGACTCCCGCACACACCACGGCCACGAACCTTGCGAGTCGACTCAATCCTCTATCCCGCTCACACCACTCACCAGGTATTCAAGAGTGCGCGGAATATCGAGCACGGACGTGACTCCCGCACACACCACGGCCACGAACCTTGCGAGTCGACTCAATCCTCTATCCCGCTCACACCACTCACCAGGTATTCAAGAGTGCGCGGAATATCGAGCACGGACTTGACTCCCGCACACACCACGGCCACGAACCTTGCGAGTCGACTCAATCCTCTATCCCGCTCACACCACTCACCAGGTATTCAAGAGTGCGCGGAATATCGAGCACGGACTTGACTCCCGCACACACCACGGCCACGAACCTTGCGAGTCGACTCAATCCTCTATCCCGCTCACACCACTCACCAGGTATTCAAGAGTGCGCGGAATATCGAGCACGGACTTGACTCCCGCACACACCACGGCCACGAACCTTGCGAGTCGACTCAATCCTCTATCCCGCTCACACCACTCACCAGGTATTCAAGAGTGCGCGGAATATCGAGCACGGACTTGACTCCCGCACACACCACGGCCACGAACCTTGCGAGTCGACTCAATCCTCTATCCCGCTCACACCACTCACCAGGTATTCAAGAGTGCGCGGAATATCGAGCACGGACTTGACTCCCGGACACACCACGGCCACGAACCTTGCGAGTCGACTCAATCCTCTTACCCGCTCACACCACTCACCAGGTATTCAAGAGTGCGCGGAATATCGAGCACGGACTTGACTCCCGCACACACCACGGCCACGAACCTTGCGAGTCGACTCAATCCTCTATCCCGCTCACACCACTCACCAGGTATTCAAGAGTGCGCGGAATATCGAGCACGGACTTGACTCCCGCACACACCACGGCCACGAACCTCGCGAGTCGACTCAATCCTCTATCCGCTCACACCACTCACCAGGTATTCAAGAGTGCGCGGAATATCGAGCACGGACTTGACTCCCGCACACACCACGGCCACGAACCTTGCGAGTCGACTCAATCCTCTATCCCGCTCACACCACTCACCAGGTATTCAAGAGTGCGCGGAATATCGAGCACGGACGTGACTCCCGCACACACCACGGCCACGAACCTCGCGAGTCGACTCAATCCTCTATCCCGCTCACACCACTCACCAGGTATTCAAGAGTGCGCGGAATATCGAGCACGGACTTGACTCCCGCACACACCACGGCCACGAACCTTGCGAGTCGACTCAATCCTCTATCCCGCTCACACCACTCACCAGGTATTCAAGAGTGCGCGGAATATCGAGCACGGACTTGACTCCCGCACACACCACGGCCACGAACCTTGCGAGTCGACTCAATCCTCTATCCCGCTCACACCACTCACCAGGTATTCAAGAGTGCGCGGAATATCGAGCACGGACTTGACTCCCGCACACACCACGGCCACGAACCTTGCGAGTCGACTCAATCCTCTATCCCGCTCACACCACTCACCAGGTATTCAAGAGTGCGCGGAATATCGAGCACGGACTTGACTCCCGCACACACCACGGCCACGAACCTTGCGAGTCGACTCAATCCTCTATCCCGCTCACACCACTCACCAGGTATTCAAGAGTGCGCGGAATATCGAGCACGGACGTGACTCCCGCACGCACCACGGCCACGAACCTTGCGAGTCGACTCAATCCTCTATCCCGCTCACACCACTCACCAGGTATTCAAGAGTGCGCGGAATATCGAGCACGGACTTGACTCCCGCACACACCACGGCCACGAACCTTGCGAGTCGACTCAATCCTCTATCCCGCTCACACCACTCACCAGGTATTCAAGAGTGCGCGGAATATCGAGCACGGACTTGACTCCCGCACACACCACGGCCACGAACCTTGCGAGTCGACTCAATCCTCTATCCCGCTCACACCACTCACCAGGTATTCAAGAGTGCGCGGAATATCGAGCACGGACTTGACTCCCGCACACACCACGGCCACGAACCTTGCGAGTCGACTCAATCCTCTATCCCGCTCACACCACTCACCAGGTATTCAAGAGTGCGCGGAATATCGAGCACGGACTTGACTCCCGCACACACCACGGCCACGAACCTTGCGAGTCGACTCAATCCTCTATCCCGCTCACACCACTCACCAGGTATTCAAGAGTGCGCGGAATATTGAGCACGGACTTGACTCCCGCACACACCACGGCCACGAACCTTGCGAGTCGACTCAATCCTCTATCCCGCTCACACCACTCACCAGGTATTCAAGAGTGCGCGGAATATCGAGCACGGACTTGACTCCCGCACACACCACGGCCACGAACCTTGCGAGTCGACTCAATCCTCTATCCCGCTCACACCACTCACCAGGTATTCAAGAGTGCGCGGAATATCGAGCACGGACTTGACTCCCGCACACACCACGGCCACGAACCTTGCGAGTCGACTCAATCCTCTATCCCGCTCACACCACTCACCAGGTATTCAAGAGTGCGCGGAATATCGAGCACGGACTTGACTCCCGGACACACCACGGCCACGAACCTTGCGAGTCGACTCAATCCTCTTACCCGCTCACACCACTCACCAGGTATTCAAGAGTGCGCGGAATATCGAGCACGGACTTGACTCCCGCACACACCACGGCCACGAACCTTGCGAGTCGACTCAATCCTCTATCCCGCTCACACCACTCACCAGGTATTCAAGAGTGCGCGGAATATCGAGCACGGACTTGACTCCCGCACACACCACGGCCACGAACCTTGCGAGTCGACTCAATCCTCTATCCCGCTCACACCACTCACCAGGTATTCAAGAGTGCGCGGAATATCGAGCACGGACTTGACTCCCGCACACACCACGGCCACGAACCTTGCGAGTCGACTCAATCCTCTATCCCGCTCACACCACTCACCAGGTATTCAAGAGTGCGCGGAATATCGAGCACGGACGTGACTCCCGCACACACCACGGCCACGAACCTCGCGAGTCGACTCAATCCTCTATCCCGCTCACACCACTCACCAGGTATTCAAGAGTGCGCGGAATATCGAGCACGGACTTGACTCCCGCACACACCACGGCCACGAACCTTGCGAGTCGACTCAATCCTCTATCCCGCTCACACCACTCACCAGGTATTCAAGAGTGCGCGGAATATCGAGCATGGACTTGACTCCCGCACACACCACGGCCACGAACCTTGCGAGTCGACTCAATCCTCTATCCCGCTCACACCACTCACCAGGTATTCAAGAGTGCGCGGAATATCGAGCACGGACTTGACTCCCGCACACACCACGGCCACGAACCTTGCGAGTCGACTCAATCCTCTATCCCGCTCACACCACTCACCAGGTATTCAAGAGTGCGCGGAATATCGAGCACGGACTTGACTCCCGCACACACCACGGCCACGAACCTTGCGAGTCGACTCAATCCTCTATCCCGCTCACACCACTCACCAGGTATTCAAGAGTGCGCGGAATATCGAGCACGGACTTGACTCCCGCACGCACCACGGCCACGAACCTTGCGAGTCGACTCAATCCTCTATCCCGCTCACACCACTCACCAGGTATTCAAGAGTGCGCGGAATATCGAGCACGGACGTGACTCCCGCACACACCACGGCCACGAACCTTGCGAGTCGACTCAATCCTCTATCCCGCTCACACCACTCACCAGGTATTCAAGAGTGCGCGGAATATCGAGCACGGACTTGACTCCCGCACACACCACGGCCACGAACCTTGCGAGTCGACTCAATCCTCTATCCCGCTCACACCACTCACCAGGTATTCAAGAGTGCGCGGAATATCGAGCACGGACTTGACTCCCGCACACACCACGGCCACGAACCTTGCGAGTCGACTCAATCCTCTATCCCGCTCACACCACTCACCAGGTATTCAAGAGTGCGCGGAATATCGAGCACGGACTTGACTCCCGCACACACCACGGCCACGAACCTTGCGAGTCGACTCAATCCTCTATCCCGCTCACACCACTCACCAGGTATTCAAGAGTGCGCGGAATATCGAGCACGGACTTGACTCCCGCACACACCACGGCCACGAACCTTGCGAGTCGACTCAATCCTCTATCCCGCTCACACCACTCACCAGGTATTCAAGAGTGCGCGGAATATCGAGCACGGACTTGACTCCCGCACACACCACGGCCACGAACCTTGCGAGTCGACTCAATCCTCTATCCCGCTCACACCACTCACCAGGTATTCAAGAGTGCGCGGAATATCGAGCACGGACTTGACTCCCGCACACACCACGGCCACGAACCTTGCGAGACGACTCAATCCTCTATCCCGCTCACACCACTCACCAGGTATTCAAGAGTGCGCGGAATATCGAGCACGGACTTGACTCCCGCACACACCACGGCCACGAACCTTGCGAGTCGACTCAATCCTCTATCCCGCTCACACCACTCACCAGGTATTCAAGAGTGCGCGGAATATCGAGCACGGACTTGACTCCCGCACACACCACGGCCACGAACCTTGCGAGTCGACTCAATCCTCTATCCCGCTCACACCACTCACCAGGTATTCAAGAGTGCGCGGAATATCGAGCACGGACTTGACTCCCGCACACACCACGGCCACGAACCTTGCGAGTCGACTCAATCCTCTATCCCGCTCACACCACTCACCAGGTATTCAAGAGTGCGCGGAATATCGAGCACGGACTTGACTCCCGCACACACCACGGCCACGAACCTTGCGAGTCGACTCAATCCTCTATCCCGCTCACACCACTCACCAGGTATTCAAGAGTGCGCGGAATATCGAGCACGGACTTGACTCCCGCACACACCACGGCCACGAACCTTGCGAGTCGACTCAATCCTCTATCCCGCTCACACCACTCACCAGGTATTCAAGAGTGCGCGGAATATCGAGCACGGACGTGACTCCCGCACACACCACGGCCACGAACCTTGCGAGTCGACTCAATCCTCTATCCCGCTCACACCACTCACCAGGTATTCAAGAGTGCGCGGAATATCGAGCACGGACTTGACTCCCGCACACACCACGGCCACGAACCTTGCGAGTCGACTCAATCCTCTATCCCGCTCACACCACTCACCAGGTATTCAAGAGTGCGCGGAATATCGAGCACGGACTTGACTCCCGCACACACCACGGCCACGAACCTTGCGAGTCGACTCAATCCTCTATCCTGCTCACACCACTCACCAGGTATTCAAGAGTGCGCGGAATATCGAGCACGGACTTGACTCCCGCACACACCACGGCCACGAACCTTGCGAGTCGACTCAATCCTCTATCCCGCTCACACCACTCACCAGGTATTCAAGAGTGCGCGGAATATCGAGCACGGACTTGACTCCCGCACACACCACGGCCACGAACCTTGCGAGTCGACTCAATCCTCTATCCCGCTCACACCACTCACCAGGTATTCAAGAGTGCGCGGAATATCGAGCACGGACTTGACTCCCGCACACACCACGGCCACGAACCTTGCGAGTCGACTCAATCCTCTATCCCGCTCACACCACTCACCAGGTATTCAAGAGTGCGCGGAATATCGAGCACGGACTTGACTCCCGCACACACCACGGCCACGAACCTTGCGAGTCGACTCAATCCTCTATCCCGCTCACACCACTCACCAGGTATTCAAGAGTGCGCGGAATATCGAGCACGGACTTGACTCCCGCACACACCACGGCCACGAACCTTGCGAGACGACTCAATCCTCTATCCCGCTCACACCACTCACCAGGTATTCAAGAGTGCGCGGAATATCGAGCACGGACTTGACTCCCGCACACACCACGGCCACGAACCTTGCGAGTCGACTCAATCCTCTATCCCGCTCACACCACTCACCAGGTATTCAAGAGTGCGCGGAATATCGAGCACGGACTTGACTCCCGCACACACCACGGCCACGAACCTTGCGAGTCGACTCAATCCTCTATCCCGCTCACACCACTCACCAGGTATTCAAGAGTGCGCGGAATATCGAGCACGGACTTGACTCCCGCACACACCACGGCCACGAACCTTGCGAGTCGACTCAATCCTCTATCCCGCTCACACCACTCACCAGGTATTCAAGAGTGCGCGGAATATCGAGCACGGACTTGACTCCCGCACACACCACGGCCACGAACCTTGCGAGTCGACTCAATCCTCTATCCCGCTCACACCACTCACCAGGTATTCAAGAGTGCGCGGAATATCGAGCACGGACTTGACTCCCGCACACACCACGGCCACGAACCTTGCGAGTCGACTCAATCCTCTATCCCGCTCACACCACTCACCAGGTATTCAAGAGTGCGCGGAATATCGAGCACGGACGTGACTCCCGCACACACCACGGCCACGAACCTTGCGAGTCGACTCAATCCTCTATCCCGCTCACACCACTCACCAGGTATTCAAGAGTGCGCGGAATATCGAGCACGGACTTGACTCCCGCACACACCACGGCCACGAACCTTGCGAGTCGACTCAATCCTCTATCCCGCTCACACCACTCACCAGGTATTCAAGAGTGCGCGGAATATCGAGCACGGACTTGACTCCCGCACACACCACGGCCACGAACCTTGCGAGTCGACTCAATCCTCTATCCTGCTCACACCACTCACCAGGTATTCAAGAGTGCGCGGAATATCGAGCACGGACTTGACTCCCGCACACACCACGGCCACGAACCTTGCGAGTCGACTCAATCCTCTATCCCGCTCACACCACTCACCAGGTATTCAAGAGTGCGCGGAATATCGAGCACGGACTTGACTCCCGCACACACCACGGCCACGAACCTTGCGAGTCGACTCAATCCTCTATCCCGCTCACACCACTCACCAGGTATTCAAGAGTGCGCGGAATATCGAGCACGGACTTGACTCCCGCACACACCACGGCCACGAACCTTGCGAGTCGACCCAATCCTCTATCCCGCTCACACCACTCACCAGGTATTCAAGAGTGCGCGGAATATCGAGCACGGACTTGACTCCCGCACACACCACGGCCACGAACCTTGCGAGTCGACTCAATCCTCTATCCCGCTCACACCACTCACCAGGTATTCAAGAGTGCGCGGAATATCGAGCACGGACTTGACTCCCGCACACACCACGGCCACGAACCTTGCGAGTCGACTCAATCCTCTATCCCGCTCACACCACTCACCAGGTATTCAAGAGTGCGCGGAATATCGAGCACGGACTTGACTCCCGCACACACCACGGCCACGAACCTTGCGAGTCGACTCAATCCTCTATCCCGCTCACACCACTCACCAGGTATTCAAGAGTGCGCGGAATATCGAGCACGGACTTGACTCCCGCACACACCACGGCCACGAACCTTGCGAGTCGACTCAATCCTCTATCCCGCTCACACCACTCACCAGGTATTCAAGAGTGCGCGGAATATCGAGCACGGACTTGACTCCCGCACACACCACGGCCACGAACCTTGCGAGTCGACTCAATCCTCTATCCCGCTCACACCACTCACCAGGTATTCAAGAGTGCGCGGAATATCGAGCACGGACTTGACTCCCGCACACACCACGGCCACGAACCTTGCGAGTCGACTCAATCCTCTATCCCGCTCACACCACTCACCAGGTATTCAAGAGTGCGCGGAATATCGAGCACGGACTTGACTCCCGCACACACCACGGCCACGAACCTTGCGAGTCGACTCAATCCTCTATCCCGCTCACACCACTCACCAGGTATTCAAGAGTGCGCGGAATATCGAGCACGGACTTGACTCCCGCACACACCACGGCCACGAACCTTGCGAGTCGACTCAATCCTCTATCCCGCTCACACCACTCACCAGGTATTCAAGAGTGCGCGGAATATCGAGCACGGACTTGACTCCCGCACACACCACGGCCACGAACCTTGCGAGTCGACTCAATCCTCTATCCCGCTCACACCACTCACCAGGTATTGAAGAGTGCGCGGAATATCGAGCACGGACTTGACTCCCGCACACACCACGGCCACGAACCTTGCGAGTCGACTCAATCCTCTATCCCGCTCACACCACTCACCAGGTATTCAAGAGTGCGCGGAATATCGAGCACGGACTTGACTCCCGCACACACCACGGCCACGAACCTTGCGAGTCGACTCAATCCTCTATCCCGCTCACACCACTCACCAGGTATTCAAGAGTGCGCGGAATATCGAGCACGGACTTGACTCCCGCACACACCACGGCCACGAACCTTGCGAGTCGACTCAATCCTCTATCCCGCTCACACCACTCACCAGGTATTCAAGAGTGCGCGGAATATCGAGCACGGACTTGACTCCCGCACACACCACGGCCACGAACCTTGCGAGTCGACTCAATCCTCTATCCCGCTCACACCACTCACCAGGTATTCAAGAGTGCGCGGAATATCGAGCACGGACTTGACTCCCGCACACACCACGGCCACGAACCTTGCGAGACGACTCAATCCTCTATCCCGCTCACACCACTCACCAGGTATTCAAGAGTGCGCGGAATATCGAGCACGGACTTGACTCCCGCACACACCACAGCCACGGGCGTGCGAGCGAGCTCTGTGAGATCAGATGAGATGTCCATTGCTGGGGGGGGGGGGGTGGCGGAGTGGGGAGGAGGGCGGGGGAAAGGGGGAGAGGGGATGGGGGAAGAGGGGGGACATCGAGCACTGACTTGACTCCTGCACACACCACGGCCACGGGCGTGCGACCCAGCTCTGTTAGATCTGATGAGATGTCCATTGCTGGGGGGGGATCGGGGATGGGGGAGGGGGGAGGAGGAGGGACAACGGAAGAAGGGGGAACATGGAGAGCCCTCGTTCTGCGACCGGGCTTCAAGGTGACTTTTGAGTCGACTCAAGAGAGCCCTCCTTCTGCGACTGGGCTTCAACCCTGCTGCGCATGCCACGGCCACGGGTGTGCGACCGAGCTCTGTGAGGTCAGATGAAACGTCCATTGCTGGCGGGGGAATGGGGGAGAGGGGAAGAGGAGGGACAACGGAAGAAGGGGGAGGAGAAAGAGCAGCTCCGTAAAAAGGGAAAGATGAGACGTCCACTGCTGGCAGGCGATTTTGAGAATTCTCAAAAGTGCTGGCAGGCGATGGGGAAAGGGGAGAGGGGATGGCTTTTGAGTTAACTCAAAAGATGGGATTTTATGCGGAATTAAAACGTGGAGTGAAGATTTTGAAAGGGCTGGGTGGATGAAAGAAAGTGAACTGGCATTCGGAGTTCTCACTTCCCTCGTCCAACTTCACACCTCCCCCCTTCCCAGTACTGCTCTCCTGCTCTTCCCTTTCTCCACTCCCCCTCTCCCTTGCTTCTTTTCCTTCACCCTTTGCATCTCCCCTCCTCTCCCCTTACTGCTCTCCCCCCTTCCCCTCACGTCTCCTCCCCCTATCGCTGCTTACTGATCTCCCCCCTTCGGTGCACGCCGCCAATGCCCCCTGTCACAAACACAGGGATGCCCACCTGCAGAATTGGAAAGGGAGTAGACGGTAAGGGGGCAGACAGAAGAGAACGGGGCAGAAGGGAAGGGGGCCAGAAGGGAAAGGGGGGAGAAGGGAAAGGGGCAGAAGGGAAAGGGGGCAGAAGGGAAAGGGGGCAGAAGGGAAAGGGGCAGAAGGGAAAGGGGCAGAAGGGAAAGGGGCGGATGGGAAAGGGGCAGAAGGGAAAGGGGCAGAAGGGAAAGGGGCAGAAGGGAAAGGGGGCAGAAGGGAAAGAGGCAGAAGGGAAAGGGGGCAGAAGGGAAAGGGGCAGAAGGGAAAGGGGCAGAAGGGAAAGGGGCAGAAGGGAAAGGGGCGGATGGGAAAGGGGCAGAAGGGAAAGGGGCAGAAGGGAAAGGGGCAGAAGGGAAAGGGGGCAGAAGGGAAAGGGGCAGAAGGGAAAGGGGGCAGAAGGGAAAGGGGCAGAAGGGAAAGGGGGAAGAAGGGAAAGGGGCAGAAGGGAAAGGGGCAGAAGGGAAAGGGGCAGAAGGGAAAGGGGGCAGAAGGGAAAGGGGGCAGAAGGGAAAGGGGGTAGTGAGCACGAACAAGTATGGGCTTACTGTTCTCTCCCCCTCAGTGCACGCCTCCAATGCCTCCCGTCACAAACACAGGTATGCCCACCTGTGGACATGGAAAGGGGTAAGACACGGAAACGGCAGGCACGGAAAAGAGGTATGAACAGAAAGGAGGCAGGCAGGCAGGCATGGAAAAGAGGCAGGCGCATAAAAACCATGGCACTCACGCTGCATGGTGTAGGGATTTTTTTAGAATTCTCAAAAAAATCCCTGCAACGTCAAAAAATCCCATTTTGAGAACTCTAAAAAAATCCCTGCGACGTAAAAAAAAAAACCCTTTTTGAGAATTCTAAAAAAATCCCTGCAACGCCAAGAGGCAGGCACACAAAAACCATGGTACTCACACTGCATGGTGTGATGCATCAAAACCCCACCTTGTGAGAAAGTAGCATGGTGGCCGATACAGTGGTGGCTCCTGTGAGGCCTTGAGACACCTGCGGTGAAAGAAAGAAGGAAAATGAACAACAGAACAATGTTTTTTTTTTTTTTTTTTTTGCATTGAACCATGTCTCAAGAAGTAGCATGGTGGCCGACACACACAGAGGTGACTCCTGTAAACGCGGAGGAGGACAGAGGGAGCACGTGGGTGAATGGCAGAGGATGCATGGCTGGCTGCTATCGCTTGTCATTCCTGGCAGTAAATGCATTTGACATGGCAAGTTTCACTGCACGAGGGGGAGAACAATGCTGTGAGTAAGCACCGTATTAGACATGCCTCACCACCCCACCGCCCTAGAAACAAGTAGATTTTTGAGACGTCTAAAAAATCTACTTGTTTCACGTAGTTTCACTGCACGAGGGGGAGAACATCGTTGTGAGTAAGCACCGTAATAGGCATGCCTCGCCTCACCTCACCACCACCCTAGCTCCACACCGCTGCCTCACCACCAGCGCCACCCACCACACCTCACCATATCTCACCACACTCCACCATGCCCCACCACGCCTCACCACGAGAGCCACCACCACACTTCACCACGCCTCACCACGCCTCACCACTGACTTACCACGCCCCACCACGCCTCACCACGAGAGCCACGTCTCTTCTGGCAGCCTTCACAGCCGAATGGCCGTCCCGTGCCAGGTGCTGCAGCTGAGAGGCCGTCAACCCTGCAGGGGTGTGAGTAAGGAGAGTGGGGACGGGAGATGGGGAAACGTGTGACAGGGTGTGCGAAAAGGGCAGCATGACAATCTCTTGCCAGCTGCTGCAGCTGAGAGGCGGTCAGCCCAGCAGGAATGTGAGTGGGGGGGGGGGGGGGGGGGGGGGGGAGGGGGCAGTGGGGAGGAGAGGAGGAGAAATGAATGACAGGGAGTGGGGTAATGGCTTTAAGGCCACATGGCCGTCCCGTGCCATGCCAGGTGCTGCAGCTGAGAGGCCGTGGTGGCAATGCTGGCAATAGTGGAATGGTGACTGGCACACCCCCCCTCTCCTCCCTTCCTCAAGTCACCCGAACGACTTTTGAGACGTCTCAAAAGCTGCTGCAGCTGAGAGGCCGTGGTAGCAATGCTGGTAATGGTGGCATGGTGGCTGGCACACCCCCCCTCCCCTCCCTTCCTGTATTTTTTAGATGTCTCAAAAATACACTTCTATCACGTAGCTGAGAGGCCGTGGTGGCAATGCTGGCAATGCTGGCTGGCAAGCTGAGAGCTTGCAGCCGTTCTGCACACCCCCCTCCCCTTTCTTCGTCAAGTCACCCGAACGACTGCAAGCTCACTCATTCGGGACATCTCATCTCAGGAGTCGCTCACATGATGATGGCAATGACAGCTGGCTGTAAATGATGGCAATGGTGGCCGGCACATCCCCTTCCCCTCCTGCCCTCACGTTCTGAACGGCATGCAGGCCCACCCACCTACCTATGCACAGCATGCCGGCCCACCCACCTACCTACCTATGCACGGCCCACCCACCTACCTACCTACCTATGCACGGCATGCCGGCCCACCCACCTACCTACCTATGCACAGCCCACCCACCTACCTACCTGATGCACGGCATGCCGGCCTACCCACCTACCTATGCACGGCCCACCCACCTACCTATGCACGGCCCAACCACCTACCTATGCACGGCCGGCCATCAATGATGGCAATGCGGCCATGCGGCCTATGACTCAAACATGCATGCGGCCCACCTGATGCACCAATCACTCACCTATGCACAGCCGGCCGTCAATGATGGCAATGCGGCCATGCGGCCTATGACTCAAACATGCATGCGGCCCACCTGATGCACCAATCACTCACCTATGCACGGCCGGCCGTCAATGATGGCAATGGTGGCCGGCACAGCCCCCTCCCTCCGGATAATATCCTCCACGCCCTCTGCTGCCTGCAGGTTCTGTGGATACGGCATCCCTTGGGTGATGGGGGCAGGGAATGGGGAGGAAGGAAAGATGAGGTGTGAGGGAGAGACGAGGGCAGCGAGCAGTGATGGCAATGGTGGCCGGCACAGCCCCCTCCCTCCGGATAATATCCTCCACGCCCTCTGCTGCCTGCAGGTTCTGTGGATACGGCTTCATTTGGGTGGTGGGGGCAGGGAATGGGGAGGAAGGAAAGATGAGGTGTGAGGGAGAGACGAGGGCAGCGAGCAGTGATGGCAATGGTGGCCGAGACTGCCCCCTCCTTCCGGATAATATCCTCCACGCCCTCTGCTGCCTGCAGGTTCTGTGGGAACGGCATGCCTTGTTGGGGGAAGAGGGCGGGTGGGGGAGGCGGGTGCGAGAGGTCGGCAGGGCCAGGGAAGACGTTTAGCCGGCACTGCCTCCTTCCGAATAATAGCCTCCACGCCCTCTGCTGCCTGCAGGTCCTGCAGGTACGGCATGCCTTGGTGGGGCGAGAGGCAGGGAAAAGGGGGAAATGGGAAGGAACGAGGCAGGATAGGTGGCTGGCACACCCCCCTCCTTCCGAATAATAGCGTCCACGCCCTCTGCTGCCTGCAGGCTCTGCGGGTACGGCATGCCTTGGATGGTGGGGACAGACAGGGGGTGTGAGGAAGGGGAAGAGAGGTGTGGGGAGGCAGAGACAATGATGCGCCAAACCTCCACTCCACGCCCTCTGCTGCCTGCAGGTTCTGCGGGTACGGCATGCCTTGGATGGTGGGGGAACAGGGAACAGGGGAACGGCGGGGAGGTGTCAGGAAGGGTGTGGGGGGAATTCACTGCTGCAGCAGCCCCCTCATCTTCGTCTGCCCCTGCAAGATGGGCGTGATAAGCCCGTCCGTGCAGTCGACAGAATCCGTGCAGTCAACAGAATCCGTGCAGTCGACAGAATCCATGCAGACGACAGAATCCGTGCAGTCAACAGAATCCGTGCAGTCAACAGAAACCGTGCAGTCAACAGAATCCGTGCAGTCAAACAGAATCCGTGCAGTCAACAGAATCCGTGCAGTCAAACAGAATCTGAAGCTTGTACGGAATTTGAGACGTCCCAAAGCTCATCATCAGGCCACGTTTCTGCGGTTTGCGGAGCCTAAAGGTTCCGCGGATCGGAGCACGGCGGGGTTGGCGGTGTCTGATAAGCTTGCAGCGAGTTGACATTTGAGTCGACTCAAAAGTCAACTCGGAGCACGGCGGGGTTGGCAGTGTCTGACTCAGATAAGCTTGCAGCGCATTGCTGCTGCACCGCACTGAACCGCGGCGTACCATGACAGATTATGGTCGATTCTAGCGCTACGACAGGGCGCCCGGCGAGAAAGGCGCGTTTCACTTCAGCGGACAGCGTGATTCCCGCCGCCTCTGCCGCCGCCACTCGCGCTGCCGCCGCTTCTGCGACTGTGGCTGACATTCCTGACGCGGGAGCGCTACGGGACAAACAGAATAAAATCTGAGCGACCGAGTTCGAGCGAAGAATTCTCCACCGGGATCAAGAATGTACACTCCAATATGAATCTGCGGCGTCCTAGACGGGCGTCCTAAACGGGCTGTGTGGCTGTCACCCTGCAGTGCTTCGTGGCTGAGGAAAGCATGGGACAAGTTATGTCAGCTTTTGTGGGGCCGCGGCTACTACCGCGTACGCGGCCAACAAGCAAACTCGTCAGTGTGACCAGATATAAAGCGATATATGATTAATATTTCACGAACATTCGGAATCGCAGCTGCATTTGACTGATGCCTTTCACGAATGGGGTGGTGGACTAGAGGAAGATTTGCAATAAGCACCTAGTGGTGGTGAACCACAACAATACAATTCTTCAGCTATCACTCAAGTCACTCATATCATTTGTAGCTACATGGAAATCAGCACCTCATACATGTACGCACATTGCGATGTAACTGCAAAAGCACAACTGAACAGTGATTTATGTAGTGCTAAACAAATCAATCTTTCCAAAGCCTTGGAAGCAAACGCGTTATTTAGTAACGGTCATCATATCTATCTTTGCGGTCTCCACCACCAGATCTGTCATAGGGACCGGACCTAGGCTTGCCACCACCACCACCGCGGTCAGACCCATAACGGCCACCGCCACCTCCGCCGCCGTAGCCGCCGCCACCACCACCGCCATAACCGCCACCACCGCCGCCTCCACTAGGGCACTCGCGGGCAAAATGCCCATCTTCGCCGCACTTGTAGCAGCCGCCTCCTCCACCACCGCCGCCGCCGCCTCCGCGGTCCCTCGAGCCGTATCCGCCACCGCCACCGCGATCACCACCGTATCCACCACCACCGCCGCCATAACCACCGCCGCCGCCGCCGTATCCGCCACCGCCGCTGCGCCCACCTCCACTTCCACGAGGTTGAGCAACGTTGACGGTAATTGTCCGGCCGTCAAGTTCCTTGCCGTTCATGGCCTTGATAGCATCGTCCATGCCGGCCTTGTCGTTGAACGTCACAAATCCAAACCCTCGGGAGCGGCCGGTTTCTCGGTCATTCACAACCTGAACAGGACGGTTTCCATCGCAACGAGCTCAGGTAAAGAGTTTCCGAACATAAGAATCCGGCACGTCAAGCTCCCTCATCAGAACACGGAACCCCGCCATGCATGCTTCGTCAGAAATCCGCCAATCAGGCGCTGTTAAACCCCGTCAATCAATGTCCAGGAGCAGCAGATCCAGATCGAAACATTAAATCGGCGAGGCCGGTAGCGTCAAAAAGGTAATCCATGAAGTTCCGAAAGTCACAATCATCGAACCTTAGCGTCAACGGCTCCATAGTCGTGGAAAGCATCCGAAAGAGCGCGGTCATCCGTGCCCCACGAGAGGCCACCCACAAAGCAGCGGAGCTCCTCGTCACTCATACTGAATCAAGCTGACTGCTGCAAAACAGAGATCAGGTCAAGCGTGATAGCAGAACACACAACGTTCAGCTTCTCTTGCTGAAGTTGCTGTTGCTGATGCCGCTGGTGACAAGGTAAAAGTGAAACTGCTGTTGAGAAGAAACGAAATGAGGGTTTTGGTAAAATTGCTCAGATTTGTATTGCATCCACTGGCTGGGAGAGGTGGGAGAGGTTGGGGGTGGAGGTTGGAGAATATCAGGGTCAAAAACGCTGGACGGTCGTCGATCTCCCATCCGATGAAGCTGCTCGGACGGCCTCGATCACATCAAGTCCCCTAGGTATTTGTTAGTGACGCGAGCCAAAACCCTTTACACGCTGGCTCGGCACGGGACGGGAACCACTTTCACGAGGGAGGCTGTTGCCTACTTTGCGCTGGCTCGTGACCAATCAGATGGATTCCCTGAAAGTATCTTCTGGGGTGCGGTGTGCTGTGCTGTGTTGTGGTGGTCTGGAGCCTTCGAACGTGAAAAGCTTTGGTTGAAATTATGATAAAGATACACTATCTGGCTTATTTAGTGCTATGCGTACGAGTGGTGAATGTTCACGAGGAGCATCTAGCATGAAAAAAGTAAACCCAGACAAAAAAATGTCCGACTCGTAAATCATACAGCGCACATGTTATAAAATTATTAATTATATATTTACAATATGTTTTTTTTGCCAAACAACTCGTGATTATCAAACTATGGTCACCTGCACTAGTTGCACGCCTAAAATATTGAACTTTCTAATCATAACCATGCTCAAATATTACTCTGTTTTCTTGCACTCATTGAAGTGAAATTCCTCGATACAGGCACAATGCGGAAATCCTCTCGCAGTTCCGAAATGCAGCTTCGACCCTCCCCTCTTACCTCTCCGCCCTCCTCTTCACAACCTCCTCCAACCAAAAGACTCCTTTCTCCTTACCTCCCTTTCCCTTCTAACTCCGAGGCTTGTTACCTCGTTTCCCACCTCGTCTCGTCACCTCACCCTCGTCGCTCCGCATCCAGTCGCCACCATGGGGTGAGTTATTATCCCTTAATATATAAGGCGTTATTGAGGCGTTGCGCGTTCTGCAGCCTCCAAACCGAGCTGCGTATCGAGATGACAGGTCTAGGGTTTTACAGGATCACGGCAGGACGTTCTTGCTGAACGTTTCATTTGCCGAATCAAGTGCCATGGGTAACGATTGCATTCGCGTGGCTCCTAAAAGTTATAAATCCGTTGCACGTAATTGCACACACTGGCTCTCGAATCACCGATTTGAGCATCGACTCCGTTATTTTTTTCTTTTCCGTCCACAATAGTTGCACTATATCGTTCTCACACGATTCTTGTTCTACGGATTCGTTCTTCGGGGTTTGTTAGATCCAGTCCCGTTTAATTCGATCCGAACCCTAAAAAGGCCTGGCGATACAACTTCAGTGTTTCGTTAGGCACAGCCTCTGGTGCTTCAAGCCAGCCGCAAAGCTTTGTATAGCCTCAATGATCAACGTTCATTATTACGCTCAGCCGCAGTAGTTAGCGCTTCATAGTTTCTTTCGGAGTTGACCTCGTAGTCGAGCCATGCGGTACCTAATTACCAGTACCATGGCAAATGGAAATCCTCGTGCTGCGGATCCTCGCGGCATGGTTGGCATCATTTGGCGTCGTCGTCAACTGATCCTTGCTACGGGCCGTGTGACCCGGTTCCCGCAGCTTCTGTGTTCGACCATTTGGCATGGCACCCAATGCTGGTGACTATTCTCTTTGTGCGTTCCCGCTCCCCCCCAATCCCTCCCCGCTTGTGTCCGCGCAGTAAGACGCGTGGTATGGGAGCCGGGCGCAAGCTGCGCAACCACCGGCGCAACCAGCTGTGGGCGGACAAGCAGTACAAGAAGAGCCACCAGGGCAACGAGTGGAAGAAACCCTTCATGGGCTCGTCTCACGCCAAGGGCATCGTGCTCGAGAAGATGTAAATTTCTTTTTCCAACGTGTTTCCCCGGTTCCGCACTTGCTCTTTCTGTTTCGCGTGTCGTCTTATGCCTCTAACCCTTTATGGGCCCCTCTTCTCGCACGCCAAGGGCATCGTGCTTGATAAGATGTAAAATATATTTTTCCAGTGGCTTTTTCTTGCCTAGCAGCCCAACTCCGCCATTCGCAAGTGCGCGCGAGTGCAGCTGGTTAAGAACGGCAACAAGACTTAGCACCCCCTCCTTTCGCCCCTCCCCCTATCGCTCCTTATCTGTCCCTCTTTCTCAGTGGTATTGAGGCGAAGCAGCCTAACTCCGCTATTCGTAAGTGCGCGCGAGTGCAGCTGATCAAGAACGGCAAGAAGATCGCCGCGTTCGTGCCCAACGACGGTTGCCTCAACTTCATCGAGGAGAACGTGAGTGCTGGCGCACAGGGGAGGGGGAGAAGGGGAGGGGAAGAGGGAGGGGAGGGGGTGGGGGGAGAAAAGGAGGAAGGGATACAATGCAAACGTGATTGTTACGGGGGGGTGGGAGGCTAGGGTAATTGTAGAAGATAGTCTCGTTCTTGCCCAGAACTACATGTTACTGCATCGAGGAAAACGTGAGTGGACGGCGAGCGTCCAGGGGGTGGACGGAAGGGAAAATAACTTGGAACAGCAGAGGGGATCCTGGTTGCGTTTTATGTTTCTGTTTCAGAACGATGTGCTTATTGTCTTAATCCCGCTCACATCCCCTCCACCATCCCATTCCTCCACGCCTCTCCTTTCCTCCCCGCCCCTCTCACCCCAACAGGACGAGGTGCTCATTGCCGGATTCGGACGTAAGGGGCACGCTGTGGGAGATATTCCCGGTGTGCGGTTCAAAGTGGTGAAGGTGTCTGGTGTGTCGCTGCTCGCTCTCTTCAAGGAAAAGAAAGAAAAGCCCCGGTCTTAGACAAAAAGGGTTTTATCTTGATTGTAACAGATGTGATCATCATTTGATGTAATTCCACAGGTATTTGAATTGAAAGCTGCATGCGTTGCTTGGTCTAGAGCAGCAATTATTTCTGGTGGTGTTAGGGCTTCAGGCATTGCATATATTACCGGGGAGGGAAACATATTCTGTTGCCGACCAGTACCCAAGCAGCGTCAGCGGAACAGAAAGGTGAGAACAACTTGTATTTGTAGCTTGCTTATGCAACAAATTCTGGCACCCATTAAGGAAAAAACACTTTTCCTTACTTTGTATCATTGGTCAGCGCGTGCAGTCAAAACTGACATCGGGGGTGAGTGTGCTCCACCGCCACCTCCGCCACCTCCACCACCCCTGCCACCCTTGCCCTTGCTGCTGCGGCGCTTCCCACTAAGAGCAGAAGCAGTCCTGACATCCCCAGTGCCTAGGATGTCAACAGCAACAGCAGAAGCGTAAGAGCTGGCAAGGGGGGAGGGGGAACACCCCTCAAATAAGGGCGTGTGAGGAGTGCCACGAGTAGCACCTACAGCGACTACGCTAGTCTCAGCTGCAAGGAGGTGCTTCTCCAGCAGATCGACAGTGAGGTCTGTGGGGTCAAGTGCGAGAAAGTGGTCCCTGACTGCACGAAGAGAGTCAGGGAGGCGGGTGACTATAAAGTAGAGAGTGATGTACATCGGGGGCGGGTTCCTGTCAAGAAACTCTGCTGGGAGGGCAGCGCGGTAGCGAGTGTCGCTAGTGCGGAGGTGGGTAACGAGGTCCTCGACTGTGGCAAAGGCGGACAGCTCGGGAAACAGGTAGGGCAGTATAAGGCAGCCTAGAGCACCAGTGGCAGGGGAGGAGTAACGAGTGACTACAGCGTCGTACAGTGCTTTAGCAGTCTTGTGCTGGCCAAAGTGAGCTCGTTCGGCTAACGGCAGGTGGTTGCGAACGGCTAAGCGAGCAGCAGCGTCACGCGTAAGCCACCGTGACCGAGTCGCACTGTCAGCTGTGGCGGGAGGGGCGAGAGAGGCTCCAGATGTGTAGTCAAACAACGAAACGATGTCTCTAGAATCGCTTAGTAGATACAGCTGAAAGTCATCGAGCCACGTATCGAACTGGATCGGACAGCTCTCATGATCGAAGGTGAGTACACTGAGAGAAGCCATAGCGAGCAGAGCAGAGTGGCGCGCTACCATCTGTCGTCTCGACTACGCCACTGCTCTTGTTGCTGAGTCTAAGTCTGCATGTCATCCGTCCGTCGGGGGTGAGTGTGCTCTTGGCTCACCGACCCTCACCGAGTCACAGTACCGATTCAAGCCATCGATCGGGCTCGGATGAATAAGGAGGGTACAGCGACGGATTGTCCAGTACTGATTCACGGAAAAAAAGGGTACATTAGTGAAGATTTTTTTAGCGAAGGGGCAAGTTACAGTTTAGTTAATACCGTGACCGCACGGAAGCTGCAACTGA
The DNA here is from genome assembly GCA_947471745.1 of Closterium sp. Naga37s-1. Lineage (NCBI taxonomy): Eukaryota > Viridiplantae > Streptophyta > Zygnematophyceae > Desmidiales > Closteriaceae > Closterium > Closterium sp. Naga37s-1. Next base: position 191,872 of record CANJKZ010000195.1, on the reverse strand, counting down.
CACTTAGCCGCTGCTTACCTGAGATTGACGCACGTTTAGTTGACGGCACACCGCTGGCCATACGGGGAAAAAGTGGAGAGGGTGAAGATTCGCTGCGGGGGGGAACTTCGGATTTACATAGGAAATGCTCGCGACGACACTCGATGGGCACGACATTCTACTACGACGTGATTGGCTGCGCGATTACAACCCGCGGATTGACTGGACGACGGGTAGCTGCACTGTGTGAAGAAGCGGTAAATGGGTCGAGCTACCTCGCTGGCAGTCGCCCGAGTTTTCAACGGTCCACGTCAACGCCATCACGATGAAATGGGATGTCGCCGCTGGAGCTGACGTGTACGCAGTGGATATCGCAGTGGTAGGAGAAGCAGAGGCGCCGAGCGATTTTCAGAAACTTTTCGCCAGAATTACAGGAACTGTTGAAACGGTGCCCGGGGATTTTCCAGGATGACTTACCGGAGGGACTGCCACCTCAGCGGGCACATGACCACAGAATAGAATTAGAACCGGGGGCACAACCAACTTTACAGCGACAGTTTCGACTGACACAGCCCGAGCTTGATGAACTGAGGAAGCAATTGGATTACCTGTTAGAGAAGAAGTTCATCCGACCGAGCTCGTCACTGTTCGCTGCACCGATACTGTTCACACCGAAAAATGACGGCGGGTTTCGCATGTGCATCGACTACAGAGCACTGAACAGGGTAACAGTCAAGTCGCGATACCCCATTCCCCGCGCCGACAAACTAATAGACCAACTGCGAACAACACGGGTCTTTTCGAAAATAGATCTACGGGGAGGTTACCATCAGATTAGGGTCGAACCATCGGACTGCGCCAAGACGGCTTTTCGAATTAGATACGGGTCTTTCGAGTACATAGTGATGTCATTCGGGCTGACCAACGCACCGACGGCTTTTCAGATGACCATGAACGAGGCGTTTAGGCCACTTTTAGATAAGTGTGCTGATAGTTTACCTCGACGACATCCTCATCTACAGTCGCGATAAGAAGCAGCACATAGCAGATCTGGGTGCAGTGTTTAAGGTTTTAGACGAGCACCGCCTACTGACCAAGGGTTCCAAGTGCGAGTTTTTTCAGGACCAGCTAGAATTTTTGGGGCACGTTATTTCAGAGGCTGGATTTGAGATCTATCAGAATGTTATAGTGCTTACATTTGTGTAGGCTATAGTGGGGTAGCCCATACGGGGTACAACCCAATTAGGGTTAGTACTTGTACCCAACTCTTTCATAGTTCATTCATTCTCGTTCGTTATTCTGACATGGTTTCAGAGCAGGTCCTTCGCTAGGACCGTTTCTTTTCCTTAGGCCCACCACACGCTGCCCCACTAGCAGCCCCTAGCGGCTCTCGTGCCGCCCCTACTGCCTCACACACCACCCTCGTGCGGCTTGTCGCCCCTAGCCTCGGCCCGTCGCCCCTAGGCCCGTCGCCCCTAGGCCGGCCCGTCGCCCCTAGCCCGGCCCGTAGGCACGTCGCCCCCAGCTTGGCCGTCGCCCCTAGCCCGGACTTTAGGCCCGTCGCCCCTAGTCCGGCCCGTCGCCCCTAGGCCGGCCCGTCGCCCTAGCCCGGCCCGTTAGCCCGTCGCCCCTGGCCCCGCGGCCCGTCGGCCCTAACCTAGGCCCCGGCCCGTCGCTCCTGGCCCCGCGGCCCGTCGCACCTAGGCCCCGCAGCCCGACGCCCCTCGGCCCCGCGGCCTGTCGCTCCTAGCCCCGCGGCCCGTCGCCCCTGGGCCCCGCGGCCTGTCGCCCCTAGGCCCCCGGCCCGTCGCTCCCGGCCCCGTAGCCCATCGCCCATTGCCCCGCGGCCCGTCGCACCTAGGCCCCGCGGCCCGTCGCACCTCAGCCCCCGACCCGTCGGTCTCGGCCCCGCGGCCCGTCGCCCCTAGGCCCCGCGGCCTGACGCCCCTAGGCCCCCGGCCCGTCGCTCCTGGCCCCGCGGCCCATCGCCCCTTGGCCCCATGGCCCCTTGGCCCCTAGAGCCCCCGGCCCGTCGCCCCTTGGCCCCGTGGCCTGTCGCCCCTAGGCTCCCGGTCAGTCGCTCCCGCCCCCTCCCCCCCCGGCCCTAGACCCCCGGCCCGTCGCCCCTTGGCCCCGTGGCCCTGTGGCCCCTTGGCCCCTAGAGCCCCCGGCCCGTCGCCCCTTGGCCCCGTGGCCCGTCGCCCCTAGGCTCCCGGCCCGTCGCTCCCCGCCCCTCGGCCCGTCGCTCCTAGCCCATGGCCCCGCGGCCCGTCGCCCCTAGGCCCCGACACGTCGCCCTGAGGCCGCCCCTAGACCCTCGAGCCGCCCCTCCTGCAGCCTGCTGCCTGCACTGTGCTGCCCGGCCTCTGCCCGCCCTGCGTGCTGCGCCACTATGGCTTCTCTAGCGTTCGATCATGAGGGCCGACCGATCCAGTTTGACACGTGGCTCGACGACTTGCAGCTGTACCTACTGAGCGAATCTAGGGACAGTGTTTCGTTGTTTGACCGCACGTTTGGCGCTGCTCCCACCCCACCCGCCACAGCAGACAATGCAACTCGCTCACAGTGGATTACTCGTGACGCTGCTGCTCGCTTAGCCATTCGCAACCACCTTCCGTTGGCCGAATGCGCTCACTTCGGACAGCACAGGACAGCACAGGCACTGTACGACGCTGTAGTCGCCCGCTACTCCTCACCTGCCACTGCTGCTCTAGGCCGTCTTCTCCCGCCCTACCTGTTTCCCGAGCTGTCCGCCTTTGCCACAGTAGAGGATCTAGTTTCCCACCTTCGCACTAGCGTCGCTCGCTACCGCGCTGCCCTCCCAGCAGAGTTCCTTGACACGAACCCGCCCCCTATGTACATCACTCTCTACTTTATAGTCACCCGCCTCCCTGACTCTCTTCGCGCTGTCAGGGACCACTTTCTCGCGCTCGACCCCACAGCCCTCATTGTTGACCTACTCAAGCAGCACTTCCTTGCAGCTGAGACTAGTGTAGTCGTTGTAGGTGCTGCTCGTGGCACTCCTCGCACACCCTTCTTGTAGGGGTGTCCCCCCTCCCCCCTTGCCCCCTCCCACGCCTCTGGTGCTGCTGTTGACTTCCTTGGAGCTGAGGATGTCGGCGCTGCTTCCGCTAGTGGGAAGCGCCGCAGCAGCAAGGGCAAGGGTGGTAGGGGTGGTGGAGGTGGCGGCGGGGGTGGTGGTGGGGCCAGCAGTGGAGGTGGTGGAGGTAGTGGAGGTGGTGGCAGCTATGGGAGTGGTGGCGGGAGTGGGGGCGTTGGTGGTGGCGGTGGAGGTAGCGGTGGGAGTGGCGATAGTGGCAGCAGTGGGAGTGGTGGCGGTAGGACTGGAGCTCAGCGTGGAGGCTCTAGTGGTGGCCAGAGGCAGCATCAGTAGCGTCGGAGGGAGACCCCGTCGCCCCAGCAGCTTCGTGAGTGGTTGTTTCAGCGTGGGGCGTCTGGGGGTAGTGGTAGCTGCCCGTATGTCATTCGCACAAGTGGCCGTGCTGGTCAGACATGCGGGAAGCTTCACACTCAGCACCGCTGCTTCTCTCGCCTTGACGATGCTTGGCGCGCAGAGTTTGGTGACGTGGCTGAACGCCCCCGCTGGGCAGAGCTGCTTAGGACTGGGGTTGATATCTTTGACCTAGACTTTGATGCTATCCTTGCTGCTATGTATGCTTTGTCTGCTAGTGCTGAGGGTGACTGTTACCTGTGTGTGCCGCCTGACCCATGTATAGAGGCTGCTGCTCTAGGTGCTAGTGAGTCTGTTCTCCCTGGTACTGCGCCTGCTCAGGCCTTGCACACCTTCACACTTGAATCAGGTGCCTCACGCCGTTTCTTTCGCGACAGCACCACCCTCACTCCTCTCTCTGCACCTGTACCGGTCAGGCTGGCTGACCCCTCCGGGGGCCCGGTCCTCGCCCGTTCCTCTACTGTCCTCCCGGTTCCGTCCGGCTCACTGTCTGGCCTTCACCTCCCCTCGTTCTCTACGAACTTGGTGAGTACCGCTACCCTCCAGGACACAATGGTCACTACCACCACTCCTAGGGGTCAGCGTGTTTCGATCTGAATGTGTACCCGGACGGGCCGTCACATGGCCACGTTCACTCGTCGGCCAGGGTAGAGTTTGTATACACTGGCTACCAAGCCTCCTTAGGTAGCTGCGTCTGCTCAGGTGTCCGCGTAAGGTCAGGTCGCACCCCCTTGCTCGTGTCGCCTCCTTTCGCACCAGACCCTTCTGTGGCACCACCGCCTGGGTCACCCCTCCCTGCCACGCCTTCGTGGCATGCACTCCCGCCTCCTTGTCTCTGGTCTTCCCAGGTCTCTACCTCCCCTCCCGCCCTCGCCTGTCCCGCCCTGCCTTCCGTGCGTCGAGGGGTGGCAGCGCGCCGCTCCTCACTCCTCCTCATTTCCCCCGACGACTGCTCCCCTGCAGACTCTGCACATGGACGTGTGGGGCCCAGCCCACGTAAGTGGACAGGGCCGCGAGCGCTACTTTCTGCTGGTTGTTGACGACTTCACGCGGTACACCACGGTCTTCACCTTGCGTAGCAAAGGCCAGGTCGTTGATGTCTTGATCCCTTGGATCCGCACTGTCTGTCTCCAGCTTCGCGAGCGGTTCTATACGGACCTTCCTGTCCTACGTCTGCACTTTGACAGAGGTGGTGAGTTCTCCTACAACCTCTTGCGGGACTTTTGTTGTGGGGAGGGCATTCTCCAAACGTTCACGCTTCCGGACTCCCCTCAGCAAAATGGGATTGCTGAGCACCGCATTGGCTTAGTCATGGAGGTTGCTCGTACCTCCATGATCCATACGGCTGCTCCCCATTTTCTGTGGTCGTTTGCGGTCCGGTACGCTGCGCATCAGCTCAACCTCTGGCCCTGTGTCTCCTTGCCGGAGACCTCGCCTACACTGCGTTGGACAGGGAAGGTTGGCGATGCGTCGGTGTTCCGGGTCTGGGGTTCTCGTGCCTTTGTTCGCGATACGTTTGCGGACAAGCTCTCCGCCCGCGCTAATCACTGCGTCTTCCTTGGCTTTGTCCCCTGACGCGTCTGGCTGGCAGTTTTACCACCCCACCACATGCCGTGTCTTCCCCTCTCAGGACGAGTCGGTTCCCTTTTACCATCTCTTCCCCTACCGCTCTGCTCCTCCCCCATCCCTGCCGCTCTTCCTTGCTATAGGTCCCCCTTCGGTAGACCCCCTTCCCCCCCAGGGTCCTGCTCCCTCAGGTGTGTCTCTGGTAGACCCTCTCCCTGATAGTGCGCCTGTTGTGGTAGCTGTCGGCTTAGGTGCTGCTCCAGGTGCTGAGTCTGGGGGTGCGGGGTCTGAGGGTGCCGGGTCTGGGGGTGCTGGGTCTGGGGGTGCGGAGCCTGGGGGTGCTGAGCCTGAGGGTGCTAAGCTTGAGGGTGCTAAGCCTGAGGGTGTGGAGCCTGGGGGTTCTGAGCCGAGGGGTACTGCTTCTTCTGGAGGTCCTGCGGGTGCTCCACCACGACTGTCTCCCCGGCCGGAGCCTCTCTCCCTGCAGCAGCTGCGCGAGTGTTTGCTCAACGCACCCGCTTTTGGAGTGGAGCTGCTGGAGGTGGAGACTCTGACACTGGAGACACTGGAGCTGGAGGTGCTGGAGTTACTGCTGGAGCAGATGGTACCGGATGTGCTGCAGCTGCTGGTCCTGGAGGTGCTCGTACCGGGGGTACTGGAGCTGCCGGGACTGGTGGTGCTGGGGCTGGAGGAGCTGGAGCTGTTGGCGCTAGTGCTGGAGGCACTGACGCTGGAGCTGGAGGTGATGACCCTGGAGCTGGAGGTGCTGGAGGCACTGTGCGGCCGCGACCATACTTCGTTGCCTTGCTTCAGCAGGTTCTTGGTGTCCCGTCTTCTCCTGACCAGTCGCACCCACCGTTACAGCCAGCCTCCCCACTGCCTGCTCCCTCTCCTTACACTAAGCAGACCAGCTGTCTTACAGAGCGTCGTACTCCTGCGTCTTCTCCTGCCTCCCCTGTTCGCACTGGTCGTCCCGTTCCTCGTCCGCGTCCCCCTCCTGTCCCCGGCACACACACTATGGCACTTCGTCCTTCCTCTGTTCCACTGCGTGTTCCTCTGCCTGCTCCTCCTGAGTCCTCTCTTCCTGCCGTCCCTGACCCTGAGTCTGACCGTGCTCGTGCTGCCAATCCCATTGTCTCTTGTCTCCTCGCCACTATTTTCACTGACCCTTCCTTTGAGTCCACTGCTGCGTCTGCCCTGCTTGCTGAGCTAGTTGACTTTGCTGCCGCTTGTCGTCTAGACTACACCACTGCTCTTGTTGCTGAGTCTAAGTCTGCCAGTCCTCCGTCTGTCAGGGGTGAGTGTGCTCTTTGCACGGACGTCCTTGAGGACAGGCAGGAGGATTTTGAGTGTCTTGCAGTTGCTATACCTCGTTTCGCTTCCATGCTGCTTGCCCCTGAGGGAGACCCGGATGCACCAGACATCCCGACCCCGCGCTCTTACGCAGAGGCGATTACGTGTCCTTACTCCTCTCAGTGGCAGGCAGCCGTGGATGCCGAGATGGCATCCTGGAAGTCCACAGGCACCTACATCGACGCAGTTCCTCCGTCTCGGGCGAACATAGTCGATGGCATGTGGATCTTCAGGGTGAAGCGGCCGCCGGGTTCTCCGCCTGCCTTCAAGGCGCGTTACGTTGCTCGAGGCTTCAGTCAGCGACAAGGGGGTTGACTACTTCCAGACCTTCTCCCCCACCCCGAAGATGACTACTCTTCAGGTGTTGCTGCACATCGTTGCTCAGCGTGACTACGAGTTGCACTCTCTGGACTTCAGTACAGCTTTCTTGCTGGGCAGCCTGCACGAGGAGATCTGGTTGCGCCGCCCACTTGGCTTCACTGGGTCGTTTCCTGCAGGTACCCAGTGGAGCCTTCGGCGGCCAGTCTACGGTCTCCGCCAAGCACCTCGCAAGTGGCACGACACACTGAGGACTAGGCTTGCTGCTCTGGGGTTTACTCCTTCTACTGCTGACCCGTCGCTGTTTCTAAGCACAGACACGTCGCTGCCGCTGTTCTACGTCCTCGTGTACGTCGACGACCTCGTCTTTGCTACTGCTGACATTGAGGCACTGACCCTTGTGAAGTCGGAGCTGCAGAAGAGACACACCTGCACTGACCTGGGTGAACTGCGCAGCTATCTTGGCTTGCAGATCACCCGGGACAGAGCACGGCACACCATCACACTGACTCAGTCACACATGGTGCACCAGGTCCTTCAGCGCTTCAGCTTCCAGTTCTCCTCGCCACAGCCCACTCCTCTGTCTACCGGCCACTCGCTCTCAGCTCCACCTTTGGAGAAGCCCGTAGAGCCGAGTGGCCCGTACCCACAGCTTGTGGGTTGCCTCATGTACCTGATGACGTGCACACAATCTGACCTCGCGTACCCTCTCAGCCTCCTGGCTCGCTACGTGGCTCCCGGCAGGCACCGAAAGGTGCACTGGGATGCTGCAAAGAGGGTTCTGCGTTATTTGTGCAGTACGTCGGGCATGTGGCTTGTGCTTGGAGGACGGGGTCCAGTTGTCCTCACTGGTCACGCAGACGCTTCTTGGGTTGACGACTGAGCTACGCAGCGGTCCTCACAGGGTTACACCTTCAACCTCAGTTCCGGCTCCAACGTGGCAGTCTACCCACTCGTCTTCAGTCCTCAGCTCCAGTTGTGAGGCTGAGATCTACGCCGGGGCCATGGCTGCACAGGAGCTACGCTGGCTCACCTACCTGCTGACTGACTTAGGAGAGCAGCCTCGTTCGCCTCCAGTTCTGTACGTAGACAACAAAGCCATGACTGCATTGTATCAGGAGCACAGACAGGAGCACAGAACGAAGCACATCGCTCTGCGATACTTCCTTGCTCGAGAGTTGCAGCAGCGTGGCCAGCTTCGTCTTGCGTACGTGGCCACTAGGGCCAACACTGCTAATATATTCACCAAGGCACTTCCGCATGGTGATCATCAGCGCTTCTCTACTGTGTTAGGCCTTGTGCCTACTTTACCTCACTTGCTCACTGCATGACTTTGCTTGCACTGTGATCTATATATATACCTGCATGCTTACACTTGCTAGGCTATGATCACTGTACTGTTTGTGCTCTTTATATAACTCTGCATGTGAACTGGCCTTGTGGCTCTTTGCCTGTGCTCGGACTGTGTGGTGACTTTGTGATCCACCCTGAGCTTGCTTTGCTTTTCTTGATTGGTCATGTGACTGCTTGTTCTCCCCCAGTTTGCCTATGGGGGTGTGTCAGAATATTATAGTGCTTACATTTGAGTAGGCTATAGTGGGGTAGCCCATAAGGGGTACAACCCAATTAGGGTTAGTACTTGTACCCAACTCTTTCATAGTTCATTCATTCTCGTTCGTTATTCTGACAAGATCGACCCAAAGAAGCTGGACACAGTGGAAGCGTGGCACCCCCCGACAAATATCACGGAGCTGCAGAGTTTTTTAGGGTTCTTTATTTATGTGCGTCGGTTTGTCCCCGACATGGCGCGGTTAACGGCCCCACTGCCGGATCTGCTGCGAAAGGGGGTCACTTTTATGTGGGGGGGGGAAAGAGCATGCTGCCTTCTCTGCCCTGAAAAATGTTCTCTGTTCCCCGCCCGTACTGCGCATTGCCGACGCACACCGCCCATTCGAACAAGTTACAGACGCAAGCGACATCGCCATCAGAGCCGTACTGCTACAGGATTTCGGCAATGGCCTATAGCCCATCGCATACGAGTCACGAAAACTGCACCCGCGTGAGAAAAATTACCCGATACACGACCGCGAAATGCTCGCGATCGTGCACACATTTAAAGTCTAACGCTGTTACTTGACCGGCGCAGACGTGACAGTACGGACAGACCACAAATCATTACATTTCCTCCGTGCACAGCCCCACCTCAACCCACGACAGGTTCGCTGGCTCGATTTCCTCGAGTCGAATTTTCATTACAGAGTCACCTACAAAAAGGGGGCATCAAACATCGCCGACGCACTGACCCGCCCCACAGCCCAAATGCACGCTATACTACTCACCCAGACCAGCCCACTAGTGAGAGGACCATTTGCCCACGGCTATCAAACAGAACCATTCTTCACAGGTGGAAACTCGCAACAGTTCGCAGCAACAAAGGGGGTCTATTACGTAAAAGCCGGCACCGACCGCATCTGGGTACTGGGCTACACTTTAGTAAGGGAGGTGTTACTACAGGAGGCACACAACGGGGTTACATCAGGACATTTCGGAGTAGAGAAAACACGGCAGCAGCTGCAGCGGTATTACTACTGGCCCGAGATGCTGACCGACGTGCAACGACACGTGGCATCGTGTCCCACCTGCCAACTCATGAAATCATCACGGAAGAGAAGGCAGGGCAGTTGCAGCTGATACCATCCCCAGAGCGTACTTGGCAGCAGGTGATGATGGATTTTGTCACGGGGTTACCGGTTGGAGCAAGTGGGAACGACACAATTATGGTCGTCGTCGATCGGCTGACGAAAATGGCACATTTCGCAGCCTGCAAAAAATCAATCACAGCCGAAGTAACAGCCCGCCTCTTCATCTCCACCGTTGTTCGACTGCACGGGATACCAGCACAAATTATCAGCGACCGCGACACGAAATTCACCAGCAACTTCTGGCGGAACCTGTGGCAGCAGTTTGGCACGCGACTATAGTTCAATTCTTCGTACCACCCCGAAACAGACGGACAGACAGAACGGACAAACCAGACCATGGAGCAGTTGGTTCGAGCCACGTGCGACGACCCGACCACATGAGAACAGCAGCTGCAACTCATCGAATTCGCGTACAACAACTCACCATCCGCCACGACCCAACAATCACCTTTCGACTTGAACTACGGACAAGACCCCACAGTACCCATGACCCCGAATCCCGACAACCCAGTGCCACTTGTGCAACAGTTCGCAAAAATCCTACAGGCAGCACAGACCCGGGCAGCAGACGCAATTAAAAAATCAAACGTCATCGCTAAGCGCAACGCCGACCGCCACCGCCGTCCCGTCACTTACCAGCCCGACGACCTCGTTCTGCTCAACACTCAAAACCTCCGCCTGCCCATCACCCCAAAACTCCGCCCTCAATATTGCGGGCCATTTTGCATCAGCCACATGATCACCCCTGTCACCGGCCATCTCCTCCTCCCTGCTGATTGGTACGTCAGCCCGACATTCCACGTCAGCCTGCTCCGCCCATACGTGCCATCCACCAGCCAACTGCCTCGCAACCGCCCCGCTAGCATGACATGACCGCCAACATAGCCAATCATCACGCCCGGGAAAATCTTAAGCCACCGAGTCCGGGACTGACGGGGAGCTCGCTGGATCGAATTTCTGATCCGCTGGAAAGACCGCACACCCACCGAAGACAACAACCCCTGGACAGAATTGAAAATCACCCCGTCCTCACCGAGTACCTGCGCAGCGTCGGAAACTGTCCAGCTCTCTGCTCTTCCTCTCCCTGGCCCCTGTTCTTGCTCTCTTGCTTGCTGGTGCCTCTTCAGCCTCTGTCCCTTAAGGCTCTCAGTTCTCTCTCCCTCTTCCCTTTGTTCCTAGCAGCCCAGTCCACTTGCCCCCTCCTCGAGTTACTTGCTCGAGGGACCCCTTCTTCTGCTGGCTGCTTCTCTTCTGCTCTCGTTTCTTCTGCACTTCTTGCTGGGTCCCCTGTTCTTGGCCTAGCCCTGGCCAGATTCGTGCGGTGATCTGTCTGCTCCTTTCCTCCCTCTCTGGTCAGCACCACCACCCCAGAATCATTCACCTCCTTCACCTTCCACCTTTCGATACTGAGGCTGATGTCCATCATGTCTCCCTTGGCTAGACTTCCTCTCCTGCCCCCAGCTCCTTTCCTCCCTTTCCTGCCTCTGCTTCCTTCCTCTTCTTGTATCGTTGCGCATCTTTGAGCTGTGCCACATGTAGGTTTTCCAGTGCCGAGGGCAGTAGTTCCTTGAGGTATCTTGCCCTGGCCTCTGCCAGCCCCACCCTATCCTCTTCTCACTCCACTTTCACCATTCCTGTCAGCATTTTCGGCGCATCTACTGGTAGTATCGGCTCCCTTCCTATGAGTAGGTGGTATGGTGACAGATCTCTCAGTGGAGCCTGATTACTGAACCTGTACCCCACCGCTACCCATGGCAAGCGAGCGTCCCAATCCCTCTTGAAGCTCTCTCCATATGCTCTCAAGCCTCTCTTCAATGTCTGTACGAATCTCTCTGTTAGCCCGTCACTCTGTGGGTGGTACCTTGAAGTTCGCCTATGTGTGATGCCTGCCTCTTTCAGTAGTTTGTCAAACTCCCCCATGAACTCTGTCCCTTGATCCGTCAGAACCTCTCCACATGCCCTGAACATGGTCAGCACCTGTTCCTCGAAGGCTTCAGCTATCTTGGCCGAGTTCTTGCTAGGTAGTGCCTTCACCTCCACCCATTTGCTCCCGTGCTCAATCATTATGAGTATGTACCCTTTTCCCTTTCTTCTCAACGGCATCTCTCCCGTCAGGTCTAAGGACCACCTGAATCCTAATCCTCTTATGGGCAGCGAGTGCAGCTCGTCCAGCTCAGCTTTGTTTCTGCTGCACAGCTCGCATGACTCCACCCAGCTTCGGATGTCTCTTCTCATCCCCGCCCACCACCATCATGTCTCCACCAGTTGCGCCGTCCTTAGGCTCCCGTAATGCCCCAGCTGCCTGTGTACTTGCTTGATTCTCTGCTCTCTTTCTTCTTTCGTAGGCACCAGCTTCCATCCGCTGCTGGTGTTCTTCTACAGCTGTCCTTGATACCAGCGGTAATGTGCCCCTCTTGCCCTTGCCCTCTCTGTAACTGGCTCTGCCTCTGCGGTTTTCCCTTTCACCCAGTCCAGGACCTCTTGGTCCTCCCACACGTCCTCGAGCCCTCCCTTTTTGCTTCTTCGTGCTCCTTCCCCGTCTATCTCCCTGGCCAGTGCAACCAGACATTTTGTGGGCCTCTCTGGCGACGGTTTCCTTGAAAGCCCATCCACATGTTGCATGGTTTTCCCGGGCCTATGTCTGATTGTGAACTCATACTCTTGCAGCCGCATCGCCCACCGTGCATTCCTTCCAGTCAGAGCCTAGTTCGTCATTAGCCATGTCAAGAGTTGGTGATCCATCACCAGCTCGAATGGTCTTCCCTGTAGGTACACTCTGAAGTTCGTGATTGCCCAAACTGCCGCCAGTCCTTCCCCTTCATAGGAACTATAGTTCGCCTCTGCAGGGTTACAGCTTCTGCTGGCGAAGGCCACCACGTTCTCCTCTCCCTCTCGCTTTTGGCTTAGGATTGCCCCCATCCACGCGCTGCTCCAATCTGTGTAGAGTGTGAAGGGGTCTTCCTTGTTCGGCAGCACCAGTACAGTAGCAGTTTTCACTGCCCCTAGCACCGCCTCGAGTGCCTGCTGTTCGGGTTGTCCCCACTGCCACACTTGATCTTCCCTTAGCAGTTGGTTCAGCGTGGCTGCGGTTTTGCTGAAGTTGGGTACGAATCTCCGGTAGTATTTCAGGAACCCTAGCACTGCTCTGAGCGTGCTCCTGTCCTTCGGTGCTGGGACCTGGTCCAGAACCTCCACCTTCGCCTGCTGGATTCCTAGCGTTCCCACTTGCACCTGGATGCCTAGGTATATCACAGCGGTGTTACCGAAACTGCATTTCTTTGGGTGACAGGTCAGACCCGCTTCCTAGATCGCCTGCAGCGTCGCTTGCACGTCCTTGACATGTTGCTCTGCATTGGGACTGAATACTATCACGTCGTCAATGTAGCATGCCACGGCTGGAACTCCTCTGAGTATCGCATCCATTGTCCGCTGACATAGGGCCAAGGCGTTCTTCATGCCGAACGGCATGAATTTCCACTTGTACAGCCCATCCGGACTGTGAAAGACTGTCTTCTTTCTGTCTTTTGGTCGTATGGGTATCTAATTGAACCCCTGCCGCAGATCTAGCGTGGAGAACACCTTTGCCCCCTGCAGCTTGTCAAATATCTCCTCCGCCGACTGCATTGGGTATCGGTCCGCCACTGTCACTTTGCTCAACCCTCGGTAGTCTCCGCACATCCTCCTAGTGAGATCCTTCCTTCAGGCCACTACCGTCCTGAATTAATCCGGCCGCCAATAGCTCCGCGCATTTCTCCAAGCAGATGTCTAGATCTCCTGGGCTCATGCGCCGCTTCCTCTGGTATATGGGCACCTCTGTCATCAGCTCTATGCGCATCTCTTGGCTGTTAGATTTGCCCAGCTCCTGCAGAGTGTAGGCGAAGGCTTCCCTATGGTACCGTAGCACTTCCTGCATAGCTACTGCCGTTGTGCCTCTTAGTCCTTCTCCCATCTGCCATTCATCCTCAGGCTTCCTTTCCGTCTCCCCTTTCTTCTCTGCTGCGTCTGTCTGCTTCCCTTCCTCTCTTTCTCCCACTTCTTCTGGCATCGCCAGGTATGCATATCCCTCCTCTACCCTCTCTTCGTACCTCTCCTCCATTTCTTCCAGCACTCTCCTGTGCTGTGCTGCTGCCTCGTGCTCCCTGACTCTTTCACTCAGCACGATGTCTCTTTGCAGCTCTCTTGCTTTCAGCTGAATGCGGATGGTCTCTATAAGCCACATCATCACGTTGACGTCCATGGCTCTGCCTAGCGCCGCCCTCCTCTGCCTTTATGTGACTTCAGGGTGTGCCGTGGCTCCCCAGAGGTGTCCCATCGCTGCCTCCTTTTCATTCGCCGTTGGTTCCTCCCATCTGCATTTCCGCACGTCGTAGATCATGCCTGGGCCTGGCAGCTCTCCCTCCATCTTGAAGCCCCGGGCTTCTTCGTAAGCTACCAGTGTGGGTAAGACTTGCCTTGGTTTGCCTGGCACATTACATTGGTATTGCGATGGATGGTTGGGGCTTGTGACTGGGGCTGGCAGGCGGATCGGCTCTATGATGTCACTAACCAGCCTCGGCTCGGGCCTCTGCATCCATGCCAGTGAAGGTCTCAGGGAGGCTGTGGATATTCCATTCTGCCAGTACCTCCGTGGTCTGTGCGCCCTGGATCCCAGCTGTGCTGCATCTGCCGGCACTCCTCTCCCCAGCACTTCCACAATCTCCTCAAACGCCTGCCTCACTGGTTCTCGCCGATCTTTGGCCAGATCTACGTTCTCCAAGATGTATAGCACCTCGCCTTGCTTCTTCTGGATCATTTCCAGTACCCGCTTCAAGTCTCTGAATGTAGCTCCCCTCGGATCCTCCATGCCTCTTCCTCCTCCTGCCCGTGAGTAGCCCTGACACTCCCATCCTGCTACCACCAGGTCGATTTGCCCCCACTCGTCCAGCACCTACTCGTTGATATCTCTGACGCCGTGTACCCCCGCTTCATTCTCCTTTGGCAGAGCCTCTGGCCATAGCTGCTCGGGGTACTCTTCCAGCAGCAGCTGTGCATGATGCCGTGCCATCTTCCTTGCGGCTAGATCGCTCTCCACATGTATCCACTTCTTCACCATGCACCCTGCTCTTAGCGCTGCAGCTAGTCCTGAGCCTATTCCCCCCAGCTCTACTATGCATATAGCCCGCTCCAGCGTCCAGAGCCTGCACACCCTTTCCGTCAGCGCCGGCGGCTCTAGCCCCGCCACCTTCCTTTCCACCCTTCTCTCATACTCCTCCCCGTATTGCTCCCACGACCATTCGTCTAACTCCTCCCTTAGATCCTTCTTCTGCGCCTGGTAGGCTTCCCATGGCTCTTGCTTGACGAATTTCACGGGCAATGTGCCTACCGCACTCTCAGGATCCCAGTACTGCACGTGATACAGAACTTTCTCCTGCCAAGTGCATATTGTGGCACCCACCCGGTACAGCAGCTCCATCCCCACCAGCACGTCGTAATCTTCTGAGTCCGATACTCCACACTGCAGCTGTATGCAGCACTCCTTCTTCGTTCCTGGCAGCAGCACCACCTCGATTGGTCTCTTGGTCCGTGGCATCCACTTCGGCTGCCCCCCTTCTACCGTCAGGAGAATGCCTCTTTCTATCAGTCTTCTCGGCAGGTCCAGGTTCAATTGTTTTGCCAGCCCTTTTCCTATCAGCGCGTGGTGCGCGCCCGTGTCAATGATGGCCTGCTTCATCGGCAGCCCTCCCACCGTTAGGCTGCCTTTCTCTGCTATTAGCACTGATGCTTGACAAACCATGCGCTCATTCGGGTGTCTTCGCATGCCCGTGCTTCTGGCTTCCTTTTGAGGCTGGCTTCTCCTGCTGGTTCTGGTGCTAGTCTCGCTGGTTTGGGGTTGGCTTTTGCGCGGCCTTAGGTCCACTTCCTCCCGGTCTCTGGGGTATGCCATCACCGCGTATTCTCGTATGTACTCCTCCTCCTCCTCCTCCTCCTCCTCCTCCTCCTCCTCCTCCTCCTCCTCCTCCTCCTCCTCCTCCTCCTCCTCCTCTTCGCTCTCGATCTCCTTGTACGCCATCATCGCCCGTGCTTTCACTTCACCCCCGGGCTGCATCTTCTCTGGTCGTAGCTGTAGCTTTCTGATTTCTGCCTGCAGCTCTTCTCGGCTTGCCCCCTGTACCTCCCTTGGCTTACTGTAGCATTCCTCCTTCTTGTGCCCCCTTTTTCCTCACTAGTCACAGCTCGGGGCCTTCGGGCATTCCCTCTTTAGGTGTCCTCCTTCTCCACACTGGTGGCAGGCCCGACTGTCTATTCTGACTCCCCTCTCGCTGAACGTTTCCGGTACTGCTGCGGCTGCCCAGCTAGTGCGCGCCCTGCCGCGTGTCTCGCTATCTTCCAACTCCAACAGCCTCTGTGCATGCTCTGTTCTCTTCGCCATGCCGTAAACTTCCTTCAGAGTGACATCGGCGCCGATACCGTACACTGTATTCTTCACGACGCCCTTCAGCTCTTCGTCTAGGCCGCATACGAACTTACGCACTAGCGGGCGCTCATCTCCGTTCTCCAAGTCCTCCGCCAACTCCTTCAATCGGCAGTAGTACTCGAGCAGCAATTCCTCTTTCTTTGTTTCGAATTCTCGGAACTCCTCGACCCTTGCCTTCGTCTGTCCGACGAACTCCTTTCTCAGCATCTGAATGAACCTTGCCGTTGGGTTCTCGATTTCGCCGCATGTCAACTCTTCCAATATTTCTTCCCGGACCAGGCGGTAGAAGGTTTCTGCTTCGCCGGTGAGGGTCCCCACCATCTTCGTGAAGAACTCCGAGGGGTCATATCCATCTCTCTCCCAACAATATTGCACGGCCTCTAGCTGCATCAGAAAATTCTTCAGCCTCGGTCCTGCACCCGGGATACCGCTGTATCTTTCGGCCACTTCCAGCTTGGGCAGGTTTGCTGATTTCCACCGCCTCTCATGTCCCCTTTTCTCCTCTCCAGGTTCTCCGGACAGCGTCG
Organism: Closterium sp. Naga37s-1; assembly: GCA_947471745.1. Taxonomy (NCBI): domain Eukaryota; kingdom Viridiplantae; phylum Streptophyta; class Zygnematophyceae; order Desmidiales; family Closteriaceae; genus Closterium; species Closterium sp. Naga37s-1. The sequence goes on along the minus strand of CANJKZ010000195.1, from coordinate 175,501 downwards.
CTACACTGCTCTCTACAAGTTCCCCCCTCGCCACGGTTCCGATCGTTGGGCCCCTGCCTCCGCGCTCCCCCATTCCGGGCATCTCGGACGGCAAGCTTTTGTTATCACGCATGCGGCCAAACGTGTCACTGCGATTGTTCCGTGCCGACTCTCTCGGCGTCCCTCCGGGTTCTGACGCGGTTTTGCGCTCGTGTTCTCTATCCATTATTTCCCCGGCTACACGGGCCCGTTGATGAGGAGTACGGTAAGTGGGCGATCCAGCCTCCTTCGGGATTGGAGCCGAGCTGCTCGCGTCGTCTATCGCTTGCGCACGCCAGCTTGGCTCTGCCTTCGTATGCCCGGTTCCGCTCCAGAGACGCGTTCCTAGCAGGTCTCTATCTTTGCTATTCATCGGCCTTACCCCTTGCGTGTTTGTTGAAAAGTCCTCTCTACAGGTGCTGGATACCCAGAGTCACTAGATCTGGGTTAGCTCGGCTGGCTCTCAGCCCAGAGAGGGGTTACCCGGTAGCTTGCGGGGTGTCGTTTGTAGGCCTAGGGGTTGCTCAGGATCTGGCTCAGACTTAGTTGCGAAAACAAACACGCAAGCAGCCAATGCAATTTCCTACTTGCCCTTAAGTAATCTGTTTCGTTTACCGTTGCCCCAACGGTGCTCTTCTTTCGGTTCCCTCCCTTCTTTCCCCCCGCTTGACCCATTTGTTATCTCCCCTATTACCCGCCTCTCTATCCTACTAGTCATGACTATATATTGAGTTTATCTACTACAGTTATAATCATGACAGCAGCCGAAATTTCCGGGACATACACGCTTTCGTAAGGAGGGCCTTCTTGGGGGGTAGTGTAAGGAAAAATCATTTTCCTTACTTCGCGTCACTGGTCAGCGCGTACATGACTGTTCCCGCGGAAGCAGGTTCTGCGGGCCTTGCGGGCGAAAAATCATAAGCATTGTGAAATTCATGTTCCGCGCCCTTACTTTCGCGAAGCCTTTGACCTTCGAAGGAGAACGACGGGGCGAGTATACACAAGTATTCGTTGCAAAGCAGTCCCTGCGTGTGAGCGGTTTCTGAGCATCACTGACGTTCTTTTCACAGAATCCTGTTGTTGTGACAAGTTTAGAGACATCTCTAAGCACTTCCCGTTCAATTCTGACGCTCTTGACGCGCCGGAATTGTCACTTAGTTTGTACCCGGCCACTTCTCGCTACGATCAGAATTCGTGAGAGGTAGTCATTTAAACCATCAGATCTCGAATCAAATCAGCGGCGAACCACCGCCACGTCATCATCGACTGGAATCCGATCTTCTGGTGCCGCCATGGCCAGTACTGCCACGTCAGACGGCTCCTCCTCCTCTGCAGCCACGTCATGCTCGGAGCCTGCCGCATTGCTGCAGTACGAAGAGCAACTGCTGACGTGGCTGCGACGGTTTTCCGACGAGCTCGCGAGTCGCATCACCGAGATCGACGGCCGGATCGACGGGCTGCTGAGCGACGCGACTCAGGTGGACGCGAAGCTTCGTGTGGTCGAGGCGAAGCTGCAGTGCACTCCCGTGATTCGCGGCGCCGTTCACGTGAGTTACAGCATGAATCGTGATAAGCAACTCCTATTTAACATGTTTTTAGATGTCTCAATACGTTCGTCTTCCCCCTGCCTCTGTCAAGCAGGCCATCTCAAGCCCAGGGCAGTCGCGCGCGAGTCAGGCGCAAGGAGAGCTTAGCGGGAGGGCGACTTTTGATTCGACTCAGAGATCAACGGTCGTACGTCACTAATTAACGGTTCCCGTACGTTTTGCCTTCCCCCTGCCTTGTCAAGCAGACCATCTCAAGCCCAGGGCAGTCGCACGTGAGTCTGGCACAAGGCGAGCTTAGCGGGAGGGCGGGGATGTCTACAGCGGGGATATCAATTGCTCAGAAGAAGCAGAACGAGAAACAGAACGAGAAGCAAAAGGAGGAGCAGAAAGAGAAGCAGAAGGAAACGCAAAAGGACAGCCAGAAGGACGAGCAGGGAGGCAAGAGCGGAGGGGGTTTAAGCTTTGAGGAGCGGGTTCAGGTGAATTATCAGGTGGCTCTGCAGTTAGGTTTTGAAGCGCTGGAAGGGATACGAGAGGAGGGGGAGAGGGAGGAGCAGAGAAGAGGACGAGGGCGAAACCAGCTTGGGGGACAGGCGGCTGGTGGTTCTTCAGCGTCAGGTGTGACAGCAGGAGAGGCATTAGGCGCAGCAGCAGGAGCAGCAGCAGGAGCAGCAGCTGGAGTGGCAACGGGAGTGGCGGCAGTGGGAATAGCAGCGGCACCTGGGGCAGGAGAAGGTTTTAGTTCTCGACAGCAGCAGCAGCTGCTTCAGCAGGAGGAGGGGCAGGGACAGCAGCAGCAGCAGCAGCAGCAGCCGCAGCACGCGCAGGAGGGGCAGGTGACAGTAGTTCCAGAGGACACGTGGAGTGACAGTGACGAGGGTGACGACAACGAAAGCAATGAAAGTGACAGAAGCGGTGGCAGCAGTGACAGTAACGAGGGGGACACTGGCAGCATGGAGTCTGGGCTTGCGAGCAGCGAAGGGGGGAGGACGGTGGGCTCGCAAGCAAGCTACCTTGGAATGACTCGAGGGATGGCCAGTCTTGGGTTTCATGGCGCAGCAGGTGCGAGCCAGAGCTATTACAGCCCACAACTGACATCAGCAGCAGCAGCAGCAGCAGCAGCGGCAGCAGCAGGTGGTGCTGGTGCCGCAGCTGTGGGTGCTGCGTCCCCCCTCTTTCCTCCCTACAGCAGTGATGCAGCGATGGTTTCTCCCTTCCCTGACCGGCCAGACTCTCTCGCTGCCCTCGCCTCTCTCTACGATTTCACCACCGCCATCCCCACCCCCTCCTCTCCCCCTCCCTCCTCTGAGCCTGGGGATCTATCTGCTGGGCTTGCCAGGCAGCAGCCGGCACCTGGTGAAACACCTGAATCGTCTGTCTCTGTTACTGGGCACCTGTCAGGTGAATTCCCAGGTAGAACAGGCACTTTCCCAGGTGCTGTTCCTTTCCTGCCTGGGTCGTCCCCCTCTCCTCCGCCCTTCCCTTCTCCCTCACTCTCTCTCATGGAGCCATCGGGATGGGCTGTTGATAACTTTAGGTCCCTGCTGGAGCAAGCACTCAGAGCACCAGGTGCTGACTGAAAGCACCTTCCCTTCCCTCCGCCTCCTCCACCCTTCTCTTCCCCGCCGCGCTCTCTCATGGATCCAGGTCCTGGAGTGTTTTGATAACCTTGGCAGTCTCCCTTATGCCATGTGTTAACGTGTCGAAGTGTATTTGTGCTGTAGGTGTACACTTTGGTAGTCCAGGTTACATTTGTGGTTGGACATTCTAGGGTTAGGTATTTGCACCCATGCATGCCATTCTAGTCATCACTCTTTTCTCGTTTCAACACAACACACCAGACAAATCTGCTCGTAAGAAGGCCGTGTATGGGTTTTCCAGTCCTCAAACAGCTGTCCTTGCATGCAACTGACCAGCTTTTGCGAGGCACACTAGTACCGGTGAGTTACTCTTCCACCTAGGTAGTTACTCTACCTTCGATTCTGGTTTATTTGAAGGTAGTTACGGTACCGTGTGAATTCTGGTTTTCTTCTTTCATGAGTCAACAGCAGCACCCACAATTGACTCTAGACACCGACCTCATTTAATCACGCAAGGGCCAACATTGTCAAAATGTTATAATGCTTATATTGTGTAGGCTGTAGTGGGGTAGCCCATCAGGGGTACAACCCAATTATGGTTATGTTGAAATTATATTTATATACCCTGCTTGCTGCATAGGTGTAGTGTAGTTACATTCTTGGTGGTGCACCCTCTCTTGCCATGCTTTGCTTGTACTTGTTTGTTCCCCTCGATAGTTCAATTCTCTTTTTGCCTACTCATCTCACGCCATCCTAAGCTTAAGTCCTAAACCTTGAGCACCTAAACTTAACATGATATCAGAGTGTGGTCCCTCCTAGGACCTAGTTTTGATGGGCCCACCAAAGCCGCCATCGACCTTGGCGGCCTATTCTGCTGCTGGCGTGGCTGCTACTGCTTGTCGCGCGAAATTCGTTGCTGGCGCGAAATCCGCTGCTTTTGCAGCACCCGTCGCGCTGCCCCCGTTCGCCTACCCGTCGTCTGCCCCGTCGCGGCCTTGCTCGTTGGCTACGCTGCTACTGCTGCGCCTTCGCCGCGGCCCCATGCACCCCCAATGCGCTTCCCCACCCGTCCCGGCCCTGCGCGCTTGCGTGGGCGATCGAAGTGAGAGGGAGGAAGGGGGGACGGGGGTGGCGAGTTGCCGGCAGCGACCGACCGCGTCAGCGCCAACGGCAGTCGTTGGCGCCCTCGCCAGCGCCATCCCGCTCCCCGCCTTCTTCTCTGCAGCGCCCTGCCCATGCGGACGTTGTGAAGGGGAGGTGGCGGGGCTGGAGGCCGCGGCTATGGGGGTACTCCAGCCCCCCTGACTCCTCGCCCCTCCATTTCCTCCTCCGCGCCGTTGCACCTGCCGCGTTGGGGGGGGGGGGGGGGGGGTGCGGGGGGATGAGGGTGTGGCGGGAGGTACTCTGCAGCACCAGCCCGCGGCCCTTCTCTTCCCTATCTCTCGTGCCCGTGTTTACGGTCGTGAGGGGGGGGGATGAGGGGGTGGCGGGGATGACCAGCAAACCGCCACATCAGCACTCCTCTCCTCACTCCAGCAGCCGCCTCTCCACTCCTCCTCCTCATGCTTCTCTCCCTTCCGCTGTGCCCACATTTCCAGCCTCTCCTCTCCTCTCTCCTCTCCTCCAGCCGCCTCCTCCTCCGCTCGTTTGCTCCTCCAGCCGTCTCCGCCGTTGTAGGGAGAGGTTGGAGAGGTTGGAGGGGGGTGACCGTCGTGAAGCCAGCAGCGCCAGTCGCCAGTGAGCCCGTTGCTCCAGTCGCCCGTGGGTCAGTTGCTCTAGCCGTACGAGCGGGATGCTCCAGGCGTACGAGCCCGTTACCCCAGTAGCCCGTGAGCCAGTTGCTCCAGTTGCCAGTGTGTAAGTAGCTTTAGCCGCCGCCCCCCACCTCCTCTCCTCTTTCTCTCTCTCTCCTCACTTCTTTCTCCTTGGTGTACCCCTTAAGGGGGTGTGTTCCTGCACTAGTTCCTGCTGCAAGCAGGTTAAGGGGGTGTGTTGAAATTATATTTATATACCCTGCTTGCTGCATAGGTGTAGTGTAGTTACATTCTTGGTGGTGCACCCTCTCTTGCCATGCTTTGCTTGTACTTGTTTGTTCCCCTCGATAGTTCAATTCTCTTTTTGCCTACTCATCTCACGCCATCCTAAGCTTAAGTCCTAAACCTTGAGCACCTAAACTTAACAGGTTAGTACTTGTACCAACTTACTGCTCAATGCATTCATTCTCGTTAAATTTCTTGACATGGTTTCATAGCAGGTCCTGTTCCTTTTTAGGGCCCACCGCATAGTTCCGTGCTCGTAGCACTGCCCCACTAGTCGCGCTGCCCTGCCCTGCCCGTTGCGCCGCCCTGCCAGCCGCGCGCCGCCCTGCCCTGCCTGTCGCGCCGCCCTGCTGGCCACGCGCTGCCCTGCCCTGCCCGTCGCGCCGCCCTGCTGGTAGCGCGCCGCCCTCCCTTGCCTGTCGCGTCGACCTGCTGGCCGCCGCGTCGCCCTGCCCTGCCCGCGCGCCGTCCTGCTGGCCGTCGCCCTGCCCTGCCATTTGCGCTGCCCTGCCCTGGCCGCGCACCGCTCTTCCCTAGCCGTGCGCTGCCCCGCCCTGCCCTGGGCGCTTCCCTAGTGCTCGCGCGCCGCCCTGCCCGTCGCGCGTCACCCTGCTCTGCCCGCTATGGCTTCTGTCAGTGTTCTCACCTTCGATCATGAGGGCCGTCCGATCCAGTTCGATACGTGGCTCGACAACTTGCAGCTGTACCTACTGAGCGATTCTAGAGACAGTGTTTTGTTGTTTGACCACACGTCTGGAGCCTCTCTCGCCCCTCCTGCCACAACTGACAGCGCGACTCGCTCACAGTGGCTTACCCGTGACGCTGCTGCTCGCTTAGCCGTTCGCAACCACCTGCCGTTAGCCGAACGCGCTCACTTTGGCCACCATAAGACTGCTAAAGCCCTGTACGACGTTGTAGTCGCTCGTTACTCTTCCCCTGCCATTGCTGCTCTCAGCCGCCTTATACTGCCCTACCTTTTTCCCGAGCTGTCAGCCTTTGCCACAGTCGAGGACCTCATCACCCACCTTCGCACTAGCGACACTCGCTACCGCGCTGCTCTCACAGCCGAGTTCCTAGACAAGAACCCGCCCCCGATGTACATCACTCTCTACTTCATAATCACCCCTCCCTACGGGGGGTTGGTTTCCTCCGGGGATCTCCTTAAAGCCCAAAAAAAAAAAAAAAAAAAAAAAAAAATCATAATCACCCACCCACCTGACTATCTTCGTGCAGTCTGGGACCACTTTCTCGCACTTCACCCCACATACCTCACTGTCGACCTGCTCGAGAAGCACCTCCTTGTAGCTGAGACTAGCGTAGTCGCTGTAGGTGCTGCTCGTGGCACTCCTCGCCCACCCTTCTTTGAGGGGTGTTCCCCCTACCCCCTTGCCCCCTCCTACGCTTCTGCTGCTGCTATTGACATTCTTGGTACTGAGAACGTCGGGGATGTTTCTGCACTTAGTGGGAAGCGCCGCAGCGGCAAGGGCAAGGGAGGCAAGAGTGGTGACGGTGGCAGCAGGGGTGGTGGTGGTGGAGGCGATGGAGGCGGTGGAGGTGGCGGAGGTGGCGGTGGGAGTGGTGGCGGGAGTGGGGGCTTCGGTGGCAGCAGTGGTGGCAGCGGTGGGAGTGGTGGTGGCAGTGGTGGCGGCAGTGGGAGTGATGGCGGCGGTAGTGGTGGTGGTCGGTGTGGAGCTGTTCAGAGGGGAGGTTCTGGCGATGGCCAGAGGCAGCACCAGCAGCGGCGAAGCGAGACCCCTACGCCCCAGCAGCTTCGTGAGTGGTTTGCTCAGCGTGGGGCGTCTGGGGGTAGTGTTCGCTACCCGTATGTCGTTCGCACAGGTGATCGTGCTGATCACACTTTCAGCCTAGGCTCTGGCTCTATTTCTTGGTGGTCTACCCGCTCATCTTCTGTTCTCAGTTCCAGTTGTGAGGTTGAGATCTACACAGGGGCCATGGCTGCACTAGAGTTACGGTGGCTCACCTACCTGTTGACCGACTTGAGAGAGCGGCCTCGTTCTCCTCCAGTTCTATATGTAGACAACAAGGCCATGATTGCCTTGTGTCAGGAGCACAGACTGGAGCACAGGACGAAGCACATCGCTCTGCGTTACTTCCTTGCTCAAGAGTTGCAGCAGCGTGGTCAGCTTCGCCTTGCTTACATGGCCACTAGGGCCAACACTGCTGATATATTCACCAAGGCACTTCAACCTGGTGATCATCAGCGTTTCTGTACTGTTTTAGGCCTTGTGCCTACTTTGCCTCACTTACTCACTGCATGACTTTGCTTGTACTGTGATATATATATATCTGCATGCTTACACTTGCTAGGTTATGATCACTGTACTACTTGTTCTCTTTTATATAACTCTGCATGTGAACTGGCCTTGTGGCCATTTGCTTGTGCTCAAAATGTGTGGTGACTTCGTGATCCACCCTGAGCTTGTTTTGCTTTTCTTGACTGGTCTTGTGACCACTTGTTCTCCTCCACTTTGCAGATGGGGGTGTGTCAAAATGTTATAATGCTTATATTGTGTAGGCTGTAGCGGGGTAGCCCATAAGGGGTACAACCCAATTAGGGTTAGCACTTGTACCAACTTTCTACTCAATGCATTCATTCTCATTCAGTTTCTTGACTAACATCAGCTGCTGTCAAAGTACATATCTTAGTTGTAGGCTATAGTGGGGCACTCCTTATGGGGTACAGCACTTCTGGTGTTAGTACTTGTACCCCAACTCCTTCTAATCCAACCATTCCATCACAGTTGATTCTGACATGGTTTTCAGAGCAGGAAACCTGTTAGGTTTTTAGGGCCCACCGATAGTTCCGCTAATTCCTGCCTGAAGCACCCTTGTGGTGTCCGGCCCTGCTCACACAGTGTCGCGTTGCTCTGCAGCTACTCGCACCGCCTGCCCTAGCGTGTTGCGTGCGCCCTGGGAACGCGCTGCCTGTGCCCCGCTCGTGCGCCGCTTGCGCCCGACCTGCGCCGCCTGCGCGCTGCACGTGCACTACCTGCAGCGCCCGCCCCCTGCCCTGCGCGCCCCTGCTGCCCGCGAGCAGCCCCTGCCCCGCGCGCCCCTGCTGCCCGCGAGCAGCCCCTGCCCCGCGATCCCCTGCTGCCCGAGAGCAGCCCCTGCCCCGCGCGCCCCTGCTGTTCGCGAGCAGCCCCTGCCCCGCGCTCCCCCTGCTGCCCGCAAGCAACCTGCTGGCCGCGCGCAGCCCCTGCCCTAGCGCGCCCCGCTGTTCAGCGCGCTAGCGCGACCTGCAGCTCAGCGCGCCAGCGCGCCCCGCAGCCCACAGCACCAGCGCGCCCTGCTGCCCAGCGCGCCGACGTGCCCCGCAGCCCAGCGCGCCCTATTTTGCCCAGCCGCGACGCCCAGCCCTGCCGAGCCGCGCCGCTCAGCCCGAGCCGCGCTTCCCATCCCAAGCAGCGCCGCCCTGCCTCATTCACCAGCCCCACCGAGCCGCCCTGCTACTGCTGGGAGTGGTGGAGTTGCTGCCGGAGGTGCTGGACGTTCTGCCGGGAGTGCTGGAGGTGCTGGAGGTGCTGCCGGGAGTGCTGGAGGTGCTGCTGGGAGTGCTGGAGGTGCTGGAGGTGCTTTCGGGAGTGCTAGAGGTGCTGCTACTGGCTGTCACTGCTTGTCATGGCCACTATCACGATCGACGCAGCGGCTAGGGGTGGACAGCAGCAATCACTGCCTCTTCCGGACGACCCCACCCCTCAGCAGCTTCGTGAGTGGGTTATTCAGCGAGGCAGTCCTGGTGGTGGAGGTTTTGGCTTTATGGGTACTGCATAGCGGCGGCAACAGCGCCCGCAAGGCACCTTCTCCCTGCAGCGGCTTCGCGACTGTGCTTCTCAGTGATGCGTCCCTGGTTGTGTAGAGGCTGCTGCTCTGTCTGTACACACTGACCACTGAGTCTACACAAGTGGCTGCGTCAGGTCAGGCGACTGCGTCGAGTCAGGTGTCTGCGTCTGGTCAGCTTGCAGCGTCTTGCTCGTGTCGATTACTCTCCCACCAGACTCTCCTCTGGCACCACCACCTCGGTCACCCCTCGCTGTTGCGTCTCCGCAGCATGCACTCATGCCTCCTTGTCTCTGGCCTTCCCAGGTCCTTGCCCCCCCTCCCGCGCACGCCTGCCCTGCCGTGCCTTCCTTGCGTCGAGGGGTGGCAGCGTGCCGCTCCTCACTCCTCCGAGTTTCCTCCGACCACTGCTGCTCTGCAGACGCTCCACATGGACGTGTGGGGCCCGGCCCCCGTCAGTGGAACGGACCAGGAGCGCTACTTCCTGCTGGTTGTTGACGACTACACACGTTACACCACTGTCTTCCCCTTGCGGCGCAAGGCGGACGTCATCGGTGTTTTGATCCCCTGGATCCGTGCTACTCGTCGCCAGCTGCACGAGCGGTTCAGTCAGGACTTCCCAGTCCTGCGTCTGCACTCTGACAGGGGCGCTGAGTTGTCTTCTGACCTCCTTGCGGAGTTCTGTCGAGACGAGGGCATCCACCAGTCATTCATGCTTCCGGCCTCCCCTCAGCAAAATGGGATTGCTGAGCGTCGCATTGGCTTGATCATGGAGGTTGCTCGCACCTCCATGATCCATGCGGCTGCTCCCCATTTTCTGTGGTCGTTTGCGGTCCGATACGCTGCGCATCAGCTCAACCTCTGGCCCAGTGTCTCTGAGCCAGAGACCTCGCCCACACTCTAGTGGACGAGGAAGGTTGGCGATGCATCGGTGTTTCGTGTCTGGGGCGCGCTCTCCCTTGTTCGCGATGCCAAAACGAGCAAGCTCTCCTCTCGCACTCTCCGCTGCGTCTTCCTTGTCTTCCCCACCGACGCCCCGCCGTGGAATTTCTACCACCCGCGCTCGCATCAAATCTTCTCCTCCCAGGACGTCACCTTTGACGAGTCTGTCTATTTCTACAGACTACACCCGCACGCGTCCCACCCGGTCCCCCTAGCACCTCTCTTCCTGGTACAAGTCCCCCCCCCGGTAGACCCCCTCCCCCCACAGGGTCCTGCTCCCTCAGGTGTGTCTCAGGTAGACCCACCCCCCTTGGTTGAGCCTCTGAAGATCTCTTCTGACTCCTCTGGCCCAACTGAGGGGGGTGACCCTGCCGCTGACGACACGGCGGCCACTCGTCGCTCTCCACGCTTGGAGACCGCTCCTGGTTTTCCGCCTCGGCCGTCTTCGCCGCCTCCGCAGCTTGTTGCTATGGACTTTGTAGCTGAGAGCGCTGGTGCTGAGCCTGGGGGTGTTGAGATAGAGGGTGAGGGTTCTGGGGGTGCTGCGACTGGGGGTGCTAGTTCTGGGGGTGCTACGACTGGGGGTGCTGACTCTGGGGGTGCTGCGAGTCCTAGTGGCGGTGGAGCTGTGGGTGACCCTGCTGGAGGTCCTGGAGATGGACAGCCACCGCAGCCTGATCTACTTGAGACGCTCTCGCCACAGCAGATTCGTGAGTGGATCTTTCGGCGACGTAGTCCTGGTGGTGGAGGGTTCGGTCCTGCTGGTGCTGGAGCTGCTAGTCCTGGAGGTACTGCTGGTGGTGCTGGAGGTACTGCTGGAGGTGCTACTGGTGCTGGAGGTACTAGAGGTGCTGCTGGTGCTGGAGGTACTGGAGGTGCTGGAGGTGCTGGAGCCGCTAGTTCTGGAGGTGCTGCTGGTGCTGGAGGTGCTGGAGCTGCTACTGGTGGAGGTGCTGCTGGTGCTGGAGGTGCTGGAGGTGCTGGAGCTGCTAGTGCTGGAGATGCTGGAGATGCTAGTGCTGGAGGTGCTGCTGGTGCTGGAGCTGCTGGAGCTGCTAGTGCTGGAGGTCCTGCTGGTACTGGAGGTGCTGGAGGTGCTGGAGCTGCTAGTGCTGGAGGTGCTGGAGCTGCTAGTGCTGGAGGTGCTGCTGATGCTGGAGGTGCTGCTAGTGCTGGAGTTGCTGGAGCTGCTAGTGCTGGAGGTGCTGCTGGTGTTGGAGGTGCTGGAGCTGCCACTGCTGGAGGTACTGGAGGTACCGCTGGTGCTGGAGGTGCTGGACCTGCTGATGCGCTTCGCCACCTTCTCGGTCTTCCGCCAGCTCCTACTGAGTTCCCAGTCGCTGGTACTACTCCTCTGTTACTGTTCCCATCGGCAGAAGTCTCAGCCACAGCTACTGCTTCACTCCCCACTACCTGCTCCTGCTCCTTACACTGCTGTGACACAGTCCCTGACTGAGCAACGAGAGCCTGAGACTTGTGCTTCCACTCCTGAGCGTCGATAGCCTGAGACTAGAGCTTCCGTTCGTGTGCGTCGTCCTCGTTCTCCGGCTGTCCCAGGCACTAACGATATGACACTCCGCCCCTCCTCTGTTCCACAGCGTGTTGTCCTACCGTCACCCCCTGCGTCTTCCCTTCCTGACGTTGCTGACCCTCCGTCTGACCTTGCTCGTGCTTCCAGTCCGACTGTCACTCGCTTGCTTGCAACAGTTGTGACGGACCGTACGTTCTCGTCTCCTGCTGCGTTTGCCTTAGTCACTGAGCTAGTTGACTTTGCTGCTGCGCACTGCCTAGACTACCTTGCGAATCGTGTTTCTGACCCTGAACCTGCCTGTCCTCTGTCCATCGGGGGTGAGCTTGCCCTTGGCTGTGACGCTCTTGAGGACGGACAGGAGGAGATGGAGTGTCTTGCGGCCGCTGCACCTCATCTCGCGACCATGCTGCTTGCCCCTGAGGGAGACCCGGATGCACTTGACATCCCCACCCCGCGCTCTTACAGAGAGGCGATTTTGGGTGAGTACTCCTCTCAGTGGTAGACAGCCATGGACGCAGAGATGGCTTCCTAAAAGTCCACAGGCACCTACGCCGACGAGGTTCCCCCACCTGGGGCGAACATCGTCAGTGGCATGTGGATTTTCAGGGTGAAGCGGCCGCCGGGTTCTCCGCCTGCCTTCAAGGCACGTTACGTTGCTCGAGGCTTCAATCAGCGTGAGGGGGTTGACTTCTTTCTGACCTTCTCCCCCACCCCGAAGATGACCACTCTTCGGGTGTTGCTACACGTTGCAGCTCAGCGTGACTACGAGCTGCACTCCCTCAACTTCTCGACAGCTTTCTTGTAGGGTAGCCTTCACTAGGCCATCTGGCTGCGCCGACCACCTGGCTTCACTGGGTCGTTTCCTGCGGGTACCCAGTGGAGCCTACGGCGACCAGTGTATAGCCTCCGTCAGGCACCTCGCAAGTGGCACGACACACTGAGGACGACACTTGCGCCTCTTGGGTTTGCTCCTTCGACTGCTGACCCGTCGTTGTTTCTGCGCACCGACAATACCCTGCGCCGTTCTACGTTCTCGTGTACGTCGACGATTTGGTTTTTGCTACTGTTGACACAGAGGCGCTGGCCCTAGTGAAGGCGAAGCTGCAGGAGAGACACATCTGCTCTGACCAGGGTGAGCTGCAGAGCTATCTTGGCTTGCAGATCACCCGGGACAGAGCACAGCGCACCATCACCCTGACTCAGTTACACATGGTGCACCAGGTCCTCCAGCGCTTTGGCTTCTAGTACTCCTCGCCACAGCCCACTCCTCTGTCTACCGGTCACTCGCTCTCGGCTCCACCTTCGGACGAGTCCGTAGAGCCGAGTGGTCTGTACCCAGAGCTTGTGGGTTGCCTCATGTACCTGATTACGTGCACAGAACGTGACCTCGCGTACCCTCTAAGCCTCCTGGCTCGCTGCGTGGCACCCGGTAGACATCGAAGAGGGTACTGCGTTACTTATGCAGTACGTCGGGCATAGGGCTCGTGCTTGGAGGACGGGGTTCAGTGGTACTCACAGGACACTCCAACGCTTCTTGGGCCGACGACCAGGCGACTCAGCGTTCGTCCCAGGGTTATACCTTCAGTCTTGGCTCTGATTCGGTCTCGTGGAGGTTCACTCATTCTTCTTCTGTGCTTGGCTCCAGTTGTGAGGCCGAGATCTACGCTGGGGCCATGGCTGCACAGGAGCTACGCTGGCTGACCTACCTGCTGACCGACTTGGGGGAGTGGCCTCGTTCTCCTCCGGTTCTGTACGTCGACAACAAGGCAATGCTTGCCTTGTGTCGCGAGCAGAGGCTGGAGCACAGAACGAAGCACATTGCTCTTCGCTACTTTCTTGCTCGAGAGCTGCTGCAGCGTGGTCAGCTTCGCCTTTCCTACGTGGCCTCTCGGGCCAACACTGCTGATGTGTTCACCGAGGCCCTTGGGTCTGGTGATCATCAGCGTTTCTGCACTGCTCTTGGACTTCTGCCCACTCTGCCTCACCTGCTAGTTGCTTGACTTGCACTTGTTGTACAGAGATATATATCTTTATACCTGCTTGTTTACTCTTTCTAGGTTGTGATCAGTGTACTGCCTTGCTATTATAACTCTGCATGTGAACTGGCCATGTGGCCGCTTGCTTGTGCTCAGATTGTGTGGTGTCATTGAGATCCACCCTGAGCTGCTTTGCTTTGCTTTGTTGTCTTGTTTGACTGGTCTTGTGATCGACTTGTTGTCCCCCACTTAGCCTATGGGGGTGTGTCAAAGTACAATCTTACTTGTAGGCTTTAGTGGGGTACTCCTTATGAGGTACAGCACTTCTAGGGTTAGTATTTGTACCCCAACTCTTGCTGATCCAACCATTCCTGCAGAGTTGATTCTGACAGCTACCTCTTTTGAGAAACAGCAACACAAGCGCGCTGCTTTGTTTTAGGCGACATTAATCATTCCAGCCACAGTACAGCAGTAACTCCAGGAATGTCCATTAATAAAATCAGCTGGCTTCTATTAGTATGATCAAGGCAAACTCCACAAATAGAGCATCCAAAACACAGAAAGAGCTCCTACACAAGCGCACACATGGGTGCCCACTATCTTTTATTCAAGAGTACCCTCCAAATTACGGAGTGAACCCAAATTCTGCACACTAAGGCCAACTCTGAATCAAGTGCAAGGGTTTATTTACCAGACACCATCAGCTAGCAGGTCTTTAAGGCTGAGGAAATCCGCTCCAGCACACATGTCAAGCAGCGATTGGTTGCACTCCAGCAGCCCATCGAGGTGTGAGAGATGGTTTGCTGCTGCAGCAGCGTCGGCGGTGTTAGTTGCAGGAACACCATCAGCACCGGCGGTGTTAGTTGCAGGAACACCATCAGCACCACTGCCTGGAGTACCGTCAATGCTAGCAGCAGCAGCAGCAGCAGCACAAGTTGTTGCAGCAGCAGCAGCAGCAGCAGCAGCAGCATCAAGACAGTCAGGAGCATTACTGTAGTCAGCATGGGTCGCACCCGAATCCTCCCCTGCACCAGCAGGAGCAGCAGCGGCAGCAGTAGAAGCGGCAGCGGCGGCAGCAACCGGGCAGGTTGGAAGCGGTTCAGATGGTAGTGGTTGCGAAGGAGGAGCAGGTGGGAGAGGGTTATCTGCTAAAAGCTTTTCCAGGTGCTGATACAGAGCTGCTGCAGACGCACCACCACCACCACTTACATCAGCTGCAGCAGCAGGAGGAGCGGCAGCAGGAGCAGGAGCAGCAGCAGCACGAGTAGCAGAGGCAGGAGCATGGGGTAGAGCCGCTGCTGCTTCAGCAATCATCATTCCATCCACCTCACCGGAACCAGGTGGTAACCAGGCCCACGGATCCGTTACATGACAGTCGTCCGTCATAGGATCATGCTCCCCTGGAGAGTCTCGATCTGGACCGATTGACTTGCCAGCTGGCTCGTTTGCATCCTCGAGTGCCACGTCAGCAGCTGCTGCCAGCTCAGCAGCAGACACACACCTGCCTAAAACGGCCTCGTTGCCAACGGTAGTTCCGCTCCCCGAGCGGCACGGCTTGACGGGACTTGCAACAGGGCTATTGAGCGTTGGGTGGCAAAGGCTCATTAGCAGCGCGTGAAGGGAGACAACCGGACCGGTGGGTGGGGTTGGAAGGGAGGCAGGGGGAACAGCAGGAGCTGCAGCAGCGGGAGGGGTGGCGGAAGTAGCAGCAATAGAAACTGAAGCAGCCGGAGCAGCAGCAGCAGCAGCAGGAAGAGGGGCAGGGACAGCAGCAGCCGGAGCGGTAGTAGCCGGAGCAGCAGCAAGAGGAGCAGCAGCAGGAGGAGCAGCAGCGTTTGGGGATTTATGGTGGGAGAGGGAGGAGTTGACGGTGCTAGAGGCAGTCATGCTGCTGGTATCAGTCATGTCTGGTAATGGGGTTACCACCTGGCCTTGCAGCTTCTCAGATAGCAGCTTCAGGAGGAGGCTGATGCTGGCAGCGTTGGGATCCGTGGCAGTGGTGGGAGCAGTAGTGACAGCAGGAGTGGCAACAGGAGGGGCAGCAGGAGGGGCGGCAGTAGGGGCAGAAGGAGGGGCGGCAGTAGGGGCAGCGGAAGGTGCAGGGGTAGGGGGAGCAGGGGCAGTAGGGCCAGCAAGTGCAACAGGAGCAGTTGGGGCACCAGAGGCAATGCTCTTCGCGTTTTGAATCTGCTGCTGCTGCTGCTGCTTCTGATTTTGTTGCGCTCTGTGTTGCTGTAGCAGCAACAACTGCTGCAGTATCTGCTTATTCTGCTCCTCCTGCTGCCGCTGCTTTTCCTGCTGGTGTTCCCTCAACCTTCGTTTCTTCTCCCTTTCTTCCTCCTCCCGCTTTTGCTGAAGCAGCAGCTGCTGCTGCTGTTGTTGTTTCTGCTGCTGCTGCAGCTGCTTCTGTTGCTGCTCCCTCAACCTCCGTTTCTGCTCCCTCTCTTCCTCCTCCCGCTTCTGCTGCTGCTGCTCCTTAGTGTTCTGGCCTCCCACCTCCTCCTGCCGACCCCCTTCCTTCTGCTGCAGCAGCACCTGATATTTCTTCAGCAGGCCCAAAAGTCTCTCCCTCTCCTCCTCATGCTGCCGCTGCTGCTGCAGCCGAATCTCCTCCTCTTGCTTCTGCTTATTCTGAGCCGCAATCGCCACTGCTGCAACGACCGTCGCCAACGCCACCAGCGACTGCTCGCGATTGCCACCACCACTCTGGTTACCACTGCCGCTGTGGTTACCACCAACACTTTGGTTATCCACTTCGCTTTGGTTACCAGCGTTGCCACGGCTACCAGCGTCACTGCAGTTCCCAGCACAAGAATTAGGGTTACCACCAGCAGTGGTTACATTTTGCCACCGACTGAGCTCTGCAGCAAGCTTCTCCATACTCATTTCCGAGCCTAGTGCCGAACCAAGTGCCGAACCTAGCGCCGAGTCCAAGGCTGTCGTTACAGCGCTGGAGTGGTTACCCCTTGGCGAAGCGGCAGAGGAGGAAATTGGGTACGCGGGAGGCAGCTTGGCAGAAGACTGGCGGGCGGGCAGGCGCGCGGGGAGCGCGGGGAGCAGGCAAGGGGAGACTCCGCTGCTGCTTCCGCCGGTTCCGCCGGTTCCGCAGCTAGGCGGGGAGAAAGCATTCGCGGAGAGTTGCGCGCGCGGAGACACCCGGGGAAAGCCAGCTTCGCGCGGAGCTCCCCCGGAACTTCCCCCGCGCGGGCTTACAAACAGCGGAGGCGGAGCGTGCGCGCGGGGAGAGGGGAGCGGAAGCTGTTGCGCGGAAGAATACCCGCTCGTGGGGGTGCTGGCAGGCGGGGTAAACCCGGGAAATTCTCCTTTAATAACATCCCAGCTATTGGCGGAAACACCCGTTGGAGTGAAAGCGAGGCTAGGGCTTGGAAACGCATCCCAAGACGCGGAGGAGAAGCTCGCGGCGGCAGTGCCGGCGGGAGACGCGGAGGCGACTCCACGTAGCGTGATGGGACAGCGGCGAATCGAGCCAACGTTGTGGGGGCCGCAGGGGGAGACGAAGCGCGAGTCGGTGCGAGCGCCGGGAACGGCGGCGGGCGCGCTGCTGACGTGGCCGGTTTCCGCGGCTGGAAGAACGAGCGGTTCGGGGTCGTCGCCTGTGACTATATCGAAGTCCGTCTGAAGTTGAGTCAGCTTTAAACGGCACTTTTTCGCCTGCAGGGGACTTGAGTATACGGCCGTCGCTTCGCCTGCTGTTGCCGTCCGGCGGGGCGTGACAGGCGCCCTGTCCAGCGCTGAACTAGTCGCGTTGACATTAACGTTAATGTTGACGTTGACGTTAGCGTCTGACGTAATTGGCGTCAGCGGCGCGGCCGACGGGCTCAAGTTGCCGGATTCCGTCATGCGAATCGGCTTGCACTCGCTCTTCGGCTGTTGCTGTTGCTGAGGCTGTGGTTGACGGAAAACGTTAACGTTAACGTCGTCATTGGCAAAAGTCGCGGAGCGTCTCAATCCCTGCTCCTGATTGGCTGCGCCGACAGGAGACCACACCGTCAAACCCTCCATCGAGCCGGCGCGCCTTTTAGGCGCGGAGAATCGTTTCTCCTCCACACCGTTATACGCATACTCGTTAGTGTCGCATCCACCGTCACTCATACTGCTCGACCGCTTATGACCACGCGAGATAGTAGCGGACCCAGCAGCGTTAACTCCGTTCCTCGACGGTGATTGGCTCGTTTTCTCTCGAATCGGCTTCTCCGAGTCGCAGGCGTTTCCGGGCTCACGCGGCTCCGTCATGTCGCAGTCCTCCGCGACATTCGAAGAGGGAATCGCGGCGGAGATGGCGGCGGCGACGGGAGCGGAGATGCTAACCGGGTCCTGCGGGTTCCACCGATTGCGGATGCGGCGGTACGTGGACGAGGGCGCGCCGGACGCGCCAGATGCGGCGCCGGATGCGGCAGCCGCGGAGGCGGAAGGCGGAGACGAGTTCTCGGGCTGTTGCTCGCTGGGGTACTTTCCGCCGGCCGCGCCGGCAGATTTTCCGCGGAGGTCCTTGGGCATTGCGCCGGTTTCCGCGTGGTTGTGCGCGCCCGAGTATTGCGTGCGCGAGTTGAGCGGATGATCGGGATTTACGTCGACCACTTTCTTCGCGACGCACGGCACCGCCGCCTTAGACCACGCGCACTTGTAGTAGGATCTGCGCGCGGGGGAGGGAAAACGGAAGGAGGGGAGAGCGGAAGGAGGGGGGAAGTGGAAGGAGGGGAGAGGGGGAGTGAGGCAGATAACCCATGAGACGACTCAGCGCGGCGGGGGCGCGGGGCGGCGGGGGGGGGGGGAGGGGGGTGAGGGAGAGAGAGGGTGCCACCGCAACTGAGTCCTGGTATTACGAAAATAATTTGTAGGGTTTTGCTCGTATTTACATGCAGATTAGTTAATGGCGCTGCCGCGTAAGCGGATCGCGAAGCCTTACCGGAGAAGAGACTTCTCGGTGACGCGCTTCTCGCCGTACTTCAGCCAGCAGTAGCCGTCAGCGTGGACGATTTCCGTCAGACGCGCCGCGGCTCGGAGCAGCAAACCGTCTTGATGAACCTTCCTCGCGGAGGCGTTCGGAGTGTTCGACGCAGCAGCGGCGGAAGCGGAAGCGGAAGCGGCGGCGGTGAGAGTGGTGGCGCAACTTCCGGCTATCATGGTGGAGCTCACCGAGCCGCCTTGGTTCTGAGCGGAGTTGCTGCGGCCGGCAGCATGACTCTGCCGTCCACGATTTTCACAAACGTGGTAACCAGGCTCATGCGAACGATCGCTCATTGCGGTGTCCGTGTTCTTGAGACAGGCGGCCATGGCCGCCGGGATCTGACGCTGATGGTGATGGTGCCGCCGAAGCCGGCGATGTTGGCGCTAATGCCGTGGCGGTGCCGCCGAGGATGCTGATAACGAATGGTATTGTTCGCGAACGTGGTACCCAGGCGCTGAAGCCGGCGATGTTGGCGCTGATGCCGCGGCGCGGTGCCGACGACGACGATGCTGATAACGAATGGTTCCGTCGAATGAGTTGTTCTCTCCGATACTTGGTACGCGGCGAATCGAAACTTGGGAGCGGGGGGGGGAAGCGGCTGGTGGATCTCGAAAGAGCGACGGCGGACCCGCGGCAGCGACGATGGCGCTTGCAGTGTTTTGCTGGAGTTGAGGTAGTGATACTGTAACGGCGGGCGTGCGTTGCTCCAAAGAAGAGATGCAAGAGCTGGTGGTCGGTCGAATGAGGTGAGAGCACGTGATTATCGGCGTGAGACAAAACTACCGCAGGTGGGGCTGGTGGATTTAGAAATAGAGTGACGAGCAGGCTAGGAAACGAGGCTAAAGAACGTGAATGGCGAATTTTCAAGAATCGGCGCCGCGTGTCAGAATAGTTAGTGCTCTGTTTGTTCGATGCGATTTCTTGATTTCTGAAACGGTTGAGCGAGATGCTACGAGGTCGTGCGAGATGGCTTTAGGATGTGTCACCGTCTGTGCCAACCCATCTCTTCAATGTGAACAGCTGGTGGTGGCCACTCCAGGATGGCCATAAACCGCCTGAAACAGAGTGAAGGGCAGGTGATATGAAATCTAAACTTCAAAACAACAGGCTTGCGGTCTTTTCACACCCATATTCCCGCTTCCCCCTTCTCTCAGATGTTTGCTTGCGTCCAGGTGTTATCAGTGTGGGCAAAACAGGGGAGGGAAATTTCGTTTGGGGGACGAATCAAGCGCCAGTGTGGACAAGAATGCAAATTAGCACGACACATACCGACGTAGGAGTGATCGGAGCATAAATTGAATGGAACTCTTTTTGGCTATATATATTTTCGCCTCTGAAAAAAATATGATTTGTCGTGAGAGGTTTCTTTACACTGAGCTCATCTGAAAGGACAGAATCGACCTGTAGAGCAAAGGCAAACCTTCCCCTCAAAGTCTTCGAGATAGGCCAGCAGGAGCCAGTGGAGTGGAAGGCGTGAAGTCTTCCGGTCAGGTCAATTGGCAGGTTCTGAAAAGAGATTGACTGACACGCATGCAAGGTCACAATCCGCGTTGTGTACAGTCGGTCGTGTAGTTTATCGGACATGGGTTGGAAAAGAATGTGGGGTTTTGTTCTTGAAATATTTGGGGGGGAGTGCGAGCGGACGGTGCGGAAAGAACAATCTGCCCCTCCTCGATTCACGGCCAACCCCCACCGACCGTCTGCCAATTGAAGAGCTGTCAGAGCTCAGCAGATGAGCGACAAAAAGGAGACGACAACTCAGGCGAGAGCTGCACGACGCCAATCGTCGCCGAGGGACTCTCCGCATCAGCCCAGCTTTGCGCCTCTGGCAAAGCTGGCAGGCACATGACAGTGATGAGTGAGCACGAGGGAATGGAGGTATCGCATCATTTGTTGTGGGCTTCATCGACGTATCAAAAGCTCGATGTCTCCCGCGATTGCGATCGCGCGAATTGCAACGCAACAGCAAGCGTCCAGGGAATGGACGGTGGAAGTTGAGGATAAGGGAGAACCAGAGTAGGGGGCTGGGGGGCGGGGCTGTTGGGGAGGGAGGGAGGGGGGAAGCGGGGTGGGGAAGGGGGGAGCAGTGAAGGGGGTATGGACTCACTCGGGGAACGAGAGAGGTTGCCTTGAAAGGACGGCAAAAACGCTGTTCTGTGAGGCTGCGTTCATTGTCTCCGTTCGGTCAGACGAGTGTACAGTGGTAGTTAGTGGTGTGGTTCGCTTCGACTCCAGGCGGAAAACGCGACCCAGGGAGCGCACGGTGGCACCCTTGTTCGAGTCGACCCGTTTCTGAGACCGAGGGTGGCCCAGTGAGCTGGGTTTGAGTCCTGGCCAAATGGAAATCGAGCTACGCAGTCGTTGGAAACTTGGATGCTCTTCATGAAAACAGGATCACAACGCCTCGTGCATTTATGCCCCGATCGATGGATCACTTGTCGAAATGACCTGCACCGCGTCTTAATCGTGTTGTGGAGGTTTGCTTCAACTGTATGCGTTGTCGAGCAGCCCTAGGAATGGGAGATTGAGGTTACATTTTGCTGGTGATTGGTCACATTTTACTGACTCGGAACTGAGGGGGGCGAGGACGGAAAGCATGTCGGAAATTGGGATAGGGGAGAACATGCAATGCAGATGCTGGTTTCACTTTCAGGTGATTTCAAATCTCTTCTGCGAATCCTGTCAGTTGATCTGACACCCTTGACTTTCTGCCTGTCAGCCACAACACCTCCTGTCCAGCCATGCAAAGATCAGTTGAGGGCGCACTGTATCAAGAGAGCTCACTCTCTGTGGCTGTCGTGGCAGCCCTGAGTTGACAACGAAGCTGTTGCAAGCAAGCTTTTGCTGCACGTGATTGGGGTTTGTTTTCCTCCCAAGTTCAAACCATCACGACTCGAACGCGGAGTGCAGAGACGAAGGGGTTGAATTGAGGGAAAATATGCCACAAGTAACCAACTTGGAACTCGATAACGTGAATGGTAAAAAAACGCGTACGGTCACTGTATCGGGTTTTCTGACGGGTTTGGTAAGCGGGGTCACGGATTCAGTCACTAACAACAGGTAAAAAATCACGCGAATGGTCACACATGTAACTCCCGCCAAAAAAACTTGAAACTCAACAAAATTCCCGCTCGCGCCAAACCAATCTGCGAACTTGTAAAAAAACTAAAACCCAATCGGAATCGGATGCGGTTTGGGAACGGATCAACCCTAAACACCTGGCGAGTTACGTGTTTAGGGTTGATCATCCGAAAATGCATCCAGGTTCTTTCTGGGTTTCATTTTGTTTTGGCGGGAGTTTCATCTGTGACCATTCGCGTTTTTTTTTTACCAGCTGATTGTGACTGATTCCGTGAAACGCTTTATCAGTCGCGTGAAAACACCCTTTGCAGTGACCGTACCCTTTATTTTTTTACCAAAAATGTTTTCGAGTCCCATGATGGTTACGAACGGCATATTTTCCCTTGAATTGACATCATGGCTACACCTAGTCTGCGGTATTTTAACCACGTTAACTGTTTTGTTTCAAACACCCTTTATTCGTTTTCGGGTAATGAGATGGGCACCCAAAGACTTCGAGGTTACTACTTTACAGCCAGGTGCCTTTCCGTCTGAAGAAACGCACACTTAGTGGTCCAAGATAGGGGGCATATCGGCATTGGCAGAGTTTTAACTGCCTTATCTCGCAAGAGGAATGCTAGATTCTACCCTCATTAATTAACTACTCGTTTAAACAAGTTTGACCAAGGAGAAGTACCCTCGCGCGGTTAAGATAGCGGCGGTTAAAATACCGCGGACTAGGTGTATGTGTAAGGAAAAATCCTTTTCCTTACGTCGCGTCCCTCAGCGCGTACACCACTGTTCCCGCCAACAGCACCCCACAAGAATCCGTTACCACTCGCAACATTCGCCTCGATACTATTCCCGCCACTGTTCACGACGCGACCCAACCTCACGGTTCGGTTGGTAACCCGCGCTCCGGACCTCCGCCTCGACAATCCCCAACCTTGGCGCCAGGCCCATCGCGCACCCCATTTTCCAAACGTTACCGTTACCACTGTAGATTCGCTATATATTCTTCGCCCAATCCTTCGCTCATTGTATTCTTGTCTCGATGGTGCAATCCTCGCTCGCTCACTCAATTGCACTCGTAACACTCGGTATTCAGAGCCTACGATCTTCTCTCGGACCGCACCCACACCTTCGCTTCCCCAATATCTCATTATTTTTGGGGGGTAGACGTCTCTCAGCGACCAAGCACCGCCGCTCGTAGTGCTCTCTCGTAAGCACGCATGGCCACGACAGAGGCCCTCGCTGAGCTTGCCCGACACCCCCGCCATGGCTGAAATTACTCTTGCGACACTGACGCAAGCGCAGCTCGACCGTCTCGTACGCCAACTTGAAGATTCGGCCCTTGAAATCGCTACGCTCATAGCGGAATGCGACTCCGCTCGCCAGCAATCGACAGTGAATGCACCAGCACCAACAAATGCACCCGCACCACCAGAGGAGCCGATCGTCATCTCATCAGGCACACCAACAAAGAACGACAGCGTGGGACAACGCTCAGGCGTAGCCAGTGATGGCGCCGCTCACTCAATGCCTGGCATGGAGAGAAATAGGGCCGCACCAAGCCCGCGAGAGCCTCGCGAAGCCCGTCGGCACGTGGAATTCGCAACGACAAGTGGCGAGAACGCCATCATGGCACCAATGCCACTCAAGCCGCAGCACCTGCCCTGTTTTGACCCGAGCCAACGTGGAGGTCCGACGGTTCAATTGTGGGTCTTCACGATGAACGTCTTCTTCGACGCGAATTACGTCGAGTCGGACGCAGCGAAGATTCGCTACGCTGTTTCGCTGCTGAGGGGCCCCGCCATGGACTGGTGGCGATTCATCGTGACGTCGCCACACGCCTACGAGCCACCGTCGCAAGAGGAAGGGCCCACGGGCCCAGTCGCCACCTGGAGTTCATTTTGCGAGACAGCCCAGTACAGCACGTGGGATGCGTGGTGCGCAGGGCTTCAGGCGCGTTTCGAGCCGATTGCGGCTTCAATTTCGGCGAGTCACAGACTGCGCACTTGGCGGCAGCTCGGATCGGTTCAAGACTGCACGAGTGGTTTTCTCGCATTATGCGAGCAAGTCGGCTATATGCACGAAGCGGAGAAGGTGGACCGTGTCAAAATAGTGAGCGAGAATCAATGAACTAGCAAAGAGTTGGGTACAAGTAGTAACCCTAATTGGGTTGTACCCCTTATGGGCTACCCCACTATAGCCTACACAATAAAAGCTATACAACATTTTGACACACCCCCATAGGCAAAGTGGGGGAGAACAAGTGGTCACAAGACCAGTCAAGAAAAGCAAAGCAAGCTTGGGGTGGTTCACAAAGTCACCACACAGTCCAAGCACAAGCAAAGGGCCACAAGGCCAGTTCACATGCAGAGTTATATAAAAGAGAACAAACAATACAGTGATCATACCCTAGCAAGTGTAAGCATGCAGGTATATATATAGATCACAGTACAAGCAGATTCAAGCAGTGAGCAAGTCAGGCAAAGTAGGCACAAGGCCTAACACAGTAGAGAAGCGCTGATGATCACCAGGCGGAAGTGCCTTGGTGAATATATCAGCAGTGTTGGCCCTAGTGGCCACGTACGCAAGACGAAGCTGGCCACGTTGCTGCAACTCTAGAGCGAGGAAGTATCGCAGAGCGATGTGCTTCGTCATGTGCTCCAGTCTGTGCTCCTGATACAAGGCAATCATGGCCTTGTTGTCTACGTACAGAACTGGAGGCAAACGAGGCTGCTCTCCCAAGTCGGTCAGCAGGTAGGTGAGCCAGCGTAGCTCCTGTGCAGCCATGGCCCCTGCGTAGATCTCAGCCTCACAACTGGAGCTGAGAACCGAAGACGAGCGGGTAGACCGTCAGGAAACAGAGCCGGAACCAAGGCTGAAGGTGTAACCCTGTGACGACTGCTGCGTAGCTGAGTCGTCAAACCAAGAAGCGTCTACGTGACCAGTAAGGACAGCTGGACCCCGTCCTCCAAGCACGAGCCCCATGCCCGACGTACTATACAAGTAACGCAATACCCTCTTCGCAGCATCCCAATGCACCTTTCGGTGCCTACCGGGAGCCATGTAGCGAGCCAGAAGGCTGAGAGGGTACGCGAGGTCAGGTCGTGTGCACGTCATCAGGTACATGAGGCAACCCACAAGCTCTGGGTATGGACCACTCGGCTCTACGGACTCGTCCGAAGGTGGAGCTGAGAGCGAGTGGCCGGTAGACAGAGGAGTGGGCTGTGGCGAGGAGAACTGGAAGCCGAAGCGCTGAAGGACCTGGTGCACCATGTGTGACTGAGTCAGGGTGATGGTGCGCCGTGCTCTATCCCGGGTGATCGGCAAGCCAAGATAGCTGCGCAATTCACCCAGGTCAGTGCAGGTGTGTCTCTTCTGCAGCTCCAACTTCACAAGGGTCAGTGCCTCGGTGTCAGCAGCGGGAAAGACGAGGTCATCGACGTACATGAGGACGTAGAACGGCGGCAGCGAGGTGTCGATGCGTAGAAACAGCGACGGGTCAGCAGTAGAAGGAGCAAACCCAAGAGCCGCAAGTGTAGTCCTCAGTGTGTCGTGCCACTCGCGAGGCGCCTGGCGGAGACCGTAAAATGGCCGCCGAGGCTCCACTGGGTACCTGCAGGAAACGACCCAGTGAAGCCAGGTGGGCGGCACAGCCAGATCTCTTCGTGCAGGCTGCCCTGCAAGAAAGTTGTACTGAAGTCCAGAGAGTGCAACTCGTAGTCACGCTTGTTAACGGGAGTGAAGTGTTGGCCCCGCCCTCGCTTGGGCAACGCCGGCGACTTGGTTGGATGTACGGGAGTAGCAGCCGACCATCCACAGTGGGAGAGCTGCTCGACGGGCTTCGTCGAGCTGCAAGGGACCGCTGTGGTGTTGCTGTCGACCAGGGATCTCGACAGCTGCAACTGACTGGTCTGGGCGACAGGTGGACCGTCGACCAGGAGGGGCAGTTCGACCGGGAGGTCGGCAGAGCAGTCTGTCGACCTGACAAGTGAGCAGCGGTCGACGAGGGGAGCTCGGCGACAACACCTGACAGTTCTGGTCGACGGAAGGGGTCCGTCGACCAAGGGGTAGCTCGACGGGAGCTGTGGTCGACCAGAAGGACCAGGTGGTCGACCAGAGCACCTGGGGTCGTCCAGGTAACCTGCTTGGCGAGTTCTGCGGAGGCACGCGAGCCTCGTCGAGGTCGCGATGGCGAAGGCGACTTTGGGTTGGTATCCCGAAGTCGATGTGGCTCATCACGCACAGACAATAGCCGACGGATGCACAACGGTGCAAGTCGGGCCAATCGTCTGCGCGCACCTATGAGCGTGCGAACTTCTGTCTTTTACGGGGCAACGCTGGACAGCCGCTCTGCTGCAGCGTTGGCACACCGTCGACTTGCTGTGTTGGCAAGTCGCCTTTCTGCAGTGCTGGCACGGCTCCTCTACGCAACGCTGGCAGACGGTCGACCATGCTGTGCTGTCTGTCGACCAGGCTACTGTAGCTACAGAGTTGCTAGGTGCCTAATATAGTCATTCTTGTCATTGCTTGTTCAACATTTATGTAACTCGAAACTTTTCTAGTGGAAACTCTTGACGATTTCTCCCATGATTGTGCAAGCACTAAGGAACTAGGCAAAGCTTCGATCACTCCTAGTAGTTCGTGCCAAACCTCATAGTCTAGCTCACTACTGTTGTGGAGTTTATCTCTTCAACGCTGAGCAGCGACGTGCAGCAACACCCGAAGAGTAGTCATCTTTGGGGTGGGGGAGAAGGTCTGGAAGTAGTCAACCCCCTGTCGCTGACTGAAGCCTCGAGCAACGTAACGCGCCTTGAAGGCAGGCGGAGAACCCGGCGGCCGCTTCACCCTGAATTTCCACATGCCATCGACTATGTTCGCCCCAGGTGGGGGAACCTCATCGACGTAGGTGCCTGTGGACTTCCAGGATGCCATCTCGGCATCCATGGCTGCCTGCCACTGAGAGGAGTAAGGACCCGTAATCGCCTCTGCGTAAGAGTGCGGGGTCGGGATGTCTGGTGCATCCGGGTCTCCCTCAGGGGCAAGCAGCATGGAAGCGAAACGAGGTACAGCAGCTGCAAGACACTCAAAGTCCTCCTGCCTGTCCTCAAGGACGTCCGTGCCAAGAGCACACTCACCCCCGACGGACGGAGGACTGGTAGACGCAGACTCAGCAACAAGAGCACTGGCGTCAGGCAGCAGCAAAGTCAAGCAGCTCAGCAATGAGGGCAGACGCAGCAGCAGACTCAAAGGAAGGGTCAGTGACAGCAATGGTGAGGAGACGAGAGACAGTGGATCTGGTAGCACGAGCGTGGTCAGACTCAGGGACCGCAGGAAGAGAGGACTCAGGAGGAGCAGGCAGAGGAACACGCACTAGAATAGAGGAAGGACGAAGTGCCATAGCGTGCATGCTGGGGACAGGAGGAGGACGCGAACGAGAAACGCGACGAGCAGTGCGAACACGCGAGACAGGACGAGACGCAGGCTCACGCCGCTCTGTAAGACCGCCGGACTGCTCAGTGTAAGGATAAGGAGTAGGCAGTGGGGAGGCCGGTTGTAACGGCAGCTGCGACTGGTCAGGCGGTCGAAACAGGAGGGGAGGAGTAAGGCTAGTAGAAGACGGGACACCAAGAACCTGCTGAAGTAGGGGAACGCAGTATGGTCGCGGCCGCACAGTGCCTCCAGGGTCAACAGCTCCACCTCCAGCGCCTCCCACGCTAGTGCCTCCAACTCCAGCTCCAGCGCCTCCAGCGCAAGTGCCACTAGCCTCAGCTCCTCCAGCTCTAGCGCCACCAGCGCCACAGCCTCCAGCTCCAGCAACTCCAGGCTCCGTAGGGTCTCCAGCTCCAACGCCCCCAACACCACCAGTCCCGGTAGCTCCAGTACCCCTGGTACGAGCACCTCCAGGACCAGTAGCCGCAGTACCTCCAGTACCACCAGCTCCAGCAGTAACTCCAGCACCTCCAGCTCAAGCGGCTCCAGCGCCTCCAGCTCCGGTAGCTCCACTCTGAAGGCGTGCGCGCCGAACAAGCCACTCACGCAGCTGCTGCAAAGATAGTCTCGGCGAAGCACCAGCAGGACCTCCAGACGAAGCAGCACCCAGAGGCTCAGCACCCCCAGACTCCGCACCCTCCGACTCAGCACCCCCAGGCTCAACACCCTCAGGCTCAGCACCCACAAGCTCCTCACCCCCAAGCTCAGCACCCCCAGATCCAGCACCCTCAGACTCCGCAACCCCCGGCTCCGCACCTCCAGACGCAACACCCCCAGACGCAGCACTTCGAGCAGCACCTAAGCCGACAGCTACCTCAACAGGCGCAGTACAAGGGAGAGGGTCTACCTGAGACACACCTAAAGGAGCAGGACCCTGGGGGGGGAGGGGGTCTACCGGAGGGGGACCTGGAGCAAGGAAGAGCGGCGTGGGCGGGGGAGGGGCAGAGCGGTAGGGGAAGAGACGGTAAAAGGGAACCGACTCGTCAAACGTGACGTCTTGAGAGGGGAAGGCACTGCGCGAGGTGGGGTGGTAAAACTGCCAGCCAAGCGCGTCAGGGGTAAAGCCAAGGAAGACGCAGGGAATAGCGCGGGCGGAGAGATTGTCCGCGGACGTATCACGAACAAAGGCACGAGAACCCTAGACTCGGAACACCGACGCATCGCCAACCTTCCCCGTCCAACGCAGTGTAGGCGAGGTCTCCGGGAAGGAGACACGGGGCAGAGGTTGAGTTGATGCGCAGCGTATCGGACCGCAAACGGCCACAGAAAATGGGGTGCAGCCGCATGGATCATGGAGGTACGAGCGACCTCCATGACTAAGCCAATGCGGCGCTCAGCAATCCCATTTTTCCGAGGGGAGTCTTGAAGCGTGAACGACTGGAGAATGCCCTCCCCACGACTAAAGTCCCGCAAGAGGTTGGAGGAGAACTCACCACCTCTGTCAGAGTGCAGACGCAGGACACGAAGGTCCGCATGGAACTGCTCGCGGAGCTGGAGACAGACTGCGCGGATCCAAGGGATCAAGACATCAACGACCTGATCCTTGCTGCGCAAGGGGAAGACCGTGGTGTACCGCGTGTAGTCGTCAACAACCAGCAGAAAGTAGCGCTCGCGGCCCTATCCACTGACGCGGGCTGGGCCCCACATGTCCATGTGGAGAGTCTGCAGGGGAGCAGTCGTCGGGGGAAACGAGGAGGAGTGAGGAGCGGCACGCTGCCGCCCCTCGACGCAAGGAAGGCAGGGCGGGGCAGGCGAGGGTGGGAGGGGAGTCAGAGACCTGGTAAGACCAGAGACAAGGAGACGGGAGTGCATGCCACAAAGGCATGGCAGGGAGGGGTGACCCAGGCGGTGGTGCCACAGAAGAGTCTGGTGCGGCAGGAGGCGACACGAGCAAGGGGGTGCTACCTGACCTGATGCGGACACCTGAGCAGACGCAGCTACCTGAGGAGGCTCGGTAGCCAGTGTGTACAGACTCGACCCTGGCCGACGAGTGAACATGGCCAAATGACGACTCGTCCGTGTACACGTGCACATCGACACACGCCGACCCCCACGAGTGGTGGTAGTGACCATCGAATCCTGGAGGGCAGCGGTACTTACCAAGTTCGTAGAGAACGAGGGGAGGTGAAGACATGACAGTGAGCTGGACGGAACCGCCGGACACGGGAGGACAGTGGAGGAACGGGCAACGACCGGGCCCCCGAAGGGGTCAACCAGTCGGACCGGGATGGGTGCAGGGAGAGGAGTGAGAGTGGTGCTGTCACGAAAGAAACAGCGTGAGGCACCTGAGTCCAGCGTGAAGGTGTGCAAGGCCTCAGCAGGCGCAGTACCAGGGAGAAAAGACTCACTAGCACCTAGAGCAGCAACGTCTATACCAGTGTCAAGGGGCACACACCGGTAACAGTCACCCTCAGCACTAGCAGACAAAGCATACATAGCAGAAAGAATAGCATCATAGTCTAGGTCAAAGATCGCAACACCAGACCTAAGCAGCTCTGCCCAGTGGGGGCGCTCGACCTCGTCACCAAACTCAGCGCGCCAAGCATCGTCGAGACGGTTTAGCAGCGGTGCTGCGTGTGCGTCTTCCCGCATGTCTGACCAGCACGGTCACCCGTGCGAATGACATACGGGCAGCAAACACTACCCCCAGACGCTCCACGCTGAAACAACCACTCACGAAGCTGCTGGGGCGAAGGGGTCTCGCTCTGACGCTGCTGCTGCTGTCGTTGGCCTCCTCCAGAACCTCCACGCTGAGCTCCAGTCCTACCGCCACCACTGCCACCGCTGCCACTACCGCCACTCCCACCGCTGCCTCCACCGCCGCCATCAACGCCCCCACTCCCTCCATCACTCCCACCGCTGCCACCACCTCCACTGCAGCCATTGCCTCCGCTGCTGCCCCCACCACCACTCCTGCTGCCCCCTCCACCACCCCTGGCACCCTTGCCCTTGCTGCTACGGCGCTTCACACTAGCAGAAGCAGCCCCAACATCCTCAGTACTATGGACGTCTACAGCAGCAGCAGAGGCGTAGGAGGGGGCAAGGGGGGAGGGGGAGCACCCCTCAAAGAAGGGCGTGCGCGGAGTGCCATGAGCAGCACCTACAGCTACTGCACTAGTCTCAGCTGCAAGGAGGTGCTGCTCGAGTAGGTCAACAATGAGGGAGGTGGGGTCAAGGGAGAGGAAGTGGTCCCTGACAGAGCGCAAAGAATCAGGGAGGCAGGTGACTATAAAGTAGAGAGTGATGTACATTGGGGGCGAGTTCTTGTCAAGGAACTCTGCTGGGAGGGCAGCGCGGTAGCGGGCGTTGCTAGCGCGAAGGTGGGAAACCAGGTCCTCGACTGTGGCAAAGGCGGACAGCTCGGGGAACAGGTAGGGCAGGAGGAGGCGGCCTAGAGCAGCAGTGGCAGGCGAGGAGTAGCGAGCGACTACAGCGTCGTACAGTGTCTGCGCTGTCCTGTGCTGTCCGAAGTGAGATCATTCGGCCAACGGGAGGTGGTTGCAAATGGCTAAGCGGGCACGAGCGTCGCGAGTCAGCCACTATGAACGAGTCGCACTGTCAGCTGTGGCAGGAGGGGCGGGAGCGGCGCCAGACGTGTGGTCAAACAGCGAAACACTGTCCCTAGATTCGCTCAGCAGGTACAGCTGCAGGTCGTCGAGCCACGTGTCAAACTGCAGGGGGCGTCCCTCTTGATCAAACGCGAGCACGCGGAGAGAAGCCATAGTGGCGCAACACCCAGGGCGAGCAGAAGCCAGGCAGCACAGAGGGGGGGAGCAAGCGGGCTGCAAGAAGGCAGTGAGCAGGCTGCAAGGGGTGGCGCACAGGAAGAAAGAGGCTCTTGCGAGTTGCAGGGGGCGGCAAGTGGGCCTTAGGCAGGCGGCGCGCGGGCGGCAATAGCTGACGCCGCGCGAGCGGCAGAGGCGGCTGGCGGGCTGTTAGCAGGCGGTGCGCAGGCGGCAGAGGTGGCTGGTGGGCCATTAGCAAGCAGCGCGCGGGCGGCAGGGGCGGCTGGCGGCCGTAAGCAGGCGGCGCGCGGGCGGCGGAAGGCGGCGGGCGGGCCGATAGCGGGCGGCGCGCTGGCGGCGGGGGCAGCTGGCGGGCCAAGAGCAGGCGCCTCGCGGGCCAAGAGCAGGACGCGTGGGTTGACCAGTTCACCCCTGGAGGTCAGCGTGTGACCCACTGCACTTGCTCTCGGACGGGCCGCCACCTAGCCACGTTCACCCGTCGGCCTGGGTCGAGTCTGTACACACTGACTACTGCGTCTCCTCCGGTCTCTGCGTCTGGTCAGCTAGCCGCGTCTAGTCAGGTGTTTGCTGCCGCGTCCAGGTCTAGTCCAGCGTCTGCCCCCTGCTCGTGTCGTGCTCTGTCGCACGAGACTTTCCTTTGGCACCACCGCCTTGGTCACCCCTCCCTGCCTTGTCTTCGAGGTATGGCCTCCCGTACCCTTGTCTCGGGTCTCCCCCGGTCCCTCCCTCCCCTTCCTCTGGGGCCTGCCCCTACCTGTGTTCCTTGTGTCGAGGGCCGGCAGCGCGCCGCTCCTCACTCCTCCGAGTTCCCTCCGACAGAGGCTCCCCTGCAGACTCTTCACATGGACGTGTGGGGCCCAGCTCGCGTCCGTGGACAGGGTCACGAGCGTTACTTCATGCTGGTCGTTGACGACTACTCGCGTTACACCACCGTCTTCCCCTTGCGCAGCAAGGGTGAGGTCACTGAGGTGTTGATCGACTGGATCCGCGGTGCCCGTCGCCAGCTCAGCGAGCGTTTCGGCTCGGACCTTCCTGTTCTGCGTCTGCACTCAGACAGAGGTGGTGAGTTTTCCTCCGACCTTCTGAGGGCCATCTGTCGTGCGGAGGGCATCAGCCAGACGTTCACGCTTCCGGCCTCCCCACAGCAAAATGGGATTGCTGAGCGCCACATTGGCATGGTCATGGACGTCGCTCGTACGTCCATGATCCATGCGGCTGCTCCCCATTTTCTGTGGCCGTTCGCGGTTCAGTACGTTGCGCATCAGATCAACCTTAAGCCTCGTGTCTCCTTGCCAGAGACCACACCTACTATGCGGTGGACGGGGAAGGTTGGTGATGCGTCCGCGTTCCGTGTCTGGGGATCTCGAGCTTTTGTCCGCGATACTTTAGCGGACAAGCTGTCCTCCCATGCCGTTCCCTGCGTCTTCCTTGGCTTCCCCCGTGACGCACCCGGGTGGCAGTTCTACCACCCCACCTCGCGTCGTGTTCTGTCCTCTCAGGACGTCACGTTTGACGAGTCGGTGTCTTACTACCGTCTCTTTCCCTATCGCACTACCTCTCTCCCCCCCCCACCACTCTTCCTAGCACCAGGTACTCCTCCGGTAGACCCCCTCCCCCCTCAGGGTCCTGCCCGCTCAGGTGTGTCCCAGGTAGACCCTGCCGAGCCGGTCGAGGTAGCTGTCGACTCAGGTGCTGCTAGGGGTGCTGAGCCTGCGGGTGCGGGGACTGGGGGTGCTGAGCCTGAGGTTTCTGTGTCTGAGGGTGCGGAGCATGGGGGTGCTGAGCCTGAGCGTGTGGAGCCTGGGGGTGCTGAGCCTGAGCGTGTGGAGTCTGGGGGTGCTGAGCCTGAGCGTGCTGAGACTAGAGGTCCTCCAGGTGTCCCGTCGCGGCGGGAGCCCCACTCTCCGCAGCAGCTCCGTGAGTGGTACACTCGGCGCTGTTGCAGTACTGCTGGTTCTGGAGGTGCTGTTGGAGCTGCTGGAGGTGCTGCTGGAGGTACTAGTGCTGTTGGAGGTCCTGGTGGTGTTGGAGCTGCTAGAGGTGCTGGAGCAGCTGGTCCTGGAGGTGCTCGTACTGGAGGTACTGGAGCTGCTGGGGCTGGTGGTGCTGCAGGAGTTGGAGCTGCAGGTACTGGAGCTGTTGCTACTGGAGGTGCTTCTGGTGCTGGAGCTGTTGGAGGTACTGGAGCTGGTGGTGCTGCGGGAGTTGTAGCTGGAGACCCTGGAGCTGAGGGTACTGGTGCTGTCTCTGCTATTTCTGGGGGCGCTGCGCGGCCGCGGCCGTACTACGTTCCGCTCCTTCAGCAGGTTCTTGGTCTCCCGCCTTCTCCTGGTCCTACTCCTTTACTGCGTCCACCGCCTGTCCAGTCACAGGCGCAGTTACAGCCGGCGTCTCCACTGCCTGGTCCTTCTCCTTACTCTGGACCGACTAGAGGTCTTACGGAGCGTTGTGAGCCTGAGTCGCGTCCTGTGTCGCCTGAGTCTCGTCCTGCGTCACTTGAGTCTCGTTCTGCGTCACCTGTCCGCACTGTTCGCGCTGGTCGTCGTGTTTCACGTCTGCGTCCTCCTCCTCTCCCTGGCACTCACTCTATGACACTGCGTCCTTCCACTGCTCCACAGCGTGTCCCTCTGCCGTCTCCTCCTGCGTCCTCTCTTCCTGACGGTCCGGACCCGGAGTCTGACTCCCTTCGTGCTGCTAGTCCTACTGTCTCGCGCTTTCTGGCCACTGCTGTCACTGACCCTTTGTTTGAGTCCACTGCTGCATCTGCTCTTGTTACTGAGCTTGTTGACTTTGCTGCAGCCTGTCACCTAGACTACGCCACTAGTCTTGTTGCTGAGTCTGCGTCTGAGTCTGTTTGTCCTCCGTCCGTCGGGGGTGAGTGTGCTCTTGGCACGGACGTTCTTGAGGACAGACAGGAGGAGTTTGCGTGCTTTGCCGCAGCTGTACCTCATCTCGTGTCCATGCTGCTTGCCCCTGAGGGAGACCCGGATGCTCCAGACATCCCGACCCCGCGCTCTTACGCAGAGGCGATAGAGGGTCCCTACTCCTCTCAGTGGCAGGCAGCCATGGACGCCGAGATGGCTTCGTGAAAGTCCACAGGCACCTACATCCACGTGGTTCCCCCGCCTGGGGCGAACATCGTCAGTGGCATGTGGATCTTCAGGGTGAAGCGGCCGCCGGGTTCTCCGCCTGTCTTCAAGGCACGTTACGTTGCACGTGGCTTCAGTCAGCGACAGGGAGTTGACTTCTTCCAGACCTTCTCCCCTACCCCGAAGATGACCACTCTTCGGATACTGCTGCACGTCGCCGCTCAGCGTGACTACGAGCTCCACTCGCTTGACTTTAGCACAGCCTTCCTACAGGGCAGCCTGCACGAGGAGATCTAGCTGCGCCGCCCACCTGGCTTCACTGGGTCGTTTCCTGCTGGTACCCAGTGGAGCCTCCGGCGGCCAGTCTACGGTCTCCGCTAGGCACCCCATGAGTGGCACGACACACTGACGACGACTCTTGCTGCTCTTGGTTTTGCTCCTTCCACTGCTGACCCGTCACTGTTTTTACGCACTGACACCACTCTGCCGCTGTTCTACGTTCTCGTGTACGTAGACGACTTGGTCTTTGCTACTGCTGACACTGAGGCACTCGCCCACGTGAAGTCCGAGCTGCAGAAGAGACACACGTGCACAGACCTGGGTGAACTGACAAGCTATCTTGGCTTGCGGATCACCCGGGACAGAGCACAACGCACCATTACCATGACTCAGTCACACATGGTGCAGCAGGTCCTTCAGCGCTTCTGCTTCACGTACTCCTCGCCACAGTCCACTCCTCTGCCTACCGGTTACTCGCTCTCAGCTCCACCTTCGGACGAGTCCGTAGAGCCGAGTGGCCCGTATCCAGAGCTTGTGGGCTGCCTCATGTACCTGATGACTTGCACACGACCTAACCTCGCATACCCTCTCAGCCTTCTGGCTCGCTACGTGGCTCCCGGTCGACACCGAAAGGTGCACTGGGATGCTGCGAAGAGGGTGTTGCGCTACCTGTGCAGTACGTCGAGCATGGGGCTCGTGCTTGGAGGACGGGCTCAAGTTGTCCTCACTGGTCACGCAGACGCTTCCTGGGTTGACGACTTGACTACGCAGCGGTCGTCACAGGGTTACACCTTCAGTCTTGGCTCCGGTTCTGTCTCTTGGCGGTCTACCCGCTCGTCTTCTGTTCTCAGCTCCAGTTGTGAGGCTGAGAACAGGAGTTACGCTGGCTCACCTACCTGCTGACCGACTTGGGAGAGGCGCCTCGTTCTCCTCCAGTTTTGTACGTCGACAACAAGGCCATGCTGGCCTTGTGTCAGGAGCACAGACTGGAGCACAGAACGAAGCACATTGCTCTGCGCTACTTCCTTGCTCGAGAGTTGCAGCAGCGTGGTCAGCTTGTTAGATAGTAGCGAGAATGACGAGAGAATGGTTTACTAGGAAGCAAGGAAGGGTACAAGTACAATGTCGAGAGAGATTGTGTACCCCCTAAGGCTAAACCCACTATAGCCTAGATAACTGTAAATACATAAACACATATGTTTGACACACCCCCATAGGTGAAGTGGGGGATAGCAATAGCAAGCAATGGTCACAAGACCAGTCAAGAGAAGAAGCAAAGTAAAGTAAGCTCAAGGTGGATCACAAAGTCACCACACAGTCCGAGCACAAGGAAAGGGCCACAAGGCCAGTTCACATGCAGAGTTATATAAAGAGAACAAACAATACAGTGATCATACCCTAGCAAGTGCAAGCATGCAGGTATATATATAGATCACAGTACAGGCAGAGTTAGGCAGTAAGTAAGTGAGGCAAAGTAGGCACAAGGCCTAACACAGTAACAAAGCGCTGATGATCACCAGGCGGAAGTGCCTTGGTGCAGACATCAGCAGTGTTGGCCCGAGTGGCCACGTACGCAAGGCGAAGCTGACCACGCTGCTGCAACTCTCGAGCAAGGAAGTATCGCAGAGCGATGTGCTTCGTTCTGTGCTCAAGTCTATGCTCCTGACACAAGGCTATCATGGCCTTGTTGTCTACGTACAGGACTGGAGGCGAACGAGGCTGCTCTCCCAAGTCGGTCAGCAAGTAGGTGAGCTAGCGTAGCTCCTGAGCAGCCATGGCTCCGGCGTAGATCTCAGCCTCACAACTGGAGCTAAGAACTGAAGACGAGCGGGTAGACCGCCAAGAAACCGAGCCGGAACCAAGGCTGAAGGTGTAACCCTGTGACGACCGCTGCGTAGCTGAGTCGTCAACCCAGGAGGCATCTGCGCGACCAGTGAGGACAACTGGACCCCGTCCTCCAAGCACAAGCCCCATGCCCGACGTACTGCACAGGTAACGCAGTACCCTCTTCGCAACATCCTAGTGGACCTTTCGGTGCCTACCGGGAGCCACATAGCGAGCCAGAAGGCTGAGAGGGTACGCGAGGTCAGGTCGTGTGCAAGTCATCAGGTACATGAGGCAACTCACAAGCTTTGGGTACGGACCACTCGGCTCTGCGGACTCGTCCGAAGGTGGAGCTGAGAGCGAGTGGCTGGTAGACAGAGGAGTGAGCTGTGACAAGGAGTACAGGAAGCCGAAGCGCTGAAGGACCTGGTGCACCATGTGTGACTGAGTCAGTGAGATGGTGCGCCGTGCTCTGTCCCGGGTGATCTGCAGGCCAAGATAGCTGCGCAGTTCACCCAGGTCAGTGCAGGTATGTCTCTTCTGCAGCTCGGACTTCACAAGGGTCAGTGCCTTGGTGTAAGCCGTGGCAAAGACGAGGTCGTCGACGTACACTAGGACGTAGAACGGCGGCAGCGAGGTGTCGGTGCGTAGAAACAGCGACGGGTCTGCTGTAGAAGGAGCAAACCCAAGAGCCGCAAGTGTAGTCTTGAGTGTGTCGTGCCACTCGCGAGGCGCCTGGCGGAGACCGTAGACTGGCCGGCGGAGGCTCCACTGGGTACCTGCAGGAAACGACCCAGTGAAACCAGGTGGTCGGTGCAGCCAGATCTCCTCGTGCAGGCTGCCCTGCAGGAAAATGTCAGATGTATATGCCTTAGCCTATGTAGGCTGTAGTGGGGTAGACATTAAGGGGTACAGCTTTCATATTTGTATCTCACACTTTCCTAGTTCATTCATTCCTGTTTCTTTCTTCACATGGTATAGAGCGGGTTCCTACATGGGACCGTTCCTTCCTAAGGGCCCACCATAAGAATTTTCTTTTAGCTGCCCGAAGCGCATTGCGCCCTGCCCTTTTTTTTTTTTTTTTTTTTTTTTTTTTTTTTTTTTTTTTCGCGGCCCCCTTGCGGCTCCTACGCGTCCCCTACGCGGCCCCTACGCGACCCCTACCCGGCCCCTACGCGGCCCCTACCCGGCCCCTACGTTGCCTCTGACGCGGCCCCTGACGCGGCCCCTGATGCGGCCCCTGACGCGGCCCCTACTCGGCCCCTACTGCGGCCCCTGACGCGGCCCCTGACGCGGCCCCTGACGCGGCCCCTGCCGCGGCCTCTGACGCGGCCCCTGACGCGGCCCCTGTCGCGACCCCTACTGCGGCCCCTGACGCGGCCCCTGACGCGGCCCCTGACGCGGCCCCTGACGCGGCCCCTGCCGCGGCCCCTACGCGGCCCCTGACGCGGCCCCTACGCCGCCCCTGACGCGGCCCCTACGCCGCCCCTGACGCGGCCCCTCCGCCGCCCCTGACGCGGCCCCTACGTCGCCCCTGCCGCGGCCCCTACGTCGCCCCTGACGCGGCCCCTGCGCCGCCCCTGACGCGGCCCCTGCGCCGCCCCTGCCGCGGCCCCTGACGCGGCCCCTGACGCGACCCCTGCCGCGGCCCCTGACGCGGCCCCTACGTCGCCCCTGCCGCGGCCCCTACGTCGCCCCTGACGCGGCCCCTGCACCGCCCCTGACGCGGCCCCTGCGCGGCCCCTGCCGCGGCCCCTGACGCGGCCCCTGACGCGACCCCTGCCGCGGCCCCTGACGTGGCCCCTACGCGGCCCTTGACGCGGCCCCTACGCCGCCCCTGACGCCGCCCCTAGCCGCCCCTACGCGACCCCTACGCCGCCCCTGACGCGGCCCTCAGCCGCCCCTGACGCGGCCCCTACGCCGTCCCTGCACGGCCCGGCCCGGCCCTGTCCCTGACGCGGCCCTTGCCGCGGCCACTCGGCCTCGACTTTGTCCCGGACCTGCCCCGGCCCCGACCCTGTCCCAGCCCCGTTGCTGCTCGGCCCCGACCCTGTCCCGGACCCTACTCGGCCCTGACCCTGTTCCGGCCCCGACCCAGCCCCGAACTCTCGGCTCTGCCCCTGGTGAGACCTAGCCGGGCCGAGCCGCGCGGCCGAGCCGCACTGCGCTGTCGAGTCGCCCTGCCGAGTCGCGCTGTCCTGCCTAGCTCAGTTGCACTGCTGCCGCTGCTAGTCTCCTGCTGCTCCTACCATGGCTAGTCCTACCCTTCTCACCTTTGATGCTGAGGGTCGAGCGGTTGCATTTGATGTCTGGCTCGATGACTTGCAGCTTTTCCTTCAGTGCGATAGCAGAGATGGCCTCTCCCTGTTTGACCTTACGTCGGGCGCCTCTACTGCCCCTGCTGCTGATGCTGACAGTACCGTTCGCTCGCAGTGGCTCACGCGCGATGCTGCTGCCCGCCTTGCTGTGTGCAGTCACCTACCGGCTACTGAGCGCGCGCACTTTAGTCAGTACAAGAGTGCTAGGACTCTGTACGACGCTGTAGTTGCACGCTACTCTTCCCCTGCCACTGCTGCGCTTAGCCGCCTCATGCTCCCGTACCTTTTCCCTGACCTCGCTGCCTTTGCCACAGTCACTGACCTCATTACGCACCTCCGCACTAGTGACACTCGCTACCGCGCTGCGCTCCCTGCTGAGTTCTGCGCCCAGAACCCCCCCCCCCATGTACATCACCCTCTACTACCTAGTCACTCGACTCCCTGACACTCTCCGCTCGGTCAGGGATCACTTCCTCTCTCTCTGCCCTACCACCCTCACTGTCGACCTCCTTGAGGAGTGCCTCCTTGCAGCAGAGACTAGTATTACCGCTGTAGGCGCCTCTCGTGGTGACCCCCGTACCCCTTTCTTTGAGGGGTGCTCCCCCGTTCCTCTTTTGCCCTCTGTTGCCTCTGCTGCTGCTGTCGACCTTGTTGGCACCGAGTCGGCCAGCGCTACGTCTGCTCCTAGTGAGAGGCGCCGCATCAGCAAGGGCAAGCGGGGCAGGGGAGCTGGAGGAGGTAGTGGGGGCGGCAGTAGTGGCGGAGGCGGCGGAGGAGGGGGTGGGGGTGGGGGTGGTGGCAGAGGTGGGGCCTTCGGTGGCGGCGGTGGAGGTGGAGGCAGCGGTGGCGGTGGTGGGAGGGGTGGAGGAGGCGGAGGCGGCGGCGGCGGAGGTGGAGCCGGCAGAGGCGGAGCTGAGCAGCGGGGATCCCAGCAGCAGCAGCGCTCTCGTGGGACCCCTTCGCCCCAGCAGCTTCGTGAGTGGTACGCGGGGCGTCAGGGGGCTGGAGGTGCTGGTCCCTGTACTTACGTCCTGCGCACCGGCGACCGCACTGGAGAGCAGTGTGGCGGCCTGCACGCCACCCAGCGCTGCTTCGGTCGCCTGACGGACGCTTGGTGTGCCCAGTTCCCGGACGCCACTGAGATCCCTCGTTGGCATGACCTGCACAGGTCGGGGGTAGCTATCTTTGATCTTGACTTTGATGCTATTCTTGCTGCTATGTATGCTGTGTCTATTAGTGCTGAGGGTGACTGTTACGTGTGTGTTCCGCCTGACCCTGGTATTGAGGCTGCTGCTCTAGGTGCTAGTGAGTCTGCTGCTCCAGGTACTCGTGAGTCTGCTCCTCTAGGTGCTGGTGAGTCTGCTCTCTCAGGTACCGAGTCGGCTCAGGTCTTGCACACCTTCACCCTCGACTCGGGTGCTTCCCGCTCCTTCTTTCGAGACCGCACCACCCTTACGCCGCTCAGTCGGCCGGTTGCGGTCTCCCTAGCAGACCCCTCTGGGGGTCCTGTCCTTGCTCGCTACTCCACTGTCCTCCCGTGTCCGGCGGCCCCGTCAGGCTCCCTGTCTGGTCTCTACCTCCCCTCGTTCTCCACGAACTTGGTGAGTGGTGCTGACCTTCAGGATGTCGGAGTTGACCAGTTCACTCCTGCACGGCAGCGAGTGACCCACTGCTCGTGTGCTCAGACGGGCCGCCACTTGGCCACGTTTACCCGTCGACCGGGGTCGAGCCTGTACACACTGACCACAGAGTCTCCTCCGGTTGCTGCGTCTGGTCAGGTAGCTGCGTCGAGTCCGGTGTTTGCTGCGGCGTCTCGGTCAGGTCCTGAGTCTGCCCCCTGCTCGTGTCGCCTCCTGTCCCACCAGACCCTCCTCTGGCACCACCGACTTGGTCACCCCTCCTTACCTCGTCTCCGAGGTATGGCCTCCCGTGTCCTTGTCTCTGGTCTCCCCCGGTCCCTCCCTCCCCTTCCCCCGGGGCCTGCCCCTACCTGCGTTCCCTGCGTCGAGGGGCGGCAGCGCGCCGCTCCTCACTCCTCCGAGTTTCCCCCCCACAGAGGCTCCACTGCAGACTCTTCACATGGACGTGTGGGGCCCAGCCCGCGTCCGTGGACAGGGTCACGAGCGTTACTTCATGCTGGTGGTTGACGACTACTCGCGTTACACCACAGTCTTCCCCTTGCGCAGCAAGGGTGAGGTCACTGAGGTGTTGATCGACTGGATCCGCATTGCTCGTCTCCAGCTCAGAGAGCGTTTCGGCTCGGACTTTCCTGTTCTGCGTCTGCACTCCGACAGAGGCGGAGAGTTTTCCTCCGACCTTCTGCGAGCCTTCTGTCATGCGGAGGGCATCCGCCAGACGTTCACGCTTCCGGCCTCTCCACAGCAAAATGGGATTGCTGAGCGCCGCATTGGCATGGTCATGGATGTCGCTCGTACGTCCATGATCCATGCGGCTGCTCCCCATTTTCTGTGGCCGTTCGTGGTTCAGTACGCGGCACATCAGATCAACCTTCAGCCCCGGGTCTCCCTGGCGGAGACCTCCCCTACTCTGCGGTGGACGGGGAAGGTTGGTGATGCGTCTGCGTTCCGTGTCTGGGGATCTCGAGCTTTCGTCCGAGACTTGTCTGCGGACAAGCTGTCCTCCCGTGCTGTTCCTTGCGTCTTCCTCGGCTTTCCCCCTGACGCGCCTGGTTGGCAGTTTTACCACCCCACCTCGCGTCGTGTTCTGTCCTCCCAGGACGTCACGTTTGACGAGTCGGTTCCGTACTACCGTCTCTTCCCCTACCGCACTGCCCCCCTCCCCCCCCCGCCGCTCTTCCTCGCTCCCGGTCCCCCCCCGGTAGACCCCCTCCCCCCTCAGGGTCCTGCCCCCTCAGGTGTGTCCCAGGTAGATGCAGTCGAGCCTGTCGAGGTAGCTGCTGACTCTGGTGCGTCTGGGGGTGCTGAGCCTGAGCGTGCGGAGCCTGGGGGTGCTGGGTCTGGGGGTGCTGAGCCTGAGCGTGCGGAGCCTGGGGGTGCTGGGTCTGGGGGTGCTGAGCCTGAGCGTGCGGGGCCTGGGGGTGCTGCTTCTGGGGGTACTGAGCCTGGGGCTGCTGGGAGTGGGGGTGTGGAGCCTGTCGGTGCTGGACCTGGCGGTCCTTCGGGTGCTTTGTCCCGGCGGGAGCTTCCCTCTCCACAGGAGCTGCGCGAGTGGTTTGCTCGCCGCTGGAGCCGTGCTGCTGGAGCTGGAGGTTCTGCTGCTGCTGGAGGTTCTGGAGCTGGAGGTGCTGCTGGAGCCGGTACTGGAGGTTCTGCTTCTGCTGGGGGTGCTGGAGCCACGGGTCCCGGAGGTGCTCGTACTGGAGGTACTGGAGCTGCTGGGCCTGGTGGTGCTCCTGGTGCTGGAGCTACTGGTGGAGCTGGAGCTGGTGGTGCTGCTGGAGTGGGTGCTACTGGAGGTCCTGGAGCCGGAGCGGCTGTGTCTGCTGGTGGTCCTGCTGGAGCTGGAGCTGCTGGAGGTACTGGAGCTGGTGGTGCTGCTGGAGTTGGAGCTGACGCTAGGGGTACTGGTGTTGTCCCTGCTGGTTCTGGAGGTGCTGCGCGGCCGCGGCCGTACTTCGTTCCGCTCCTTGAGCAGGTTCTTGGTCTTCCGCCTTCTCCTAGTCCTGCTCCTTCCTTAGAGTGTCCTCCGCCTGTCCAGTCCGAGTCCCAGTTACAGCTGGTCTCCCCTCTGCCTGCTCCTCCCTACTCTGGTCCTACTGGAGGTCTTGCTGAGCGTCGTGCCCCTGAGTCGCGTCCTGCGTCGCCTGTTCGCACTGCTCGCACTAGTCGTCGTGTTCCACGTCCGCGTCCTCCTGCAGTCCCGGGCACGCATCAGATGGCACTGCGTCCTTCCACTGCGCCACAGCGTGTCCCTTTGCCGTCTCCTCCAGAGTCCTCTCTTCCTGCTCTTGCTGACCCGGCGTCTGACTCCCTTCGTGCTGCCAGTCCTACTGTCACGCGTTTCCTAGCCA
Organism: Closterium sp. Naga37s-1; assembly: GCA_947471745.1. Lineage (NCBI taxonomy): Eukaryota > Viridiplantae > Streptophyta > Zygnematophyceae > Desmidiales > Closteriaceae > Closterium > Closterium sp. Naga37s-1. The sequence goes on along the minus strand of CANJKZ010000195.1, from coordinate 133,289 downwards.
CTGTTGTCACTGGCCCTTCCTTTGAGTCCACTGCTGCGTCTGCCTTAGTTGCTGAGCTTGTCGACTTCGCTGCTCACTGTCGTCTAGACTACGCCGCTCGTCTTGTTGCTGAGTCAGCGTCTGCGTCTGTCTGTCCTCCGTCCGTCGGGGGTGAGTGTGCTCTTAGCACGGACGTCCTTGAGGACCGACAGGAGGAGTTCCAGTGTTTTGCTGCTGCTTTACCTCATCTCGTGTCCACACTGCTTGCCCCTGAGGGAGACCCGGATGCACCAGACATCCCGACCCCGCGCTCTTACGCAGAGGCGATAGAGGGTCCTTACTCCTCTCAGTGGCAGGAAGCCATGGACGCAGAGATGGCTTCCTGGAAGTCCACAGGCACCTACGTCGACGAGGTTCCCTCACCTGGGGCGAACATCGTCAGTGGCATGTGGATCTTCAGGGTGAAGCGGCCGCCGGGTTCTCCGCCTGTCTTCAAGGCGCGTTACGTGGCTCGAGGCTTCAGTCAGCGGCAGGGAGTTGACTACTTTCAGACCTTCTCCCCGACCCCGAAGATGACCACTCTTCAGGTTCTGCTGCACGTTGCTGCTCAGCGTGACTACGAGCTTCACTCCCTTGACTTCAGCACTGCTTTCCTACAGGGCAGTCTGCACGAGGAGATCTGGCTGCGCCGCCCACCTGGCTTCACTGGGTCGTTTCCTCCTGGTACCCAGTGGAGCCTCCGGCGGCCAGTCTACGGTCTCCGCCAGGCGCCACGTGAGTGGCACGACACACTGAGGACTACGCTTGCGGCTCTTGGGTTTGCTCCTTCCACTGCTGACCCGTCGCTGTTTCTTCGCACCGACACCTTACTGCCGCCGTTCTACATCCTCGTGTATGTCGACGACTTGGTGTTTGCTACAGCTGACACTGCTGGACTCGCCCACGTGAAGTCCGAGCTGCAGAAGAGACACACGTGCACAGACCTGGGTGAACTGCGCAGCTATCTTGGCTTGCAGATCACCCGGGACAGAGCACGGCGCACCATCACCCTGACTCAGTCACACATGGTGCAGCAGGTCCTTCAGCGCTTCGACTTCACGTACTCCTCGCCTCAGGCCACTCCTCTGTCTACTCGCCACTCGCTCTCAGCTCTGCCTTCGGATGAGTCCGTAGAGCCGAGTGGCCCGTACCCAGAGCTTGTTGGCTGCCTCATGTACCTGATGACCTGCACTCGACCTGACCTAGCATACCCTCTGAGCATTCTGGCGCGCTATGTTGCTCCTGGGAGACACCGACCAGAGCACATGGCTGCAGCGAAGAGGGTGTTGCGCTACTTGTGCAGTACTTCGGGCTTGGGGCTAGTGCTTGGAGGGCGGAGTCCAGTGGTCCTCACTGGTCACGCAGACGCGTCTTGGGTGGACGACCTGGCTACACAGCGGTCGTCACAGGGTTACACCTTCAGCCTTGGTTCCGGCTCTGTTTCGTGGCGGTCTACCCGCTCGTCTTCTGTTCTCAGCTCCAGCTGTGAGGCTGAGATCTACGCAGGGGCCATGGCTGCACAGGAGTTACGCTGGCTCACCTACTTGCTGACTGACCTGGGAGAGCCGCCTCGTTCTCCTCCAGTTCTGTACGTAGACAACAAGGCCATGCTGGCCTTGTGTCGGGAGCACAGACTGGAGCACAGAACGAAGCACATTTCTCTTCGCTACTTCCTTGCTCGTGAGCTGCAGCAGCGTGGCCAGCTGCGCCTTGCTTACGTGGCCTCTCAGGCCAACACTGCTGATATCTTTACCAAGGCACTTCAGCCTTGTGATCATCAGCGCTTCTGTACTATGCTAGGTCTTGTGCCTACTTGGCCTCACTTGCTTACCTCTTGACTTTGCTTGTTCTGTGATCTATATATACCTGAACTTGCTTGTTTACCTTTATATATGAACTTGCATGTGAACTGGCCTTGTGGCCTTTGAACCTGTGCTCAGACTGTGTGGTGACGTTGTGATCCACCCTGAGCTTGCTTTGCTCTGCTTTGCTTGACTGGTCTTATGACCCCTAGTTCTCCCCCACTTTGCCTATAGGGGTGTGTCAGATGTATATGCCTTAGCCTATGTAGGCTGTAGTGGGGTAGACACTAAGGGGTACAGCTTTCATATTTGTATCTCACACTTTCCTAGTTCATTCATTCCTGTTTCTTTCTTCACAGAAAACTGTACTGAAGTCCAGGGAGTGTAACTCGTAGTCACGCTGAGCAGCTACGTGCAGCAACACCCAAAGAGTAGTCATCTTCCGGGTGGGGGAGAAGGTCTGGAAGTAGTCAACTCCCTGTCGCTGGCTGAAACCTCGAGCAACGTAACGCGCCTTGAAGGCAGGCGGAGAACCCGGCGGCCGCTTCACCCTGAAGATCCACATGCCATCGACTATGTTCACCCCAGGTGGGGGAACCTCGTCGATGTAAGTGCCTGTGGACTTCCAGGATGCCATCTCGGCATCCGTGGCTGCCTGCCACTGAGAGGAGTAAGGACCCGTAATCGCCTCTGCGTAAGAGCGCGGGGTCGGGATGTCTGGTGCATCCGGGTCTCCCTCAGGGGCAAGCAGCATGGAAGCGAAATGAGGTACAGCAGCTGCAAGACACTCAAAGTCCTCCTGCCTGTCCTCAAGGACGTCCGTGCCAAGAGCACACTCACCCCCGATGGACGGAGGACTGGCAGGGGCTGACTCAGCAACTAGAGCAGAGACGTAGTCAAGGCGGCAGGCAGCAGAAAAGTCAAGCAGCTCAACAACGAGAGCAGAAGCAGCAGTAGACTCAAAAGACGGGTCAGTGACAGCAGTGGCAAGGAGACGAGCGACAGTGGGACTGGCAGCACGCGCGCGGTCAAACTCAGGGTCAGGGACCGCAGGAAGAGAGGACTCAGGAGGAGCAGGCAGTGGAACACGCAGTGGAACAGAGGAAGGACGGAGTGCCATAGTGTGCGTGCCTGGGACAGGAGGAGGACGTGAACAAGGAGCGCGATGAGCAGTGCGAACAGGCGAGATAGGACGAGACGCTGGCTCACGACGCTCTGTAAGACCTCCAAACTGCTCAGTATAAGGAGAGGGAACAGGCAATGGTGAGGCTGGCTGTAACGGCGGCTGCGACTGGTCAGGCGGTGGACATAGGAAGGGAGGAGGAAGACTAGTAGAAGACGGGACACCAAGAACCTGCTGAAGCAGGGGAACGAAGTACGAGCGCGGCCGTACAGTGCCTCCAGCACCTCCAGCTCCAGGGTCAACAGCTCCAGCTCCTGCAGCTCCAGCGCCTCCTGCGCCAGGGCCTCCAACTCCAGCGACACCAGCTCCAGCGCCTCCGACGCCAGCTGCTCCAGGCTCCATAGGGTTTCCAGCTCCAGTGTCTCCAGGCTCGCCAGCTTCGGGAGCTCCACTCCGACTGTGTGCGCGCTGAACAAGCCACTCACGCAGCTGCTGCGAGGACAGTCGCGGTGAAGCACCAGCAGGACCTCCAGACGAAGCAGCACCCCGAGGCTCAGCACCCCCAGACTCCGCACCCTCCGACTCAGCACCCCCAGGCTCCGCACCCTCCGACTCAGCACCCCCAGGCTCAACACCTTCAGGCTCAGCACCCCCAGACCCAGCACCCTCAGACCCCGCACCCCCCGGCTCCGCACCCCCAGACGCAGCACCCCCAGACGCAGTACCTGGAGCAGCACCTGAGACGACAGCTACCTGAACAGGCGCAGCACCAGGGAGAGGGTCGACCTGAGACACTCCCAAGGGAGCAGGACCCTGGGGCTGGAGGGGGTCTACCGGAGGTGGACCGGGAGCAAGGAAGAGCGGCTGGGGCGGGGGAGGGGCAGAGCGGTAGGGGAAGAGACGGTAGAAGGGAACCGACTCGTCGAAAGTGACGTCCTGAGAAGGGAGGACACGGCGCGAGGTGGGGTGGTAAAACTGCCAGCCAGGCGCGTCAGGGACAAAGCCAAGGAAGACGCAGGGAATGGCGCGGGCGGAGAGCTTGTCCGCGGACGTATCGCGAACAAGGCACGAGAACCCCAGACCCGGAACACCGACGCATCGCCAACCGTCCCCGTCCAACGCAGTGTGGGCGAGGTCTCCGGCAAGGAGACATGGGGCCAAAGGTTGAGCTGATGCGCAGCGTACCGGACCACAAACGGCCACAGAAAATGGGGAGCGGCCGCATGGATCATGGAGGTACGAGCGACCTCCATGACTAAGCCAATGCGGCGCCCAACAATCCCATTTTGCTGAGGGGAGTCCGGAAGCGTGAACGACTGGGTGATGCCCTCCCCACGACAAAAGTCCCGCAAGAGGTCGGAGGAGAACTCACCACCTCTGTCAGAGTGCAGACGCAGGACAGGAAGGTCCTGGCCGAATCGCTCGCGCAGCTGGAGACGGACTGTGCGGATCCAAGGGATCAAGACAGCAGAGACCTCACCCTTGCTGCGCAAGGGGAAGACTGTGGTGTACCGCGTGTAGTCGTCAACTACCAGCAGAAAGTAGCGCTCGTGGCCCTGTCCACTGACGCGGGCTGGGCCCCACACGTCCATGTGGAGGGTCTGCAGGGGAGCAGTCGTCGGGGGAAACGAGGAGAAGTGAGGAGCGGCGCACTGCCGCCCCTCGACGCAAGGAAGACAGGGCGGGGCAGGCGAGGGCGGTAAGGGAGGCAGAGACCTGGGGAGACCAGAGACAAGGAGACGGGAGTGCATGCCACGAAGGCGTGGCAGGGAGGGGTGACCCAGGCGGTGGTGCCAAAGAAGAGTAAGGTCCGACAGAAGGCGACACAAGCAAGAGGCGGCTACCTGACCTGACGCGGACACCTGAGCAGACGCAGCGACCTGAGGAGGCTCAGTAGCCAGTGTGTACAGACTCGACCCTGGCCGACGAGTGAACGTAGCCAGGTGATGCCCTGTCCGTGTGCACGTGCAGATCGACACACGCTGACCCCCAGGAGTGGTGGTAGTGACCATCGCATCCTGAAGGGCAGCGGTACTCACCAAGTTCGTAAAGAACAAGGGGAGGTGAAGACCTGACAGTGAGCCGGACGGAACCGCCGGACACGGGAGGACAAAGGAGGAACTGGCCACGACCGGGCCCCCAGAGGGGTCAGCCAGTCTGACTGGAACAGGTGCAAGAAGAGGGGTGAGAGTGGTGCTGTCACGAAAGAAACAGCGCGAGGCGCCGTAGTCCAACGTGAAACTGTGCAAGGCCTCAGCAGGCGCAGTACTAGGGGGAGTACAAGACGCACTAGCACCTAGAGCAGCAGCGGCTATACCTGGGTCAGGCGGCACACACCGGTAACAGTCACCCTCAGCACTAAAAGACAAAGCATACATGGCAGAGATAGTAACTTCAAAGTCTAGGTCAATAATAGCAACTCCTAACTGAAGCAACTGCGCCCAGCGAGGGCGCTTGACGTCATCACCAAACTCAGCACGCCAGGCGTCGTCAAGGCGGGCAAAGCAGCGGCGCTCAGTGTGAAACCTCCCGCATGTCCGGCCCGCACGGGCACCCGTGCGAATGACATACGGGCAGGTCTCACTACCCTCACCCGCCCCACGCTGAACCAACCACTCACGGAGCTGCTGGGGCGTCTGGGTCTCGCTCCGACGCTGCTGCTGCCGGCCCCGACCACCACCAGGGCCTCCACGCTGAGGTCCAGACCGACCACCAGTGGTCCCACCGCCTCCACTGCCGCCACTCCCTCCGCTGCCTCCACCGCCGCCACCAGAGCCTCCACCGCCACCACCGGTCCCACCGCCGCCACCACCTCCACCGCCTCCACCTCCTCTACCACTGCCCCCACTACCGCTCCCACTGCCACCTCCACCACCACCGCTGCCTCCTCCACTACCCCGTCCACCCTTTCCCTTGCTGTTGCGGCGCTTCGCACTAGTCGAAGCAGCACCGACGTCCTCAGGAACAGAGACGTCTGCAGCAGCAGCAGAGGCGAAGGAGGAGGAAAGGGGGGAGGGGGAGCACCCCTCAAAGAAGGGTGAGCGCGGAGTGCCACGAGCAGCACCTACAGTAACTGCACTAGTCTCAGCTGCGAGGAGATGCTGCTCGAGGAGGGCAACAGTGAGGGAGGTGGGGTCGAGGGTGAGGAAGTGGTCCCTGACAGAGCGAAGGGAGTCAGGGAGGCGAGTGACTATGAAGTAGAGGGTGATGAACATGGGAGGCTGGTTCGTGGGAAGGAACTCAGCAGGGACGGTAGCGCGGTAGCGAGCGTTGCTAGTGCGCAGGTGGGTAACCAGGTCGGCTACTGTGGGAAAAGCCGACAGCTCAGGGAACAGGTAGGGCAGTAGCAGCCTGCCAATAGCAGCAGTGGCAGGGGAGGAGTAGCGAGCAACTACAGCGTCGTACAAGGCCTGTGCTGTCCTGTGCTTGCCAAAGTGAGCACATTCGGTCGCGGGCAGGTGGTTGCGAATGGCCAAGTGGGTAGTAGCGTCACGAGACAGCCACTGGGAACGAGTCGAAACGTCAGCTGTGGCGGGAGGGGCTGGAGCGGCACCGGACACGTGGTCAAACAGTGAGACACTGTCCTTACTATCGCTCAGTAGGTACAGTTGCAGATCGTCGTGCCACGTGTCAAATGCTACAGGTCTGCCCTCCGAGTCGAATGGGAGAACCCTAAGCGACGCCATAGTGGCAGCAGTAGCAGTAGCGAGGGGGGGGGAGCCGAGGGGCCGAGGGGCCGAGGGGCCAAACACGAGGGCCTAGGGGCAGAGGAGCCTAGGGGGCCGAGGAGGCCGAGCCTAGGGGCCGAGGGGCCAAACAAGGGGCCGGGGGGCCTAGGAGGCCGAGGGGCCAAACACACGGGGCCGAGGGGCGGGGCCGAGGGGCCGAGGGGCCAAACAAGGGGCCGGGGGGCCTAGGGGCCGAGGGGCCAAACAAGGGGCCGGGGGGCCTAGGGGCCGAGGGGCCAAACAAGGGGCCGGGGGGCCGAGGGGCCGAGGGGCCAAACAAGGGGCCGGGGGGCCAATGAAGGGGCCGGGGGGCCTAGGGGGGGGCCGAGGGGCCAAACACGGGGCCGGGCGCAGGGCTAGGTATGGGGCCGGGCGCGGGCTAGGTACGGGACCGGGCGCTGGGCAGGTATGTTAGAGACTAAGGACGGAGTCTATGAAGATTAGGGGCTGAAATATCTCAAAATCGTCAACTACAACTCTGGGCCAGTACAAGGCCCAGTCTAAACCCGCCACTGTTCACGACGCGACCCAACCTCACGGTTCGGTTGGTAACCCGCGCTCCGGACCTCCGCCTCGACAATCCCCAACCTCGGCGCCAGGCCCGTCGCGCACCCCATTTTCCACACGTTACCGTTACCACTGTAGCTTCGCCATATATTATTCGCTTAATCATTCGCTCATTCTATTCTTGTCTCGATAGTGCAATCCTCGCTTGCTCACTCAATTGCACTCGTAACAGTATGATACAAAGTATTGCGAGGGCTGCTTTGGCCGATATAAACAAAACTTCTTGCTCATAGTCCCGCTGCAAAACACGCGCGGTGCGAGACTATAAAGCGAAAACTCGAATCTCCAGGCAAAAGGTGATTTTTATAGTCCCTTGGGCGGGAACCTCCGTTTACAAGCATGATGACTAGTACAGCATTGGCTTGCATCATCTAGCGACTCATTGTTACTCCTTCTTCGCATGAAATGAAACCCATGGTAACCAGTGACGCAAAGTCCGAATTTCAACAATTCCACACAGAGGTCAATGTTTCGTGCCTTTTTCCAAAATGTCTTAGCAATTAGAGTGAAATTCCAATTGAAATTCCAGTTGTGTACAGTTTCGAAACTGACACCAGGGACATTTCGAGCATGGTTCACCCTCCCCCCCGGCCCCCCTATTAAAAATTCCCCACAAACACAAACATCAAATCTACGCAATAACACGCTCCAAGCATTCGCACAACAGACATTCACCAAGCATGCTCACAGCCCACAAACACACTCGATACTCAAAACGACCAATACCCAGGGCTAAGAGACTCCGCATAATGCTCGACCAAACCTCACACAGATCCCTTTCGCTTACTCATAAACGCATCAAGCTTCACAAGCGGACCACGGGCGGGATCTGTTCGCTGTGTCTTCTGGAGCGTCAGCCTCGGAATGTCCGGCATTCTGGGGGGGGTTGTTCAAGTTAATGAAGGCACGATTGGCGCGATGAAGGCGGTGGATCACATCCTGGTTGTTAATCCCAAAAACGACAGCGAGGTCGCTGGGCAGCATGTTCTCAGCCCGCGCGTACCCAACCAGGATCTCAGTAGCCCTGCGGGCAACTCGGCGACGCTCGCGGATAGCGTCGGGTTCCGCTGCCGTGATGGGCTCCAGCAGCAGCGATGGACGGATGCCGCGAGTCCTTGGCGGCTCATCCGCCAGGGGATCAGGTGCCTCGAAATCGCAGGTCTGCACATTGTCGTCGACGGAGTTGAACTCCGCCGCCGACATCCCTGCCGGACCGAGATTCAGCGCCGCCAGCTGCCTACCGAGAAACTCCAGTTCCTCGGTAGTGTCGCCAGGGTCGGACGTCCAGGAGCTCCCTAGGGGCATGAGTGCCCTCCACGAGCGCGGTAGGATGCCGGAATAGAACCAGCAGCGCTGGATCGTCTCGGCCTCGACCTCTTCCCACGCTTCGTACAGGTAAATGACCGTCTTGGATGCGGTCAGCTTCAAGTTCTGCAGGGAGGCGGGGCTCCCACGATCGTCCCACCGATGGAGCCAGTCCGCGATAAGCCTCTGACGAAACCTCACCTTGACCGCGCTGATTACACCTTGGTCCAGAGGCTGCGTGAAGGCCGTGGTGTTTGGAGGGAGGTACACCACCCTGATGTTGCTCAGTTTGACAGTGCGGAAGCCCAAGATGTCCTGTCGCACCGCGCTCTCCGTGTCCACGCGGTGACTGCTCGCATTTTCCACGAGGAGTATGACCTGCCGCTCCTCTGCGAAGAACTTGGCATTCAAAGACTCGATGAACGTCGTGAAAATCTGCAGCCCAATAAAAAACGAATGGCGAGTATTATGCAAAGGAGTAGCACGCGTGGCAAATGCGGACACAACCAAGACATAGGCAAATACTTTAAGGAACCATACTAGAAAACAACCACACTCACCTCGCTTGTCATCCAGCCGCGTTTGTTGTAGCGCCAGTACACGTACGGCTCAGGGTCGAATCTATTGTCGTGAAGTCCCGCGGGTGCCGAACTTTGGAGTTCACCATGGGGCGGAACGTCTCAGAACCGTCCACGTTGCAGATGAATGCAATGGTGAGGCGGTCCTTAGCAGTTTTAACCCCTGCCGTCGCCTTTGTCACCCACGTTTTCCTTGGCTGGCAGGCAGGGAATAAGGCAGTCTCGTCAAGATTCATAAGGTCCTTGGGCGACACACGGAGATGAAGAATCAACTCGGGCAACCAGAGACGCGCCTATGTCACAGCGTCCATGTCGGCCGCGGCAGCCTCACCGGCGCGAGTGAGATTACGGAAGCCCATCCGGTGCATCATGCGATGCACCCAGGTGAGCGAGCATAGGAACCGGCGGTCGATGTTCAATTCGCGGTGGAGCGGCCTGGCCTTTACCTGAATCAGGCACAGTGTCAAGGGGACGCCTGCCTCACAAGCACGGCGAACCCAATTGCCGAGCTGACGCTCAAGCTGGGGGAACATGGGCTGCCGCAAACGAAATGTGCGACCATGGAACTTCGTCGCACCACGCCACTTCTTCTCGCCTCGCAGGATCTTGCCAATCGTGCTGCGATCAGGGCGGATTCCAAACCTGGTGAAGCACCACCATGCAAGGTCTTCGTGACACAGGTGGGGGTTATGCGTAAAGTGCTGACAGATTTCTCGCTTGGTGACAATGGGAATTTGCTGGCGCTTAGAGAGGCGAGCCACGTTGCTTAAGCAAGCGTGTCAATCGGAACGGTGACGTGAATCACACGTTGGTCAACTACCTTTGAAGTCTCGTCAACCCCCCCCCGCCTGGTTCATGAGGGGTAAGAGAACTCATGACGTGGCACTGGGGGCTGATTCGAGGTTGGATGCCATGGGTGAGAACCTCGCAAATTTTTCGCCAGCCTGATATTTCGAGAAAGTTCATTTTTCACTGGTGCTGAACATGTCGCAAACCTGAGATGACCCTGTCAAACTTATATACTATAGTCTATCTAGGCTGTAGTGGGGTAGTTCATATAGGGTACAACACTTTTAGGTTTTCTACTTGTACCCACCTGCTTGCTAGTTCACTCATTCATTCGTTCAATATTCTAACATGGTATTCTGAGCAGGTTCCCTCGTGGGAACGTTTTTTTTTAGGGCCCACCACGAACATTTTTTTTTCCTGCCCTGCCCGAAGCGCGCCTTGCGTCTGCCTTACCTGCGCCGTCGCGCGCCCTTCCTTAGCTGGCCCGTCGCGGCCCTACCTCAGCCGGCCCGTCCCGGCCCGTAGCTGCCCGTCGCTGGCCCGTCGCCACGCGTCGCAGCCCTGCCTTAGCCGCCCGCTGCGGCCCCGCGCTTGCCCGTCCCGGCCTGTCCCGTCACGTCTCGGCCCGACCCGGCCCGTCCCGGCCCGTCTCGGCCCGTCCCGACCCGTCGCCGGCCCGTCCCGGCCCCTTTGTCGCCCGTCGTCGGCCCGTCGCCGCCCGTCGTCGGCCCGGTTGCCGCCCGTCGCGGCCCGTTCGCCGCCCGTCGTCGGCCCGTTCGCCGCCCATCGCGGCCTCTGCCCTGCAGCCGCCCAGCCGCGGCCTCTGCCCTGCAGCTGCCCGTCGTCGGCCCGTTCGCCGCCTGTCGCGGCCCTGCCCTGCAGCCGCCCCCTGACGCGGCCCTGCCCTGCTGCCGCCCCAGTCGCGGCCCTGCCTTCGCCGCCCGGCGCGGCCTCTGCCCTCCAACCGCCCTGTCGCGGCCCTACCTTGCTGCTGCCCCTGTCGCGGCCCTGACCTAAACTGCCAGCTGCGGCCATGCCCTGCACCCGCCCCTGGTAAGCATCCGCGCTGCCCTGCCGCGCCGCGCCGCCTGCTGTCGCGCCGCGCCGCCAGGAACCGAGCCGCGCCGCCCTGCCAAGCCGCGCCGCCCAGCCGAGCCGTGCCGCCCAGCCGAGCCGCGCCGCCCAGCCGAGCCGTGCCGCACTGCCGAGCCGCGCTGCTCTTCTGCTGCCACTACTGCTACTGCTGCTACTGTTGCTACTGCTGCTACTGCTGCTACTGCTGCTATGGCTAGCCCTACTGTTCTCACCTTTGATGCTGAGGGGCGTGCAGTTGACTTTGACGTGTGGGTTGACGACCTGCAGCTCTTTCTTCAGTGTGACTCTCGGGATGGGGTATCCCTTTTCGATCACACATCCGGTGTCTCTCCTGCACCTGCTGCCACTACTGACAGTACGGTTTGCTCGCAGTGGACCACTCGTGACGCTGTTGCTCGCCTTGCTGTTCGTAGTCACCTGCTGCCTGCTGAGCGCGCGCATTTTGTACGACGCTGTAGTTGCGCGCTACTCCTCCCCTGCCACTACTGCTCTCAGCCGCCTCATGCTGCCGTACCTGTTCCCTGACCTTGCCGCCTTTGCCACAGTCGCTGACCTCATTACTCACCTCCGCACTAGTGACGCCCACTACCGCGATGCCCTTCCCACTGAGTTCTGTGCCAAGAACCCCCCCCCCCCCCATGTACATCACCCTTTACTACCTAGTCACCCGCCTCCCTGACTCCCTTGCTTCAGTCAGGGACCACTTTCTCTCCCTTTGCCCCACCGAGCTCAATGTCGACCTGCTAGAGGAGCGCCTCACTACAGCTGAGAAGAGTATCTTAGCTGTAGGTGCTTCTCGCGGCGACCGTCGCACCCCTTTCTTTGAGGGGTGTTCCACTGTCCCCCTTCTCCCCTCTGTTGCTTCTGCTGCTGCTGTCGACCTCGTTGGCACTGAGGAGGTCGGGGCTGCGTCTGCTCCTAGTGGGAGGTGCCGCAACAGCAAGGGCAAAGGGGGCAAGGGTGGTGGCGGGGACGGTGGGGGCGGCGGCGGAGGCGGTGGAGGAGGCGGAGGGGGTGGCGGTGGAGGTGGGGGTGGTGGCGGGAGTGGGGGCTTCAGTGGTGCCGGTGGAGGTGGTGGAGGCAGCGGCAGTGGCGGTGGAGGCAGCGGCAGCGGTGGTGGAGGTGGCGGCGGCGGTGGTGCTGGTCGAGGTGCAGCCGCGCAGCGTGGAGGCTTTGGTGGTAGCCAGCGCCAGCAGCAGCCGCGTTCCCGTGAGACCCCGTCGGCCCAGCAGCTTCGTGAGTGGTACGCTGGGCGTGGGAGGTCTGGGGGTGTTGGTCCCTGCACTTACGTTCTTCGCACCGGCGGGCGCTGTGGGGAGACTTGCGGGCTGCCACACACTGCGCAGCGCTGCTTCAGTCGCCTGACTGACGCCTGGCGTGCCCAGTTTCCTTACGCTGTTGAGCTCCCTTGCTGGGGTGATCTTCTTAGGAAGAATGTTGCTATCTTTGATCTTGATTTCGATGCTATCCTTGCTGCCATGTATGCTGTGACTGATAGTGCTGAGGGTGACTGTTACCTGAGTGTTCCGCCCGACCCGGGCATTGGGGTTGCTGCTCTGGTGCTAGTGCGTCTGCTGCTCCAGGTACTTGTGAGTCTGCTGCTCCAGGTGCTGGTGAGTTTGCTCTCTCTGGTACTGCACCTCCTGCGGCCTTGCACACTTTCACACTTGACTCTGGTGCTTCGCGCTCATTCTATTGCGACAGCACCACCCTCACGCCGCTCAGTCGGCCTGTCGCAGTCTCCCTTGCTGACCCCTCTGGGGGCCCAGTCCTTGCGCACTCTTCCACGGTTCTACCGTGTCCATCGGCCCCGTCGGGCTTGCTGTCGGGACTCCACCTCCCCTCGTTCTCTACGAACCTGGAGAGTGGAGCTGACCTCCAGGACGCGTGGGTTGACCAGTTCACCCCTGGAGGTCAGCGTGTGACCCACTGCACTTGCTCTCGGACGGGCCGCCACCTGGCCACGTTCACCCCTCGGCCTGGGTCGAGTCTGTACACACTGACTACTGCGTCTCCTCCGGTCTCTGCGTCTGGTCAGCTAGCCGCGTCTAGTCAGGTGTTTGCTGCCGCGTCCAGGTCTAGTCCAGCGTCTGCCCCTGCTTGTGTCGTCCTCTGTCGCACGAGACTCTCCTTTGGCACCACCGCCTTGGTCACCCCTCCCTGCCTCGTCTTCGAGACTTGGCCTCCCGTACCCTTGTCTCGGGTCTCCCCCGGTCCCTCCCTCCCCTTCCTCCGGGGCCTGCCCCTACCTGTGTTCCTTGTGTCGAGGGCCGGCAGCGCGCCGCTCCTCACTCCTCCGAGTTCCCTCCGACAGAGGCTCCCCTGCAGACTCTTCACATGGACGTGTGGGGCCCAGCCCGCGTCCGTGGACAGGGTCACGAGCGTTACTTCCTGCTGGTCGTTGACGACTACTTGCGTTACACCACCGTCTTCCCCTTGCGCAGCAAGGGTGAGGTCACTGAGGTGTTGATCGACTGGATCCACGGTGCCCGTCGCCAACTCAACGAGCGTTTCGGCTCGGACCTTCCTGTTCTGCGTCTGCACTCAGACAAAGGTGGTGAGTTTTCCTCCGACCTTCTGAGGGCCTTCTGTCATGCAGAGGGCATCCGCCAGACGTTCACGCTTCCGGCCTCCCCACAGCAAAACGGGATTGCTGAGCGCCGCATTGGCATGGTCATGGACGTCGCTCGTACGTCCATGATCCATGCGGCTGCTCCCCATTTTCTGTGGCCGTTCGCGGTTCAGTACGCTGCGCATCAGATCAACCTTTAGCCTCGTGTCTCCTTGCCGGAGACCACACCTACTCTGCGGTGGACGGGGAAGGTTGGCGATGCGTCTGCGTTCTGTGTCTGGGGATCTCGAGCTTTTGTCCGCGATACTTCAGCGGACAAGCTGTCCTCCCGTGCCGTTCCCTGCGTCTTCCTTGGCTTCCCCCCTGACGCACCCGGGAGGCAGTTCTACCACCCCACCTCGCGTCGTGTTCTGTCCTCTCAGGACGTCACGTTTGACGAGTCGGTGTCTTACTACCGTCTCTTTCCCTATCGCACTACCTCTCTCCCCCCCCCCGCCACTCTTCCTAGCACCAGGTACTCCTCCGGTAGACCCCCTCCCCCCTCAGGGTCCTGCCCCCTCAGGTGTGTCCCAGGTAGACCCTGCCGAGCCGGTCGAGGTAGCTGTCGACTCAGGTGCTGCTAGGGGTGCTGAGCCTGCGGGTGCGGGGACTGGGGGTGCTGAGCCTGAGGTTTCTGTGTCTGAGGGTGCGGAGCCTGGGGGTGCTGAGCCTGAGCGTGTGGAGCCTGGGGGTGCTGAGCCTGAGCGTGTGGAGTCTGGGGGTGCTGAGCTTGAGCGTGTTGAGTCTAGAGGTCCTCTGGGTGTCCCGTCGCGGCAGAATCCCCTCTCTCCGCAGCAGCTCCGTGAGTGGTACACTCAGCACTGTTGCGGTACTGCTGGTGCTGGAGGTGCTGTTGGAGCTGCTGGAGGTGCTGCTGGAGGTACTGGTGCTGTTGGAGGTCCTGGTGCTGTTGGAGCTGCTGGAGGTGCTGGAGCAGCTGGTCCTGGAGGTGCTCATACTGGAGGTACTGGAGGTACTGGAGCTGCTGGGGCTGGTGGTGCTGCAGGAGTTGGAGCTGCAGGTACTGGAGCTGTTGCTACTGGAGGGTCTTCTGGTGCTGAAGCTGTTGGAGGTACTGGAGCTGGTGGTGCTGCGGGAGTTGTAGCTGGAGACCCTGGAGCTGAGGGTACTGGTGCTGTCTCTGCTATTTCTGGGGGCGCTGCGCGGCCGCGGCCGTACTACGTTCCGCTCCTTCAGCAGGTTCTTGGTCTCCCGCCTTCTCCTGGTCCTACTCCTTTACTGCGTCCACCGCCTGTCCAGTCACAGGCGCAGTTACAGCCGGCCTCTCCACTGCCTGGTCCTTCTCCTTACTCTGGACCGACTAGAGGTCTTACGGAGCGTCGTGAGCCTGAGTCGCGTCCTGTATCGCCTGAGTCTCGTCCTGTGTCACCTGAGTCTCGTTCTGCGTCACCTGTCCGCACTGTTCGTGCTGGTCGTCGTGTTTTGCGTCCGCGTCCTCCTCCTGTCCGTGGCACTCACTCTATGACACTACGTCCTTCCACTGCTCCACAGCGTGTCCCTCTGCCGTCTCTTCCTACGTCCTCTCTTCCTGACGGTCCGGACCCGGAGTCTGACTCCCTTCGTGCTGCTAGTCCTACTGTCACGCGCTTTCTGGCCACTGCTGTCACTGACCCTTTGTTTGAGTTCACTGCTGCGTCTGCTCTCGTTGCTGAGCTTGTTGACGTTGCTGTAGCCTGTCGCCTAGGCTACGCCACTAGTCTTGTTGCTGAGTCTGCGTCTACGTCTGTCTGTCCTCCGTCCGTCAGGGGTGAGTGTGCTCTTGGCACGGACGTTCTTGAGGACAGACAGGAGGAGTTTGAGTGCTTTTCCGCTGCTGTACCTCATCTCGTGTCCATGCTGCTTGCCCCTGAGGGAGACCTGGATGCACCAGACATCCCGACCCCGCGCTCTTACGCAGAGGCGATAAAGGGTCCCTACTCCTCTCAGTGGCAGGCAGCCATGGACGCCGAGATGGCTTCCTGGAAGTCCACAGGCACCTACGTCGACGAGGTTCCCCCGCCTGGGGCGAACATCGTCAGTGGCATGTGGATCTTCAGGGTGAAGCGGCCGCCGGGTTCTCCGCCTGTCTTCAAGGCGCGTTACGTTGCACGTGGCTTCAGTCAGCGACAGGGAGTTGACTTCTTCCATACCTTCTCCCCTACCCCGAAGATGACCACTCTTCGGGTACTGCTGCACGTCGCTGCTCAGCGTGACTACAAGCTCCACTCGCTTGACTTCAGCACAGCCTTCCTACAGGGCAGCCTGCACGAGGAGATCTGGCTGCGCCGCCCACCTGGCTTCACTGGGTCGTTTCCTGCTGGTACCCAGTGGAGCCTCCGGCAGCCAGTCTACGGTCTCCGCTAGGCACCCCGTGAGTGGCACGACACACTGAGGACGACTCTTGCTGCTCTTGGTTTTGCTCCTTCCATTGCTGACCCGTCGCTGTTCTTATGCACTGACACCACTCTGCCGCCGTTCTACGTTCTCGTGTACGTAGACGACTTGGTCTTTGCTACTGCTGACACTGAGGCACTCGCCCACGTGAAGTCCGAGCTGCGGAAGAGACACACGTGCACAGACCTGGGTGAACTAACAAGCTATCTTGGCTTGCGGATCACCCGGGACAGAGCACAACGCACCATTACCCTGACTCAGTCACACATGGTGCAGCAGGTCCTTCAGCGCTTCGGCTTCACGTACTCCTCGCCACAGTCCACTCCTCTGCCTACCGGTCACTCGCTCTCAGCTCCACCTTCGGACGAGTCCGTAGAGCCGAGTGGCCCGTATCCAGAGCTTGTGGGCTGCCTCATGTACCTGATGACTTGCACACGACCTGACCTCGCATACCCTCTCAGCCTTCTGGCTCGCTACGTGGCTCCCGGTCGATACCGAAAGGTGCACTGGGATGCTGCAAAGAGGGTGTTGCGCTACCTGTGCAGTACGTCGGGCATGGGGCTCGTGCTTGGAGGACGGGCTCGAGTTGTTCTCACTGGTCACGCTGACGCCTCCTGGGTTGACGACTTGGCTACGCAACGGTCGTCACAGGGTTACACCTTCAGTCTTGGCTCCGGTTCTGTCTCTTGGCGGTCTACCCTCTCGTCTTCTGTTCTCAGCTCCAGTTGTGAGGCTGAGATCTACGCTGCGGCCATGGCTGCACAGGAGCTACGCTGGCTTACCTACCGGCTGACCGACTTGGGAGAGGCGCCTCGTTCTCCTCCAGTTCTGTACTTCGACAACAATGCCATGCTGGCCTTGTGTCAGGAGCACAGAATGGAGCACAGAACGAAGCACATTGCTCTGCGCTACATCCTTTCTCGAGAGTTGCAGCAGCGTGGTCAGCTTCGTCTTGCTTACGTGGCCTCTCGGGCCAACACTGCTGATGTTTTCACCAAGGCACTTCAGCCTTGTGATCATCAGCGCTTCTCTACTGTTCTAGGCCTTGTACCTACTGTGTCTCATTTGCTTACTTCTTGACTTTTCTTGTACTGTACTTTCTATACCTATACCTGCATGCTTACACTTGCTAGGTTATGTTCACTGTATTGTTTGTTCTCCTTTATATAACTCTGCATGTGAACTGGCCTTGTGGCCATTTGCTTGTGCTCAGACTGCGTGGTGACTTTGTGATCCACCCTGAGCTTGCTTTGTCTTTCTTGACTGGTCTTGTGACCACTTGTTCTCCCCCACTTTGCCTATGGGGGTGTGTCAAACTTATATACTATAGTCTATCTAGGCTGTAGTGGGGTAGTTCATGTAGGGTACAACACTTTTAGGTTTTCTACTTGTACCCACCTGCTTGCTAGTTCACTCATTCATTCGTTCAATATTCTAACAGACCCTCTAATTCGATTGGTTGAGAGACTGATTCGCAGACTCGTGTCAGAATCTTTGCCACCTTCTGTACACTATGTGCTACCCACAGCGGGACTATACATGAGGGGCCACACCTAAGACATATCGGAAAATTCTACATTAGGGGGAAAAGGGACTCTCTTAGCGAGGGCCTCTAAACCGGAACACCTGTACATGAATATGCTGATTGTACCCAGATTTTGTTAGGAACTGAAACGTTTGTGCAGGCTATTTTTTATTATTCTCTCAGGAAAGTCGGCATTCGTGTTCCGTTGAGCTACATAACCCAGCCACGACATCGAAAGAGACAGACAGATGTCAAAGACTCGCACCGGTTGGTCACGACAATCTACTCGACTGCGGCGCTGCTTTCCTCGACCCAAGAAAACAATGTGTGGTTGCCAGCTGTCAGTTGGACACTGGACAGCTCATGTGATGCCCAAGAAATCTGAAAAGGTGGCTGAATTTGGATGTGAGAAGTTCCTCTTGTCTTGTTCGAACTGTACATTCTCTGACTGTATTGCACACCGAGTTTGGGATGTTCCAAGGGATTTACAAAACATGAATGCAAGGATTAAAGGGTTGTCATGAATACAAGAAAGCCACTAGTACACCCTGTTCTCGATAATCGCACACCCCTTACTGTCAGAATGTATTTGCTGTCTAGCCTGCAGTGGGGTACTCTTTAGTGAGTACAACCCGATTTAGGGTTTGCTATTTGTATCCCAATTCTTGCTAGTGAAATCACTCCTCATTCATTCTCCTCCTTCTCGACTTTCCCTTTCCCAACTCTTGCTAGTGAGCTTAGCTTCTCTCCCTCGCCATGGTTCCTAAGTCACTCTAGATTCTAACATGGTATCAGAGCAGGTCGTTCCCAGGACCTCACATTAATGGGCCCACCACCTAATGCCCTGCTAGCCTAGGCCCCGGCCCGTCGCCCCTTGGCATCGCCCCTAGCCCCTAGGCTCGGCCCCTTGGCCCCGTCGCCCCTAGCTGTGCCACTCGGCCCCGTTGGCCCCGTCGACCCCGTCGCCCCGCGCCAGGCCCGTACCTAGCCCGCGACCGGCCCGTACCTAGCCCGCGCCCGGCCCCGTCTGTCGCCCGCACCTGGCCCCGTACCTAGTCCGCGCCCGGCCCATATCACGCCCGCGCCCGGCCCCGTACTTAGCCCGCGCCCCGGCCCCGTACCTAGCCCCGCGCCCGGCCCCGTACCTAGCCCGCGCCCGGCCCAGTACCTAGCCCGCGCCCGGCCCTGTTCCGCGCCCAGCGCCCGGCCCCGTACCTGCCCAGCGCCCGGCCCCGTCTGTCGCCCGCACCTGGCCCCGTACCTAGCCCGCGCCCGGCCCGTATCACGCCCGCGCCCGGCCCCGTACCAGCCCAGCGCCCGGCCTCGTCTCTCGGCCGCGCCCGGCCCGTACCTAGCCCGCGATCGGCCCGTACCTAGCCTGCGACCGGCCCGTACCTAGCCCGCGCCCGGCCCCGTCTCTCGCCCGCGCCCGGCCCGTACCTAGCCCGCGATCGGCCCGTACCTAGCCCACGATCGGCCCGTTCCTAGCCCCGCGCCCGGCCCGTCTCTCGCCCGCGCCCGGCCCGTACCTAGCCCGCGACCGGCCCGTACCTAGCCCGCGCCCGGCCCCGTCTCTTGCCCGCGCCCGACCCCGTAACCAGCTCGCGCCCAGCCCGTACCTAGCCAGCGCCCGGCCCGTACCAAGCCCACGCCTGGCCCTGTACCTCGCCCGCGCCCGGCCACGTACCTAGCCTGCGCCTGGCCCCGTACCTAGCCCATGCCTGGCCCAGTACCTAGCCTCGCGCCCGGCCCCGTTCCTTACCCAGCGATCGGCCCGTACCTAGCTCGCGATCGGCCCGTACCTAGCCTCGCGCCCGGCCTCCGTTCCGCGCCCAACGCCCGGCCCCGTACCTAGCCCGCGCCCGGCCCAGTACCTAGCCCGCGCCCAGCCCAGTACCTGCCCAGCGCCCGGCCTCGTCCCTACCCCAGCGCCCGGCCCCGTACCTAGCCCGTGCCCGGCCCCGTACCTAGCCTTGCGCCCGGCCCCGTTCCGCGCCCAACGCCCAGCCCCGTACCTGCCCAGCTCCCGGCCCCGTCCCTAGCCCAGCGCCCGGCCTCGTCCCTAGCCCAGCGCACGGCCCCGTACCTAGCCCAGCGCCCGGCCCCGTCCCTAGCCCAGCGCCCGGCCCCGTTCCGCGCCCAACGCCCAGCCCCGTACCTGCCCAGCTCCCGGCCCCGTCCCTAGCCCAGCGCCCGTGCCCCTCTGCCCCCACTGGCCTCGTCGCCCCTAGCTATGGCCCCTCGCGACCTGCAGCCCCTAACCGCGGCCCCGTCGCCTCTCGCCTCGGCCCCTCGCGACCCGTCGCCCCTAGCCGCGGCCCCGGTGCCCTGTCGCATCATGAAGGGTAAGGGGGTGGCAAGAGGGGGTTCCTCCTGCCCGCGTGACCTGCAGTCGCACGCGCAGCTCCGCCCCCGCCCCCCTCCCCCCCTTCCCCCCCCTCCGTGGGGACGGGGGGGAGAGGGTGTGAGGGGGTGGCGGATGTGCCTCAGCAGCAGCAGCTGCCGCCACGCCTCCTCCTCCCTCTCTCCCTGCCGCACCTTGTGTTGAAAGGGGGGGGGAGCTTGGAGGTTAAGGAGGTGGCAGGTTAGGGGATCTGCAGCACCAGCCCCCCCCTCCCTTCTCCTACCTCCCCCTGCTGCGGGTGCAGCAGTGGGGGGAGGGGATCTGCAGCACCAGCCCCCCCCCCCCCCCCCCCCCGCCCCCCCCCCTTCTCCTACCTCCCCCTGCTGCGGGTGCAGCAGTGGGGGGGAGGGGATCTGCAGCACCAGCCCCCCCCCCCCGCCCCCCCCCCCCCCTTCTCCTCCATCCCCTGTTGCAGGTGCAGCAGTGGGGGGAGGGTATGGGGGTGGCGGGTGTGTGAACCGTCCCCTGCTCCTCCTCCTCCTCCGTCTCCCACTGCTGCAGCTGCCGCTGAGGGGGGTGGGTGTGTGGGAGCCGAGGGAGTGGTGCTAGAGGGGTGACGTGGGAGTGGAGCTAGGGGTGCAGCAAGGGGTGTGTGAAAGGGGGGTGGGACAGTTGGGGGAGGTTGAGCGGAGGCTGCCGTCTTGTAGTCCGCAGCACCTGTAGTCCGGGCTCTGCTGCTGGTAGCTCAGAGAGCCTGCTGCGCCTGTCGCCCGTGGGTCGGTTGCTCCTGCCGCTCAGAGTTAGCCGTAGAGCCAGTTACTCCTGTAGCCACCGTGCGCGCCGCTCCTGTTGCCCGTGTGTCTGCAGCATCAGCCGTCGCCTCCTATCTACTCTCCTCTCGCAGTCCAGCCTCCTCTTCCTCACTTGCCCTTTGTGAATGCCTCTAGCTTTGCTTGTACTTGTGAACCTGCTCTGTGACTGCTTGCTCTGCTGATTATACCCCGCTTTGACTATGGGGGTGTGTCAGAATGTATTTGCTGTCTAGCCTGCAGTGGGGTACTCTGTAGTGAGTACAACCCAATTTAGGGTTTGTTATTTGTATCCCAACTTTTGCTAGTGAAATCACTCTTCATTCATTCTCCTCCTTGACTTTTCCTCGACACTCAATGCTTAGCTTCTCTCCCTCGCCATGGTTCCTAAGTCACTCTAGATTCTAACACTTACCCCCACTTTCAAATATACCCTATACCGATTCTGGCTCGATACGACTGACATCCAGAAATTCAGGGACCACCAATCGACAGCCGTGAGGTGCAGTCTCTCAACACTTGCATTATGTTTTTCGAGTGAGGAGGGGTGGGGGAGGTGCCCCCTGAAGGATGCTGGACTCTAAAAAAAACAACAAAAAACAATCTACGCCGTCAATTACCTTGCGAAAAATCTTTACCCATAGTATCTACCCCCAGGCTCTGCGCTTAAGGGGTGTGAAATTATAAAGAATAGGGTGCCATGGAAAACTGCACGACATCTCAATTCGGCCAGATGTGTCAAACTTATATATGCTATAGTCTGTTTAGGCTGTAGTGGGGTAGTCCCTAGAGGGTACAACACTTTTGTGTTGTCTATTTGTACCCACCTCATTTCTAGTTCATTCATTCCTCTGTTTCTTCACATGGTATAGAGCTAGTTCAATTTCTCCTAAGGGCCCACCACTAAAATTAAAAAAAAAAAAAAAAAAAAAAAAAAAAAAAAAAAAAAAAAATCCTACCTGCCCGACGCGCGCGTCGCGCCTGCCCTTTGCGGCCCGTAGCGGCCCCTGCGCCTGCCCTTAGCGCCAGCGCCGGCCCCCAAAGCAGCCGCGTCGCGGCCTGGCCAGGCGCCGCGTAGCCCCGTAAGGCCCCGTCAGGCCCCGTAAGGCCCCATCAGGCCCCGTTAGTGGCCCCGTAAGGCCCCGTTAGTGGCCCCGTAAGGCCCCTTTAGTGGCCCCGTAAGGCTCCGTAAGGCCCCGTAAGGCCCCGTCAGGCCCAGTTTTCGGCCCCGTACGGCCCCGTCAGGCCCCGTTTGCGGCCCCGTCAGGCCCCGTCAGACCCCGTCAGGCCCCGTCAGACCCCGTCAGGCCCCGTTTGCGGCCCCGTCAGGCTCCGTCAGGCCCCGTACGGCCCCGTCCGGCCCCGTCAGGCGCCCCCCCCTTTGCGGCCCCCGTTGCGGCGCGCCTCGCGGCCCTGCCCCGACCCTGTCGCGGCCCTGTCCTGGCCCTACTTCGGCCCTGTCGCGGCCCTGTTCCGGCCCTGCCCCGGCCCTACTGCACTGCCGCGGCCCGGACCCGGCCCTGCCCCGGACCTGTCGCGGCCCGGCCCCGGCCCAACCCCGGCCCTTCCCTGGCCCCGTCCCGGACCTGCCCCGACCCTGGCCCTGCTCCGACCCTGCCCCGGCCCTGCCCCGGCTCTGCCCAGGCCCTGCCCCGGCTCTGCCCCTGCCCTGCTCCTGCACTATCGCGGCCCTGCCCCAGCCCGGCCCCGGACCTTCTGCGGCCCGGCCCCGGCCCTACCCTGGACCTGTCGCAGTCCTGCCCCGACCCTCCCCCGGCCTTGCCCCTGGTAAGAGCACTGCCGAGCCGAGCCGCCCTGCCGAGCCGCGCTGCCGAGCCGCGCCGCCGAGCCGAGCTGCCCTACCTAGCCTGCTTAGCTGAGTTGCACTGCTGCTGCTGCTAGCCTGCTGCTACTCCTGTCATGGCTAGTCTCAGCGTTCTTACCTTTGATGCTGAGGGTCGAGCAGTTGACTTTGAGGTCTGGCTAGATGATCTGCAGCTTTTCCTACAGTGCGATAGCAAGGATGGTCTCTCACTGTTCGATCTCACGTCTGGCGCCTCTACTGCCCCTGCTGCTGATGCTGACAGTACTGTTCGCTCGCAGTGGACCACGCGCGATGCTGCTGCCCGTCTTGCTGTGCGTAGTCACCTACCGTCTACTGAGCGCGCGCACTTTAGTCAGTACAAGAGTGCTAAGACTCTATACGACGCTGTAGTTGCACGCTACTCCTCCCCTGCCACTGCTGCCCTCAGCCGCCTCATGCTGCCATACCTTTTTCCTGACCTTGCAGCCTTTGCCACAGTTGCTGACCTGGTTGCTCACCTTCGCACCAGTGACGCTCGCTACCGCGCTGCCCTTCCCACTGCGTTCCTTCCCACGAACTCCCCCCCCATGTACATCACCCTTTACTACCTAGTCACCCGCCTCCCTGACTCTCTCTCTTCAGTCAGGGACCACTTTCTCTCCCTTTGCCCCACCGAGCTGACTGTCGACTTGCTAGAGGAGCGCCTTGCTGCAGCTGAGAAGAGTATCTTAGCTGTCGGTGCTTCTCGCGGCGACCGTCGCACCCCCTTCTTTGAGGGGTGTTCCCCTGTCCCCCTTCTCCCCTCAGTTGCCTCTGCTGCTGCTGTCGACCTCGTTGGCACTGAGGAGGTCGGCGCTGCGTCTGCCTCTAGTGGGCGACGCCGCACCGGCAAGGGCAAGAGAAGCAGGGGTGGTGGAGGGGGCGGTGGGGGAAGAGGTGGAGGCGGTGGAGGAGGTGGGGGTGGTGGTGGGGGTGGTACCGGGAGTGGGGGAGTCGGTGGCGGCAGTGGAGACCGTGGCGGCGGTGGCGGAGGGGGTTGAGGCGGCGGCAGCGGTGGTGGAGGTAGCGGAGGAGGTGGTGCTGGTCGCGGTGCAGCCACGCAGCGTGGAGGCCTTGGTGGCAGCCAGCGCCAGCAGCAGCAGCGCACCCGTGAGACCCCGTCGGTTCAGCAGCTTCGTGAGTGGTACGCTGGGCGTGGGAGGTCTGGGGGTGCGGGTCCCTGCTCTTACGTTCTTCGCACTGGCACTCGGAGTGGGGAGGTGTGTGGTCTCCCACACACCACGCAGCGCTGCTTCGGCCGCTTGACTGACGCTTGGCGTGCCCAGTTTCCTGACGCCGTTGAGCTTCCTCGTTGGCATGATCTGCTTCTGCAGAATGTGCCTATCTTTGATCTAGACTTTGATGCTATCCTTGCTGCCATGTATGCTCTTGCTGATATTACTGAGGGTGACTGTTACCTGAGTGTCCCGCCCGACCCGGGCACGGTGGCTGCTGCTCTAGGTGCTAGTGCGGCTGCTGCTCTAGGTGCTAGTGCGTCCGCTGCTCCAGGTGCTGGTACGTCTCCTCTCTCTGGTACTGCACCTACTGAGTCCTTTCACACTTTCACACTTGACTCTGGTGCTTCGCGCTCTTTCTTTAGAAACAGCACCACGCTCACGCCGCTCAGTCGGCCTGTAGCGTTCTCCCTTGCTGACCCCTCCGGGGGCCCAGTCCTTGCACACTCCTCCACGGTTCTACCGTGTCCTGCGGCCCCGTCGGGCTTGCTGTCGGGACTCCACCTCCCCTCGTTCTCCACGAACTTGGTGAGTGGAGCTGACCTCCAGGACACGTGGGTTGACCAGTTCACCCCTGGAGGTCAGCGTGTGACCCACTGCACTTGCTCTCGGACGGGCCGCCACCTGACCACGTTCACCCGTCGGCCAGGGTCGAGTCTGTACACACTGACTACTGCGCCTCCTCCGGTCCCTGCGTCTGGTCAGGTAGCTGCGTCCAGTCAGGTGTTTGCTGCCGCGTCCAGGTCTAGTCCTGCGTCTGCCCCCTGCTCGTGTCGTCCTCTGTCGCACGAGACTCTCCTTTGGCACCACCGCCTTGGTCACCCCTCCCTGCCTCGTCTTCGAGGTATGGCCTCCTGTGTCCTTGTCTCGGGTCTACCCCGGTCCCTCCCTCCCCTTCCTCCGGGGCCTGCCCCCACCTGTGTTCCTTGTGTCGAGGGCCGGCAACGCGCCGCTCCTCACTCCTCCTCGTTTCCTCCGACTGAGGCCCCTCTGCAGACTCTTCACATGGACGTGTGGGGCCCAGCCCGCGTCCGTAGACAGGGTCACGAGCGTTACTTCCTGCTGGTCGTTGACGACTACTCGCGTTACACCACAGTCTTCCCCTTGCGCAGCAAGGGTGAGGTCACTGAGGTGTTGATCGACTGGATCCGCGGTGCTCGTCGCCAGCTTAGTGAGAGTTTCGGCTCATACCTTCCTGTTCTGCGTCTGCACTCAGACAGAGGCGGGGAGTTTTCCTCTGACCTCCTGAGAGCCTTCTGTCGTTCTGAGGGCATCCGCCAGACGTTCACGCTTCCGGCCTCCCCGCAGCAAAATGGGATTGCTGAGCGCCACATTGGCATGGTCATGGACGTCGCTCGTACGTCCATGATCCATGCGGCTGCTCCCCATTTTCTGTGGCCGTTCGCGGTTCAGTACGCTGCGCATCAGATCAACCTTCAGCCTCGTGTCTCCTTGCCGGAGACCACACCTACCCTGCGGTGGACGGGGAAGGTTGGCGATGCGTCCGCGTTCCGAGTCTGGGGATCTCGAGCTTTTGTCCGCGATACTACAGCGGACAAGCTGTCCTCCCGTGCCGTTCCCTGTGTCTTCCTTGGCTTCCCTCCTGACGCGCCCGGGTGGCAGTTCTACCACCCCACCTCGCGTCGTGTTCTGTCCTTTCAGGACGTCACGTTCGACGAGTCGGTGTCGTACTACCGTCTCTTTCCCTACCGCACTGCCTCTCCCCCCCCCCCACCGCTCTTCCTGGCACCAGGGACTCCCCTGGTAGACCCCCTCCCACCCCAGGGTCCTGCCCCCTCAGGTGTGTCCCAGGTAGACCCTGCCGAGCCGGTCGAGGTAGCTGTCGACTCAGGTGCTGCTAGGGGTGCTGACCCAACGGGTGCTGAGACTGGGGGTGCTGAGACTGGGGGTGCTGAGACTGGACGTGCTGAGCCTGGGGGTGTGGCGCCTGAGGGTACTGTGTCTGGAGGTGTTGAGCCTGCGCGTGCTGAGTCTGGAGGTGCTCTAGGTGTCCCGTCGCGGCGGGAGCCCCTCTCTCCACAGCGGCTTCGTGAGTGGTACTCTCGGCGCTGTCGAGTTGCTGCTGGTGCTGCTGGAGCTGCTGGAGGTGCTGGAGGTGCTGCTGGTGCTGGAGCTGCTGGAGGTACTGGAGGTGCTACTGGAGCTCCTGGAGGTGCTGGCGCTACTGGAGGTGGTGCTGGTGCTGGAGCTGCTAGTGGTGCTGCTGGTGCAGGGGCTGCTGGAGGTGCTACTGGAGCTACTGGAGGTGCTGGCGCTGCTGGAGGTGGTGCTGGAGCTGGAGCTGCTGGAGGTGCTGCTGGAGCTACTGGAGGTGCTGGCGCTGTTGGAGGTGGTGCTGGCGCTGGAGGTGGTGGCGGTGCTGCTGGTGCTGGAGCTGCTGGAGGTGCTGCTGGGACTGGAGACCCTGGGGCTGAGGGTACCGGTTCTGTCCCTGCTGTTTCTGGAGGCGCTGCACGGCCGCGGCCGTACTACGTTCCGCTCCTTCAGCAGGTTCTTGGCTCCCCGCCTTCTCCTGGTCCTCCTCCTCCTTTCCCGAGTCCACCGCCTGTCCAGTCCCGATCGCAGTTGCGGCCGGCCTCTCCGCTGCCTGGTCCTTCTCCTTACTCTGGACCGACTAGAGGTCTTACGGAGCGTCGTGAGCCTGAGTCTCGTCCTGTGTCGCCAGCGTCTCGTTCTGCGTCGCCTGTCCGTACTGTTCGCGCTGGTCGTGTTTCGCGTCCGCGTCTTCCTCCTGTCCCTGGCACTCACTCTATGACACTGCGTCCCTCTACTGCTCCACGGCGTGTCCCTCTGCCCTCTCCTCCTGCGTCCTCTCTGACGGTCCGGACCCGGAGTCTGACTCCCTTCGTGCTGCTAGTCCTACTGTCACGCGCTTTCTTGCCACTGCTGTCACTGACCCTCTGTTTGAGTCCTCTGCTGCGTCTGCTCTAGTTGCTGAGCTTGTTGACTTTGCTGCAGCCTGTCGCCTAGACTACGCCACTAGTCTTGTTGCTGAGTCTGCGTCTGTGTCTGTCTGTCCTCCGTCGGTCGGGGGTGAGTGTGCTCTTGGCACGGATGTTCTTGAGGACAGACAGGAGGAGTTTGAGTGCTTTGCTGCTTCTGTACCTCATCTCGTGTCCATGCTGCTTGCCCCTGAGAGAGACCCGGATGCACTAGACATCCCGACCCCGCGCTCTTACGCAGAGGCGATAGAGGGTCCCTACTCCTCTCAGTGGCAGGCAGCCATGGACGCAGAGATGGCTTCCTGGAAGTCCACAGGCACCTACGTAGACGAAGTTCCCCCACCTGGGGCGAACATCGTCAGTGGCATGTGGATCTTCAGGGTGAAGCGGCCGCCGGGTTCTCCGCCCGCCTTCAAGGCGCGTTACGTTGCAGGTGGCTTCAGTCAGCGACAGGGAGTTGACTTCTTTCAGACCTTCTCCCCTACCCCGAAGATGACCACTCTTCGGGTACTGCTGCACGTTGCTGCTCAGCGTGACTACGAGCTCCACTCGCTTGACTTCAGCACAGCCTTCCTACAGGGCAGCCTGCACGAGGAGATCTGGCTGCGTCGCCCACCTGGCTTCACTGGGTCGTTTCCTGCTGGTACCCAGTGGAGCCTCCGGCGGCCAGTCTACGGTCTCCGCCAGGCGCCCCGTGAGTGGCACGACACGCTCAGGACGACTCTTGCTGCTCTTGGTTTTGCTCCTTCCACTGCTGACCCTTCTCTGTTTCTACGCACTGACGCTACTCTGCCGCCGTTCTACGTTCTTGTGTACGTAGATGACCTTGTCTTTGCTACTGCTGACACGGAGGCACTCGCCCACGTGAAGTCCGAGCTGCAGAAGAGACACACGTGCACAGACCTGGGTGAGCTCACAAGCTATCTTGGCTTGCGGATTACCCGGGACAGAGCACAGCGCACCATTACCTTGACTCAGTCACACATGGTGCAGCAGGTCCTTCAGCGCTTCGGCTTCACGTACTCCTCGCCACAGTCCACTCCTCTGCCTACCGGCCACTCGCTCTCAGCTCCACCTTCGAACGAGTCCGTAGAGCCGAGTGGCCCGTATCCACAGCTTGTGGGCTGCCTCATGTACCTGATGACCTGCACACGACCTGACCTCGCATACCCTCTCAGCCTTCTGGCTCGCTACGTGGCTCCCGGCAGGCACCGAAAGGTGCACTGGGATGCTGCAAAGAGGGTGTTGCGATACTTGTGCAGTACATCGGGCATGGGGCTCGTGCTTGGAGGACGGGCTCGAGTTGTCCTCACTGGTCACGCTGACGCCTCCTGGGTTGACGACTTGGCTACGCAGCGGTCGTCACAGGGTTACACCTTCAGTCTTGGCTCCGGCTCTGTCTCTTAGCGGTCTACCCGCTATTCTTCTGTTCTCAGCTCCAGTTGTGAGGCTGAGATCTACGCTGGAGCCATGGCTGCACAGGAGCTTCGCTGGCTCACCTACCTGCTGACCGACTTGGGAGAGGCGCCTCGTTCTCCTCCAGTTCTGTACGTCGACAACAAGGCCATGCTGGCCTTGTGTCAGGAGCACAGACTGGAGCACAGAACGAAGCACATTGCTCTGCGCTACTTCCTTGCTCGAGAGTTGCAGCAGCGTGGCCAGCTTCGTCTTGCTTACGTGGCCTCTCAGGCCAACACTGCTGATGTTTTCACCAAGGCACTTCAGCCTTGTGATCATCAGCGTTTCTGTACTGTGTTAGGCCTTGTACCTACTGTGCCTCACTTGTTGACTTCTTGACTCTGCTTGTACTGTACTCTATATACTTATACCTGCATGCTTACACTTGCTAGGTTGTGTTCACTGTATTGTTTGCTTTCCTTTATATAACTCTGCATGTGAACAGGCCTTATGGCCCTTTGCTTGTGCTCAGACTGTGTGGTGACTTTGTGATCCACCCTGAGCTTGCTTTGTCTTTCTTGACTGGTCTTGTGACCCCTTGTTCTCCCCCACTTTGCCTATGGGGGTGTGTCAAACTTATATATGCTATAGTCTGTTTAGGCTGTAGTGGGGTAGTCCCTAGAGGGTACAACACTTTTGTGTTGTCTATTTGTACCCACCTCATTTCTAGTTCATTCATTCCTCTGTTTCTTCACAAGATGGACGTTGCAAAAGTAAGCAGCTAAAGAGCTTCGCAGACGGTTCTGCGAAACTCACAAACTTCGGCCATGTAATCTGTATTTTCGTGGCCGAAAAAAATCATCGACACGTTTTCGACGCGTGAACGACTTCAAAATGGCCCCGACATTGACTAGGTTACAGTGAACCGACGACGTCGCGTGTTTGTGTGTGACACCTTCATTGTCGTCGTTCGATAATCCAAAACTACATCTTCCATGTTTGTTACAACGGCCAGCAAAACATGTCAGATTTGAAGGTCACCCCCAAATGGCCTAAATATTGACGACGTCATGACGACTATCTTGTCGAAGTTGGTAAAGAAATAGTCGACCAAATCGGCCGAAAACGACCAAACTCAATTTGGGGCGATTTTCCATGCCCGAAAAGTACAATGTGGACCTGAAACTTATGTACGCTGTAACACGCGAATGCCAACTATACCATTCATAGCCGGTAACGAGGTTTGGACTAGTCTTGATGTGTACGCCGACTCCGTCTTCACTGTAGTGCATGGTTGGGCAAATCATGGTGCGCGATTTTGCGAACATCGTTGCTCGGTAGCGGGCGACGCAACGGTCAAGGCTTCTAAATAATGTTACACACGAAGTCGGCGTGTGTTGCATTGGAAAGAAGCGCACGAGTTCGTTAGAGACGGAAAGTTGTGAGCCAATGTTTATATTTTTTGTACCGCTCATGTATCGTATCAAATAATATAAACAACAAATCTCAATACGACAGAGATTTACTTTCAGCTTGGTAGCATAGCTCACATGGGTTTTCCGTGGTTGGGGTGGTTGGTCGCTTCGATATCACGGACGCATCCATTGTGATATTGACAGCATCACCACCATCGAAAGCATGAGGGTCACAGACGCTCTCCATCCAGTCCCACCGCAGCGGCTTAGATACGGTGCCGTTGTCACTGGCCTTGTCCTTGTTTTGGAGTTGCATCCATAACGCCTGCAGGCATTTCCATTGGTTGGTGCAAGCCACCGCATTCCGCGTCCATTTAGGATTCTGCTGCTTGATGTGCTCGATCAATCTGAGCCATTACTTGGAACCTTGTTTCCCAGTCATTTGCTGGACCTCCTCCCTCATAAACCACCTTGCTGCACTGAGAATCGTTGATTCCTTGAGTGTCCATGGTGGTCGTTCCCGCTCCTGCTATCCTGAACTTCCAATGACCTCGCTTTGCACCGTGGAAGAGACACGCCCTTTGCCCTTCCGTTGTGCATCTCCTCCTCCTCACTTGTTGCTTGTTGCTCGTTCTTCTTGCTGGTTCTGCTCGCCAGTCGCATCGACCCCCTGCTCGTCACCCCACTCTCGCTCCAGCCAGCGCCAACCGCACCCGCGCTTGCTGTCACGCTCACAACATGTGGTGGAGGTGGCAGGCTGAAAGGGGGACGTGGAGGGTTGGCGGATTGTGGGGGGGAAGTGGCGGGAGTGACGCCTCACCGCCAGCCGCCGCTCTACCCCGATTACCGCTGTGGGGGGGAGGGTGAGGGGGTGGTGGGAGTTAGCTGGCAGCACCATCACCCCCGTCCATCCTCTCCTCCTCCTCTCTTCTCTCCCGCTTTGCTTATATTTTCCTCCGCCTCTCCTCCTCTCTCTCTCTCTCTCTCTCTCTCTCTCTCTCTCTCTCTCTCTCTCTCTCTCTCTCTCTATTTATCTCTCTCTCTCTCTCTCTCTCTCTTGCCTGTTCTTGTTGCTGGTTCTGCTGGCCAGTCGCACGCCTGCCGCAGGGCTGATTTTATCAGGGTAATTACCCTGATTTCAGGGTGATTACAGGCTTCTCAACTGTTGGGCCCTGCAATTTCAGTTTTTTTAACTTGTGAACTCTGATCCAATCAGAAAAGTTACTTAACGAACCCTGAAATCTTATAACTAGACTCAGAGTAGTGTACTTGCGGACTATGTCTATGCAGAGTATGTGTTCGGTGGACCCTGAATGCGAGGGTATCGGGACGAAGGTTCCTCGAAGTTTCCTTTCGATAACCCCCCCCCTGTGCGTAATCATTACTTCGCGTGGCCCCATGTGAGGTACCCCGTTCACGCGCTGGACTGACGTTATAACGACACCGAATTCCAACACCGTGCTGTAAAGACAGCTGTCAACAGTGACAACGCACCCAAATCTATGATACGTTGCTGCCACGCGCACCTCGCAGTGCACAGCATGCCTCTGACATTCGCCAGAACGGCATGTTGACAGTATGCGCTGGCAGCTAAGCAGTCCTTGAATGAATTCGGCCTTGCATCTACGGCCGAATTCATTGACGAATGTTGCCATCAACCTTGTGGCATCGCGCCGCGGTGGTTTCGTGATGACCCCGCCATCTCCAACCTTCCTTTCCTTCCCCCTACCCAGAGCCAGGCTTCCTTCGCTTCCTGCTTTTCGTTCAGTATCACACTTTCCTCTCGCTCCATCTTTCCCCTAGCTCGCCGCCATGGAGGCCCTGCCGGCCGACGAAGATGCTCCTCAGACTGGCCCTGACAAGCCACCTTTACCGGCGAAACCGACAGCGCAAGCCTTGCCGGAGAAAGCATCAGATGATCCCCGGTCTGGGCTCGATTTTCTTAGAGCTACCGGTGCTCTGGTGACACCAGAACCTCCTAGGTCTACGGTTCATGACTCTGCTGCTAGTGTAACCCCTACTCCTTCTGATTCTCCACATCCTGTCGCCTTCACTCTACCCCCAGCTATTGCTTCTTGCAGCAAAGATCCCCCACCGCCATCGCCTAGCCCCACTCCAAGCACGGTGCGTGTGTCTGTTGGCCCGCCGTCGGCTTCTTCCACTCCCAAGCGAGCGCGAAATGGGAAGTGGGCGCAGAGTACTCTGGTCATCGGAGGCCGCCGTATTCCACCGCCTGACAATGACAAGCCGGCAGATCCTCCACCGAAAGAAGCTGAGCAACCGGAGGAAGTTGACATCCCTGTGCGCGCGGATACCGGCTCGCCCGCACTCACCAAGATGCAGCTGCGAGAGCAGGTGTACCTTGAGGCGAGTATTAACTACGAGACGAAGTGGTCGCAACACTTTTCCTGGCTGGTGTTTGGGAAGACCAAGGACGGTTTTCCATACGTGAAGTGCTCCATCTGCATGTCGTACGCGAAGGGGAACACGAGGTACGCCATGCAAGGTGACGACGGTGGCCGTGACTTGCAGACGCAGTCGTTCAGGGCGCACGAGCATACG
The DNA here is from genome assembly GCA_947471745.1 of Closterium sp. Naga37s-1. Classification (NCBI taxonomy): domain Eukaryota; kingdom Viridiplantae; phylum Streptophyta; class Zygnematophyceae; order Desmidiales; family Closteriaceae; genus Closterium; species Closterium sp. Naga37s-1. The sequence goes on along the minus strand of CANJKZ010000195.1, from coordinate 101,185 downwards.
GACACACACAAGGCGGCGGTGGATCGGTAGTTGAAGCTTGCGGCGGGCATCCGCGAGGGCCAGCAGGCGATTTTTGACTTCATCAACTCCGACGTCGAGGGGCGGCGCGCGATTCGTCTCATGCGGTCTACGCAGTTCCTGTGCCAGTGCGACGCGCCGATTAGCATGTTTCCGAAGCTGATGCGGCATCTTGCGGAGCAGGACACGCCAGACATTCCTCGACAATCTTACGGCGTGTATCTGACACGGTATTTATTCGTACCGTTAGATTGCAGCTGGACATATGTGACGTGTGGTTTTTTTACTACGATCCTAACCATTTTATTCTCCTCTGTGCAGATACGGGTTCCAACAAATGGTTCACAGCATCAGTACATACCTCACTCGGGTCCAGATGGACCACATCCTGGCATCCCCCTTCCTGGGCATTCAGTGCGACGAGAGCACAGACCGAACGCGAGGGAAACACATGATTGTGTACCTTACGTTTTTTAAGAATCGTCAAATCGCATGCGAGTTCTTTACATTGCTGACGGTTGAGCGGTGTGATGCAGGGTCTCTGTTCGAGGTGCTTCTGAACCATCTCCGCTCCGCAGCCGTCGATGTGTCCAAGATCGTCGGCATCAGCACGGATGGGGCGTCGGTCATGACCGGGAAAGAAAACGGATTGGTGGCGCGTCTTCGGGAACACGTTCCGCACCTGTTTTCATGCCACTGCATTGCCCACCGGTGTGTATCAAGTTTCATAGTTGGTGTGGTTTTCTACGTATAAGATTAACCAATTACCTCTTGATTTGTATTCCCTGCATCCTACAGTGAGGCGTTGGCTGTGAAGGACGCTGCTGAGTCAAACGAGGACCTTGGCATGGTCGACAAGGTGTTGCGCACAGTGGCGACGCTTCTCGGAAACTCAAGCGTGTGGAGTCAGCGCTTCAAGTACCTTCAGCGAGTGATCTACCAGACAAACCTCGAGGTCCAAGGAATCCACACGGTTCGATGGCTGTCACGAGGTGATGCGGTGCGCAGGCTGTGCAAGGTCCTCGGCGCTTGCATCGTGCTGCTCTGGGAGCACAACCACAAGGCCTACGAGATTATGACGTGCTACAAGTTCCAGTTCTGTTTGTTTTTCTTGGCCGACATTCTGGCCGACATAAACGACCTCAACCGCTGCTTCCAGAGGCGTGAGGTGAGATTGAATGCTAGTATAATGTTGAGATGGGAAGTGTAATCCTACACTTTTGCTAATCCTACTCCCTGTTGTTGATTGCATGTGTGACAGCTGGATGTGACAGAGATTTCGAAGACTATTGAGTCCACCACGGGTGACCTGACGGAGCGCTACTTGACGACAAACAAACCGTTCGGGGGCGAGGGGAAGAGCTGGCTGGTAAACTTCCTCAAGGTCCACAAGGAGGGTGGAGGCAAGCAGGTCCGGGTTCGAGGCGTGGACGGAGAGGGACGCCCAATCAACCACCTCTACACCATGCATGAGAGGAAGCTGAAGGGCCACAAGCAGGGAAGCACCTACGCAGACTGCATGAAGCTGTGCCGCCAATTTGCCCGCGACTGCGTGGACAACCTGAACGAACGGCTGGATGACCTTGGGAAGCTGGGTCCGACGAAGCTGTTCCGGGCGGGGAAGTGGCCGAAGATCAAGGCCCAGCGAGAGAAGAAGTGCAAGGAGTGGCTGCACGGATGCAGCAGGCTCTTCCGCCACAAGCTGCCGGGATTCGACCTCAAAGCAGCAGAGAGGGAGCTCCCGACATTCTGCGCGATCATGGAGTCACACCATGAGATGGAGAGCTTCGCCCAGGGCCTTAACAACTTTCTTGGGAGCGTAGACTCAAAGAGGTAGGCCACTGCATGCGTACGAGTTTTTTACCTATTTGATTTTTATGTTGGTGATTATTAACATGTTGAATTCCAACTTGTTGATTTATTAACTTGTTGATACTTTTACATGTTTTGTTGTGTTTTGAATGTGCCTGGCAGGAGATGGCCCAACCTCATCCTGCTGTGGCAGGCGCTGGGTGTGCTTCCCCTCTCCACCGTGGAGTGCGAGAGGGGATTCTCCAGGCAGAACATCATGAAGTCCTGGGTGTGTGGAGCGCTCTGCAACACGCATCTGGGGGAGCTGATGCACATATCGCTCCTGAAGTACGAGATCGAATGGTCGGAGGCACTGGAGGTGTGGAGGTCCATGCGGAGGAGGCGCCCTGTGAAGAGCCTGAAGCTGGCCGTGGCAGAGAGGGAGAGGAAGGGGAAGCAGAAGGAGGGTGAAGCTGTGGCTGCTGGAACTGCGGGGGAGAACGAGGACGAGGGGGAGGAGGAGGAGGACGATGAAGTGGAACAGGACTTGGGCGATGATCAGGAGGTCGTGGAAGAGGAGGACAACCCTTTCCTGTCAGACGATGAGGACGTAGAGGAGGTGTACTTCATTGACAAACCCGTGCACTAGATAGTGTAGGAAAGTTGAAGTTGTTGTATCAGCCATTTTGAAGTGTAGTGCAATGTTAATAGCAACCCTGATTTTGAGCTGTGAACCCTGACGGATCAGACTAGGACTTTGTTCAACACTGAGATATCAGGGTAGCTTCCCTGTGAAAAATGTGCGATCATAATAGAGGGGGAAATTTTTTCCGGGAATCAGGGAGGCCTAAAACGAAACGTCAGCCCTGGCCTGCCGTTCACCTGTTGCCCCATGTCAGTCGTTGTGGTCCAGTCGTTGTGCCAGTCGCTGGGCACCAGCCGACTCAGGTATCACTTCTCTCTGCCTTGGTGTACCCCTTTAGGGAGTTAGTGGGTGTGTCAGAATACATTTATATGTGAGAATGATAGACGAAAGAATGAATGAACTAGAAATGAGATGGGTACATATAGGAAACACATAAGTGTTGTACCCACTAAGAGCTACCCCACTACAGCCTAAATAGACCATAGCAGATATAAGTTTGACACACCCCCATAGGCAAAGTGGGGGAGAACAAGAGGTCACAAGACCAGTCAAGAAAAGCAAAGCAAGCTCAGGGTGGATCACAAAGTCACCACACAGTCTGAGCACAAGCAAAGGGCCATAAGGCCAGTTCACATGCAGAGTTATATAAAGGAAAGTAAACAGTACAGTTAACACAACCTAGCAAGTGTAAGCATGCAGGTATAAGTATATAGAGTACAGTACAAGCAGAGTCAAGAAGTCAACAAGTGAGGCACAGTAGGTACAAGGCCTAACACAGTACATAAACGCTGATGATCACAAGGCTGAAGTGCCTTGGTGAAGACATCAGCAGTGTTGGCCTGAGAGGCCACGTAAGCAAGACGAAGCTGGCCACGCTGCTGCAACTCTCGAGCAAGGAAGTAGCGCAGAGCAATGTGCTTCGTTCTGTGCTCCCGTCTGTGCTCCTGACACAAGGCCAGCATGGCCTTGTTGTCGACGTACAGAACTGGAGGAGAACGAGGCGCCTCTCCCAAGTCGGTCAGCAGGTAGGTGAGCCAGCGAAGCTCCTGTGCAGCCATGGTCCCAACGTAGATCTCAGCCTCACAACTGGAGCTGAGAACAGAAGAAGAGCGGGTAGACCGCCAGGAGACAGAACCGGAGCCAAGGCTGAAGGTGTAACCCTGTGACGACCGCTGCGTAGCCAAGTCGTCAACCCAGGAGGCGTCAGCGTGACCAGTGAGGACAACTCGAGCCCGTCCTCCAAGCACGAGCCCCATGCCCGATGTACTGCACAAGTATCGCAACACCCTCTTCGCAGCATCCCAGTGCACCTTTCGATGCCTGCCGGGAGCCACGTAGCGAGCCAGAAGGCTGAGAGGGTATGCGAGGTCAGGTCGTGTGCAAGTCATCAGGTACATGAGGCAGCCCACAAGCTCTGGATACGGGCCACTCGGCTCTACGGACTCGTCCGAATTGGAGCTGAGAGCGAGTGACCAGTAGGCAGAGGAGTGGACTGTGGCGAGGAGTAGGTGAAGCCGAAGCGCTGAAGGACCTGCTGCACCATGTGTGACTGAGTCAAGGTAATGGTGCGCTGTGCTCTGTCCCGGGTGATCCGCAAGCCAAGATAGCTTGTGAGCTCACCCAGGTCTGTGCACGTGTGTCTCTTCTGCAGCTCGGACTTCACGTGGGCGAGTGCCTCCGTGTCAGCAGTAGCAAAGACAAGGTCGTCTATTTACACAAGAACGTAGAACGGCGGCAGAGTAGCGTCAGTGCGTAGAAACAGCGACGGGTCAGCAGTGGAAGGAGCAAACCCAAGAGCCGCAAGCGTAGTCCTCAGTGTGTCGTGCCACTCACGTGGCGCCTGGCGGAGACCGTAGACTGGCCGCCGGAGGCTCCACTGGGTACCAGCAGGAAACGACCCAGTGAAGCCAGGTGGGCGGCGCAGCCAGATCTCCTCGTGCAGGCTGCCCTGTAGGAAGGCTGTGCTGAAGTCAAGCGAGTGGAGCTCGTAGTCACGCTGAGCAGCAACGTGCAGCAGTACCCGAAGAGTGGTCATCTTCGGGGTAGGGGAGAAGGTCTGAAAGAAGTCAACTCACTGTCGCTGACTGAAGCCATGTGCAACGTAACGCGCCTTGAAGGCAGGCGGAGAACCCGGCGGCCGCTTCACCCTGAAGATCCACATGCCACAGACGATGTTCGCCCCAGGTGGGGGAACCTCGTCTACGTAGGTGCCTGTGGACTTCCAGGAAGCCATCTCTGCGTCCATGGCTGCCTGCCACTGAGAGGAGTAGGGACCCTCTATCGCCTCTGCGTAAGAGCGCGGGGTCGGGATGTCTAGTGCATCCGGGTCTCCCTCAGGGGCAAGCAGCATGGACATGAGATGAGGTGAAGCAGCAGCAAAACACTCAAGGTCCTCCTGTCTGTCCTCAAGGACGTCCGTGCCAAGAGCACACTCACCCCCGACGGACGGAGGACAGACAGACGCAGACACAGACTCAGCAACAAGACTAGCGGCGTAGTCTAGGCGACAGGCTGCAGCAAAGTCAACAAGCTCAGCAACGAGAGCAGACGCAGCAGAGGACTCAAACAGAGGGTCAGTGACAGCAGTGGCCAGAAAGCGCGTGACAGTAGGACTAGCAGCACGAAGGGAGTCAGACTCCGGGTCCTGACCGTCAGGAAGAGAGGACGCAGGAGGAGAGGGCAGAGGGACACGCTGTGGAGCAGTAGAAGGACGCAGTGTCATAGAGTGAGTGCCTGGGACAGGAGGAAGACGCGGACGCGAAACACGACCAGCGCGAACAGTACGGACAGGCGACGCAGGACGAGACTCAGGTGACACAGGACGAGACTCAGGCTCACGACGCTCCGTAAGACCTCTAGTCGGACCAGAGTAAGGAGAACGACCAGGCAGCGGAGAGGCCGGCTGCAACTGCGACTGGGACTGGACCGGTGGTGGACTCAGGAAGGTAGGAGGAGGAGGACCCGGAGAAGGCGGGGAGCCAAGAACCTGCTGAAGGAGCGGAACGAAGTACGGCCGCGGCCGCGCAGCGCCTCCAGAAACAGCAGAGACAGAACCGGTACCCTCAGCCCCAGGGTCTCCAGTCCCAGCAGCACCTCCAGCAGCACCAGCACCATCACCACCAGTAGCTCCAGCAGCACTAGCACCTCCAGTAGCTCCAGCAGCACCTCCAGCAGCTCCAGCAGCTCCAGCACCAGCAGCACCCCCAGCAGCTCCAGCACCAGCAGCACCTCCAGTAGCGCCAGCACCTCCAGTAGCTCCAGTAGCACCTCCAGCACCTCCAGCAGCCCCAGCACCAGCAGCACCAGCACCAGCAGCAACCCGACAGCGCCGAGAGTACCACTCACGAAGCCGCTGTGGAGAGAGGGGCTCCCGCCGCGACGGGACACCTAGAGCACCTCCAGACGCAGCACGCGCAGGCTCAGCACCTCCAGACACAGTACCCTCAGGCGCCACACCCCCAGGCTCAGCACGCCCAGTCTCAGCACCCCCAGACTCAGCACCCCCAGACTCAGCACCCCCAGACTCAGCACCCCCAGTCTCAGCACCCCTAGCAGCACCTGAGTCGACAGCTACCTCGACCGGCTCGGCAGGGTCTACCTGGGACACACCTGAGGGGGCAGGACCCTGGGGGGGGGAGGGGGTCTACCAGGGGAGGACCTGGGGCGAGGAAGAGCGGCGGGGGGGGAGGGGGAGAGGCAGTGCGGTAGGGAAAGAGACGGTAGTACGACACCGACTCGTCGAACGTGACATCCTGAGAGGACAGAACACGACGCGAGGTGGGGTGGTAGAACTGCCACCCGGGTGCGTCAGGAGGGAAGCCAAGGAAGACACAGGGAACGGCACTGGAGGACAGCTTGTCCGCTGTAGTATCGCGGACAAAAGCTCGTGATCCCCAGACACGGAACGCGGATGCATCGCCAACCTTCCCCGTCCACCGCAGAGTAGGTGTGGTCTCCGGCAAGGAGACACGAGGCTGAAGGTAGATCTGATGCGCAGCGTACTGAACCGCGAACGGCCACAGAAAATGGGGAGCAGCCGCATGGATCATGGACGTACGAGCGACGTCCATGACCATGCCAATGCGGCGCTCAGCAATCCCATTTTGCTGCGGGGAGGCCGGAAGCGTGAACGTCTGGCGGATGCCCTCCAAACGACAGAAGGCTCTCAGGAGGTCGGAGGAAAACTCCCCGCCTCTGTCTGAGTGCAGACGCAAAACAGGATCCAGTCGATCAACACCTCAGTGACCTCACCCTTGCTGCGCAAGGGGAAGACTGTGGTGTAACGCGAGTAGTCGTCAACGACCAGCAGGAAGTAACGCTCGTGACCCTGTCCACGAACGCGGGCTGGGCCCCACACGTCCATGTGAAGAGTCTGCAGAGGGGCCTCAGTCTGGAGACGGTAGTATGACACTGACTCGTCGAACGTGACGTCCTGAAAGGACAGAACACGACGCGAGGTGGGGTGGTAGAACTACCACCCGGGCGCGTCAGGAGGGAAGCCAAGGAAGACACAGGGAACGCCACGGGAGGACAGCTTGTCCGCTGTAGTATCGCGGACAAAAGCTCGAGATCCCCAGACTCGGAACGCGGACGCATCGCCAACCTTCCCCGTCCACCGCAGGGTAGGTGTGGTCTCCGGCAAGGAGACACGAGGCTGAAGGTTGATCTGATGCGCAGCGTACTGAACCGCGAACGGCCACAGAAAATGGGGAGCAGCCGCATGGATCATGGACGTACGAGCGACGTCCATGACCATGCCAATGTGGCGCTCAGCAATCCCATTTTGCTGCGGGGAGGCCGGAAGCGTGAACGTCTGGCGGATGCCCTCAGAACGACAGAAGGCTCTCAGGAGGTCAGAGGAAAACTCCCCGACTCTGTCTGAGTGCAGACGCAGAACAGGAAGGTATGAGCCGAAACTCTCACTAAGCTGGCGACGAGCACCGCGGATCCAGTCGATCAACACCTCAGTGACCTCACCCTTGCTGCGCAAGGGGAAGACTGTGGTGTAACGCGAGTAGTCGTCAACGACCAGCAGGAAGTAACGCTCGTGACCCTGTCTACGGACGCGGGCTGGGCCCCACACGTCCATGTGAAGAGTCTGCAGAGGGGCCTCAGTCGGAGGAAACGAGGAGGAGTGAGGAGCGGCGCGTTGCCGGCCCTCGACACAAGGAACACAGGTGGGGGCAGGCCCCGGAGGAAGGGGAGGGAGGGACCGGGGTAGACCCGAGACAAGGACACAGGAGGCCATACCTCGAAGACGAGGCAGGGAGGGGTGACCAAGGCGGTGGTGCCAAAGGAGAGTCTCGTGCGACAGAGGACGACACGAGCAGGGGGCAGACGCAGGACTAGACCTGGACGCGGCAGCAAACACCTGACTGGACGCAGCTACCTGACCAGACGCAGGGACCGGAGGAGGCGCAGTAGTCAGTGTGTACAGACTCGACCCTGGCCGACGGGTGAACGTGGCCAGGTGGCGGCCCGTCCGAGAGCAAGTGCAGTGGGTCACACGCTGACCTCCAGGGGTGAACTGGTCAACCCACGCGTCCTGGAGGTCAGCTCCACTCACCAAGTTCGTAGAGAACGAGGGGAGGTGGAGTCCCGACAGCAAGCCCGACGGGGCCGCAGGACACGGTAGAACCGTGGAGGAGTGTGCAAGGACTGGTCCCCCGGAAGGGTCAGCAAGGGAGACCGCAACAGGCCGACGGAGCGGCGTGAGCGTGGTGCTGTCTCTAAAGAAAGAGCGCGAAGCACCAGAGTCAAGTGTGAAGGTGTGAAAGGACTCAGTAGGTGCAGTACCAGAGGGAGGAGACGTACCAGCACCTGGAGCAGCAGACGCACTAGCACCTAGAGCAGCAGCCGCACTAGCACCTAGAGCAGCAGCGACAGTGCCCGGGTCGGGCGGGACACGCAGGTAACAGTCACCCTCAGTAATATCAGCAAGAGCATACATGGCAGCAAGGATAGCATCAAAATCTAGATCAAAGATAGGCACATTCTGCAGAAGCAGATCATACCAACGAGGAAGCTCAACAGCGTCAGGAAACTGGGTACGCCAAGCGTCAGTCAGGCGGCCGAAGCAGCGCTGCGTGGTGTGTGGGAGACCACACACCTCCCCGCTACGAGTGCCTGTGCGAAGAACGTACGCACAGGGACCTGCACCCCCAGACCTCCCACGCCCAGCGTACCACTCACAAAGCTGCTGAACAGACGGGGTCTCACGGGTGCGCAGCTGCTGCTGACGCTGGCCGCCACCAAGGCCTCCACGCTGCGTGGCGGCACCGCGACCAGCACCACCTCCTCCGCTACCTCCAGCACCGCTGCCGCCGCCTCCACCGCCTCCACCACCGCCTCCACGGCGTCCACCGCCGCCACCGAAGCCCCCACCCCCGGGACCACCCCCACCACTACCTCCACCTCCTCCACCGCTTCCTCCACCGCCCCCTCCACCACCCTTGCTTCCCTTGCCCTTGCCAGTGCGGCGTCGCTCACTAGGGGCAGACGCAGCGCCGACCTCCTCAGTGCCAACGAGGTCGACAGCAGTAGCAGAGGCAACAGAGGGGAGAAGGGGGACAGGGGAACACCCCTCAAAGAAGGGGGTGCGACGGTCGCCGCGAGAAGCCCCAACAGCTAAGATACTCTTCTCAGCTGCAGCTAGGCGCTCCTCTAGCAAGTCGACAGTCAGCTCGGTAGGGCAAAGGGAGAGAAAGTGATCCCTGACTGAGGAGAGAGAGTCAGGGAGGCGGGTGACTAGGTAGTAAAGGGTGATGTACATGGGGGGGGAGTTCGTGGGAAGAAACGCAGTGGGAAGGGCAGCGCGGTAGCGAGCGTCACTAGTGCGGAGGTGAGCAACTAGGTCAGCAACTGTGGAAAAGGCGGCAAGGTCAGGAAAAAGGTACGGCAGCATGAGGCGGCTGAGGGCAGCAGTGGTAGGGGAGGAGTAGCGTGCAACTACAGCGTCGTACAGAGCCCTAGCACTCTTGTACTGACTAAAGTGCGTGCGCTCAGTAGACGGCAGGTGGTTGCGCACAGCAAGACGAGCAGCAGCATCGCGCGTGAGCCACCGCGAGCGAACAGTACTGTCAGCATCAGCAGTAGGGGCAGTAGAGGCGCCAGAAGTGAGATCGAACAGTGAGAGACCATCCTTGCTATCGCACTGTAGGAAAAGCTGCAGATCATCTAGCCAGACCTCAAAGTCAACAGCCCGACCCTCAGCATCAAAGGTAAGAACATTGAGACTAGCCATGACAGGAGAAGCAGCAGGCTAGCAGTAGCAGCAGTGGAACTCGGCTAAGCAGGCTAGGTAGGGCGGCGCAGCTCGGCAGGGTGGTGTGGCTCGGCAGCGCGGCGCTCTTACCAGGGGAGAGGCTGGGGCAGGGCCGGGGTAGGGCCGGGGCAGTTCAGGAGCAGGGCCGGAGCAGGGCCGGGGCAGTTCAGGAGCAGGGCCGGGGCAGGGCCGGGGCAGTTCAGGAGCAGGGCCGGGGCAGGGCCGGGGCAGTTCAGGAGCAGGGCCGGGGCAGGGCCGGGGCAGTTCAGGAGCAGGGCCGGGCCGGGGCAGGGCCGGGGCAGTTCAGGAGCAGGGCCGGGGCAGGGCCAGGGCAGAGCCGGGCCAGGGCCGGGGCAGTTCAGGGGCAGGGCCGGGGCAGGGCCGGGGCAGAGCCGGGGCAGTTCAGGAGCAGGGCTGGGGCAGTGCAGAAGCAGGGCCGGGGTAGTTCAGGGGCAGGGCCGGGGCAGAGCCGGGGCAGGGCCGGGGCAGGGCCTGGGCAGAGCCGGGCCAGGGCCGGGGCAGTTCAGGGGCAGGTCAGGAGCAGGGCCGAGGCAGTTCAGGAGCGGGGCCGAGGCAGTTCAGGAGCAGGGCCGGGGCAGTGTCGGGGAAGAGCTGCGACAGGGCCGCAGCAGGGCCGGCTGGGCCTGAAGGGGCCTCTAACGGGGCCTGACTGGGCCGAACGGGGCCTATAACGGGGCCTGACGAGGCCTATAACGGGGCCGTACGGGGCCTATAACGGGGCCTGACGGGGCCTATAACGGGGCCGTGCGGGGCCTATAACGGGGCCTGACGGGGCCTATAACGGTGCCGTACGGGGCCGTACGGGGCCTATAACGGGGCCTGACGGGCCTTACGGGGCCTGAAACGGGGCCAAATGGGGCCTGACGGGGCCGAACGGGGCCTATAACGGGGCCTGACGGGGCCTATAACGGGGCCTGACGGGGCCTATAACGGGGCCGTACGGGGCCGATAACGGGGCCGTGCGGGGCCTATAACGGGGCCTGACGGGGCCTATAACGGGGCCTGACGGGCCTTACGGGGCCTTACGGGGCCTCTAACTGGGCCTGAAGGAGCCTGACGGGGCCTCTAACGGGGCCTGACGGGCCTTACGGGGCCTTAAACGGGGCCAAATGGGGCCTGACGGGGCCGTACGGGGCCTCTAACAGGGCCTGACGGGGCCGTACGGGGCCTCTAACGGGGCCTGTCGGGGCCTAACGGGGCCTTAAACGGGGCCGAACGGGGCCTGACGGGGCCTTACGGGGCATAACGGGGCCTTACGGGGCCTTAAACCGCGCCCTAAACGGGGCCGAAAGGGGCCTTACGGGGCCTAACGAGGCCTTAAGGGGCCTTACGGGGCGGGCGCAGGCTCTAAGGGCGGGCGCAGGGGCCGTGACGGGCCTCGAAGGGAAGGCGCGAAGCGCGCGGCAAGTAGGCAGGGGAGAAATTTCAGTGGTGGGCCCTTTTTAAAAAATCTCGAAACTAGCTCTATATCATGTGAGAATGATAGACGAAAGAATGAATGAACTAGAAATGAGATGGGTACATATAGGAAACACATAAGTGTTGTACCCACTAAGAGCTATCCCACTACAACCTAAATAGACCATAGCAGATATAAATTTGACATTATATACCTTTTGTATAACTATATGCAGTGTAGACTGTTGTGTGCATAACATCTCATTTGCTGTAGATGGTGTACCATTTGCCCTTTGCATATTCCTATTTGTTCTCCTTCTCCATGATGCAGTCTCTTTCCTCTAGATACTCTTGCCACCCCCAAACCCTAGTAACCTATGCACTAGGTATCGTGACATTTCCGGGCTCTTTGGTAGGGCCCGTATACTCCGCGCTACCATTCCATGCAAGGTTAGGGTCGTCACTGTCAGATTCGTTGTTGTCATTCACGTCGTTATTGTCCGTGTCGTCGGCGGCGGCCTCAGAGTCGTATGTCTTGGTCGCACCTTGTTTACGCGGTCTGGGGCTGGTGCGGTTTGTGACAGTGGAGCGAACTCGAGTCGCGTTGTTTGCTCTGACGTTACATAGGGGCCGTCCCCGAGTAATTCCCTATGCTAGCTCGGCATTCACCCATGCAACATATTGCAAGTATTCTACGCAAAAGGTCACGTCCTCCGCCGCACCACCACTACCTTTCCGCTTGCGAGCCGTGGTCCCAAGTGTGAGAGCGACGGATATTAAACCTGATTTGCCAAGCTTTTGAGCCTACGAAATTGTTCCTTTCCTCGAAAATGCAGATGAAGGCGGTGAACCTGGACAACATGTCTGTTTGTGAGATGTGCATGATGAGATGCTCTTGTGTTGGTGCCCTGCTGCTGGCGTTTCCACGTGGAGCGTCAACGTAGGGTGTCGGGGTTACGTGGCGGAGATTGCACTTCCGAGGTCTTGCTAAAGAGTGGCGACTGTCACGCAACAGTTTGATAAACCGTGCCGCGACTCGTAACGCCACTTTGCATGTCATCTTCTGACGTCATTCGGTGATGTTGCACGTCCAATTGACGTCGGGCGACTGCCCTCTGTTGTGCTAAGGTTGGGTTGGGTGAAGTGCCTGACAAGAGGTGTTCTATTACGGAATCTCGATAACATTACAGTATCATAAGGGGTTCCTTTGATAGGGCGTATTCATGTGGCCTCTTATAAGGAAAACCTCTAGTCAAATTCGCATCGCACCGCTCTGTAGCGCGCGTAATCACAATAAATCACACTGAAACACGTTGAACCACACAAGTTTGATAAGTGGTGGTCTGATAAGTGGCCGTAGGAACACGCCCTAAGAGGCAAGGAACACTCCCTTGGTGGGAACACAAAGTGAGTCTCGATGGAAATTCCGGTTGATGTGTTGTGGTCGAAATACAAGGCTGGAGATTACATCGACATGTCATGCAGCGTAATATTTCATATTTGTTACATTTGGGATGTTGTTGATATGAAGCCAAGACAAGGGTTAGGGATGTTACCCGAAAACAGTCGTAGGACGTGAAATTGGCGGAGACCAGGAGTAATCTAGTGAATGCGGTAACAGAAAGCAAGCACTTCTATTAGTAAGCTGTATACATATGTATGCTAGTACCGTTTATAAGGGTTCTCTTCAAAACCGACCATTATGGTGAGGGTATTTCACCCTGGTAACGGTAACATGAGTGCATGCCCTTCAACACACTGCATTCAACCATGCCATGCCACTATGTACCACTGAGAAAAACATGTTGGTAAAAAAACAGAATTACACGTAACCTCGCAAAGAGCAATGGCCTTTCTACACAGCACGTCAAGTAAAAAAAGAAGAGAAAACTACAAACCCTCGTCAACGGGTGTACCACCACCCACATCACTAGCAACTGCCAAGGCATCTGCCAGCAAATCAGATGTATCTGCATCAGCTATCTCAGACTGCTCATTCAGCAATGCTCCAGCACCAACACCACCACCAACACCACCACCATCTGCATCATTAGGATCAGCGCCTGCGGTTGCACTGTCAATGCCATCAGCAGCAGCAGAGGCACCAGCGGCAGCACCAATATCAGCAGCACCAGAAGCAGCACCAGCACCAGCGGAAGCAGTAGGGGGGCCGAGGCTGGCACTGCTTCCGAGGTTGGCCCGTGCTCGAAGCTCATCGAATGCCCGCATGCTGTCTGCATCAAACCCTCCTGCAAACTGCACACGGCGGTAGATCACGGGAATGACAGGCAACAGCAGTGGGGGGAAACATCACAGGTTGTGAGACATCTCGATACTCGATGTTGGCTAAAGCTCGGAGCTCATCAAATGCCCGCATGCTGTATGCGTCAAACCCTCCTGCAAACTGCACACGGCGGTAGCGGGGAGAGACAGCACAGGTTGTGAGACGTCTCAACACTCGAGGCTGGCTCGAGATTAGAGTAAAGGGGAGGGAGTGTGAGTGGGCATGTGCAGTTACTCGAATACACAAGCTGGTTATAGCAGGAGACAGTAACAACGAGAGTAACAACACGAGGGGGTAACCATACGAGTTGGCATAGGGAGTGGATGGGGAGTTGATGGGGAGTGGATGGGGAGTTGATGGGGAATGGATGGGGAGTGAGTGAGGTGTGATAGAGCAGCAGGCAGCTTGAAGCTGGTTAATCACACCTGGTGTGTGCGGAACATCTCAGGGAGCGAGCAACATCTCAGGGAACGCACCTGGTGTGTGCGGAAGGCGAATCGCACGGCCTGCAGCAGCAGGAACTCGCGGATGGGCTCGCTCTCCGGCTCGTTGCCTAGCTTGTCCAGCTCTGATGTGACCCTCGTGATGTAGCAGCGGGCCAGCCGCACTGATGCTAGACGGATCTGTTGTTGCGGAAGGGGAGAGGAGAGGAGGGAGTTGGAAAGGGTTAGCAGAGGGGCCGCTCTCTGGCTCGTTGCCTAGCTCGTCGAGCTCCGATGTGACCCGCGTGATGTAGCATCGCGCCAGACGCACCAATGCCAGACGAATCTGTGTTCAGGCAGGGGAGAGGAGAGGAGGGAGTTGGAAAGGGTTAACAGGTGGGCTCGCTCCCCGGCTCGTTGCCTAGCTTCTCGAGCTCCGATGTGACCCGCGTGATGTAGCACCGCGCCAGATGCACTGATGCCAGACGGATCTGAGGTGAGGGAAGGGAAGAGAAGAGGGGGGGCAAGGCGGACGATCAACAGGTGGGCTCACTCTCTGGCTCGTTGCCTAGCTTGTCGAGCTCCGATGTGACACGCGTGATGTAGCAGCGGGCCAGACGCACTGATGCCAGACGGATGTGCGTTGAGGCAGGGGAGAGTAGGGGGAGGAGATGCAAGAGGAGGGGAGAGTAAAGGAGAGGAGAGGAGAGGAGAGGACAAGAAGTGAGAGGAGAGGAGGGGAGGAGAGGAGAGAAGAGGGGAGGAGAGGAGGGGAGGTGAGGAGAGGGAACCGGAAGACCAACAGAGGGGCTCGCTCCCCGGCTCGTTGCCTAGCTTGTCCAGCTCCGATGTGACGCGCGTGATGTAGCAGTGGGCCAGACGCACCGATGCCAGACGAATCTGTTGTTGGGGCAGGGAAGAAGAGGAAGGAAGGTGGAAGATCAACAGAGGGGCTCTTTCAGAGGCTCGCTGCCCAGCTTGTCGAGCTCCGATGTGACCCGCGCGATGTAGCACCGTGTGATATGAGTGACTTTTTGAGACGTCTCAAAACGTCTCTTATCTCACCCTGCAACGTCGAGCTCCGATGTGACCCGCATGATGTAGCACTAGTTTTGAGAAGTCTCAAAACTGAGACGTCTCAAAACTTTTGAGACGTGTCAAAACGTGATGTAGCACCATGCCAGACGCACCGACGCTAGACAAATCTGTGTAGAGGCAGAGGAGGGGAGGGGAGAGGAGAGGGAGGTGGAAGATGAGCAGATGGGCTCGATCTCTGGGTCGCTCCTTAGCTTGTCGAGCTCCAATGTGACCCGCGTGATTTAGCATCTTAAATTCCCCTCACCCTCACCATCATCTATTCCCCTCACCATCTGCCCCTCCCCTCACCTTGCCCACAAGGCCGTTATCGAGGATCCAGTAGGAGGGCACTCTCTTGCCTGGGCCTCACCATCACCATCGCTGCTATTCATTCCCGTCACCATCACCATCGCTGCTATTCATTCCCGTCACCATCACCATCGCTGCTATTCATTCCCGTCACCATCACCATCGCTGCTATTCATTCCCGTCACCATCACCTTGCCCCATCTGCCCCCTCCCCTCACCTTGCCCACAAGGCCGTTATCGAGGATCCAGTAGGTGGGCACTCCAAACTCAGCATAGCAAGAAATGATCACAGGAGCTCTCTCACCCTACTGACTGCAACACTTCCCCACTCATCAGCCCCTCACCTATCTCCCCTCACCTTACGCCATTTGCTTCCCTCACCTTGCCCACAAGGCCGTTATCAAGTATCCAGTAGGTGGGTACTCCAAAGTCGGCCCAGAAAGGGATGACCACAGGAGCTCTCTCACCCTACTGACTGCAACACCTCCCCACTCATCACCCCCTCACCACCACCTGCCCTCACCTTGCCCACGAGGCCGTTATCAAGGATCCAGTAGGTGGGGACTCCAAACTCAGCGTAGCGTGAGATCGCCATGTCTCTTGTGCGCAGCAACGCGTATATGCTCTGCTCCACCCTGCAATAGTGAGAGAGAGGGATACCATGTGACACGTGACACAGCATGGAGAGAGACGTTTGATACCCTTTTCAGCACACAGGGCAATGGGACTTGACCACGTCTCTCGTGCGCAGCAGCGCGTATATGCTCTGCTCCACCCTGCACATGTGGAGAGAAAACGAAGGACACTCGATAGAAGCACACTCAACAAATCATGCAACCATAAGATGAGACGACTTATGATGTGGCTGTGTGTGCGCACATGTGGTTGCGCAGGAACTGTCAAAAGAGGACAGGTGGGCTGCGGAGGCCTTACTTCCATGAATGTGGCTGTGTGTGAGCACATGTGGTTGCGCAGGAATGCGTATGTGCTCTGCTCCACCCCTCGAGATCCAGACATAGCTCAGTGAGCTGCGTGCGTGCAGTAGGCTTAAAGCAAAGGAAAAAACAGCAGTAGATTTCCGCTCTGTGTACAACTAAGTGCTCAAAACGATCTCAGAACCCAAATTCTTAGCAGTTGAGTAAAACAGGGACAAAGGGGAAACACAGGAATGCGTATGTGCTCTGCTCCACCCCTCAAACACAGCAAGAGAGGGACACGCGATACAAATACCGTATGACAGCATCCCCTTCTTAGGCACAGCCCCACTCACTTCTCCAGCACGTGGAACATCTTCTTCAAAGCCTGGTTGGTGGGCACGTCAGGCTTGCCTACTGATGCATCTATACACTACTCACCACCATACCGCCACTCCCCCCCCCCTCCCCACCCCCACTCACTTCTCCAGCACTTGGAACATCTTCTTCAGAGCCTGGTCGGTGGGCACGTCAGGGTCATCCATGTAGCTGCCCAGATCGCGCTCCAGCCTCACTAGGTCTTGGAACTCAAACGCTGCTTCCCTCAGCGCGTCCGCCTTGGCCTCGGGCCAGTCAAAGTGCTTCAGCACTGCTCGCTCGTCCACCTGGAGGGAGGGGGGGGATGGGGAGGGGAGATGAGGGAGGGGGAGAGTAAGGGGAGAAGGGAGAGCTGCCTCCCTCAGGGCGTCTGACTTGGCCTCGGGCCAGTCAAAGTGCTTCAGCACTGCTCGCTCGTCCACCTGGGGTTGAAGAAGGGGAAGGGGAGAGAGGAGAGAGGGACAGGAGGGTTGGGTTCGGCCCTCTCACTCCAGCTGCACCAAATCCTGGAACTCAAACGCTGCTCCCCTCAGCGCGTCCGCCTTGGCCTCGGGCCAGTCAAAGTGCTTCAGCACTGCTCGCTCGTCCACCTGTGTGTGGGGAGAGGAATGGGGAGGGGGAGGGGAGGAGAGATGAGGGAGGGGAGATTGAGAGGAGAAGGGGAGCCGCCTCCCTCAGGGCGTCTGTCTTGTCTGTCAGCAGTGCCCGCTCGTTCACCAAGGGGTGTGTGGGGGAGGAGGGGGGGGTTTGTCTAGTAGGGTGGCGTTGATACTGCTTACTGCGGAAACAAATCCGAAGGTGAGCCCCTCGCAGGTGGGATGGACACTCGTCGCTCCCAGATACTAAGTGCTGGAATCAGAGCGGGCTTGATGCAGCTGCTGCCAGGGACATACCAGGAACGCTAGGGACATACCAGGAACGCTAGGGACATACCAGGAACGCTAGGGACATACCAGGAACGCTAGGGACATACCAGGAACGCTAGGGACATACCAGGAACGCTAGGGACATACCAGGAACGCTAGGGACATACCAGGAACGCTAGGGACATACCAGGAACGCTAGGGACATACCAGGAACGCTAGGGACATACCAGGAACGCTAGGGACATACCAGGAACGCTAGGGACATACCAGGAACGCTAGGGACATACCAGGAACGCCAGGGACATACCATGAACGCTAGGGACATACCAGGAACGCTAGGGACATACCATGAACGCTAGGGACATACCAGGAGCGCCAGGGACATACCAGGAACGCCAGGGACATACCAGGAACGCCAGGGACATACCAGGAACGCCAGGGACATACCAGGAACGCCAGGGACATGAATCAATTGGCTCCTCGTCCAGCCGGACTTTTGAGGCGCCTAAAAAGTAGTCGAAGTGGAATCAAAGCGAACCTACCAGGAAGGCGAGCTCCTCATCCAGCCAGTTGACGAACGCCACCACGTCCTCGATGTCAAAGTAGGAGGCGTCGCGCACCTCCCTCGCCAACGAGGTGATTGATGGTGGGGCTCACAGCAGGCCACATCAGGAACGGCAGCCCTTACAGGTGGGATTGACACTGTCCGTAGGGCCATACCAGATGCTCTTGGAGTGAAACCTACCAGGAAGGCGAGCTCCTCATCGAGCCAGTTGACGAACGCCACAACGTCCTCGATGTCATAGTAGGAGGCGTCGCGCACCTCCCTCGCTAACGTGTTGATGAACTCGCCCTGCATCTCCACGTCCTGCTTGATCTGTTGGGGGGGGCAGTGGGAGCAACGAGGGTGTGGGAGTGCAAGGAGTGGAAAGGAGAAGGTGTGAGGGCAGAGATTTAGGTGCAAGCAGCTCAGCGTGTTGATGAAATCACCCTGCATCTCCACGTCCTGCTTGATCTGTTGGGGGGAGTGGGAGAAGGGTGTGTGAAGGGTTGTGTGAAGGAGTGAGGCGAGTGCAGTTGAGAGAAGAGGAAACATTAGCCCGGGTGTGAAAAATCGCAGCTAGAAAAACAGGAGAACAGAAAAAAAAAGAAGGGGGGGGGGGGGGAAGAAACTCAGTTGCAACTGGCCAACACTTCCCGTTTTTTCCAGTTCCATATTCTTACAAAATCCGGAAAACAAAAATGCACTCACTGCGAGCAGGTGGGACGAGCGTCCTTCAATCTCGCCAATCATATCCCCTCTCACAGCCGTCATGCTCAACCCCTCCTCCGCCTCCCTCCCCCCAACACCTCCAAGCCCCTCCCTCTGCATCCTCATCAGCTGCTGATAGAACGCCACCACCTCAGGCGCCCTCCGCATCCCCTCATCGTCCATCCCCCCTCTTCCACCCAGTTTCCCTCTGGGCATTGCGGGCGGCAAAGGAACCCTGCCGGCCGGCGGCAGGGGCGGCGGAAGCGGCACTGCGCCGCCCACTGCTTTGTTGAGCAGGGCGGCGGCGTGCGTCACCTCCATTTCCTCGTCCAGATGGCTCGGGCGGGTGGTGCGGGGCCTGGGCGGCGCGGACGGCACTCTCGGCTCGCGCTTCTCCGGGACGGCAACGCGCGGCGTTTTCCCAACGGACGCGTTTGCCGAAATACCCGATTTTTTCAGGGCAGCCGCAGCTTCGGCCTGCTGGAGGTTAAATATCTGCCGTTCCTGGGCCAGGAGATGCCGATCCTTGAACCCCGGGAATCGACGGTGCAGATTGTCCTTGTCGGGGCGGGACACGGATCGACGGACGAGATTGAAGGAGTCACCGACGGTGAAATCGCCCATGGGATTCATCATGCCTAGAGGAGGCTGCTTCATCTTGAGCTTTCGGAGAATCGCCTCCTTTCTCTCCTCATCCTGCCCTCCCTCCCCTCCAAATTCTCCACCCTCTACTCCTCCGCCTCCCCCTCCTCCTCCCCCGCCTCCCCCGCCTCCTCCTCCTCCTTCCCTTCCTCCTCCTCCTTCCCTTCCTCCTCCTCTGTGCCGTGCCCTTCGCTCCCCTTCGTATTTGGCTGTGGCCCTAGCAGCAGCTTCAGAAACAGCATCAGCACCACCAGCACCAGAACTCCCATCACCACCACCACCACCACCACCACCACCACCACCACCACCACCACCAGCACCACCACCACCAGCACCACCACCACCCACACCACCAGCACCCCCACCAGCACCCCCAACACCCCCAGCAGCAGCAGCAGTTTCCTCGAGGTCTCTGGCGGACTTGTTGCGACGCCAGGAGAGAAAATTCTTGAGCTTGCTCGCTGCATCCTGCTGCGACATCGCCTGCAGAGACATCGTCCGCCCAAGCGCATCCTTCCCTCCCCCTCCCCCTCCCGCACCCGCACCCACACCACCTCCACCACCCCCACCACCACCCTCCCCGAAACCGCCACCACCAGCACCAGCACCAGACGCCACTCCCACGCCCACTCCCCATCCTCCCCCTCTCCCTCCCGTCCCAGGCCCAGGCGTTCTCGCCTTCCTTCCTCAACCTCCCGCTCCTCCCCCACCCCCACCAGCAGCACCACGCCCATAGCTATCCGGGGAGGAGTGAAATGGCTCGTCTGTGGCAGCAGCGCTCCCGCGGTCGGGCGAGGAGGCGAAGGAGGCAGAATCGTTGTAGAGAGAGAGGGAGTCGGAGTCGTCATCGTTGTACCGACCGGCAGCACCTGAGGGCTCCCCTGTGGGGTAGCCGTCGGCAAACTGCTGCATGAGGTGTTTCGCGCGGTCCTGAGGGGTAGAGAGGGGGGAAAAGGAAGGGAGCGGGGAAAACGAGGAGGAAGGGGAGGGACAAGGTGGTCAGGGTTAGCAGCAGCACTGGCGCGGTCGGGCGAGGAGGCGAAGGAGGCAGAGTCGTTGTAGAGAGAGAGGGAGTCGGAGTCATCATCGTTGTACCGACCACCACCACCAGCAGCACCAGAGGGTTCCCCTGTGGGGTAGCCGTCGGCAAACTGCTGCATGAGGTGTTTCGCGCGGTCCTGAGGGGTGGACAGGGTGGAAGGGGAAGGGTACAAGGATGGGGAATGAGGGACAAGCGAGGGGAGGTGATGACAAGTGGCAGCAGCACTGTTTGAGTCGGCTCAAAAAGCGCGGCTAAGAGAGGAAGCGGCAGAGGCATTCTCGTTGTACAGGGAAGGGAGGGCTTTAGCCGTGAAGGCAGAGTGTCTCAAGGTATCATTGCAATGCCCAGGAAAGCCGCAAATGTACCTGGGAGCGCAGGCAACAGCAGCAAATGTACCTGGGAGCGCAGGCAACAGCAGCAAATGTACCTGGGAGCGCAGGCAACAGCAGCAAATGTACCTGGGAGCGCAGGCAACAGCAGCAAATGTACCTGGGAGCGCAGGCAACAGCAGCAAATATACCTGGGAGCGCAGGCAGCAGCAGCAAATGTACCTGGGAGCGCAGGCAACAGCAGCAAATGTACCTGGGAGCGCAGGCAACAGCAGCAAATGTACCTGGGAGCGCAGGCAACAGCAGCAAATGTACCTGGGAGCGCAGGCAACAGCAGCAAATGTACCTGGGAGCGCAGGCAACAGCAGCAAATGTACCTGGGAGCGCAGGCTGCGGTTGTTGTTGAGGGAGAGAGCAGAGTCCTTCCCCCCGGCCGCCATGGCCTTGTTGTGGCGCAGCTCAAACCGCAGACACGCATTCACCCACCGCAGGTACACCACCAACTGGGAGCAGCTGGGAGCAGCAACTGTACCTGGGGGCGCGAGGCAACAGCAGCAGCAGCCGTACCTGGGAGCGTGGGCTGCGGTTGTTGTTGAGGGAGAGAGCAGAGTCCTTCCCCCCCGCCATGGCCTTGTTGTGGCGCAACTCAAAGCGCAGACACGCGTTCACCCACCGCAGGTACACCACCTCCTCCACCTCGCTGAAGCGGCTGTTTTGCAGTCCCTCGACCTGGCAGATGGGGAGAGGAGCTGCTATTAGCAAACAGGTCGTCCTAGAACCATCTAAGTTGATGGACATAAGACCTCCGCAGCCCACCTGTTTGCTAATAACAGCACCTGAATCGCTTGTTTCGCAGTCACTCCCCCTGGTAGATGGGGAGAGGAGACATGTGAAGACATGAGGAGACATGAGGAGACATGAGGAGACATGAGGAGACATGAGGAGACATGTGAAGACATGTGAAGACATGAGGAGACATGAGGAGACATGAGGAGACATGAGGAGACATGAGGAGACATGAGGAGACATGAGGAGACATGAGGAGACATGTGAAGACATGTGAAGACATGAGGAGACATGAGGAGACATGAGGAGACATGAGGAGACATGAGGAGACATGTGAAGACATGAGGAGACATGAGGAGACATGTGAAGACATGAGGAGACATGAGGAGACATGAGGAGACATGAGGAGACATGAGGAGACATGAGGAGACATGAGGAGACATGTGAAGACATGTGAAGACATGAGGAGACATGAGGAGACATGAGGAGACATGAGGAGACATGAGGAGACATGAGGAGACATGAGGAGACATGAGGAGACATGTGAAGACATGTGAAGACATGAGGAGACATGAGGAGACATGAGGAGACATGAGGAGACATGAGGAGACATGTGAAGACATGAGGAGACATGAGGAGACATGTGAAGACATGAGGAGACATGAGGAGACATGAGGAGACATGAGGAGACATGTGAAGACATGAGGAGACATGAGGAGACATGAGGAGACATGAGGAGACATGAGGAGACATGTGAAGACATGAGGAGACATGAGGAGACATGAGGAGACATGAGGAGACATGAGGAGACATGAGGAGACATGAGAGACTGTGAGACATGAGGAGACATGTGAAGACATGAGGAGACATGTTGAAGACATGAGAGACATGAGGAGACATGAGGAGACATGAGGAGACATGAGGAGACATGTGAAGACATGAGGAGACATGAGGAGACATGAGGAGACATGAGGAGACATGAGGAGACATGTGAAGACATGTGAAGACATGAGGAGACATGAGGAGACATGAGGAGACATGAGGAGACATGAGGAGACATGTGAAGACATGAGGAGACATGAGGAGACATGAGGAGACATGTGAAGACATGAGGAGACATGAGGAGACATGAGGAGACATGAGGAGACATGAGGAGACATGAGGAGACATGTGAAGACATGAGGAGACATGAGGAGACATGAGGAGACATGAGGAGACATGAGGAGACATGAGGAGACATGAGGAGACATGAGGAGACATGAGGAGACATGAGGAGACATGAGAGACATGAGGAGACATGAGGAGACAGTGAAGACATGAGGAGACATGTGAAGACATGAGGAGACATGAGGAGACATGAGGAGACATGAGGAGACATGAGGAGACATGTGAAGACATGAGGAGACATGAGGAGACATGAGGAGACATGAGGAGACATGAGGAGACATGTGAAGACATGTGAAGACATGAGGAGACATGAGGAGACATGAGGAGACATGAGGAGACATGAGGAGACATGTGAAGACATGAGGAGACATGAGGAGACATGAGGAGACATGTGAAGACATGAGGAGACATGAGGAGACATGAGGAGACATGAGGAGACATGAGGAGACATGAGGAGACATGTGAAGACATGAGGAGACATGAGGAGACATGAGGAGACATGAGGAGACATGAGGAGACATGAGGAGACATGAGGAGACATGAGGAGACATGTGAAGACATGAGGAGACATGAGGAGACATGAGGAGACATGTGAAGACATGAGGAGACATGAGGAGACATGAGGAGACATGTGAAGACATGAGGAGACATGAGGAGACATGAGGAGACATGAGGAGACATGAGGAGACATGAGGAGACATGTGAAGACATGAGGAGACAT
Source organism: Closterium sp. Naga37s-1 (assembly GCA_947471745.1). NCBI lineage: Eukaryota > Viridiplantae > Streptophyta > Zygnematophyceae > Desmidiales > Closteriaceae > Closterium > Closterium sp. Naga37s-1. The sequence continues at coordinate 77,858 of CANJKZ010000195.1, read as the reverse complement.
GAGGAGACATGAGGAGACATGAGGAGACATGAGGAGACATGAGGAGACATGTGAAGACATGAGGAGACATGAGGAGACATGAGGAGACATGAGGAGACATGAGGAGACATGAGGAGACATGAGGAGACATGAGGAGACATGTGAAGACATGAGGAGACATGAGGAGACATGAGGAGACATGTGAAGACATGAGGAGACATGAGGAGACATGAGGAGACATGTGAAGACATGAGGAGACATGAGGAGACATGAGGAGACATGAGGAGACATGAGGAGACATGAGGAGACATGTGAAGACATGAGGAGACATGAGGAGACATGAGGAGACATGAGGAGACATGAGGAGACATGAGGAGACATGTGAAGACATGAGGAGACATGAGGAGACATGAGGAGACATGAGGAGACATGAGGAGACATGAGGAGACATGAGGAGACATGAGGAGACATGTGGAGACATGTGGAGACATGAGGAGACATGGGGAGACATGAGGAGACATGAGGAGACATGAGGAGACATGTGGAGACATGAGGAGACATGAGGAGACATGAGGAGACATGTGGAGACATGTGGAGACATGAGGAGACATGGGGAGACATGTGAAGACATGAGGAGACATGAGGAGACATGAGGAGACATGAGGAGACATGAGGAGACATGTGAAGACATGAGGAGACATGTGAAGACATGAGGAGACATGAGGAGACATGAGGAGACATGAGGAGACATGAGGAGACATGTGAAGACATGTGAAGACATGAGGAGACATGAGGAGACATGAGGAGACATGAGGAGACATGAGGAGACATGAGGAGACATGAGGAGACATGAGGAGACATGTGAAGACATGTGAAGACATGAGGAGACATGAGGAGACATGAGGAGACATGAGGAGACATGAGGAGACATGTGAAGACATGAGGAGACATGAGGAGACATGTGAAGACATGAGGAGACATGAGGAGACATGAGGAGACATGAGGAGACATGAGGAGACATGAGGAGACATGAGGAGACATGTGAAGACATGTGAAGACATGAGGAGACATGAGGAGACATGAGGAGACATGAGGAGACATGAGAGACATGAGGAGACATGAGGAGACATGAGGAGACATGTGAAGACATGAGGAACATGAGGAGACATGAGAGACATGAGGAGACATGAGGAGACATGAGGAGACATGTGAGACATGAGAACATGAGGAGACATGAGGAGACCTGAGGAGACATGAGGAGACATGAGGAGACATGTGAAGACATGAGGAGACATGAGGAGACATGAGGAGACATGAGGAGACATGAGGAGACATGAGGAGACATGAGGAGACATGAGGAGACATGTGAAGACATGAGGAGACATGAGGAGACATGAGGAGACATGAGGAGACATGAGGAGACATGAGGAGACATGAGGAGACATGTGAAGACATGAGGAGACATGAGGAGACATGAGGAGACATGAGGAGACATGAGGAGACATGTGAAGACATGAAGGAGACATGAGGAGACATGAGGAGACATGAGGAGACATGAGGAGACATGAGGAGACATGTGAAGACATGAGGAGACATGAGGAGACATGAGGAGACATGAGGAGACATGAGGAGACATGTGAAGACATGAGGAGCCTGAGAGACATGAGGAGACATGAGGAGACATGAGGAGACATGAGGAGACATGTGAAGACATGTGAAGACATGAGGAGACATGAGGAGACATGAGGAGAACATGAGGAGACATGAGGAGACATGTGAAGACATGAGGAGACATGAGGAGAATGAGGAGACATGTGAAGACATGAGGAGACATGAGGAGACATGAGGAGACATGAGGAGACATGAGGAGACATGAGGAGACATGTGAAGACATGAGGAGACATGAGGAGACATGAGGAGACATGAGGAGACATGAGGAGACATGAGGAGACATGAGGAGACATGAGGAGACATGTGAAGACATGAGGAGACATGAGGAGACATGAGGAGACATGAGGAGACATGTGAAGACATGAGGAGACATGAGGAGACATGAGGAGACATGAGGAGACATGAGGAGACATGTGAAGACATGAGGAGACATGAGGAGACATGAGGAGACATGAGGAGACATGAGGAGACATGTGAAGACATGTGAAGACATGAGGAGACATGAGGAGACATGAGGAGACATGAGGAGACATGAGGAGACATGTGAAGACATGAGGAGACATGAGGAGACATGAGGAGACCATGTGAAGACATGAGGAGACATGAGGAGACATGAGGAGACATGAGGAGACATGAGGAGACATGAGGAGACATGTGAAGACATGAGGAGACATGAGGAGACATGAGGAGACATGAGGAGACATGAGGAGACATGAGGAGACATGAGGAGACATGAGGAGACATGTGAAGACATGAGGAGACATGAGGAGACATGAGGAGACATGTGAAGACATGAGGAGACATGAGGAGACATGAGGAGACATGTGAAGACATGAGGAGACATGAGGAGACATGAGGAGACATGAGGAGACATGAGGAGACATGAGGAGACATGTGAAGACATGAGGAGACATGAGGAGACATGAGGAGACATGAGGAGACATGAGGAGACATGAGGAGACATGTGAAGACATGAGGAGACATTGAGTGAGACATGAGGAGACATGAGGAGACATGAGGAGACATGAGGAGACATGAGGAGACATGAGGAGAACATGTGAAGACATGAGGAGACATGAGGAGGACATGAGGAGACATGTGAAGACATGAGGAGACATGAGGAGACATGAGGAGACATGTGAAGACATGAGGGAGACATGAGGAAGACATGAGGAGACATGAGGAGACATGAGGAGACATGAGGAGACATGTGAAGACATGAGGAGACATGAGGAGACATGAGGAGACATGAGGAGACATGAGGAGACATGAGGAGACATGTGAAGACATGAGGAGACATGAGGAGACATGAGGAGACATGAGGAGACATGAGGAGACATGAGGAGACATGAGGAGACATGAGGAGACATGTGGAGACATGTGGAGACATGAGGAGACATGGGGAGACATGAGGAGACATGAGGAGACATGAGGGAGACATGTGGAGACATGAGGAGACATGAGGAGACATGAGGAGACATGTGGAGACATGTGGAGACATGAGGAGACATGGGGAGACATGTGAAGAACATGAGGAGACATGAGGAGACATGAGGAGACATGAGGAGACATGAGGAGACATGTGAAGACATGAGGAGACATGAGGAGACATGAGGAGACATGAGGAGACATGTGGAGACATGAGGAGACATGAGGAGACATGAGGAGACATGTGAAGACATGAGACATGTGGAGACATGTGGAGACATGAGGAGACATGAGGAGACATGAGGAGACATGAGGAGACATGAGGAGACATGAGGAGACATGTGGAGACATGTGGAGACATGAGGAGACATGGGGAGACATGAGGAGACATGAGGAGACATGAGGAGACATGAGGAGACATGAGGAGACATGAGGAGACATGAGGAGACATGAGGAGACATGAGAGCATGAGGAGACATGAGGAGACATGAGGAGACATGAGGAGACATGAGGAGACATGAGGAGACATGAGGAGACATGAGGAGACATGAGGAGACATGTGAGACATGAGGAGACATGAGGAGACATGAGGAGACATGAGGATGACATGTGGAGACATGAGGAGACATGAGGAGACATGAGGAGACATGTGAAGACATGAGGAGACATGTGGAGACATGTGGAGACATGAGGAGACATGAGGAGACATGAGGAGACATGAGGAGACATGAGGAGACATGAGGAGACATGAGGAGACATGAGGAGACATGAGGAGACATGAGGAGACATGAGGAGACATGAGGAGACATGAGGAGACATGTGAAGACATGAGGAGACATGAGGAGACATGAGGAGACATGAGGAGACATGTGGAGACATGAGGAGACATGAGCAGACATGAGGAGACATGTGAAGACATGAGGAGACATGTGGAGACATGTGGAGACATGAGGAGGACATGGGGAGACATGAGGAGACATGAGGAGACATGAGGAGACATGTGAAGACATGAGGAGACATGAGGAGACATGAGGAGACATGAGGAGAACATGTGGAGACATGAGGAGGACATGAGGAGACATGAGGAGACAGAGGAGACATGAGGAGACATGAGGAGACATGTGGAGACATGAGGAGACATGAGGAGACATGAGGAGACATGTGAAGACATGAGGAGACATGTGGAGACATGTGGAGACATGAGGAGACATGGGGGAGACATGAGGAGACATGAGGAGACATGAGAAGACATGAGGAGACATGAGGAGACATGAGGAGACATGAGGAGACATGAGGAGACATGAGGAGACATGTGAAGACATGAGGAGACATGAGGAGACATGAGGAGACATGAGGAGACATGAGGAGGACATGAGGAGACATGTGAAGACATGAGGAGACATGAGGAGACATGAGGAGACATGAGGAGACATGAGGAGACATGAGGAGACATGAGGAGACATGGGAAGACATGAGGGAGACATGAGGAGACATTGAGGAGACATGAGGAGACATGAGGAGACATGAAGAGACATGAGGAGACATGAGGAGACATGAGGAGACATGTGGAGACATGTGGAGACATGAGGAGACATGGGGAGACATGAGGAGACATGAGGAGACATGAGGAGACATGAGGAGACATGAGGAGACATGTGAAGACATGAGGAGACATGAGGAGACATGAGGAGACATGAGGAGACATGTGGAGACATGAGGAGACATGAGGAGACATGAGGAGACATGTGAAGACATGAGGAGACATGTGGAGACATGTGGAGACATGAGGAGACATGAGGAGACATGAGGAGACATGAGGAGACATGAGGAGACATGAGGAGACATGTGGAGACATGTGGAGACATGAGGAGACATGGGGAGACATGAGGAGACATGAGGAGACATGAGGAGACATGAGGAGACATGAGGAGACATGAGGAGACATGTGAAGACATGAGGAGACATGAGGAGACATGAGGAGACATGAGGAGACATGTGGAGACATGAGGAGACATGAGGAGACATGAGAAGACATGTGAAGACATGAGGAGACATGTGGAGACATGTGGAGGACATGAGGAAGACATGAGGAGACATGAGGAGACATGAGGAGACATGAGGAGACATGAGGAGACATGAGGAGACTGAGGAGACATGAGGAGACATGAGGAGACATGAGGAGACATGAGGAGACAATGAGGAGACATGAGGAGACATGAGGAGACATGAGGAGACATGTGAAGACATGAGGAGACATGAGGAGACATGAGGAGACATGAGGAGACATGTGGAGACATGAGGAGACATGTAGAGACATGAGGAGACATGTGAAGACATGAGGAGACATGTGGAGACATGTGGAGACATGAGGAGACATGAGGAGACATGAGGAGACATGAGGAGACATGAGGAGACATGAGGAGACATGAGGAGACATGAGGAGACATGAGGAGACATGAGGAGACATGAGGAGACATGAGGAGACATGAGGAGACATGTGGAGACATGAGGAGACATGAGGAGACATGAGGAGACATGTGAAGACATGAGGAGACATGTGGAGACATGTGGAGACATGAGGAGACATGGGGAGACATGAGGAGACATGAGGAGACATGAGGAGACATGTGAAGACATGAGGAGACATGAGGAGACATGAGGAGACATGAGGAGACATGTGGAGACATGAGGAGACATGAGGAGACATGAGGAGACATGAGGAGACATGAGGAGACATGAGGAGACATGTGGAGACATGAGGAGACATGAGGAGACATGAGGAGACATGTGAAGACATGAGGAGACATGTGGAGACATGTGGAGACATGAGGAGACATGGGGAGACATGAGGAGACATGAGGAGACATGTGGAGACATGAGGAGACATGAGGAGACATGAGGAGACATGAGGAGACATGAGGAGCCATGAGGAGACATGAGGAGACATGAGGAGACATGTGAAGACATGAGGAGACATGAGGAGACATGAGGAGACATGAGGAGACATGAGGAGACATGAGGAGACATGAGGAGACATGAGGAGACATGAGGAGACATGAGGAGACATGAGGAGACATGAGGAGACTGAGGAGACATGTGAAGACATGAGGAGACATGAGGAGACATGAGGAGACATGAGGAGACATGTGGAGACATGAGGAGACATGTGGAGACATGAGGAGACATGTGAAGACATGAGGAGACATGTGGAGACATGTGGAGACATGAGGAGACATGAGGAGACATGAGGAGACATGAGGAGACATGAGGAGACATGAGGAGACATGAGGAGACATGAGGAGACATGAGGAGACATGAGGAGACATGAGGAGACATGAGGAGACATGAGGAGACATGTGAAGACATGAGGAGACATGAGGAGACATGAGGAGACATGAGGAGACATGTGGAGACATGAGGAGACATGTGGAGACATGAGGAGACATGTGAAGACATGAGGAGACATGTGGAGACATGTGGAGACATGAGGAGACATGAGGAGACATGAGGAGACATGAGGAGACATGAGGAGACATGAGGAGACATGAGGAGACATGAGGAGACATGAGGAGACATGAGGAGACATGAGGAGACATGTGAAGACATGAGGAGACATGAGGAGACATGAGGAGACATGAGGAGACATGTGGAGACATGAGGAGACATGAGGAGACATGAGGAGACGTGAAGACATGAGGAGACATGTGGAGACATGTGGAGACATGAGGAGACATTGGGAGACATGAGGAGACATGAGGAGACATGAGAAGACATGAGGAGACATGAGGAGACATGAGGAGACATGAGGAGACATGAGGAGACATGAGGAGACATGTGAAGACATGAGGAGACATGAGGAGACATGAGGAGACATGAGGAGACATGAGGAGACATGAGGAGACATGTGAAGACATGTGGAGACATGAGGAGACATGAGGAGACATGAGGAGACATGAGGAGACATGAGCAGACATGTGAAGACATGAGGAGACATGAGGAGACATGAGGAGACATGAGGAGACATGAGGAGACATGAGGAGACATGAGGAGACATGAGGAGACATGAGGAGACATGAGGAGACATGAGGAGACATGAGGAGACATGAGGAGACATGTGAAGACATGAGGAGACATGAGGAGACATGAGGAGACATGAGGACATGAGGAGACATGTGAAGACATGAGGAGACATGAGGAGACATGAGGAGACATGAGGAGACATGAAGAGACATGAGGAGACATGAGGAGACATGAGGAGACATGTGGAGACATGTGGAGACATGAGGAGACATGGGGAGACATGAGGAGACATGAGGAGACATGAGGAGACATGAGGAGACATGAGGAGACATGAGGAGACATGAGGAGACATGTGGAGACATGTGGAGACATGAGGAGACATGGGGAGACATGAGGAGACATGAGGAGACATGAGGAGACATGAGGAGACATGAGGAGACATGAGGAGACATGAGGAGACATGAGGAGACATGAGGAGACATGAGGAGACATGAGGAGACATGAGGAGACATGAGGAGACATGAGGAGACATGAGGAGACATGAGGAGACATGTGAAGACATGAGGAGACATGAGGAGACATGAGGAGACATGAGGAGACATGAGGAGACATGAAGAGACATGAGGAGACATGAGGAGACATGAGGAGACATGTGGAGACATGTGGAGACATGAGGAGACATGAGGAGACATGAGGAGACATGTGGAGACATGTGGAGACATGAGGAGACATGGGGAGACATGAGGAGACATGAGGAGACATGAGGAGACATGAGGAGACATGAGGAGACATGAGGAGACATGAGGAGACATGTGGAGACATGTGGAGACATGAGGAGACATGGGGAGACATGAGGAGACATGAGGAGACATGAGGAGACATGAGGAGACATGAGGAGACATGAGGAGACATGAGGAGACATGAGGAGACATGAGGAGACATGAGGAGACATGTGGAGACATGAGGAGACATGAGGAGACATGAGGAGACATGTGAAGACATGAGGAGACATGTGGAGACATGTGGAGACATGAGGAGACATGGGGAGACATGAGGAGACATGAGGAGACATGTGGAGACATGAGGGAGACATGAGGAGACATGAGGAGACATGAGGAGACATGAGGAGACATGAGGAGACATGAGGAGACATGTGGAGACATGAGGAGACATGAGGAGACATGAGGAGACATGTGAAGACATGAGGAGGACATGTGGAGACATGTGGAGACATGAGGAGACATGGGGAGACATGAGGAGACATGAGGAGACATGTGGAGACATGAGGAGACATGAGGAGACATGAGGAGACATGAGGAGACATGAGGAGCCATGAGGAGACATGAGGAGACATGAGGAGACATGTGAAGACATGAGGAGACATGAGGAGACATGAGGAGACATGAGGAGACATGAGGAGACATGAGGAGACATGAGGAGACATGAGGAGACATGAGGAGACATGAGGAGACATGAGGAGACATGAGGAGACATGAGGAGACATGTGAAGACATGAGGAGACATGAGGAGACATGAGGAGACATGAGGAGACATGTGGAGACATGAGGAGACATGTGGAGACATGAGGAGACATGTGAAGACATGAGGAGACATGTGGAGACATGTGGAGACATGAGGAGACATGAGGAGACATGAGGAGACATGAGGAGACATGAGGAGACATGAGGAGACATGAGGAGACATGAGGAGACATGAGGAGGACATGAGGAGACATGAGGAGACATGAGGAGACATGAGGAGACCTGTGAAGACATGAGGAGACATGAGGAGACATGAGGAGACATGAGGAGACATGTGGAGACATGAGGAGACATGAGGAGACATGAGGAGACGTGAAGACATGAGGAGACATGTGGAGACATGTGGAGACATGAGGAGACATTGGGAGACATGAGGAGACATGAGGAGACATTGGAGACATGAGGAGACATGAGGAGGAGGAGACATGAGAGACATGAGGATACATGAGGAGACATGAGGAGACATGAGGAGACATGAGGAGACATGAGGAGACATGTGAAGACATGAGGAGACATGAGGAGACATGGAGGAGACATGAGGAGACATGAGGAGACATGAGGAGACATGTGAAGACATGAGGAGACATGAGGAGACATGAGGAGACATGAGGAGACATGAGGAGACATGAGGAGACATGTGAAGACATGAGGAGACATGAGGAGACATGAGGAGACATGAGGAGACATGAGGAGACATGAGGAGACATGAGGAGACATGAGGAGACATGAGGAGACATGAGGAGACATGAGGAGACATGAGGAGACATGAGGAGACATGAGGAGACATGTGAAGACATGAGGAGACATGAGGAGACATGAGGAGACATGAGGAGACATGAGGAGACATGTGAAGACATGAGGAGACATGAGGAGACATGAGGAGACATGAGGAGACATGAAGAGACATGAGGAGACATGAGGAGACATGAGGAGACATGTGGAGACATGTGGAGACATGAGGAGACATGGGGAGACATGAGGAGACATGAGGAGACATGAGGAGACATGAGGAGACATGAGGAGACATGAGGAGACATGAGGAGACATGTGGAGACATGTGGAGACATGAGGAGACATGGGGAGACTGAGGAGACATGAGGAGACATGAGGAGACATGAGGAGACATGAGGAGACATGAGGAGACATGAGGAGACATGAGGAGACATGAGGAGACATGAGGAGACATGAGGAGACATGAGGAGGACATGAGGAGACATGAGGAGACATGAGGAGACATGAGGAGACATGAGGAGACATGGGAGACTGAGGAGACATGAGGAGACATGAGGAGACATGAGGAGACATGAGGAGACATGAGGAGACATGATGAGACATGAGGAGACATGAAGGAGACATGGGAGACATGAGGAGACATGAGGAGACATGAGCGACTGAGAGACATGAGGAGACATGAGGAGACATGAGGAGACCATGTGGAGACATGAGGAGACATGGGAGACATGAGGAGACATGAGGAGACATGAGGAGACATGAGGAGACATGAGGAGACATGAGGAGACATGTGAGACATGAGGAGAACATGAGGAGACATGAGGAGACATGTGGAGACATGAGGAGACATGAGGAGACATGAGGAGACATGAGGAGACATGAGGAGACATGAGGAGACATGTGAAGACATGAGGAGACATGTGGAGACATGTGGAGACATGAGGAGACATGAGGAGACATGAGGAGACATGAGGAGACATGAGGAGACATGAGGAGACATGTGGAGACATGTGGAGACATGAGGAGACATGGGAGACATGAGGAGACATGAGGAGACATGAGGAGACATGAGGAGACATGAGGAGACATGAGGAGACATGAGGAGACATGTGGAGACATGTGGAGACATGAGGAGACATGGGGAGACATGAGGAGACATGAGGAGACATGAGGAGACATGAGGAGACATGAGGAGACATGAGGAGACATGAGGAGACATGAGGAGACATGAGGAGACATGAGGAGACATGAGGAGACATGAGGAGACATGAGGAGACATGAGGAGACATGAGGAGACATGTGAAGACATGAGGAGACATGAGGAGACATGAGGAGACATGAGGAGACATGAGGAGACATGAAGAGACATGAGGAGACATGAGGAGACATGAGGAGACATGTGGAGACATGTGGAGACATGAGGAGACATGGGAGACATGAGGAGACATGAGGAGACATGAGGAGACATGAGGAGACATGAGGAGACATGAGGAGACATGTGAAGACATGAGGAGACATGAGGAGACATGAGGAGACATGAGGAGACATGTGGAGACATGAGGAGACATGAGGAGACATGAGGAGACATGTGAAGACATGAGGAGACATGAGGAGACATGAGGAGACATGAGGAGACATGAGGAGACATGAGGAGACATGTGAAGACATGAGGAGACATGTGGAGACATGTGGAGACATGAGGAGACATGAGGAGACATGAGGAGACATGAGGAGACATGAGGAGACATGAGGAGACATGTGGAGACATGTGGAGACATGAGGAGACATGAGGAGACATGAGGAGACATGAGGAGACATGAGGAGACATGAGGAGACATGAGGAGACATGAGGAGACATGAGGAGACATGTGGAGACATGTGGAGACATGAGGAGACATGGGGAGACATGAGGAGACATGAGGAGACATGAGGAGACATGAGGAGACATGAGGAGACATGAGGAGACATGAGGAGACATGAGGAGACATGAGGAGACATGAGGAGACATGAGGAGACATGAGGAGACATGAGGAGACATGAGGAGACATGAGGAGACATGTGAAGACATGAGGAGACATGAGGAGACATGAGGAGACATGAGGAGACATGAGGAGACATGAAGAGACATGAGGAGACATGAGGAGACATGAGGAGACATGTGGAGACATGTGGAGACATGAGGAGACATGGGGAGACATGAGGAGACATGAGGAGACATGAGGAGACATGAGGAGACATGAGGAGACATGAGGAGACATGTGAAGACATGAGGAGACATGAGGAGACATGAGGAGACATGAGGAGACATGTGGAGACATGAGGAGACATGAGGAGACATGAGGAGACATGTGAAGACATGAGGAGACATGTGGAGACATGTGGAGACATGAGGAGACATGAGGAGACATGAGGAGACATGAGGAGACATGAGGAGACATGAGGAGACATGTGGAGACATGTGGAGACATGAGGAGACATGGGGAGACATGAGGAGACATGAGGAGACATGAGGAGACATGAGGAGACATGAGGAGACATGAGGAGACATGTGAAGACATGAGGAGACATGAGGAGACATGAGGAGACATGAGGAGACATGTGGAGACATGAGGAGACATGAGGAGACATGAGGAGACATGAGGAGACATGAGGAGACATGAGGAGACATGTGGAGACATGTGGAGACATGAGGAGACATGAGGAGACATGAGGAGACATGAGGAGACATGAGGAGACATGTGGAGACATGTGGAGACATGAGGAGACATGGGGAGACATGAGGAGACATGAGGAGACATGAGGAGACATGAGGAGACATGAGGAGACATGAGGAGACATGTGAAGACATGAGGAGACATGAGGAGACATGAGGAGACATGAGGAGACATGTGGAGACATGAGGAGACATGAGGAGACATGAGGAGACATGTGAAGACATGAGGAGACATGTGGAGACATGTGGAGACATGAGGAGACATGAGGAGACATGAGGAGACATGAGGAGACATGAGGAGACATGAGGAGACATGTGGAGACATGTGGAGACATGAGGAGACATGGGGAGACATGAGGAGACATGAGGAGACATGAGGAGACATGAGGAGACATGAGGAGACATGAGGAGACATGTGAAGACATGAGGAGACATGAGGAGACATGAGGAGACATGAGGAGACATGTGGAGACATGAGGAGACATGAGGAGACATGAGGAGACATGAGGAGACATGAGGAGACATGAGGAGACATGTGGAGACATGAGGAGACATGAGGAGACATGAGGAGACATGAGGAGACATGAGGAGACATGAGGAGACATGAGGAGACATGAGGAGACATGAGGAGACATGTGGAGACATGAGGAGACATGAGGAGACATGAGGAGACATGAGGAGACATGTGGAGACATGAGGAGACATGAGGAGACATGAGGAGACATGTGAAGACATGAGGAGACATGGAGACATGGAGACATGAGGAGACATGAGGAGACATGAGGAGACATGAGGAGACATGAGGAGACATGAGGAGACATGAGGAGACATGAGGAGACATGAGGAGACATGAGGAGACATGAGGAGACATGAGGAGACATGAGGAGACATGAGAGACATGAGGAGACATGAGGAGACATGTGAGACATGAGGAGACATGAGGAGACATGAGGAGACATGAGGAGACATGTGGAGACATGAGGAGACATGTAGAGACATGAGGAGACATGTGAGACATGAGGAGACATGTGGAGACATGTGGAGACATGAGGAGACATGAGGAGACATGAGGAGACATGAGGAGACATGAGGAGACATGAGGAGACATGAGGAGACATGAGGAGACATGAGGAGACATGTGAAGACATGAGGAGACATGAGGAGACATGTGGAGACATGAGGAGACATGAGGAGACATGAGGAGACATGAGGAGACATGAGGAGACATGAGGAGACATGAGGAGACATGTGAAGACATGAGGAGACATGAGGAGACATGTGGAGACATGAGGAGACATGGGGAGACATGAGGAGACATGAGGAGACATGAGGAGACATGAGGAGACATGAGGAGACATGAGGAGACATGTGAAGACATGAGGAGACATGAGGAGACATGAGGAGACATGAGGAGACATGAGGAGACATGAGACATGAGGAGACATGTGAAGACATGAGGAGACATGAGGAGACATGAGGAGACATGAGGAGACATGTGGAGACATGAGGAGACATGAGGAGACATGAGGAGACATGAGGAGACATGAGGAGACATGAGGAGACATGTGGAGACATGAGGAGACATGAGGAGACATGAGGAGACATGTGAAGACATGAGGAGACATGTGGAGACATGTGGAGACATGAGGAGACATGGGGAGACATGAGGAGACATGAGGAGACATGTGGAGACATGAGGAGACATGAGGAGACATGAGGAGACATGAGGAGACATGAGGAGACATGAGGAGACATGAGGAGACATGAGGAGACATGTGAAGACATGAGGAGACATGAGGAGACATGAGGAGACATGAGGAGACATGAGGAGACATGAGGAGACATGAGGAGACATGAGGAGACATGAGGAGACATGAGGAGACATGAGGAGACATGAGGAGACATGAGGAGACATGAGGAGACATGAGGAGACATGAGGAGACATGAGGAGACATGTGAAGACATGAGGAGACATGAGGAGACATGAGGAGACATGAGGAGACATGAGGAGACATGAGGAGACATGAGGAGACATGTGGAGACATGTGGAGACATGAGGAGACATGGGGAGACATGAGGAGACATGAGGAGACATGAGGAGACATGAGGAGACATGAGGAGACATGAGGAGACATGTGGAGACATGAGGAGACATGAGGAGACATGAGGAGACATGAGGAGACATGTGGAGACATGAGACATGAGGAGACATGAGGAGACATGTGGAGACATGAGGAGACATGTGGAGACATGAGGAGACATGAGGAGACATGAGGAGACATGAGGAGACATGAGGAGACATGAGGAGACATGAGGAGACATGAGGAGACATGAGGAGACATGAGGAGACATGAGGAGACATGTGAGACATGAGGAGACATGAGGAGACATGAGGAGACATGAGGAGACATGAGGAGACATGAGGAGACATGAGGAGACATGAGGAGACATGTGGAGACATGAGGAGACATGAGGAGACATGAGGAGACATGTGAAGACATGAGGAGACATGTGGAGACATGTGGAGACATGAGGAGACATGAGGAGACATGAGGAGACATGAGGAGACATGAGGAGACATGAGGAGACATGTGGAGACATGTGGAGACATGAGGAGACATGAGGAGACATGAGGAGACATGAGGAGACATGAGGAGACATGAGGAGACATGAGGAGACATGGGGAGACATGTGAAGACATGAGGAGACATGAGGAGACATGAGGAGACATGAGGAGACATGAGGAGACATGAGGAGACATGAGGAGACATGAGGAGACATGAGGAGACATGAGGAGACATGTGGAGACATGAGGAGACATGAGGAGACATGAGGAGACATGAGGAGACATGAGGAGACATGTGGAGACATGAGGAGACATGAGGAGACATGAGGAGACATGAGGAGACATGTGGAGACATGAGGAGACATGAGGAGACATGAGGAGACATGTGAAGACATGAGGAGACATGTGGAGACATGTGGAGACATGAGGAGACATGAGGAGACATGAGGAGACATGAGGAGACATGAGGAGACATGAGGAGACATGTGGAGACATGTGGAGACATGAGGAGACATGGGGAGACATGAGGAGACATGAGGAGACATGAGGAGACATGTGGAGACATGAGGAGACATGGGGAGACATGTGAAGACATGAGGAGACATGAGGAGACATGAGGAGACATGAGGAGACATGAGGAGACATGAGGAGACATGAGGAGACATGAGGAGACATGAGGAGACATGAGGAGACATGAGGAGACATGAGGAGACATGTGGAGACATGAGGAGACATGAGGAGACATGAGGAGACATGAGGAGACATGAAGAGACATGAGGAGACATGAGGAGACATGAGGAGACATGTGGAGACATGTGGAGACATGAGGAGACATGGGGAGACATGAGGAGACATGAGGAGACATGAGGAGACATGAGGAGACATGAGGAGACATGAGGAGACATGTGAAGACATGAGGAGACATGAGGAGACATGAGGAGACATGAGGAGACATGTGGAGACATGAGGAGACATGAGGAGACATGAGGAGACATGTGAAGACATGAGGAGACATGTGGAGACATGAGGAGACATGAGGAGACATGAGGAGACATGAGGAGACATGAGGAGACATGAGGAGACATGAGGAGACATGTGGAGACATGTGGAGACATGAGGAGACATGGGGAGACATGAGGAGACATGAGGAGACATGAGGAGACATGAGGAGACATGAGGAGACATGGGGGACATGTGAAGACATGAGGAGACATGAGGAGACATGAGGAGACATGAGGAGACATGAGGAGACATGAGGAGACATGAGGAGACATGAGGAGACATGAGGAGACATGAGGAGACATGTGAGACATGAGGAGACATGAGGAGACATGAGGAGACATGAGGAGACATGAGGAGACATGTGAAGACATGAGGAGACATGAGGAGACATGAGGAGACATGAGGAGACATGTGGAGACATGAGGAGACATGAGGAGACATGAGGAGACATGTGAAGACATGAGGAGACATGAGGAGACATGTGGAGACATGAGGAGACATGAGGAGACATGAGGAGACATGAGGAGACATGAGGAGACATGAGGAGACATGTGGAGACATGTGGAGACATGAGGAGACATGGGGAGACATGAGGAGACATGAGGAGACATGAGGAGACATGTGGAGACATGAGGAGACATGGGAGACATGTGAAGACATGAGGAGACATGAGGAGACATGAGGAGACATGAGGAGACATGAGGAGACATGAGGAGACATGAGGAGACATGAGGAGACATGAGGAGACATGAGGAGACATGTGAGACATGAGGAGACATGAGGAGACATGAGGAGACATGAGGAGACATGAGGAGACATGAGGAGACATGAGGAGACATGAGGAGACATGAGGAGACATGAGGAGACATGAGGAGACATGAGGAGACATGAGGAGACATGAGGAGACATGAGGAGACATGAGGAGACATGAGGAGACATGTGAAGACATGAGGAGACATGAGGAGACATGAGGAGACATGAGGAGACATGAGGAGACATGAAGAGACATGAGGAGACATGAGGAGACATGAGGAGACATGTGGAGACATGTGAGACATGAGGAGACATGGGGAGACATGAGGAGACATGAGGAGACATGAGGAGACATGAGGAGACATGAGGAGACATGAGGAGACATGTGAAGACATGAGGAGACATGAGGAGACATGAGGAGACATGAGGAGACATGTGGAGACATGAGGAGACATGAGGAGACATGAGGAGACATGTGAAGACATGAGACATGTGGAGACATGTGGAGACATGAGGAGACATGAGGAGACATGAGGAGACATGAGGAGACATGAGGAGACATGAGACATGTGGAGACATGTGGAGACATGAGGAGACATGGGGAGACATGAGGAGACATGAGGAGACATGAGGAGACATGAGGAGACATGAGGAGACATGAGGAGACATGAGGAGACATGAGGAGACATGAGGAGACATGAGGAGACATGAGGAGACATGAGGAGACATGAGGAGACATGAGGAGACATGAGGAGACATGAGGAGACATGAGGAGACATGTGAAGACATGAGGAGACATGAGGAGACATGAGGAGACATGAGGAGACATGAGGAGACATGAGGAGACATGAGGAGACATGAGGAGACATGTGAAGACATGAGGAGACATGTGGAGACATGAGGAGACATGAGGAGACATGAGGAGACATGAGGAGACATGAGGAGACATGAGGAGACATGAGGAGACATGAGGAGACATGAGGAGACATGAGGAGACATGAGGAGACATGAGGAGACATGAGGAGACATGAGGAGACATGTGAAGACATGAGGAGACATGAGGAGACATGAGGAGACATGAGGAGACATGTGGAGACATGAGGAGACATGAGGAGACATGAGGAGACATGTGAGACATGAGGAGACATGTGGAGACATGTGGAGACATGAGGAGACATGGGGAGACATGAGGAGACATGAGGAGACATGAGGAGACATGTGAAGACATGAGGAGACATGAGGAGACATGAGGAGACATGAGGAGACATGTGGAGACATGAGGAGACATGAGGAGACATGAGGAGACATGAGGAGACATGAGGAGACATGAGGAGACATGTGGAGACATGAGGAGACATGAGGAGACATGAGGAGACATGTGAAGACATGAGGAGACATGTGGAGACATGTGGAGACATGAGGAGACATGGGGAGACATGAGGAGACATGAGGAGACATGAGGAGACATGTGGAGACATGTGGAGACATGAGGAGACATGAGGAGACATGAGGAGACATGAGGAGACATGAGGAGACATGAGGAGACATGTGAAGACATGAGGAGACATGAGGAGACATGAGGAGACATGAGGAGACATGTGGAGACATGAGGAGACATGAGGAGACATGAGGAGACATGTGAAGACATGAGGAGACATGTGGAGACATGAGGAGACATGGGGAGACATGAGGAGACATGAGGAGACATGAGGAGACATGTGGAGACATGAGGAGACATGAGGAGACATGAGGAGACATGTGAAGACATGAGGAGACATGTGGAGACATGTGGAGACATGAGGAGACATGAGGAGACATGAGGAGACATGAGGAGACATGAGGAGACATGAGGAGACATGTGGAGACATGTGGAGACATGAGGAGACATGGGGAGACATGAGGAGACATGAGGAGACATGAGGAGACATGAGGAGACATGAGGAGACATGGGGAGACATGTGAAGACATGAGGAGACATGAGGAGACATGAGGAGACATGAGGAGACATGAGACATGAGACATGAGGAGACATGAGGAGACATGAGGAGACATGAGGAGACATGAGGAGACATGTGAAGACATGAGGAGACATGAGGAGACATGAGGAGACATGAGGAGACATGAGGAGACATGAGGAGACATGAGGAGACATGAGGAGACATGAGGAGACATGAGGAGACATGAGGAGACATGTGGAGACATGAGGAGACATGAGGAGACATGAGGAGACATGAGGAGACATGAGGAGACATGAGGAGACATGAGGAGACATGAGGAGACATGTGGAGACATGAGGAGACATGTGAAGACATGAGGAGCGGAGACATGAGGAGACATGAGGAGACATGAGGAGACATGTGGAGACATGGGAGACATGAGGAGACATGGGGAGACATGAGGAGACATGAGGAGACATGAGGAGACATGTGAGACATGAGGAGACATGAGGAGACATGTGGAGACATGAGGAGACATGGGAGACATGAGGAGACATGAGGAGACATGAGGAGACATGAGGAGACATGAGGAGACATGAGGAGACATGAGGAGACATGAGGAGACATGAGGAGACATGAGGAGACATGAGGAGACATGAGGAGACATGAGGAGACATGAGGAGACATGAGGAGACATGAGGAGACATGAGGAGACATGAGGAGACATGTGAAGACATGAGGAGACATGAGGAGACATGAGGAGACATGAGGAGACATGTGGAGACATGAGGAGACATGAGGAGACATGAGGAGACATGTGAAGACATGAGGAGACATGTGGAGACATGAGGAGACATGAGGAGACATGAGGAGACATGAGGAGACATGAGGAGACATGAGGAGACATGAGGAGACATGTGGAGACATGTGGAGACATGAGGAGACATGGGGAGACATGAGGAGACATGAGGAGACATGAGGAGACATGTGGAGACATGAGGAGACATGGGGAGACATGTGAAGACATGAGGAGACATGAGGAGACATGAGGAGACATGAGGAGACATGAGGAGACATGAGGAGACATGAGGAGACATGAGGAGACATGAGGAGACATGAGGAGACATGTGTGAAGACATGAGGAGACATGAGGAGACATGAGGAGACATGAGGAGACATGAGGAGACATGAGGAGACATGAGGAGACATGAGGAGACATGAGGAGACATGAGGAGACATGAGGAGACATGAGGAGACATGAGGAGACATGAGGAGACATGAGGAGACATGAGGAGACATGAGGAGACATGTGAAGACATGAGGAGACATGAGGAGACATGAGGAGACATGAGGAGACATGAGGAGACATGAAGAGACATGAGGAGACATGAGGAGACATGAGGAGGACATGTGGAGACATGTGGAGACATGAGGAGACATGGGGAGACATGTGAAGACATGAGGAGACCTGAGGAGACATGAGGAGACATGAGGAGACATGAGGAGACATGTGAAGACATGAGGAGACATGAGGAGACATGAGGAGACATGAGGAGACATGTGGAGACATGAGGAGACATGAGGAGACATGAGGAGACATGTGAAGACATGAGACATGTGGAGACATGTGGAGACATGAGGAGACATGAGGAGACATGAGGAGACATGAGGAGACATGAGGAGACATGAGGAGACATGTGGAGACATGTGGAGACATGAGGAGACATGGGGAGACATGAGGAGACATGAGGAGACATGAGGAGACATGAGGAGACATGAGGAGACATGAGGAGACATGAGGAGACATGAGGAGACATGAGGAGACATGAGGAGACATGAGGAGACATGAGGAGACATGAGGAGACATGAGAGACATGAGGATACATGAGGGACATGAGGACATGATGGACATGAACATGAGGAGACATGAGGAGACATGAGGAGACATGAGGAGACATGTGGAGACATGAGGAGACATGAGGAGACATGAGGAGACATGTGAAGACATGAGGAGACATGTGGAGACATGTGGAGACATGAGGAGACATGAGGAGACATGAGGAGACATGAGGAGACATGAGGAGACATGAGGAGACATGAGGAGACATGAGGAGACATGAGGAGACATGAGGAGACATGAGGAGACATGAGGAGACATGAGGAGACATGTGAAGACATGAGGAGACATGAGGAGACATGAGGAGACATGAGGAGGACATGTGGAGACATGAGGAGACATGAGCAGACATGAGGAGACATGTGAAGACATGAGGAGACATGTGGAGACATGTGGAGACATGAGGAGACATGGGGAGACATGAGGAGACATGAGGAGACATGAGGAGACATGTGAAGACATGAGGAGACATGAGGAGACATGAGGAGACATGAGGAGACATGTGGAGACATGAGGAGACATGAGGAGACATGAGGAGACATGAGGGAGACATGAGGAGACATGAGGAGACATGTGGAGACATGAGGAGACATGAGGAGACATGAGGAGGACATGTGAAGACATGAGGAGACCTGTGGAGACATGGGAGACATGAGGAGACATGGGAGACATGAGGAGACATGAGGAGACATGAGGAGACATGTGGAGACATGTGGGAGACATGAGGAGACATGAGGAGACATGAGAGACATGAGGAGACATGAGGAGACATGAGGAGACATGAGGAGACATGAGGAGACATGTGAAGACATGAGGAGACATGAGGAGACATGAGGAGACATGAGGAGACATGAGGAGACATGTGAAGACATGAGGAGACATGAGGAGACATGAGGAGACATGAGGAGACATGTGGAGACATGAGGAGACATGAGGAGACATGAGGAGACATGTGAAGACATGAGAGACATGTGGAGACATGTGGAGACATGAGGAGACATGAGGAGACATGAGGAGACATGAGGAGACATGATGGAGACATGAGGAGACATGGGAGAATGTGGAGACATGAGGAGACATGGGGAGACATGAGGAGACATGAGGAGACATGAGGAGACATGTGGAGACATGAGGAGACATGGGGAGACATGTGAAGACATGAGGAGACATGAGGAGACATGAGGAGACATGAGGAGACATGAGGAGACATGAGGAGACATGAGGAGACATGAGGAGACATGAGGAGACATGAGGAGACATGAGGAGGACATGAGGAGACATGTGGAGACATGAGGAGACATGAGGAGACATGCAGGAGACATGAGGAGACATGAGGAGACATGAAGAGACATGAGGAGACATGAGGAGACATGAGGAGACATGAGGAGACATGTGGAGACATGTGGAGACATGAGGAGACATGGGGAGACATGAGGAGACATGAGGAGACATGAGGAGACATGTGGAGACATGATGGAGACATGGGGAGACATGTGAAGACATGAGGAGACATGAGGAGACATGAGGAGACATGAGGAGACATGAGGAGACATGAGGAGACATGAGGAGACATGAGGAGACATGAGGAGACATGAGGAGACATGAGGAGACATGAGGAGACATGTGGAGACATGAGGAGACATGAGGAGACATGAGGAGACATGAGGAGACATGAGGAGACATGAGGAGGACATGAGGAGACATGAGGAGACATGAGGAGACATGTGGAGACATGTGGAGACATGAGGAGACATGGGGAGACATGAGGAGACATGAGGAGACATTGAGGAGACATGTGGAGACATGAGGAGACATGGGGAGACATGTGAAGACATGAGGAGACATGAGGAGACATGAGGAGACATGAGGAGACATGAGGAGACATGAGGAGACATGAGGAGACATGAGGAGACATGAGGAGACATGAGGAGACATGTGAAGACATGAGGAGACATGATGGAAGACATGAGGAGACATGAGGAGACATGAGGAGACATGAGGAGACATGAGGAGACATGAGGAGACATGAGGAGACATGAGGAGACATGAGGAGACATGAGGAGACATGAGGGAGACATGAGGAGACATGAGGAGACATGAGGAGACATGAGGAGACATGTGAAGACATGAGGAGACATGAGGAGACATGAGGAGACATGAGGAGACATGAGGAGACATGAAGAGACATGAGGAGACATGAGGAGACATGAGGAGACATGTGGAGACATGTGGAGACATGAGGAGACATGGGGAGACATGTGAAGACATGAGGAGACATGAGGAGACATGAGGAGACATGAGGAGACATGAGGAGACATGTGAAGACATGAGGAGACATGAGGAGACATGAGGAGACATGAGGAGACATGTGGAGACATGAGGAGACATGAGGAGACATGAGGAGACATGTGAAGACATGAGACATGTGGAGACATGTGGAGGACATGAGGAGACATGAGGAGACATGAGGAGACATGAGGAGACATGAGGAGACATGAGGAGACATGTGGAGACATGTGGAGACATGAGGAGACATGGGGAGACATGAGGAGACATGAGGAGACATGAGGAGACATGAGGAGACATGAGGAGACATGAGGAGACATGAGGAGACATGAGGAGACATGAGGAGACATGAGGAGACATGAGGAGACATGAGGAGACATGAGGAGACATGAGGAGACATGAGGAGACATGAGGAGACATGAGGAGACATGAGGAGACATGTGAAGACATGAGGAGACATGAGGAGACATGAGGAGACATGAGGAGACATGTGGAGACATGAGGAGACATGAGGAGACATGAGGAGACATGTGAAGACATGAGGAGACATGTGGAGACATGTGGAGACATGAGGAGACATGAGGAGACATGAGGAGACATGAGGAGACATGAGGAGACATGAGGAGACATGAGGAGACATGAGGAGACATGAGGAGACATGAGGAGACATGAGGAGACATGAGGAGACATGAGGAGACATGTGAGGAGACATGAGGAGACATGAGGAGACATGAGGAGACATGTGGAGACATGAGGAGACATGAGCAGACATGAGGAGACATGAGGAGACATGAGGAGACATGAGGAGACATGAGGAGACATGAGGAGACATGAGGAGACATGAGGAGACATGAGGAGACATGAGGAGACATGTGAAGACATGAGGAGACATGAGGAGACATGAGGAGACATGAGGAGACATGAGGAGACATGAGGAGACATGTGGAGACATGAGGAGACATGGGGAGACATGTGAAGACATGAGGAGACATGAGGAGACATGAGGAGACATGAGGAGACATGAGGAGACATGAGGAGACATGAGGAGACATGAGGAGACATGAGGAGACATGAGGAGACATGAGGAGACATGAGGAGACATGTGAAGACATGAGGAGACATGAGGAGACATGAGCAGACATGAGGAGACATGAGGAGACATGAGGAGACATGTGGAGACATGAGGAGACATGGGGAGACATGTGAAGACATGAGGAGACATGAGGAGACATGAGGAGACATGAGGAGACATGAGGAGACATGAGGAGACATGAGGAGACATGAGGAGACATGAGGAGACATGAGGAGACATGAGGAGACATGAGGAGACATGTGAAGACATGAGGAGACATGAGGAGACATGAGCAGACATGAGGAGACATGAGGAGACATGAGGAGACATGTGGAGACATGAGGAGACATGGGGAGACATGTGAAGACATGAGGAGACATGAGGAGACATGAGGAGACATGAGGAGACATGAGGAGACATGAGGAGACATGAGGAGACATGAGGAGACATGAGGAGACATGAGGAGACATGTGAAGACATGAGGAGACATGAGGAGACATGAGGAGACATGAGGAGACATGAGGAGACATGAGGAGACATGAGGAGACATGAGGAGACATGAGGAGACATGAGGAGACATGAGGAGACATGAGGAGACATGAGGAGACATGAGGAGACATGAGGAGACATGAGGAGACATGAGGAGACATAGGGAGACATGAGGAGACATTTGAAGGAGACATGAGGAGACATGAGGAGACATGAGGAGACCATGAGGAGACATGAAGAGACATGAGGAGACATGAGGAGACATGAGGAGACATGTGGAGACATGTGGAGACATGAGGAGACATGGGGAGACATGTGAAGACATGAGGAGACATGAGGAGACATGAGGAGACATGAGGAGACATGAGGAGACATGTGAAGACATGAGGAGACATGAGGAGACATGAGGAGACATGAGGAGACATGTGGAGACATGAGGAGACATGAGGAGACATGAGGAGACATGTGAAGACATGAGGAGACATGTGGAGACATGTGGAGACATGAGGAGACATGAGGAGACATGAGGAGACATGAGGAGACATGAGGAGACATGAGGAGACATGTGGAGACATGTGGAGACATGAGGAGACATGGGGAGACATGAGGAGACATGAGGAGACATGAGGAGACATGTGGAGACATGAGGAGACATGGGAGACATGTGAAGACATGAGGAGACATGAGGAGACATGAGGAGACATGAGGAGACATGAGGAGACATGAGGAGACATGAGGAGACATGAGGAGACATGAGGAGACATGAGGAGACATGAGGAGACATGAGGAGACATGTGGAGACATGAGGAGACATGAGGAGACATGAGGAGACATGAGGAGACATGAGGAGACATGAGGAGACATGAGGAGACATGAGGAGACATGAGGAGACATGTGGAGACATGTGGAGACATGAGGAGACATGGGGAGACATGAGGAGACATGAGGAGACATGAGGAGACATGTGGAGACATGAGGAGACATGGGGAGACATGTGAAGACATGAGGAGACATGAGGAGACATGAGGAGACATGAGGAGACATGAGGAGACATGAGGAGACATGAGGAGACATGAGGAGACATGAGGAGACATGAGGAGACATGTGAAGACATGAGGAGACATGAGGAGACATGAGGAGACATGAGGGACATGAGGAGACATGAGGAGACATGAGGAGACATGAGGAGACATGAGGAGACATGAGGAGACATGAGGAGACATGAGGAGACATGAGGAGACATGAGGAGACATGAGGAGACATGTGAAGACATGAGGAGACATGAGGAGACATGAGGAGACATGAGGAGACATGAGGAGACATGAAGAGACATGAGGAGACATGAGGAGACATGAGGAGACATGTGGAGACATGTGGAGACATGAGGAGACATGGGGAGACATGTGAAGACATGAGGAGACATGAGGAGACATGAGGAGACATGAGGAGACATGAGGAGACATGTGAAGACATGAGGAGACATGAGGAGACATGAGGAGACATGAGGAGACATGTGGAGACATGAGGAGACATGAGGAGACATGAGGAGACATGTGAAGACATGAGACATGTGGAGACATGTGGAGACATGAGGAGACATGAGGAGACATGAGGAGACATGAGGAGACATGAGGAGACATGAGGAGACATGAGGAGACATGTGGAGACATGTGGAGACATGAGGAGACATGGGGAGACATGAGGAGACATGAGGAGACATGAGGAGACATGAGGAGACATGAGGAGACATGAGGAGACATGAGGAGACATGAGGAGACATGAGGAGACATGAGGAGACATGTGGAGACATGAGGAGACATGAGGAGACATGAGGAGACATGTGAAGACATGAGGAGACATGTGGAGACATGTGGAGACATGAGGAGACATGAGGAGACATGAGGAGACATGAGGAGACATGAGGAGACATGAGGAGACATGAGGAGACATGAGGAGACATGAGGAGACATGAGGAGACATGAGGAGACATGAGGAGACATGAGGAGACATGTGAAGACATGAGGAGACATGAGGAGACATGAGGAGACATGAGGAGACATGTGGAGACATGAGGAGACATGAGCAGACATGAGGAGACATGTGAAGACATGAGGAGACATGTGGAGACATGTGGAGACATGAGGAGACATGGGGAGACATGAGGAGACATGAGGAGACATGAGGAGACATGTGAAGACATGAGGAGACATGAGGAGACATGAGGAGACATGAGGAGACATGTGGAGACATGAGGAGACATGAGGAGACATGAGGAGACATGAGGAGACATGAGGAGACATGAGGAGACATGTGGAGACATGAGGAGACATGAGGAGACATGAGGAGACATGTGAAGACATGAGGAGACATGTGGAGACATGTGGAGACATGAGGAGACATGGGGAGACATGAGGAGACATGAGGAGACATGAGGAGACATGTGGAGACATGTGGAGACATGAGGAGACATGAGGAGACATGAGGAGACATGAGGAGACATGAGGAGACATGAGGAGACATGAGGAGACATGAGGAGACATGTGAAGACATGAGGAGACATGAGGAGACATGAGGAGACATGAGGAGACATGAGGAGACATGTGAAGACATGAGGAGACATGAGGAGACATGAGGAGACATGAGGAGACATGTGGAGACATGAGGAGACATGAGGAGACATGAGGAGACATGTGAAGACATGAGGAGACATGAGGAGACATGAGGAGACATGAGGAGACATGTGAAGACATGAGGAGACATGAGGAGACATGGGGAGACATGAGGAGACATGAGGAGACATGAGGAGACATGAGGAGACATGAGGAGACATGAGGAGACATGTGAAGACATGAGGAGACATGAGGAGACATGAGGAGACATGAGGAGACATGTGGAGACATGAGGAGACATGAGGAGACATGAGGAAACATGTGAAGACATGAGGAGACATGTGGAGACATGTGGAGACATGAGGAGACATGAGGAGACATGAGGAGACATGAGGAGACATGAGGAGACATGAGGAGACATGTGGAGACATGTGGAGACATGAGGAGACATGGGGAGACATGAGGAGACATGAGGAGACATGAGGAGACATGTGGAGACATGAGGAGACATGGGGAGACATGTAATGAGAGACATGAGGAGACATGAGGAGACATGAGGAGACATGAGGAGACATGAGGAGACATGAGGAGACATGAGGAGACATGAGGAGACATGAGGAGACATGAGGAGACATGTGAAGACATGAGGAGACATGAGGAGACATGAGGAGACATGAGGAGACATGAGGAGACATGTGAAGACATGAGGAGACATGAGGAGACATGAGGAGACATGAGGAGGCATGTGGAGACATGAGGAGACATGAGGAGACATGAGGAGACATGTGAAGACATGAGGAGACATGTGGAGACATGTGGAGACATGAGGAGACATGAGGAGACATGAGGAGACATGAGGAGACATGAGGAGACATGAGGAGACATGTGGAGACATGTGGAGACATGAGGAGACATGGGGAGACATGAGGAGACATGAGGAGACATGAGGAGACATGTGGAGACATGAGGAGACATGGGGAGACATGTGAAGACATGAGGAGACATGAGGAGACATGAGGAGACATGAGGAGACATGAGGAGACATGAGGAGACATGAGGAGACATGAGGAGACATGAGGAGACATGAGGAGACATGTGAAGACATGAGGAGACATGAGGAGACATGAGGAGACATGAGGAGACATGAGGAGACATGAGGAGACATGAGGAGACATGAGGAGACATGAGGAGACATGAGGAGACATGAGGAGACATGAGGAGACATGAGGAGACATGAGGAGACATGAGGAGACATGAGGAGACATGAGGAGACATGTGAAGACATGAGGAGACATGAGGAGACATGAGGAGACATGAGGAGACATGAGGAGACATGAAGAGACATGAGGAGACATGAGGAGACATGAGGAGACATGTGGAGACATGTGGAGACATGAGGAGACATGGGGAGACATGAGGAGACATGAGGAGACATGAGGAGACATGAGGAGACATGAGGAGACATGAGGAGACATGTGAAGACATGAGGAGACATGAGGAGACATGAGGAGACATGAGGAGACATGTGGAGACATGAGGAGACATGAGGAGACATGAGGAGACATGTGAAGACATGAGACATGTGGAGACATGTGGAGACATGAGGAGACATGAGGAGACATGAGGAGACATGAGGAGACATGAGGAGACATGAGGAGACATGTGGAGACATGTGGAGACATGAGGAGACATGGGGAGACATGAGGAGACATGAGGAGACATGAGGAGACATGAGGAGACATGAGGAGACATGAGGAGACATGAGGAGACATGAGGAGACATGAGGAGACATGAGGAGACATGAGGAGACATGAGGAGACATGAGGAGACATGAGGAGACATGAGGAGACATGAGGAGACATGAGGAGACATGTGAAGACATGAGGAGACATGAGGAGACATGAGGAGACATGAGGAGACATGTGGAGACATGAGGAGACATGAGGAGACATGAGGAGACATGTGAAGACATGAGGAGACATGTGGAGACATGTGGAGACATGAGGAAGAGACATGAGGAGACATGAGGAGACATGAGGAGACATGAGGAGAATGAGAGACATGAGGAGACATGAGGAGACATGAGGAGACATGAGGAGACATGAGGAGACATGAGGAGACATGAGGAGACATGTGAAGACATGAGGAGACATGAGGAGACATGAGGAGAGATGAGGAGACATGTGGAGACATGAGGAGACATGAGCAGACATGAGGAGACATGTGAAGACATGAGGAGACATGTGGAGACATGTGGAGACATGAGGAGACATGGGGAGACATGAGGAGACATGAGGAGACATGAGGAGACATGTGAAGACATGAGGAGACATGAGGAGACATGAGGAGACATGAGGAGACATGTGGAGACATGAGGAGACATGAGGAGACATGAGGAGACATGAGGAGACATGAGGAGACATGAGGAGACATGTGGAGACATGAGGAGACATGAGGAGACATGAGGAGACATGTGAAGACATGAGGAGACATGTGGAGACATGTGGAGACATGAGGAGACATGGGGAGACATGAGGAGACATGAGGAGACATGAGGAGACATGTGGAGACATGTGGAGACATGAGGAGACATGAGGAGACATGAGGAGACATGAGGAGACATGAGGAGACATGAGGAGACATGTGAAGACATGAGGAGACATGAGGAGACATGAGGAGACATGAGGAGACATGTGGAGACATGAGGAGACATGAGGAGACATGAGGAGACATGTGAAGACATGAGGAGACATGTGGAGACATGAGGAGACATGGGGAGACATGAGGAGACATGAGGAGACATGAGGAGACATGTGGAGACATGAGGAGACATGAGGAGACATGAGGAGACATGTGAAGACATGAGGAGACATGTGGAGACATGTGGAGACATGAGGAGACATGAGGAGACATGAGGAGACATGAGGAGACATGAGGAGACATGAGGAGACATGTGAAGACATGAGGAGACATGAGGAGACATGAGGAGACATGAGGAGACATGTGGAGACATGAGGAGACATGAGGAGACATGAGGAGACATGTGAAGACATGAGGAGACATGTGGAGACATGTGGAGACATGAGGAGACATGAGGAGACATGAGGAGACATGAGGAGACATGAGGAGACATGAGGAGACATGTGGAGACATGTGGAGACATGAGGAGACATGGGGAGACATGAGGAGACATGAGGAGACATGAGGAGACATGAGGAGACATGAGGAGACATGAGGAGACATGTGAAGACATGAGGAGACATGAGGAGACATGAGGAGACATGAGGAGACATGTGGAGACATGAGGAGACATGAGGAGACATGAGGAGACATGAGGAGACATGAGGAGACATGAGGAGACATGTGGAGACATGAGGAGACATGAGGAGACATGTGAAGACATGAGGAGACATGAGGAGACATGAGGAGACATGAGGAGACATGTGAAGACATGAGGAGACATGAGGAGACATGGGGAGACATGAGGAGACATGAGGAGACATGAGGAGACATGAGGAGACATGAGGAGACATGAGGAGACATGAGGAGACATGGAGACATGAGGAGACATGAGGAGACATGAGGAGACATGAGGAGACATGTGGAGACATGAGGAGACATGAGGAGACATGAGGAGACATGTGAAGACATGAGGAGACATGTGGAGACATGTGGAGACATGAGGAGACATGGGGAGACATGAGGAGACATGAGGAGACATGAGGAGACATGTGGAGACATGTGGAGACATGAGGAGACATGAGGAGACATGAGGAGACATGAGGAGACATGAGGAGACATGAGGAGACATGAGGAGACATGAGGAGACATGTGAAGACATGAGGAGACATGAGGAGACATGAGGAGACATGAGGAGACATGAGGAGACATGTGAAGACATGAGGAGACATGAGGAGACATGAGGAGACATGAGGAGACATGTGGAGACATGAGGAGACATGAGGAGACATGAGGAGACATGTGAAGACATGAGGAGACATGAGGAGACATGAGGAGACATGAGGAGACATGTGAAGACATGAGGAGACATGAGGAGACATGGGGAGACATGAGGAGACATGAGGAGACATGAGGAGACATGAGGAGACATGAGGAGACATGAGGAGACATGTGAAGACATGAGGAGACATGAGGAGACATGAGGAGACATGAGGAGACATGTGGAGACATGAGGAGACATGAGGAGACATGAGGAAACATGTGAAGACATGAGGAGACATGTGGAGACATGTGGAGACATGAGGAGACATGAGGAGACATGAGGAGACATGAGGAGACATGAGGAGACATGAGGAGACATGTGGAGACATGTGGAGACATGAGGAGACATGGGGAGACATGAGGAGACATGAGGAGACATGAGGAGACATGTGGAGACATGAGGAGACATGGGGAGACATGTGAAGACATGAGGAGACATGAGGAGACATGAGGAGACATGAGGAGACATGAGGAGACATGAGGAGACATGAGGAGACATGAGGAGACATGAGGAGACATGAGGAGACATGTGAAGACATGAGGAGACATGAGGAGACATGAGGAGACATGAGGAGACATGAGGAGACATGTGAAGACATGAGGAGACATGAGGAGACATGAGGAGACATGAGGAGGCATGTGGAGACATGAGGAGACATGAGGAGACATGAGGAGACATGTGAAGACATGAGGAGACATGTGGAGACATGTGGAGACATGAGGAGACATGAGGAGACATGAGGAGACATGAGGAGACATGAGGAGACATGAGGAGACATGTGGAGACATGTGGAGACATGAGGAGACATGGGGAGACAATGAGGAGACATGAGGAGACATGAGGAGACATGTGGAGACATGAGGAGACATGGGGAGACATGTGAAGACATGAGGAGACATGAGGAGACATGAGGAGACATGAGGAGACATGAGGAGACATGAGGAGACATGAGGAGACATGAGGAGACATGAGGAGACATGAGGAGACATGTGAAGACATGAGGAGACATGAGGAGACATGAGGAGACATGAGGAGACATGAGGAGACATGAGGAGACATGAGGAGACATGAGGAGACATGAGGAGACATGAGGAGACATGAGGAGACATGAGGAGACATGAGGAGACATGAGGAGACATGAGGAGACATGAGGAGACATGAGGAGACATGTGAAGACATGAGGAGACATGAGGAGACATGAGGAGACATGAGGAGACATGAGGAGACATGAAGAGACATGAGGAGACATGAGGAGACATGAGGAGACATGTGGAGACATGTGGAGACATGAGGAGACATGGGGAGACATGAGGAGACATGAGGAGACATGAGGAGACATGAGGAGACATGAGGAGACATGAGGAGACATGTGAAGACATGAGGAGACATGAGGAGACATGAGGAGACATGAGGAGACATGTGGAGACATGAGGAGACATGAGGAGACATGAG
The DNA here is from genome assembly GCA_947471745.1 of Closterium sp. Naga37s-1. NCBI lineage: Eukaryota > Viridiplantae > Streptophyta > Zygnematophyceae > Desmidiales > Closteriaceae > Closterium > Closterium sp. Naga37s-1. The sequence goes on along the minus strand of CANJKZ010000195.1, from coordinate 45,708 downwards.
GAGACATGTGAAGACATGAGACATGTGGAGACATGTGGAGACATGAGGAGACATGAGGAGACATGAGGAGACATGAGGAGACATGAGGAGACATGAGGAGACATGTGGAGACATGTGGAGACATGAGGAGACATGGGGAGACATGAGGAGACATGAGGAGACATGAGGAGACATGAGGAGACATGAGGAGACATGAGGAGACATGAGGAGACATGAGGAGACATGAGGAGACATGAGGAGACATGAGGAGACATGAGGAGACATGAGGAGACATGAGGAGACATGAGGAGACATGAGGAGACATGAGGAGACATGTGAAGACATGAGGAGACATGAGGAGACATGAGGAGACATGAGGAGACATGTGGAGACATGAGGAGACATGAGGAGACATGAGGAGACATGTGAAGACATGAGGAGACATGTGGAGACATGTGGAGACATGAGGAGACATGAGGAGACATGAGGAGACATGAGGAGACATGAGGAGACATGAGGAGACATGAGGAGACATGAGGAGACATGAGGAGACATGAGGAGACATGAGGAGACATGAGGAGACATGAGGAGACATGTGAAGACATGAGGAGACATGAGGAGACATGAGGAGAGATGAGGAGACATGTGGAGACATGAGGAGACATGAGCAGACATGAGGAGACATGTGAAGACATGAGGAGACATGTGGAGACATGTGGAGACATGAGGAGACATGGGGAGACATGAGGAGACATGAGGAGACATGAGGAGACATGTGAAGACATGAGGAGACATGAGGAGACATGAGGAGACATGAGGAGACATGTGGAGACATGAGGAGACATGAGGAGACATGAGGAGACATGAGGAGACATGAGGAGACATGAGGAGACATGTGGAGACATGAGGAGACATGAGGAGACATGAGGAGACATGTGAAGACATGAGGAGACATGTGGAGACATGTGGAGACATGAGGAGACATGGGGAGACATGAGGAGACATGAGGAGACATGAGGAGACATGTGGAGACATGTGGAGACATGAGGAGACATGAGGAGACATGAGGAGACATGAGGAGACATGAGGAGACATGAGGAGACATGTGAAGACATGAGGAGACATGAGGAGACATGAGGAGACATGAGGAGACATGTGGAGACATGAGGAGACATGAGGAGACATGAGGAGACATGTGAAGACATGAGGAGACATGTGGAGACATGAGGAGACATGGGGAGACATGAGGAGACATGAGGAGACATGAGGAGACATGTGGAGACATGAGGAGACATGAGGAGACATGAGGAGACATGTGAAGACATGAGGAGACATGTGGAGACATGTGGAGACATGAGGAGACATGAGGAGACATGAGGAGACATGAGGAGACATGAGGAGACATGAGGAGACATGTGAAGACATGAGGAGACATGAGGAGACATGAGGAGACATGAGGAGACATGAGGAGACATGAAGAGACATGAGGAGACATGAGGAGACATGAGGAGACATGTGGAGACATGTGGAGACATGAGGAGACATGGGGAGACATGAGGAGACATGAGGAGACATGAGGAGACATGAGGAGACATGAGGAGACATGAGGAGACATGTGAAGACATGAGGAGACATGAGGAGACATGAGGAGACATGAGGAGACATGTGGAGACATGAGACATGAGGAGACATGAGGAGACATGTGAAGACATGAGGAGACATGTGGAGACATGTGGAGACATGAGGAGACATGAGGAGACATGAGGAGACATGAGGAGACATGAGGAGACATGTGGAGACATGAGGAGACATGAGGAGACATGAGGAGACATGAGGAGACATGAGGAGACATGAAGAGACATGAGGAGACATGAGGAGACATGAGGAGACATGTGGAGACATGTGGAGACATGAGGAGACATGGGGAGACATGAGGAGACATGAGGAGACATGAGGAGACATGAGGAGACATGAGGAGACATGAGGAGACATGAGGAGACATGTGGAGACATGTGGAGACATGAGGAGACATGGGGAGACATGAGGAGACATGAGGAGACATGAGGAGACATGAGGAGACATGAGGAGACATGAGGAGACATGAGGAGACATGAGGAGACATGAGGAGACATGAGGAGACATGAGGAGACATGAGGAGACATGAGGAGACATGAGGAGACATGAGGAGACATGAGGAAGACATGAGGAGACATGAGGAGACATGAGGAGACATGAGGAGACATGTGGAGACATGAGGAGACATGAGGAGACATGAGGAGACATGTGAAGACATGAGGAGACATGTGGAGACATGTGGAGACATGAGGAGACATGAGGAGACATGAGGAGACATGAGGAGACATGAGGAGACATGAGGAGACATGTGGAGACATGTGGAGACATGAGGAGACATGGGGAGACATGAGGAGACATGAGGAGACATGAGGAGACATGTGGAGACATGAGGAGACATGGGGAGACATGTGAAGACATGAGGAGACATGAGGAGACATGAGGAGACATGAGGAGACATGAGGAGACATGAGGAGACATGAGGAGACATGAGGAGACATGAGGAGACATGAGGAGACATGAGGAGACATGAGGAGACATGAGGAGACATGAGGAGACATGAGGAGACATGAGGAGACATGAGGAGACATGAGGAGACATGAGGAGACATGAGGAGACATGAGGAGACATGAGGAGACATGAGGAGACATGAGGAGACATGAGGAGACATGAGGAGACATGAGGAGACATGTGAAGACATGAGGAGACATGAGGAGACATGAGGAGACATGAGGAGACATGAGGAGACATGAAGAGACATGAGGAGACATGAGGAGACATGAGGAGACATGTGGAGACATGTGGAGACATGAGGAGACATGGGGAGACATGAGGAGACATGAGGAGACATGAGGAGACATGAGGAGACATGAGGAGACATGAGGAGACATGTGAAGACATGAGGAGACATGAGGAGACATGAGGAGACATGAGGAGACATGTGGAGACATGAGGAGACATGAGGAGACATGAGGAGACATGTGAAGACATGAGACATGTGGAGACATGTGGAGACATGAGGAGACATGAGGAGACATGAGGAGACATGAGGAGACATGAGGAGACATGAGGAGACATGTGGAGACATGTGGAGACATGAGGAGACATGGGGAGACATGAGGAGACATGAGGAGACATGAGGAGACATGAGGAGACATGAGGAGACATGAGGAGACATGAGGAGACATGAGGAGACATGAGGAGACATGAGGAGACATGAGGAGACATGAGGAGACATGAGGAGACATGAGGAGACATGAGGAGACATGAGGAGACATGTGAAGACATGAGGAGACATGAGGAGACATGAGGAGACATGAGGAGACATGTGGAGACATGAGGAGACATGAGGAGACATGAGGAGACATGTGAAGACATGAGGAGACATGTGGAGACATGTGGAGACATGAGGAGACATGAGGAGACATGAGGAGACATGAGGAGACATGAGGAGACATGAGGAGACATGAGGAGACATGAGGAGACATGAGGAGACATGAGGAGACATGAGGAGACATGAGGAGACATGAGGAGACATGTGAAGACATGAGGAGACATGAGGAGACATGAGGAGACATGAGGAGACATGTGGAGACATGAGGAGACATGAGCAGACATGAGGAGACATGTGAAGACATGAGGAGACATGTGGAGACATGTGGAGACATGAGGAGACATGGGGAGACATGAGGAGACATGAGGAGACATGAGGAGACATGTGAAGACATGAGGAGACATGAGGAGACATGAGGAGACATGAGGAGACATGTGGAGACATGAGGAGACATGAGGAGACATGAGGAGACATGAGGAGACATGAGGAGACATGAGGAGACATGTGGAGACATGAGGAGACATGAGGAGACATGAGGAGACATGTGAAGACATGAGGAGACATGTGGAGACATGTGGAGACATGAGGAGACATGGGGAGACATGAGGAGACATGAGGAGACATGAGGAGACATGTGGAGACATGTGGAGACATGAGGAGACATGAGGAGACATGAGGAGACATGAGGAGACATGAGGAGACATGAGGAGACATGAGGAGACATGTGGAGACATGAGGAGACATGAGGAGACATGAGGAGACATGTGAAGACATGAGGAGACATGTGGAGACATGAGGAGACATGTGAAGACATGAGGAGACATGAGGAGACATGAGGAGACATGAGGAGACATGTGGAGACATGAGGAGACATGAGGAGACATGAGGAGACATGAGGAGACATGAGGAGACATGAGGAGACATGAGGAGACATGTGGAGACATGAGGAGACATGAGGAGACATGAGGAGACATGTGAAGACATGAGGAGACATGTGGAGACATGTGGAGACATGAGGAGACATGGGGAGACATGAGGAGACATGAGGAGACATGAGGAGACATGTGGAGACATGTGGAGACATGAGGAGACATGAGGAGACATGAGGAGACATGAGGAGACATGAGGAGACATGAGGAGACATGTGAAGACATGAGGAGACATGAGGAGACATGAGGAGACATGAGGAGACATGTGGAGACATGAGGAGACATGAGGAGACATGAGGAGACATGTGAAGACATGAGGAGACATGTGGAGACATGAGGAGACATGGGGAGACATGAGGAGACATGAGGAGACATGAGGAGACATGTGGAGACATGAGGAGACATGAGGAGACATGAGGAGACATGAGGAGACATGTGAAGACATGAGGAGACATGTGGAGACATGTGGAGACATGAGGAGACATGAGGAGACATGAGGAGACATGAGGAGACATGAGGAGACATGAGGAGACATGTGGAGACATGTGGAGACATGAGGAGACATGGGGAGACATGAGGAGACATGAGGAGACATGAGGAGACATGTGGAGACATGAGGAGACATGGGGAGACATGTGAAGACATGAGGAGACATGAGGAGACATGAGGAGACATGAGGAGACATGTGAAGACATGAGGAGACATGAGGAGACATGAGGAGACATGAGGAGACATGAGGAGACATGTGAAGACATGAGGAGACATGAGGAGACATGAGGAGACATGTGGAGACATGAGGAGACATGTGGAGACATGTGGAGACATGAGGAGACATGTGGAGACATGAGGAGACATGGGGAGACATGAGGAGACATGTGGAGACATGAGGAGACATGTGGAGACATGTGGAGACATGTGGAGACATGAGGAGACACGTGGAGACATGAGGAGACATGTGGAGACATGTGGAGACATGAGGAGACATGTGGAGACATGAGGAGACATGAGGAGACATGTGGAGACATGAGGAGACATGAGGAGACATGAGGAGACATGAGGAGACATGAGGAGACATGAGGAGACATGAGGAGACATGTGAAGACATGAGGAGACATGAGGAGACATGAGGAGACATGAGGAGACATGAGGAGACATGAGGAGACATGAGGAGACATGAGGAGACATGAGGAGACATGAGGAGACATGAGGAGACATGTGGAGACATGAGGAGACATGAGGAGACATGAGGAGACATGTGGAGACATGAGGAGACATGAGGAGACATGAGGAGACATGTGGAGACATGAGGAGACATGTGAAGACATGAGGAGACATGTGAAGACATGAGGAGACATGTGAAGACATGAGGAGACATGTGGAGACATGTGGAGACATGAGGAGACATGGGGAGACATGAGGAGACATGTGAAGACATGAGGAGACATGTGAAGACATGAGGAGACATGTGAAGACATGAGGAGACATGTGAAGACATGAGGAGACATGTGAAGACATGAGGAGACATGTGAAGACATGAGGAGACATGTGGAGACATGTGGAGACACGAGGAGACATGGGGAGACATGAGGAGACATGAGGAGACATGTGGAGACATGAGGAGACATGGGGAGACATGAGGAGACATGAGGAGACATGAGGAGACATGTGGAGACATGTGGAGACATGAGGAGACATGGGGAGACATGAGGAGACATGTGAAGACATGAGGAGACATGTGGAGACATGTGGAGACATGAGGAGACATGGGGAGACATGAGGAGACATGAGGAGACATGAGGAGACATGTGGAGACATGTGGAGACATGAGGAGACATGGGGAGACATGAGGAGACATGTGAAGACATGAGGAGACATGTGAAGACATGAGGAGACATGTGGAGACATGTGGAGACATGAGGAGACATGGGGAGACATGAGGAGACATGAGGAGACATGTGGAGACATGTGGAGACATGAGGAGACATGTGGAGACATGAGGAGACATGTGGAGACATGTGGAGACATGAGGAGACATGTGGAGACATGAGGAGACATGGGGAGACATGAGGAGACATGTGAAGACATGAGGAGACATGTGGAGACATGTGGAGACATGAGGAGACATGGGGAGACATGAGGAGACATGAGGAGACATGAGGAGACATGTGGAGACATGTGGAGACATGAGGAGACATGGGGAGACATGAGGAGACATGTGAAGACATGAGGAGACATGTGAAGACATGAGGAGACATGTGGAGACATGTGGAGACATGAGGAGACATGGGGAGACATGAGGAGACATGAGGAGACATGTGGAGACATGAGGAGACATGTGGAGACATGTGGAGACATGTGGAGACATGAGGAGACACGTGGAGACATGAGGAGACATGTGGAGACATGTGGAGACATGAGGAGACATGTGGAGACATGAGGAGACATGAGGAGACATGTGGAGACATGAGGAGACATGAGGAGACATGTGGAGACATGAGGAGACATGTGGAGACATGTGGAGACATGAGGAGACATGTGGAGACATGAGGAGACATGGGGAGACATGAGGAGACATGTGGAGACATGAGGAGACATGTGGAGACATGTGGAGACATGTGGAGACATGAGGAGACATGTGAAGACATGAGGAGACATGTGAAGACATGAGGAGACATGTGAAGACATGAGGAGACATGTGAAGACATGAGGAGACATGTGAAGACATGAGGAGACATGTGAAGACATGAGGAGACATGTGAAGACATGAGGAGACATGTGAAGACATGAGGAGACATGTGAAGACATGAGGAGACATGTGGAGACATGTGGAGACATGAGGAGACATGGGGAGACATGAGGAGACATGAGGAGACATGTGGAGACATGAGGAGACATGTGGAGACATGAGGAGACATGTGGAGACATGTGGAGACATGAGGAGACATGTGGAGACATGAGGAGACATGGGGAGACATGAGGAGACATGTGGAGACATGAGGAGACATGTGGAGACATGTGGAGACATGTGGAGACATGAGGAGACACGTGGAGACATGAGGAGACATGTGGAGACATGTGGAGACATGAGGAGACATGTGGAGACATGAGGAGACATGAGGAGACATGTGGAGACATGAGGAGACATGAGGAGACATGTGGAGACATGAGGAGACATTTGGAGACATGAGGAGACATGTGGAGACATGAGGAGACATGTGGAGACATGTGGAGACATGTGGAGACATGTGGAGACATGTGGAGACATGGGAGAGTAAGAAGCGATTCTCCACCCACCGCAGATACACCACCTCCTCCACCTCGCTGAACCGGCTGTTCTGTATACCTTCAACCTAAAAAGTGCGGTGATATGGTGGGGAATGAAGAGGGGTTTTTGAGACGTCTCATAAGACCTCGATGAGACATTTGAGAAACGACTGCCCTGCTCGGCTGGAATGAAGATGGATAGAATGACGGTGGCTTCCTTGTGTGCACATCTTCTGAGAATTCTAAAAAGTCACACCAATATAGAATGACGGTGGCTTCCTTGTGTCCACATCTTTTGAGAATTCTCAAAAGTCGCACCAATATAGAATGACGTTGGCTTCCTTGTGTGCACATCAGAGACAGACACTATCCACCTTTGCTGGCGCGCTGACACATGAGGTGCTGTCAGTAGCGGCGCGCTGACACATGAGGTACTGTCAGTAGCGGACAGGTGGGCTGTGGAGGTCTTACTTCCATCAACTCGTGTGGTTATTAAAACGACGAGACAAACCCCATGGAATGGATGGATGGAGAAAACCTGGTTAACAGCAGAGACGGACACTTTCCACATCTGCTGGTGCGCTGACACGACGAGGTGTAAGGATCTATACCTTAACTCGATGTAGAGGACACATGTATTCGTTGCGACCCACCCACGCACCTGTCTGAGGAGGTCTGCCACTCGCTGCCGCAGCAGCATAGCTTCCATCTGTGCCTTCTTCAGCTGCTGGCTCTGTAGCACAGGGCGACCGGCGGAGGGAGGGGGGGACGGGAGAGGGAGTGCGGAGAGCGTGAGTGAGTGAGAGGAGGACAAGGTGATGGAGAAAAGATGGAGAGCAGGTGAGTGGGTCTGCCACTCGCTGCCGCAGCAGCATGGCTTCCATCTGTGCCTTCTTCAGCTGCTGGCTCTGCAGCACAGCACGGCAGGGGGGGGAGAGGGGGTGGGAAGGGCGACAGAGGAAAGAGAAGGAGCGGAGTGAGTGAGACGAGGGCAAGGGGAGGGACAACAGAGGGAGCGAAGGCGAGTGGGTGGCAACTCTTTGTAGCAGAAGTAAGGGCCTGTAGTGGTTACCACCCACTATAGTGGTTACCACCCACTATAGTGGTTACCTCTGGTGCAATGAGGCAGTCCATGTGCGCCTGGGCCTCTGCCAGCTGCAGCTGGTGGTTGGTCAATGTGCACGTCACGCACACAAGATGGATGAAGCTACCACAGCCCCATAAAACAGGGTTACCTACCTCTGGCGCGATGAACCTATCCATGTGCGCCTGTGCCTCTGCCAGCTGCACGCTCATCTTCCGCCTCTGCAGCTGCACCTCATGGCTGGCCGGTCAATGCGTGTATAGGGTTACCACACCCCCCTGCTTGTTACCTCTGGCGCAATGAGCCTATCCATGTGCGCCTGGGCCTCTGCGAGCTGCACACTCATCTTCCTCCTCTGCAGCTGCAGCTCGTTGTTCATCCTCCGCGCCTCCACTAGCTCCACCTCCACCTTTTCTTGTGCCTAAGATAAGGGAGAGAAGAGGGAGGGTGGGAGAGGGCGAGGGAGCGGGGGAACAAGGTGTTCCAAGGTGCCTCACGACAACACACTAAGCTGCAGCTCGTTGCTCATCCTCCGCGCCTCCACCTGCTCCACCTCCACCTACTCCTGCGCCTGCCGAGGGGAGGAAGAGGGGGAAGTGGAGGGGGAAGAGGGAAAGCGGGCAACAGGTATCGTGAGTCGTGAGTCGCCTTCTCCTGCGCCTGAGGATGGAATAAGAGAGGAGCACGAAGAGGGGGTGGAGCGAGTTCCGGAACCTTAAGCCTTCCCCACGCTTAGATAGAGATTAGAGTTGAGTGCACAGTACTCAAAGTCACCAAACGAGAGTCCCACACCCCTCCCACCTCTCCCGTTCCCCACATCGCCCTGCTCTCATCCCCTCACCCTCCTCCCCACCCCACCGCCACCTTGCGCAGGGCCTCCACCTCCTTGTGCTTCGCCAGGGCCAGAGCCATTTGTAAGACGTCTCAAAAAGAGCCATCTTGTACATCAGCCACACACCTTCCCTGCACTACAGTGTCCCAGTCCCCACCCACTTCTCCCCTCCTCCCTTCTCACCTCCCTCCTCCCACCCACCCTTCCCTCCTCAAGAGCCCACCTTGCGCAGGGCCTCCACCTCCTTGTGCTTCGCCAGGGCCAGAGCCATTGTGAGCATCAGCCGCACACCTGGCCGTCATCTGCCCCCCCCCACACCCCACTTTACCCATCCGCTCCAAAACCTCTTCCCTACTCTCCCCCTCAACCACCCACCTTGCGCAGCGCCTCCACCTCCTTGTGCTTCGCCAGAGCTAGAGCCTCCTTGGCGTTCACCTCCTCCTCCCGGGCTTTCAGTGACGCCACCACCTGGGGCGGTAGGGAGATGTGAAGGAATGGGGGAATTTAGGGCCATGAGAGTAGCGGGTATGTTGAGTGTAAATGGTTGGAATAGACCGGAGCCAGAACCTTGATAAGCTTGCGGCAAGAAAGCAAGATCCATTTGAGGGTCAAAAAGCTTTTAAAGAGGACCACGAACACCCACACCCGATTGAGAACAGCGCCCTTTGAGGTATCATCCACTGCTACTGCAGTTTCGCCAGCACTAGCACCAGGCGCATAGCAACCCGCCAGGCGCATAGCAACCCGCCAGGCGCATAGCAACCCGCCAGGCGCATAGCAACCCGCCAGGCTCATAGCAACCCGCCAGGCTCATAGCAACCCGCCAGGCGCATAGCAACCTGCCAGGCGCATAGCAACCCGCCAGGCGTATAGCAACCCGCCAGGCGCATAGCAAGCAACCCACGAAACACCCATACCCACTTGAGTGCTGTGATCTCTGAGGAAGAGCCCGAGCCTATCTGCTGCTGCTAATACAGTTTCGACAGTACTAGCACCACGCTAGCAGCAAGCCAGCTGTACAGCAAAGCACCAGCACCCGTACCTGCTTGAGTGCTGTGATCTCTGAGGAAGAGCCCGAGCCTATCCGCAGCTGCTTCTGCAGCTCCCTCTCTCGCGCCCTAAGCTCGTTCAGCTGTTGTGTTCGTTTGGGGAATGGGTGGTGTGGGGGGACAATACGAATGGCAGCACGACTTGGGAGTCGACTCAAAAGGGAAAAAATGGCTTGAGGGCGAAAGTCCGATGTCTCAAAGCTCGTGAGGGAGTGGAGGGTGCGGGAGGCAGGAAAGGCAGAGAGGGATTCTTGAGGTGGAAGTGGAGCAGAAAATCTCGTTTTGAGACGTCTCAAAACTGGAAGTGGAGCAGAAAATCTCGTTTTGAGACGTCTCAAAACTGGAAGTGGAGCAGAAAATCTCGTTTTGAGACGTCTCAAAACTGGAAGTGGAGCAGAAAATCTCGTTTTGAGACGTCTCAAAACTGGAAGTGGAGCAGAAAATCTCGTTTTGAGACGTCTCAAAACTGGAAGTGGAGCAGAAAATCTCCCTGCAGAAAGTGCAGCAGAGAAATCTCGTCTCAATCCACAACAACCAACTAACCATTTCTCAACCCCCTCTACTCACCTCCTTCTTGATCTTATCCATTTCCTGCATGTCCAGCGCCCACTGCTGCTTCTGAAACACGCTCTCCGCCATGCCCTTGCGCAGCCGAACCACCTCCGCCCGCTCCCTCTCCACCTCCCTCCGCTGCCTCTCCACCTCCTCGCCCCCATACCTCAGCTGCCGCAGCTCCTGTGGGGGAAGGGACAGAGGGGGAAAGACAGGCACGGGCAGGGCAGAGGGTTTGAGGTACCACGAGATGGTTTGGCTGTAGAATCACAGGAAGGCCTTAAAACGCACCACAGCAACTGCTTTCCCTCTCCATCTCCTCTCCTCCCACACGCCCCCACCCTACCTGCATTTCCGCCATGAGCTGCTCGTGCTGCTGCCGCATCTCCTGCACCTCCTGCTTGTACACAAACACCCTCACGCACCTGCTAATCCCACCGTTACCCGCTCACACACCCGTACATTCACACACGTCCCCACCCTACCTAGAGTTCAGCCATGAGCTGCTCGTGCTGCTGCCGCAGATCACCCACCTACAAAGCCCCACTGACCACCCCCCCCCGGGCACACCCCTTTTTCACACCTGCTGGTCCTGCTGCCGCATATCCTCTGCGTTGCACGGCAGCTCCCGCTCACCCCCATACACCTGCGCCTCACACACCTGCGAACCCCCCAACACCCTGCCACACCCCCCCATATCTACACACGCCCCCCCACTCACACCTACCTGGAGTTCCGCCATGAGGTGCTCGAGCTGCTGCCACATGTCCTCCACACTGCACCCTCACACACCCCTATAGACAGCCTCACACCTTCAAACCCCTCTACACCTTGCCACACGCCCCCATATCCACACGTGCGCCTACCTGCAGTTCCGCCATGAGCTGCTCGTGCTGCTGCCGCATCTCCTCAGCGCAGCACCCTCACACACACACCTATGCCCTCACAGCACACAGCCTCGCACACCTGCAAACCCCTCCACACCCTGCCACACTCAACCATATTCACACACCCCCACCCCACCTGCAGTTCCGCCATGAGCTGTTCGTGCTGCTGCCGCATCTCCTCTGCGCTGCACTGCAGCTCCCACACCTCCCTTTGATGCTCCTCCGCGCGCACGCGCTGCTGCTCCTCCAGCGCCTCCCGCTCCTGCACCTCCTGCTGCACCCTTGCCTCCACCTCCTCAACCTCCGCCATCACGCGCTCATGCACCTCCCTCTCCACCCTCGCCTTCACCCCCTCGATCTCCCTTGCGTGCGCCTCTTTTAAGGCTTTCTCCTGGGCGGCTAGCAGCTCACGCACTCGCTCCTCCTCCCGCGCTCGCTCCTCCCTCGCGCGCTCCTCCCTCACCCGCTCGTCCAGGTCACCAAGCCCGTTGGGTAGCGCAGCAACGGCTGACGGACCAAAGCTCAAGGCGGAAGGGGAGTCGCCAGGAAGCACGTTCCGGGAAGCTGCTTTCCGGCCGTCGAGAGCGAGTTTCGACTCAAAGTCAGACCACACGTCAGGCACGTCCTTGTCTGAAAAGAACTCGTCTCCCGATGCAGCGCCCTGCTCGTCTCCCGTCCCAATGCCCTCGTTTCTCCACCCAGCGCCCTGCCCGTTTCCAGCCCCAGCGCCCCCCGTGTCTCCTGCAAGTGCATCCATAGCCGTCCCTCCAAAGCTAACACCTTCCGCACTACCTCTGTCACCCCCACCACCGGCACCAGTAGCACCGGTGCCCGCAATGCCCCCAGTGCCCACGAGTATGCTTCCGTTATCCCCATCTCCTCCTGCTGATGCTATTCCTGCTACTACCTTTCCATCTGCCAACATCTCAATTCCGTCTTCCCTGTCTTCCCCTTCCTCTTGCCCCTGCTTGTCCTTACCCTTCCCCTTTGCCCTCCCTTTCCCCTTTCCCTTCCCTTTCTCCTTCTCCTTCTCCTTCTCCTTATCCTTCTCCTCTTTCTCCTTCTTCTTCTTCCTCTTATCCTTCCGGTCATTCTTCTTGTCCTTCCTTCCCCTCTCGCCCTCCTCCTCCTCCCCCCTCCCTTCACTCACCACATCCCCAGAGCCCCCGTAATAGTCCCTTCCATCTACAGTCACATCTGGGACACCACCAGCAGCAGCACCACCAGCAGCAATGCCTCCAGCCGCCCGCGCTCGCCCCTCCTTGTGTTTGCTCCCTCCCCTTCCTCCTCCCCTTCCCCCTCCTCCTGCTCCCGCTTCCCCTCCTCCCCCTCCTGCACCTCCCCCCGTTTGAGTCACCCCCGTGATCCCATGCCCTTCTCCGCCTCCCTGACCGAACGTGGCGCCAACTCTCCCGTGTGACACTAACGAGCGCTCCCTCTCCTCCCCCACGCTCTCCACGTCATTAAGCTCCGGCACCGGCCGCCCGCCCTGCTGCCCTTGCGCCGCCACCTGGCACATGCAGCACGGGAGAGGGGCACGCATACATGGCAGAGGGGAAAAAAGGGCAACTTAAGAGCCTGGGCCTGGGTCTCCACCCCCACGCCCAACATCATTCAGCTCCGGCACTGGCCGCCACGGTCAGTGCCGATGCGGTCAAGCAAGTCACGGGCGTGCCCTCGTTTTACTCACATCTTGTTCACGCTGCGACCGTTGCTGTCGCCTCCGCCGCCGCCGCCGTTCCTCTTCCTGCCCTGAAACCGAGATAGACGGAAAGAAAGGAAGTCCTGATCAAAACTAGCTCTTCTGGGTCGGCAATTCAGGAATGGAGCAGCAAAGTACTGATCTGGGGGACTTTGTAACTCTGTAACAGAGCAATTCGTGCATGCATTGCCAGTCTTGCTGAATACCCCATAATTTCGAAGAGCACGAGAGTGCGAGTCTAAGTCGATTGACTTGCAATCGTAATTCGCTCAAGTTAAACTCCCAGGAAGACTGGGACTCCAATGTAGGTGGAATATCGGCCGTCGTAGCTCAACTCGCTGACACGCGGAATGGTAACAAGATACGATAACCAGACACGCTAAACAGATACCATAATCAGACACGGCAAAGGCGTGTGACCACATGTAACCAGACAACAGGAACGGTAACCATACCGGTGACCAGAGACATCCGCAGACATTAACAGGCACAGTTACCATATACGACAGCCAGACACGGCAATCGGCACGGTATCCAGAATGGATAACTGGCAACATCAACAGGAACGGAAACCAGACACGGTGACCAGGTACGGTAATCATGTATGATAACCAGATACGGAAACCAGACACCTGGGTACGCGTGCGCTACGCGGTTGATCTTCAATCCATCTTACTCTGGTTGTGGATGGCAGTTCCAAGAACTTGCTTCGCAACGACGGCGTTTTGAGACGTCTCAAAACACTTCTTTTACCACGTGGCTCATCTTACTCTGGTTGTGGCTGGCACTTCCAAGAACTTGCTTCGCAACGACGGCGGCTGCTACTGCTGCCACAACGAACTTGAGAGCTCCGTCCATGCGGATGGCTTTCGCCTATCTATCTGTCATCGCGAATGTGACAGGAGGAGGCTTTTGGCAGGAGGCTTATAAAAAGAGTAGACTCAAACGGCGGGAGGAGGAGGAGCCATGATCGGGAATGGGGACAGCTGGTGCGATGATGCACCGCTGTTATGTCGCATTAGACTCTGCAGCAGAGAGCTATGTGGCATTGAAACGGAAGGCCAGCGGAAGCAGCATCATCTGGTACTCGCAGGGAAACTTGACGTATGCTGAAGTGAAATTCAACAACGAGTCTCCGCGTTGGATGCATAACCTACACCTGCAGCACACGACACGGAGGTGCGTCGGATTCTTGAAAAAACGTAGTCTTTCGTACTATGAGGCACAGCCAAGCTAGCTGCACAGCAGACCAAGTTGCTGCTCATCAGATCAAGCTACTTGCACGAGCACTGCCAGGCTCCATGAAACCAACATGCTGCTATCAGATGTGTTGCTTTCTTAGTACAGAGAACTCATTACGTTGTGTCAGAATAGCACGGAACTCTACTCAACCATTCTAGAATAGTAAAGAACCGTTCTGGCACGCAAAATATTGCACCAAATGGCACAGCTCCCTGGGTGTGACCCAAGCCACGCAGGCAGGAAGGAATTCAAACCAGGTTCAGCCAGACCAGGGCAGGGTTGTGCTGGTTTGGGCGAGCTCGTGGTGTCTCACCCGCTGATCAAGCGACGCGACTCAACCAAGCCAGCTCTGTCATACCGAACCTTCTTTCCGAACACGTTTTGGCCTTGTATGGCGGGAACATCAGGTTGAGAAGGTTTGATCCAATCAGTGCAACCCAAGAGATTGTCGGAATGCCAAGCCGCATCCATTTCTAAACATTTGCTTTTGGGAGATGACCGGCCTAAGTTCCAGGTTTTTGTAGATTACGGATTTCGGATTAAAAGGCAATCAGAATCTCCTCTATCTCCTCTCCTTGCCACACCACAAAGACGAACCAAGGCTGACCGGACAGAAAATATCACTCAGCATCCCTGCTGGTGCACATCCACGTCAGCAGCACAGCTTCATGACGACGAGCATCACACATTGCACGAGCAACGCTTCTTATACATTAAGAACACACTCGTTATCACAGATCAAGAGCCTAACCACTAGCTGATACAAACTAAAAGCAGTGAGTGCTGTACTGTGTGAGAAGAAAAAAACCACAATACAGAAAATAAGTCAGTTGCGATAGCGGGGAAAAAAATACGCTGGTTCCCCTGAATCACGACTAATCTGCAATGTCATCTTGAAGTTCCTCATTCAATGTCTCATCCTGTGATGCAAAAAAATAAACATGGTCATTCATGAATATGTTCGAATGAAAGCAGCGGGTAAAACTAGCTAGTGACTATTTTAGTAAATTAACCTCTTTCCTCTCACCTCTTCAGTTTTCTTGGACACAAGTCGCTTTTTCTTTGCAGGCTTTGGTGCCTCTTCATGCTTCTCATCATCATCCTCAGTGTCCCCAACACCCTCCACCCTGGATTGCTGCAAAGGAAATGAATGACACGACTTTGTTAGTGCATTAATTCGAGACCAAGATCCAAGTTACATGTTGACTTAGCATATCGCCTTACCATGTTGTATTCTTCTAATTGCGCCTCATATGCTTTCTTGCGCTCTGAGGCTCCCTTATTGTATACCTCTTTTTCCTGCAAATTCAGGGAAGAATCATCAGGGACACTCAAGGCAACAGCAGGAGAGCGTGCATTCGGATGCGCAGACGTAAGTTGAACTTAGCTAACAGAAATTAGGGAGCATAAGCGTTAGATCGCACCTCTTCAGTCAAGCTCTTCCATTTGAGACCAGCCGCTTTGCTCATCTGCATGTTTCGCACAACAAATTTGCATAAGAGGCGAAAAACATCACAATGGAAGGAACCACGCCATGACAAAATCCCGTGACTATGGCTGCTGGGGGAGAGAAACGCACCTCTGTGACGCCCTTCGATTCGGGATGTTCCTCCTTGTATTGCTTCCGAAAATCTTCTCTGCAAATCACAGACCAACACGCTCAAAGACCGCGTCAACCATTAAATCCCTCAACAGAAGCGCCTAGAGTGGTGACAGACAGCACAGTTACGCGAAGCAGGTATGGAATCATCCGTGGCGAGGCTTATATGAGCAAGCCTCAGGCCCTTCCAGAACCACGGTGCACGGAATGGTGCACGAACGCACGCCTATGAGGAGTATTGGAAACAGGCGAAAATGGCGGGACGTACAAGAACAGGAAGTAGGCGGTTGTTGGTTTCTTGGGAGCGTTGGGGTCTTTTTCGGCTTTCCGCTTGTGCTGTTTCTCTTCCTTGGCGGGGTTTGACTTCTGCTGCTTCTCCTCAACTTTCTGCTTCCTGTGAGGTAAGAAATCGTAAATTGATTGAGGCCAGAGACACTTGGAACAGAGGCACAGTGATGTTCAAACCGACACGCCATAACTAGCAAGAAAACAAGTTGAAACTGATGCGGGACGCCGGAATTATCCACGTATGTAGCCGAGAAAAGAACTTACTTCGCAGCGGCTTCCTCTGCCATACGCTCTCGAAACTCCAAGCGCAAACGCTCTGCCATGCGGTTGGTAAGAAACACACGACGATGAGAATTAGCGTGACTGGCCAAAATGATTATGGAAAAACAACAAGTGAAATAGGTGACTTCTGAGCAAACTCAGAAGTCATTAGCATCTGAACACGCCACGTTACTTATCAAATCGATCCTTAAATAAACCTGTGGGAAGGAGATTGGCATTGAGGCCGGGCGGCTTGAAACGCAGCGTCGTTCTCGCACGAGTGCATGCCCGCCGTGTTGTGAGGCGCGTCAAAAGTAGTAAGAATCGAGCCCACGCGAGACCACTCACCGAGGGTGTCTTTGAAAGCGGCGTCGTTCTCGCACGAGTGCATGTCCGCCGTGGCAACCGGCACCTTGGAGCTGCACGCTTCACTGCCAGACACACGAATTTCCAAACGAATTACCGACAGAAAACAGAAAAAAAATATTAACAAGGGGAGAAAAGGACGCCGTTGCGCGTGTAGAATACTGTTACATTACGGCGGATCATAACTCCGTTAAGGTATCAGGCTTTACCAAGTGAGAAATGCACTGCCATCAGGAGCTCGACGCATGACTGTCGGCTCGGCGCTCTTCACGCGCTTCTTAGCTCCAGGTCTTGCCATGGCGCCTCTAGCTTGAGAGTCAAAACACTCGTCAATGTAATGACAGCTGAGCGGGTTGGTAAGTATTTAGCAACTATGAAGATGCGCGTATCGCTTCACCGTCAATCTTCGCGGGCCTAGCAGAGCGAATGCAGAGGACTGTAAGAAAAGGTTTTTGCTAGCAGGGGAACGAGGTGATTGGGGGCGTAATGAAGCTTCACGGGAATGGCATTTTGGAAATAGGGAGAAAGGTTCTACACAAGTAGGCAATTGTCGAGTGGCTTTTGTCCATGCAGCACTGTCACTAGCATGCAGAGAAAAGCAGTCGAGGGAAGGTGCGGCCTCTGTCTCTCCCCTAAAACATTTGAACTCTACACCTCGAAATCCTTGGATTCGTCAAATGGTTTCCGCACTTACGGTTTAAGGTTGAATCTGTGAATTGATGCATTCATACTGAAGAGAGGACGAGTCATACATTCCTTTTTTTCTTCTGAAACAGAACGGGACCCAACACACTTCAAATTGACGAAGAAACCTAGCTGATAAACCGCGAAGCATCTGAAGTTTAGGGTAGCCGTACCAAATAAAGCGGATGCTTGTGCTTCATGATTCCGCAGCAGCGATGGTTGGAATTTCGAATTTGAATGTTCAAGTTCGCATTCGAAATCAGGAAAGTATCACTTCGTCCGCTTTACATGCCTCAAAACGAATTTTTGCTTAAGGGGAGGCACATGATTACAGCGGAAGAGCTACGATCGATAACATAAGAATAGATAGGCAAGTAACACAGCTCAATTTCTTCACTACATTTTCATTGATTTGGCTGCCTATATGGCCAAACACGTGAAAGTTACACAATCAATTCTATAGCAAGCTATTGTTGGTCCATATCTAGCATAAGCTTGTCCATCTCCCCTGCACTGCCAATTCCTGCTGAAACAGCAGGACTACTTCCAGTGCTGCCCCCTTGCCCCATCCCTTGCAGGGGAACCATCTCAGAAACCCTACCTCCTGACAACGGAGACCCCTTTATTGTCACACTGCCTATGACTGGCGTTCCTACACCCTCCTTTCTTAGGTCCGGCGATCCTCCTGCCGAAGGTGGAGGCGGGAGTGGTGGTGGAGTGGCGGTTGGCATCAGCTTCGGCGTGCCCAGGTTCGGATTCCGCGACGAGATCGGCGTAGGATCGTCGCCATCGCCAGGCTCGGCCAAAGCTCCATACGGCCTCATCCCCCCTCTAGACGGTGGCAAAACCATCCCCATTTTCTCCATCGCCTCCCGTAGAATCCCCACCTCTGCCATCTGCCCCTGCTGCTCCCGCTCCCGCTCCTCCCGCTCCCACTCCTGCTGCTGTTTCAACTGTTGGTGGTGGTGAGGCTGCTGCTCCAAATCTTCTTCTATCTCCACAAACCCTCCACCCGGAGCACTCGAGGACGAGAGAGTGAACCCCAGAGGGGCAGACGTGGGATCATTCGCTTCTGTCGAATCAACCGCTGACGACATATCGGCCGCTGCAGAAAACGCAGCAGCTAACCTCGCAGCCAAAGACGCGCCGCCAGACAACGCCACACCCACCGTGGCCCCCACCCCCCCAGCGGCCCCACTGTCTTTCCCTCCACTCCCCAGTTTCCCGTCTGCATTCTCTGTCGAAATAAGCTGCGCTTCTGAGAGAAAAGAATCAGCAGAGTCAACAGCAGCACCCTGAGAGGCGATCCCTGTGGGCCCAGCAGGGCGGTCGGAGGTTGACAGGGCCTCGAGGTCTGTGAAGTGCTGTGGCTGGCTGCTGCCACTGGCCGAGCGCCGACACGACTCCATCTCCCTCCCTGCGATCAGAGGTATCGGGAGGGGTGGTAAGGATACGGAAACACACCTGAGGGAAGAAATTTCCACTAGAGCGAACAGAAACACACCTGAGGACACAGAAACACACCTGAGGACACAGAAACACACCTGAAGACACAGAAACACACCTGAGGACACAGAAACACACCTGAGGACACAGAAACACACCTGAGAGGACACAGAAACACACCCGAGGACACAGAAACACACCTGAGGACACAGAAACACACCCGAGGACACAGAAACACACCTGAGAGGACACAGAAACACACCTGAGAGGACACAGAAACACACCTGAGGACACAGAAACACACCTGAGGACACAGAAACACACCCGAGGACACAGAAACACACCTGAGAGGACACAGAAACACACCCGAGAGGACACAGTAACACACCTGAGGACACAGAAACACACCCGAGGACACAGAAACACACCTGAGGACACAGAAACACACCCGAGGACACAGAAACACACCTGAGGACACAGAAACACACCTGAGGACACAGAAACACACCTGAGAGGACACAGAAACACACCTGAGAGGACACAGAAACACACCTGAGGGGACGAAGGTGCGTGTGCGGTAGTGGTGTGTCTCCCCCGTGCCGTCACTGTAGAGCACATAGTCATGGTAGGTGGGGGCGAACTGCGGGAGGGATAGGGGAGACGGGTCGGAATGATGTATGGGTAAACAGCCCAGGTGTGTGTGCGGCAGTGGTGAGTCTCCCCCGTGCCATCACTGTAGAGAACCTAGTCATGGTAGGTGGGGGCGAACTGCATGGGATGGGGGGTAGGAGAGATGCGAAGGGAGGACGCATGAGCAAACTAGTGGAAGAACTGAGGCAGCTATGTGTGTCTTCCCCGTGCCGTTACTGTAAGCACATAGTCGTGGTAGGTGGGGGTGAACTGCATGGGCGATGGGGGGTAGGAGAGATGCGAAGGGAGGACGCATGAGCCAGCTACGAGTATATCTCCCGCGCCGTCACTGAGAAGACACGCATTGGGGATAGGTGCGATCGTTTGCATGTAAATCACCAAGCAACCCATGTTTCTCTCTCTGTCCCTCTCCCCTGTGCCGTCACAGTGAAGCATTTAGTCGTGGTGAGTGGGAGCAAATTGGTTTTTGAGAATTCTCAAAAACCAGCTCATCTAGTCATGGTAAGTGGGACCAAATTGTGCGGGAGATGGGGGGTGGGGAGGTGGGAAGAGACGACGCAGGGGAGAAAGAAAGGTAAGTGAGAATGAGCAATCTACTCATGTCGTCATCTCTCTCCCACTTCCCTCGCCTAGTGAACGATACTTTCTCATTCGCCTGGTGGAGACATGTCACTTTGGAACAGTGTCGTGTCGTGTTGCTGACAATGATGTTGTGTCGGTGAGGTTGATGGCGTGCTTGATGGCGTGCTTGATGGCGTGCTTGATGGCGTGCTTGATGGCGTGCTTGATGGTGAACAGTGTC
This sequence comes from Closterium sp. Naga37s-1, assembly GCA_947471745.1. Classification (NCBI taxonomy): domain Eukaryota; kingdom Viridiplantae; phylum Streptophyta; class Zygnematophyceae; order Desmidiales; family Closteriaceae; genus Closterium; species Closterium sp. Naga37s-1. Next base: position 24,684 of record CANJKZ010000195.1, on the reverse strand, counting down.
GCTGACAACGTCAGTGAGGCTAATGTCGGTGAGTTTGATGGCGTGCTTGATGGATCGCAGCAATGCAACAGTAGCTGTTAACCAGGTAACATGCTAGCGCACAGCCGCACCTGGTGAACAGTGTCGCTGACAACGTCTGTGAGGTAAATGGCATGCTTAATAGAGTGCAGCAGCCCTGCCTGCTCGCCGTTCAGGGCCCTGTTGGCCTGCAGAAACGGCTTGAAGGGGAAGGCGTGCATGAAGCCCACCTGGTAACCAGCCCACCTGGTAACCACCTCTCACCCACCTGATGAACGGTGTCGCTGACAACATCTGTGAGGTTGATGGCATGCTTAATAGACCTCAGCAGCCCCGCCTGCTCGCCGTTCAGGGCCACATTGGCCTGCAGGAACGGCTTGAAGGGGAAGGCGTGAATGAAGCCCAGCGCGCCCAGCACCATCTCGGCGCAAATCAACACGTTTTGTAGATCTGCTGCGTCTTCTGCACTGCTGACGTAGCCCAGTTGGGCCACTATGAACACCAGCACACCCTGACGGGAATGGTGGCAGGGGGTAAGGGGAGGGGGCGGCAGTGTGAGCGTTGTGTTCTCTCCCTCAAGGGACAGACGGAAGGTAGGGAAGGAGGGAGCGAGCAAGAAACAGCTTGTATGGGAAGGCGTGCATGAAGCCCAGCGCCCCCAGCACCATCTCGGCGCAAATCAACACGTTCTGGAGATCGGCTGCATCCTCTGCACTGCTCACATAGCCAAGTTGCGCCACTATAAAGACTAGCACGCCCTGAAAGAAGCGAGAGAGGGGAAAGGGAAGGGGGAGGTGGGATGGGGAGAGAGGGGAGGAAGAGAGGGATGGGAGTTTTAGGATAGGGAGCAAGGGAAGCGAGACAGGAGCGGCTTGAAGGGGAAGGCGTGCATGAATGAAGCCCAGCACCATCTCCGCACAGATGAGCACGTTTTATAAGTCCGCTGCATCCTCTGCACTGCTCACATACCCTAATTGCGCCACTATGAACACCGGCACGCCCTACAGGGAGTGAGGGGAGGGGGACAGGGGAAGAAAGGGGAGTGCAGATGAGCACGTTCTGCTGCTGCTGCTGTGCCACTATGAACACCGGCACGCCCTGCAGGGAATCGAGAGCAGGGGGATGGGATGGGATGGGATGGACTGGGAGGTGTGTGTGAGTGTTGAGTTCCAGTGTTGTGTTCCAGTGTTGTGTTCCAGTGTTGTGTTCCAGTGTTGAGTTCCAGTGTTGATGGAAGTAAGGCCTCCGCAGCCCACCTGTCCTCTTTTGACAACTCCTGTTCCAGTGTTGTCCCTCCGGGACAGGCAGAGCAGAGGTGAGGAGAGACATGGCCTTGATCATCAGAGACTTTGGAACTGGGTTGACAGAGCTGGTTATGCTAGTGGCAGCTCGTGGCACACATTATACAAGTGGCGATCGTGGCTCTACCCTTGCTACGAGCTGCCACTAGCATAACCCCACTGCTACCTACCACCAGCAACCACACCGGACCCATTCTCACCTGCCAGTAGGTGAGGAAAACCACTGCCTTGATCATCAGAAACTTGGGCACTGGATTAAAAGAGCGCAGGAGCTCCCGGCACGCGACGTAGAAGAGAATAAGTGCGTAAATCGCCACGGAATAGGAGGCCATGTAGATGCATGTGATGTAGATGTAGCCGTCTGAGAGGGCAAAGTTGCCGTCCTCGTAAAGGCCGTAGTAGTAGAGGCACAGGCAGGTGGCCGCCAGGATGGGCTTTAAGTACACGAACTGCAGACAGCCCTGCTTGCACCGCCTTATGAAGCGACTGACGGGGGGAGGCGGAGGGGGAGGGGGAAGGGGAGAGGGAACGAGAGAGGAGGGGGATGGGGAAGGGGAGGGGGAGGGGGACGGGGAAGGGGAGTGGAAGGGAGGAGGGGGATGGGGAGGGGAGGGAGAGGGGAAAGGGGGGTGGAGAAGGGGTATGGTGAGAGGGGCGATGTAGATGCATGTGATGTAGATGTAGCCGTCTGAGAGGGCGAAGTTGCCGTCTTAATAGAGGCCGTAGTAGTAGAGGCACAGACAGGTGGCCGCCAGGATGGGCTTTAAGTAGACGAACTGCAGACAGCCCTGCTTGCACCTCCGGATGAACCTACTGGTTGGAGAAGAGGGGGGGGAGGGGGAGGGGGAGGCGGATGGGGAGGGCGGGGGGGAAGGATGGGAAGAAACAGGACGACGGTGAGGGAGGGGAAGGGAGCGGAAGGGAGGGGCAAGGGAATGGAAGAGAAGGGAAGAAGAGGGGCGATGTAGATGCATGTGATGTAGATGTAGCCGTCTGAGAGGGCGAAGTTGCCGTCTTGATAGAGCCCGTAGTAGTAGAGGTACAGGCAGTTGGCCGCCAGGATGGGCTTTAAGTACACGAACTGCAGACAGCCCTGCTTGCACCTCCGGATGAACCGGCTGTCATTGAAAGGCGGAGGGGGTGGGGGGAGAGGGAGAGGAGAGAGGGAGAGATGAGAGAGGGAGGGATGAGAGAGGAGGGGATGAGAGAGGGAGGGATGAGGGAGGAAGGGATGAGAGAGGGAGGAATAGATGTCAAGGATGATGAGAGGCTTTAAGTAGACGAAGTGCAGACAGCCCTGCTAGCACCGCCGGATGAACCTCCTGTTAGTGGGGAAGGTAGGGGGGAGAAACGGATGGAACGGGAAGAGAACGGACGAGAGTGGAAGAGGATGGACGAGTGGGGAATAGGACGGATGACTGGGGAAAAGAAAGGAGGAGATGGAAAGAGAAAAGGAAGAGGGAGGAAGAGAAAGGTCACGAAGATGCATTTGACGTAGCTGTAGCCGTCTGAGAGTGCGAAGTTGCCATCCTTATAGATCTGCATGAGACGCTCGCTAGTACTGATGTGCCCCACCAGTCTCCATACTCACCACAACTCATCACCACGTGACTCACCCGTTAAGCGGAATGGGCGGGAAGCAGCAGGTCATTAGCAGGTAGGACGGCTTGAGCAGGCGCCCTGTGAGACTCGTTAGTAATGACCTTCCTCATCGTTCGTACTCATCACCGCATGACTCACCCATCAAGCGGAATGGGCGGGAAGCAGCAGGTCATTAGCAGGTAAGAGGGTTTCAACAGTCGCCCTGTTAGACTCGTCACCACGGCGCCTGGTCCACCCACCCAGGAGAGGCAGAGGGAAAGGAAGTTGTAGATCACCCACGCCTCGTAGCTGCATATGAGTGGAGGTTAGACGGAGAGGGGGGAGGGAAGGGGAGGGGGGAGAAGGGAGTGGGATTCAGGGTTTATGGTCGCCACGGCGCCTGGTCCTCCCACCCAGGAGAGGCAGAGCGAGAGGAAGCTGTAGATCACCCACGCCTCGTAGCTGTTGAGAGGGGAGGGGGACGAGTGGGGAGGAGGTGTGGGGAGGGGGGGTGGGGGGGAGGTGGGGGGGAGGGGGGATGGGGGGGAAGAGCGAGTCAGCACACCACGGCGCCCGGTCCTCCCACCCAGGAGAGGCAGAATGAGAGGAAGTTGTAGATCACCCACGCTTCGTAGCTGTTGAGAGGGGAGGGAGAAGGGGAGATGAGGGCAGAGAGGGGGAGGCATTGGGTTTGGTAGGGGAGGGAGTGAGCGGGATTGGAGGTTGAAGGTGACCACGGCGCCTGACCCGCCCACTCAGGAGAGGCAGAGGGAGAGGAAGTTGTATATCCCCCACGCCTCGTAGCTGTTGAAAGTTTAGGGTGGGGGAAACAGAGGAAGAGGTTAGACGGAGTGGGGGGAGAGGGGGGAGAGTGGGGGAGGCGGAACGAGGTTAGACTGGAAGGGAGAAGGGGTAGTGGAGAGGGGGAGAGAGGTCCAGCGAGAATTCAGGGTGCACGGCTGCCACGGCGCCTGTCCCCCCCACGTCGAAGACCTTTGAGTCGACTCAAAAGTTACAGGGGTAAGGGAGCGGGAGAGAGAGGTCCGGCGGGAATTCAGGGTTCGTGGTCTCCATGGCGCCAGTCCCCCCCACGCAGGAGAGGCTGGAGAGGCTTCTGCTGAAGCGGCAGCTCGGGTTGCGGTTACCGCATAGTGTTGCAAAGGTTCCAAGCCCTTATCACGTGATAAAGGTTTATTTTTGAGACGTCTCAAAAATACACTTTTATCTCCGGTTGCTGTTACCGCACTGTGTTGCAAAGGTTCCAAGACCTTATCAGCACATCACCACACATAGAGCACATGCAGTCCCCACGAAGACCCACACTCACACAGCATTAACACCACGCTCGCACCATACTCACACGTCGCGTATCGTGTTGAAGTACATGGCGTAGTCGCTCATAACGAGAGCGCCGAATGACATTGTCGCGTACACCTGGCGCAAGGCAAAAACAAACAACCCAGGAATAAGAATAAAGACTTGCCAATCTCCCAAATGTTTTCAGAGATTCGTAAAACTCGGCGCAGGTGAAACACGCTGGGTTTGGAAAATTTGACAACGAGATTCTTCCGAAACGTTCAGTTGAAGCGACGCCGCAGCGCGAGCGTACGTACGGGGACCATGAAGATGATCCGGACGATGTAACGCTGGTACGTGGGTTCGGTGTAGTTGCGGAGGTGCATGACGATGTGGCGTACGGAGAGAAACACGGCGAGCACCGTGCATACCAGCGACACCACCACCGCCGCCGTGCCTGAAAACGCGTGCTCCGGAGGCGGCGACGGCACCCACGCGCTAAAGTCGATTCCGAACATCGTGGAGCGTGAAGATTAATGTGATTTGGTTTTTATGGCTGGATCAGGGACAAAGGGACAAGGGATCAAGAGTCCATCGGGTTATGCCGTCCGGCACTAGATTCGAGGTGTTTAGGTGATAAAGCCCCTGGTTTGAAAACTAGGAATCCGGTGGTGCGTAGATTGGGTTACAACGTAACTTTAGCCACGGAGTAATGGCTGCGGAACGGGTCAACCCATTCCGCGCGAGCCGCGCAATTAGCAGCTTATAGCAGAAACGATCGGCGGTGTGACAGCCCTAGCTACGGAAACGCGGTTTACGAGAGTAGGCCAGACCAATCTTGAGGACAAGATACAAAAACCGCGGCACTAAACTAATAACTACCGATAGAGGAGTGTTGCAGCGACTGCCAAAGATCGGGGACCAACGACAAAAATGTCTGGAGGACCGTACTGAAAATTAGGAACCAGTAGCAGTAGCACTTAGCGACGGGCTGCTACTGGGATCCACCAAAAATGGCGGGCTGGGGTGGGGAGGGGAGAAAGTTGGGGAGGAGCTTCTGATGCTTTCGCGACGTCCGGTTACCGCATGGAAAAAGCGTCGTCACGCTTGAGCGAAATCCAGTTCCGAAAGCACATCTCGAGGTGAACGGCTGTGAGGAGGCAGAGTTTTGGCGGGAAAATACCACATGGGTACCGCCCTGTGACAGAAGCGAGTGCGTCAGTGAAGACATCCCAAAAACATGTCAACAGAATAGCGACACTTAGGCGCGTTTCCTCTTGCTTCCAGTATGTTCATATAGAACATCACACATACCACATACAGTTAATATTTCCGAACGAAATGACGGACCAGTTTTTGTCGAGGTATATGAGCTAGGGCGTGGAACTCGGGACAGGCCTCGAACTTGATCTGAAACCCAAAACACTACCATGTGTGTCGTGAAAATACTTTGCCTGTGACGATGTCCGTAGTAGCCTCAATCCAGCTGTGCTTTTTGTCAAGGTACACTTCATGCTACACGCCCTTTGCGAAACTGAGGTACTGCGCAATAGTTGTGTTTTCCCCGCAAGTTGGCTCTGACAATTCTTACTTAGAAGACATTGTGATCAATTTAGCATTCTACGTCAGGTCGAGCCTGAGACAATCTCAGGTCCCTGGGTCGGATTGGATCGGTACCCGGCCAATCGACAACCGCCAATCGGGTCTCGCATCGACTTTTGAGTCGACTCAAAACTCAAGAGTCGACTCAAAACTCAAGAGTCGACTCAAAACTCAAGAGTCGATTCAAAACTCAAGAGTCGACTCAAAACTCGAGAGTCGATTCAAAACTCAAGAGTCGATTCAAAACTCAAGAGTCGACTCAAAAGTCAAATCGGGTCTCGCATTGCACTGAAAGACTTGTTTTCCGTCTGCTGGTGCTGGGTCGCAATGGGGGAGCAAGCGACGGTTCCGCGTCGCATCACGCACGTCATCTTCGACATGGACGGCCTCATTCTCGGTGAGCTGACGCGTAGCAGCGGCTCATAATGGCTCCCAACGGCTCATAAAGGCTCATAAGGGCTCCCAACGGCTCATAAAGGCTCCTACCATGAGCCTCGAGTCGCATCTCGCACGTCGTCTTCGACATGAACAGCCACATTCTTGGCGAGCTGAGGTCCACTTCGTAACGGCTCGTACAATGGGCCTCGAGGCAGCTTATAACGGGGGTTCGACATGGACGGCCTCATCCTTGGTAAGTTAAACCATGATAACAGTTCATAACGGTTCATACCGGCTCATAACGGTTCATGACGGCTCATACCATGGGTAGTGATACCATGGGTAGTCGCCTCACAACAGGGGGTCGACAATGGACGGCCTCATTCTCTGCGGTTTAAGGCGTGCAATCTCCAGGCGGCTCGTAACGTTGCTTCGACCTTGAAAGAACTCACCTGTCGACCCGTCCCCCTGTCCGCCTCTTCCAGACACCGAGGGTCTGTACACTAAAGCCCAGCAGCGAAATTGCCCCCCTTGTCCTCCCTCTCCCCTTGTCCTCCCTCTCCCCTTGTCCTCCCTCTCCCCTTGTCCTCCCTCTCCCCTTGTCCTCCCTCTCCCCTTGTCCTCCCTCTCCCCTTGTCCTCCCTCTCCCCTTGTCCTCCCTCTCCCCTTGTCCTCCCTCTCCCCTTGTCCTCCCTCTCCCCTTGTCCTCCCTCTCCCCCTGTCCTCCTCTCCCCCTGTCCCCCTGTCCCCCTGTCCCCCTGTCCCCTGTCCCCTGTCCCCCTGTCCCCCTGTCCCCCTGTCCCCTGTCCCCTGTCCCCTGTCCCCTGTCCCCTGTCCCCCTGTCCCCCTGTCCCCTGTCCCCTGTCCCCTGTCCCCTGTCCCCTGTCCCCTGTCCCCTATCCCCTGTCCCCTGTCCCTTCCACAGACACTGAAGGTCTGTACACGGTAGCGCAGCAGCGCATTCTCTCGCGATTCAATCGCGAGTTCACGTGGGCGCTCAAGGTCAAGATGATGGGCAAGAAGGCCGCAGAGGCAGCAAAGGTGGTGATAGAGGAGCTGGGGCTGCAGGGGGAGATGAGCGCGGAGGAGTTTTTAAAGGAAAGGGAGAATCTTCTGAGGGAGGAGTTCCCCCACTGCAAGCTGCTGCCAGGTATGGAGGGTGGTTGAGAGTGGTTGAGAGCGGTTGAGAGTGGTTGAAACGGTTCAGAAGAGTTCAGGCGGCACAGGTGGTGATAGAGGAGCTGGGGCTGCAGGGGGAGATGAGCGCGGAGGAGTTTCTGAGGGAGAGGGAGAGGGAGGAGTTCTCACAAGGCAAGCTGTTACCAGGTAGGCAGGGGACTGGTTGAGTGTGGTGGTAACTTAGTGGGAATATACGCTTAACACCTTAAGCGTATAGCGTATGTACGCTAGCGTACATACGCTATCCGCTATACGCTAGCGAATACGCTATACGCTATCAGAAAATTTTTAGGGCTGCCCGAAAAAAAATCGCAAAAAAGATGCGGAATTCCTAGGTGAGCATTTCGCCATAGTCGAAATTCAAATCCGCGGTCTAGGCAAACGGGGATCTGACTTCGAAGTCGTCTGGCAAATCTTGAATTTGAGATTCATATAGGGATTGAAATCCATCCCTTCTACCGCATTGAACCCCACTTTATCTACAAACACCAACCTGTCAAATTTAACCCCCCAACAAATCTCACGGTACTTAACCCTAACTCGTCATTTCGTTCCCGCTTTCACCAGAGTTCACGCTACTTCGCTTTCAAGCTATTAGGTCTACTCCACCTCCCATTGTACTAGTCATTCGGATTCAGGATTATGCTAGGGCAAGCCTTAATAAGAAGAGGGAGTACTTTTTTCACCTGCCCGGAAAGTTTTTCCTCTGCCCGAAAAAGCGTATCTGCAAACCGGACCCCTAAGCGGATAGCGTATATACGCTAGCGTATATACGACACGCGTATATACGCTATACGCGTATATTCCCACTTAGGGTGGTAAGCGGTCAAGAGTGGTCGAGTGCGGTTGACAGCGGTGGAGGTGGCGCAGGTGGTGGTGGAGAGCTGGGTCTGCAGGGGGAGATGAGCGCAGAGGAGTTTCTGAGGGAGAGAGAGGCGCCGCTGAGGGAGGAGTTCCCCCACTGCAAGCTTCTGCCAGGTGCGGAGAGAGGTTGAGAGCTGTTTGTGAGCGATTGAGAGTAGTTGAGGTTGATTGGTTGGACTAGTTGAGTGCTCTCGGGTGTTTCATGGCACATGGGTTCTCTGATGCAGAGATGTTTCACTTCAACTGTTCCATGAGGTACCATCTTCAACCATCTTCACTACAACCATGTTGTGGCTTCTCTCAATCTCAACCCCCCTCCCAGTCTTCTTTCCAACCCCCCTCACTCCGTCATCTTTGTCTGTTGTCAGGAGCGGAGCGATTGATTCGGCATCTGCACGAGCACAACATTCCCATGGCCATTGGAACTGGGTGAGTGAGTGAGTGAGTGAGTGTTTGAGTGGGTGGGTGGGTGCGTGAGTGAGTGAATAAGTGGATGGGTGGATGGCTGAGTAAGCGAGTGAGCGACAACATTCCCATGGCCATTGGAATCGGGTGAGTGAGTTAATGAGTGAGTGGTTAAGTGAGTGAGAGTGAGTGAGTGAGTGAGTGAGTGAGTGAGTGAGTGAGTGAGTGGGTGAATGGGTGAGTGAGTCATTGAGTGAGTGATGAGTGTTTTTCCATTCCCTTTTGAGAGCTCTTCAAAAGAGCTTCCCTCATTGATCCATGTTGACCTCAAGCCGGGCAACCACAGGGAGCTATTCACATGTCCATTGGAAACGTTATCTCCACGTGCCGTTCCCTTCCCTCATGCAAGTGTCTCTTTCCACTCCTTGCCTCTTCCCTTACAACCACTGTCCCCACCAGCTCTCACAAGATCCACTTCGGCCTAAAGACAGTGAACCATGGGGAGCTATTCGCCCTCATGCATCACTGTGTGCGCGGGGATGATCCCGAGGTTTCCCTGTGCCCTTACCCTTCCCTTTACCCCCCGCCACTGTCCCCAACAGCTCTCACAAGATTCACTTTGGCGTCAAGACGACCAATCACGGGGAGCTGTTTGCCTTCATGCGTCACTGTGTGCTTGGGGACGATCCCAAGGTTGTGCGCGTGTCTCAATCCCCCCTCTCCCCTACCACCAGCTCTCACAAGATCCACTTTGGACTCAAGACGGCCAACCACACGGCCCTCTTCTCTCTCATGCGGCACTCTGTGCTCGGGGATGATCCCGAGGTTCCCGAATGCCTCTTCTCCCCCTCATTCCCGCCCCTCCCCCTCCTGCTGCTGCTGCTGTTGCCACCCACCACCAGCTTTCACGAGATTCACTTTGGGCTGAAAACATGCCACCACACGGCCCTGTTCGCTCTCATGCATCACTGTGTGCTCGGGGATGATCCCGAGGTTGTCTCCGTGTCCCCCTCCCCTCCTTACTTCGTATCCTCCTGCCACTGTCACCTCCCCACCACCAGCTCTCACAAGATCCACTTTGGACTCAAGACGGCCAACCACACGGCCCTCTTCTCTCTCATGCGTCACTCTGTGCTCGGGGATGATCCCGAGGTTGTCAATGGCAAGCCCGCTCCGGACGTCTTCAGAGTGGCAGCTGCAAGATTCGATGTGAGTACTTCCGCTGTGATCGAGAGTGAAAAATAACAAAACAAATCAAACCAAACAAACAAACAAAAGTATATTTTATTTTTGTTAATATAATAATAATATAGTGGTTGTGCATATCTGGAGAGTGGTTGAGTCACGATAATGTCTCTGATGCAGGCGCACAATCTGGCTGGCCTGCTCTGCAATGTCTCGAAACTGCACGTGCGTTTCCGGAGGGTGAATGAGTCACAAACTGAATATCTCTAATGCAAAACCACAATCTGTCCGGTCGGATGCCTCTCATTAAGTCCACATTTGAGCTCACAGATAGTGTCTAACCACTCAGATTCGAGAAAATTATGTCTCCAAGTTCCTTCCTTTTCTCAAATGCTCCTTAGCTCCCTCCCTCCCTCACACCCATACTCCCTCACAGTCGCCAGACAATGTCGCGGTGTTTGGAGATGCTCCACTGGGTGCTGCAGCCTGCTGTTGCTGCTGGTGACTAACCCTTTCTACCCCTCTCTATCCCTGCCCACAACTGTCTACCGCACCCTGTTCTCCCATCAGCCCCCACCGTCGCCAGACAACGTGCTTGAATTTGAGGATGCTCCACTGGGTGCTGCTGCTGTTGCTGCTGGTGACTAACCCTTTCTACCCCTCTCTATCCCTATCTACAACTGTCTACTGCACCCTGTTCTCCCATCAGCCCCCACCGTCACCAGACAACGTGCTTGTATTTGAGGATGCTCCACTGGGCGTTGATGCTGCCAGGAATGCTGGAATGTGAGTGTGCCTGTACCTGTACACAGTATCACGCACTGTACACTATATGCATATTTTGACCTTTTTTTTTTTTTTTTTTTTTTTAATACGGTAGTCTGAAACGGAAAAAAGGGTTGCTGCTTGCGTTTTTTTTTTTTCTACTCACTTCATTCTTTTTTTCCCGTTTGTAGGTGGGTGGTGATGGTGCCAGATCCAAATGTGGATGCTGCTCTCTGCACTAACGCTTCACTCGTTCTTCCATCATTGTTGAACTTCGATCCTGTCCCATGGGGCTTGCCTCCATTTCCAGCAGAAGTGTCTGAAATCTAGGAAATAAAAATATTATATGGTGTAACCGTTTTCGTATATCGCGAGTATTTTCTCGTAATACATGCCGTCGTAATAACTATTATGGTCAGTGTTTTATATCTAGGCATTCTTGATACTTACCTTATAACAAGCATCGAAGTCGCTTATGCCCTGACTCGCGAAACTCTCCCGAGAGGATCAAATGATCACCTTCATCATGAGTCACTGACAGGATGGAGCTTTCACTCACTGGCACGAAATCGCTATGGGAAAGTTGCACTCCACCCCTTTATCCATGCGTGGCGACGGCAGGCGAACATGACTAGATGCATTCAGTCGCAAAGAATTACATTTGACACTTACGTTGAGGAGCAGAGAATCCGGAGTAGGGTAGGACTCCAAATGGATTAGTTGCACCGAGGCTAAACGACTAATCTAGTCTCCTCCAGAGTCTGCGGTAGAACTGTGCAACCTGTATGCTGGTAAATGGCCAAATTCCTTGCCGCTATGTGGCAAGGCCGAAGCATGTAGAGTGGGGTTCACCATGGATCGCTTTGTAAATATCTTCAATTTATTATTTAACAAAAAATAACATATCAACCAAAATTACATCCCACGGCAAGGATACCGAAAAATAGGGACTCACAAGGCCCTGCTGCGACACTTGCGCGTCGCTACGCCATCGAGGCCCGTGGGGTAAAAGATGGTCATAAATTAGGAATTTACAGGGACAGCTCCTTCTTGACTCCGTCAACAACCACGTAGGCGAGCGACGGGGTGATGTACTCGACGGTGTTCTCCAGCTTGAATTCCGTGCCCACGGGCTGCAGAATGTCAGAGAATCACGATAAGGGGAGTTATTGTTAGATTTAGGATAAATAAAGAAATTTGAAACAAACTTGAAATCGACAACCGAACAGGGGAATGAGCTATACGTGTACCGAACCCAGCCGAAGGAAGCGAAACAAACTTGAAATCGACAATGTTTCGGCCAATCCCGTGACCTGCTCGTTCCGCAATTCCCCAACTTACGTTGTTGCCGGAGTGGATCTGCACGCCGGTGATCACGGCGTAATCCGCCTTCGTGCTGTCAACGGCCACGCTGATCAGATGCTCCAGCGTGCTGTTGATAACATCGACAGCCGCCTTGGTAACCGCCACGATGTTCGGCTCGGGGTTCACCGCGAGGAGCTTCTTCGTCAGGTTGTGCACCTCGAGATCGTCCTCAGACGGCTCCGGGAGGTCCTTGCTCGCGCTGAACTGCGCGGTCAGCGCGAGAAGCGCGCCGCACGCGCCGGAAGCCGCGGAGCGGCCTTCGCGGCGCATCTTACCGATGGCGCCAGTCTCGTCAACACCGATGTGGGTCAGACCGAAGAAGACATCTGGATAGGGTTATGGAGAGAAGAGGATGAGGAATGAGAGAGGAAGAGGTGAGATAAACGATGAATAAGAGAGAAGCTGGAAACATAAATTGCGTTGAAACTTGAGAGGGGGAAGCGAACTCTCTAGCAAAGGGCCGTTCAGGAACTGAAACTTCGAAGCTAGCATCCTGTTTCATCCCATCCAGACCGGTCCCAGGATGAGGATAACCAAGGAGAACTGGCATTGTAACCGTTGCGGCGACCTCCGAAAGTGTCCTAGGAATCGCATCACTCGTCGCCACGTAAATTAATTCGTCATGATAAACTACCCGCTGACAAATTTGACTTGCTGACAGATTTGTGTCGCATAATACTGACACATCCACTTACATCGCTCCTTGCCGCTCTCGTCCTGCGGGCTGTGAGACGCGCCGGCCTTGATTGCAAGCGCGCCACCGGGCGGCACTCCCGCTAGGCCGTTGAGCGCGAAGGTGAGGCCGAAGTGCTTGTCAATGGTGGCGTCGAGCAGACGCGACGCCTCGTCACGGCACGTGCTTACGAGCGCGATGCTGTTGTCCTTGGTGAACCCGTGCTCCTTGAGCTTGTCGGCGACGGACGCGACGTAAGTAGTCTCCTCCACGGAGCCGGGGAAGTTGGTCTGGATAGACTCGACGGCGGCGGGAGTAGCCTGCAAAAAGGAGGAAATTTATCGCGCATGCGATTAATATTCTCGTTGAACTACATACCAGCTAGTGCTGACATTGAGAAATATTCCAGATCACACTGTTTCTAAAGCGAAAGGGCAGGTCTTTCCATGATAACCACGTCATCAAGCTCACCTCCTTGGCGAAGACGGTGGAAGCCATGGATAGAAATAGAAAGTAACGAAGCTTTTGATGCTCAGATTCAACGAAATTCTAACTCGCCTGAGCGAAACTAGAAAATCTGAACTTGGGCAAAAAACTAAATTCGGCGATGTGATGAATTGAAGAGTTTCTCATCCATGCTGACATTTGTACCTCGGACTGCGCTGCGACGAAAGTGAACAAGGCCTAGATTACAGTCACTAGATCTCTCCCCTTCGTCTCGTCCAATAGTCAACTTTAAAGTCGAGGTTCAGGGCCGATGTGGGCCTGCCACTTGGCGAGCCGCGTACTAAGTGTCAAGCTCCACGTCACATGCGTCAGCAGGTGCTGATAGGGCAGCTCGATAATTGCCACGAGTAGTTGATGCAGTGATGTGTGATGAGGTATTCCTCTGGAGGGCTGGGCAGTTACCGTTATCCACCTATCACCCTCAGCCAGCATTCTGGTTCGTTATCATCGGGTCAAGGAACTATCATCGAAGAGGAGAGTGTCTCCATCCAAAGCACCACCGAACCCGAAAGCTGTGGTAATTAGCAGATGGAGGAATTTGAACACCACATGGGTGGTTTGCTGGCTAGGTGCAAGGAGTGCGATATTGGCAAGCTCGACTTCACCCAGGCGCCACACAACACAAAACTTACTAGGTCATTCGGCTCATAACAATACACGTCTTTTAGCCTTACACTGAAAGCCCATGGATGGAAGAAAAATGCCCAATAATGTCATTTAGCCTTACACTTCAAATGAAAAAAATACACATGTTGATGTTCTGGTAGCAATATTCATGATTTGGCATTCACTCACTATACGAACGAACAGGTGCACTAACTAATCCCTCTGGAATAACATGTTTCATTTTTTGAAGTGCACCTTCAAGTGCTACATTGCCAACAAATTTATATGAAATTAGCAACTAAAGCAGAGAACAGTACCATAGAAACTCTCTTTATCTTGTGTTCAAAAGGTGGCCATGATTTACTTAATCTGACAAAGCCCTGCTTACAAGTCTGACAGTGACTCAGATAATAAAAAGGTACACATCTCCTCTCTTTCCACTGCTGAAGCACTTTGAATCCAACCCAACAACTGCCTCTACCAGACAGACCCAGCAACCCCAATAAAAAACACCCAAACAATAAACAGGCCTGAATGGTCTTGACTGTTCTGTTTCCTCGCAAAATAAAGCCCTTATAGATTGGCATATATCAGACATCGTTAGCACTACCGGATTTTCTCCTGAGGCAGTTCGCTGATGCTTGGCTCTTCTTGCTTCAAGGGTGACTCTAGAGCAGCCGCAGATTCAGCAGCAGCCGCTGCAGGAGCAGTGATATCAGCAACGGCAGCAGCAGCAGCAGCAGCAGCAGCAGCAGCAGCAGCAGCAGCAGCAGCAGTCACTCCGGCTTCAGAGGAAGAGGCAGAAGTAGGTGATGACGGGGGGGGCGGCGAGGGTGTAACACCAGAAGATGACAAGAGAGGTGACGCCAAGGCTTGCAGGGATGAAGCCAGTCCCCCCTCCGCCTTCTCCCCTGCCTCCCCATCTCTCCTCCCATCTGCTTCTCTCAAGCTCGACACCAGGCGGGAGATTCCCGGAAGCTTCTCCTGCAGCAGCAGCAGCTTCGCCCGCTCGTCTCTCCAAATTCTCGACGATTGCCCGCCGACGTTCTCCCCTCTCCCAAACCCAAGCCCGAATGCAAACCCACCCATCCCCATCCCCATGCCTCCTCCCCCTGAACCTCCTCCCACTCCCCCGTGCATCCCCATCCCTCCGCCTCCTGCGGAATCTTCCTCAGAAGCTTCGAAGGTCTCAGTGGCCGCTGCGGCAGCCATGGCTTGAACTTTCTCCTTCTCAGATCCCGATGCTGTAGCCATCTGTAGCTTGAGGTTCTCATAACGAACCATCACCTCTTGCCGGCTGTGGTTGGGTGGGGGGGGGAGTAAGGGAAGGTGCTAACATCACGAAGGGCAGCAAGAGGGGTGGCAACAAGACAGGATCCCAAGGCTGTAGCCATCTGTAGCTTGAGATTCTCATAACGAACCATCACCTCTTTCCGGCTGTGGTTGGGGGAGAGGAGAGTAGAGGAGGGAATCATCATAGGAAAAAATGACAACAGGGGTGATAATGAGACAAGACAGTGAGGCTGTAGCCATCTGTAGCCTGAGGTTATCATATCGAGCTATCACCTCTGACGAGAATAGACGGGTGAGGGGTAGAAGCTGGGAGGCGAGAAAGATTGGGGGAAACCTAAGATGCCCACATGGCCCACCAGTGTCGAGGGTAGTGGGGTGTATTGGTGCGACTTTTGAGAATTCTCATAAGGCGAGAAAGATTGGAGAAAACCTAAGATGCCCACGTGGCCCACCAGTGTCGAGGGCAGTGGGGTCGCAGAGAAAGAGACGATTCTCACTTAGGGAGCCTCAAAGTGGGGTTGTGCAAGTACCAGGTGATGAAAAGACTCATGGCTGCGTCTAAGGTCTACTTTTGAGGCGCCTCAAATGATGAAAAGATGCATGACTGTGTCTAAGGTAAGAAGCAGGTGAGGGGAATGGGAATGGGGTGAGGGGACTAAATGGGTGCCGTAGAATTTGGGTGTACTGAAAAGACTCATGTTTGATTGACTCATGTTTGATTGATTCAGGGTTCTCTCATGAGAAGGAAGGATGGGGATCCTTCACCCTTCTCAAAGAACAAACTCTGGGAGGAGAAGGATGAGGGGGGCTCTCTCTAGGAGCCTTAGAGATTGTCTCATTCGAGGAGCTTCAAGATGGGTTTGAGAACATACCGAGAGGAGAAGGCGAAGGGGAAGAAGCCCGGGAAGTAGCGCTGGAGGAAGCCGAAGACAGCCACGTGGCCCACATGGCTTACTGGTGCGATGAGACGGCTTGTGATTGTCACTGGAGATCGTACTGGTAGGTGAAGGGTTTCATTCAAGCTGGGGACATACCGAGAGGAGAAGGCGGAGGGGAAGAAGCCCGGGAAGTAGCGCTGGAGGAAGCCGAAGACAGCCACGTGGCCCACCGGGGTGATGGGTGCGATGAGGATGATGGCGAAGGGGATCACCACCAGCAGGTCGGTTGCTGTGCGACGCAGGGTTTGCACCTGGGGTTGGGGTAGGGTGAGAGAGGAAAGGATGGCATGGAAGGGGTGATGGGGGCGATGAGGATGATGGCAAAGGGATCACGACCAGCAGGTCGGTTGCCGTGCGACGCAGGGTTTGCACCTTAAAAGGGAAAAGGGGGACAGATATAGGAAGGGGAAAGCAGGGGTGATGGGTGCGATGAGGATGATGGCGAAGGGGATTACGACGAGCAGATCGGTCGCTGTGTGGCGAAGGGTTTGGACCTGGGGGTTGGGAAGGGTGGGGGAAAAGCAGAGGTGATGGGGGCGATGAGGATAATGGCGAAGGGAATCACCACCAGAAGATCGGTTGCCGTGCGGCGGAGAGTTTGCACCTGAGAAGGAGAGTTTGCCACTGGGAGCACGCTCTGGCTTTGAGCGTGGTCCCAGGGGCACCAACCCAGAAGAACAGAGCAGAGTACGCCACATCTTCCGCTAGCAGCACTCCCCGCTAGAAGAAGTACCTATCATGAGTGGAAAAAGTATACGGTACCACTATATTAAACTTAATAAGGGACAATCCTCTCACCTCTCTGGCCTTCAGTGTTGTGCCGGTAGCAGCGACCCAGAACAACCGGGCAGAGTACGCCACATCGCTCGCCAGCAGGCGCACTCCTTGCCAGAAGAAGGACGCCATGTGAGTGCAAAAATTAGACCAGTTTTGAGACGTCTCAAAACCAGAAGAAGGACGCCATGTGAGTGCGAAAATTATACCAGTTTTGAGACGTCTCAAAACCAGAAGAAGGACGCCATGTGAGTGCAAAAATTAGACCAGTTTTGAGACGTCTCAAAACCAGAAGAAGGACGCCATGTGAGTGCAAAAATTAGACCAGTTTTGAGACGTCTCAAAACCAGAAGAAGGACGCCATGTGAGTGCAAAAATTAGACCAGTATACCGAAGGAGCAATCCTCTCAGTATACCGAAGGAGCAATCCTCTCAGTATACCGAAGGAGCAATCCTCTCAGTATACCGAAGGAGCAATCCTCTCACCTCTCTGGCCTTGAGTGTGGTGCCGGTAGCAGCGACCCAGAAGAGCCGGGCAGAGTACGCCACGTCGCCTGCGAGCAGCCGCACGCCTCGCGCGAAGAAGGACGCGCCCTCGCCCACCTTGCCCTTCGCCTCCTCTACCGTCATCTGTGCACGCTGCTGCAGCGGCACTGATGGCTCCTCCATTATGCCTAGGCGGAACTTGAGGTCTGGTGGGTGGGTGGGAGGGGTTGGAGGGGAGGAAGGGGGGGGAGAGGAAAGTGTGTCCGATTGAGGAGCAAATGGGGGAAAGAGCTGCTGCAGCGACACCGATGGCTCCTCCATTATGCCCAGCCGGAACTCAAGGTCTGAGAGGGGGATAGGAAAGGGAGAGGAGGGGGTGTAAGAGGAGTGCAGGGTGTGTTGCAGCCCTCGCCCACCTTCCCTGTGCACACTGCTGCAGCGGCACTGATGGCTCCTCCATTATGCCCAGCCGGAACTTGAGGTCTGGGGGAGGGGGGGAAGGGGGGAGGGAGAGGAAGGTGTGTCGGATTGGGGTGAAGACGAGGGGAGCGCTGCTGCAGCGGCACTGATGGCTCCTCCATTATGCCCAGCCGGAACTTGAGGTGTGGGGGGGAGACACAGGGGGAGGAAGGTGCGTTGGGAGGCACATGGGGTGTGAACGGGGGGAGCTGAAAGAGGAGGAGAAGGAGCACGGGGTGTGTTGCCCTGCCCTGCCCACCTGCCCTGTGCGCGCTGCTGCAGTGCTACAAATCGCATTTGCTCTTGCTCTTGCTCTTGCTCTTGCTCTCGCTCTCGCTCTCGCTCTCGCTCTCGCTCTCGCTCTCGCTCTCGCTCTTGCTCTTGCTCTTGAACGATTTGCAACCCATTCTGGAAATACAAATCTCCAGCTTCTGAAATTCGCTGCGCTCGTATAGACGACTTGCAGCAGCATCAACTTTTGCATTGACTTGAGTGTCATACTGTTGGAGACGTGGGATCATGGAGAATGCGATAGTCATCAGCCGGAGACTATAGTTGATTTAGTCACGTGTCCACCGCACTGGGAGTAAAGTTAAGAAGCCCTACCAGGAATGTCGATCGCCAGTGCCTCCAGCTCCTCATCCTCGATAAGAATCATGAAGGGGGTTTTTGAGGCCAATGAACCGGCCCATAAGAAGCAACCCCACAGAGGAGCAGAAAGGAAAACAGCTCAACCGGGAGAGACCAAGATTCCTACCAGGAATGTCGACCGCCAGTGCCTCCAGCTCCTCGTCCTCAATAAGAATCATGTGGTGATTAGCAAGTCCCTTGATACGGCCCATTTCAAGACATGGCAACCACACAGCACACTGCACACAGCACACAGCACACAGCACACTGCACACTGCACACAGCACACAAGCCCTACCAGGAATGTCGATCGCCAGTGCCTCCAGCTCCTCATCCTCGATAAGAATCGCCTCGTTTCTGTCCACAGCCGTGCGCAGCCGCGCCAGGTCAGCATCGAGCAGACCATATTCCGCGACGAGCAAGGATTCGTCCTCGTCTGACCGCACGTCCTCTGTTGTGACGCGATGGGGAGGGTGGGAAGAAGTGAAGTGGTGAACAGCAGGCGCGCCAGGTCGGTGTGGAGCAGTGAGCAGCCCATATTCCCCCACCAACAGAGACTCGTTCTCTTCTGACCACACGTCCTCTGGTTATGGGTGAGGTGGGGGGAGGGGGTGGCTGGGTGGGAAGAAGTGAAGTGGTGAACAGCAGGCGCGCCAGGTCGGCGTCGAGCAGCCCATACTCCACCACCAGCAAGGATTCGTCCTCGTCTGACCGCACGTCCTCTGCTGATGGGGAGATGGGGGGAGTGGGGTAGGGTTGGGAGGGAAGGGGTGGGGGGAGTGGGTTGGTGATTAGAAGCAGGCGCGCCAGGTCGGCGTCGAGCAGCCCATACTCCGCCACCAGCAAGGATTCGTCCTCGTCTGACCGCACGTCCTCTGCTGATGGGGAGATGGGGGGAGTGGGGTAGGGTTGGGAGGGAAGGGGCGGGGGGAGTGGGTTGGTGATTAGAAGCAGGCGCGCCAGGTCGGCGTCGAGCAGCCCATACTCCGCCACCAGCAAGGATTCGTCCTCGTCTGACCGCACGTCCTCTGCTGATGGGGAGATGGGGGGAGTGGGGTAGGGTTGGGAGGGAAGGGGCGGGGGGACTGGGTTGGTGATTAGAAGCAGGCGCGCCAGGCCGGTGTTGAGCAGCCCATACTCCGCCACCAGCAAGGATTCGTCCTTGTCTGACTGCACGTCCTCTGCTGATGAGGGATGGTGGGGGTTGAAGGGGAAGGGGGTGAGGTGGGGTGAGGGGAGTGGTTAACAGCAGGCGTGAAGGTCAGCGTCGAGCTTTTGAGAATTCTCAAAAGTCGCACCAATAACAGCAGGCGTGGATGGTAGAGGGGGAATGCGGGGAGTGGTTAACAGCAGGCGTGGAGGTCAGCGTCGAGCAGACCGTATTCCGCCACCAGCAGAGGCTCTTCCTCGTCTCACCGCATGTCCTCTGGTGGTGGGCGGGGTGGGGGGCGTGAAACGGGAGTAAGGGGCGGCGGGTGAGGAGAAGTGGTTAACAGCAGGCGTGGAGGGCTGCATCGAGCAGCCCGTATTCCGCCACCAACAGAGACTCGTCCTCTCGTCTCACCGCATGTCCTCTGGTGTGAAGAGATGGGTGTGGGTGGGGTGGTGTTGGAGGGGGTGGATGGTAGAGGGGGAATGCGGGGAGTGGTTAACAGCTGGCGTGAAGGTCAGCGGCGAGCAGCCCGTATTCCGCCAGGATCTGACCACCAACATAGACTCGTCCTCGTCTCAGCGCATGTCCTCTGGTGATGGGGGAGGGGGAGGGGGGTTGCATGTCCTCTGGTGATGGGGGAGGGGGAGGGGGGTTGCATGTCCTCTGGTGATGGGGGAGGGGGAGGGGGGTTGCATGTCCTCTGGTGATGGGGGAGGGGGAGGGGGGTTGCATGTCCTCTGGTGATGGGGGAGGGGGAGGGGGGTTGCATGTCCTCTGGTGATGGGGGAGGGGGAGGGGGGTTGCATGTCCTCTGGTGATGGGGGAGGGGGAGGGGGGTTGCATGTCCTCTGGTGATGGGGGAGGGGGAGGGGGGTTGCATGTCCTCTGGTGATGGGGGGAGGGGGAGGGGGGGTTGCATGTCCTCTGGTGATGGGGGAGGGGAGGGGGGTTGCATGTCCTCTGGTGATGGGGGAGGGGGAGGGGGGTTGCATGTCCTCTGGTGATGGGGGAGGGGGAGGGGGGTTGCATGTCCTCTGGTGATGGGGGGAGGGGGAGGGGGGTTGCATGTCCTCTGGTGATGGGGGAGGGGGAGGGGGAGGGGGGTTGCATGTCCTCTGGTGATGGGGGAGGGGGAGGGGGGTTGCATGTCCTCTGGTGATGGGGGAGGGGGAGGGGGGTTGCATGTCCTCTGGTGATGGGGGAGGGGGAGGGGGTTTGCATGTCCTCTGGTGATGGGGGAGGGGGAGGGGGGTTGCATGTCCTCTGGTGATGGGGGAGGGGGAGGGGGATTGCATGTCCTCTGGTGATGGGGGAGGGGGAGGGGGATGCATGTCCTCTGGTGATTGGGGGAGGGGGAGGGGGTTGCATGTCCTCTGGTGATGGGGGAGGGGGAGGGGGGTTGCATGTCCTCTGGTGATGGGGGAGGGGGAGGGGGGGTTGCATGTCCTCTGGTGATGGGGGAGGGGGAGGGGGGTTGCATGTCCTCTGGTGATGGGGGGAGGGGGAGGGGTATTGCATGTCCTCTGGTGATGGGGGAGGGGGAGGGGGATTGCATGTCCTCTGGTGATGGGGGAGGGGGAGGGGGGTTGCATGTCCTCTGGTGATGGGGGAGGGGAGGGGGGTTGCATGTCCTCTGGTGATGGGGGGAGGGGGAGGGGGGGATTGCATGTCCTCTGGTGATGGGGGAGGGGAGGGGGATTGCATGTCCTCTGGTGATGGGGGAGGGGGAGGGGGATTGCATGTCCTCTGGTGATGGGGGAGGGGGAGGGGGATTGCATGTCCTCTGGTGATGGGGGAGGGGGAGGGGGGGTGCATGTTCCTCTGGTGATGGGGGAGGGGGAGGGGGGTTGCATGTCCTCTGGTGATGGGGGAGGGGGAGGGGGGTTGCATGTCCTCTGGTGATGGGGGAGGGGGAGGGGGATTGCATGTCCTCTGGTGATGGGGGAGGGGGAGGGGGATTGCATGTCCTCTGGTGATGGGGAGGGGAGGGGGATTGCATGTCCTCTGGTGATGGGGGAGGGGGAGGGGGGTTGCATGTCCTCTGGTGATGGGGAGGGGGAGGGGGATTGCATGTCCTCTGGTGATGGGGGAGGGGGAGGGGGGTTTGCATGTCCTCTGGTGATGGGGGAGGGGGAGGGGGTTGCATGTCCTCTGGTGATGGGGGAGGGGGAGGGGGTTGCATGTCCTCTGGTGATGGGGGAGGGGGAGGGGGGTTGCATGTCCTCTGGTGATGGGGGAGGGGGAGGGGGGTTTGCATGTCCTCTGGTGATGGGGGAGGGGGAGGGGGTTGCATGTCCTCTGGTGATGGGGGAGGGGGAGGGGGGTTGCATGTCCTCTGGTGATGGGGGAGGGGGAGGGGGGTTGCATGTCCTCTGGTGATGGGGGAGGGGGAGGGGGGTTGCATGTCCTCTGGTGATGGGGGAGGGGGAGGGGGGTTGCATGTCCTCTGGTGATGGGGGGAGGGGAGGGGGGTTGCATGTCCTCTGGTGATGGGGGAGGGGGAGGGGGATTGCATGTCCTCTGGTGATGGGGGAGGGGGAGGGGGATTGCATGTCCTCTGGTGATGGGGGAGGGGAGGGGGATTGCATGTCCTCTGGTGATGGGGGGAGGGGGAGGGGGATTGCATGTCCTCTGGTGATGGGGGAGGGGGAGGGGGATTGCATGTCCTCTGGTGATGGGGGAGGGGGAGGGGGATTGCATGTCCTCTGGTGATGGGGGAGGGGGAGGGGGATTTGCATGTCCTCTGGTGATGGGGGAGGGGGGAGGGGGATTGCCATGTCCTCTGGTGATGGGGGAGGGGGAGGGGGATTGCATGTCCTCTGGTGATGGGGGAGGGGGGAGGGGGATTGCATGTCCTCTGGTGATGGGGGAGGGGGAGGGGGATTGCATGTACTCTGGTGATGGGGGAGGGGGAGGGGGATTGCATGTCCTCTGGTGATGGGGGAGGGGGAGGGGGATTGCATGTCCTCTGGTGATGGGGGAGGGGGAGGGGGATTGCATGTCCTCTGGTGATGGGGGAGGGGGAGGGGGATTGCATGTCCTCTGGTGATGGGGGAGGGGGAGGGGATTGCATGTCCTCTGGTGATGGGGGAGGGGGAGCGGGGATTGCATGTCCTCTGGTGATGGGGGAGGGGGAGGGGATTGCATGTCCTCTGTGATGGGGGAGGGAGAGGGGGATTGCATGTCCTCTGGTGATGGGGGAGGGGGAGGGGGATTGCATGTCCTCTGGTGATGGGGGAGGGGGAGGGGGATTGCATGTCCTCTGGTGATGGGGGAGGGGGGGGGGATTGCATGTCCTCTGGTGATGGGGGAGGGGGAGGGGGATTGCATGTCCTCTGGTGATGGGGGAGGGGAGGGGGGTTGCATGTCCTCTGGTGATGGGGGAGGGGGAGGGGGGATTGCATGTCCTCTGGTGATGGGGGAGGGGGAGGGGGATTGCATGTCCTCTGGTGATGGGGGAGGGGGAGGGGGTGTGCATGTCCTCTGGTGATGGGGGAGGGGGAGGGGGATTGCATGTCCTCTGGTGATGGGGAGGGGGAGGGGGATTGCATGTCCTCTGGTGATGGGGGAGGGGGAGGGGGATTGCATGTCCTCTGGTGATGGGGGAGGGGGAGGGGGATTGCATGTCCTCTGGTGATGGGGGAGGGGGAGGGGATTGCATGTCCTCTGGTGATGGGGGAGGGGGAGGGGGATTGCATGTCCTCTGGTGATGGGGGAGGGGGAGGGGGATTGCATGTCCTCTGGTGATGGGGGAGGGGGAGGGGGATTGCATGTCCTCTGGTGATGGGGGAGGGGGAGGGGGATTGCATGTCCTCTGGTGATGGGGGAGGGGGAGGGGGATTGCATGTCCTCTGGTGATGGGGGAGGGGGAGGGGGATTGCATGTCCTCTGGTGATGGGGGAGGGGGAGGGGGATTGCATGTCCTCTGGTGATGGGGGAGGGGGAGGGGGATTGCATGTCCTCTGGTGATGGGGGAGGGGGAGGGGGATTGCATGTCCTCTGGTGATGGGGGAGGGGGAGGGGGATTGCATGTCCTCTGGTGATGGGGGAGGGGGGAGGGGGATTGCATGTCCTCTGGTGATGGGGGAGGGGGGAGGGGGATTGCATGTCCTCTGGTGATGGGGGAGGGGAGGGGATTGCATGTCCTCTGGTGATGGGGAGGGGGAGGGGGATTGCATGTCCTCTGGTGATGGGGGAGGGGGAGGGGGATTGCATGTCCTCTGGTGATGGGGGAGGGGGAGGGGGATTGCATGTCCTCTGGTGATGGGGGAGGGGGAGGGGGATTGCATGTCCTCTGGTGATGGGGGGAGGGGGAGGGGGATTGCATGTCCTCTGGTGATGGGGGAGGGGGAGGGGGATTGCATGTCCTCTGGTGATGGGGGAGGGGGAGGGGGGATTGCATGTCCTCTGGTGATGGGGGAGGGGGAGGGGGATTGCATGTCCTCTGGTGATGGGGGAGGGGGAGGGGGATTGCATGTCCTCTGGTGATGGGGGAGGGGAGGGGGATTGCATGTCCTCTGGTGATGGGGGAGGGGGAGGGGGATTGCATGGTCCTCTGGTGATGGGGGAGGGGGAGGGGGATTGCATGTCCTCTGGTGATGGGGGAGGGGGAGGGGGATTGCATGTCCTCTGGTGATGGGGGAGGGGGAGGGGGATTGCATGTCCTCTGGTGATGGGGGAGGGGGAGGGGGATTGCATGTCCTCTGGTGATGGGGGAGGGGGAGGGGGATTGCATGTCTCTGGTGATGGGGGAGGGGGAGGGGGATTGCATGTCCTCTGGTGATGGTGGTGAGGAGGGGGAGGGGGATTGCATGTCCTCTGGTGATGGGGGAGGGGGAGGGGGATTGCATGTCCTCTGGTGATGGGGGAGGGGGAGGGGGATTGCATGTCCTCTGGTGATGGGGGAGGGGGAGGGGGATTGCATGTCCTCTGGTGATGGGGGGAGGGGGAGGGGGATTGCATGTCCTCTGGTGATGGGGGGAGGGGGGAGGGGGATTGCATGTCCCTCTGGTG
The DNA here is from genome assembly GCA_947471745.1 of Closterium sp. Naga37s-1. NCBI lineage: Eukaryota > Viridiplantae > Streptophyta > Zygnematophyceae > Desmidiales > Closteriaceae > Closterium > Closterium sp. Naga37s-1. Next base: position 213 of record CANJKZ010000195.1, on the reverse strand, counting down.
ATGGGGGAGGGGGAGGGGGATTGCATGTCCTCTGGTGATGGGGGAGGGGGAGGGGGATTGCATGTCTCTGGTGATGGGGGAGGGGGAGGGGATTGCATGTCCTCTGGTGATGGGGGAGGGGGAGGGGGATTGCATGTCCTCTGGTGATGGGGGAGGGGGAGGGGGATTGCATGTCCTCTGGTGATGGGGGAGGGGGAGGGGGATTGCATGTCC